>CM063465.1:12500000-15000000 GCA_032191425.1 Lymantria dispar | reverse complement strand
CTCGATCATATTATAGATGAAGTGACAGATAGATTTGTTATTAGTGTGACCGAAAACGACAGCGACAGTGATTTCGAAAAAGATTAATTAAATAACATTATTATGACGTTTTTGTTACATTTTGAATGTACCTCCCTATACTTCCACTAAAAAAGATCAATCCTCTAGTATAGTAATAATAATAGGTTAAAAAAATACATTACAACTTAATATTAAATCTCAAAAAAAAACCAAACTGATTATTCATTTATGATTCACTCATTTAGCTACATCCCTATTTATTTTTCTTCAAAAACCGGCAACCCACAAAACGTCATTTTACTGCAGCTAATAAAAAGTTAGACTTTAGTCCGCCCGTGACCATAAATGCTGTTAAGTGTTCGAAATGTTGGGCAATCATAAATCAAATACAAACGCGAACAAGTACGTAAAGTAGTTTTATTTACAATGTGTAATACTCGCGTAAACATCAGAAATCATTAAACAATAAATAAATTTAGCTAGTTTTTGAAGTGAAAACTTCATTAGGCGCGTTGAACGCTTTTTTGTGTGAAGAAAAATCATAGCACTGGCGTCATCGTTGGGGAACAAAAAGCGTGAAACTCGCGTCATCGTCACCGCACCCTTCCTTGTACATTATACTTCCATATACCTGTATAATACCTCTGTACGATTTTTTTGTGGATCACAACTTGACAGATAAACGCTTTTGGCACATTTGAAAGCACATAAATTAAGAGAGGCAGAGATTTTATTGATTGATTTTGATTGAGTTTTTAATGCGATTTACTTAAAATGAATATTCATTCATTCATTTTGGCTCATATACGTTCCACTGTTAGGCTCAAGCCTTCGCCACAATAGGAAGGGAATTGACCCTGAATTACTATACCACGCTGGTCAGACGTTCTTTTTTTGTGTGTGTTTAGCTGTTAGCCGCAGATGACTTTCACAGTTTTGCTCGGACTGTGGGTGAGCGATGAGGGCTCTCAACCCGTTAAAAACTTTAAGCGACATCGCCCGATTGCTCCTCCTGTGGGGAACAGACGTCGGCTCGGGGCGTCGCTGCAGGCAAAGTGGCGGTGGCCACGTTTAGATTATTGACTTTTACGCGGCGCAGTCACCGACCTCGACGGCCAGGCCGGTACCGCAGATTTTTATTTGTTATCGCTGCGCGAGCGGTGTAAGCCCTTTCCTGGGCGATTATGATGAAGTCATCGTCTTCGTTGAGAAGATGACGGGGACGTCAGACCGCAGGCTAGTCAGACGTGTTGGTATAGGGTTTGGTTTCGAGTTTCCCTTCTCTTGCAGTGATGCTATATGTATATTTTATCCCTTAGTCGTCTTTTACAATACCCAAGGGCAAGAGTGTGTGGTTGATTGTATTCTTACTCCATCGCCACACTTTTATTAATTGATAAATGAACGATGCGATATAGATTAATAATCTAGATCTGGATGATTCGTCCGATTGATTGCCTTTGCTAGTTCTCATATAAAATATTTAAAATAAAATATGTTTAAAACAATTTTCGACGAGATTTATTTGACGTCATCATTTAAACAATGGATACGTGTACTTTATATTCAGAGTAAATACAGCTCTCCGGAGTGTGCTCTGTGATTGAAGCATGTTACACGTCCGGCCGGGGTCCATTTCCCAAAATGCATGGATTTAGGTTACATAGCACTACTGCCTGTATTGATCCACTTTGCATACAACGTGATGAATACAAAGTGAAAATAATTAAGAGAAAATACATACAAATTAGAGATCTTTCTTTGATATTGTTTAGTAATAAAGGATGCTTACAAATTATTCTTTTACTTTGTAAGTTATGGTGAGACTCATTCTTTGTATTTCAACTTATTATATTTATTAGTATCACGCCTTTTTTTTTGTAAATGAATCTTCTAATAGGAGGGCTACGAAATTCTCATTCGCAATATTTTCGTAACGACAACTTCGCGAGAAATTCTTGTGAGACATACGCTCTTCGCACATTTTTTTTTGTAAATAAATATATGATTAATACAATCTATGCTATTTAGAAGTGATTGATAATAAATTAATATATTTTTTATTTTTATTTCCCTGTAATACAAGTTTTATTTTTATTGGTATCTTTGCAATATATCCGATGAAGAGTTTTTTAAATAACTCCACACAGAATCCTTGTGGTGCTTGTAACTTAACTTTTCGTGTGGTGACGTAGTAAAAATAAAATTTATCACCACCCAGATTAATACAATCTATGCTATTTAGAAGTGATTGATAATAAATTAATATATTTTTTATTTTTATTTCCCTGTAATACAAGTTTTATTTTTATTGGTATCTTTGCAATATATCCGATGAAGAGTTTTTTAAATAACTCCACACAGAATCCTTGTGGTGCTTGTAACTTAACTTTTCGTGTGGTGACGTAGTAAAAATAAAATTTATCACCACCCAGATTGAGAAAAATAATTATTGAAGGACTAATCTATTGTTCTTTTCGTCCTCTTCTTCGTCGTCGTACTCTTCAATTATATGAAGGTCGTGTCTAACTCTGTTCGTGAGCTTCGGCGGTACTCCTCACTAGGCTTCTTCACGAGTACCTATCCTCAGCCAATCGGAGATTCTTCCTCATAATATGTAAAAAACTGATATGCTTTTGTTAATGCTATCCATGTGATGATGAAATATAGAATACAGTTCACCAGCCCCTTCCTTACCCTTGGGCATTGTATAGATTACTAAAATATGTGATATTTTTTTTATTGCCAATGGTGGCAAACGAGCAAACAGTACACCTGATGGTAAGTGTTGCTGCCGCTCATGGACATTTACAAGGCCGCTGCGTACCGGGAAGAAAGTGAAGGGAGTGTGAATGCGTACATTGAGGCTCGGTGATACCAAGGGCACTACCAAAACCCTTCACACACAAACACCCTCACAAAGTTGGGCTTCCGGCTCTCTCGCTCACCGAACGAAGCGCAGTAACTAATTACTACTACTCAGACGTCGATTTTCTGCGAGAGTGTGGTACTACCCCGGACGAACCGGCCCGCGGCTGTAGACAGATAACTGTCGATAGTGTGGTCCTACCACTCTTTGATATACAGATAACATCTATGCTAGAGAAAGTAAAGTCGAAATATGACTCTAAACCTATGACTTTATATTTACAATAGTAGGATAATTCACCTATTACACGCTGGCTTATAAATTGATGGTAAATTCGCATTATTTATTTTGTTGCTTTTGGTGGCAAGTGGAGAAGGCGTTATACCTGGTGATAAGTGATAATTTCGCTCATGGACCTCAGTGATATCAGATGTATAGATGCACCGCTGCTAATTCAAGTGTGTTCTCCGTTCTCACTTCATATGGATGAAGTGGTCTAACTATCCATCTTCCGATCCTAGATTCAATTCCTATGCAGAATAATTATTTGTATGAGGCACAAATGAGTATTACCATTGTTCTTTGTATCTGTGAATTGCATATTTGTGACTTTCTCTTTCTTGTTTTTGGCCTCAAGCCATGATGCGCCATACATTGTCTGATTCGTCCGGGGTAATGCAGAGGGCGGCAGGTAAGCCTATCTGCTGGGTGCGTACCTCACTCAAGCGCCAAGTGGTTGAGCCACCGGTACCCGATTAGCAGCGGATCAGTAGCGCTTGTGACCTTGCGACACAATTTAATCTTTAATGCGGAGCCTTGTTTTATAAAAAACGTATACGTTTGTACCGATATCGTGTATGTACGAGTATTTACAAAATGGTTAAGAAATTTAAATTTAAATGAGAGAAAAATAACTCGATGTAAAACTTTACACCTACAAGCCCGACGAGCGCTTTGCAGTAGGCATTTTGTTCTTCGCATTGTAAAGGAGGCTCGAGCCAAGGAGTGGGACGTATATCAGTTGAAATTAAGAGATTTATTTTACTTTAATTATCTCTTCAATTAAATAAATTCAGAATATAACGCTAATTTAATACTAAAACGCTAGCTGCACCGTGCAAAATAAACACAGGGAAATGTGCCCTAGTTCCCGTTCACCGCATGTCGCTGTTTGTAGAACGACAAATACTCGCATGAATTATACACTGCATATTAATATCTGTTGCCAACCGTAGGTATATGATATAACTGCACAAATGGCTTTTTGGTTAAGATATCAACCTACCGTGCCAGTGCCGCGGGTTCGAATCCCACGTAGGAACACACTGTGCTATCCACAAATTATTGTTCTGAGTTTTTTTAATATTTATTTGGCGGACATAAATGACATCCAGATGTCATTTGTGTCTATCAAATATATGTTTTTAAAGTCCTCCGCAATACAAGGTTTATTAAAAAAATAACTAACCGACCCACATAATTTCTTCCGTCGAGGCTGATGCTGATGGTGTGGTTTGGTCTGTTGCAAAGGGTGCTTTCCTTCCGACTGGTGTAGATATTAACGGGGCACAATTTCTTCGCCAAGTACCTGTACACGGTCGTGAGGAGTGAAAGCAGACCATCTTGTCACCACTGCGATTGCGACGAGGATATGGCGCAGCACACACCTGTGTGTGTGTGCCGCATGGGTAGAGCAGCGCCGTGAAATCCTGACAGACCTGACGCTGCCGATCATCGCTAGGGAGATGCTCGACAGCGTTAGAAACTGGGACGCAGTCATGCTACAAAAGGAGTTGGTAGAGCATACGCGAGAGGACCTCTTCTACTTACATACATGTGGTATGCACATTATAATCATTTGATAGCCTTTTATGATATGGCAAGATTTGTATTCTTACTCCGTTACCACACGGTTTGATTGATTTATGATCATAATTTAACTTATTTTGTTTATTTATCATCATCATCGCAACCCACATACGTCCCGCTGTTGGGCTTGGGCCTCCTCCGCAATGGCAGGGAATTTAACCTTCTAAACCGTGCTGGTCAGACATGTTAGTGTAGGGTTTAATTTCGAGTTTTCCTTCTCTTGCACAGATCTTATGTGCATATATTATACCTCTTAGTCGTCTTTTACGACATCCACGGGCAAGACAAGGAGTGGCGAATTGTATTCTTAATCCGTCAACACACGGAAAGTTTTGTTTATTTTGTTTATTAAGTTTTGTTTATTGCTGCTCTAATATTTACATGGTCATGTTTGTCATTTCATGCGTAACTCATGTGGATAAAGTGCTTGTACAGTGATTATTCTCTTACCATCCTTCAGAATCATCCTCATTATCATTATTTCAGCTCGAAAAAGTCCCACTACTAGGCTGAAGACTCCTCCAAAAATATTCCCTCTTATTAACCTATTATACTACGCTGGTTAGACGGATTAACGGCTTTATTTCGAGTTTTCTCTCTCTTGCATTGATGTTATATGCATATTATATGCTTTGTCGTGTCGTAAGACTCTACACGGGCAAGAATGTGAACTATATTCTTAATCCGTCACCACACTGAACTCCTTCAGAAAAGCTTTGAAATATAAAAAGGTGCCAAGTTTTATAAACAATCTTATAATTTTTTTTCTAAAAGAACTTATAACATCATTAGGAAAATTTAAAATACATCTTCGTGTTATTCTACTGCTATAGAAATGTTAAATTCTAATAGCTAGCCTTTTTAAGCTTTGAATAGTTTTAGAATTATAATAGTTTTAGGGATGAAAAGTGGCTCGTAATTGATTGTGTAAATATACACACGGTCCGCATCGCCAGTTCTTTACTTGAACTTGGCTTGGCTATCGTATGTCCAGACATCAACTCACTCATAGCGTAATTGTAGCATAATAATATGTTGTAAAGTAACAGCATAACGTAACCTACGTTACAGACATCGCAACACCTATCGCCTCCCTCTTATGGTGCGCTTAAAAAAGAGATTATCTTTATTTATTATTTCATTTTAGTCTATATAAGCTCTACAGTGGGTTCCACAATGGGAGAGGAACTGACCTACTATTCCACGATGATCAGACGTTATAATAGAGTTTTGTATCGAATTTTACTTCTGTATCACTCACGGGCAAGAGAGGATGTAGTTCGTTATATTCTTACTCCGTCACCTCACTTCTCTTCATAAATCTATAAAACTATTATTTTAATGCGAAAATCATGCCAATAAAATGTTATTATATATGCCAATAAAGAGATTAAATTTCACATAAGTTATTCAAAGACAGAAATTTCATAAAGCATAAATGCGAATTCACTTAGCAGTAAATTTCAAAGCCGAAATAATATTTTGTATTAAACACAAGCGATATTATATACGTAAAGCAATTTGTTAAGAGAACACTTTGCTCTTCTAAGTAAGGGCTTATTTAATATTTAATGGAATCTTGCTCTTTACTCTTTACATATTTATTTGAGTTTTATCTTCATACTTAGCTCTTGCTTAGTTTACATATTAATAAAAATTGTTGTTATAATATTCAGCGCTCGTAAAGTAGCTACTATATACTCATTAGCTGTGCCAGCGACTTCTTCTACAGTGAATTTTATATTTCAATTCTTAATTTTGTAATATTTTCATGTGGTGACGGTGTAATAATACAATTCATTAACTCCTTTCGCCTCCTTTCATATACTTGGGTGTAGCAGAAAAGGGATTAATGGCGAAGTGAAGAAAAACTTGAAACAAGACTCTATAATAATCCAGTTCATGGACAGGGTAGAGTAGGTAAACTCTTCCATTGTGGAGGAGGCTGGAGTATAACAAGTTATAATCATGATAATATTTTCCATCTAACTTTACTGCATTCTGTGAGAGTAAATTCTACATCTATTAAATGTCCAGTAAAAAAACCCTTAGAACTGATTTTCAATACACTTGGGTTCGAGTCCTAGGTGTGGTAATCATTTTTACTTGCAAGTGAGATGCCAATCATTCCACTGTTATATTATTAACTTTAGTGAGAAATCTTATTGGGCTTTTTTTTTAGGGATTGGGTTAATGTCGGCGCGCCCCTCGCTCCACTCTGTCCGGGGCGACAGAGGGGCGTAAGCACGCGCACCCGTAACCAACCCGTGACGCGTCGCCTTTGTCGTTGGACCAACCACCGGAGCAGGATGACTTGACGTCAGTGCTCAATATTTTTTCTCTAACTTTACTGCATTCTGTGAGAGTAAATTCTACATCTATTGAAAATCCATTAAAAACGGTTTGAACTGATTTTCAATACATTTAGATTCGAGTTCTAGTGTGGTAATCATTTTTACTTGCAAGTCAGATTCCAATCATTCCACTGTTATATTATTAACTTTAGTGCAAAATCTTATTGATCTACCAACTTATACGACATCTACCATTAACATATGCCTTGTATGTCTAAAATAGGGGTTATCCTACTAATATTGCACTTGATGTCGCCCTACCAGAGACTGTGGGTGACCGGACCGGTGCTTTAGTCCGGACACTCGCGGAGAGGTTAGCCTCGCGACGGCGATCGGCGTCCAGGTAGGGGACGTCTACGGGAGAAGGTACTCCCTCGGGGTATTCCGTTGGGTCGACCACTGAAGGAACAGGAAGTCAAGGAACTCTGCACGGACGAAGGCGACGTGCTATACGAGTGCGTTACGGGTGTGTGTTCTTACGCCCCTCTGTCACCCCGGTCGAGCGAGGAGTGCGCCGACCGTTACCCACCACCCAAAAAAAAATCCTACTAATATAAACGCGAAAGTTTGTATGTGAGAATGTTTTTTGCTCTTTCACGCAAAAACTACTGAATGGATTTTGATAACATTTCACAATAATATAGCTTACATATCAGAATAACACATAGGCTATAATTTATCCCGATATTGTGTCTCCTTCTTGTGGGAACAAGAAGGAGAACTATGCGGGTAAAACCGCATGTCACTGGCAGAAATACCATAATGTTTCGCTTAGCAGTATATGCAAACCATTCATCATACCCCTTTTGGATCATAAATGTTGTAAAATATGGCTTCAATGGACTTGTCTGGTTATTCATTGAATGTTACTAACCAGTTATCTAAGCAGCAAGAAAATTAAAATTACAGCGGTCCCTTTTCAAACCCCAACACCCCAACGCCTAGATGAGAACTGATGCCTATTGCTTTGGAATCCATCAGTCAGTGTTAGTCTTTTCCTATAGGACATATATAGTGGCACATTTTTAATCCCTCAACATAATAATAAAATCTCTGATGATTTAAGTGTTTATTCTATAATTTACATATATATATAAAAGAAAGTCGTGTTAGTTACACTATTTATAACTCAAGAACGGCTGTACTGATTTGGCTGAAAATTGGTGGGGAGGTAGCTTAGAACCAGGAGACGGACATAGGATACTTTTTATCCCGCCTTTTTTTTAATGGTGTTTACAAGATTTCGCCAATAACTCTTTTATCCAGTTCCATCGCGTTACCGTGTGACGTGACATGAAATGTCAAAGAGAATACAAGTACGCAACGCATTTGATATGTAATAACAAAACCCAAACGACAGCTAAACGTAATTTTGTATATAGTTAAAAATTGTATTGTTGGTATGGTTGAAAACTTTGATGATTATAATTTTGTCAGAAATCAATAATGAGTAATTTGTATTCTTTTTGATTCATCATTAACAATGCCGCGACCAAGACGATTGAATCTTTCACGACAAAACTGTAATGGTTCTTCCATTAGATACTATATTTTCGGAAATTTAGAAAACATATTTACGAAAAAAATTCCGGCGGTACGAAGTTCGCCGGGTCAGCTAGTTTAAACATAAATGTAACCGATCTAATTTATAATATTGTAATAATTGAAAGAAAATAAAAATATCGTTTTAAATATTCTAATGAAAGGTTTTTATCATAAACGTTCGCCATTAGAGTTTATTTCGCCGGCAAAATATTAAAACTGAATAACTCTCATAAAGTAGACTTTGTTTAAGGTTGGGTTTCAATAGCAGAGGCATATTAAAATAGTTCTAAAACAGTTAACTCGGTAAATGTTTACGTAATATAATTATTTTTCAAAGCATAACACAAAACCTATTAGAGGGAATAGAATGAGGATAAAAAAATAAATTTAGAGATTTCATCATTCCGCTTTTCGTCTTCTACTGTTGGATATAGGCTCCATAGAAGTCCATAAGGCACGGGCCTCATCACATCTTTTCAGTAACTGTGCCGTAATTATCATGCTTGGCAGGTTTGCGATTGCAGTAGTTTCCCGGGAGTTTGTGCGAGTAAACAGAAGGGTGACCATAATTGTGTTCCTGTCCCATCACCATACGAGTATTCGAGTTGCCTAAAATATGTGAGTGAGGGTGAGTTATCTATAATTAAAAATATTGAAAACAATTTACTGCCTTAACAGGAGCCGTTCTGTTCAAATCTAAAAACATAAAAGGAATGCTCATTGAAATCGATTACGAGGCATGCCTTTTAAGTTTTGTCGTTTGAAGAAAAAAACACAACTAGAACCTTATAGTAATTTTTATAGTTTTCAAAGTATTCACCACGTAACTTAATACACTTTTCCATTCGCTCAAACCAGTTATTATAATATTTATTCCACTCTAAATTGGGGGCGGTCAAAATGGCTGACTTGAAAGCGTCGACTGCTTCTTCACTTGTCTGGAACCTTTGACCACAAAGACTTTTCTTAATTTTAGGAAATGTAAAGAAATTGTTAGGGCTTAGGTCAGGATTGTATGGAGGATAGTCAAGAATGTCTACTTTTCCTGCTTTAAATACTCAATCGTTTGACGAGCGTTGTGTGAGCTTGCGTTGTCGTGGTGCAGGATGATGCGTCGCTTTGAGTTAGATTTTCAAAGTTCAGCGATGACTTGTGGTAAACAACCTGTGGTATACCACTCTGCGTTCACGGTTCTACGATCTTCAAGTGCAACATAGTCGCAACATGGTCGGTTTTCCCAACGAACGTGGCCACCATCTTCTTTGAAGTGCTTCGAGAACGAACAACTTTAGTCGGCTTTGGCTCATCTTGAAAGACCCAGATTGTAGATTGTTGTTTGAAATCAGGATTGTAGGCATAGATCCAAGATTCGTCACCACTGATGATATTGTAGACATGATTTGAATCTCCTCGGTTGAACCTTTGTAGAGTTTTCTTACACCATCTGACGCGGGCCGCTTTGTGATCGTCGGCAAGCAGATGCGGTATCCAACGGCAAAATAAAGTCTAACTTTTTATTAGCTGCAGTAAAATGACGTTTCTAAATGTCATTCCGTAAAATAATGTTGACAGCCTAATCTCAATAGGGATGTGATTCAGTTCACAAAAGTTTACAGAATATCTAATCGTTCCATAGCTGACTCATAATGATCATACTAAATTCTATTTAATATTAATGTAAATAAAAGGCTGTATAAACGTTGATCCTTTTAGACATATACAAGGTAACACTCAAGAAAACGCTCTCTCAAGTTGGTAGTAGTGGTTTTTGGTTACGGTGCTACGATGACGCTTGACCGCCATTTTGTTTCGGTTGTCATTCGCTCATTCGGCTTCATACTTCTGTTTTGAGTGCATGAATAACTTTGATTTGCCCACTGCACGTTGTTTTTGTTATCATTATTGTTAAACTTATGTTACGTTGTGTTTGTTTTTCATTACCTGTTTTCGTTAATCTTGTTAGTTTTTTTTTGTTTGATACATTGAAGACATGGATGCTCTGCCGAGCACATCGCAAGATGGAGACACATTATTATCTCCTAAGAAAAAAAGGCCACGTGTAGCTCTAAGTGCAACTGAAAAACTTTGGGTCCAAAACGTTTACAAATATGTGTTTGAAGTGAAATCTTCAGAATCAAACATTGAAGTTCCAAAAACAAGTGAATGCGTTAACAAGGTGGCTGAAGTCTTGAGAATATACGTCCGCACGGTTTATTCCGTTTTAAAGGAGAACAAGGAGAACGACAGCGAATCACCAAAACTTCTCGAAAAAACGGGCCCAAAACTTACATTTAAAGATAAACTTGATGATTTCACATTCACTGCTGTTAGACGAATTGTACATCAGTTCTTTCATAGAAATGAAATACCCACCATCGCAAAAGTTAGTTTACACATGTCGTCACTCATCTTTTTATTATACGTTATGTATGTTTTCTCCCATCCCATGTGTAATCTTAACCAATTAGGTAATAACTTTAATCATTTTTAGGTGCTGCAAGTTGTAAATGATGACCCAGGATTGCCCAACTTCTCGAAAGAGACATTGAGAAAAATTATGAAGCATCTTAATTTCGAATTCGCTACTCGATCACGCAATAGTGTGCTTATTGATAGACAAGATATCATATCATAGCGCCAGCGCTACCTGCGTTTAATTAAACAATATCGTAGGGAGGGAAAATACATATATTATCAAGACGAGACCTGGGTCAACGCTGGTACGTGTCAACTCTTAGTTTCTTATATTTGTTCCCTTTTTGTTTTGATGTCGAAACTTATGATTCTTTTTTGTTCTTTTCAGGTCATACTACAAAAAAAACCTGGATTGACGGAAGTATTAAATCTTCTCGACAGGAATTTTTAGACGGCCTGACTACGGGATTAAAAAATCCCACAGGAAAGGGCAAACGACTCATAATTAGTCACATAGGCGGAGAAGAAGGCTTCCTGGTCGACGGACTTCTTATGTTTGAAGCAAAGAAAGGTACAGAAGACTACCATGATGAAATGAACGCGGAGTGTTTCGAGGATTGGTTCGACGGTATTCTACCTAAACTCAAGCCGAATGCAGTAGTCGTAATGGACAATGCGCCCTATCACTCTCGGAAGATCGAAACAATCCCGAAGATGTCGTGGACAAAAGCACGAATTCAAGAGTGGCTGACTACTAAAAATATTGCGTTTGAACCAAATATGGTCAAGGCCACTCTCATAGATATTGTGAAACAACAAAATCATACTGAGAAATATGCCGTAGACGAGATGGCTGCACAAAAAGGTATCACACTTTTAAGACTGCCCCCTTATCACTGTGAATTGAACCCCATTGAGTTGGTATGGGCGCAGGTAAAGAGTCACGTCGCAAACAATAATAAGACATATAAAATGCAAGAAGTGAAAACTTTATTCCAAGAAGGAATCAAGAAAGTGACACCGGCTAAGTGGAGTGACTGTGTGTCTCACACAATTAAAGAGGAAGATAAAATGTGCCACCTCGATCATATTATAGATGAAGTGACAGATAGATTTGTTATTAGTATGACCGAAAGCGACAGCGACAGTGATTTCGAAAAAGATTAATTAAATAACATTATTATGACGTTTTTGTTTCATTTTGAATGTACCTCCCTATACTTCCACTAAAAAAGATCAATCCTCTAGTATAGTAATAATAATAGGTTAAAAAAATACATTACAACTTAATATTAAATCTCAAAAAAAAAAACCAAAATGATTATTCATTTATGATTCACTCATTGAGCTACATCCCTATTTATTTTTCTTCAAAAACCGGCAACCCACAAAACGTCATTTTACTGCAGCTAATAAAAAGCTAGACTTTAGCTTTCTCACACAGCGCTTCATGCAAGGTCTTCTGAATGGGTGTCCCTGAGATGCCTAATAGAGCCTTTATCTCTCGATACGTCACATGATGATCTTCGAGAATTAGTTGTCTCACAGCAATCTTCAGTGAAAGCGGATTTTGGGCGTCCTTCGCGAGATTTGCCACTAACATTAGTATGTCCACGCTGGAATTCTAAATACCAGCGTCCGACAGTCTGCAGACATGGGGCTTCATCACTGAACACAGATGTTAGCTCTTCAAAACACTGAAGCCGTGTCAGGCCTCTTCTAAAATTGTAGAAAATTATTGCACGAACATTTTCCTTAGAAAGATTCATTTTCGTACGTAACCTGATAGATTCCAATCGACGCTGTGACCAAACAATAGCGTTAATCCTAATACTTTCACACACATCACACACATCCGAATATAGAACAGTTCCAAATTCAAAATTACCGGGAAATATGGAAACGACAGAATGAACAGACAATGACAAACATGACAGAATTCAATGTACACCATTCTCGAGCTCATTGAAATACACACAACAAATCATCAAAATTGGAACACATTCACACGGAATCTTTACTTAATATTTCACC
Organism: Lymantria dispar; assembly: GCA_032191425.1. NCBI lineage: Eukaryota > Metazoa > Arthropoda > Insecta > Lepidoptera > Erebidae > Lymantria > Lymantria dispar. The sequence goes on along the minus strand of CM063465.1, from coordinate 14,986,893 downwards.
ATCATTCATCAACCTATGTATGTCTACTAGAGAACCACAGAGATAAAACACAAAGGAATCTAATGCCCACATTATTTACTGGTAGATAGAAAAAAGAGTATAAGCAGTTACATGCTATTATTCCTCATGATTGATTCCATAACAATGACTACATACATTACATATTTGAAAAAATGGATAAAGAAAACCTTAGTAATAGATTTTTCCTTGTGGTGTTGAAGTAAAGGAAAATATGATATTACAACTAAAGAAGGACATTTTAAAATAAACTCTATCATCCAGCTGGCGTGGAATAGTAACTCAAATTACCTATTCTCAATTAAGAGCATTTTTTTTTTTTTTTGTGTGTGTGCTGCGGTCGGCGCTCCTCCGCACCACTTCGTCCGGGGCGACAGAGGGGCTTAAGCACGTAACTCCCGCAACCCACCTGAAAACCACGTCGCCTTCGTCGTTGGGCCGACCACCGGAGCATGGTTACTTGACATCAGTGGTCGGCCCGACGGAATACCCCCTATTGGGGTACCCTCCCATCCTCCCCGATGGGGGGACGTCGGTCTTTCCTCGCGCGGTCGGCCTCTCGGCGGGTGACGGACTAATCCCCGGTCACGTCACCCGCGGTCTCGGCTAGGGCGGCATGAGGCGCAGGTAGTTGCGCCTACGCCACCCCAGTCGCCGGCGGCGGATCTCCTCATCGAGGCTGCGCTCCTCGAGCAGGCGATCCGCCGCCTCCGAAACGATCCGCCGCCTCCGAACCATCCGCCGCCTCCTAAACGATCCGCCGCCTCCCTCAATTAAGAGCTAATCATCATCTCAGTTCATATTTGTCCCACTACAAGACTTAAGCCTTCTCCATAATAGGAGGGGAAATTGACCTACCACATCACGGTGATCAAACGTGTTGCTATAGTTTTATTTTGAGTTTTCCTTCTCTTGTATAGATTTTATATGCATATTATGTATTTTAGTTACCTTTTACTACACCCACGGGCAAGATAGAGGGTTGTGAATTGTATTCTTACTCCTTCACCACAGGAAAAATATTATTCATTCTGTTAGCGTTTCTAATTATGTAATAATTCAATCCTATTCCCATTTTCCCAATCATCATTTATTGTAATTAATTGCAATCATAATATTCATTGCAATTAATTGTAATTTGATTACTTTATTATATTAATTAATTCTATGTAATAATTAATACCCATTCTTCCGTGTGATGACTGAGTAAGAATACAATTCACCACCCCCTATCTTACCCGTGGGTGATCGTACGACACGACTGAGGGATATAAAACGCATATAAAATCTATGCGAGAGAAGGAAAACTCGTAATAAAACCCTATACCAACACGTCTGACCAGCGTGTTATAGTAGGTCAATAACCCTTCCATTATGGAGGAGGCCCGAGCCCAACAGTGGGACGTACATAGGCTGCGAATATAATACCCATTCTGAGCTTAAATCAAAGCAGTTTATAATAAATTTCACTGTTTAATGAAACCGTGCCTTAAGCAATTTCAATTTCCAAGCTACGCGACTGCCTCTCTACGGATACATTAAGCACTTAACTATCACTGTCTGCTTACCCTCAACTTGGCCCGTTTTATTATAAAATCCAGGTTTTTTTTTTGTATATATTTTCTAAAGAATGTATTTGTTCGACGTTTATTGTAGGCGACTTTTATTAAGTATGATATTAATAACTTTTATATTATAATGTATTTCTGAAGAAAAAAGAAGGAATATATTTTGTGAAACTTGAAAGAGACAGGTAAATGTGTAAGACAGTCACAGTTCACTGTATAACTTTAGAATAATGTGATATTATATGTACCTATACGGTGTAAATCCGCGTGGTGACGGAGTAAGATTACAATTCAGCAGCCAATTGAGCAGTAGTATTTTCATCGGAAATGATTGATTAAAATAGAGAAGATTATTTTGATTGTTTGATTGAAGATTGTTGAAGATTGTAGAGATAGATTGTTTAAGAAAAAAGAACCTACTTCAATACCAACTATTATCATCATCATCATCTCAGCCGACATAAGTCCCACTATTGGGCCGGGGCTTCCTCCACTATGAGAAGGAAATGGACCCACTAAACCGTGTGGGTTAATAAAGTAAGCATAGGGTTTTATTTCGAGTTTTGCTTCTCTTGCATAAATATAATCCTTTAATCGTATTTTAAGGCCCCGCGGACAAAAAAGGGGGTTGATGAATTGTATTCTTACTCCGTCACCGCACGGAAGAGCAAAATTTTATACATTAGATATTTTCTTAATTCCCTCGAGTGACTAAGAGTTTGGTATCGTTTCATATATCATGTTTCAACGTATCGAAATCTTATCTTTTTCATTTTTCATAGTGCCTTTCCGACGAGATAGTTTTATGCGTTAATTCATTGAAGTTACGAACTAAATATATATATTATGTACGTTTAAGATTTAAAATTCACTAATACTTAAGTGAATTAGAGGGATATCGATATTATTATTATTGTTAAGTATTTTCCGTGTCGTATCGGAGTAAGAATTCAATTCCCCAGCCCCTATGTTGCCCATGGGTCTCGTAAAAAACGACTGAGGGATATGATATGCATATAACGTCTATGCAAGAGAAAGAAAACTAGAAACAAAACCCTATACCAACACGATATTCCTTTTATTATAGACGAGGCTCGAGCCCAATAGTGGGACATATTTGAGCTGATATGATGCTGATGATTATTTTCTTTATAGTGACACAATAAGAATACAATTCACCAGCCTACTTTGCACGTGGTGTCATAAAAAACGACTAAGTTATTACATTGCCATATAACATCTATGCAAGAAAAAGAAAACTTGAAATAAAAACCTATACGTCCAAGTAACATGTCTGATCAGCCTGGTATAGTAGGTCCATTTACTTGCTATTGTGAAGTAGGCTCGCGCCCAGCAGTAGCGTCATCGATCGACGAAAACAAACAGTCGAGGATATATTGAATTCCAGGACTACCTACTATACATTTCTACAGCTTACCATGATTCAAACTTTATCATACTGATGAGTAAATCTTAGTGTGGTGCCGAGTGATTCGATGATATAAGTATTTATATAGTCCAGGGCAAAATTCTATAAAGGGGACGTACTTGAAATGGTAACTTACCGTGCCGGCCACGGTTGGTCCGCACAATGGCGACGGGGAGGAAATACGGTTGATTATGGGATCGCATCCACTACCAAGAAAAAAGAGCGGCAATCTATTAATAATAATCCTGGCAGATAAAACTCTATAATATTTTCTAGCTCATATTAAGATAGTAAAAATAAAACTATTTTATGTACCTTATCACGGTTTTATTATACCGACGTTTCAAATATTTTTCATCGTTCTTACTCATGATAGGCATAAGATATTTCACGTCCAACTTGTTATCGAATTTTTTCATAACTCTATTTTTCTAGTTTAGGTTATTGACATACTAACACGTAATTTAAGGTCATCATCATCATCATTTCAGCTCATATACGTCCCACTGTTGGGCTCGGGCCTCCTCCACAATGGGAGGGAATTTGACCCACTATACCATGCTGGCCAGACAGGTTGGTATAGGGTTCAATTTCGTATTTTTCGTCTCTTGCACAGATGTTATGTGCATATTATATCCCATAGTCGTCTTACATGGCATCCACGGGCAAGATAGGGAGTGGTGAATAGTATTCTTACTCCGTCACCATACGGTAAAGTAAAAAAAAAAAAGTACTGCAATTAAATAAGGAAAGCAACAATGATGATCATTTCTATCCGTTTCGTTGCGAAGGCTATTCTGAAAGTTTGCCAGAAAAAACATGGATCTTATTTTAATTTTATAATATAGACCATGTTGATTGACAAATGAACTTTGATTTTATACAGAGTGTGTTCAATGCACATTGAACATGCAACGCAGCAAATTCAAAAGTAGAGCATGTCAATATACAAGTAAAGCATGTCAACATACAAATGTGCAAAATTCGCATTGACATGATTAAAAGACGCTGCGTTACACTTCACACTTACGACACACTAACACAAAATGGTATATGTGTATATTAGCAATAAGTAGTATATAAGGTGTACATTTTGTAAAATAAATCAGATTTGAATTTATTCATCTCTCAGTTACATCCCTCTCACTGTGGCCAAGACACCCTTAGCCGTCAGTTCTGATCAGTCTAGTGAGTCTGCTTGACTGGCAGTGAGAGTTACCAATCCTCCACCCAAACCTCCATCTCACTGTGGCCAAGACACCCTTAGCCGTCAGTTCTGATCAGTCTAGTGAGTCTGCTTGACTGGCAGTGAGAGTTACCAATCCTCCACCCAAACCTCCCTCTCACTGTGGCCAAGACACCCTTAGCCGTCAGTTCTGATCAGTCTAGTGAGTCTGCTTGACTGGCAGTGAGAATTACCAATCCTCCACCCAACATCCATTTCACATCTACCTGTCACCTTAGGTATCGCGGTGCAGGTATCCCATCAGATAGGCTAAGAACTTAAGGGCTTTAGGTACTTCAAACTATAACCTTAGGTTCTTCTGTCAAACACGGCGTTAGTCTACTAGCCCAGACTACGCCTATACATTTGGTCCTTCGAGTAAAAGTAAAGCTTTTTTTCCTCCCTCTAACCCCCCCCCCCGTAGGTTTGATATAACAGACATACAAATCAGTTAAGAACGGGCTGGTGTACTCAACAAAGCATCAGTTTCGGAATTGACTGAAGGACTTTTACTTACGTACTCTGTCAGATAGCCTCTCGTTGCGGTTCGGTCACTGGCCTCCCGCAAGCGGGACTCACCAGCTGATTGAGAAGTCGCACCTTCAGGGACGTGTTATAGCGAGAGCGCAGCTACGATAAGTATTGACTTAAAACATTAGTAGTAGGGAAGTTAGGGTAGGGCTATTAGGGAAGAAGACAAAAGAAGCACTATGGACATACAAGAAATAAACACAGCAATCAGGAGCCAGGAGGAGGATTATAACGAGATCAGGAGGATAATTACAAACATTAAAAAGGACTCCGTGAGCCGAAGAACACAAAAATACATTGACGAAAAAAGACAAACACTAACTACTATTTTCCAACGGGTGCAAGAGAATCACTCGAAACTGGAGAAACAAGAGATGTTATCATCTCACAAATATATCACCACAAATTACTTTGGCAATATCCAGAAACAATACAACGAGGGCTTAGCCCACCTACAAAAATATGAAGAAAGACTTCAACTTGTTCAGGCGATATATGAACCTGAAGAACAAAACACAAACGAAGAAGAAGGGAGAGGGAATCCCAAGACGTTTATACAAATGTTCAGGATATCCCAGATGTCAAAAAGGCTAATTCAGGCGAAAGAATCAGTCACTGAAAACAAACCTATATGGCATTTACAAACTACAATAAACAATTTACAAAAACGATACATCGGGACACCTTTACTTCAAAAATAAATATTTTGAAAACACCCAAATTGAGTTCGATACTACAATGGAGATGCTGGAAGAAAAAATCCATGACAGTTCCAGCGAAAAAATAACCTTAACACAGTCGTCAGTAAAACTACCCCGTATCTCTATTCCAACTTTTACTGGGAGTTATGACTCATGGTATACTTTTCATGATTTATTCAAAAAAATTATTCATGAAGATAAAAATATTTTTAATAAATATTGGTAGAAAAGATGCAATATTTAAAGACAAATGTAAAAGGTGACGCAGCAAAAATTATACGTCATCTAACGATAAGTGAATCCAACTATGAAACCGCGTGGAAATTGCTTACGCAACGTTATGAAGACGAACGAATGATATCAATTAAATTCATCGATAAATTATTAGATTTACCCAAGCTAAATGTTGCGAATGCAGCGGGTTTAAGAAACATGCACGATACCATAAAAGAATGTTTGGAATCTTTAAAACATCAAGAGATTGACATTTCAACATGGGACCCTATTTTGGCTAGACTTTTGGCCAGGAAATGGGACCAACAAACTGATTCAAAATACGAGGATCAGTTACAACACCCAAACAAATTGGAATCGTTTGAAGAAATGTTACAGTTTTTAGAAAAAAGATTTAAAAGTTAAAAGTCCTACGATCAGCAAAAAATTACGTATAATCACCTGAGTAATAACTCGGTGAATCATACAATAAATAAATACCGGGGAACACTCGTACCACTAGCAGAATCATCAAAAAGTAAACATTGCTGGTACTGCAAAAGCACAGAACATAATATAAATAAATGCCCTAGTTTTAAAACCTTGAACGTAACACAACGATATAAGGAAGTCTCAGACAAAGGAATGTGCAAACGCTGCTTAAATCATGATAAAGAAATACAATGCACGAGCGAGTTTTATACAAAATGTGAAATATGTCTACATAAAGGTCATAACACACTATTACACCGAACATTCGATTCAATTAAAAGACAACCAGGGTCTTCTGAGTATACGAAAAAGTTCACTCCTAAACCAACTATGAGTGATAAAAAACAAAACACAACGTTATCGAACTTATCAGCTACCAATTTAGAGGCAAAAAATACGGTCTTATTAGCCACAGCGCTATTACAAACCACGTCGTATGATGGAACACCACAATTATTAAGAGTATTGTGTGACCAAGGTTCAGAAGCGTCATTTTGCACGGAAGAAGTAGCACAACTGCTGTCGTATCCAAGACAAAAGGTTCGAGCCGAAATAAAAGGCATTGGAGACAACGAACCTAAGACATCGAAATATACAATTAACATAAACCTACAACAAAGGTACTCTAGTGAGTACAGACTACCTGTAACGTTTATAGTACTACCGAAGCTTATAAACTCGTTACCAAGAAGTAATTTACAACAATTACAAGAGTTGGACAATGTTCTATTGGCAGACCCAACGTACAACAAAAAGGGACCTATAGACATAATTTTAGGTGCCCAAGAATATAGTAAAATACTATTACAAGGTTTTAAACGACTACAAGGCGGTATAATCGCTCAAGAAACAGAATTGGGTTGGATTTTATCCGGGTTATATCCGCAAGACACAAACGGTGGCATCAAAGTATTAAACATGATGACTCGCACCGACGACATACAACAATTAACAAAATTTTGGGAATTAGAAGAAATTCCACGACACTACGCACTCACCAAAGATGATGAGTTGTGTGAAAATTACTATACAAATACTACAATACGAAGTTTCGACAGCACTTATACGGTACGACTGCCGTTTAAGGACGTGAACATAAAATATGGCGAGTCAAGGAAAAAAGCCGTGGCTCGACTATTACAACTAGAACGTCAGTTCGAAAAAAATGAAAATTTACGCCAACAATACAAGGAATTTATGTACGAGTACCTAAATATGGGTCATATGAGAAAAGTACCTAAACCAGAATATTACACAGGAGAGTATTATATTCCCCACCAAGCGGTAATAAAAGAAGACTCTCTTACAACAAAACTACGAGTGGTATTTGACGCTAGTAGTAAAACAAGTAGTAAAATAAGCCTTAATGAAAATTTACATAAAGGACCACGACTTCAACAAGACTTATCAAACATATTATTACGCTGGAGAACGCATAAGATTGCTTTCATGGCCGACATTATGAAAATGTACCGGTTCATAAAAATAAACCAAGAAAACTATAAATATCAAAGAATTTTATGGAGATTTTCTCCAAAAAAGGCCATTAGTGAATACGAACTAACAACGGTCACTTATGGCACAACAAGCGCGCCTTATCTGGCCGTGAGAACATAACAACAACTAGCATTAGACGAACAAGACAATTACCCTATCGCCAGTAGAGTAACGTTACAGGATTTCTATGTTGACGATATTTTGTCAGGAGAATCCCAGGAAAGTTCCGTCAAGGAATTACAAGAACAATTAATAGCAATGCTAAACAAAGGTGGTTTCCAACTACGAAAATGGTCTTCAAATAGTTCGGAATTGTTGAACAATATAACATGCGATAACGAAGAAAGTCGGATGCTGAAACTTCCCTTAGACGAAACAAGAAAGTCGTTGGGAATTATATGGTCTCCAGGCGAAGATAAATTCTGGCTGGCTAATTTAATAGAAAAAATAAAAAATGCTCTAAACGGTGGTAACAATACCGTGATTTCATGCTGGACGGATTCTATGATCACGTTGGGATGGATAAAAGGAGATCCTGGGCGATGGCATACGTTCGTGGCCAACAGAGTGTCAGAAATTAACAGCATAATACCTAACGCTCAATGGAATCATGTCATATCGTCTGAAAACCCAGCGGACATTATATCAAGAGGATTGGAGCCAGAAAAATTAATAAATTGTTCCTTATGGTGGAACGGCCCACCATGGTTACAGACGAGTGAAATACCTATTACAACAACAGCACCACAGCCCAATAAAGAAGCCAAGTACTGTTTATCAACAACAATTAATACTACGAATGAAAAGTATGACATCTGGAGTCGATTTTCTAACTACAATAAAATGATAAGAACATTAGCGTATTGCTACAGATTTATCAGCAAGTGCAAAAAGCACGAACCATTATCCTGTACGGAACTAGAAGAAACAGAGAAACGAATTCTATGCATATTGCAACAAGAAGAATTTTACGATGAAAAAGAAATTATTCGAAAGAAAAAATCACTGCAGAAAAACAGTAAATTATCCACACTAGATCCATTTATTGATAACGATGGATTATTACGAGTTGGAGGTCGAATAGAAAACGCTGACTTGCCATATAATCAAAAACATCCTATACTATTACCACGCCGACATCATATAACGTCATTAATAATACAAAACGCACACATGAAAACATTACATGGAGGAAATAAACTAACTACAGCTGTCCTACGACAAAAATACTGGATTATAGGTGGAAAACAAGTTGTCAAAGGTATACTAAAAAAGTGCGTCAAATGCGCGAGATACAGGTCCGAAACGAATGTACAGAAAATGGGGATACTTCCAAAAGCAAGAGTCACACAATCATATCCATTTAGTCACACTGGAGTGGATTATGCGGGACCAATACAAACAAGAACAATGAAAGGAAGAGGTCACAAGTCCTACAAATCATATATTGCTGTATTTGTATGCTTAGCAACAAAAGCAATTCATCTAGAATTAGTGGGAGATTTGACAACTGAAACATTTATTGCGGCACTGCGGAGGTTCATGGCCAGACGAGGACACGTGTCACATATGTATAGTGACAATGGCACGAACTTTGTAGGCGCAGCGAAATTTTTGGAACAAGAATTATTGCAAATAACACAGTCACCTGGATTCCAAAATACGATGACCAGTATAGGTACTCAGTGGCATTTTAATCCGCCAGCAACCCCCCATTTTGGTGGGATTTGGGAGAGCAGCGTAAAATCAGTAAAGTACCATTTACGTCGAGTAATTGGAGAATCGACATTAACGTACGAAGAAATGATAACATTTTTACATCAAATTGAAGCTTGCCTAAACTCGAGGCCGTTATGTGCACAAAGTGAAAACATCAATGATAATACAATACTAACGCCTAGTCACTTTTTAATTGGTCGGGAAGCAGTTGGAATCCCAGATCCGTTATCAAACATAAATACTGATTTAATAAATAGATGGAAACAAATTCAAAGAATGAAGAAAGATTTCTGGAAAGCCTGGTCATCTGATTATTTACATCAACTTCAACAAAGATACAAGTGGAAAGAAACTCAAGAAAATATTAAAATTGGAACCATAGTACTAATAAAAGATGAAAACATAAGTCCAAGTAAGTGGCCCTTGGCAAAAGTGGAAACCGTTCACCCAGGAAGCGACGGGGTGATAAGAGTAGTGACACTCAAAAAATCGACAGGTTTATGTCAAAAACGATCAATACATACATTAATTCCTTTACCTGTATATCAGGAAGAATTAATGACTAACACGAATACGTTAAGAAAAAATACCGAAACGCCTGTGAATAGTAACATAGCAAATAACATAAATAAAAAGTTTGAGACACTTAAGTCAGGCGTGTTACTCTATACTACATTATTATTGTGTATCGGACAAGTAACAAGTACATCAATGTTTACTATGAAACATTTAAATCCAGGCCTATATGTAGAATAAATAGGTACTTCAACAATAAACAGAGGGAGTTTTAGAATAGAAACTAATTACGAAAGGAGTGATTTGGAACTGAATTTAAATAATACGATAAAAATAACTAATCAGTTTCAAAAGTTATGCACTGACACGCAACAGTATACAAAAGACACCCATTGTGCAGAATTTTATTATGATTTGAACGAAGAGAAAGCACGATTTGAGAAGATAAAGGATTACCTTACTGGGATAAAGATTTCTAGAAGGAGACGTGGATTATTAGGACAAATGTTAACATACGTGTTCGGAGTCAACGATGAAGTATACAGAAGTATTGACTCATTGAGTAGCAATCAACAAGAACTTATAAACGCCGCCAATCATCAAACAAACATAATGATATCTACAGTATCCGCTGTAAACCAAACCGAGGAGCGGATTAAGAAAAAGTTAGAAAATTTTGAAAAAAAGTTAAATGAAGCTATAGCATTCATGTACGATAACGACGTATGGTATAAGATGGTAGACGCTAACAATGTCCGGCAAGGTGCCAGCTCCCGCCAAGGCCGGGCCGCGGCCGGCGCCAGCGGCTGCACCGCAGGCGCCCGCCAGCGCACCCGCGACCGCTCCTGCTGCGCTCAGCGCTGCTGCCAGGCTCGAACAGGGCTGGCAGGTGGCTGAGCGGAGCAGGAAGGCACGCGGCCAGAAGCGGAGAGCGGCGGCCAAGAGTGCCGCCGTGGCCGCCGCTCCTCAGGCGGGAGCCGACATAAAGGGGAAAAGGTCGCGCAGGGGCCTCAAGACGCCGAAGACGGCCGCGGTGGTCATCACCGTGCTGCCTGAGGCGGCTGAGAGGGGCCTCAACTATGAGGCCGTCCTAAAACGCGCCCGGCGGGAGCTGGACGTCTCCGACATCGGAGGCGTCGAGGCTAGGACCCGCAAGGCCCGGACAGGGGCTCGAATTCTCGAGTTCCCTGGGGCCGAGGGCGCGAAGACGGCCGATAGTGAGGCTTCGAAGCTGCGGGGGCTGTTCGGGCCAGAGGATGGTGTCCGAATCGCCAGGCCTGTCAAGTGCGCAGAGATGCGCCTGACGGGCTTGGACGATTCCGTGACGGTGGAGGACGTCGAGGCCATTATGGCGCATACCGGATGTTCCTCGGACGCCGTCCGGATTCGATCCGAACCATCCACCCTGGTCCAGGCGGCGTCGGTGCTGTCTGGGTGCAGTGCCCAGTGGAGTCGGTCAAACAATTGGCCGACTCAGGCAGGCTCCTCGTGGGCTGGAGTTCAGCGCGGGTAACCGTGCTAGAGCCCCGGCCCGCGAGGTGTTACAAATGCATGGCGGTCGGGCATACCCGACCGACATGCAAAAACTGCTTTGACTGCAGCGGGCTATGTTTCCGTTGCGGTCAAACTGGACACCAGGCGGCATCGTGCTCTGCGGTGCCCCACTGCCCCGCGTGTGCGGCAGGCAATAGGCCTGCCAAACACCGCATGGGCTCTGGGGACTGCAGACCCCCGGCATCGGCCCCAAAGGGGCGGGGCGGCTCATCGACCGGGCCAATCCCCGCTCCGAGCGCGATCCGATCGCCCGTTAGCGCGGAGGAGGTGACGATGGATACGGACCGTTAATGGACCCCGTATCCATCCGTCTCCTCCAAGCCAATCTCAACCACTCCGCCGGTGCGCAGGACGTTTTCCTGCAAGCCATGGCGGAGTGGTTGATAGGAGTAGCCGTAGCCGCGGAGCCGTACGCGGTGCCCGACCGGCCAAATTGGCTGGGCAGCACCGACGGTACCGTGGCAATCGTCGCCTCCACGTCGTGGCCTTCGTCGTCTTTGATCCTTAGGGACAGGGGCGTCGGATACGTCGCGGCGGATTGGGGAGAGATTACGCTCCTTGGAGTATATCTCTCCCCTGCCTGGAGAGCGGCTGATTTCGGGGTCTCCCTTACCATCTTGGGAGCCTCGTTACGGCGATTGGCACCGCGCCAGGTGTTCGTACTGGGGGACTTCAACGCCAAGTCCGTGGCGTGGGGGTCCTCCTATACGGACGACCGCGGACGGGCGGTCGAGGACTGGGCGGCGGCACTGGGCCTCTGTTTGCTGAACAGAGGCTCGGTGCATACGTGCGTGCGACATCAGGGTGGGTCGATAGTGGACCTTTCGTTCGCTAGCCCTGATGTCGCTGCACGCGTGGGGAGCTGGTGCGTCGAGGAGGAGGTTGAGACCTTGTCGGACCACCGGTATATCCGGATGGAGGTCTCCCTGACAATCCCGGCGCCTGGCAGGGGTCACGGGGCGGTTGGGCGTCCTGCGTTCCCGCGATGGGCTGTAGGTCGCTTAGACCGGGACCTGCTGGTGGAGGCAGCCATCGTTCACTCGTGGCTGTCCTCTGCCAACCAGTTGGACGGGGTGGACGCCGAGGCTGGCCGCATCCGCAGTGCGTTGACGCAGATCTGCGATGCGGCCATGCCCCGGGTACGGCGTCTGCCCCCGAGGAGGGCTGTCCACTGGTGGTCCCGGGAGCTGGCGGATCTCCGGGCCGCGTGTATTCGCGCCCGGACGGCCTACACCCGCAGCCGGCGGCGCCATCGCAGCGCGGAACTGGAGGGCCAGCTTTACGAGGGCTACCGCAATGCGCGGTCGGCCTTCAGGCTGGCCGTCCGTTTCGCCAAGGACGCCAGTCGGCGGGAGATGCTGGAAAGTCTGGACCGTGACCCCTGGGGTCGCCCCTATGGCGCGGCGCTGAGTAAGCTCCGCGCACGGGGCCCGCCCCTCACCGAGACTCTCCAGCCCAGCTTCCTCACCCGGGTCATCGAGGACCTGTTCCCACGACGGGCGGAACACACGTCCCCAGTCATGGCGCCGCCAGACAATGACCGGGAGGGCGATGGTGGCAGTGTTCCGCCCATCATGGAACCGGAGATGGGGGCGGCGGTGGCGCGCATGTGCGGCAAATCCACCGCCCCCGGGCCCGACGGTATTCCAAACCGTGTGCTGGCCCTGGTCCTCGACCATCTGGGTCCCCGCCTCAGGGAGCTGTTCGACGCGTGTTTAGCGTCCGGGCGGTTCCCTGGGTGCTGGAAGGAGGGGAGGCTGGTTCTCCTGCCGAAGCCGGGACGGCCTCCGGAGTCGCCATCGGCCTACAGGCCTATCGTGCTGCTCGATGATATGGGCAAGCTACTGGAGAGGGTGGTAGTTGGCCGCATCGAGCGGCACCTCGTCGGCACTGGGCCCGATCTGTCGGACGCCCAGTTTGGGTTTAGGAGGGGTCGTTCGACGATCGAGGCCCTGTTGCGTCTGAGGGCCGTGGCGACTGAGGCCGTCACCGGCGGGGGAGTGCTGTTGGTGATGTCCCTAGACATCGCCAACGCATTCAATAGTCTGCCATTCAGCTGTGTCAGGGAGGCGCTCCGTTACCACGGAGCGCCAGCTTACCTGAGGCGGCTGGTGGCAGACTATTTGAAGGGGCGCAGCGTCCTCTACGCCAACCGAGTAGGGGACGTTGTGCGAACGCCCATGACGTGCGGTGTTCCACAGGGGTCGGTCCTCGGACCCACCCTGTGGAACATCGGCTACGACTGGGCGTTGCGGGGGAGCCTCCCACCCGGGCTGGGCGTAATTTGTTACGCCGACGACACGCTCGTCACAGCCCGCGATGGGACGCTACAAGAGGCGGTAAGCCTGGCGACCTCAGGCACCGAAGAGGTCGTCAGGCGGATCGAGGCGCTGGGGTTGAGGGTGGCCCTGGACAAGACGGAGGCCCTCTTGTTCCATGGGCCCCGTATGGACCCTCCCATCGGCGTCTCGATCACCGTCAACTCGGTTGGGATCAGCATCCAGGCCCATATGAAGTACTTGGGCCTGGTGCTCGACGGGCGATGGTGGTTTTGGGAGCATTTCCGCAGGCTCGTCCCGCGGCTCGTCGGCGTGGCGTCCGCCCTACAATGGCTGATGCCGAATGTGGGCGGACCGAGCGCGGCATGTCGACAGCTGTACGCGGGGGTCATCCGGTCGATGGCCCTCTACGGCGCACCGGTGTGGGCGGGATCCATGACCGCCCGACTTAGGGCCCTTCTGTGGCGTCCACAGAAGGTCATGGCGGTCAGGATCATCCGCGGGTACCGCACGGTGGCGACGGAGGCGGCGTGCCTTTTGGCCGGGACTCCCCCGTGGGACCTGGAGGCGGAAATGCTCGCCGACTTGTATCGGCGGGTATCGGGGGTGCGCGGGGGGGGCGGTGTTGTTTCCCTGAGGGAGCTCACCGCCTGGCGCGTCGACGCCCGCCGAGACGTCATCGCCCGTTGGGCAGACCAGCTGGAGAGGCCTCGAAACGGTGTTTGGAACGTGGAGGCCTTCCGGCCGGTGCTGATGCAGTGGTTGGAAAGGCGGCACGGGGTGCTCTCCTTCCGACTCGTACAGGTCTTGACGGGGCATGGATGCTTCGGCAAGTACCTGTACAGGGTCGCTAGGAGGGAGAAAAAAAGAAGTTGACCGGGAGTTCTTTTGAATGCTTGTCAATCCCAAGAGCATTCATAGGCTTCGACTATAACAATGAACGATACTTTGAGTTAAGTAAAGACGAGTTCAAAGATTGTTTACACAAAAAATCGGAGTTTGTTTGCTATCCCGTGGCTATTAAGAACATGCAATTGAACAAGAATTGCATTGTTGACCAGCTATTCAGCAACAATAATAACACTAAATCACAATGCACATCAAGAAGATACAACATTCAATCTACAATTCTATGGAAACAACTTTACATGCAGAATACGTGGATGTTTATCACTACAAAAACACAATCAGCTTCGATAATATGTGATGGACAAAGACAAGAAATTAACCTAGAGGATATAGGAGTACTACACATTTCAGAAAGCTGTGTAGTAAAGACGTTGAACAACATTCTTGCAGCTAAACGAATAACAACAACAACTGTGCAAGCATCATATTTTAAAAGGAGTAATTTTACTCTAGACACACAAGTAGTCCAATCAGAGATACCAGACATACCGAAGGAGGAAGTATTAGATAGCTCCACCAGTATATTTGACCACTTAGCCGCTTTAGAAGCAAAGCTAAAAACAAGATTAGATAACACAATATGGAGGCGAATAGAGTCTCATTCCTATGTGGCTAGTACCGTGACATCTCTTTCTTTAATAGTATTAGCTTGTCTTTTAATTTATTTCAGACCACAGGCAGTCAAACAATGTCGAGATAGACTTACAAGAAGACAAAACAAGGAAACAACTACAACACAAGCCACAGATACAGACAAACAGCGGACAGCTCCACCACAACCACGGCCACGGTATGGGAAACCTCGTCCCCAGACTACAGTCCACACACCACAAGCGACGGAAGGACACATTGGACCATATGAGGTTATCGAATTATACGACTTGCAGTCGTGTTCCTGAGAGACCCCAGAATGTTCAATGCACATTGAACATGCAACGCAGCAAATTCAAAAGTAGAGCATGTCAACATACAAGTAAAGCATGTCAACATACAAATGTGCAAAATTCGCATTGACATGATTAAAAGACGCTGCGTTACACTTCACACTTACGACACACTAACACAAAATGGTATATGTGTGTATTAGCAATAAGTAGTATATAAGGTGTACATTTTGTAAAATAAATCAGATTTGAATTTATTAATCTCTCAGTTACATCCCTCCCACTGTGGCCAAGACACCCTTAGCCGTCAGTTCTGATCAGTCTAGTGAGTCTGCTTGACTGGCAGTGAGAGTTACCAATCCTCCACCCAAACCTCCATCTCACTGTGGCCAAGACACCCTTAGCCGTCAGTTCTGATCAGTCTAGTGAGTCTGCTTGACTGGCAGTGAGAGTTACCAATCCTCCACCCAAACCTCCCTCTCACTGTGGCCAAGACACCCTTAGCCGTCAGTTCTGATCAGTCTAGTGAGTCTGCTTGACTGGCAGTGAGAATTACCAATCCTCCACCCAACATCCATTTCACATCTACCTGTCACCTTAGGTATCGCGGTGCAGGTATCCCATCAGATAGGCTAAGAACTTAAGGGCTTTAGGTACTTCAAACTATAACCTTAGGTTCTTCTGTCAAACACGGCGTTAGTCCACTAGCCCAGACTACGCCTGTACAGAGTGAGACACTGAATTTAATCCTGAAGTTAGACTTAGGACACGATGATATTTGTTGCTTCTATTTTTAGTTTACTATTTAAAGAATATACCTGCGCTTAGTTTTCATTTTATTTGCTCAATAGAAGGTTATAAAAATTCCTGTTTCACATCCACCAAAAAAAAAATCTATTTCGTATAATTTTAATATTAAATCATCTATATGTTAACTTGGGTATACTTAACTTTTGCATTTAAATAGTTGTAGCTCTTCAATTTGCCTTGTTAGAAATAAATTACTATGAACATTTTTCAAAAGGATAAATACTAATTCATCAATAAACATAACAAACCATTATGTCTTGATGTTAAGGAACTACTAACTCCGCCTTACCCTAATAAATTTCTGTACCATTTCTCGCATTATTGCTAGAAAAAAAAACGAGATAAAACAAATAAAAAGATCTTTATTTCATACTTAATACACGAGTATTGTCTTTATTTGCTTTTGTACGAACAAAAGGTAGAAATCATTTTAAATAAATAAATAGTTATTACGACAACTTCATCATCATTTTACGAGGCGAAAACTTTCATTTCGCCAAGCAATAAGACTACAAAAAACCTTTTTCTTACACACGTTGATCTAAGTATGAAACATCATTCCTTGTCATCAAGGGACCATCGTAAACCTGCTATAAAAACCCAAGCATCTATTTTATGTGAGGCGTTACCTTTTTGTTGCCAATTCTGTTCTTAATCTATACTAATATTATAAAGAGGTAAAATTTGTAAGTTTGTATGCAGGGGGTAATCTCTGGAACTCATAATCTAATTCTAATTTTATTTTAACTGGCAGAAAGCTACATTATTCCTGAGTGCTATAGGCTATAAATTGTTTCTATAACATGTATATTAACCGAGCTATCACAACTTTTGTCTGGCAAGTCGGAAAAAAATACCTCGTAAAACAGAATTATTTGCGTGCGCTGCCTAAACAGTTGCTTAAAATTAAAAAGAATGTATGGCTACCTGGTTCATCTTAATTATTTCTACAAAAAAGTCAGCGATACCATATCTCTATCTTTTATATTTTATCTTTTATACTTCTATTATTGCATTAAAAAATTTTTTTTTCGGCATTGTTACGTTTGGTTGATTATTTGAGCAACAAAATATTAATTCTTATGACAATAAATTATTTCAGTATCACAGGAACATCATACAGATAAGATTTGCCATTTACAGTATATCAATTGGTCATAAAGTTTCGGAGATAATATAAAATTACTAAAACGCAAAATGACCCTAGCATAACTTTCATTGTGCAGACGTTTTACCTATTTGCCCATAGATGGCGTTCTGCAATGACGTCATTTTTCTGAATCGCGGTGTTAAGACTTTCCGTGGATTGATGACCCTCTCGAATTATTATGCCCACGTTGTCGTTAGTTGGAGTTCTAAAAATTACATGTCAGTTGGTTATTGGTTTCGGTTGTTTCGTTCGCATGGTTGTTGTTGTTGATAGATACCTCATAATCGAAAATATCGTAATTTCGTTGTACGTTTGTTTTGTATGTTCGTAGTTTCGTACTTCGTTCTATCGTAATAATCGACACGAGTTATTCGATATTACGATTGTTTTGTTTTGTAAAGGCGGACGGTGTTCGAGTCGCTCTCCCTTTGTTCATAATTGTTTTCAAGTCTGTGCGTGGTTTGTTGAGAGCATGCCTAAAAGGAAATCTCAACTGTCTCGGCAGACATCACAGACAAGAGCCGATCGAGTACGCCGTACGGAAGAATCTGCCCCTGAAAATGAGCAACGCCTCTCGAGAAATAGAGAATATATTTCGCAAGCACGCGCTAGAGAATCTAGCTCCGAGCGCTCACAGCGCCTCGCAAGCCAAAATGTGAGGACGACGCGGGCCCGTGCTCGAGAAACTAGCGCTGAACGTGCGCACCGTCTATCTGAGTTAAGGCAGCATGTCTGTGAGACAAGGGATAGGGAGACTAGCACTGAGCGCTCGCAGCGCCTAGCAACAGAAAGACAGCGAGCAGCTACAGTCAGAGCGCGTAATCGGAATATAGCCCAAGGAAATAGATCAGCCTTCAATTACGATGCCAATATAGATTATGCTCAGCAAAACACTGTGAAAATAGGCGAAATGAATAAAACATGTCCTAAGTGTTTTGCAAATAAATGGAGCGATGAACCAAATGGTATGTGTTGTGCTGCAGGAAAAGTGGTTCTTCCTGATATCCAGGCACCACCACAACCAATAAAAGATCTATTACTGGGCAATCATCTATTATCTGCGCATTTTTTAAAAAACATACGAAAGTATAATACACTCTTCCAAATGACGTCATTCGGTGCTAAAGAAATTCGCGAAGGAAACTTTATGCCTACATTTAAAGTAGAAGGGCAAGTTTATCACTTAATTGGTAGTCTACTCCCTTCGCCAGGGCAAAGCCCGCAGTTTCTACAAATTTATTTCATTTCTGATGCCGACCAACTTTCGTTGCGGTCTAATATTGCTCCTAACCTAAATATCGATTTAATCAATGATTTACAGACGTCGTTAAATAGTCATAACATTTATATTCGCAGTTTCAAATACAATTTAGAACATAACTCTTCATCTGAAAACTTAAAATTAATCATTCACGCTGACCGCACTCCACAAAATCAACATCGTGGAAGATACAATTCACCTACAGCAAACGAAGTTGCAGTATTATTGGTGGACGAAGATAAGGGACCTAGAGATATAGTCCTTCATTGCAAAGATGGTCAACTGAAAAGAGTTTCTGAATTACACAGAGCTTACGATCCCTTACAATACCCTTTGATGTTTGTTAACGGTGAAGATGGTTATTATTTGACTATCCCTCTACAAAATTCAGCGCGAAATAAAACAGTTTCGTGTATGCAATTTTATATGTATAGATTGATGACCAGGGCCAACAGTTTTAATCCCCTTCATTATTATCGGGATTTGTTTAGTCAATACTGTGTTGACATGATGGCTAAAATGATAACAGAGAGACTAAGTTACATAAGTCGCAATCAACAACAACTGAGAGCTGATGACTATATCCATTTAAGAGACGCTATAAATCAGGATGCTAATGTCAACG
The DNA here is from genome assembly GCA_032191425.1 of Lymantria dispar. Lineage (NCBI taxonomy): Eukaryota > Metazoa > Arthropoda > Insecta > Lepidoptera > Erebidae > Lymantria > Lymantria dispar. The sequence goes on along the minus strand of CM063465.1, from coordinate 14,967,512 downwards.
CTGCAAATATTGGCCAACATGTCATCTTGCCTTCATCTTTCACCGGCTCTCCGCGTTACATGCATGAAAAAACCCAAGATGCAATGACGTATGTACGCAACTATGGAAGACCCGATTTATTTGTGACGTTCACTTGCAATCCGGAGTGGCCAGAAATTAAGAAAGAGCTATTTGCTGGCCAACGTTCTTTCGACCGTCATGACATTATTGCTAGGGTTTTTCATTTAAAGATGAAGAAAATGATCAAGTCGTTCACTAAAGACGAGGTATTCGGCAAAGTCAAATGCCATATGCTTAGTGTTGAATGGCAAAAACGCGGACTACCACACTGTCATATGCTGTTTTGGTTTGCACAAAAAATACAACCAGATGAAATAGACAGTATAATAGTTGCTGAACTACCAAACAAAGATGATGACCCAATATTATTCGATATTATCACCAAAAACATGATCCATGGACCTTGTGGGGAGCACAATTTATCATCACCGTGTATGAAGAACGGTATATGTTCAAAGAAATATCCTCGGCGATTCGTCACCGATACTCAGACAGGCGAGGATGGTTATCCTGTATATCGTCGTCGTAATGCTGAAAATGGTGGTCAAGTCGCAGTTGTAAACATCAGAGGGAGGCCGATTACAATAGATAACAGATGGATTGTACCATACTCTCCAATGTTGTGCAGGTCATTTAACGCCCACATTAACGTCGAATACTGCCATTCAGTTCAGGCTATAAAATATATATGTAAATATATAAATAAAGGTTCCGATCAAGCCACGTTCAGCGTTAGAAATCCGCATGATGAGGTGGAAAATTATTTAAATGGGCGATATATAAGTACATCGGAAGCCGTCTGGCGAATACTCGAATTTCCGATCCACGACCGACATCCCACGGTCGTGCATTTGGCCGTGCACTTAGAAAACGGGCAAAGGGTGTTTTTCACACCAGGAACTGCGCGACAAGTTGCCCAAAATCCGCGCAAAACCACTCTATTAGCGTTTTTTGAACTCTGCAATACCGACGAATTTGCAAAAACGCTGTTGTACCACGAAGTTCCACACTATTATACGTGGGCTAATAACAAATTTTCAAGACGAAGGCGCGGTCAAGACGTCGATGGGCATCCAGAAATAAAAAGAGATGAAGCTTTGGGAAGAGTGTACGGTGTACATCCGTCACAATCAGAATGCTTTTATCTAAGAATTTTATTGCACCACGTACGCGGTCCCACATCATTCAAAGATTTGAAAACTATAAATGGAGTGGTCAAGGAGACGTATCAAGCGGCTTGCCGGGACAGAGGTTTGCTGGAAAATGATGATCACTGGGAGAAGACATTAAGAGAAGCTTCGATGTCGGAATGTTCATTGAAACTTAGGGAGTTATTTGTGGTGATACTGCTATTTTGTCAGCCATCTGAACCGTTAAAACTATGGGATATCTTCAAGGACAATTTTTGTGAAGATATCAGACATAGAAATCGACAACAAAATCAGGACTTTACCATGCCTTTTAATGATGTTATGTACAATGAAGGTTTAATACAAATTGAAAACAAACTTTTAGCATTGAATGATAAAACATTGAGTGACTTTGGATTACCGTCTCCAGTTCGCCCTGTAAATGATGCAATAGATACAATGTTGGTACATCCGCACAACATCAGTGAATTAGCTACTTTTGTAAATGAAAATTTGCCTAAATTAGTCACAGACCAAAAACAGGCTTTTGATGAAATTATTGATAGCGTAACGAATAATAAAGGAAAAATTTTTTTTTTAGACGCCCCAGGAGGCACAGGGAAAACATTCCTCGCTAATTTAATATTAGCACATGTTAGGCAATCCGGAAAAATAGCTTTGGCAGTGGCTTCTTCTGGGATTGCGGCTACTTTATTGAGTGACGGTAAAACTGCTCACTCTACCTTCAAACTCCCATTGACAGTTTCATTGGAGCAACAGTCGGTATGTTCGATACGCAAAAATGGGCCCATTGGTCAATTGTTACAGAATACGTCGTTGATAATGTGGGACGAATGTACCATGAGTCATAGAGCTCATGTTGAAGCAGTGGATCGAACACTTAAGGACTTGAGAAACTCAGTCGCTGTCATGGGTGGTGTCACTTTTGTGTTTGCAGGTGACTTTCGTCAGACACTTCCCGTCGTCACAAGAGGTACACGTGCGGATATCATAAAGGCATGTCTAAAATCATCGCCCCTATGGAGTATAGTCCAAACTTTGAATTTACGTACGAACATGAGAGTCCACGTTATTGGAAATATGGATAACGATTTTCCACAACAGCTGCTCAAAATTGGAGAAGGGTCTTTTTCTTCTCGAACCTTGGACTCTAACTCTGCGGAAATCGTTATAAATGAGACTCTGGGTCGTATAGTTCACAGTCTACAGCATCTTATAGATGCAGTATATCCTGACCTCGAATATTTACTAGATAGAGACATTCATTGGCATTGTTCAAGGGCTATCGTCTCACCAAGGAACGATACAGTCAATGAAATCAATAATCTAATTTTACAAAAAGTTCCCGGCCATGGTAAAATCTACAAGTCAATTGATACAGTGTGTAATATCGAGGATGCAGTCCACTATCCGCAGGAATTTTTAAATTCCCTTAAACCATCTGGTCTGCCACCTCACGAACTGCTGTTGAAATCCGGGACACCTATCATGCTTTTAAGAAATTTAAGCCCACCTAACCTGTGCAATGGCACAAGGCTACTAATAAAAGATTTAAAAGACAACCTAATTGTGGCGACCATTCTCATCGGCCCAGGAGCTGGCCAGTTGGCGCACATCCCAAGAATTCCAATGATTCCGACGGACCTACCCATACCGTTTAAACGACTCCAGTTTCCAATAAAAACATCATTTGCCCTGACTATTAATAAGTCCCAGGGACAAACATTCTCTTTGGTTGGCATTGACCTACGAAAAGAATGTTTTTCCCATGGGCAATTATATGTTGGTCTATCAAGAGTGGGATCATCCGAAAGGCAGATTATTCTGTTACCGGAAAATAAAACAACCTCAAACATTGTATATAGAGAAGCTTTAAATTAAATAGATACCTAACTTAAACAAATAAATAAAATAAGTAAAAGGCAACTAAGGGTTAAGTTACCTTGAGCAGAAAATAGAACTTCGGTAATCTTTTAAGTTACTGATCTGATTCCAAAAAATATTTTACTAATAAAATTAAATACAGTAATATCAATCGAGTGTAATCTTATGTTAAAACAAGAAATTTTCCGCGGACGAAGTCGCGGGCAGAAGCTAGTAGCAAAATAATTTGATTTTTATGCTCACACGATCTATCTACCTACCTACCTAAAAACCAGTTCAAATATTTTTGTTGACTGTTTATCCGGCTGTCTGTCTGTCAGTCTGTTTGTTGCGGGTAATCTTCAAAACGGCTGGACTGCTTTTGATAATATTTTACAATCTGCTGTATAGGGAGGAATTTAAGCTTATTTCTTGCCCGGTATTTTTACGGAAATAAGCAGTAGGTACCTACTTGGGTGAAACCGCTAGAATTAGCTAGTGTTTCAAATATATGAGAATCTGATATATAAAAATATTAATCTAATTTTAATAAAACATTTGTAAAGCGGTTCAAATTTATCTAAAGCGATATATTTGCTAGAAATTCAAATAGGTTTTTTTTAGCAAAATGGAAAGGTACCTATTTTATGGAAGTAAAAGTATTTTTCTATTCTCACATGAATTTATAACTGAAAACGATTAATTAATCTAATCGCCCGCAATCACTGTCCATTTTTAGCACTAAAATGGAATACCTACATGTGAAAATAATTTCTCGTTCAGAGTGAACAATTTAAAATTTAATCTGTTCCGTATTGAATTCTGTAGGTACCTAAATCTACCTAATTTGAATTTCGAATTATTTTAAATTTGGAATACTGACTAACTTCTATTTTTACGGCTTAGAATAATAACGTAGGGTAGAGCGGGGTCTCTTGATCAGCATTTTGTTCAAATCAGTTTATCGTCCATTCAAAAGAAAAATAGATAAAGAGTTATTTTTAAATCAGTTGCTTATTTATTAGGCCACATATTGAGATAAAAAGCTTTGATAAATCCGTTGTTTACTCTACAAAATTTACCTTATAATTAAAAAAGGCAGTTGGCCCACAAGACCCCACAGTCAGGGTCTTTTGAACCATCTAACGGGGTCACTAGAGCCATTGAGTTTTACAAATTTTGGCACATTAAAACATAAATATCTGGTTGGTCTTTTTATACTAATTCCCCGGTCCGACTGGACCTGGGTGACTACCCACGGCCTAGATAATATCTAGGTATGCTAAGGTGAACTCAAAATAAAATCAACCCGTTTGACCAGTGTGGTATAGTAAGTCAAATGCCCACTTACTGGCTCGAGCCCAGCTGTGGGATGCACATGAGCCGAGATGATGATATTAAGATTAGGCATTAATTTACAGTTTCATTCTAAATATACCTATTCAACAGTTTCATTCAATCACATCAATAAATTAATTGTAATTTGATAAGTAGGTAGTCTTATTTTTAACCGCCTTCAAAAAAGGAGGTTTCTCAATTCGACCGATGTTTTTTTAAGTTTGTTCGCGGATAACTTTGTCGTTTATGAACTAATTTTGAAGATAATTTTTTTTTGTTGGGAAGGGTAGGTATAAGTATCTACTTCCAAAATGGTCCCATGATGAAAAATCAACAAAAATTTAAAAAAAAATGGGTGCGTGTACTTATGTACGCGCGTGAGAAGTTATACCTACTTCTTTGGCATCATTAAAATATATATATATATAATTATTAAAAACCAAATTTAGAGAATAATCTAAATAAAAAAAAAATAAAAAAAAAGAAAAAAAAAATAAAAAAAAATAAAAAAAAAGAAAAAAAAGAAAAAAAAAAGAAAAAAAAACAGTGATCAGAGGTGACGAGCGTACCAACATGCGCGACTAATATCGAGGTTCAATTTCTATTTTGTTGGTAGCTTTTTTTTCGAGACTTAATGAGCGGTTAAGCAGACAACTTCATACTGTTAATTTTGTGTCACATAATTAAAATTTCACTCTCATCATTTTTTCATAACGCGCCTAAAAAAGTATAACTTCAAAAAATATCTAGGTAGGTACACTGTCTACATTATTGAAGGCGATTTCTTTTTTCCAAACATAATTATAAATACTGTAGTCACAATAGGGAAGCGTATTATTTGAAAATAATAATATGTTGCTTATATGTATAATGATTTCTGATAATTACGCGAGTATTAGACATCTATACCAATAAATAAAATTGGAGTGTCTGTTTGTAATGTCAAAATAATAGACTTTTTTCATGCTCACACGGTTATTTGCACGACACCTATGCCTAAAATACAGATTAAAAAATTTTTGTCTGTCTGTCTGTCTATTTGTTCCGGGTAATCTTCAAAACGGCTGGACCGATTTCAAAAATTCTTTCACTAATAGAAAGCTATAATATCAGGGCGTAAACTAGGCTATATTTTACCCCGGTATTCCCACGGGAACGGGAACTACGCGGGTAAAACGATTAAAACTGAAGCGAAGCGAGGGCGGGTTGCTAGTGTTGATATAAAGATATTTATTGCTTAGCTCCATGATGAGAGATAACTTTGGTTTGATAGTCGAGTAAATGGTAAATGTTCCTCGTATTTACTTTTGTGATGCTGTATAAAAGGTGACGGTATGATGATTAAGTTCTTAAAAGTCGCTGTCGTGAAGATATGTAAGATTTCAATTTGATTCCATCTTTATTTTGAGAAATCTTAAATCTTTAAACGAGCAATTCTTCGAGCAATCAGAAGGAAAACTCGAAACAAAATTCTATACCAAACACTTCTGATCAGTGTGGTATAGTAAGTCAATTGCCCTCTCATAGTGGAGGAGGCCCGAGCCCAACAGTGGTTCGTGTATGGGCTCAGATGATGATGATATTAATTATGGCGATTACTCGGATGTCGTGAGTTTGGATGTTTTTCTATCCGTTAGTTGTATATTTATCCGTTAGTTGTATCTTACTAATATTACAAACGCGAAAGTTTGTGAGGATGTGAAGATGTTTGTTGCTCTTTCACGCAAAAAGTACCGAATGGATTTTGATGAAACTTCACAATAATATAGATTACATTTTAGAATAACACATAGGCTATAATTTATCTCGATATTCCCAAGGGAAGGGGAACTATGTGGGTAAAACTGCAGAGCACTGCTAGTATTTAATAAAAACTAAAAACGATTAAAAATTTTAAGTAGATAATATATCATACCTTTCGTAAAGTCTTAAGAACGAATAATTTTTATATTTATTATGTCTGACTGTTTCTAATTCTTTTCTGACTGCATAATGCGCTGTGTTATGGTACCAACCTATCGTGCTAAATGGTAGTGCAGGTGGCAGGACAATAGTTTGTGCAATCCACCAAATGTTGTTGACACCCAGTCTTGGAACAATAGATGGGTTGGTATAAGGTTTTATATCCAGTATTTCTTTTATTGCATAGATGTTATCTGCATATTAAATTCAAAATCAAATCATTTATTATGCATAAACCTCGAGAGGACACTTACATATTGTCAATTTTAAAACAGTTAAATTAATCGAATAAATAAACAATTTATACGTTTGTATTCAAATTTAATGTCATGACGTTTCGAACAATTTTCAGCGTTCTCAGTCCGGACTAAGGTGTTTCACGGCCAACAAGTCATCGTTATTATAGAGATTTTCATCTGCCCGTTACAGAATTATTTATTAAATTTTGACACATGTTTGTATGTGTATATCGGCGTTGCGCCAGGAATTAGGTTGTCCATATTAAAATATCGAGTGTATGTAATCACTGTATTTATTAGGAGTTATTGCTGGAGAAGTGAGTGAAGTAAAACTGTCCTCTATTCTAATCTTACAATGTTTTTATAACCTCCGCTTTACAATGAAACGGTCTAGTCTTAGCAACTACAATTACTTTTTATAACAAACAAAACAACTATAAAATAACTATCGGAATATAGATAAATAATAATGATAAATATTCTAATGCATTTAATATAATTCCAAATAGTCAATTTTACACAATTTACATTAATGTAATTAAAGGAAATATTGTTCTCATATATTGTTCAACAGACGGCGCTGTAACTAGAAATAAATTGAACAATTAAATCATCATCATCTTGCTCTTATCCCAATTACTTGGGGTCGACGCAATATGTCATCTGTTTTGACATATTGCAAAAAGTTTCGGCAATGACTTTTATGACCGGCCGCCTGCCTGACGTCAATCCTCCTTGGGAATGTAATCGTTAACCCAAATGGTACCAGATGGAGTTGGTCCGGGTCAATCTAGGGCTCTTAGTCGTCTTTTACGACACCCACGAGCAAAGCAAGGGTTGGTAGTATTCGAAGCCGCTACCACACAGCAATTATCTATTATCTATACTCTATACCAATAAATAAAATTGGAGTGTCTGTTTGTAATGTCAAAATAATAGGCTTTTTTCATGCTCACACGGTTATTTGCACGACACCTATGCCTAAAATAGCAATTAAAAAATTTTTGTCTGTCTGTCTGTCTGTCTGTCTGTTTGTTCCGGGTAATCTTCAAAACGGCTGGACCGATTTCAAAAATTCTTTCACTAATGGAAAGCTATAATATCAGGGCGTAAACTAGGCTATATTTTATCCCGGTATTCCCACGGGAACGGGAACTACGCGGATAAAACGACTATAACCTATAACCGAAGCGAAGCGAGGGCGGATTGCTAGTTTGCTAGTATTAATATAAAAACAATTAAATATGGTTATAAATAATTATAATTAAGTCTTATCTATTTTAATTTGATCAATTATATAAATATTTAAACAATTAAATCAAAGATTTCTAGAAATACATTCAAAAAGTGTCTTTTAAATATCATAGCATGGTAAATAGCAGTGTTGTTACTAAAAATAATTATTTAAATATTAGTTGCAAATATTTCAAACATATTTATAACTATAATTGATAACAATTTACAAATATTGCCGATAGAGGGCGATATGCGCCCATATGTACTATTATCTCAGTGTATACTGCAGTAAAGTGGAAAAAAAGAAGGTGGTTGATACCGAGTATTCACAAAAATAGAACAATGTAAGATATATCCGTGTGGTGACGGAGTAAGAATACAATTCACCACTCCCTATCTTGCCAGTGGATGTGGTAAAAGACGACTAAGGGAGATAATACATAATACGCATATAACATCTGTGCAAGAGAAGGAATACTCGAAATAAAACCCTACATCAACCTGACTAACATGGAATAGTATGGTCAGTTTCCATCCTATTGTGGAGGAGGCTTGAGTCCAACAGTGGGCGGTATATGTGCTGAAATGATGATGAATGATGAAGATACTTTTTGATACTATAGGTAAACATATAGGGTGACTGGGATTATTTACGTCACATATCTAGAAGTAGTGGTGTAAATTAGAAAATATTATCATTTGTGTTAAGCGACATTATCACAATAAACGCGTCTAACAGTAATGGATGTCAACCGTGTAATGGCGAGCAGGCCAACGTGTGGAGGGCATTGGCCAAGCGCAGACGAGCGCTTTTGATTTGTGCACAAAAACCGACATCGAGGCGAAGTGAGGCAATTTATACGTATAAAAGTATGTATTTAAAAGCTCGTCATAATATGAATATATCTACGCTCTGAATGAAAGTTAAAATGATTCACATAATACAATTTACGTTGTCCAGAATAACGATTAACGTCACACAAAGTTAGTTGTTATCGCATTAAAAAGGAAAATTAAATTCCCCAGCCCTATCCGACCAACAATTTTACACAATTGTATTAGCAATCTCGTTTCGTTATTTCGAAAAGTTTACAACGAACGTTTCGTGGATATGTTATATTTAAATTGAAAACGTGGGCCTGTCTGTCCTGCTATTCATCATCATCATCTCACTGCCGTGCTTATTATAACCGCCTTATCCAACATTTTTTACCAAATTGAATTAGTTACATATTCGGAATCGCCGTATCGATATATATAACTTTGTCTTTGACAGTTTATAAGAAATGCTTGTATGATTACATTTTTGATTTGTATAAGCGCAGTAACTACAAAAAGAAAACTAATTTCCTTAATATCTCAGCCGCAAGTGCTGGATACTGCTGTAGCCTTCTAAAGCACCAGATTATTAATCATGTAGCGATTATAATAAGGAAAGTGTAATAAGGGAACTGTGAGTTTCTTACCATAAGACCTCCAAATGTCAAAGTTACGGCGGTTATGCTTATCTATACCAATAAATAAAATTGGAGTGTCTGTTTGTAATATCAAAATAATAGGCTTTTTTCATGCTCACACGGTTATTTGCACGACACCTATGCCTAAAATAGCAATTAAAAAAATTTTTGTCTGTCTGTCTGTTTGTGCCGGGTAATCTTCAAAACGGCTGAACCGATTTCAAAAATTCTTTCACCAGTGGAAAGCTATAATATCAGGGCGTAAACTAGGCTATATTTTATCCCGGTATTCCCACGGGAACGGGAACTACGCGGGTAAAACGACTATAACCTATAACCGAAGCGAAGCGAGGGCGGGTTGCTAGTTTTAAATAAAACATCTTTTACGGATTATATCGCCTTTGTATTTGATTTATGATTGCCCGACGTTTCGAATACTTTGCAGTATTCATGATCACGGGCAGACTAAGGTGTCTCACGTCCAACAAGTCATCATTATTACAGACATTTATAATTATCTACCCGATACAGAAATTAGTTATTAAATTTATTAAAATTTAATAAATTCACTTATGACGACGAAATTTATTAAAAATTTAATGTCCGTGGATGTCGTACAAGATGACTAAGGGATATAATATGCATATAACATCTATACAAGACAAGGGAAACTCGAAATAAATCCCTATGCCAACCTGTCTGACCAGCATGTTACAGTAAGGTCAATTTTCCTCCTATTGTGAAGAAGGCTTGAGCTCAGTGGGACGTATATGAGCCAAGATGATGACGATGATGATAATATGATTAATATAATTTGGTGAAATCTAAAATAGCTCGAGAGAATTCACATGAAACTTCTAGTGCGATATAATTCACAAAAATTGCTACCGCAACGACTGCTAACACAGACATAACTTGATTATAAGTTATGAGAAGCCACAATTTGCTTAATTATAACGCCATTATGAGATTAGACTTCTTTTTTTATTGCAACACTACCTATGATCGCTATTTCACTTGCTCGTAGTAACCTCCTCAAGTTCAGTCTCTATAGTGAATCTTTTTAAATTACAATATATTTAACCAGCGTGTGTTTTAATGTTCGCTCCTAATTACTCAACGACACATATATCCTTACTAATATTATAAATGTAAAAGTAAGTTTGTTTGTTAGGATTTCACGCTTAAACCACCGAAACGATTTCAAATTTCTTTCATCATTTGAAAGTTATAATATCAGGGAGTAACATATTTTATCCCGGTATTCCCACGGGAACGAGCACTACGCGGGTAACGCGAGTATTATTGGGTATAATCGCTGCATTGAGGTATAGAAAATTGTTCTCCCTCCTCCTCTGGAGGTCTATGTCTAAGATACACGCGAGAATAATAAGAATCATCTGTTTCTACAGTACTCTATGATTTAAAAATGATATCCGTAATGCGAAGTATTAAACAAATACAATTCTTAGTCTGCACGTGCACAAATGCTGTAAACTGTTCGAAACGTCGGGCAATCAAACATCAAATACAAACGCAACAAAATCCGTAAAATTTTATTTACAAAAACAAAGAATTTTGATTACACTTTACTTGTATGTACATTTATTTTACCTATTTTTTTTTTATTGCAAACGGTGGCAAACGAGCAAACAGTATACCTGATGGTAAGTGTTGCTGCCGCTCATGGACCTTTACAGGGTCGCTGCCTACCGCGAAGAAAGTGAAGGGAGTGTGAATGCGTGTATTGAGGCTCGGTGATACCAAGGGCACCACCAAAACCCTCCACACACAAACAACCTCAGAAAGTTGGGCTTTCGGCTCTCTCGCTCACCGAACGAAGTGCAGTAACAAATCGCTACTACTCGGACGTCGATTTTCTGCGAGAGTGTGGTACTGCCCCGGACGGACCGGCCCGCGGCTGTAGATAGATAACTGTCGACAGTGTGGTCCTACCACTACGTAATAACGATGTAATAATATCACTATGTAATAACTAACAGTTTATTATTACTTACGACTAAAAATCAAAGAAACAAGATATAGCACTCAAAATAATGGACTAAATAATTTAATATTTGAGTGCTTAACGTAGTATTCGTTTCAGTTATGGGATAGGAAGCTTCGACAGAACATCAATTACTCTGTGACATACTGGCTTTGCCCCTACTCTTAATTCACGATAGATTTATTGTATTGGTAAACTAGATATTTGACAAGAACTTTTAATTTCTTTTCTAATGGAATGACATATATATGAAGCAGAGGTTGTATATTTTTTTTTGTTATAAACAGTTGCCGACTTTAGGGCTCGCAAGGGAGAAGGTAGATCCTTCCACCTCTGGATATTAGAAAATTTTCAACTTCTATAAAATGCAGCAGTACAATGTCTAGGGATATTAAAATATTATAAAGGGACCCGCGATTTGTATTGATTAAAATCATTGGATCAAGAAGGTGTATCTTAAATATATATAAGTATTTGGGGTAAAATGACACCAAATGCCCTAGATGATACTATTTTTGAGAAGTCACTTACAACATCCGTTCCTTGTTTAGAAATATGGCATGAAATAAGAATGCGGAGGATTTGTAAAATAGCATCAAACACAAATATTTTTTATACGTTGAATGAGTTGGTTAGTTCTATTGAGAAGCCAAGGTCCATAAAACACGCTGCCATAGTTCAGCTTAGATAATACGTAAAACTCACAGAGCAACATATGAAAATATAAATTAACTCGCATTTGGTACAGAATCTTGATATTATGAAAACAATTGCGTACAGTTAATAAACTATACAGGTAATAAACTATCAAAAAAGACCCAGACATTATAAATTTTTGGTACCTTTTCACCTGCTGTTCAATTACTTTCATACTTGGTAATCCAAGTGCTCTAAATCATCATCATCATCATCTTGCTCTTATCCCAATTACTTGGGGTCGACGCAATATGTCATCTGTTTTGACATATTGCAAAAAGTTTCGGCAATGACTTTTATGACCGGCCGCCTGCCTGACATCAACCCTCCTTGGGAATGTAATCGTTGACCCAAATGGTACCAGATGGAGTTGGTCCAGGTCAATCTAGGGCTCTTAGTCGTCTTTTACGACACTCCCGAGCAAAGCAAGGGTTGGCAGTATTCGAAGCCGCTACCACACAGCAAGTGCTCTAAATATTATATATTATTTTATTTTTTTAAACAGTAATTTGGCCTGCTCACCATATACTTTTGACACCTTTTACAATATTATGGGAAAGAAGTATTCTTAATTCATCACCACACGGCAATATCAAAGTTTGCAAAGGCGAAAAAAATATGACTAAAAATATAAATAGTAGTGGTCGGGCTGTCACGTTGAAGTTTTTATATCTCGGCTCGAGGCGACCCGGATTCCAAGAATTTAATCTTGAAATTGCTTGCTAAGCAGATTTCGTATAATATATAAAACAAAACGTTATTGCATAGATCCATTTATTTGTTCATTTATTTATTACAATGCTTTTTTCTCACAAATACATTAGTAAGCGATGAATTGATGCCTACAAGGTATCAAACCCAGATTTTCTCTCAGATTATTAACACAACTATTAGACTATTGCATAGAAGACGGGGAGTCTTCTTCTTGACAAGGTGAAATATTTTCTTATTGCAAACGGTGGTAAACGAGCAAACAGTACACCTTATGGTAAGTGTTGCTGCCGCTCATAGACCTTTGCTAGGCCGCTGCCTACCTCGAAGAAAGTGAAGGGAGTGTGAATGCGTGCACTTATTCAGTGATACTAAAGGCCTCACCATACGCAAAAATCATCAGAAAGTTGGGCTTCCGGCTCTCTCGCTCACCAAACAAAGCGCAGTAACAAATTGCTACTACTGAGACGTCGATTTTCTGCTGAGTGTGGTACTACCCCGGACAGACCAGCCCGCGGCTCTAGATAGACAACTGTCAACAATGTAGTCCTACCACTTGTTAAGATAGTTTCATAATCTTCACATTTGGCAAATAGGTTGACCATTACATTTGGTTTTATAAGTTTTCCAACAAAGCGTTGCAGGCTCATCATCACCCTCCCTGCAATTATCCCATTTACTTGGGGTAGACATAATATGTACTTCCATTGTACATATTCAAAAGTTTTTGACGATATTTTGTGACCAGCCTGATGTGAAACGTCTTTAGACTGTAATTGTTGACCAGATCGCATCAGATAAAATTGGCTTAGTTAAGTGTAAAGCTTTTTTGTCATCATTTGTGACTACCCACGAGTAATTTAAGGGTTGGTAGTATTAATGGCCGCCATCACACTGCGACAGAGTACTGATGTGTTGCTCTATGACACCTATGAGGTTGGAAGGGATAGCCCGACATTCTATTCTTAAATCACATTTATTTATGATATCATCATTCTTTCATCATTTTAGCTCATACACGTTCCACTGTTGGTCTCCAGTCTCCTTCACTATAGGAAGAAATTTGATCTACCAGAACCACGCTGGGCAGTCGTGTTGGTATAGGGTTCAGGGTCGAATTTTCCTTCTCTTGCATAAATGTCATCATTTTCGACATCCACGGGCATGATAGCGAGTGGTAAATTGTATTATTAATCTGTCACCACACAGGTAATGTATAATTATTTATAATGCAAATATTATTTACTTTCTTTCTACTTTCTCTTTCTTTCTTTACTTTTTTTTACTTTCTACTTTCTCAAGTGACGACCACGTATCGGACGACGCAGTCTAGGACGCCCCCCCACTAGGTGGACCGACGACTTGGTGAAAGTTGCTGGGCGTCGTTGGATGCAGGCGACGCAGGACCACACTTTGTGACGTAACATGAGAGAGATCTACATCCAGCAGTGGACGGCGATAGGCTGATATGATGACGATGATGATTATATAATTTATTAGAGAACTTAATTTGATTATCTTATATTTTTAAACGAGCAATTCTTGTATATATATATATATACAAGAATTGCTAGAAAAAGATATATATATATATATAGGATCTCGGAAACGGCACCAACGATTTTGATGAAACTTGGCATACTAGAGGTTTCGAGGCCGAGGCCAAAAAATCGATCTAGCTAGGTTTTATTTATAGAAAATGTTGTTTTGTCAGTGTTTTTAGCAAAACAATATAATGACATTAAATTTTAAAAGAATATGTATTCAAATTTTGCCGTCAACGTCATGAGTTACGATAGCTCAGTTGGGAACTAGTGCAGTTTCCTTTTAGTATTGTTTTGGCATTCAAACGGCGTCGGATCGAATCTCGGTGTTATTATTATTCTCTTTTTGCATTTTTTTATATTTTTTCATTATTTAATTTTTATTTTTTATTAATATATATCTAAATAAATTCAACAAAAATACAACAAAAATATGCCGAGCGAAGCTCGGTCAACCAGATATTTAGAGTATTATTAGAGAACTTAATTTGATTGCTGATGGTGGCAGCACACTTGATGGTAGGTAATACTGCCGTTCATAGATCATTGCAATACGAGCGGCAAAACTAAGACATTGTCTACCGTGAAGAAAGTGCTCTTCCTAAACCTCGCTTAGAGAAAGTCATAGCGTGCAAGAAATATAGAAGCAAGTAGTTTATTAATAAAACAAAATATCTATATTTCTGTGAGAATGTAATTCACCACCCCCTCTTTTGCCAGTAGGTGTCGTAAAAGACGACTTAGGGATATAATATGCATATAATATCTATGCAAGAGAAAGAAAACTCGAACCAAAACCCTGTACCAACACGTCTGATCAATATAGTAGGTCAATTTAGGAGGAAAACCGACCTCAACAGTGGGACGTATGGGCTGCGATGATGATGATGATCAATATTTCATATTATAAATTTTCACTTTTGTGGATTAACACCTACCAAATTTTTGTAGGGTTCCGTACCCAAAGAATAAAAACGGACCCTATTACTAAGTTTTCGCTATCTGTCTGTCACCAGGCTGTATCTCAAGAACCGCAATAGCTAGATATATGAATTGATTACAAATTATGTATTTCTGTTGCCGCTATATCAACAAATACTAAAAACAAACAAAAATAAATATTTAAGGGGGCTCCCATACAACAAACCCAATTTTTCGCCCTTTTTTGCTCGATATCTATAATGGCAACAGGTAGGCAATTGAAATATTCACAAAATACTCAGTTGTATTTTTACTTTAATAATAATAAATAATCAAATAGATATTTAAGGTGGGCTCCCGTACAAAAAACGTCATTTTTTGTCTAATTTTGCTCGATACTATAGATGGTACGGAACCCTTCGTGCGCGATTTCAACTTGCACTTGGTTGGTTTTATTTATATTTTCTTCCCTATCTTTTGTTCTATCAAAGTTGTAAACGGAGAAATGAAGGGGTTGGTAGAATTCATAACAGCCACCATACAGCAAATTACATGTCAACCTTGTCCATCATCATAACAAGACAACTGATTATTTTGAATGATATTCAATATAAAGTTGCAAAGTTTCATCAATGTATATCAGACAGGGTAGTGAAAAATGATAGTATCATTAACCCCTTTTGAAGATACGATCATCAAATACGTCGTATGTTTCCATTCGTCACCGGCATTTTTTTTAATATAAAACATCTATACTAAAACCGGATCGTTGGCGTAAGCAGATCGCAGCGATGCAGCGCCACGCTATATAACGGAATATGCTAGAGTCAACTTGTTGGTTAGCGTGGCGTAAGCAGACCGCGGCGACGCAACGCTACGCTATATGACGGAATATGCTAGAATCAACCTGATCGTGATATATGACGGAATATGCTAGAGTCGACCTGATCGTTAGTATGGCGTAAACAGGCCGGCGAAGAGTCAACCTGATCGTTAGCATGGCGTAAACAGGCCGGCGACGTAACGCCATGCCATATGATGGAATATATGTACTATGCGTAGTAGTGTAAGTGAGACGGAGCGATGCGATGTTGTGCGTAAGCTACTTTGCGATAAATTAATTATACCTAATTGTTGTGTAATATTTTATATAATAACATAAATGTAAATCGTAATATTTTATTTGTACATTATGCCATGTTAGTTCCTGTCGTAATCTGTACTTTTATGCATATTTACTTGATGAAAATAATTCCGATATTTCACATCTGTCAAGCGTCCTGAGCGATGGCTGACTTTTTTAAAACTAATCTTCTTTTGAAGTGTTAGAGAAAAATAATGAGAGTAAATTTTGACGATGCATGTGCATTAGGTTATGATAACCTGACACCCTGTAGTTAGCTAGACAACGTTTTTTATAATGCGCATGCCCACCGTCACAAATGTTAACTAGAAAATGCATCATCATCATGTAAAAAAAATACATCATCGGGAGGGACATTGACCTACTATACCACGCTTGTCAGATGTATTGGTATAGGGTTTTATTTTGTGTTTTCTATCTCTTGCATAGATATCATATGCATATTATAATCCCTTAGTTGTCTCTTAAGACATCCACGGGCAAGAAAGGGTGTGGTGAATTGTATTCTTACTCCGCCACCACACGATGAAATTACTTACTTATTACATTAAGATAGTAGGTTTATTAAATTATCTTAGAGGTAATTGGTGAGGTAGTCATTGGTGAGGTAAATCTTGGAGGTTATTAGAAATAAGTAAATTGAAAATTTTGAATAACCCCCGACACAAACTACATCATTTTAGAAAAGGGCTGATACTCTTACACTGCTGGAATGATATTAACTAAATATAGCTAAAAATCGCCGCAAGGAAACTGGTTTACAAATGAAGAAAAAAACGCATCAATGTGGTCTATCAGTTTGAGAGCTACGATGCCACAGACACACACGCACGCACACACGCACACGCGAACGCACGTACGTATGCGCGAATGCACGCACACACATCGACGTCAAACTTATAACACCCCTCTTCTTGGGTCGGGGATTAACAATAGACATAATTGCCCTCACCTTATTTCAGTTTCATTAAGGGATTTAAGCAAGCATCATTACTTTAAGAGAACAAAAACTAAATAAAATTCTATGTAACCAGCGTGTTCTGATGGAGGACCGTTTCCCTTTGTGTTCACTCCCTATTTAACTATATTTTCTCGGATCTTCTCTGTCCTAAAATACTTCAATTTTCATTTTACATAATAGCATAACTTTCATCAGGTCAAGAGGACCATGTCATGAGTTCACTCTTTAACTTTTCCGTCACCAGCGCTATTTTCAAAATATCTCTAGTATTGTCATAATTTTTTTTTACTATTTCACACATACATCTTAGCATTCGTATATCTGCTACGTGGAATAGTCTCTCATGTCGATTTTAATTCGGGAACAAGAGGTATCCATCCCAATTACCTCAAACATTACTCGAAGTAATTTCCACCCACAATTCATCTCATCGAAGTTTAAAACTATTTACCAAATCAAAGTATTAAAATTTTCCTTTATAATTAAAGTAGTTGAAATTCGTGATAATCACTCGAGCATGTAAAGGGTCGCTCGCCTACATATATCTTGAACATCAAAACCGTAACAAAATCATTTAACCGTAAATATTTCATTGATCCGTGCGCAGCTATTAATCCCGAAAATCGCCACGAAATCAAAATAGTTAACCTTATGCTCATTCACCCGTGATTCTCAAATTACAATATGGTGTCCGTATTACGTAACTTTCAATCAAAATTTATTAAATAATGTGATTAATTAAATATTCGGTAATATGCTTGTGGTAACAGAATGAAAGTATAATTTATGTTGATTTACTGGGCATCATATTATAAAAATCAGGGTTATCTATGTGTTACCAGAAATAAGCTTAATATAATAAGTTTACAGCAAAGAAATGTGGTCACTGAATATTGGACTTTTAAAAAAAAGTCTGATAGAGAAGGAGAGAGGAAGGAAGATAGAGAGAAAAGGGGTAGGATACAGAGGAAGAGGAAGGGAGAGAGTATATGAGTAACAGAGGGGTGAGGGGAGAGAGGGGAGAATGGAGAGAAAGTGATGACAGACCGGTTGATGGAGAGATAAAGTCTTCATTATTAAATTCATAAAATAAGCTGACTTTTACGACTCCCAAGGAAAAATAGTAGTTGTTGATACATAGTATTTTAAATCCGTCACCATAATTGACTTTTTCAGCTACTTCTGCTAAGTTTATTAATAGGGGCTGCGGTAACCAACACCTTCACCCAAAATTAACCTACCATATCACGCTGGTTAGAAATATTATTTTCTTGTAGTAACGGAGTAAGATTACAATTCACCACCTCCTCCCTTGCCTATTGTTGTTATAAAATATGACTAAGTTATTACAATATGCAGATAACGTCTATGCGATAGAAGGAAACCTCGAATTAAAATCCTATGCCAATTAATTAACCAGACCAGCATAGGTCAATTTCTCTCAAATTACGGAACAAACTCTCTCCCATTATGAAGAAGGTTTGAGCTCAACGGTACGATGTGTATGCGCCGTGGGGAATAGAAATAATCCTTATCTTGCGGGACTTTACAGTTATAGAATTAACGAATACAAATTATATCCAGACTCAAAACAACTTATGCATCGCACAAGGTATTGAAGCCGCAGCACGTGACATGGTATGTCGCTATCTCAACTACTACGCTATTTGTACATTTAAAAATACATTTTCTTTCTCACATATTAAAATTAAACAAAAACAAATTTTATTAGTTTTCCTATTTTTACGCGAGACAATGGAAACAGCTACATAGATTAACTCGTTTCTTGCCATCGACAGGTCATCTATTACGGCAAGACGATACGAAGAGTGACTGGGACGTTTATTGAACGTTTTTACAGCATTTTTACCTACGAAGAGTTCTGTTTGGTTTATTTATAAATAAATAAATTTCTGTATATAGAAATGAAGTCATAAAGAATCAAAATGGTTTTGTTTTCTAGGGATTTCGTAAGAATTAAATGATCTCAGCCCACATACCTTAGGCTCGGGCTTCCCTCCCACAATGGGAGGGAAATTGGCCTACTACACCGAGCTGGTCAGACGTGTTGACATAGGGTATTACCCTGTCTAGTTTCCTCTCTTGCATAGATGTTATATGCGTATTATTATTATATTATAGTATTGAGGGGGTAGTGAATTGTATTCTTACTCTGTCACCACATAGAATTAAATAAAGGATAATTAATAATTAACTAAAGAGATATAATACCTTTAGAGTCTACGTATGGTGACGGAGTGAGAATACAATTCACCACTCCATTTCCTACCCGTGCGTGAAAAGATGAATAAGAAATAATCCATCCATCCATCCATCAGTCTACAGACGTCCACTGCTGGACATAGGCCTCCCCACAAGAATGCCATTCGGAACGGTCCTGCGCCACTTGCATCCTACGGTTCCCTGCGACTTTGAGAATGTTGTCAGTCCACCTAGTGGGGAATCGTCCTACGCTGCGCCGTCCGATTCGTGATCGCCACTCAAAAACCTTTTTTCCCCAACGGTTGTCGATTCGACGAGCGATGTGGCCTGCCCATTGCCATTTCAACGAGCTAATTCTGCAGGCTATGTCGGTTACACCCGTTCTTCTACAGATTGCCGTGTTCCGAATTTTATCACGTAGAGAAATACCGAGGATAGCCCTCTCCATAGCACGCTGAGCGACTTTGAGCTTTTTTATGAGGCAGACATTTAGAGACCACGTTTCAGTGCCATAAGTCATCGCTGGTAACACACACACACACACACACAACAACAAGAAATAATAATATGTAGATAATAAAGAGTTTTTCAACAAGAACTTTGTTTTCCAATTGTGGCAACACCAACCACATGATAGTTTTGGCATTTAGTTTTTTGACGTATTCGTAAAAAAAAAAAATACATTGGTAATTGTTACAATGAATTCAATTTCTCTCGAAAATCGCATCAAAATAATTAAAATCCACTATGAAAATGGTGGTTCTGTTAAAGTTACATTTCGTAAAATTCGTGATATTTTCGGACAACATAATCGTCCTTCTGAGACCGCTATTAAGAATTTGGTTGTTAAATTTGAGTTGACAGGCTCATAACAAAATGTGCCAACACCAACGCGTATTCGACCGGGTCGTTCAACTGAAAACATCGCAGCTATGAGCCACAGTGTTGAAGAAGATCTAAATTTGTCAATTCCTCGACGTTCTCAACAATTGGGGTTATCCAAAACCACCACATGGCGAATTTTGCGTAAGAATTTGGCTTTGAAGCCTAACAAGGTTCAACTGGTGCAGAAATTGAAGCCGACCAACTATTCACATCGCCGTAGATTCGCTCAATTCATTCAGGAACAACCCGCTGGCTTTTCTGAAAAATCATTTTTTCAGACGAAGCCCATTTTCACTTGTCAGGGTACGTCGACAAGCAAAATTGCCGCATTTGGGTTTCTGAAAATCCTAGAGCAATTATTGAGAAGCCTTTGCATGCTCAACGTGTCACTGTATGATGACATGTGGTTTCAACAGGACGGTGCCACATGTCACACATCCAATGAAATGATAAATTTATTGCAAACCAAATTTCCCGATCGCATAATTTCACGAAAATCAGCTGGTATGTGGCCAGCCAGATCGTGTGATTTAACACCACTGGATTATGTTTTGTGGGACTATGTTAAGGACAGAGTCTATACGGAGCCAATCGAATCGATTGCAGCCTTTAAACTCAAAATCCGTGATGTGATTAACGAAATAGACCCGCCATTTTGCCAAAAAGTGATTAAAACATTGATGAAAGAATCGACATCTGTCACCGTGGTCGTGGTGGACATTTGCCAGATATCATTTTTCATTCATAATTGCCGAACTTTTCTCTTTGTAATACCTACAATAAAAATTTGAATCATCTTCATCTAAAAAACTTTTAGAAATCAAAGTTCTTGTTGAAAAACCCTTTATAATAATAAAGAAATGGAAAACTCGTAATAAAACCCTATACCAATCCGCCTGACCTGCGTGGTAATTTCCCTCCTATTATGGAGGAGGCTCGAGCCTAACAGTGGGACATATATGAGCCGAGATGAATTTGTTTCATATCGAGTTATCTTGCATCGATGGCGTACTTGTTGAATTATACTTGTCAATAATATATATCTAATAGAAGACAAATCTATTTATTCATAATCTCACATATAATTTCCGTCATACAGCGTGGAGAGAATTATTCCTTACGAAAACATTGTTATTTCTTTTTCATATTTTTAAAGTCGCTTGATTTATATAAGGTACATAACAAATTATAATAATCTCATTTCCTTTGACACCAAAATCATATTCAAATTGGTACAAGTAAATAAAACTTCAAACAACTTGTATAAGGTAAGCAAATGTAAAAATAATTCTTAATACAAATCGTAACATCTATCTCTTCGCATAAAATATTTTTATTTTCCGTAAAATTCATTTAAAAAACGTATTTCCTCATTGTAGAGTGCTGTCTACGTAATCTGATAAAGTCCTTAGCTACTTGATAGGTCAGTAGTCCACTCTAAGAATAATAAATTTGAATCTAGCTTTCTTCTCATATTGAGGTAGGTTTCGTGATCCTTACTTCCTTTCCTTATTGCTATTACTAATATTATTAACGCAAAAGTTTGTGAGTATGTGAGGATGTGAAGATGTTTGTTGCTCTTTCACGCAATGTTGCTCTTTCACGCAAACTACTGAATGGATTTTAATGAAACTTCACAATAATATAGCTTACATATCAGAATAACATATAGGCTATAATTTATCCCGATATTCTAACGGGAAGAGGAACTGCGGGTGGAACTATAGGGCGCTGCTAGTTTTATTAATAAACTAGCGTACCCGACAGACTACGTCTTGTTGCATTAAATATGATATTTTAAAATATACATTTTATTTTAAATTCCGTGTGGTAAAATTCACCATCATTTATCTTGCCCATTAGTATCGTAAAAGGCGACTAAATGGAACGAAAGGATACAAAGTGTATAACAAATTCATGAAAAAGAAAATTTGAAATAATATTACCAACCTGTTTAATCGACGTTGTATGGTATATAAAAACTCTAGTTGTGAAGGAGGCTCGAGCCAAGCAGTGGAACTTATGTAGGCTGAGATAATGATGATGAATTTGGTGATTAAATAATTACTTTTGACATATTTACTGTTAAGTTATAATTTTGTGATATCTCACAGTTTACATAATGAATTCTGATGTTTACGCGAATATTACACACAAATTTTACAGAATTTTTAATAAACCACTTTACGGATTATATCGCGTTTGTATTCAATTTTTGATTGATCGACGTTTCGAACACTTTATAGCGTTCACGGTCACGAGCGGACTAAAATGTCTCACAAGTTATCGTTATTACAATCAAAAATCAAATACAAAACGCAAAAAAAACCGTAAAGTAGTTTTATTTAAAATCTCACAGTTTGCTACTTATTGCATGAAAAATTAAAGTTTTAAAAACGTGTAAATTATAGTTTTCTATTCTTTCTAGCTGGGAATAAAAAGGAGGTACCGCTCAAAATTATTTTATTTATATTTATTATGTTGTCAATACAGCAGATTTGGTGACACACCGATCGCAGTGCCACCTACCGATTATAGTAGTGTTTTCAAACCATCCACAGACCTATTTAAATATACATCAACAATGGCCAAGGGGTCAGTAAGTTTGCTATCAGAGGACGACGGGGATGGTATGCGTAAGAGTAATATACCGGGGAGGTATCAAGGTCAAAGTATCAATACCGCTAGTTAGCCCAATAGCGATGGAGAAGTGATACAGTGGGTTATGAGGCCAAAGGCCGCTATTCCGTCATCCCAAAGGGATCGGACAGAGCGTCCAGACTATAAATACACGCTGCCATAGAATAGGAGGCACTCCTATTTAATCTATTTCATTAAACTGTTTTGTATTGTGCAAGTAGATTATTTATATTCTGTATCATGCATAATTGACTTTTGCCACGATTATACACGTATTTTTCTTTTAATTTCAGGTATATTGATTAAATGTGAGTAACTCTCCCTTCGTATTTTCCATTCCAAACTAATAATTGATTGCCACCATGCATTTTAGTTCAATTATAAATATTTGATTTTTATAATTATATAAGCTTCTTATAACTTATTATAAAAAAATCCTCATAAATGTTCACGGCTCACATGTACTATGTGAAAGCTATAAATAATAGCGCATCTTTTTCACTGGATTTTTGGACTTAAAGGCGAAAAATATAAAAAATATTCATTTGAACATAAGCTTGTTTCAGTTACCTGTGCTCGCGTTTTTGCTGAGTAATTCGATTCTTGTTACGTAATTTAGTACCTGTTTTTACAATTTAGCTATTTAATATCTACGTATAACCTTCTGTAAAATGTATATGACATTTTTATCCATCCATCTATTTATCCGTCTTTTAAAATGGTCTATTAGTTGGATGAATACTGGTATCACCAGTGGGGAAAATAATTGTCAATTTTCTAGTGATTGTTCAACCGTTTTTTATAATTTTTACCAGAGAGTAAGTATTTTATGTGCGGTGACGGAGTAAGAATACAATTCCTACCTACCCAACCTAGGATAAGAAGGGGGGTGGCCCCCTTTCTTCCCCGTTGGTGTTGTAAAAGAGAACTAAGCTATATTATATGCAGATTACATCTATTCATGAGGAGAAAACTAATATACCCCTATGCCGACACGTCGCTTGACCAGCGCGGTATAGTAGGTCCATTTCCCTTCCCATTGTGGAGAAAGCCGACAATGGGACTTACGTAGACTGAGATGATGATGATAACGAAGAATGACTGTTGAATCAGATAGTTATTAATATTTTATTTATTTATTTATTATGCATTTATACCTAAGTTAGGTTTATTAAAAATTATAGATCTTTTTTTTTTTTTTTTTTTTGGGTGGGTCGCGGTCGGCGCGCCTCCGCACCACTCCGTCCGGGGCGACAGAGGGGCTTAAGCACGCAACTACCGCAACCCACCCGAAAACCACCTCGCCTTCGTCATTGGGCCGACCACCGGAGCAGGTTTACTTGTCGTCAGTGGTCGGCCCGACGGAATACCCCCTACGCGGGGTACCCTCCCGTCGACCGACGTCCCCCCCTCGGGGAGGACGTCGGTCTTTCCTCACGCGGTCGGCCTCTCGGCGGGTGACGGACTAATCCCCGGTCACGTCACCCGCGGCCTCGGCTAGGGCGGCATGAGGCGCAGATAGTTGCGCCTGCGCCGCCCCAGTCGCCGGCGGCGGATCTCCTCATCGAGGCTGCGCTCCACGCGCAGATGATCCGCCGCCTCCTTCTGCGAGATCACTGTCTCGCAGAAGGCTGTGACCGCGTCCCAGTTCCCGACGCTGTCGACCATCGCCCTAGCGATGGCCGGCAGCGTCAGGTCGGCACCGATGATTGCGACGAGTTCACGGCGCTGCACTGCCCAAGCCGCGCAGGCCTCGAGCGTGTGGCGCGCCGTGTCCTCATCGCAATCGCAGTGGTGGCAGGACGGTGTACTCTCCCTCCTTACGACCCTGTGCAGGTATTTGGCGAAGCTCCCGTGCCCCGTCAACACCTGCACTAGTCGGAAGGAGAGCACCCCGTGCCGCCTTTCCAACCACTGCATCAGCACCGGCCGGAGGGCCTCCACGGTTCGCACCCCGAACCGAGGCCTCTCCAGCCGGACTGCCCAACGGGCAATGACGTCTCGGCGGGCGTCGACGCGCCAGGCGGTGAGATCCCTTAACGAGATCACACCGCCCTCCCCGCGCACCCCCGACACCCGCCGATACAACTCGGCGAGCATTTCCGCCTCCAGGTCCCACGGGGGAGTCCCGGCCAATAGGCACGCTGCCTCCGTCGCAACCGTGCGGTATCCGCGGATGGCCCTGACCGCCATGACCCTCTGTGGTCGCCACAGAAGGGCCCTAAGTCGGACGGTCAAGGACCCCGCCCACACCGGTGCGCCGTACAGGGCCATCGACCGGATGACCCCCGTGTACAGCCGTCGGCACGTAGCGCTCGGTCCGCCCACGTTCGGCATTAGCCACGATAGGGCGGACGCCGCGCCGACGAGCCGCGGAGCGAGCCTGCGGAAATGCTCCCGGAACCACCATTGCCCGTCGAGCACCAGGCCCAAGTACCTCATATGGGCCCGGATGCTGATGTCAACCGATCGGACGGTGATCGAGACGCCGATGGGAGGGCTCATAAGGCGCCCATGGAACAAGAGGGCCTCCGTCTTGTCCAGGGCGACCCTCAACCCCAGCGCCTCGATCCGCCTGACGACCTCTTCGGTGCCATAGGTCGCCGGGCTTACCGCCTCTTCTAGCGTCCCACCGCGGGCTGTGACGAGCGTGTCGTCGGCGTAACAAATCACGCCCAGCCCGGGTGGGAGGCTCCCCCGCAACGCCCAGTCGTAGCCGATGTTCCACAGGGTGGGTCCGAGGACCGACCCCTGTGGGACACCGCACGTCATGGGCGTTCGCACAACGTCCCCTGCTCGGTTGGTACAGAGGACGCTGCGCCCCACCAAATAGTCTGCCACTAGCCGCCTCAGGTAAGCTGGCACTCCGTGATACCGGAGCGCCTCCCTGATGCAGCTGAATGGCAGACTATTGAATGCGTTGGCGATATCTAGGGACACCGCCAACAGCACTCCCCCACCGGTGACGGCCTCAGTCGCCACGGCCCTCAGGCGCAACAGAGCCGCGATCGTCGAACGACCCCTCCTAAACCCAAACTGGGCGTCCGACAGATCGGGCCCCGTGCCGACGAGGTGCCGCTCGATGCGGGCAGCTACCACCCTCTCCAGTAGCTTGCCCGTGTCATCGAGCAGCACGATAGGCCTGTAGGCCGAAGGCGACCCCGGAGACCGTCCCGGCTTCGGCAGGAGCACCAGCCTTCCCTCCTTCCAGCACCCAGGGAACCGTCCGGACGCTAAACACGCGTCGAACAGCTCCCTGAGGCGGGGACCCAGGTGGTCGAGGACCAGGCCCAACACGCGGTTTGGAACACCGTCGGGCCCGGGGGCGGTGGACTTTGCGCACATGCGCGCCACCGCCACTCCCATCTCGGGTTCCGTGATGGGCGGAACACTGTCGTCGTCGGCCTCCCGGTCAGTGTCTGGCGGAGCCATGACCGGGGGCGTGTGTTCCGCCCGCCGCGGGAACAGGTCCTCGACGACCCGGGTGAGAAGGCTGGGCTGGAGAGTCTCGGTGAGGGGAAGGCCCCGCGCGCGGAGCTTATTCAGCACCGCGCGTTAGGGGCGTCCCCAGGGGTCACGGTCGAGACCGTCCAGCATCTCCTGCCGACTGACGTCCTTGGCGGAGCGGACGGCCAGCCTGAAGGCCGACCGCGCATTGCGGTAGCCCTCATACAGCAAGGCCTCCCGCTCCGCGTCGCGTTGGCGCCGCCGGCTGCGGGTGTAGGCCCTCCGGGCGCGAATGCACGCGGCCCGGAGATCCGCCAGCTCCCGGGACCACCAGTGGACCGCCCTCCTCGGGGTCGGACGCCGTACCCGGGGCATGGCCGCATCGCAGATCTGCGTCAACGCACTGCGGATGCGGCCAGCCTCGGCGTCCACCCCGTCCGACTGGTTGGCAGAGGACAGCCACAAGTAAACGATGGCTGTCTCCGCCAGCTGGTCCCGGTCTAAGCGACCCACAGCCCATCGCGGGAACGCAGGACGTCCATCCGCCCCGTGACCCCTGCTGGGCGTCGGGATTACCGGGGAGACCTCCATCCGGATATACCGGTGGTCCGACAAGGTCTCCACCTCCTCCACGACGCGCCAGCTCCCCACGCGCGCGGCGACCTCGGGGCTAGCGAACGAAAGGTCCACTATCGACCCGCCCCGTTGTCGCACGCACGTATGTACCGAGCCCCTGTTCAGCAAACAGAGGCCCAGTGCCGCCGCCCACTCCTCGATCGCCCGTCCTCGGTCGTTCGTCCGGGGAGACCCCCACGCCACGGACTTGGCGTTGAAGTCCCCCAAGACGAAGACCTGGCGCGATGCCATTCGCCGTAACGGGGCCTCCATGATGGTGAGGGAGGCCTCGAAATCGATCACACTCCAGTAAGGGGAGAGATAGACTCCGAGGAGCGTAATCTCCCCCCAGTCCGCCGCGACGTATCCGACGCCCCTGTCCCTAAGGGTCAGAGGCGACGAAGGCCACGACGTGGAGGCGACGATTGCCACGGTGCCATCGGTGCTACCCAACCAGTTAGGCCGGTCGGGCACCACGTACGGCTCCGCGGCTACGGCTACTCCTATCAACCACTCCGCCATGGCTTGCAGGAACACGTCCTGCGCACCGGCGGTGTGGTTGAGGTTGGCCTGGAGGAGACGAATGGATACGGGGTCCATTAACGGTCCGTATCCATCGTCACCTCCTCCGCGCTGACGGGCGATCGGGTCACGCTCGGAGCGGGGACTGGCCCGGTCGATGGGCCGTCCCGCCCCTTCGGGGCCGATGCCGGGGGTCTGCAGTCCCCAGAGCCCATGCGGTGTTTGGCAGGCCTATTGCCTGCCGCACACGCGGGGCAGTGGGGCACCGCAGAGCACGATGCCGCCTGGTGTCCGGTCTGACCGCAACGGAAACATAGCCCGCTGCAGTCAAAGCAGTTTTGCATGTCGGTCGGGTATGCCCGACCGCCATGCATTTGTAACACCTCGCGGGCCGGGGCTCTAGCACGGTTACCCGCACCGAGCTCCAACACACGAGGAGCCTGCCTGAGTCGGCCAATTGCTTAACCGACTCCACCGGACACTGCACCCAGGCAGCACCGACGCCGCCCGGACCAGTGCGGATGGTGCCAATCCGGACGGTGTCCGAGGCACATCCGGTACGGACGTCCTCCACCGTCACGGAATCGTCCAAGCCCGTCAGGCGCATCTCTGCGCACTTGACAGGCCTGGCGATTCGGACACCATCCTCCGGCCCGAACAGCCCCCTCAACATCGTGGCCAGACTATCGGCCGTCTTCGCGCCCTCGGCCCCAGGGAACTCGAGTATTCGAGCCCCTGTCCGGGCCTTGCGGGTCCTCGCCTCGACGCCCCCGATATCGGAGACGTCCAGCTCCCGCCGGGCGCGTTTTATGACGGCCTCATAGTTGAGGCCCCTCTCAGCCGCCTCAGGCAGCACGGTGATGACTACCGCGGCCGTCTTCGGCAACTTGAGGCCCCTGCGCGACCTTTTCTTCCCCTTTCTGCCGGCTCCCGCCTAGGGAGCGGCGGCCACGGCGGCACTCTTGGCCGCCGCTCTCCGCTTCTGGCCGCGTGCCTTCCTGCTCCGCTCAGCCACCTGCCAGCCCTGTTCGAGCCTGGCAGCAGCGCTGAGCGCAGCAGAAGCGGTCGCGGGTGCGCTGGCCGGCGCCTGCGGTGCAGCCGCTGGCGCCGGCCGCGGCCCGGCCTTGGCGGGAGCCGGCACCTTGCCGGCCTTCTTGGCCCCCTTGGGCCCGGCCGCAGCCGCAGCGTAGCTCACCACGCGGCCACCCTGACAGGGCAGCGGGGTGGGAGCTGACGCTTGCGGCCGTCTCGCCCCGTCTGTGGCGAGCGGCGGTCGGAGGGGCGGCTCAGGCGGGAGCCTGGCCGCTACGGCGGCGATACGCGCATCCACCATCACCCCTACTCGGGCTAGGATGACGCGTACCGCTGACTCCGACACGCCGTGTACCTCGTCGGGCGGCGGCCCCTCCCCCTTCCGAGGTCTCCCGCGGCCACGAGCCGGCGGAGGGACCACGACGAGGGGAGGAAGCGCCGAAGCCGCGACGGGCGCCGGCGGCGCAGCAGCCGCGATGGGCGCAGCCGGCGCCACAGACGCAGACGACGGGCCCGCCATCCCCGGCGCAGCCCGTTTCGGTAGCGAGGCCGGCACCGGCGGCGTGGCCGGCGCCAGGCGCGCGAACTGGGCCCGCAGGTCGGCCATCTCCTTGGCCAACCCGCGGTTCTCCCGTCGCACCGCCGATAGCTCCGTCTCCAGCTTGCGGTTGCGTTCCCGCAAGCCGGAGACCTCCTCACTAAGGCGGGCGTTCGCGGCCTGAAGGGCCGCCACCTCGCCACCGTGGCCAGCCGGACCCGGTGTCCCCGGCCTCGCCACCACCGCCGATCCTCGGCCTCTGCGCCCCCGGCGCATGGTCGGGACCTTGGGAGGAGGCATGATGATGGAACTCCCCTCCGAGTCGGTGTTGGAGCGGCCACCCTCTTGCAGGGGGCGCTTCCAGGGTCTCGGGGGGAGGGCCTCCTCCCTCTTCCTCGCACTTGGGGCTGGGGCTGGCGCCTTTGCAGCCCTCTCCGTCCTCTTCCTCGGCGACGACGATGGTGACGACGGCGACAACGACGGCCTAACGGAACCCTCAACCGACGGCCCGCCTAACGACTCCCTACTAGCGGCGCATCCACCGCCCTCGTCCCTACTCCGGCCGACTTGTATCCAAGGGGTGCTGCTCTCCTCGTCGGACGGCTCTGCGGCACTTCCGCCCACGTCCGTCAGCACCATCTCCGATGCCGTGTCGGTCAAAGTTTCGGATGGCCCTGCGGCACTGCCGCCCTCATCCTGCGATGGCTCTGCGGCAGTGCCGCCCTCATCGCTCGACAGCTTCGTTTCGGAGCTGTCGCCTGCTACTCTTATGCACGGCTCTGCGGCAATGCCGCCCTCGTGCTCGGACCCGCTGCTGCTGCCGCTCTCCTCACGCGGCGGCCCTGCTGAGGTCTCCATCCTCTCCCTCTCCTCTTTCGACGGCTGGGCAGCAACGCCACCCCCGTCACGCGACGGCCCTGCAGCAGCAATGCTGCCACCCTCGTCGCGCGCAGCAATGGCGGCTGCCAACTTCCGCTCCCGCTTCTTTTTGTCACGGAGCGCTTGGGCACGGACTCGCCCCATAGCCGTGAGCTTCCTCTTCTTCTTCCTCTTCTCCTTTACTTCTTCTATCCCCTCCCCCCGGTGAGCCTCTTGATGGTGTGCCGGGCTCTCGGCTCTCAGTGCAGTTGTTGTCTCCCTCCCATACGTGTGGAGACTGACTGTGCTGGTGACTGTGCGCCTCTCGCGCTCAGAAACCAGCACAGTGAGGGACTCCCCGGCGTGGCCGGGACCCTCTGGAGTATGTACGTCCGTTTTAACACCTGCCATGGTTTTTTTGGTCATTTTTAAGTCTCGCCTTGACTACCACTCTAACGACTGGACGCTCGCGCGCTTCTTAACCCACCAGTCATACATCTCCTCGCCGAGTGGCCAAACTTAAGATTGGGGTAATTTTTTATAGGGGTTTTCTTCCCCGCGGTCCGAAGACCCCCGGTTCTGACCCCCCTGCTCAGGATTACGGTTTGGGCCTTCCGGGTCTGGCCGCTCGCGAGCGACCGACCCGTCACGCCTCCGGGCCGTGACGCAACCGTCCCTGGCGACGGAGTGCCATGAGGCACATCCGCCCCATTGGCCCCAGGTCAGATCCGCCGTGCGCTCTGCCACCAGAGCCGCACGCGGAGACCCCCCCCTGCCGGAATCTTGGCCGTCCAAATGGACGTTACCAGGGAGCACCATGAGGAGGTGCTCCGGCCGCGCCCCCCTAAAATTATAGATCTAAACCTAACTTAGGTTTAGATATATGTATATATTTTTTAAATGGTTGAAACGAATGGGCTATAGATGTGGGTTCAAGGCCCACATGTGGTAATCCTGTTTCTGTTTGCAAATAAATTTAATAAAAAAACGGAGTAAAAATACAATTCACCACCCCGTATCTTGCCCATGGGTGCCGTAAAAGACGACTAAAGGATATGCCTATAATATCTATGCAAGGGAAGGAAAGCTCGAAATAAAACCCTATACCAACACGTCTGATCAGCGTGGTATAGTAGATCAATATGCCTCCCATAATGAAGGAAGCCCGAGCCCAACAGTGGGACGTGTAGGGATTGACATGATGATGAAAATAAAAACATATTTCTCTGCCGTTGGGATCGAACTCAAAAACTCTGCCTAGCAGTCTATCGATCTTGCACTCAGCTACCAAGATTTTATAAAACAAGTGTTTTATAAAATCTTTGAAAAAATTATCTCATACTAGCAGCGTCCTGCGGTTTTACCTGCATTGTTCCTCTTCCCGTGGGAATATCGAGATAAATTGTAACCTATGTACATATTATTCTGATATGTAAGCTGTATTATTATGGGATTTAATAAAAACCCATTCAGTAGTTTTTGCGTGAAAGAGCAACAAACATTCTCAAATACTCACAAACTTTCGCGTTTATAATATTAGTATACAGTTAAATATTGCAAGACTGTATTACAATGCATGAAGCAGACAGTGCTTCATAAGCAAGAAATGTAGGCACAGCTGAA
Organism: Lymantria dispar; assembly: GCA_032191425.1. Lineage (NCBI taxonomy): Eukaryota > Metazoa > Arthropoda > Insecta > Lepidoptera > Erebidae > Lymantria > Lymantria dispar. Next base: position 14,935,838 of record CM063465.1, on the reverse strand, counting down.
GAGACACATTCCTTTTGATTCAAAACACTTCATTTACACTTTTGTTTCCTCGAAACAATTGTTTAGTGTTTTACTCATAGTGCCGTCGGCGGTATAGGGGGAGAGTTTTCTTATATAGTTTTCATGAAATAAGGATTCGTCATGCTGATTTATAAGATTTTTTAAACACGAATAAGATTAAAAATATATATTGTTGAAAGTTCCATTGAAAGGACTTTATGATAAATATAGACGAGGTAAGAATAAAAATGTTCGTGTGGTGACGGAATATGAAGCTCCTCCCCATATTATGCAAGATGAATAGATATGCTAGTTCAGGGAAAAATTGAAAGAAAACCCTATACAAACCCGTCTGATTAGAGTAGGTATTTTTCTCTCCTATTGTTCATTATTTAGAAAGCATATACAAGAATCCTTACAAGAATCCTCATGAGTTTGACCTTGATAGGTTCATGTATATCTTTTATACCATCAAAAACAAAACTTGTAAAAAAAAGACAAGCCTCGCAACTGAGTTCTTCTACCTTAAAAAGTTGTGAGATTCATGTTATACCAAGTCGGTTAACTCATTCAGTCCCTGCTTAAGGGACCTTTCTTCTTAAGTTATTACGTAAATAGCTAACCTAACAATCTTATAGTGACTATATCAATATTAAAGATCTTTTATGTTTTAAATAAATAGATTGACTTGGCAATCGCACTATGTTTAGTACAATTTAATATAATATGTATTTATTACTTGTGAAGTACATTGTATTCTCATGCGATGTCTTTGATGGTATCTCATTTCTTTTTGTAGAGAGACCTACTTATTTTCCTTTCCGGTACCTTCTACTTCTTGAATACCAACAACGGATTTTCTTAGAGCCTACTCTCTGAAAAATAAGACATTTCTCCTTTCCGCTTGAGTCATTTCTACCTAAAGTCTAACTTTTTATTAGCTGCAGTAAAATGACGTTTTGTGGGTTGCCGGTTTTTGAAGAAAAATAAATAGGGATGTAGCTAAATGAGTGAATCATAAATGAATAATCAGTATGGTTTTTTTTTTGAGATTTAATATTAAGTTGTAATGTATTTTTTTAACCTATTATTATTACTATACTAGAGGATTGATCTTTTTTAGTGGAAGTATAGGGAGGTACATTCAAAATGAAACAAAAACGTCATAATAATGTTATTTAATTAATCTTTTTCGAAATCACTGTCGCTGTCGCTTTCGGTCACACTAATAACAAATCTATCTGTCACTTCATCTATAATATGATCGAGGTGGCACATTTTATCTTCCTCTTTAATAGTGTGAGACACACAGTCACTCAGTGTAATCAAGAAAGTGACACCGGCTAAGTGTAGCCGGTGTCACTTTCTTGATTCCTTCTTGGAATAAAGTTTTCACTTCTTGCATTTTATACGTCTTATTATTGTTTGCGACGTGACTCTTTACCTGCGCCCATACCAACTCAATGGGGTTCAATTCACAGTGATAAGGGGGCAGTCTTAAAAGTGTAATACCTTTTTGTGCAGCCATCTCGTCTACGGCATATTTCTCAGTATGATTTTGTTGTTTCACAATATCTATGAGAGTGGCCTTGACCATATTTGGTTCAAACGCAATATTTTTAGTAGTCAGCCACTCTTGAATTCGTGCTTTCGTCCACGACATCTTCGGGATTGTTTCGATCTTCCGAGAGTGATAGGGCGCATTGTCCATTACGACTACTGCATTCGGCTTGAGTTTAGGTAGAATACCGCTGAACCAATCCTCGAAACACTCCGCGTTCATTTCATCATGGTAGTCTTCTGTACCTTTTTTTGCTTCAAACATAAGAAGTCCGTCGACCAGGAAGCCTTCTTCGCCGCCTATGTGACTAATTATGAGTCGTTTGCCCTTTCCTGTGGGATTTTTTAATCCCGTAGTCAGGCCGTCTAAAAATGCCTGTCGAGAAGATTTAATACTTCCGTCAATCCAGATTTTTTTTGTAGTATGACCTGAAAAGAACAAAAAAGAATCATAAGTTTCGACATCAAAACAAAAAGGGAACAAATAGAAGAAACTAAGAGTTGACACGTACCAGCGTTGACCCAGGTCTCGTCTTGATAATATATGTAGTTTCCCTCCCTACGATATTGTTTAATTAAACGCAGGTAGCGCTGGCGCCATGATATGATATCTTGTCTATCAATAAGCACACTCTAGCGTGATCGAGTAGCGAATTCGAAATTAAGATGCTTCATAATTTTTCTCAATGTCTCTTTCGAGAAGTTGGGCAATCCTGGGTCATCATTTACAACTTGCAGCACCTAAAAATGATTAAAGTTATTACCTAATTGGTTAAGATTACACATGGGATGGGAGAAAACATACATAACGTATAATAAAAAGATGAGTGACGACATGTGTAAACTAACTTTTGCGATGGTGGGTATTTCATTTCTATGAAAGAACTGATGTATAATTTGTCTAACAGCAGTGAATGTGAAATCATCAAGTTTATCTTTAAATGTAAGTTTTGGGCCCGTTTTTTCGGAAGGTTTTGGTGATTCGCTGTCGTTCTCCTTGTGCTCCTTTAAAACGGAATAAACTGTGCGGACGGATATTCCCAAGACTTCAGCCACCTTGTTAACGCATTCACTTGTTTTTGGAACTTCAATGTTTGATTCTGAAGATTTCACTTCAAACACATATTTGTAAACGTTTTGGACCCAAAGTTTTTCAGTTGCACTTAGAGCTACACGTGGCCTTTTTTTCTTAGGAGATAAAAATGTGTCTCCATCTTGCGATGTGCTCGGCAGAGCATCCATGTCTTCAATGTATCAAACAAAAAAAAACTAACACGATTAACGAAAACAGGTAATGAAAAACAAACACAACGTAACATAAGTTTAACAATAATGATAACAAAAACAACGCGCAGTGGGCAAATCAAAGTTATTCATGCACTCAAAACAGAAGTATGAAGCCGAATGAGCGAATGACAACCGAAACAAAATGGCGGTCAAGCGTCATCGTAGCACCGTAACCAAAAACCAGTACTACCAACTTGAGAGAGCGTTTTCTTGAGTGTTACCTTGTATATGTCTAAAAGGATCAACGTTTATACAGCCTTTTATTTACATTAATATTAAATAGAATTTAGTATGATCATTATGAGTCACCTATGGAACGATTAGATATTCTGTATACTTTTGTGAACTGAATCACATCCATATTGAGATTAGGCTGTCAACATTATTTTACGGAATGATATTTAGAAACGTCATATTACTGCAGCTAATAAAAAGTTAGACTTTAAACTAAGCGGAGAGATGTGGAAATAAAGAAATTTGATTGATTTTTTGAAACACATCTCCTCTAGTCTCCTCTCTGCTTTGATAGCAATCTAGCCTAATGATGGCGTTCTTCCTTTCAGGTAATTTTCAGACAATTTAGTTTGCTTAATACTATGGGAGATTTGGGTACAATTTCATAAGACATGTCCCACTCTTGCTTTTTCCTTGAGTTGTTTGACCATTTTACAAGTTATCTTTGAACATAATTATATCTAGGTATCTATCTGTCTACACCTATTATGCCAATCATCATTCAGCCTATCGCCGTCCACTGCAGAACATAGACTCCCCTCATGCTTTACCATAAAGTGTGGTACTGTGGCAACTGCATCCAACGACGCTCAAGGGTAACAGAGTTGCCATGACTAGGGCTCATTTTTCTGCCCCATACGAGGAATAATGCCGTAATCGCCACGTTTGGTATGCGGGTTGGTTGCGCAGTGAGATATCATACATTTCCCCGGCAAGAGCTGCTACCCACTCCTTTGTTGAATCTTTTTTTTAAATGACAACGCCTTGCACTAAGATAATAATAATCCTTATATAGTGGGGACTTTACAAACATATAATTCATCATCGCATCATCATCGCAGCCCTCATACGTCCCATTGTTGGGCTCGGGCCTCCTCCAAAATGGGAGGAAATTTGACCCACTACACCATGCTGGTCAGACATTTTGATATAGGGTTTCATTTCGAGTTTTCCTTCTCTTGCACAGATGGTATCTGCATATTATATCCCATAGTCGTCTTATACGACATCCACGGGCAAGATAGAGAGTGGTGAATTGTATTCTTACTTCGGCACCACACGGAAAGAACATATAATTAACCGACACAAATTGCATTCAGACTCAAAACAACAATTTGTGGATCGTACAAGGTGTTGTCTTGCATGGGATTCGAACCCACGACACTGGCACGGTACGTTGGTATCTTAACCACTACGCTATCTGCGCAGTCTTTAGCCGGTTTATACGAATACCACAGGGAAGCAATGATGGCGACAAATGTATTCTTATTTTTTACAGTTACATTTCATTAACTGCAAATGTAACTTTGTAATCCTATATATTTATATGGGCTTACAAAATTATTTATGCAGTTAGTGTATCTCTGAAACTGGACGAAAATTACAATGTTTCATAATTTTTCCTTCATTTATACACTAAACACTAATTGCATTCCAAATTTGAAGCTTCTATGTCTGCTAGAAGTGCCTCTTTAATATTGATGATCGGTCAGTCAGTCAGTGAGTGACAAAATTACGAAATTTTGACTAGTTATAATTCTTAAACTATTGGTTCAAATTGAATGAAATTTTAAATACACAATGTGTATACAATGCCTGCTAGGTTACTAAAAATTCAGGCGTCTAGTTTTATTCACAACGAAGTTATAGGGGGTCGAAAATGGCCTAAATTGCTTCGAGAAAAGTATGTTACGGCAGTGTTGCGTTTTACCCGACTTTTTTTTTGCTCGACTTGGCGGGGGCACTGCCGTGCCCCCAGATAAATCCCTACAATGACGTTGCAAGAGTGCCATTCCCCACCTCTGGGTGCCGTAAAAGATGATTATGGGATATCTATACAAGCTAATGAAAACTCGGTTCAAAACTCTATATTAATCGGTCTGATCAGTATGACATAGTAGATCAATTTATTTTTCACTGTGGTGGTGGTCTAAGAATGGGACGTGTGGTCTAAAAAGAAAGAAGGAAAATAATCCATACGGTAAAAGATTAAAAGAATAATTCGCCACAAATTCCTTCCCCCAAAAGTGGTAGGCATTTAATGTTTAGGTTTTAATCTACCGTATGGTGACGGAGTAAGAATACAATTCATCTGGCTACACAGTTAGCGTAGTGGTTAGAGTACCGACCTACCGTGCCAGTGTCATAGGATAGAATCCCACACAGGACAACACTTTCTGCGATCCACAAATTGCTGTTCTCAGTCTGGATGTAATCTGTGTCCGTTAATTATGTTTGTAAAATCCCCCGCAACAAAAGGATTATTTCCTTAGTGCAAGGTGCTGCTTTTTTTTTAAATAAAAAAAAATATAAATAATATAAAAAAAAATATCACCCTCTCTCTTGCCCGGTTTGTAGTAAAAGACTACTAACAGATAAAATATTAAGACTGTATTATAATATATCTCTATCATCTATGCAAGAGAAGGAAAATTCGAAACAAAACCCTATTCCAGCACGTCTGACCAGCGTGGTATAGTAGGTCAATTTCCCTTTTATAGTAGAGGAAGCCCGAACCCAATATTGTGAAGTATATAGGCTGAGATAATCATGATTAACTTACCAAAAACAATATAACTTTTTACATATAGAATCATTTTCATTTTGCACTGGCAATAAATTTGTATAAAAAATGTGGGTAGAATTCGGAAATACATACGTACATTCACATCTCTTTGCCTTAGGGTAGGCAGAGTCCACTTCTCTCCACTTGCCATACCCCTTTGCCTCCTCCACATTCATTAATCGCCTCATGCATATTCTTCGGCTTAAGGTACTTTTAACCTGGCCTTTCTTAAGAACGTCCCCGAATTGACCGAGGAACGTCCGCCTTGGTCTTCCCCTTCCAGCACTTCCGTCCACATTCGCCCTATAAATTCTCCTTTGTCAATCTCATTCATTCTCTCTACATGATCAAAGCAACTTTCTCTTTCATTGTTATGCTACTCCTATATTTACATCAACTGTAAAATATGTTCATCACAATAAACAGGTTGTCTTTCTTTCTTTCATTGTAATGAAGACTTAAGTCTGAGAGTAGGACGTATATGGTCTGAAAAGAAAGAAGGAAAAGAATCCGTATGATTCACCACCGGTTCCTTTCCCAAAAATGTTCATCATCATTATTTCAGCTCATAAACGTCCCAGTGTTAGGCTCGACTCTCCTCTACAATAGGAGGGAAATTGACTTTACTATTGACCTTACTATTGAACCTTTGGAAGTATTTTTTTAATTTTGTTTGGCCATAATTCGGAAATAAACTCTGTTAATAAATTTTTTGACTTCTTTTATATAAAACTAGCTGACCCAGCGAACTTTGTACTGCCATAATTTTTTTATAGGTTAATATGTTTTCTAAATTTCCGAAAATATAGTCTGTGTATAGCTGTCATTTGCGTCTTGTTATTACAAGTGAGATGCGTTTTCGATATACCACGTTTCCTAGTGACTTGTATTCTCTTTGACGTTTGATGTCACGTCCCACGGGAACCCGGTCAAACGGGATAAAAAGTATCCTATGTCCGTCTCCTGGTTCTAAGCTACCTCCCCACCAATTTTCAGGTAAATCGGTATAACCGTTCTTGAGTTATAAATAGTGAAACTAACACGACTTTCTTTTATATATATAGATTGTATACAAAATGTTTAGTAAGCATTAGTGCCAGTGTTCCAGCCTTCCAACCAAGATATAATTCTCAAATACAGTACCAAAGATTATGATTGGACCAAATACAAGCATCACACGATTAATTAAATTAAAAGACATTAGTATTATTAATTTAAAACGATAGAAAAGCAGTATAATATTATTGTTTTATGCTGAGGCGTCTGCCTCATGAATATGCAGTGTGTGTCCGCTCAAAGATATTAATTATGCACGGTTTTCGTCCTCTGCGTTAAGGGGATGACCCCTGAATGTATAGAACATTATGGTTCTTAGAATTTCTTATACCTAACATTATATAACATATTATTGACAAAACATTAATTAACAATAGACAAAATACAGGCATATAATAATACTAGCAAAATGCCCGTTTTCGTGGGCATACGGGGATAAAAGTTATTCGCTAATAGCTTTTCATTGGTAATAGAAGTTTTAAAATCAGTTTAGAAGTTTAGGCGTCAAAGGACCATAAACAAGAAAACAAAGACTTGTTTTCTGTAGACACATTTCACATTTATAAGTTCCGTGTGGTGACGGAGGAAGAATACAAATTACCACTCCCTATCTTGCACGTGGATTTCGTAACTAAGGGATAAAATATGCAACATCCATGGAAGAAAAGGAAAAATCGAAGCAAAACCCTATACTAACAAGTCAACGTGGTATAGTCGGTTAAGTTCCCTCCCTTTATGAAGAAGGCTTGAGCCCGGTGTGCGAGCATGTGTATGAGCTGTGATAATAATCTATACCAATAAATAAAATTGGAGTGTCTGTTTGTAATGTCAAAATAATAGGCTTTTTTCATGCTCACACGGTTATTTGCACGACACCTATGCCTAAAATAGCATTTAAAAAATTTTTGTCTGTCTGTCTGTCTGTCTGTCTGTTTGTTCCGGGTAATCTTCAAAACGGCTGGACCGATTTCAAAAATTCTTTCACCAATGGAAAGCTATAATATCAGGGCGTAAACTAGGCTATATTTTATCTCGGTATTCCCACGGGAATGGGAACTACGCGGGTTAAACGACTATAACCTATAACCGAAGCGAAGCGAGGGCGGGTAGCTAGTGATGAATAATACTCATTATTGTCAAGCTACTTACCTGCCAATAGACAAAATATAGGTATTATTTATACGCATACTTTCTTTTTGGAGTGAGCTAAGGTCATCTCGCACGCCACCCGGCTCCATCTGGGGCGACAGAGGGTGCCACGCGGTACCATGATCCACCCGTGACGTGGTTCGTCCTTGGGTCAACCACCGATGCAGAGTTCCTTGTCTCCAGTGGTCGGCCCGACGGAATACTCCGGTTGCGGGGTACCCTCCCTTCACGACGTACCCCCTCGGCATCGCCGCGCGATTTATAAAAATACTAGCAAATTTTTGGAGTTTCACTCATGTAGTTCCCGTTTTCGTAAGAATACGGGGTTAAACGTTGCTGGCTGATAATCTAGCTTTCCATTGGTAAAAGGAAATGGGTAAAATCGGTACGGCATTTTAAGCGTCAAACTTTCTAACAAACTTTCTTAATATCAACTATAGCTTGTTCGAAGAAAACTGTAAAATTGAAAATAGCTTATACCTATTAAGCAACTTAGCCTTAAGCCCGTATAACGTTTTAAAGTGCAGATTTTAAGCGTAGCGACGCAACGAAAAGTGCTGAGTGCACAAAAAAAATTGCTTCCACGAAAATCTCTGTCCGACTGAAATACTTTGTTGCACATTTTATTCTCAAAGACTATAAATGCTATATTTAAATTTAGAATTCATTTCATTAATTTTCATTTCAGCTCATATACGTCCCACAGCTGGGCTCGAGCCTCGTTCACAATAGGAAAGTTACCTAATATACCGTGCTAGACGTGTTGATATAGGGTTTTATTTCTAGCTGTCCTTCTCTAGGATAGATGTTATATGCATATTATTTCCTTTAGTTGATTTGAAGGGTTTGGTTTGACGTCAAGCAGGTGGCCAGTCATAGAACTAGTGCCAAAGCCTTATGTACGATGAAAACCGAATACAAATTACGTGGACCCCAAGTACCTACTTGAGATAAGGGCGGCATGATGATGATGATTCTGGAGAAGAAAGTGGTGATGGTAAAATTCTCAAATCTTATTATTACCTTATTGCGACGAATTTGGTGATACTACTAAGTGGTTAAATATTACGCGTTTTTTTTTTTCAAACGGTATTTACATTGAAGTTATTAAAACTAGTTTCTCAAAAGAAGATGTGTTCTAAGCCGATATTAGATTATTAAATATATTTAATATTATGTAAATTAACAATATATAAGCCACCACGGGTTAATACATAATAAATGATAGGAGTTTTGTATTTCAAATCGATTCTACTTTTGCCGAGTTCAGTGTTTATTGCAATACAAAAACAACGACAATTGTTATGCTATGATAATAGTAATTTCTTTCAACTTTAAAGTGAGGGATAATCTTAAAGCTTGCCACGTGTCATCGGGTTAAAAAGTTGCTCAAATATATCACGTTAATCACGTAGAATTAAAATTATATAATACCACATATCGAAGCAATTTTTCCATTTCCTAGATTCATAATATAGGTATGGATGGTCCATTCATCGATCAACCCAACGATTTAACACATATAGATCTTCCTAAAAGCGTTGGCGGGTTGGCCATTGAATAACCTACATTTTAATTAATTTGTATTTTATTTACAACTGCCCAAGAAGCTTCTCATGTCCTGTAACTTTCTTAGACTGATTGATTGAGACGGGACGGAAAATTCAAAAAATCTATGCAGACCCTTCTAATCAGCTAGATTACTTTGTTTAGAAGCTCAAATACAGTAGCAGTAGCATACAGGAGCATGTAAAAGTTGAGAATAAGACTTGCCAAAAAAAATAATTGAAACCCAAAACTAGCTCTTAATGTCTATATCGTCATTAATTTTGGGAGACAGACTACAGTCTAGTCACAGCCGGCAGCCGTTCTTTCCGCTACCCCCTATAATCTGCCATACACATACTTCACTATCTCCATATGAGCGGGCCACCGGTATCAAATCCTTATCTTCAGCGACCTCTTATGCCACCCAGGACATAAGAATACTTTGTCATATCTATGGCATCTTGTGCAGCATCGTGCTGGGTGATAGCAGCTATAAATATTAGTTACCCTTATTCGTACTAATACTAATACGAAGAGTCTGGGGTGATCTGGCCGAAAAGGATTGACTTCGGGTAGACGGCATGGCCTAAAAGTAATAATTTTTGCTATATTGTAATTGAAGAGGCCTACATATTGCATTAACCTCAAGTATAAACATAACACACCCCATAATTATATATTCAAAATACATATTTAGTAATAGAACCTTACAATAGCCGACTATTACACCATTTCCTTGCATTTGCGTAACCACGTCCTATGTATGCTGCCCTCTACTCAATTGAGACCATCTATTTATACCCGTTTTTCGTTATTAAACCACTCAAACATGACGATCCGCGGCTAAGAATGTTGCAAGAGCATCCTTTGAGTTGCCACCTTTCGTTAGCCTAAAACACAAATAATTCGGATAAGAACAGAATTATGATATTGTAAAGTATTGAATTTAATAAAAGAAAAACTATAAATAACACTGAAATTTGAATAAAACCTATTCAATTTTATTATTACTAAAAGTCCTCTCAATATTTCGCTAATAGAAATTTGCTCTATAACGGTTAACAAAGGAGTATTAAAAGTAAATGATACTCCTTACGCAGCTGAAAATTTAATCTAACCTTATTAAGGTCCCCGTTGATAATTTTAATAATTGTTTGGGACTAAAATATTATCATGAATTGCCGTTTCGAAGGGGACAATTTGTTAAATGAATTGATGAAATAAGTCATCCAGTTATACTTTGAATATTTTCAGCTATCTTCGTAGGGTCAATGGTGGAAAGTTTGTCATGATTTATTAAAGTCGTTTATTAGGAGTCATTAGTGAAGTTTCAGATATTTAAATTATGTATTTTATCGCTTATTTTTCTTTTAACTTATATCTGTAGATTCTGAATTCATTTTTATAACAATACTAGCTGACTCAACAGACGTTGTTCTATTCAGATCTAAAAAAACATAGGAAAAGGAATTCTCCTTGAAATCGATCGCAGCGCCAATTACCTGTTCCAATTAATAATCTAAACCATTCTCATATCCATTGGAAAAGCCACAAAAGATCATCAAAATCGGTCCAGCCGTTTAGAAGGTGTTCAATTACAAACACGCGAACAGAAGATTTATATACATAAAGATCAATATTGGTAATAATAAGATAGTACGGAATATACGATTAAATTGCTTCCTTGTGGTGACAGATTAAGAATAAAATTCAACTTCAAGTAAAACCCTGTAATAACCCATTTGATCAGCATATGGTAGGTAAATTTGTCTCACTGTGGAGGAAGCTCAAGCCTAGGAGATAAATGTACTGCAACTAAGATGACAGCCAACATTGAGAAAAAAACACGTATTCCTTATAGATATAAAATTAAAGAATAAAAAAAAATCTTCTCCAATCCACATTTTCCGTGTGGTGACGGAGTAAGAATAGAATTCACTACCCCCTCTCCAGATGTCGTAAAAGACGACTAAGGTTTATAAAATACAGATAATATCTAGGCAAGAGAAGGAACACTCGAAACAAAACTTTATACCAACACGTCTGACTAACTTGGTACAGTAGGTCAATTTTTCTCCCATAGTGGAGGAGGTCCTGAGCCCAACAGTGGGACGTGTATGGGCGGAGATGATGATAAAATGGTATATATCCAATGTTTTCCATAACCACCAAGTCGTATGTGCAGTGAATGTATTTTTATTGGATGAAAATGTATCATCATCATCATCACAGCTCATATACATCCCACGGCTGAGCAAAGTCCTCCAACGAGATATATGGGACCGAAATCAACCTTTATTAAACCACACTGGTCAGACCGATTGGTATAGCGCTTAATTAAGAGTTTTCATTCTCTCGCATGTTATCTGCAAATTATAATTCGTTAGTAGTATTTGCGACACCGATTTTTACTTTATCACCCTAAAGAAAGTACCTAATTCTTAAATAATGTTACAAAAAGTAAACCGTCGCTCAGAATGCCTGGCAGATTTGAAACATTGAAATTATCGCATGTATATATGATAATTTTTATTCAATAAACATTTATTTTCATTAAATACAAGAATTAAAGATTTAAACCTATTTCAAATGGTGACAAATTTTTCAACAATTATTTTAATCAATGATTTCTGTAATAATATAATATAATAGTTATATTCTATGCCTCTAACGATATTACTGTGACAATTGGTCGCTTTATGCCAAGCCAACGATCAGGTTTATTTTTATTTATTTATTTAAAACTTTTGCACACAAAAAAAAAGGTACAAGGCGGACTTAATGCCTTAGGCATTTTCTGCCAGTCGACCTAGGGTGGAGCAGAAATAAATTAGGCAGGTGCAATGCAATGTGAGCAATAATTTCTGAAATTTGGTTATATAAATGTGGCAAATCTAAATAATCTTATATCTAATACAAGCAAACAATACATATATATATATACACACATACATATATACATACATAAATACATACATACACACATACATACACATATACATACATATAAATTTTATAAACAGCAGAGGTGATTCCTCAATGACGAGTTCATTCCGTCAGAAGGCCTAGGTATAGGCGTTTGACCATAGCCTTAAAACTATCACGACTAGGGGCCATTTTGATCTCTAATGGTAGCGCATTCCAAAGAAGAATGGCCTGGATATAAAAGGAAGAATGTACCAGACTGGAGGAGTGAGAAGGACAGTGAAGAAGAAGATTTTTGGAGGAACGGAGATTACGGTCGTGAGTAGTGCAAAGAAGTTGAAAGTGAAGTTTTAAGTAGGGAGGAGCATCAGGAGAGTTTAAAATAGAATACAGTAAAGAAAGAGTTCGCAAGCTTCGTCTTTGCCTTATCGGTAGCCAATTAAGCCGAGATCGAAATGTGGATACGTGGTCGAATTTACGCAGGTTAAAAACGAATCGAATGCAATTGTTGAGAAGTCGGTCCAGTTTATTGAGCAGATCTGCATTCAGGTCGAGGTAGCACACATCAGCATAATCGATGATAGGAAGGATTAAGGTTTGAACCAGCGCTGTCTTGGTCTTCACAGGAAGAAAGTTTTTTAAACGATATAGCGAGCGAAGCGTTCCTGTTACTTTATTCGATATGGTAGTGATCTGCGTTTGCCACTCCATCGTCGAATCTAGGAATAGGCCGAGATTCTTTACGTGTTGACTATAGGGGATCACTGTTCCGTTATAGACAATGGATGGCAAATCATGGGGATCAAGTTTGCTGATTATCCGCGGACTGGCGAGTACAATACATTGACACTTTTCTGCATTGACTGCCAAACCAAATCTTGCAGCCCAAGCGCTTATGGCTAATAGATCAGAGTTGATACTCGTGATAGCTGACTGCACGTCGTCTAACCTGGCATGAGAGTACAGTTGTAGGTCATCGGCATACAAATGATACGCACACTGAAGTTCAGGGGTTATAAGATTAATAAAGATAGAGAAGAGAAGAGGAGAAAGTATACCGCCTTGAGGGACGCCAGAGGTCAAATCGCACCAATCGGACAAAGTATCATCGATGCGGATGCACTGCTGACGACCCTGAAGATAAGATGAAAACCATTCCAAAGCATCCGCCGAGATCCTAAAGTGGGACAGGATAGATAGCAGAATATCGTGACTGACGGCGTTAAAGGCGTTAGAGAAGTCTACCAGGACCAGCACAATGATCCTAGTATCCTCCACGGCAGCTCTCACGTCGCCAGTCACTTTAAGGAGTGCTGAGACTGTGCTGTGCCCAGGCCTGAAACCAGACTGCAGTGGACTTAAAATATCGTTAGCATGAACAAAATGTGATAACTGTTTATGGGCACAAGCCTCGAGCACTTTGGATAGGAAAGGTAGGATAGATATCGGACGATAGTGCTTAAGAAGAGAAGGACTAGAGATTTTGGGTAAGGGTAGGACATACGCCTTACGCCATAGTATAGGAAATGTTCCAGAACGAAGAGAGAAGTTCAGGATGTGAGAGATAGGAAACAACAGTTGGTCAAGAATGGTCATGATCATACGACGACAGATTGCGTCACAACCCACTGCCTTAGATTTGATAGAGAGGAGTATCTTTCGAATCTCATCGGATGCTACAGGAGAAAAAGAAAAGGAACTAAAGTTGTGAGGTGGTAATCTGGAGATAAAGTTCACTGTTTGGCACTTAGTGATGTTATCTAAAGTGGTGGAACTCGCGAAGAATTTATTAAGATCACCTAGTGAAACAGTGTTAGGTAGTTCTGTTGTTTTCTGCTTACCTAAACCAAGAGTGCCAAGGAATTTCCAGACTTCGGGAGCAGAGGAAGAGGAAATAGTGTTTGAGATGTGTCGGCGTTTAGCGTTGCGTATCATCTGGTTACACCGATTCCTAGCGGTCTTGAAAAGACCCCAGTTAGAGTCGCTGCGTAGTTTCTTGAATTTGCGAAAAGCTGCATCACGACGTCTCATTGCCTTTCGTATCTCATCGGACATCCAGGGCGCAGGCAGATGCTTCAGCTTGACGTTTTTTTATTGGAGCGTGAGTATCATAGAGCTTGGTAATAAGGAAATTAAAAATCCCAACTTTCTCATCTACCGTGTCAGCGTCCAGTAGGGGTTGCCAGTCAATTGCCGAGGCCTCTGCACGCAGTTTATCAACTTTTATGCCCGCAAAACAGCGCAGACGCAAAACCTTAACTTTAGGTTTGGGAGGCTTAAGGATGTAGGAGAGAAAAATAAGATCATGATGGGAGATACCAGGAGCAGGATATTGGCCATGGGAAGAGACTTGGTTGGGAGAGGATGTGAGCATTATATCAAGCCACGTGTCGTCTCCGTGCAGGTTGTGGTGAGTGGCTTGAAGAGGCAACACATGAAGACTAGTGGCTTGAACAATGTGTAGGAGTTTACTGGCACGGGAGGAACATGAGGATAGTAGGTCGGTGTTGAAATCACCCATTATGATGTGATGTGCATAGTCAGGCCCCAAAGATCCTAAAACCGATTCCAAATCAGTGAAATAGTCAATTGTAGGGGGACAGTAAACTACTCCGACGACCACTTTGGCTCCTTGAATCCAGACCTCGAGGAAAAGAAATTCAATAGAGGCAGAATAATGTGTTGGTGAGGAGGCTATGATTTTATATGACAGATCACTACGAAGATAGATGGCTACGCCACCTCCTCTACGGTCAACTCGGTCGTTCCGGATCAAGACAAAGCCAGGAAGAGGATACAGGATAGAAGCTAAATGCGGCTTGAGCCAACTCTCTGAAATTAAGATAGCGTGTACATTAGCACCATTAAAGGCATCGAACAGGTCATCGTGATGGCTTGGAATGCTTTGAGCATTTAAGTGACATACATTTAATAAGTTATTAGCCGGACTATTAAACAATTGACGGACAGTATCACCAAGGCCCTCAGTGGCGGAGCAAGAGCTATCATCAAAGGATGAAATAGAAGAATTATTAGCAGAGTGAAACGAATAATCATTATCAGGTAACACCATAAATTTATAAATAGTATACTAAAACTAAAATAAAATAAATAAATATTATAATTATATGTATGAAAATAGATATTATTATATTAGTATGATAAAAATGTTTATTCTAATTACATACTTAACTAATGTATGTAAAGATGCAGTTATCATTACTGCACCACCCACCAGCCAGACAGGCACATAAAAAAAAGTAAACAATTTAGAATAATAAAAAAGAAACAATTTTGATCAATACAAAAAAAAAGAAACAATTTTGAATAATACATAAACAGAAAAAAAAAACATAATTATGAGCAATGCAAAAACAGAAGGAAACGATGTTAGCATCTGAGTATTCGGAACGCAACGCTTCGTGTCACTTTTGACGTTAGTCTTATGTTATCTGTCAAACGCCGCGTAAATAATGACATTGGTTATTATTGTGAAGCGAAAAAAAAAACAAAGGTGTTTTTTTCTTTTAAGTACCTTACAGCAGCAGATTGTTATAAGTTAACAAATCGTATAATGCATTACTGTGCTATCAAAACTACCTCACTAGTCATCAATGGAAATGAATACAAATATATACAATTGTTATTAGGCAGGTACTTGTACAAGAGTTTAAATACTACAAGTAAAGAGCATAGAAACAATATGAAATAGGTATAGAAGTGCTGAATGAGAAGAAATGTTAGGTTACCCTTGCCTATAAATGTTTCACATCAAATAAAAAAAGGAAAAAAATAATTTTTCACACAGGGACACTACAAAACAAACATTTTAATCGACGATTGTAGATATTTGACATGCCCCACGATTTTATTTTTACTGTTACTTTACAATAAAAGCGTTTAATTAAAAAAATGTTTTTTTCTTTTTATATTTTCAAGTTTTTAGTTTTTATATTGATTTTGTATAGAACACTGTATTCTACTTGTCAAGCCCTTTCATTTAATACCCATATTAATGGGATTGAAAAACAAATAGGTTGTCCCCCATTTTGTAGCGGCGGCCATCTTAGATTTTGAATTTGTATAGTGCATTATATTCTACTTGTCAAGCCTTTTCATTTGATACCCATATTGCTGGGGTTAAAAAAATAGGTTATCCGCCATTTTGTAACGGCGGCCATCTTGAATTTACAAAACTGTTGACTATACATAATTATATGGTTACCAAAGGCGTATACCAAATTTCAGATCAATCGGTGGCACAGGAAGAGGGTGAAATTTCAATTACTAAATTTGACCCAACAAAGAAAAAAATAAACAAACGGGGTAAGTTAAATAAAACCGTTTAATAAAAAAGAACAAGTGTAATAAAATTTCAAGATTGTGTCAAGACCCCAGTCTTGACACAATCTTGAAATTTTAATCTGCGTTTTAATTATATAATGGAGCTACTGTACCTGCTGCTTTGTTTTTGTGGAATATTTAAATTTTGCAACATCATTCCTTTACAGTTGCGCCCAAATATCAGCTAGACCCACTTGACTCCCTCCAAAGGCGTGCTATTCGAATCGTCGGGGATCCCAATCTTACGGACAGATTGAAGTCATTAGAGCGGTGGAGAGACTTTGAGTCACTCTGTGTTCTCTACCGGCTCTTTCATGGGGAGTGCTCTGAGGAACTGTTTGACTTGGTACCACCGTCACCGTTTTACCAACGTACCACTCGACACCGCAGCAGAGTTCATCCATTTCACCTGGAAACGTTATAGTCTTCAACTGTACGTTTCCAGCGATCATTTCTCTCACGTACGTGTAGGCTCTGGAATGAACTACCTGCTGCTGTGTTTTCCGAGCGCTATAACATGTCCTTCTTTAAACGAGGTTTAAGAAGAGCTTTTTGTTGATGGTAGGCAACGGTCTGGCTGTGCCCCTGGTATTGCAAAGGTCCATGTGCAGCAGCATCACTTACCATCAGGTGTGCTGCTTGCTCGTTTGCCACCAACGGCAATAAAAAAATAACCATCCAATGCTGAACATAGACCTCCTGAGTAGAATGTACTCAATAATTTAAAGTTGGCGATCGTCCGTGTGGTGAGGGAATAAGAATCACCCCCATCTTCCCCGTGGATGTCGTAAAGGACGACTGAGGGATATAAATATGTAATAGTATCTACGCAAGAGAAAGAAAACTCGATACAAAACCCTGTACCAACCTGTCTAACCAGCATGGTACAGTATGGCTAATTTCTTTCCCATAGTGGAGGAGGCCTGAGTCCAGCAGTGGGACGTATATAAGCTGAGATGATGATGATAATCATACATTACGGCACGGAAACGTAGTCCCTAAATGCATGTCCCCAAGCTGAAAGTCGCTCAGAGTGTTATGGAATGGGCTATGATTGCGATTTCTCTGCGAGATAAAATCCGAAACATGGAAATCTGCGGAAAAACGGGTTTAACTGACTTAGCAGGTACCTAGGTAGCTAGTTTTTTGACGTCCGTAGCCAGCCCGGCCCTTTCGGGTAACGGACCTTCCCAACGCTCCTCTCAGAACAGATGGGTTGTCATAGAGTTTTATTTAGTCCTTTTCGCAAACACTTCTTATTTGCACAATATATCCCTTAGTCATATTTTACGATACACATGGATAAAATGGGGGGTGGTGACTTATATTCTTATTCCGTCATCACAAAGAAATCTTACTCCATTAAAATACCAGAAAGTAACGATATACATAACATTTTTTTAACGAAAAATTATTTAATAATGTTACAAATTTAAATTTATTGAAACGAAAAAGCGACACTAAAAACTGATTACACTTATTTCTCCGACTAATACTGTTTTATTATTTGCGTCTGCCGGAATAGAAAAAGATAAAATTAAATATAAAATTTAATGATTTCACTTCTGCGAATGTCATATTATAATATTTTAACAAGTATAAGGTTATAGAATTTCTAGATGCTTTTTTATACCCTAGAAATGTTCAGATATTATTTCAATTGATCATTTATGCATTGTTAAAGACACTTATTCTTTTTTATTAAACGGTTTTATTTAACTTACCCCGTTTGTTTATTTTTTTCTTTGTTGGGTCAAATTTAGTAATTGAAATTTCACCCTCTTCCTGTGCCACCGATTGATCTGAAATTTGGTATACGCCTTTGGTAACCATATAATTATGTATAGTCAACAGTTTTGTAAATTCAAGATGGCCGCCGTTACAAAATGGCGGATAACCTATTTTTTTAACCCCAGCAATATGGGTATCAAATGAAAAGGCTTGACAAGTAGAATATAATGCACTATACAAATTCAAAATTATATAATTAAAACGCAGATTAAAATTTCAAGATTGTGTCAAGACCCCAGCAGGACATAATGTAACTTGAAAATTATTTATGGTGACACAGAGACATAATAACGTAAGTTTCGAAACGGCAACAACTTTATATTGTATTGCGGGGTACTTGCAACATTCGCAAGGAATTTCCTTGCTATGTTAATTAGTTTACAGTCTTGCAAGGATATCATATCTTGTTTGTTATCTCTGTTTTATGTTGAACAGTAATTGTGTAAGGGTGTGTTGTTAATTTTCTATGTAAATATATTGCTTTTCTGTTTAATTGTATTTGCTGCAAAACGTTGTCATATGGTCTATGTTTTAATTGAAAATGCTTGTAATATGTTATCAAAAACATGCTGTTTTGCGGCTATGACTCGTAGAATAATAACTAACATATAGAAGGTAAGTCCGCACACAAAAATTTAAGCATTTAAATTGGAGCCTAATGGAGCTTACGCCGGACCGTTCCGTAGTGTGCAAGGTACTGCACGTACGTACGCAACTTTAAAAAAAGAATAGGTTATATAAGTTTCTGCATTCAAATGGTGCGTTGTCCGATACGTGGTCGTTGTTACACCGTCGGTCACCGGTCGTTGTTGTGCTATGTTGGTTACACCCTTTCTTCTGCGGATTTTCGTATTTCAGATCCTATCTCGCAGAGAAATGCCGAGCGTAGCCCGCTCTATTAAGAATATTATTTAGTAAAATTTATAAAACCAAATAAGCCCGTTATAACATCTAATTTCTCATATATGTCGCGGAGTGTGATATTTGAAGGATCTCTCTTCAATCATTAATGTAATATCAAGTAATCGGTTCGTTCATTATTTGAGTTATTAGTTTATTCATTCACATTTTTTGCTTGATTGTGTTTAGGTATCACACAATAAAGGGTAGTTTGTAAAAAATCACTCACAGTCAACTTAAAAGTGGTTCCTATAATTCATTCTTCTGTGGACAGTCGTAGCGGTAGGTCTTATCAAGTGCCGAGGGCGACGCTCCCACTGAAGATAAGGAACTCTGCACCGGTGGTCGGCCCAACGACGAAGGTGACTTGCCACGGGTGGATCATGGGACCGCGTGGCGCCCGTCTGTCGCCCTGGACAGAGCCGGGCGGCGAGCGGGCTGACCATGACCCACCCCCTTTTTTGTGTGAGGGCGCTGCTCCAGCAACACTTTTGTTGCCGAGGCGTTGAAGGAGACAGCACCCGAAATGGTAATCCACCGGGCTGGACACGGATATCAATAAATCGGTGTCACTGGTGGGCCAATGGCGATGGGGAGGGTATACAGTAGGCTATGGGGCCGCACGCCGCTTATTCATCGCTCCGGACAGATTGGGTGGAGTGTGTCTAGACAAGGGGTTCCAAAATTTTAAAGGGAACGGAATACCAACCAAATACCTTTTATTTTACCCGTCTGGTGACGGAGTAAGAATAAAATTCACCATATCTACTAACACCCTCTGGAAATCCCTGGTCTAGATCACAGCATACCACATAGAAAAAATGTCGTATCGAGTCAGAACTAATCTCACTACACTCCATGTGATTATTTTATACAGTGTTAATCATAAAATATTGTGTACATCTTTAGTTATTTGAAAATCAAAGTTAAGGTTGTCAATTAAGATCTGTGTGCCGGACGATAACCTAGTGTTATTTCATAAATATGTCGACAACACGGCGATCTAGGAAATGAAGATTCCTCCGTCCTCCTCCGAAAATAAGCCTCCGTCATATACAATCTAATATTATTATTATATGACATAGTAAGAATACAAATAACCAACACCTCTTGCAGGTGCGATTATAAAGCAGGAGAGTATTTAGTGCGATTAATTATTTTTCTGATTCATTATCATCACCAGCATCTCAGCTCATATACGTCCCACTGCTGGGCTAGAGCCTCCTCCACAATAGGAGGGAAATTACCCTTATTGCCGTGTGTTGACGGAGTAAGAATACAATTCGCCACTCCCTATCTTGCCCGTGGATGTCGTAAAAGACGACTATGGGTATATCCCATAGTATACACGTAACATCTGCGTAAGAAACGGCAAACTCGTAATGAAACCATATACCAACATGCCGATTATCATGGTACAGTAGGTCAAATTCCCTCCCATTATGGAGGAGGTCCGAGCTCAATGGTGGGACGTATATGGGCTGCGATGATGATGATGCTGATCAGACAGGTTGGTATAGGGTTTTCTTTCGAGTTTTTCTTCTCTTGCATAGATGCGTATTATATCTCTTAGTAGTCTTTTACGATATCCATGGGTAAGATAGGGAGTGGTGAATTGTATTCTTATTTCGTCACCACAAAAAAATTTCTCACTGAATATCGTACACATATATCCGTGGATAATATTTTTGTGTAGTGCCACGTATTCGGATTAGTTCCTTAATATATATAGTCTTTAAGTAAAATCTCATTGTCATCAAAAATAGATCAACTATTTATTCGTCCATTGTTGGGTCAAGGTTGGTAGGCGGGTTAGTGATCGTAATTGTTACGATAAAAAAGCCTTTTACGACTCCCACGGCAAAATAAGGTTGACACCATTATATTCTTAAACCGCCCACAGCTATAAATCTTATTAAAAATAATATAAGAATTTATTTACGAAGTTCCAAACCACGAAAGCGATTCTCTCTCATAGAAATAGATAAAGGAAAAGATAAAAACTCTAATTGGAACTTCCACAAACGTAAATAAAAATATATAGAATCCAATGTTTGTTTTCTTTTACATAACCTCTAATTGCAATTATTTCTAGATACAAGTATGTCTAATATATAAACGAGTTGTAATTCGATGTTTTCTCGATTATGTGTACGATATCGAACAATAAGTATCGATACTTCAAAGTATTGAGTACTGAGTACTTTTCCTAGAATTTATGTCGTGAAGACCTTTTTGTTAGAAAATTACGTTTTAGAAGGTTCATTACGTTTGAACTAGATGGCGTTACCATAAACATGAGCCGTAAGGTCAAGTTTAACATGAATACTTTCTACAATTTATTCGATACCATACCTGCCATAAAGGACTCATTGAGTAAAAGTATCGGTATCGAAAGACTAAAAGTATCGATACTTTTTTCGGTCCTTAATTATGTGATCTATTTCTATGGTGGTAAACGAGCGAATAGTACCTGATTAATCTGATTATTATAAGTGAGACTGCCGCTTGTGGATGTTCGCTAGGTCGCTGCTAATCGCGAATAAAATGAAAGGATATGAACGCGTGCAATGAGGTTCGGTGATGCTAAAGGCATCATCAAAACCTATCACATACAAATACTCTTAGAATGTTGGGTATCCAGCTCTTACCTCATCAAACAAATTGCAGCAAACTAATTGCTACTATTCAGTTGATTCTGTACTTCGATTCTGTACTTGTAACTTCAGTGAGAATGTGATACTACCCCGGTCGGACCGGTCTGCGGCTGTAGACAGACGACTATCGACAGTGTGGTCTTACTAGATACAAAGAGAATTATTTTCAAAATAGAAAAATCTTTTGCCATTCAAACTTTATAACTAGCAGACCCAACAGACGTTGTTCTGTTCAAATAAGCGCCTACACCTACCGGGTCCAATTATTAATCTAAACCATTCTCGAATCCCCTTGAAAATGCACAAAAAATTTCATCAACATTGGTCCAGGCTTAGGAGGAGTTCTGTGACATACACATGTAGACAAGAAATTTATATATAAAGATAAAGATTTCGGAGATAAATAAAAATATTCTCGCATACACATAATACGTTTGTCAAAATAGTTCTCACAATAACCGGCTACCTTCATACGAACAATATTTCGTATAAAGCCTAGCATTACTTAAAGTATGTCCGTACATCTTACGAGACGTGACGAGATAAAACAAATTTATATAGTGGTTCTGTTTCTTTATGGGAAAGAGTAATGACATTTTTGTGCCACAGAACATTTGTGTGACAGTTTCCTCGTAGTGGGTTGCAAAAAAATTATATATGCGAAAAATTTGTAAGCCTGCTAGCTAGTACTGTTAAGGATAGTGTCTTTGATCTATGTAATTATCAGCCTATCGACGTTCAGACATCATCATCATCATTTGATAATACAGACTGGTTATAAGCAGCTCCTCATTCAGGCATTTTCTCATTATTTCAAAAGGTGTTACATACATGTTTATTATGTTGCTGTTAATATAATTGTAAAGCGTAGCGTGTTTTGCCAAACGAATTTGTTATTTAATCTGTGTTTTATGTTTGTGGCCCATGGTATTGGTCATGCTCACTGAAGGGTCTGCTTGCGGTAGCTACGAGGAGCGGGTCACTCCCTTCCCTCCATTGTGGTTGAGGGGAGTGATGGCTGCTCTAGTGGTTAACTCGTGATCGGGTGCCGCTTGCGGGATCTGGTCCAGCCATGGTACTTTTTCGTTATATTTAATAACTGTATTGTATGATGATTCGAAAGGCATCACACTGGAGCTACTAATTGACATGTTGTTGTATATTATCTTATTAAAAAAAAATAGTAAATGAATAAAAAAGAAGACAAGCCCACTGAGTTTCTTGTCGGATCTTCTCAGTGCGGTCGCATTCCGATCCGGTAGTAGTGTAAGGTAAAAATGTAAAAAAGTGACCATATGTAAGTGCCCCCGCGGGGTTTATGCATAATAAAGTATTTGAATTTGAATTTGAATCGTTACAGCTTATATTCGTCCCACTGTTGAGCTCGAGCCTCATCCACAATAGGAGGGAAGTTGACCTACTATAACACACTGGTCAGACATGTTGCTTTAGGGTTTTATTTCGAGTTTTCCTTCTCTTGCACTGATGTTATATACATATTATATCCCTTAGTCGTTTTACAAGACATCCAAGGGCAAGAGAGGGTGTGTGTGATAGTGGTGAATTGTATTCTTACTCTGTGACGTCACAGATAGTCCTACCTAATGGGAAGGATTACTATACCGCACTGGACAGAAGTGTTGACATATGGTATTATTTCGAGTTTTCGTTTACTTTCTGTTACATGCATATTATAATCCCCCCCTTTTTTTTTGGGGTGGGTCGCAGTCGGCGCGCTCCTCGCACCATTTACGATGCACGTCGCCTTCGTGGTTGGGCCGACCACCGGAGCAGGGTTACTTGTCATCAGTGGTCGGCCCGACGGAATACCCCCTACTTGCGGTACCCTCCCATCGACCGACGTCCCCCCCACGGGGAGGACGTCGTCCTTTCCTCACGCGGTCGGCATCTCGGCGGGTGACTGACTAATTCCCCGGTCACGTCACCCGCGGCCTCGGCTAGGGCGGCATGAGGCGCAGGTATTCGCGCTTACGCCGCCCCAGTCACCGGCGGCGGATCGCCTCATCGAGGCTGCGCTCCTCGCGCAGGCGATCCGCCACCTCATTATAATCCGCTCAACCTCTTTGCGACACCCACAGGTAAGAAAGAGTGTGGCGAAAAATACAAATGAAATATATGAGAACAATATAAATGTTTTTATGTCTTTCTTTCTCTATAAAACCCTGTGCCAACACCATTATAATAACCCTCTCCGGGTTCGAATCCAGCCTTGAAATATATATGAGTTAAGATGATATACTTCAATTTCATTTATATAGTTAAGTATATTATTCCAAATTATTTATTAAGGCAATTAGAAGTTCTGTCGTATAATTAAATCAAAACTTTGTAACAAAGAACGAAGGAGATCCATTCGTTTTAATTTAGCTCCAGAAGTTTAACTTTTAGATCATTTTAACCTTAATTATCAGGTAAATGATCGATATAACATCGCAAAATAAAATAGTTCTAAATTACAAATTGGTATTTTTATTACTTAACTTCTCTATTTAGTAAAGTTATAGGCTTTAACCACTATACTGTACTATGTAGGAGCCCAGTGCTGTGTGGTAGCGGCTTCGAATACTACCAACCCTTGCTTTGCTCGTGGGTGTCGTAAAAGACGACTAAGAGCCCTAGATTGATCCGGACCAACTCCATCTGGTACCATTTGGGTCAACGATTACATTCCCAAGGAGGGTTGACGTCAGGCAGGCGGCCGGTCATAAAAGTCATTGCCGAAACTTTTTGCAATATGTCAAAACAGATGACATATTGCGTCGACCCCAAGTAATTGGGATAAGAGCAAGATGATGATGATGATGATGTAGGAGCCCAACAGTTAACAAAAATGTTAATAATTTGGAAAATCTGAAAAGTTTGTTCCTGCTGGCCAACTTCCTGCTATATAACTCCTTACAAAAAACTTGATTTGATTCGAACTTTCCAAGTTATTGAAAGTAAATACTATTTTGCAATTTACTTTTCTACGATATCTTTGAAAAAAAAATAATAAATTTCAAAGCGGTTCAGTGATCAACGCAGATTCTTAAAGTCAACAAAGTACAAGAAAATCGATTCAATAAAAGCTCCCCAAGTTATTCTGAAAAATTGTTTTCTACATTTCTTTTGCTTTTTGGAAACTCATGACCGGATCAATTGATTTTAAATTAGTTTGTGATAATCGACGTCGTTTGTTGAGTAGAAGAGCCAATTAGATTACAGAAATGGTCGATAGAATAGTTTCCGAGCAAATCTAAATAAAAAATTTACCTCCTTCATCACGTTGGTCAGACTATTAACACAGCATTTTTATATACAATTTAACTTATCTTGCAAATATGTTATCTGCATATTACATTCCTTAGTCGTCCTTTACGACACCCACGGGCAAGAGAGGGGGTGGTAAATTGTATTTTACTCCATTACGTGTGGATTGTTTTGTTAAAAGAACTATATTATGAACAACAAAATAAAAAAGTTGTCAAGATTAGGAGACTAGTCAATAGCCTAAATAAGCTATTTTTATTCTTAACTAGCAACCCGCCCTCACTTCGCTTCCGTTATAGTCGTTTTACCCGCGTAGTTCCCGTGCCCGTGGGAATACCGGGATAAAATATAGCCTAGTTTACGCCATGATATTATAGCTTTCCATTGGTGAAAGAATTTTTGAAATCGGCCCTATCTTGCCCGTGGATGTCGTAAAAGACGACTATGGGTATATCCCATAGTATACACGTAACATCTGCGTAAGAAACGGCAAACTCGTAATGAAACCATATACCAACATGCCGATTATCATGGTACAGTAGGTCAAATTCCCTCCCATTATGGAGGAGGTCCGAGCTCAATGGTGGGACGTATATGGGCTGCGATGATGATGATGCTGATCAGACAGGTTGGTATAGGGTTTTCTTTCGAGTTTTTCTTCTCTTGCATAGATGCGTATTATATCTCTTAGTAGTCTTTTACGATATCCATGGGTAAGATAGGGAGTGGTGAATTGTATTCTTATTTCGTCACCACAAAAAAATTTCTCACTGAATATCGTACACATATATCCGTGGATAATATTTTTGTGTAGTGCCACGTATTCGGATTAGTTCCTTAATATATATAGTCTTTAAGTAAAATCTCATTGTCATCAAAAATAGATCAACTATTTATTCGTCCATTGTTGGGTCAAGGTTGGTAGGCGGGTTAGTGATCGTAATTGTTACGATAAAAAAGCCTTTTACGACTCCCACGGCAAAATAAGGTTGACACCATTATATTCTTAAACCGCCCACAGCTATAAATCTTATTAAAAATAATATAAGAATTTATTTACGAAGTTCCAAACCACGAAAGCGATTCTCTCTCATAGAAATAGATAAAGGAAAAGATAAAAACTCTAATTGGAACTTCCACAAACGTAAATAAAAATATATAGAATCCAATGTTTGTTTTCTTTTACATAACCTCTAATTGCAATTATTTCTAGATACAAGTATGTCTAATATATAAACGAGTTGTAATTCGATGTTTTCTCGATTATGTGTACGATATCGAACAATAAGTATCGATACTTCAAAGTATTGAGTACTGAGTACTTTTCCTAGAATTTATGTCGTGAAGACCTTTTTGTTAGAAAATTACGTTTTAGAAGGTTCATTACGTTTGAACTAGATGGCGTTACCATAAACATGAGCCGTAAGGTCAAGTTTAACATGAATACTTTCTACAATTTATTCGATACCATACCTGCCATAAAGGACTCATTGAGTAAAAGTATCGGTATCGAAAGACTAAAAGTATCGATACTTTTTTCGGTCCTTAATTATGTGATCTATTTCTATGGTGGTAAACGAGCGAATAGTACCTGATTAATCTGATTATTATAAGTGAGACTGCCGCTTGTGGATGTTCGCTAGGTCGCTGCTAATCGCGAATAAAATGAAAGGATATGAACGCGTGCAATGAGGTTCGGTGATGCTAAAGGCATCATCAAAACCTATCACATACAAATACTCTTAGAATGTTGGGTATCCAGCTCTTACCTCATCAAACAAATTGCAGCAAACTAATTGCTACTATTCAGTTGATTCTGTACTTCGATTCTGTACTTGTAACTTCAGTGAGAATGTGATACTACCCCGGTCGGACCGGTCTGCGGCTGTAGACAGACGACTATCGACAGTGTGGTCTTACTAGATACAAAGAGAATTATTTTCAAAATAGAAAAATCTTTTGCCATTCAAACTTTATAACTAGCAGACCCAACAGACGTTGTTCTGTTCAAATAAGCGCCTACACCTACCGGGTCCAATTATTAATCTAAACCATTCTCGAATCCCCTTGAAAATGCACAAAAAATTTCATCAACATTGGTCCAGGCTTAGGAGGAGTTCTGTGACATACACATGTAGACAAGAAATTTATATATAAAGATAAAGATTTCGGAGATAAATAAAAATATTCTCGCATACACATAATACGTTTGTCAAAATAGTTCTCACAATAACCGGCTACCTTCATACGAACAATATTTCGTATAAAGCCTAGCATTACTTAAAGTATGTCCGTACATCTTACGAGACGTGACGAGATAAAACAAATTTATATAGTGGTTCTGTTTCTTTATGGGAAAGAGTAATGACATTTTTGTGCCACAGAACATTTGTGTGACAGTTTCCTCGTAGTGGGTTGCAAAAAAATTATATATGCGAAAAATTTGTAAGCCTGCTAGCTAGTACTGTTAAGGATAGTGTCTTTGATCTATGTAATTATCAGCCTATCGACGTTCAGACATCATCATCATCATTTGATAATACAGACTGGTTATAAGCAGCTCCTCATTCAGGCATTTTCTCATTATTTCAAAAGGTGTTACATACATGTTTATTATGTTGCTGTTAATATAATTGTAAAGCGTAGCGTGTTTTGCCAAACGAATTTGTTATTTAATCTGTGTTTTATGTTTGTGGCCCATGGTATTGGTCATGCTCACTGAAGGGTCTGCTTGCGGTAGCTACGAGGAGCGGGTCACTCCCTTCCCTCCATTGTGGTTGAGGGGAGTGATGGCTGCTCTAGTGGTTAACTCGTGATCGGGTGCCGCTTGCGGGATCTGGTCCAGCCATGGTACTTTTTCGTTATATTTAATAACTGTATTGTATGATGATTCGAAAGGCATCACACTGGAGCTACTAATTGACATGTTGTTGTATATTATCTTATTAAAAAAAAATAGTAAATGAATAAAAAAGAAGACAAGCCCACTGAGTTTCTTGCCGGATCTTCTCAGTGCGGTCGCATTCCGATCCGGTAGTAGTGTAAGTTAAAAATGTAAAAAAGTGACCATATGTAAGTGCCCCCGTGGGGTTTATGCATAATAAAGTATTTGAATTTGAATTTGAATCGTTACAGCTTATATTCGTCCCACTGTTGAGCTCGAGCCTCATCCACAAAAGGAGGGAAGTTGACCTACTATAACACACTGGTCAGACATGTTGCTTTAGGGTTTTATTTCGAGTTTTCCTTCTCTTGTACTGATGTTATATACATATTATATCCCTTAGTCGTTTTACAAGACATCCAAGGGCAAGAGAGGGTGTGTGTGTGTGATAGTGGTGAATTGTATTCTTACTCTGTGACGTCACAGATAGTCCTACCTAATGGGAAGGATTACTATACCGCACTGGACAGAAGTGTTGACATATGGTATTATTTCGAGTTTTCGTTTACTTTCTGTTACATGCATATTATAATCCCCCCCTTTTTTTTTGGGGTGGGTCGCAGTCGGCGCGCTCCTCGCACCATTTACGATGCACGTCGCCTTCGTGGTTGGGCCGACCACCGGAGCAGGGTTACTTGTCATCAGTGGTCGGCCCGACGGAATACCCCCTACTTGCGGTACCCTCCCATCGACCGACGTCCCCCCCACGGGGAGGACGTCGTCCTTTCCTCACGCGGTCGGCATCTCGGCGGGTGACTGACTAATTCCCCGGTCACGTCACCCGCGGCCTCGGCTAGGGCGGCATGAGGCGCCATTCGCGCCTACGCCACCCCAGTCGCCGGCGGCGGATCGCCTCATCGAGGCTGCGCTCCTCGCGCAGGCGATCCGCCGCCTCATTATAATCCCCTCAACCTCTTTGCGACACCCACAGGTAAGAAAGAGTGTGGCGAAAGATACAAATGAAATATATTAGAACAAAATAAATGTTTTTATGTCTTTCTTTCTCTATAAAACCCTGTGCCAACACCATTATAATAACCCTCTCCGGGTTCGAATCCAGCCTTGAAATATATATAAGTTGAGATGATATACTTCAATTTCATTTATATAGTTAAGTATATTATTCCAAATTATTTATTAAGACAATTAGAAGTTCTGTCGTATAATTAAATCAAAACTTTGTAACAAAGAACGAAGGAGATCCATTCGTTTTAATTTAGCTCCAGAAGTTTAACTTTTAGATCATTTTAACCTTAATTATCAGGTAAATGATCGATATAACATCGCAAAATAAAATAGTTCTAAATTACAAATTGGTATTTTTATTATTTAACTTCTCTATTTAGTAAAGTTATAGGCTTTAACCACTATACTGTACTATGTAGGAGCCCAGTGCTGTGTGGTAGCGGCTTCGAATACTACCAACCCTTGCTTTGCTCGTGGGTATCGTAAAAGACGACTAAGAGCCCTAGATTGACCCGGACCAACTCCATCTGGTACCATTTGGGTCACCGGCCGCTCCCGCCCCTAGCGCGACCCGATCGCCTGCCAGCGTGGAGGAGGTGATGGATACGGCCCACTAATGGCGGCCGAATCTTACCACCTCCTGCAGGCCAACCTCAACCACGCCGCCGAGGCACAGGACGTTTTCCTGCAAGCCATGGCGGAGTGGTTGATCGGTGCAGCCGTAGCCGCGGAGCCGTACGTGGTGCCTGACCGGCCCAATTGGCTGGGCAGCAGTGACGGCTCTGTGGCAATCGTCGCCTCTACGTCATGGCATTCCCCGCCCTTGATGCTCAAGGACAGGGGCGATGGGTATGTCGCGGCGGAATGGGGAGAGGTTACGCTATTTGGTGTTTACTTCTCCCCTAACAGGAGCGCGACGGATTTCGCGGCCTTCCTCACCATCCTGGGGGCCTCGATACGGCGACTGGCACCGCGCCAAGTCTTCGTTCTGGGGGACTACAACGCCAAGTCCACGGCGTGGGGGTCCCCCAGGACGAATGACCGCGGGCGGGCGGTCGAAGAGTGGGCGGCGGCACTGGGCCTCTGTTTGCTGAACAGGGGCTCGGTGCAAACGTGCGTGCGGCAGCAGGGCGGGTCGATAGTGGACTTGTCGTTCGCTAGCCCTAATGTCGCAGCACGTGTGAGGAGCTGGTGCGTCCAGGAGGAGGTTGAGACCCTATCCGACCACCGATACATCCGGATAGAGGTCTCCCGGACCCTCCTGCAGCCCAGCAGGGGTCACACGGCGGACGGAGCTCCCGCGTTTCCGCGGTGGGCTGTGGGTCGATTGGATCGGGACCTGTTGGCGGAGGCAGCCATCGTTCAGTCGTGGCTGTCCTCACCGCCCCAGGCGGACGGGGTGGATGCCGAGGCTGGCCGCATCCGCTATGCGTTAACGCAGATCTGCGATGCGGCCATGCCCCGTGTGCGGCGTCTGCCCCCGAAGAATGCGGTCCCCTGGTGGTCCCGAGAATTGGCGGACCTTCGGGTCGCGTGCATACGTGCCCGGAGGGCTTACACCCGCAGCCGAGCGCGTCACCGCGACGCTGAGCGGGAGGGCCAGCTGTACGAGGCTTACCGTAGTGCGCGGTCTGCCTTCAGGCTGGCCGTCCGTACCGCCAAGGACGTTAGTCGGCGGGAGATGCTGGACAGTCTCGAGCGTGACCCCTGGGGTCGCCCCTACCTCGCGGCGCTGAACAAGCTCCGCGGGCGGGGCCCCCCCCCTCACCGAGACTCTCCAGCCCAGCCTCCTCACCAGAGTTGTCGAGGACCTCTTTCCACAGCGGGCGGAGCACACGCCTCCGGTCATGGCTTCGCCGGACAGTGACCGGGAGGCCGACGATGAAAGTGCTCCGCCCATCACGGAGCCGGAAATGGGGGTGGCGGTGGCGCGTATGCGAATCAAATCCACCGCCCCCGGGCCCGACGGTATTCCGAACCGTGTGCTGGCCCTGGTCCTCGAGCACCTGGGACCACGCCTCAGGGGACTGTTCGACGCTTGTTTGACGTCCGGGCAGTTCCCTGGGTGCTGGAAAGAGGGGAGGCTGGTTCTTCTGCCGAAGCCGGGACGGTCTCCCGAGTCGGCCTCGGCCTATAGGCCCATCGTGCTGCTCGATGATGCGGGCAAGCTGCTGGAGAGGGTGTTGGCTGCCCGCATCGAGCGGCACCTCGTCGGGGTCGGGCCCGATTTGTCGGACGCCCAGTTTGGTTTTCGGCGAGGGCGTTCGACGGTCGCGGCCCTGCTGCGCCTGAAGGCCGTGGTAGCGGAGGCCGTCGCCGGCGGAGGAGTCCTGTTGGCGGTGTCTCTGGACATCGCCAACGCCTTCAACAGTCTGCCATTCAGCTGCATCAGGGAGGGGCTGAGATATCACGGGGTGCCCGTGTACCTCAGGCGGCTGGTGGCAGACTACTTGGAGGGGCGCAGCGTCCTCTACGTTGACCGAGTAGGGGACGTTGTGCGAACGCCCATGACGTGCGGTGTCCCACAGGGGTCGGTTCTGGGTCCGACCCTGTGGAACATCGGCTACGACTGGGCGTTGAGAGGAAGCCTCCCAACCGGGCTGGGCGTAATTTGCTATGCCGACGATACACTCGTCACAGCCCGGGGTGGGACGCTAGAGGAGGCGGCACGTCTGGCAACTCTCGGCACCGAGGAGATTGTCAGGCGGATCGAAGCGCTGGGGTTGAGGGTAGCCCTGGAAAAGACGGAGGCCCTTTTATTCCATGGCCTCCGTACCGCCGGGCCTCCCGCCGGCGCTTCGATCACTGTGAAGTCGGTCACCATCAGCATCCAGGCCCACATGAAGTACCTGGGCCTGGTGCTCGACGGGCATTTTTGGTTCCGGGAGCATCTCCATCGACTTGTTCCCCGGCTTGTCGGCGCGGCGTCCGCCCTTTCGCGGCTGATGCCGAATGTGGGCGGACCCAGCTCTACGTGCCGACAGCTGTACACGGGGGTGATCCGGTCGATGGCTCTGTACGGCGCACCGGTGTGGGCGGGGTCCCTGACCGTCCGGCTGAGGGCCCTCTTGAGGCGACCACAGAGGGTCATGGCGGTCAGGGCCATACGCGGTTACCGCACGGTGTCGACGGAGGCAGCGTGCCTCCTGGCCGGAACTCCCCCTTGGGACCTGGAGGCGGAGATGCTCGCCGAGATTTATCGGCGGGTGTCTGAGACGCGCACCCGCGGCGGCATGGTCTCCCTGCAGGAGATCACCGCCTGGCGGGTCGACGCCCGCCGAGGAGTCATTGCCCGTTGGGCAGTCCGGCTGGAGAGTCCTCGGTACGGTGTCAGGACCGTCGAGGCCTTCCGGCCGATGCTGATGGAGTGGTTGGAGCGGACGCACGGGGTGCTTTCCTTCCGACTGGTGCAGGTGCTTACAGGGCACGGGTGTTTTGGGAAGTACCTGCACAAGATTGTCAGGAGGGAGAGCACACCGTCCTGCCACCACTGCAGTTGCGACGAGGACACGGCGCAGCACACGCTCGAGGAGTGTGCTGCATGGGAGGGAGAGCGCCGTGAACTCGTCGCGATTATCGGTGCCGACCTGGCGCTGCCGACCATCGCCAGGGAGATGCTCGACAGCGTTAGGAACTGGGACGCGGTCGCCGCCTTCTGTGAGGCCGTAATCTCACGGAAGGAGGCGGCGGATCGTGTGCGAGTAGAGCTCCTATTCGGCGACACGTTCCGCCGCCGGCGACTCGGGCGGCGCAGGCGCGAGTATCTGCGCCTAATGCCGCCCTAGCCGAGGCCGCGGGTGATCGGACCGGGGAATTGTCCGTCACCCGCAGATAGGCTGACCGCGCGATGGCGACCGACGTCCCAGTACGTCGAGAGGTGAGGTTACCCGAAAGGTATTCCGTCGGGCCGACCACTGATGACAAGTCACATCTGCTCCGGTGGTCGGCCCAACAACGAGGTGACGTGGGTACGGGTGGGTTATGGGCCTGCGCGCCGTCCTTTCATCACCCCGGAGGGACAGGACCGCGCGTGCGCTTACCATAGCCCACCCATTAAAAAAAAAAAAAAAAAAAAAAAACCATTTGGGTCAACGATTACATTCCCAAGGAGGGTTGACGTCAGGCAGGCGGCCGGTCATAAAAGTCATTGCCGAAACTTTTTGCAATATGTCAAAACAGATGACATATTGCGTCGACCCCAAGTAATTGGGATAAGAGCAAGATGATGATGATGATGATGTAGGAGCCCAACAGTTAACAAAAATGTTAATAATTTGGAAAATCTGAAAAGTTTGTTCCTGCTGGCCAACTTCCTGCTATATAACTCCTTACAAAAAACTTGATTTGATTCGAACTTTCCAAGTTATTGAAAGTAAATACTATTTTGCAATTTACTTTTCTACGATATCTTTGAAAAAAAAATAATAAATTTCAAAGCGGTTCAGTGATCAACGCAGATTCTTAAAGTCAACAAAGTACAAGAAAATCGATTCAATAAAAGCTCCCCAAGTTATTCTGAAAAATTGTTTTCTACATTTCTTTTGCTTTTTGGAAACTCATGACCGGATCAATTGATTTTAAATTAGTTTGTGATAATCGACGTCGTTTGTTGAGTAGAAGAGCCAATTAGATTACAGAAATGGTCGATAGAATAGTTTCCGAGCAAATCTAAATAAAAAATTTACCTCCTTCATCACGTTGGTCAGACTATTAACACAGCGTTTTTATATACAATTTAACTTATCTTGCAAATATGTTATCTGCATATTACATTCCTTAGTCGTCCTTTACGACACCCACGGGCAAGAGAGGGGGTGGTAAATTGTATTTTACTCCATTACGTGTGGATTGTTTTCTTTAAAGAACTATATTATGAACAACAAAATAAAAAAGTTGTCAAGATTAGGAGACTAGTCAATAGCCTAAATAAGCTATTTTTATTCTTAACTAGCAACCCGCCCTCACTTCGCTTCCGTTATAGTCGTTTTACCCGCGTAGTTCCCGTTCCCGTGGGAATACCGGGATAAAATATAGCCTAGTTTACGCCCTGATATTATAGCTTTCCTTTGGTGAAAGAATTTTTGAAATTGGTTCAGCCATTTTGAAGATTACCCGAAACAAACAGACAGATAGACAGACAAAAATTTTTTAATCGCTATTTTAGGCATAGGTGTCGTGCAAATAACCGTGTGAGCATGAAAAAAGCCTATTATTTTGACATTACAAACAGACATTCCAATTTTATTTATTGGTATAGATGGCAGTGGCTAAATTTACCTTTAAATTCTAATTATATTTTTTCATTGCCTGAAAACACCAATAAAACGAAGTTTTCTGCGAATAAAACTAAATAGATCTATTTTTAATGTTTCCGAATTCTATTGTATAATAAATTTCATTGAAATCGTTGGAGTTGAGAGTATTTGCGTGTAGAGGATTTTGGTGATGCCTTTGGTATCACCGAACTTCATTGCACGTATTTCCACTCCCATCACGGTAGGTAGCCGCCAGTAAAAGTCTATGAGCGGCAGCATCACTTACCGTCAGGTGTGCTGTTTGCTCTCTAGCCGAGACCGCGGGTAACTGGACCGGGAATTAGTCCGTCACCCGCAGAGAGACTGACCACGCAAAGGTCTTCAATGTCCTGGGAGGGACATTGGAAGGAAAGGTATCCCGCCGTCAGGGTATCCCGCCGGGCATACCACGGAGGACAAGGAACTCGGTACTGGTGGTCAGCTTAATGGCGAAGAAAAGGAGATACGATGGGTTATGGGGCCTCGCACCGACCTTTCCTTACCCTGGACGGAGTGGACGGCGTGTGCGCTGACCATAACCCACTTCAAAAAAAAAAGGTACGCTGTTTTCTCGTTTGTCACCAACAGCAATAAAACCTATATAAAATTAAACAAGAATTTCTCGTTTAAAGATTTTCCATCCTCCTAACCAGAGAGAATGAGTTATGCGTGACTTGTATGGGTCGAAACAACAGACTGTTTACCGTTAGGGTAGCTTATAACTGGGGCAGTGGATAACGAGAACAGGTAATGTGTTCGCTTCCCTAGCATATATCGTTTATTTTCGTCTCTGCTTTTTCCTGTATGGTCAATTGGCAAATAGGGGAATTATTGTTACGCATATATTAAATTAAGAGCTAGTTAAATTAAGTTTTATAATAATCAAGTTACAATTATAAATATTATCAGAGAAAAATCATTATATATGGCTCTAATAAATCCTTCATTCATCATCATCACAGTTCTAGCCTGCACAATGGGAGACAAAATGGCCTACTGTACCATTACTGGTCCATCCAGTCCCAAGCCGAGCTGTGTAACTGGGCTGAGATTATGATGACATAAATGTACTAAATATCTTAGGTATTTCATACAGACGCTGTAAAATAATTAAAACATCGCGATAGCGACAAAATCCCTCTTTCTCTATAGTCGTTCCCTCATATTTGAGGATGGTGGTTAGCATCGGGGTTACATCTGGAGCGGATGATCTGCCTTCACCGGTCACGATCCAGCGAAAAAACCCCCACAAAGTATCTAAAAACTTCTCTATCAAATAGTATCCCGCGATAGTAAATTTCAATTGCATTATCGATAAGATTTATCTTCCTATCAGTGAACTGTATAAATACAAAATATCATCATTCCAATATTATAAAAAATCGAGTTTGCCTATTTTGTTGATAATATTTACTTACAGCTTCATATCAGCTTTGCATATTTTGTTCTGAATGAATAATTGACTGACTGATCAACGCACAGTCTATACCACTGATCGTAGAGACCTGAAACGTGGAGGGTATGTTCTTTGAATGACGTACGCAACCGATAAGAAAGGATTTTCCGAAATCCTATCCCTAAGGGGGTGAAAAGGAGGCAAAGTTTAAATGGGATAACGTGATTACTTGGTACAAACGTCAAATTTTGCATAAACAGTTTTTAACACAATTGAATGAAGACGTGTCTCGTATTTTATTCTAATTCATCCCCTGAAGGAGTTAAAAAGGGGTAGAAAATTATTTTGAGTGCAAATTGTTTCAAAATTGATATCAATACTCCTTTGCTTTTAATTTAAATTACATTAGTCCTATTAAACCCTTTTCGACTTTAACAGGGACGAAGACGCAGGCAAAGGCTAGCTTTGGTATATACAGTCTTTTACTTGTGTGACTGAATTTCTGCTAAGCGATTGGACTGATTGATAAAAATGTTGTGTGTTTAGGTGGATTCAATAATTGTTTAGATTAACAATTAAACTTAGTAATTGGTGCAGAAATCGGAGGACTTTTTTTAAGATTTTTAAAAAACATCTACTGTTTACATAGCTTTCTTTATAAATTTTTACTACACTCTAAGGAAAGAAAAGTATGGTGACCATTGCATTCTTAATTGATTACCATATGCATAATTCATACCTATGTATTCGTTCAAAGATTAATTTATTAGGTCACAGTTTATATCTAAAATCTGGTCTATAGTTTCCAGATATTCTATAGATTATTTGAGAAGTGAGAGAAACAGTAAAGAAAATTGGATTGGAGAACAACACGGCTAGCAATATCGTTTGGATTGGTTGGTTTCATTCGTTGAGGCAATGCGATTGCTCTGCAACCTAGCGCCAATATGTAATTATCTTGATGTAGTTTATACAGATGCATTTATTCGTATTGATAAACATTATACTAATTGTAGAAATAATGATAGTTTACTGCATTTATAAAGAAATCTATAGACTAAAAATTATAGCAAAAATCTAAAATTAAAAGGCAAGTTGTGCGTACATGAGTACGTGCATCCTTGTTATAAGAAGAGAAACTTTTATTTAAATCCTATATCAACCAGTCTAACCAGTGTAGTAGCCAGGACTATAATGTTAATCTCATTGTTAAAGAGACTCGATTCCAGTATTACACAGATCCCAAGTCGTATACGAGTTGAGATGACGGTGATATCATTAATACTTTTTATGCAATATAATATTGACTGATTTTATGGGATTATTTTCAGTCTTTAGTTAGCAGCCGCAGGTGACTTTAACAGCTTTGCCCGAACTATGGGTGAGTACTAAGGGTTGTTAACCTGGAATCATTTTATGGCACTTCAATAACTGATCACATATCGGCTTATAAGTTACGTAAGAGCTTTTAGTAAAACTAAATCGCATTGTAAACAATAATAGTTCATAATTGTGTAGCATAAACTAGTCTATCCCTTTATATGCCTTCTGTTAAATTAGCTGTTTACAACCAGTTTCTACATTTATTATCCCATCGTGTATAGTCTTGACTATTATATGCCACAATACGAGGTTACAGAGTAATGAAAATATGTAACGTTATTTTGATAACGTTATATAGATATCATTCTCGATTTTATACTCTATGATTTTATAGCTATTGAGGTTAAAAATTAGAATTATTATTTGTGGAATTAATATAAGTATAAATAAATATATAATTTATGCGTGTAAATACAATCTTAACATATAGAAAAATATTTTTATCGATCAGCCAAATTTTTAAATTTACGCAGACTAATATATTATTACGCGTATTTCAATAAAAATTTCTGAATCTGTTTGTTGGTTCTACATTGACAATGGAATTATTTTTTGTTTCAGCAACTTTGACATACCGTACCAGATATAAAACCATTCTTTTTTTATAACTAATTTATCCTAATTTACAATTGGTGAAAACTAAGATAGTGTAATTATTAGTAACGCATTATAATAACTTGGTTTGGAGAATCTTTTCTCCTTATTGCATTACCATTTCTCGAACATAGTTCTAGACTTGTTTCATCATCATCATCATCATTTCAGCCTATCGCTGTCCACTGTTGAACGTAGGCCTCTCTCATGTTACGCCACAGAGTGCGGTCTTGAGCCGCCTGCATCCAACGACGCCCACCAACTTTCACCAGGTCGTTGGTCCACCTAGTGGAGGGGCATCCTACACTGCGTCGTCCGATACGTGGTCACCACTCGAGAACCTTTCTTCCCCAGCGGTTGTGGGTTCGTTGAGATTGTTTGCGATTAAGAATTTATTAATTGGTATATTGTTTATATCCTTTTTTTTGTCCCAGGATTCGGACCTTATAATTAGCTGCTGCATGTTTACGCGGATTAACGAATTAACGAATTAATATCCTGGTCTCCAACTTTTCATTTCATCTTGATATCCTATTTCTGTAGATATAAATATTTTTTATTAATTTATTTATTTATAACTTTTGCACAAACAAACGCACAAGGCGGACCTAGGGTAGAGCAGATTTAATATCAGGCAGGTGCAATACAAGGTGGTTAACGATGTCGCGTAATAAAAGTAGTAAAGATGACTTGTTGGACGTGAAACACCTTAGTCCGCCAGTGATTTTGAACGATGAAAGTGATCGAAACGTTGGGAAATCAAAAATCAAATACAAACGCGATAAAAGCCATAAAAATAGTTTCATTAATAATATGTAATGCTCGCGTAAACATCTGAAATCATGACTACAATGTCAATTTATTGTATGTAACATCTACTTCAGGTCCGTTTCGCATTTGTATGTTGTGTTTCAACCATATCCCAAGGGTGTCCAAAGAAAATTTATTGTTATTAGTGTTTGTACTCATTTTTACCGACACTAAACTTTCTGTGCTATCCCTCGGGTATGTGTTAGGGATATTGTTTATAGGACTGCGTTGTTAGACTTATGATGCCCGTTGTGACCACGTTGTTTGGGATACAAAAGAGAAAGACTTTATTTCAGTATTGTCAATATTTGGATCATTCTAACACTTCCAGAAATAAAGTATTATTAGCATCAAGTATATAATGCTTAGGTACATTCTGATGTGGTGTCGGAGTAAGAATACAATTCATCATTCCCCTATCTTGCTATGGGTGTCGTGAAAAATGACTAAGGGCTTTTTTTTTTGGGGTGGGCTGCGGTCGGCGCACTCCTCGCACCACTCCGTCCGGGTCGACAGAGGGGCGTAAGCACGCACACCCGCAACCCACCCGAACACCACGTTGCCTTCGTCGTTGGTCCGACAATCGGAGCAGGGTTACTTGTCATCAGTGGTCAGCCCGACGGAATACCCCCTAGTCGGGTACGCTCCGACCGACGTCCGTCCCCCCCCCCCCCCCTCTGGGAGGACCTCACGCGGTCGGCCTCTCGGCGGGTGACGGACTAATTTCCCGGTCACGTCACCCGCGGCCTCAGCTAGGGTAGCATGAGGCGCAGGTAGTCACACCTACGCCGCCCTAGCCGCCGGCGGCGGGTCGCTTCGTCGAGGCTGCGCTCCTCGCGCGCGCCATCAAGCGCCTCCTTCTGCGAGATTACTGCCTCACAGAAGGCTACATGACTAAGGGCTAACACACATATAATATTTATGCAAGATAATGATAGTTTAAAATAAAACTCTATACAAATTCGTCTGCTGAGCGTGGCATAGCAGTCCTCTGCCTGTTCGAGCAACTTTCTGGATAGAAACCTATCCCGGAGGAGCCTTGAGCCAGGCAGTGGAACGTTTATAAGCTGAAATGATGATGATCATGAAGAAGAGTACTTATTGTGTAGACTCCAAGTAATTATAATAAGATTAAGATGATAATGATTTTCCGTGTGGTGACGGAGTAAGAATACAATTCACCACTCCCTATCTTGCCTGTGGATGTCGTAAATGACGACTATAGGATATAATAATATGCATATAACATCTGTGCAAGAGAAAGAAAACTCGAAAGGAACCAACATGTCTGACCAGCATGGTATAGTAGGACAAATTCACTCCCATTGTGGAGGAGACCCGAGCCCAACAGTGGGACTTATGTGGGCTGCAATGATGAAGATGATGGTGTATACTACGCTGAATGAGCTAATCTATTTATAGATGCAGACAGAAAACTATTAAAAACGTTGCATAACTACTATTAAACTTTTATATGACGCGCGGACCCTTAAATAGATAAAAACAGAATCCAATCCAATTGGAAACTCGTTTCAACTGCTTTATTATTTAAGTTTCTATAGCAGTTACGTGTAGTAATTAATTTTCCGTCAAGTGTCTTATACGGCTTGCACAGTTATAAAGAAGAGAGTTCGATTTCCATTATTTGAATTAGGGAGCTGTGAATTACCCGTAAATACTGCCACAAAGTATTGCTATTAACACATCTGTACAGTATATTCCATTTGAAGCAATAATTGTCAATGTTCGATGAAGCATTCTTAGACGCGTATTGATTTTTCAAAGGTTAGTATTATATGCAAATCGAAGGGGTTCCGTTTGAAGTTCTAACATTTGTTCGAGTGAACTCAAACTTATTGTTTCAACGCGTTTATGGCTTTGTCCTCAAATGAATATATATAGGGTGTATCAATAAAATATTATTTATT
The DNA here is from genome assembly GCA_032191425.1 of Lymantria dispar. Lineage (NCBI taxonomy): Eukaryota > Metazoa > Arthropoda > Insecta > Lepidoptera > Erebidae > Lymantria > Lymantria dispar. The sequence continues at coordinate 14,895,236 of CM063465.1, read as the reverse complement.
TTCTACTATGTGGATGTCGTAAAAGACGACTATGGGATATAATATGCACATAACGTCTGCGCAAGAGAAGGAAAACTCGAAATGAAACCCTATACCAACACGTCTGACCAGCGTAGAATAGTAGGTCAATTTCCCTCCTATAGTGGAGGAGATCCGTGCCCAACAGTAGGACGTGTATGTAGATGATTATGATGATGATGATGATGTGGTAGCGGCTATGAATACTAGCAAACCTTATATTGATCATCGGTGTAAAATACGACTAAGAGCTTGATATAGACCTAGACAAATTCCATCTAATGCCGTTTGGTTAACTATGATATTTCCAAAATGGGGTTTTATGGCAGACATACGGCCGGGTATAAAACTATTGCTAATAACTGTTGCAATATGTTCTATGTAAGAAGAGTAATTACTAGAAGGTTGGGATAAGAGTGGAATGGTGATGACGATTAACATTGTTGAAGTTATACTTATTTTGGCACGTAAATAAAAAATGATGAGAGTAAATTTTTCGCGCACACCATCACAAATGTCTACTAGATAATGCATTGTAATAAAACTTTCAATGTATTAAATACCTTATTGTCTATTATTATTGTCGTTTTTTTCAAACGTAAGATAACGCGAATTATATTTAACATTAATTATATTTTAAAATCTTTAGCAGTTATAAACATATGAATATTAGAAAGTCACTTTTATCTTTTTTAATCCATTTAGATGACACACTTTTTATTTCAAATGAACACTGCGAGGATGATTTCATATCGCTGAAACTAAATCTAAGGTTTCGAGGGCTGTTCAGTAAGTGGAAAGTGTAAACCTAGGGGACTATGAGTCTTTACCTCGTCTTCAGAGAGCTCGAGGCTTAAATTGACCTTATCTTACGGGTATTGCAGAGGTTTTAGAAATGGCGGTTATCGCTTACTTAGGTTACTTATTTAGTCTCGCGACATAGATACATGATTAGCAAAACTCGATTTAAACCAACCTTAAATCAATCCATCCCAGTGGTATAGTATTTATTTATTTATTTTATTTATTTAAGACAACACTCTAGTAGATATAGTAGGTCAATGTGCCACGCATTGAGAAGGAGGCTAAGCTCATCAGCACGATGCATTTAAGCTGAGGAAAAGAAAAAGATTTTTTTTTAAATCAACCATGTATATTGCTGAAACCATTGTGAAATAGAGCTATATAATGTTGTCTTACTTTGGCACGAAATAATGATGAACTTGTTTCTAGTACTATGAAATTCTGTATTTCAAGTGTTTGAAGTGGCTTGTTTTGACGTAATAGTGCTCAAATATTTGCTTCGTTGGATCGTTAGTAAATTATAGTATAAGATATGTTATATATTCGATCTATAAATTATGTAACGTAGTTTAAACATTCCGTTATAACGGAATAAGAATACAATACGCCACTCCCTATCTTGTCCGAGAATGTTGTAAAAGACGACTAAGGGATATGACACGCATATAAAATCTGTCCAAGAGAAGAAAACTCGAAATAAATCACTATTCGTGTCTGACCAGTAGGACAATTTCCCTCCTGTTGTAGACGAGGCTCAAGCCCAGCAGTGGGACCTGTATAAGCTGAGGTAATTAAATTAAACATGTAGTTATTTTATATCATCATCATTTCAGCCGTCTACTGCTGGATGTAGGCTCATGTAGAAATGAGAAATGAGAGAGTGATCGCATTAAGGTATTATACATTTCCAAAGTGAAAGCTGCTGCCTGCCCAGGCAGGCCCTCTTGTTTCACGGGCCCCGTATGGCCCCTCTCGACGGCGTCTCGATCACCGTCAACTCGGTCGAAATCAGCATCCGGGCCCATGTAAGGTACTTGGGCCTAGTGCTCGACGGGTATTGGTGGTTCCGGGAGCATTTCCACCGACTTGCTCCGCGGCTTGTCGGCGCGGCGTCCGCCACCTCTTAGCTCATGCTTTAGCCCACGTTTACGTGGGCGGACCCAGCGCTGCGTATCGACGGCTGTACGCGGCGGTCATCCGATCGATGGCCCTGTACGGCGTACCAGTGTGGGCGGGGTCCCTGACCGTCCGACTTAAGGCTGGGTTCTACGGCGTCCACAGAGAGCCATGGTGGTCAGGGCCGTACGCGCTTACCGCACGGTGGTGGCGGAGGCAGCGTGCTTGTTCAGCGTATATCTCAAGCAGCTAGCCCGCCTTGTTGGACGAGGCAGCACGATAGGCCTGTAGGCTGCGGCCGAATCCGGAGACCATCTTATCTTAGGTAGAAGCACCAGCCTGCTATCCTTCCAATACCCATGGTTGGCATAGAGTTTTCTTTCAAGTTTTACTTCAAATGCATAGGTATTAAGTGCATATTATATCCCTTAGTCATCTTTTACGACACTCACGGACAAGAGAGGGGATGGTGAATTATATTCTTTCTCTTTCACGACGCGGATTCTTTTCATATTAGGAGAAAATTATTTTCTAATGGTCTTGGATGATAGCAGAGATGCGATTAAAATAATGAATAAATACATAAGAGAGAGAGAGAGAGAGTTAGAAAAAGACATTGAAAGAAATGCACAGGTATGACATCTAATGGGATTAATATGAATATGGAAGAAGAGAACAAATTCCATCGATCCTCAGTAATTGGAATAAGAGCAGTATGATGATGATAATTGTCTTCTAATTTGCATTTGCTTTCAAGTTTCAAGAGATATTGATCTTTTATTCCTGTACAATTTTAATTAATATCGCATATTCACTGAGTGCTTTTTAGTTTATGTGTTGCGCTATTTGGGTCAGAGCGTACTTAGTGTCTAACGCTCCTTGCCTTTCGTGCTTTTGATGCGATAAATTTCAGACTACATTTTTAAACATCTAATTTATAGTGGTGTTAAATGCTTTTACTTAGGTAATGGATCTTCTCATCCGTGTTTTTAAGTTCTGTAAAAGAGAAGGTATTCAATTATTGATAATTTTTTTTTATATATGATGTTCGTTTAATTGAAGATGGACTGCACTGATTAAGAAATTTTTGTATTTCAAAAGATATTAGTTGTATAGTCTCATATGTCATCGAAGCAAAATCTGACAATAATGTCATTGGGAGGTCATGCTTTTTTAATATATACTAATATTTTAAAGCTGAAGGGTTTGTTTGGTTGCATGTGGTAATCACAGAAACTACTGGTTCGAATTGCAAAATTCTATTGTATATACTGAGTTTGTAGAGGATGCTCGAGCCTAGCGTCGTACGTCCCAATACCTACGTATATGCTGTGATGATGATATAAACATATATAATGCGCTTTAAGTATTTTTGTTGTAAATAGCTCTTATCCAACACCCTCTTAACTATTATTATAAATGTAAATTGGTGTGTTAAATGCCCAAATCACTAAACTCAATGAAAAGCTACTTTATATGCGAGTAACATAGGCTTATATTATCCCAGAATGCCCACAGGAATGAGAACAAAGCAGGTGAAATTGTGAAAATTTTCTTTACGACTTTAAAAACTCAATGAAAAGCTACATTATTAGCGAGTAACATAGGCTTAAATTATCCCAGAATGCCCACCAAAACGAGAATAATAATATATAAACATAAATGTAAATAATATACATAAACTTAGTTCTAGATAATAGTTTTTAGTTAAAGTACCATTTTTATAGAAAATATAAATTCAGCTTCAGTAAACTCATCATCTCAGGTCATATACTGCTAAACTCGAGACTCATCCACAATAGAAAGGTAACCGATCTACCGGTCAGACGGGTTTATTGACGATTTTATTTCGTGTTTTCCTTCTCTTGCTTCTGTTATATATTATGGCATATGTGCACATATGCCATAATCGTTTTTTATAAAAGCCACGGTCAAGATAAAGGACGATGAATTGTATTCTTATTCCGACTCCACAAAAAAAGCAATGTATTACGTAAATACAAAACTGTCTTACTCAGTAAACACATCGCCAATTCAGTCTTGAATTGTTACGAAGAATGAATAAAATAATCAATGATGTCATCAGTGTAGGTCATAAGTGAATAATATGAAAAATGAACAAAGGAAGAAAACGACAGTATAAATAATTTATACAGTATTTGTAAAATACTGGTGGTGACACCTTCAAAAGATTTATGTTGTATATTTGTAATACTGTGTTAATATATTAACCTTAATGTAATAATAAAATAATAAATATACATGTTTGTAATTGTCTGAAAACTATTAAGTATTTAGACCTTTTTTTTGGGATGGGCTACGATCTGCACCCGCCGCCCGGCTCCGTCCAGGACGACAGAAGGACGGCGCACGGCCCCGTAACCCACCCGTGACACGTTGCCTTCGTCGTTGAGACTACTGCCTCGCAGAAGGCTGCGACCGCGTCCTGGACGACCGCGCGCAGGTATTTGGCGAAGCTACCATGCCCCGTCAAAATCTGCACCAGTCGGAAGGAGAGCAACCTGTGCCGCCACTCTAACCACTGCGTCAGCACCGGCCAGAAGGCCTCGATGGCTCGAACTGAGGTCTCTCCAGCCGGACTGCCCAACGAGCAATGATGTCTCGCCGGCGTCAGTCGGCGCCAAGTATTTAGACCTGGCGAGAGGTTGCATAGTCTCACCAAGTGAGATGAGGCGCCCTATGATGCCGCCCTAGCCGAGGGCGCAGGTAATTTTTATAAAATACATGTTAAGCTTGTAGCGTTAATAAAATAGAAAGAAGGCAAAAGAAAGCTGTAACCGTAACTCGTACAGGTGATGCAAAATTCACTCGCGGTGCGACAGAGTGATCAAATAAAATAGTGGCAATAAATATGTAAGTAATCCAAGTAAATATGTAAGTATGTAAATTCAAGAGAGGCTATTTGCATAGCTAATATAATATGTAACGCATTGGACTTTGCGAAAAAAATGGTGTTGAAGATTTACGTTTGAAACATTTAACAAATTGAATTAAACATATTTGCAGTTTCTATCTATTCTTACTAATATTATAAATGCGGAAGTAAGATTGTTTGTTTTGTTTATTACGCTTTCACGCTTAAACCACCAAACCGATTTTAAATTTAAAAATTCTTTCACCAATGGAAAGCCATAATATCAGGGCGTAACATCCTTACTAATATTATAAACCCGAAAGTTTGTGAGGATGTGAAGATGTTTGTTGCTCTTTCACGCAAAAGCTACTAAATGGATTTTGATGAAACTTCACAATAATATAGCTTACATATCAGAATAACACATAGACTATAATTAATCCCGATATTCCCACGGGAAAAGGAGCTGCAGGTGAAACCGCAGGGCGCTGTTAGTAAGCTATATTTCATTCCAGTATATCGACGGGAACGTGAACTACGCGGGTAAGGCGACAGAAATCGAAGCGAAGCGAGGGCAACCCGCCCTCGCCCTAGTCTTTTATAAAATGCTTGTAGGTGAATTTCAGTTTTCGTCTCTTCGAGGTCACTTTTTCTATCGAAATTATTACAGCTCTACTTTAAAATATTGGTTCCTAATATGCACGATTTACTATCTCACAATCCAAATATAAATAAACTGAAACGAGCTACAATTTAAATTCTATTAGACAGTGTCGCATTGGTCTTTTTTCGAAGGCACTCTCGTCTATAACAGCGAATTTTAGACGTCGCATCGGTTTGATATACGAAAGAATAATGTGGACATGGCAACATTTTATAATAATATAATTATAATAATGCCGTTTTAACGGAATACACAAAAGTCATTTGCATTATATTCAATAGTCTGATATTTTATGGTGTTATATTTGTTAGCATTTTATATAATATAATGTAGATAAACTACTAAAAACAGAGAAAAGAAAGCACAGTGCTTTACGTGATTTCGTGTTATGTCATTGCAGTTGAAACTATAATCATCAATTGGATAGCCAGCGTTTAGTTAAAAGTATCAACTTAACTTATTGTCGGATAGTGACTTTTGAACAAGCTACTTAAATAGAGATAATTCGTGTCATTCCCACTCTTGCATTTTCTATAAATGAAGATCCACAATAGTTTTCGTAGATGACATAAAGGTTTGATGTGTAGGAAATCCTACCTTTTAAATGTGTTTGTATCCGCGACAAATTTAATTAGAATAGATAAACAGGAGTGATTGAACTGATCTTAATTCCTTAATTCGTATAGTGACGGAATAAGAATACAATTCGCCACCGCTTTTCATGCCTATGGATGTCATAGAAGATGACTAAGGGATACGATATGCAAATGGCATGTATGCATAAGAAGAAAAATTCGAATTATACCCTAAGCCACCACGTCTGACCAGCGTGGTATAATAGATCAATTTACCTCATTGTGGAAGAGACTTGAGCCTAGCTCAGCTCAAGCTGGTAAACATATAAGCTAAGATGAATTCTTTTTTAATATTTAAATTTAATACATTATTTCTATTGCCTTTTGATAGTTACCGAGCAAAAAAGCCCACTTGATGGTGTAAAACTGATGTCTGAAATTTATAAAGTTCAGTAACATCAGACACACAGCTAAGCCGCTGCACATCATAGACTTATCAGCCAATAAAACATACCTATTTCTAAAAAATATTTGTTCTCTATATTCTTATCCCTGTTATTCCTATCGTAACCCTTACTTCCGCACTTGTTTCGCGTGCCCCTAGACTAGAGACAGTTTGAAATTGAAAAAGAAAACTCCAACAGAATTCCCAGTGTAGAGAAATAGAGGGAAATATTGTTATATAGTACTGTTAGAGAACGCTATGAATATATTGAAGGAGATCGTTATTGGCGGATCAAGTGATTTGAAGTCTTCAAGACGAAGGGTTTGAAAGCATTCCTCCTTTTTATAGGCTGAAATGTACAGGATATTTTCTGGCAATAAAAATACGTCTACTGATTTCAATTGAGCGACCTTTTTTTTATTTATATATTTAAGCATAAGGTATGTCCATGCGGTGACGAGATAAGAATACAATTCGTCATCCTCTCTCTTGCCCGTGGGTGTTGGAAAAGACGAATATAGGATAAAATATGCATATATCTATATGCAAGAGAAGGAAAACTCGATATGAAACCCTATACCAACATGTCTGACCAGTAAGGTATAGTAGATTAAATTCCCTCCCATTGTGGAGGAGGCCCAAGGCCAACAGTGGAACGTAGGTGGGATGCGATGATGATGATGACAATGATAAATTTTAAATTTATGCCGCTTAAGTTCTTGTTTTCGGCAAATAATGGAGTAAAAATATAAGTCGTCATCTTTTCCTTTCTCGCCCATGTAGTTATTGACGAGTTATCGTTGTAATCATATCATATCACACAAGAAAAAAAAAATCTCGAAATAAAACCTTATAACGTGTCCTTTAACAAGCATTTGATAAAACTCGGTTTCCGCTCATTATAGCGCTGATCTCTGCGCTGTACAAATATGGGCTGAAGGGAGAACAATTTAGTAGAATAAACTTGGAAACGCTCTAAAAATTACAATACATTATTTTGATTTTATAGGAATATCTAATATTTTATAGGAAATATATTTTCATAAGAATCTGTTAAGGAATATTAGCTGATTGATTGAATGCGTCGACGATTTTTAATGATAATCGTTTAGACCATTATCTAACAATAAAGAAATAATTGCTACACTTGGTCTATTACGTCAGTATCTTAATCACTACGCCATCTGCATAGTTAGTAAAATCCGATCCATTCACCCATCGTCAGTCGTAGACATCCATTGTTGCACATAGGTCTTTATATATGAATACTACTTAGAATGATCTTGTGCTAATTGAATCCAAAGCCTCTCTGCAACTTGTAAGACTTCATCAGTCCACTTAAGAAGAAAACACTCTACACTGCCCTGTCCGATTCGTGGTCGCTACTTTTCCAACGTTTGTTGAGTCGACAAGTGCAGCTATCTTTTCATTGGGCTGTGGTATTTTCACTCTCCGCCCAATCCGTATATGGAGACGGAGAGGATGGCATACAAACTTATCGTACATGTGCGTCTCTAAGACTCTCTAGTATTTATTTTTTTCATCACATAGAGAAATATTAAGCGTAACCCTGCCCCTAGCGCGCTGAGCGGCGCGGTTTAGCAACACACTAGTTATAATTTTTTTGTTTTCAATTAGTGTGGCATATTTGTATTTAGCAACACACTAGTTATAACCTTTTTGTTTTCAATTAGTGTGCCATATTTGATGCCAAGATTCTCTACATTTCCTCAATGATTTATCGAATGAAATCTTTAATAAAATATAAAACCCAAAGTTTAAAACTATGACCAAACTCTGTTTTTTACATTTATCTGGTTTTCAAATCTATCGGGTAATAGCGTTAATATGTCACATTACCATGTTGATGACGACTTACATGAATATTTCTGATGTAGTATTACACATTGTAAATAAAACTTCTTTACGGATTTTATCGCGTTTATATGGACAGAGTCCGCCCGTAACCACGAACGCTGCAAGGTGCTCGAAACTTCGTACAATCAAAAATCAAATAGAAATGCTATAAAATCCGTAAAGTACTTTTATTTAAAATAAGACTTACATGAATTTACTCAACATCTAAACCTGTCTATAGAAGTTTTCACTTTAAAAGTATTATTCAAAATGCTTCGCCAGCTCAACTAGTCTGAGTATAAGCTGAACCAAGCAACTGCATTCTTTAATTCTCGACTCGGGAAATCAATATCTCAGTAAAATATTAAAATGCTTTTAATGGAAACCAAAGAGATATTCGTAGGCTCACTTATTTAAAAGTATAAACGGTATAAAACGCACATGCTGCATGCATATGTATAATCACAAAAGCTTTGTTATCTAATACTCTTCTAAATAAGTAATATCCGGACGTTCATTGTACGTCGAACGTGCGAAAACGGCACCAAGCAAGCTTTGCACAATTTTATCTTGGACGTCCTTGCCAGCGTTTTTCGTTACAATTGTTTGTATAAGGCACTTCTGTGGAGTTAATTAATCTTTCTCAAAGTAATCTATTTGTTTATTAAACTAGCGCTTTGCCAGTTTTGTTTCGATTGCGTCATACTTATGTTCAACTCACTTATTGTTTGATTTTTTTATAGATTCCTACCCAGCCTAATACTGGACGTAAAAAGCATAAAAATGATGCCACAGTAAGCAGGTACAGGAAACTAAGGAATTTTTTTATTGCTAACTGTGGTAAACGAGCAAACAGTATTCGTGATGGTACCTAAATGATGCTGCCGCTCATGAACCTTTGCTAGGCTGCTGCCTACCATGAAAAAAGTAAAGGGAGTGTGAATGCGTGCAATAAGGTTCGGTGATACTAATAGCATCACTAAAACCCGCCACACTCAAACACCTTCAGAAAGTTGGGGTGCCGGCTCTCTCGCTCACTGAACGAAGCGCAGTAACAAATTGCTACTACTCGGACGTCGATTTTCTGCGAGAGTGTGGTACTACCCTGGACGGCAAGGCCCGCAGCTGTAGACAGACAACTATTCGTGTGGTCCTACCACTATTGGTTAGTAAGTTTAGTCTTGCATGGGAATCAAATCCATAACATTTAGTGTGCTAAATTAACAACTTAACCAATACGGTGTCTTATAGTCTAGATTTTTCGTTAATGGTGACGTAATAATACTTCGTAACAATAAAAATCCTTTGTGAAATATTGATTTTTATTTCAAAGCAAATAAACATCAGTTACAAACAAAATTAAAAAATCTCCGCAGTAGTATTTTCATTTTAAAAAAGCAACTATATTAACAGGAACGGGTGGGCAATAAAAATGGGACAAAATCGCTTTTGCAACGGTGTTGAACCTGACTGTGACATGTATTGTACGATCGTACACTGCAGGCCCTGATAAAGTAGCTTGTATATTTTATTTCAATCGAGTATCCATATCTTCATCATCATTATTATTAAATAATATAATTTATTTTGGATATAAAATTGAATTTTCCATGTGGTGACGAAGTAAGAACACAATTTACCATCTATTATCGTGCCTGTGGGCGTCGTAGCAGGTAGGTATGCATATAACATCTATGCCAGAGAAGGAAAACTAGAAATAAAATCCTATACCAACGCTAGACGCGTTATATAGTAGGACAATTTCCCTCCTATTGTGGAGGAGGTTCGAGCCCAAAAGTGGGACATATATGAGATTTAATGATGATCATGGTGTATTAATTTTTATATTATAAATTTTCCATTTAATAATAAATAATAATAATAATAATAAGCCTTTTTATTCTGAACTTAACACTAGTATAGATACAGTATGGTCTTTTTATAGTATGTCCCGAAGCTCAGTTTGCCTCTTGGCAAAGGCCTCCTCTAACAATTTCCATTGGGACCTGTCACATGCTACTCTTCTCCAGTGAGGTCCAGCCGTGAGTTTCAGATCGTCTTCCCATCGTGTTTGTTGGCGTCCTCTACTTCTCTTGCCGTTTCTGGGATACCAGTTGGTGACATTTTTAGACCATTTCTCTTGAGGATCGCGTAACATGTGACCTGTCCATCTCCACTTTTGTTGGTCTATCCGGGTTATTATATCAGCAACTTTGGTTTTCGCCCTTATTATGCTACATCTTACTCTGTCTGTTTTTTTTATTCCTGTTAAGCTTCTCTCCATGGCTCTTTGGCAGCGTTTCAGTTTTTCTCGGTGGTGTTCAGTGAGTGCCCAAGTTTCACATCCATAGGTGAGGACTGGAAGTATGCAGGAGTTGAAGACTTTTGTTTTTATGTGCATGCTTAATTCCTTGGATTTCAAGACTTCTTTCAAGGACCAGTATTTTTTCCATCCGTTTCCTATTCGTCGCTCAATTTCTTTAGTGGTTTGCTCTTTGTGAGATATTATCTGTCCTAAATAGATGTAGTCAGACACATATTCAAGTGGTTGGTTGTTGATTTTTATGGTGACTGGTTCCGAGTTTGTTACCAATTTCGTCTTATCCTTATTCATGCATAGGCCTACTTTTATACTCTCATTGTTGAGTGATTCTAGCATTTTGTTTAGGTGCGTCGGGTTTTCTTCAAATAAGACAATATCGTCCGCAAATCGTAAGTGGTTTAGTTTTACCCCTTGTATGTTGAGACCGTATTCTTTCCAATCAAGTTTGCGGAATACACTTTCAAGGGCAGCCGAAAACAATTTTGGTGAAAGAGGGTCACCCTGCCTTACTCCCCTTTCGATTTTAAACTTTTTGCCCAAGGTTTCTAGCTGGATCCTCGCTTCGCCGTTTAAGTAGATGTTTTTTATTATATGAATGTAATTTAGGGGTATCCCTTGCTGTTCTAGGCTATCCCATATGACTGTGTGACTAATACTATCGAAAGCTTTGGAATAATCAATGAATGCCATATAAAGTTTTTTATTGTATTCATTATATTTTTCTACTATTTGCTTCACTGTGTGTATGTGGTCTAGAGTGGAGTATCTTTGTCTGAAGCCAGCTTGCTCTCGTGGTTGGTTTTCATCTAGCTTTTTGCTTACTCTTTCCAAAATAATTTTGGAAAATACCTTGTAGATATTTGACATCAAGCTTATAGGTCTGTAATTCCCTATATCTTCCTTTTGTCCTTTTTTGAATATAAGAATTATGTTTGATGTTTTCCACTGTGTAGGGATTAGACCAGTTGATAGTATTTCGTTGAATATCGAAGTGAGTATTGGTAATAGTTCCTCGAGAGTGCCTTTAAGAAGTTCGTTTGTCACTTTGTCTGGGCCTGGGGATTTTTCCATCTTTTGGCTAAATATAGCCTTTTCTATTTCTCTAGGGAGTATTTCAGGTTCAGTTATCGCTTTTCTTTGCTTTTTATAGTTGTCTGTGGTCGGATTCAATTTTTCTTTGGTGTCTGTGTTTGAATAGAGCTCCTGGTAGAATTTTGTGGCTATTATACTTATGTTTTTCCTATTAAATGATATTTGCTTCTTTTTGTTTAGTTTTGGTATCCATTCTTTATTTGATTCTCTCAGTTCTTTAAGCGCTTTTTTTACTCCTCCTGTTTCAACTATATGCTTTTCTAATGTCTGCAGTCTCTTGGACTTTCTATCTTTCCTTATATTCTCTCTGATTTCTTTGCTTAATGTTGTTATAGTTTTTATGATCTCTTTTTTAGGGTGTTTTGTGAGTAGGTTTTTTCTTTTTTCTATAAGTTGTAGCGTCGTATCACTTAGTTTGTATTTGTTTATTTTAAGATTATCAACCTTTACTTGAGTTAGTAGATTCGATAGTTTTTCATATTTTGTCAGAACATCAATATTATTTCCAGTTAGTTCTACAGCTGAATCAGTTAGAGATTGTTTTATTTTCTTTATGGTTTCTTCTTTGTGTCCTGTGGAGTGTGAGCCAAAATATTTTCTAGGTTTTTTTGGTGGTTCAATTCTTATGTTGCATCTTACCATACGATGGTTAGTATTGAAGTTGAATTTAGTTAAGACTGACGTATCTGTAAAAGCTTTCGGGTAGTTTGTTGTTATGTAGTCAATTTCATTTTTGATATTGCCATCAGGTGAGGTCCATGTCCATTTATTTCTATGATTCTTCTTATACAGACTGTTTAAGAGCGTTAGATTGTGCTGCAGTAAGAGTTCGACTAACAATTCTCCATGTGGACTTCTTTTTCCATGGCCAAAATTTCCCAGGATGTATTCCTCCTTGCATTGTTTTGTTCCAACTTGGGCATTGAAGTCACCCATTAGTATTATATGGTTATTGAGATATCTTGCTAGCGTTTGTGATAGTTCTTTGTAGAAAAGGTTAATAACCGTTTTTGTTGCTATCTCTGTTGGAGCATAGATTTGTATAATTGACCATATTTTTTTGTAGCCTGGTATGCTTATATTTAAAATATCTATTCGATCTGAAATTCCAATTAGCTCTTGTATGTGTTCTTTCATTGATTTTTTGATTATGAACCCTACTCCTCTATGGCCCGCCACTTCGCCTTTATGGAATAGTATGTAGTCGGTGTGTTCCTCAATCTTTTCCTCTAGTCTTCGCATCTCGCTGATTCCTAGGATGTCCCATCTTATATCTGCAAGAGCTTTCTCTAATTCGTGTAAACTTTCTTCAGTTCTAAGGGTTCTCGAATTTAAGGTTGCAATGTTTAGTATTTTGCTTCTTCTTGTTGTTAGAGGGTGGTGGTCTGTACCTCCCGCGGGGACCAGCCGTTGTGGGAGACATTTCGTTACTTGATTATGATTGTTAGTTGCAATTGGTATTTTTGTTGTTGTTATGATCCGTTTTTCCGAGGCAGTTTTTAGTTTTTTGAAGCATTTAATTGTGGATCAGAGTTTGCTCGGTTGACATAATTTAGTATATTGGGTCTAATGGTATCTTTTATGTTACTTTTGGGTGAAGATTGTGAGAGGTTATTTCCTATTTGGTTCTTATATACTTTTTTCTGTGCTGGTCGCTTAGGAGAATCAGATGTTTCTCTTTTCCTTTTTTCATTGTTGTTCTTCGATTTTAACACTATCAGTTTATCATATTTAATGTACACAATATTTCCCTTCTTTCTCTCTTCTTCAAGTTGAGGTTGTAGCTGTTTTTGTTTTTCCAATACTTCCTTAGAGTAATCCTCTTTCACATTAATGCCGGGTGGGAAGTTTGTTTTGTTTTTGAGTATGAGATGTTTTTTCCATTGGGTCGTGATAGAGGTTACAATTGGACGGTTTTTGTTTTCGATTTGTTTTCCGATTCTATACACATTGCTAATTTCTTGACTGTTTAAGTGAACTCCCATGTCGTTTATAAGGTCTTTGATGTAATCTACTAATTCCCCTTCCGATTTTCCCTTCTCTTCTATTCCGAAGAACACCAGGTTATTTTTACGCTTTTCTCTATCTACTGCTCTTAGTTTTTGTTCCAGTTCAGATACTTTATTTTTGAGGGTATTATTTTCTTCGATAATTGTTTTCATCTTCTCGTCTAATGCTTCCATGACGTTTTTAGTTACCGAATGAGTTATTTTTTCGGCTTGTTTCTCTAGTTTCTCATCAAGTTTGAGCAGTAGTAATTCCATGTTTTTATCCATTTGGTCTTTAGGATTATAAAAATGGGGTAGTTTGATTGATGTTGTGGTAACTCTAATTTATGTGGGAGTTTTTCCAAATTAGTGGCAACACTAGACGTCACTGTCACTAGTTGTCGCCAGGTTGGTACTTGACAGTTGACGTTTTCTTTAAGACGAGTCGTTTTAATTTTTAGGTTATTATACCGGCAATTATTTTTATGATTTGTTATGATTTTCTTGATAAAGTTTATTCACTAGCACTATGAATACACTCCAGATGTAATTGTTGGTGATTAATTTTGATGTTTTTAGTTTAATTGCTCTGGTGTAGCACTATTTATCACTGATTTTAATAATTTTCTCACGAGACGAGTGACGTACGTGTTAACTGATTAGCCGCCGGAATGAAAAATTTTCCATTTGGCGATGAAATAATAATGCAACTTACCATTTATTATCCTGCCTATTAGTGCCAAAAAAGGCAGCGATATTATATGCATGCCGTGTGGTGACGGAGTAAGAATACAATTCACCACTCCCTATCTTGGCCGTGGATATCGTACAAGACGACTATGGGATATATGTACATAACATCTGTGCAAGAGAAGGAAAACTCGAAATGAAACCCTATACCAACATGTCTGACCAGCATGGTATAGTAGGTCAAATTCCCTCCCATTATGGAGGAGGCCCGTGCCCAACAGTGGGACGAGTGTGGGCTGCGATGATGATGATGATTATATGCACATAAAATCTGTGCATCCTATGTGACCAATGTAAAGTAGGTAACTTGCCTATCCATTATGAAGGAGACTCGAGCCCTAGGGTCGTGTTTTTACGAACTGAGATGTTGATTGCTTGTATTTATAAATGTAACTATTTTTAAGAATTTTATCGCGTTTTTTAATTGCAAAAAAAAAAAGTTTCGAATACTACAGCGTTCATGGTCTCGGGCCAACTAAGATGTCTCACGTCCAACAAGTCATCGTTATTGACAGAAATTTATATCTACACGTTACAAGATTAGTTATTAAATCTTGACCCACATTTTGATACAAATTTATTGCACGCACAAAACGAAAATGACTATATGAAAAAAATATACATACATACGTATATTAACGCCTTTTTTCCACAGAGGTAGGCAGAGACCACTTCCCTCCACTTGCGATCTTGACATACCACTTACGCCTCCTGCACATTCATTAATCTCTTCATGCATATTCTTCGGTTTAGTGTACTTCTAACCTGGCCTTTCTTAAGAACGTCCCCAATTTAATCGTGGAACGTCCGCCTTGGTGTTCCCCTTCTAATACTTCCGCTCAGATTCGCCTTATAAATTCTTCTTGTTAATCTCCTTTCACTCATTCTCTCTACATGACCAAACCATCTTAATATACCTTTCTCAATCCTTGTCAATACATCAACATTCATATACCACAACGTTTCCTGATTATACTGTTCTTAATTCTATCACTTAAAAATATATTGATAATAATTATTAAAGATTAGATTTTAAATAATTATTATGTTATGACAATTTATAAATTTAAACCTAACAAATCTTAATATACTACCATCGGACGGGAACACGGCCACACTGAGATCTGGCAAGAATACTCGTATTAAAATAAGCGCTGTTTTCAGTAAGCACTAAAATATAACATTATGAACGAAATTACATAAAGCCACAGCGCCTTTACATTCTTCTGAAATTTCTTAGGCATACACCTCGCAAACAGAAGATAATGATGTTGTCTTTACATTTATTAATATTTCATCTCCTTACAAAGATTATGATAATATCCATTCTGTCGAGTTCCCGTAAGTATTTCGTGCGTTTGGGCTATGAAATAAGCGATACAGTGTTATAAATTAAATTACAAAGCAGTTAAAAGAACTGCCGACAGAAGTGAAGACTTAAAACTATGAACATACTTAATGGTTTCTGATGTTTACACGAGCACTGCAAAGAAAATTACTGTTTTTTTTTTAGGGGTGGGTTGCGGTCGGCGCGCTCATCGCACCACTCCGTCCGGGGCGACAGAGGGGCGTAAGCACGCACACCCGCAACCCACCCACGATGCACGTCGCCTTCGTCGTTGGGCCGACCACCGGAGCAGGGTTACTTGTCATCAGTGGTCGGCCCGACGGAATACCTCCTATTTGGGGTACCCTCCCATCGACCGACGTGCCCCTCTCAGGGAGGACGTTGGTCTTTCCTCACGCGGTCGGCCTCTCGGCGGGTGACGGACTAATTCCCCGATTACATCACCCGCGGCCTCGTCTTGGGCGGCATGAGGTGCAGGTATTCACGCCTACGCCGCCCCAGTCGCTGCCTCAAATAAAATTACTGTTACGGAGTTTTTAATGTGATTTTTGACTGCCCGATCTATCGATCAATCAATCAGTCGATCGATCGGTCAATTAATCAAATGTCTGCTTCCTCTAATTCAAGTGCTCTAAAAGAAGCCAGAAGCGTTTATCTGCCAACTTGTGATCCACAAAAAATCGCACGGAGATATATCTATATACCTACACAATATACAAGGAAACGTGCGGTGACAATGACGCAATTTTCATGTTTTTTGCTTACCCAACGATGATGCGAGTTCCATAGTTTTTGTTCAAATAAACACGTGCTAAATGCGACTACAGAAGTGTTCACTTCAAAAAAATCTAGAACTATCGCAAACACACAAGATGAAAATAAAACTTTTATATTACTGTGAAACATTTTATTTAATGATTAATCACTTTTGAATACATAGATTGTGTAAATGAACACCATTTTAACATCATCATTTCAGCTTATACACGTCCACTGTTGAGCTTGAGCCTCCTACACAATAGGAGGGAAATTGGCCTACTATCCACGCTAGTCAGACGTGTTGATATAGGGTGTCAAGTATTTGCATAGATTTTATATGCATATTTAATCCCTTAGTCATCTTTTACGATACTTACGTGCAAGAGGGTGGATTGTAAATAGTATTCTTATTCCATCACCATATGTTAATAACGTAAACATATACGATTACGTGCAATTACGCGATATCACGATCGCTTACGTTACTTTTTTCGCGCGCTTTTCATCAAACAAGGAGATTGCGGATTAGAAATTCAAAGCCCTTCCACAAGCTGTTTCACTTTAAAAAATTTACATTTCCTTATTTATCTCCGCGCTAGGGCAAGCAAATCGATGATCACGACTTGCTTTCTCTATGGAGTCGTAAAAGTCTAGAGAATCATTGGCAGTTATCAAGCAAATACACAGCTAAACTGGACTGTTCCGCCGGTTATAAGGCTGCCGCCCTCCTCGCGTTTTGAGTAATGACAATTATGTACTGTATTATCGTCTTTTGTGGCAAGTTATATTCTGGAAATCAAGACCAAGACGAAATAGGCGAGGTAAGGCTCCATAACCTACCGTAATATACTTTTCTATCGTGGACGGGCAACTAGCAGCTGTTTGTCTTCGGTGAGCCGCCCAATGTGCGTTCGTGGCCCCACTAACTTTTTATTTTTCATACGACTTAGCAGAAATTACATTGAGTAACAACAAAGCTTTATAAATTATACAGAAATCAATTATACAAGTTGTTCAAATACGCACTAGATGACGTAATTGATATGAACATAAGCAAGGTCATTGTTCAATGCACATTGAACATGCAACGCAGCAAACTCAAAAGTAGAGCATGTCAACATACAAGTAAAGCATGTCAACATAATGTGCAAAATTAGCACTGACATGATTTAAAGACACTGCGTTATACTTTACACGTACGACACACTAACACAAAATGGTATATGTGTGTATTAGCAATAAGTAGTATATAAGGTGTACATTGTGTAAAATAAATCAGATTTGAATTTATTCATCTCTCATTTACATCCCTCTCACTGTGGCCAAGACACCCTTAGCCGTCAGTTCTGACCAGTCCTGTGAGTCTGCTTGACTGGCAGTGAGAGTTACCATTCCTCCACCCAAACCTCCATCTCACTGTGGCCAAGACACCCTTAGCCGTCAGTTCTGACCGGTCCTGTGAGTCTGCTTGACCGGCAGTGAGAATTACCAATCCTCCACCCAAACATCCATCTCACATCTACCTGTCACCTTAGGTAGCGCGGTGCAGGTATCCCATCATATAGGCTAGGAACTTAAGGGCTTTAGGTACATCAAACTATAACCTTAGGTTCTTCTGTCAAACACGGCGTTAGTCCACTAGCCCAGACTACGCCCTTACAGTCATAATATTTCTCATTCAAATCCAAGGCAAGTAAGTACTATCTCATTGATTTAGCAGAATAAATATGCTACTACTGACTATGGGGTTTAAATTCATTGAACGTATCTAAAGAAAACAACCTGAAGAACCGCTGCAGGCCAACCCCGGACCTTCTTGCTATACTTAAGGTTATAACATTTCACGCTATATAAATATTTGACCTCTTTGAGCTCAATATCTTACTTGCTATACACATTTAGGCGCTTCGAGCACAAAAATCAAACAATTAATAATTTTATCCTCGATGTTTTATGGTATTTTATGTTAAATGGAAAAAGAACTTCTGAAACTTATTCAAATTTTGGATTTTAGTGTCTCTAATATATCGTTGAAACAAATGAACCAATTTTAATGCGGTTTTCTACGATCGACGCAGATTTTTAAGGTCAACAAAGCACAATAATATTTACCGATAAAAAACCGATTAGACAAGAATATGCCAAGTTATATTGAAAAATATATATATATATATTTCTTTCGTTTTCGATATCTCCCGCATGAATTAACTGATTTTGAATCAGTTTGCGACAATCCATGTCATTCATTAAATAGAAGCGCTGATTAGATTACAGAAATGATTAAACGAATAGTTGCCGAGAAAAGCTAAAAGAAATCTCTCTCTTTTAAAAAATAAAAACTGGCAATTCTGAGTTTTCTCAAAATCTACCATGTATATTCAATCCAAGCTACAGGTTATTTAAGTTTAGCAAAGCCACTTATGATCCGCAAAACGGGTTTAGATCAAAGATCACACGCCTTTTTTTTTTTGGGTGGGCTGCGGTCGGCGCGCCTCCGCACCACTCCGTCCGGGGCGACAGAGGGGCTTAAGCACGCAACTCCCGCAACCCACCCGAAAACCACGTCGCCTTCGTCGTTGGGCCGACCACCGGAGCAGAGTTAACTTGTCGTCAGTGGTCGGCCCGACGGAATACCCCCTACTTGAGGTACCTTTGGGTTTAACTACAAACGTAGGAAAATAAAAAAAGTCGGCAAGGATAAAATTTTTAGAAAGATTTCTATCTTGTTACGCTAAAGTATAATATTTTACGTGCGTACGTCATTTGGAAATAAAATACAAGACAGTCATGTCTTTATATTAATTATTTGTTTTCATGATCACTATTTATAGATTTATAAGTCACAAATAAAAGAACTAAGAGGCACTACCTATCTTTTGTTCACGCTTCATTTCACCATCCTTTATAACGTAGACGTTTTGTAGTTTGTGAATAAAATCCTCTATAATAAAGTGTCCAGCTTGTTGATAATCTATTGTCAATGAAGAGGGTAGGCAGAGAGATGGATTCGGGTTAGGTTTTAGTAACAGTAGAAAAGAGATTTTTATGGAAAATTTATTCCTTTTTCGTGGTGTAATAACCGCATAAGAATACACTTGACTAACCTAAAAATAGTATCATATGCTATATGTATGTTGTAGTAACTCGAGAAAATTTCCGTGCGTTGAGGAGTTTTTGTCATATTACTATTGCAACCAATACTAAAGCTTATATATCGGTCTCTTAAGCTACGTTAAATCCTTGGTGCTATACTGCTGCGCTTCACGTAGTTGTACATTCTCTTATTTACTCACTTATTAGTCTACTTTGCTTCATATCTCCCGCTTTGCATAGGAGGGCAGCGGAATCTGCCCAACTCTTCCTGTTTTTCTTTTCTAATTAAATTTGTTGCGGGTTCCAAGGCAATTAAAAGTGTTTCCCGGGACTTCCCAGGACTTTCGAGGGTCAAACCTCAGTGTCTTATACGGAGACCACTGTAAACCATGGCATACAGGAGTTACAGTGATGGGAATGTGTCGTAGGAATAGTCCCAATAAAAAAAATAAGTAACCTAGAAATAATGAATATTTATTATTTTTGTTTTCAGAGTTGAGAAAAATATGAAAAAAATATTTAGTAAAATAATTAATTTTGAAATAATTTAAAATCTTGAATAATAATATGGTTGCTATGCAAGTTTTCGTTTTTAGAAATTTATTTTTATTATATATTAACACAAAAACTTTCGTTACAATTCATACAATAAGTGAATATTTAGACTTATCTATCTCTTCAATTTGACTTTAATTACTAAATCTGCCTCTGCACGACATAACACATGTAATAGATAAATGGATTTTATATTTAAAATTAGACTTTATACCTTTTTTGTGGGTGGGTCGCAGTCGGCGCGCCTCCGCACCACTCCGTCCGGGGCGACAGGGGGGCTTAAGCACGCAACTCCCGCGACCCACCCAAAAACCACGTCGCCTTCGTCGTTGGGCCGACCACTGGAGCAGCGTTAACTTGTCGTCAGTGGTCGGCCCGACGGAATACCCCCTATTGGGGTACCCTCCCATCGACCGACGTCCCCCCCTCGGGGAGGACGTCGGTCTTTCCTCACGCGGTCGGCCTCTCGGCGGGTGACGGACTAATCCCCGGTCACATCACCCCCGGCCTCGGCTAGGGCGGCATGAGGCGCAGATAGTTGCGCCTGCGCCGCCCCAGTCGCCGGCGGCGGATCTCCTCATCGAGGCTGCGCTCCTCACGCAGGCGATCCGCCGCCTCCTTCCGCGAGATCACTGTCTCAGACTTTATACCTTTGGACTTTACTTTTGAATACCTAACGATTAGACTCGCCTTATTCGACCACGCTACGATTCTTATGCCATATAGTGATCTTATCAACGCTCAATGGTATATACTCTGTGACGTCACAAGGGATTGCATTTCAATTAAGACGCCACGCGTTAGTTGCGTCTTAAGTATATTGATTAACAAACAAGTGCTCTACTGTTAGTAAATTATTTATGGTTTAAGTCCTTTTAAGATTGATTTTATTCAAAGAAAAAAGATAAGCTGCCTCCCAATATTACAATATGTTAAGAATATATAATGGCATAGCGATAATCACAAATCGCTTCCCCTAGTACAATTTGTTCGCTACTTCTGCGTTCAGCGACCGGTGAAACAAGAGGCTCTATTGTAAAGTCTACTATCTACAGATATGGAAAAAACAACCTTAAGTAATGAATCTACATCAGTACAAAAACAACCTTGAACTGTAACGCATAAGGCAATTCAAAATGCATCAAACACATTGTCCTTAAGGATCACGATACAGCATAATCTAGTAGTCCAAATTATAGAAAAATATGTTTTACTCCTCGCTAATAAGGTTTATATTGAATGCAGTGATATGTTTGTGGAACTCAGACATGATAGTTAAGCACTCAATGTACCCTTTATCTAAGATTAAAAATGGGGTGGGTAGAATAGGTGTTGATAGTTATCGAAAATCGACTCCGTATTTCATACAATGAGTTTGTAGACTTTCAATACTTTGATGAAAATTTATGTTGAACATGAAAGATTTTCATTTCACTAAGCGATATTTGAAAGACGTAAGAGTAATATCAATAATATTTAGTATTCCTACGATATTCTTTATACAGCGATGGATTAAAAATACAATGTGTTATAGCTTACTTGCCCGTGGGTTTCATAATAACTGCCTGAGAGACTAGAAGTGGCAGCAACATTTTTCTAGGAATGCATCTATCCATCAGTCTCCGGTCCACAGTTCGTCTGATAGTCCCACCTTGCGTCACCTGATTGGTAGTCATCACTAGAGAACCTTTCTTCAACAACGTTGTTGGTTCGATGAGCAATGTGCTCATTGCCTCTTTAACGTGCTAATTGTCGATAAATGATCAAAAGATTGATTACACCTGCGCTGTTACCGTAAGAATACTGGTGTAAAATATGGCTTTAGTTACAGATAGCCTACCTGGCAATAAAATATTGTCAATATCATCATCATCAGTCTAGCCGTTTTGAAGATTACCCAGAACAAGCAAATAGATAAACAAACAGACAGGTAGACAAAAATATATGTCTGGTTTTTAGGCATAAGTATCGTATATAACCGCGTTGAGTTTAAAAATAACGTATTATATTATTGATTAACATAGACATAATTATTCTCTTTCTTTATTGCCTGTTGAAGTTTCATTAAAAATATTCAACACTAATTGTAGTGGTTAAAACTTATAATGATGACCTGTTGGAAGTGAACTTACTTCAACCATGAGCATGAAACGGAAAATTATTCAAAATTCTAAATTAGTATAAACACGATAAAATACGTAAAATAATTATATTTCACTAGGTAACGATTCACATTTACGAAAAATACTATTAATTTTATATTACCCTCATTTCCATTAAACCAAAATCGGTCATAACTTTCGTAACCAGTCGATCAGTATACATAGTACACTCTCCAAAGTCGAAGGCGCAAAGCAAACATCTAATTTAGCATAACCCAGCAAAGTTCTATTTAAGCAGCCTCCCTTAACTCCTTGAGGTCAATAGCTGAAGAACTTGTATTGACTCAAGGATGCTTTGTTGATTTTATTCATTAGGAGCTGGCGTGAATTAATTCGTTCTTGGAATGCTGAGTTAATATAAAAATATAACACTTTAGTTACAAATGTTGCTTATAATTCTCTTTCCTTTCTCACGAAATACTTTTACGAAAACAATTTTTCTTTATTGCTGTATTCTTTGCTGTCCAATCAGGCTTTATGGAGTCGTTATGTATAAAAAGGTGAATGACATTTCATCAAGAGAGAATTATTGCTGTTGTCACTTTAGCTTTAGCAACTTTAGCCACAGCCACCCAGATTAAAAAGAGCTCAGATGGTTGAATTGAGCAGTCGTTGAATCCAAATCAAAAATGTTTATATCCAATGAAGCTTTGGTTCGATCTTCAGTATTTCATATTGTTTTATAATAAATAAAATAAAGCACCCTGCTAAGTTCGGTATTAAAATAAAAAATATTTCTCTATATCAGTCATAACATATTTCATTGGTGGAAAAGCCGTGGGAAAAATAGTTAACTACTATATTAAGTTAGCTATCCGTGTGATGACGGAGTAAGAATACAATTCACCACACCTTATCTTGTCCGTGGATGACGTAGAAGATATTCAAAGGGTTTTTTTTTTTTTGTGGGTGGGTCGCGGTCGGCACGCCTCCGCACCACTCAGTCCGGGGCGACAGAGGGGCTTAAGCACGCAACTCCCGCGACCCACCCAAAAACCACGTCGCCTTCGTCGTTGGGCCGACCACTGGAGCAGGTTTACTTGTCGTCAGTGGTCGGCCCGACGGAATACCCCCTATTGGGGTACCCTCCCATCGACCGACGTCCCCCCCTCGGGGAGGACGTCGGTCTTTCCTCACGCGGTCGGCCTCTCGGCGGGTGACGGACTAATCCCCGGTCACGTCACCCGCGGCCTCGGCTAGGGCGGCATGAGGCGCAGATAGTTGCGCCTGCGCCGCCCCAGTCGCCGGCGGCGGATCTCCTCATCGAGGCTGCGCTCCTCACGCAGGCGATCCGCTGCCTCCATCCGCGAGATCACTGTCTCAGACTTTATACCTTTGGACTTTACTTTTGAATACCTAACGATTAGACTCGCCTTATTCGACCACGCTACGATTCTTGTGCCATATAATGATCTTATCAACGCTCAATAGTATATACTCTGTGACGTCACAAGGGATTGCATTTCAATTAAGACGCCACGCGTTAGTTGCGTCTTAAGTATATTGATTAACAAACAAGTGCTCTACTGTTAGTAAATTATTTATGGTTTAAGTCCTTTTAAGATTGATTTTATTCAAAGAAAAAAGATAAGCTGCCTCCCAATATTACAATATGTTAAGAATATATAATGGCATAGCGATAATCACAAATCGCTTCCCCTAGTACAATTTGTTCGCTACTTCTGCGTTCAGCGACCGGTGAAACAAGAGGCTCTATTGTAAAGTCTACTATCTACAGATATGGAAAAAACAACCTTAAGTAATGAATCTACATCAGTACAAAAACAACCTTGAACTGTAACGCATAAGGCAATTCAAAATGCATCAAACACATTGTCCTTAAGGATCACGATACAGCATAATCTAGTAGTCCAAATTATAGAAAAATATGTTTTACTCCTCGCTAATAAGGTTTATATTGAATGCAGTGATATGTTTGTGGAACTCAGACATGATAGTTAAGCACTCAATGTACCCTTTATCTAAGATTAAAAATGGGGTGGGTAGAATAGGTGTTGATAGTTATCGAAAATCGACTCCGTATTTCATACAATGAGTTTGTAGACTTTCAATACTTTGATGAAAATTTATGTTGAACATGAAAGATTTTCATTTCACTAAGCGATATTTGAAAGACGTAAGAGTAATATCAATAATATTTAGTATTCCTACGATATTCTTTATACAGCGATGGATTAAAAATACAATGTGTTATAGCTTACTTGCCCGTGGGTTTCATAATAACTGCCTGAGAGACTAGAAGTGGCAGCAACATTTTTCTAGGAATGCATCTATCCATCAGTCTCCGGTCCACAGTTCGTCTGATAGTCCCACCTTGCGTCACCTGATTGGTAGTCATCACTAGAGAACCTTTCTTCAACAACGTTGTTGGTTCGATGAGCAATGTGCTCATTGCCTCTTTAACGTGCTAATTGTCGATAAATGATCAAAAGATTGATTACACCTGCGCTGTTACCGTAAGAATACTGGTGTAAAATATGGCTTTAGTTACAGATAGCCTACCTGGCAATAAAATATTGTCAATATCATCATCATCAGTCTAGCCGTTTTGAAGATTACCCAGAACAAGCAAATAGATAAACAAACAGACAGGTAGACAAAAATATATGTCTGGTTTTTAGGCATAAGTATCGTATATAACCGCGTTGAGTTTAAAAATAACGTATTATATTATTGATTAACATAGACATAATTATTCTCTTTCTTTATTGCCTGTTGAAGTTTCATTAAAAATATTCAACACTAATTGTAGTGGTTAAAACTTATAATGATGACCTGTTGGAAGTGAACTTACTTCAACCATGAGCATGAAACGGAAAATTATTCAAAATTCTAAATTAGTATAAACACGATAAAATACGTAAAATAATTATATTTCACTAGGTAACGATTCACATTTACGAAAAATACTATTAATTTTATATTACCCTCATTTCCATTAAACCAAAATCGGTCATACCTTTCGTAACCAGTCGATCAGTATACATAGTACACTCTCCAAAGTCGAAGGCGCAAAGCAAACATCTAATTTAGCATAACCCAGCAAAGTTCTATTTAAGCAGCCTCCCTTAACTCCTCGAGGTCAATAGCTGAAGAACTTGTATTGACTCAAGGATGCTTTGTTGATTTTATTCATTAGGAGCTGGCGTGAATTAATTCGTTCTTGGAATGCTGAGTTAATATAAAAATATAACACTTTAGTCACAAATTTTGCTTATAATTCTCTTTCCTTTCTCACGAAATACTTTTGCGAAAACAATTTTTCTTTATTGCTGTATTCTTTGCTGTCCAATCAGGCTTTATGGAGTCGTTATGTATAAAAAGGTGAATGACATTTCACCAGGAGAGAATTATTGCTGTTGTCACTTTAGCTTTAGCAACTTTAGCCACAGCCACCCAGATTAAAAAGAGCTCAGATGGTTGAATTGAGCAGTCGTTGAATCCAAATCAAAATTTTTTATATCCAATGAAGCGTTGGTTCGATCTTCAGTGTTTCATATTGTTTTATAATAAATAAAATAAAGCACCCTGCTAAGTTCGGTATTAAAATAAAAAAATATTTCTCTATATCAGTCATAACATATTTCATTCATTCACCGTGGGAAAGATAGTTAACTACTATATTAAGTTAGCTATCCGTGTGATGACGGAGTAAGAATACAATTCACCACACCTTATCTTGTCCGTGGATGACGTAGAAGATATTCAAGGGGTTTTTTTTTTTTTTTCGTGGGTGGGTCGCGGTCGGCGCGCCTCCGCACCACTCCGTCCGGGGCGACAGAGGGGCTTAAGCACGCAACTCCCCCGATCCACCCAAAAACCACGTCGCCTTCGTCGTTGGGCCGACCACTGGAGCAGCGTTAACTTGTCGTCAGTGGTCTGCCCGACGGAATACCCCCTATTGGGGTACCCACCCATCGACCGACGTCCCCCCCTCGGCGAGGACGTCACTCATTCCTCACGCGGTCGGCCTCTCGGCGGGTGACGGACTAATCCCCGGTCACGTCACCCGCGGCCTCGGCTAGGGCGGCATGAGGCGCAGATAGTTGCGCCTGCGCCGCCCCAGTCGCCGCCGGCGGATCTCCTCATCGAGGCTTCGCTCCTCACGCAGGCGATCCGCCGCCTCCTTCCGCGAGATCACTGTCTCGCAGAAGGCTGCGACCGCGTCCCAATTCCCGACGCTGTCGACCATCGTCCTAGCGATAGCCGGCAGCGTCAGGTCCGTACCGATGATTGCGACGAGTTCACAGCGCTGCACTGCCCAAGCCTCGCAGGCCTCGAGCGTATGGCGCGCCGTGTCCTCGTCGCAATCGCAGTGGTGGCAGGACGGTGTACTCTCCCTCCTAACGACCTTGTGCAGGTATTTGGCGAAGCAGATATTCAAGGGGTACAATATAATTATACATGTAATGTGTATGCAAGAAAAGAAAAATTCGAAATAAAACCCTGTGCCAACTCGTCTGACCAGTGTGGTTTAGTAAGTTAATATTACTCAAATTATGGAGGAGACTCGAGCCTAGCAATGGGATGTATATAAGCCGAGAAAAAGACGGGTGGACATAAGAGTTTTATGCCCAGTTATATTTCTCTTGAAATGATGTATGCGAAATAGAATAAATAATTTGAAGGATATCTACATAGTACAGTTTAAGTACACATAGGGTGTATCTATGTGTACTTGAAGTAAATTGTATATATAAATAAAATATACAGTGTCAGAGACAAATGCTACACAGGAGCTGAATAGCAAACGTTGTCATGTAATATTCGCTTGAGTACTAAAGTGGCCAATTCTAGTCACTATTTAAAATGAATTTAGTGATTAATTTATCTCATAGATCAATTAGTTTAAGTGCGTGGCTGCTGGTCGTAAATTTCTATAAGAAAAAGTATTATTGGATATTACTACAGGTACAATTATGGATTTTGATGTGAAAAATCCCAGGCCAGGGTAAACCTGATCGTTGATGTGGCGAAAACAGACGGCGCCGATGCAACGCCACGCTATATGACGAAATATGTAACGGTAACTCATCTTTGGCGTGGCGTAAACAAGCTGGTGACGTAACGCCACGCTATATGATGAAATATATGTACTATACGTAATTTATACGTAGTAGTGTGTGAGTGAGACGGAGTGACGCGATGTTGTGCGTAAGCGACTGTGCGGTTAATTAATTATGATTCTTGTCCAATATTTTATATAATACTAGCAACCCGCCCTCGCTTCGCTTCGGTTTCAGTCGCTTAAACCCGCGTAGTTCCCGTTCCTGTGGGAATACCGGGATAAAATATAGCCTATGTTACTCCCTGATATTATAGCTTTCCATTGGTGAAAGAATTTTTGAAATCGGTTCTGTGGTTTAAGCGTGAAAGCGTTACAAACAAACATCCTTACTTTCGCATTTATAATATTAGTATGGATTATAAATAGAAATCGTAATATTTTATTTATACATTATGTCACATTAATTCCTATCGTAATCTGTTCTTTTATGTATATATACTTGTACAAAATAATTTAGATTTTTCACATATGCCAGCCGTCTTGGGCGACTTTTTTTGTTGGACGTGAACATGGAACGTGTTCCTGTCTTCAAATATGAATATTAATTCATATTTGAAGACAAGAACACGTTACATTAGCCTCAACTAAAATGATACGCGAAACAAATATGGAAGTTCTATAACGGTTAAAGTTGCGGGGACAAATGCTGTGCAACAATATAGTATAGTATTGATTTCTTGTGAATTTATTATAAATGTATGTAGATTTGTTTTCTACGTGATAGTCACTAGTTCTATTATTTTTTATTCATAAATCATGTAAGTGTCAATATTATAGCCAAATAGCTTAAGCAGTAAAGGAGCTGTATTTATTTCGCTCCTGGTCGCAGAAAGACTAAGGTTTCTCACATCTAACAAGTCAACAATTACAAGACCATTTCCAACAATTACAGAAATTTATATCTACCCGCTACAGAATTAGTTATTAAATTTTGACCCACAATTTTAATACAAATTTATTGCCAGTTCAAATAGAAAATGATTTTGAATGAAAAAATATTATTTTGGTGAGTAATTTTTACTTTTTATTTATTGTTATTGCGTAAATTTTTAGGCTTTAGAAGACAGCACGCTAACAATCTGAAGCAGTGACAGACAAACATTTATAATATACTTAATCAGTACAAGACTACAGGGCCTTAAAAATTTCAATAAATTAAAACTATAAGCATCTGAAATTTGAATTATTAATATGTAAGGGACAACAGAATAGTGGCTTTTACTACAGGTCTGTGAAGGCCAACAATTAAGCTTTGTAAACGTACAAGAAGGGACGTAACAATAGAGTTACAGGAACAATAAATTTGAGCCCTTTGTGAAGCGAAATTATAATAATATACACTTGTAACTGACCGTATTGACTTAGGCGGGATGGTGCGTAGAATAATTTTATATACAAATAATATAATTTAAATCGCATACTAATATTATTATACTGGATGATACGAACATTATAAGTAGGTGAAATTTATAACTATTCTTTGTATAGAGTGATGCAATAAGAATATAATTCTTAATTTTTGAACGTAGGTGACGTCAAAGATGACTAAGGGATTATAATATGCAGATGACACTGTTCAAGTGAAGGAAAACTCGAAATAAAACCTTATACCAACTGCTTTGGCTGAATTTCCTCTCATTGTAAGAGAGAAATTGACCTACCACCACGCTGGTCAGATGAGTTGCTACACGGTTTTATTTCTAGTTTTCCTTTTTTTTCTTCGCTTTTGTTTCTTCGCTACATGACATTTGACATTCGCGTCAAAAAAGGAACCAATGGAATTCTAAACACGCTTTGGCGCCATTACAGTGAAAGTTTACGTCAAATCTGACACATCAAACAGACAAAAATTTTCGTTGATAACGCGTTCACCAGTGTTAAGTCTGCTTACAGCGAACACAAGCCCAATTTCTATAGGTTTTATAAAGCGTTTACATTTGCATTTAGGCACTTTCAAGTTTGTTTATCATATAAATTACAAGTCATCTTTCCTATATTACAAAGATCAAGAAACAGGCTTTAAGATTTATTTGAAAACAAAAACTTGCACTGTTTATTCAAAAAGAGCGGGCTTCTAAAAAAGATCCCGAAATATTATATCATCATAAAATCACAACCACCCACGTTTTCTTTTCGACATAAATAAGATTACTTCGGCTTATAACACACATAACATCTCAGTATCAAGAGCCTGAGGATACAAAAATATACTCTAGAAACATCGTTAAGTCTGATCCCAACCGAATATCGTATAAAATCAGGGTCCCAATCAACGAAAACAATCCGAAGCAACGATTTTATTCTTCTCATTCCTCGTACATATTTTACCTGAATTTTTTATTCGCGGTAATCGCATTGGATTAGAGCCAATTTTATAATAAATTTCTGTTGGATAACATTGTATTATTCGTTCCATTTTATGCTTTTTAGTTTTGAAATTAATAGCAGTTTCAAATGTTAAACGAATTAATATTTAGCTTATTTTTACTTTGCAACTACAAAGATAGAATTTAATACACATAGGTAACTTTTAGTGTATTTTGAATTAAAAATTCTCAGGCGAAAATGTAAAATAAAAGTTTGATTCAATTTCACTCCAAAAACTGCGACAGCCTAAGAGAAGAAAGATTAAACCTAGAAGAGGAAGAAAAAGAGAGAATGAGTGAGAGAGATATATATTTTAAAGTCTAATGTCATCATGTTAGCTTACATAGCGTTGAATGGTGAATGACATATCGAAATTATTTCATTACCTTCAACTGTGTACTGGCACTTGCTACAACAATTACTCCCCGACAAGGTATGCACGAATTTGAAAATAAGAAAGAAATGACTAATCTTACCATCCACACCAGCAGAAGCTAAACTTTTTCACGGTTTGGATACCGAGCCGACGCATCTGTAACAGTACTACCAAATAGTCGATGATATTCTGTCGAGCGTTACCTAGAGAGGTGGCCAATCCCTACATGTAAGATCTATCTAGTATATAGCTCTGGCACTTTTATTCGTAAATTCCTCTCTTTAACTATCTCCCTGGACAGTGATTAGTTGGCTATCGGAATAATAAATTAGGACCAAGTAGGGGTGAGTCAACTTCGACTCGATTAATTTTCCTCGTAGTCAAATTCAAGTCCTGTGGCAACTGAAGTGGTTATAATTCATTCAATTTTCATTTTGTTTTAATTGTAATCTATATACGAGCTATGTTTTATGTGCTTATTTGTCATTAACGTCATCATCATTATTATAGATCATATACGTCCTATAACTAGCCTCCAGCATGTTTCATAAAATGAAAGAAATTGACATGCTAAAACACGCTGTATAACCGTCTTAAAACATAGGTTTATAACCAGTGTATGTTACCAACGATGACATACGGCACCGAAATGTGGTCTCTAAATGACGCCCTCATAAAAAGGCTCAAAGTCGCTCAACGTGCTATGGAGAGGGCTATGCTCGCTATTTCTTTATCCGTAGAAAAACGGGTGTAACCGATATAGCCCCAGAATTAAAGCGTTCAAATGGCAATGCGGAGGCCATATCGCTCGTCGAACCGACAAACTTTGGGGAAGAAAGGTCCACGAGTGGCGAGTACAAATCGGACGCATCATAGGACGACTCCCTACTCGATGGACCGACAACATCTTCGGAGTCGCAGGGAACCGTTGGATACCAGTGATACAGAACTGTTGTGTGGCGAGTGGCATTCCCGCGGGGTGACCTATGTCCAACAGTAGACGTCTATAGGCTGATGGAATGGAAAAAGAAACTTACATTTCCATCATTTTCCATCTCTAACATAGATTGTAAATAAAACTACTTTTACGGATTATATCGCGTTTGTATTTGATTTATGATTGCCCGACGTTTCGAACACTTTGCAGCATTCATCATCATCGTGACCATGTGTCCTTTTTTTTTTTTTTTTTATTGCAAACGGTGGTAAACGAGCAAACAGTACACCTGATGGTAATTGTTGCTGCCGCTCATGGACCTTTACAAGGCCGCTGCCTACCGCGAAGAAAGTGAAGGGAGTGTGAATGCGTGCATTGAGGCTCGATGATACCACGGGCACCACCAAAACCCTCCACCCGCAAACACCCTCAGAAAGTTGGGCTTCCGGATCTCTCGCTCACCGAACGAAGCGCAGTAACAAATCGCTACTACTCAGACGTCGATTTTCTGCGAGAGTGTGGTACTGCCCCGGACGGACCGGCCCGCGGCTGTAGACAGATAACTGTCGACAGTGTGGTCCTACCACTCCTATATAATCCGTAAAAGTAGTTTTATTTACAATGTGTAGTGCTCGCGTAAACATCAGATATCTAACATAGATGTTATATGAATTTTATATCCTTTAATAGTCTTTTATGACCCCCATGGACAAGATGGGTGTGGTCTTACTCCGTGTCCACACGGACAATACATTCAACAACAATCAATAAAGAGCTTACTCATTCATAATATGTAGGTACACAGTTTCTCCATCGTTAAAGTTCAGTTCAGTTTCTTATTTGAAATATACAATGGATCTATCTTTTGATAACTCCTCTCATACTTAAGAATGAGGTCAGTTGTATGGCTCTTAGGAACCGTAAATAAATAATGACATAGTTATTAAACTGGACAATATGCATACCATTATGATGTACTATTAATTGAACTATAAGAAATACTGAAAATTTTGAATAACCCCCTGACACAAACTAAAGTAATAAAAAAAAGTGTTACGTTCTCTTCAACAGGAATTATTAATTAATTGTCATTTAATTATTATACTGGCTTGCGCAAAGCACTTAATCAAGTAATCATACGTCATTACATCATTTTGGAAATGAGCTGATACTCTTACACTGTTGCACTGATATTAACCAAAAATATAAGCTAAGATCCACCACAAGGAAACTGGCTTTAAGAGCCGTTTAAGAGCTACGATGCCACAGACAGACAAACGCACACACAGACAAACAGACATCGTCGTCAAACTTATAATACTCCTCTTTTTGCGTCGGTGGTTTAAAAGAGCAACAATCCATGAAGATACGCACCTTCAAACCAAATATATATAGTAACGAATTTATTGACAGTTTCGGGAATGCGATAAAGCAGAAGTGAAAAAACAAAAAGTGGAAAATAAAAGGAAACAAGGTAAACACCGAATCGTATTTTATATCGGATTTATTCGACCGTTGAATGTTTGTTCGTGCCGTTGTTTCTCTATGTAAAAATATTGCAATGTTTAAAATAATAAAATGTCTTAATTGGAGTGTTTGAATAGTGGTAAATTTTCATTTTATTAATTTGGTACATGATTCTGTCGCAAAATGTTTAATTAAAGTGCAATGTATGTGCAATTAAACATACGTATACAAAAGGGGGGTGGTATATTGTATTCTATCTGGCCCGTGGGTGTCGTAAAACACTACTAATGAAGGTAACATCGATGCAAGAATAGGAAAACCCGATATTAAGATATGAAATCTTATTCCAACACTGACCAGCATTCTCCTCTCATTGCGGAGGAGGCTTGAGCTCAATACTGCGGCTTATATACGCTCCGATGAATAAATGAATGAAAGTACAATGAACATAGTAAACATTCATGATTCTAGTACAGATCTTTTTTTAAGGTGAAACTTCTAATGCGACTTCCAACAAGGTTGCGTTAAACGTTTAACGCTACGGGAATAGAAAGAGACAGTACGAGAGTGAATGCGTGGCACTCGAACGCATGCGCAGAGTATACCTGTTACAGGCCAGCACGAGCGTTAGCAATGAGTAGCGTACAACATTTTTTATCAAATATTAACTAAAAACACATGGCACCAAAGAAGTTTGAATTCTGACATGCGTATTTTGTACGTACGCTCTTTTTTTATTATTTAATTGTACTATTTGGTGGCGGCTACAAATAGGTATCTACTATCAACCCTTACATTACCGTGGGTGTCGTAACAGACGACTCAGAGCTTTTACTTAGACTTAGTCCAATTTCTTCTGATGCCGCTTGATCAACAAATAACATTTTCAAAAAGGGTTGACATCACGGAAGGAGTCTGACCTAAAATTATTAGCAAAACTTTTACAATAAGTACGTTGAAGGAAGAGTAGAGATAGAGTAGAGTAGAAGATATATGTTGCGTCGGCCCCAAGTAATTTGGATAAAAGCAATATAATGATGATGATATATATTTAAAATTTGTAACAATGATTCTTCATCGCTGATGGAGGGAAATAAAGCAAAATGTCCACGCTAATAAGACAGCTTGGCATACTTTTATATAGAATTTTCTTCTTTTAAAGAAATGTATTCCGTGTGATTGATAATAATTTTCGAACTGACTGATAGATAACTAGGAGAATGGGAAACAATTTTTCTGGGCACTTTATAACACCAACTGCCATCATCATCTGCCAAGCGTGGCGATTAGAGCATTATCACCTTCTATCTTAACTTCAATGGACAACTTAAATGGATGAATATTGTGATATTATCTTTATGCTGTGTGGTAGCGGCTTCGAATACTACCAACCCTTGCTTTGCTCGTGGGTGTCGTAAAAGACGACTAAGAGCCCTAGATTGACCCGGACCAACTCCATCTGGTACCATTTGGGTCAGCGATTACATTCCCAAGGAGGGTTGACGTCAGGCAGGCGGCCGGTCATAAAAGTCATTGCCGAAACTTTTTGTCATATGTCAAAACAGATGGCATATTGCGTCAACCCCAAGTAATTGGGATAAGAGCAAGATGATGATTGTGATATTATCTTTAATATGGTTTACCTGGCTCGAGCTTCCTCCGCAATGGAAGGAGCATTTACCCATTGTATCACGGTGGTTGGTATAGTGTTTAATTTTGAGCTTTGGCTGCTGTTGTCTGTTCCGCTGCTGACCTCGAGCCTCTTTCTAATTAAGAGGGCGATTGACCTACTATACCGTACTGGATAAAGACGTTGGTATATGATTTTATTTCGAGTTTTTCTTCTCTTGCACAGATGTTATATGCATATTATTTCCCTTAGTCGACTTTTACGACATCAACGGGCAAAATAGTAAGTGGTGAATTCTTAATCTATCACCACGCGTAGATTTATATTCTAGTACATCTTAATCTTCTAATCTTTACATTGTTATCTCACTGCATATTTAGAAATATACTCCTCCCTAATCCCAGAATTATCCTTAAAATTTGGCAACATTTACGTCAGACATAAATTGCGATGAATAAAAGATAAAGGCAAAAGGCGGATTGACAGTGGTTCGAAACGGTCCAGTATCTTGTATTATGATTAATGGACTTATGTAATATTATTATGATAATATCATTTATATTTTAGATCAAATTGCGTTTACTGTAGTAAGAAGACTTTAAAATAAACTTAAAAATGATTTCTGATGTTTACGTGAGTATATTACCAATAAAACTATTTTTAAGAAATTCATCGCATTTTTATCCGGCTACGGAGGGTTGTGATTTTGACAGGCTATGTATCTATGTATGTATGTTCATATGTGCCTTCATAGCTCAATTACTTATTAGAATCGGACCAATCAGGTATCGTTGGAAGCGTCTTGATCGTCCGCTGGTTATAGCCTATATGATGTCACTGAATCTAATATGGCGCCCTCTAGAGGTCCTAAAGTACTGTGCTCAAAAATTAATTTGAGATAAATATGTCGTCGGTTCGTCGAGCGATGTGGCTTGCCCATTGCCACTTCAGCGTGCTAATTCTTCGTGCTATGTCGGTTACACCCGTTCTTCTGCGGATTTCCGTATTCCGGATTCTATCTCGCAGAGAAATCCCGAGCATAGCCCGCTCCATAGCACACAACCGCTGGGGAAGAAAGGTTCTCGAGTGGCGACCACGTATCGGACGACGCAGTGTAGGACGCCCCCCCACTAGGTGGACCGATGACCTAGTGAAAGTAGCTGGGCGTCGTTGGATGCAGGCGGCACAGGACCGCTCATTGTGGCGCAACATGAGGGAGGCCTACGTCCAGCAGTGGACGGCGATAGGCTGAAATGATGATGATGATGAAATATGTCGTGTTTCATATCATTGGAAAGGGGCGTTACTTGTACATTTCAAAAATATATAATATTATTAGTATTTGCTCGTAACTTTATCAGTATATATTCGGTAACTCGTTTTTTATCGTAGTTGAGTTTTAGTTTTTACTTTTATCATGATCTTGTAACTATTTGATTTTGATTGCCCGACTTTTTAGCGTTCATGGTCATAAGCATTGTTTCTGCAAAAAGTGGAAAAAGAAGGATGTTTACAAAACATAAAACAAATTACTTGCATTTTGCGACCATAAAAATAAACCATTCAAGATTCTCGATGGTGCCATGACCCCTTCAATTCACTTAAAACATCGAGTGTCACTCAAAAAACAGCCGAATAGCAAAATCCTTTTAAAGATATTAAAATTCTTCAACGTCTGAAAACTTCGTCTACTCCCTTATGACATAGCCACTTCTATCGATTTAAAAACTTTATATTCGAAGTTTCAGTTGTAAGTTTGCTTTGTAGAAATAGTTTAATAGTTCAGTAATTCATGTTACTGTGTTCAGTGGTAGTTAAGTAGTAAAGTCATAACTAACACAAACAGTATGCATAATACTGCTTGTGATTAAAATATGTCAGCATCGCTTACGAAACTACTTCTAGTTTTTCTCCTATGGGATCATCATCATTTCAACTCATCGTGTTCCACAATAGGAGGGAAATTGACCTACTATACCATGCTGATCAGACAGGTTGGTATAGGGTTTTATTATAAGTTTTCCTTCTCTTACATAGATTTTATATGCATAATTAATCCCTTATTCGTCTTTTACGACACCCACGGATAAGAGAAGGGGTGATAAACTGTATTCTTACTCTGTCACCACACCACCATCTCACAGAAGAAAAAAATCACCACATAGAAATTAGATTTTTGATTAAATATAATATTTTATGAAAATTTGCAATAGATTTTTTAATGCTGTTGGTGACAAATAAGCAAACAGTACACCTGATAGTAATAATATTGCCGCTTATGACCCTTTGCTAGACCACTGCCTATCGCGAAGAAAATGAAAGGAGTGTGAACGCGTGCAATGAGGTTCGATGATACTAAAGGCATCACCAAAATCCACTCACAAAGTTGGGCTTCCAGCTCTCTCGCACGCTTACAGGTTATGATTTGCATGTAATTTTTTTTTTATTGCAAGCAGTGGCAAACGAGCAAACAGTACACCTGATGGTAAGTGTTGCTGTCGCTCATGGACCTTTACAAGGCCGCTGCCTACCGCGAAGAAAGTGAAGGGAGTGTGAATGCGTGCATTGAGGCTCGGTGATACCAAAGGCACTACCATAACCCTCCACACGCAAACACCCTCAGAAAGTTAGGCTTCCGGCTCTCTCGCTCACCGAACGAAGCGCAGTAACAAATTGCTACTACTCAGATGTCAATTTTCTGTGAGAGTATGGTACTACCCCGGACGGACCGGCCCGCGGCTGTAGACAGATAACTGTCGACAGTGTGGTCCTACTACTAGGAAGGAAGGAAAATCCTATACAAGAGATGGAAAACTTGAAATAAAATCTTATAACAGCTGTCAAACTAGCGTGATAGAGTAGGACGATTTATCTTCTATTATGGAGGAGGCGCAAGGCGAACAATGATGAAATTATGATGATGATGAAGACAGCAATACAAGGATTAGTTTCTTTGTGAAGGATTGTTATCTTTAGAAATAAGTATATGGTCTGTGTGATAACAGTTTAAGGATACAATGATGCCCCTTACCTTTCCGTGGGGGTAGTCAGAAGGGTCTAAGGGATAACCTAAAGGAAGGCTCGGCGCTCTTTTTGTAATATTATAATATTACTGCATTGATTAAACCTTTACTAAGTATAGTGGTTATACCTGCGCCTGATGCCACCCTAGCCGAGGCCGCAAGTCACGGATCGGGTAATAGTCCATCACCCGCAGAGAGGCTGACTGCGTGTGGGCGACCGACATCTCGGGAGAGTACCCGAAAGGGTATCCCGCAGGGCTGGCCACGGACCACAAGGAAATCGGTACCCATGGTCGCCGCAATGGTGAAGGGAACGGATTACGGTGGGTTACGGGGCTGCGCTTCGCCCTTTCGTCACCCCGAATGGAGCAGACGGCGTGAGCACTGATAACATAACCCTTCCAAAAAAGAGCATAGTGGTTAGTTATGAGATTACCAGCCTTCCTAGAAAGTCCTATGAGCAACAATGATTGTTGATAGGCTTATCAATGGAAAATATCTGGTTGACCGAGCTTCGCTCGGAATATTTTTGTCGAATTTATTTAGATATATATTAATAAAAAATAAAAAATAAATAATGAAAATTATATAAAAAATTACAAAAAGAGAATAATAATAATTCCGAAATTCGAACCGACGCTGTTTGAATGCCACGAAACCCAAAATTAAAACCGGCCGTCTCCCCAACTGAGCTACCGTAACTCATGACGTTGACGACGAAATTTGAATTCATATTCTTTTAAAATTTAATGTCATTATATTGTTTTACTAAAAACACGGACAAAACAACATTTTCTATAAATAAAACCTAGCTAGATCAATTTTTTGGACCCGAAACCTCTAGTTTGGCAAGTTTCAACAAAATCGTTGGAGCCGTTTCCGAGATCCTGAATATTATATATATATACAAGAATTGCTTGTTTAAAGATATAAGATAAATTATCATCAAAGACAAATTTACTTTAATCTATTTGTTTTTACAAGATACATGCAAACTATCTACAGTTCGTCATCTTTATCATCATCTCAGCTTATATATGTCCCACTGCTGGGCTTGACTCTTCTTCACAATGGGAGGGAAATTGACTTACTACAATAAGCTTGTTAGACGGGTTGGTAAAGGGTTCCATTTCAATTTGTCCTTCTTTTGAATAGACGATATCTGTTTGCATCCCATAGCAGTCTTTTACGAGCACTCACAAGTAAGAAAGAGGGTAGAAATTATATCCATACCTCGTCACTACACGGGAAAGTGAGTGATGAATTCTAGTCCTTTCAATAAATTAACTACATTTGCTATTCCAAAAGAATACCTCTTTCAAATCGAGCTACAAAAGTATTGATGAATCAACTTAAATTCAGATTATCCTAATCAAATTTACGCAGAAGGAAGTCCTAGGGTAGACTAATAAAATTACAGATAATCCTATAACGATTAAATCATACCCCTTTTTAACCGCGTTGCGAATATTAACCGTCTCAATAATTGAATAACCAAGAGCTTAACTACGTCTGAATCCACAATTCACTGCTTGTGGTACAAATTATAGCAGACAGATTAATTTTACATTTTTTTTTTTTAATTTATATTAGACAACTATTATGCAAGAGAAGGTAAACTCAAAATAAAACCCTATACCGACTTGTATGATCAGCATGGTATAGTAAGGTCAATTGCCTTCCTATTGTGGAAGAGGCTCGAGCCCAACAGTGGGACGTTTATTAGTGAAATGATGATGATGAAATGATTAGACAACTAAGCAATTGCCTATTCTACTCTTTTACCTTATCCTCGAGGTAGTGTTGCCCAAATGCAAGACCAAGACGAGAGTTGGACCAGTCTTGGTCTTGGTCTTGCAACAACACACCTGGTCTCGTCTTGGTCTTGGTATTGCACACTCGAGTCTTGGTCTTGGTCTTGGTATTGCAGCAAGAGTCTCGCAAAGTCTTGCAAGTCTTGCAGTTGGAATAATGTAACAGTCATTTATCATGGCAATGAAAAATCTAGCTAAATTAATCAAATATCATCCTATCCTATCTATCCATCTGCTAGCCTATAGTCCACTATTGAATATAACCCTTAGCACTGGGGAAAATTACTCTCCTATTCCCCTGGTGTTACATTAGACAGAGTTACTACTCCTATGACAAAGGAAGGAATTTCGACCCTGATTTCTTAAGACGTCACCACACGGGGCAGTTGATACAATAAATTTTGTCATTTAACATTCCGCCTTTCCAACAAAAAAGATTTTTTCAATTTGATTGGCAGGCGATGAAGTTATTTGACTACTGACGACAAGTCACCCTGCTCTGGTGGTCGGCCCAACAACGAGGCGACGTGGGTACGGGTGGGTTATGGGTCCGCGCGCCGTCCTTTCATCGCCCCGGACGGAATGGACCGCGCGTGTGCTTACCATATCCCACCCATAAAAAAAAAATAATAATCGCTTCCTAACACCATTGTCTCGGTCCGATTTGATACGACATACACGGGTAAAAGAGTGGTGAATTGGATTCGTACTCTGTCCCTATACGGACATTTAGCATATTTCTATGTCCAACAGTGAACGTCGTTGGGCTAATGAATAAACGGATATATAAATATGTATAATGGGCAAGAGCACTCTCGTGATTACGGTATTTTTGTCCTTCAGCCTTTCCGAAGAGTAATTCTGAAAAGCCAACACCAACATTGGGAATCGATTGGCTAATAGATGGATATCTCAAGACTGATTTGACTTGCCGTGTAGTGACGGAGTAAGAATACAATTCATCACCCCCTATTTTACCCGTGAGTGCGAACCCACGACTAAGGGCTATAATATATAACATCGGTGCAAGAGAAGGAAAACTTGACATGAAACCCTGTAACAACACGGCCGATCACCGTGGCGATTCCTCTCCGGCCACGGCCGATTTCCCTCCTGTTATGTAGAAGACACGAGCTCCACCGTATATAAGCTGGAATGGTGATTTGAATTAAATGCAAGACCGCGAGACTCTTGCAGGCTCAGTCTTGGTCTTGCTCAAGTCTTGCAGGGCCAGTCTTGGTCTTGGTCTTGCAAAAATTAAGCGGTCTTGGTCTTGGTCTCGGTCTCGCATTTCTCGCAAGACCAAGACCAAGACCGCAAGACCAAGACTTTTTTGGGCAACACTACCTCGAGGTAAAGGTAAGGGAAGAAAAAGAAGTAATAAAATATATAACTATATTGTCTATATAGACGGCGTAGTAATCTATATAACTTTTGCGTTATTTAAGCGATCAAATCTTTAAACATACACAAATTATTGTTTTGCATATTTGCAAATGCCGCCTGCAATAATAGAATTTATTTCTTGCGGTTTATTGTTGTCTTGTATAAAAATAGCTATGTAAGGTTAAACCACAAATCATTCTGTCGCTCCGCCTTTGAATTTGTACTATACTCTTGTTAGAAACAACTCGGTATGAGCGAGATTTATTCTGCTTCCAAAACCGCCCCAACTACGATAAACTTTTTATAGAAAGTAACTTTTATTCCTTAAAACTTCAACGTTTAGAGTCCATAAAGAAGAAAGTCGCTTACCGGATCACTATGTTCTCTCTATTATCTGTTAAGTTATAAATTAAGAGATTTTAGTTTTAAAATTAATACGGTATAATATTCAAATCCTGACTGGCCGTAATATTATAAATACGAATATGTTTTTTGGTACTCAATCGATTGCCTTAACATTTTCAAAATGGAGAAGCCACCACTTAATCATGCTTAATTATTATACTTCACGCCTCAAAATTGAAGGAATATAGACTAGTGTAGAATAGATATTTGAAAATGATTGCCATCACCATTTACTTGCCCGTAGGAATCCTAACATCGGTTAAGAGTCTTATCAAAATACAGTATCATCATCATCATCATCGCAGCCCACATACGTCCCACTATTGGGCTCGGCCTCCTCCACGATGAGAGAGAATTTGACCCACTATACCATGCTGGTCAGACATGTTGGTATAGGGTTTCATTTCGAGTTTTTCTTCTCTTGCACAGATGTTATGTGCATATTATATCCCATAGTCGTCTTTTACGACATCCACGGGCAAGATAGGGAGTGGTGAATTGTATTCTTATTCCGTCACCACACGGAAAGTTATGAAATTACGAAAAGATAACCCGGATAGGATAATGATGTCATGAAATCGATACATGTGGTTACTTTAAATGGCGCTGGGGAGTTAACATGACAGGTTAAAGGCCGAACGACGCCTTTCTGTCATTTCGAGCGTTTCTAGTGGTCTGTGTTCCGATTGTAGCCTGTCCAAAGGAAAGAGTCTTTAAAAGAGTAGGTAGGTCTTGAGTGAAAAATATATAAAACAGGACAGTGATTCCAGCGAGATTTTAAAGTTAGTACTAGCCTGCCGTGCGAGGCTATTACGGCACTCTCCCCTAACTAGTGGGAGAGAACTACATCTAGCAATAGACGATGAAAGGCTAAATGATGATGAAAGCAAATTTGTATAAATTTTAAAACCCTCACTAACATTATACAAAGTGATATCACTCCCTCCCGAGACCTACGTTAAACGGAACGGTAAACTCTAAAAACGTCTAGTACACCTGCCCACTTAAGTTGAACACTTAGCTTTACTTACTTTGTCGCAAACCACTTCCGTATTGCATTATATATAAGGTACATAATTGCGTGTTCTAATTAAGATATCGTGTAGCGCATGTAGCGATTCTGTTATAAAGACAACCGCGTATTACTCGTATGCTGGTAGCAGATGGTGCGGCGGCCATTACTGTATGTCATATCAGTGTATAGAGATGTCAAGTGTCGATAATTTTATTTGTCGATGTAAAACCAAATTCAAGTTAAACATTGAGAGAGGAAATTTAGAATCTCCTGTAGCAGGGCGGAGAAACATAGCTGCGGTGAGTGACCTCTATCTTTCAGGCTGGCACAGGTGCTTGCCGGGCACAGGTACTTCGGTAAGTACCTATATCTTAGTGGCGAATTTTAGTCCTGTCGCTGCCAGCCGCAATTAATAAAATGCTCGTCAACAATAGGTGCTGGTTGACTATGGCTTCCTGTTATGAGATCGTCATAGCGTAAAAGTGGCTGCAGCAGACGCTCGCGCTAGTTTAATCTGCAGACCATGATCAGGGAGAATGGGTAGAGACTATACGCCTCTCCAGACTCCATCACGAAAGTCTAAATATAAGGTATGGCCAGGCTTTAGGCTGCCAGTCGGGATGCCAAAATAGCATGGCCATCAGGTGACCCTTTAGCACCACACAATAGACCAAGAAATAGAGTTGTTGTTGGCTTTTAGTGGATATTGCGATGCCATCCTGCGTCAGTGAAATCTACATATTCTCGTACTATAATGTACAGAGGCAATCCTTTATGCATTTCCTCTGTATTTTTCTACAGCGTTAAAAAAAGGAAAAGATAATGTTGCATCACTGCACTTGCTGGGTGGTTTGGTAATAGAAGTTGCTGTTATAAGCTTCCCCCAGGAGAGCGCTACAGCCGATTATAATTCTTATCTCTCAGTCGGTTTTTACGACTCCCATAGAAAAGCAAAAGTTGGTGTCATATTGTACTCTTGATCGATCATGAAATTGAGAAATGTGAATAGATACTTCATCTTCAGCCTATATATGTCCCACTGTTAGGCGCCAGCCTCTTCCATTGTGAGAAGGACTTTAATATACTATACTAAGCTGGTCAAACGTGTTGGTATAGGCTTATATTTCGAGTTTTCCTTCTCTTTCATTGACGGTATCTGCATATTACATCCCTTCATCGTCTACCACACCCTTTCTTGGCCGTGAGGGATCGTGAAAAACGACTAAGGCCTTATTGTAGATATAATCGTTTTGAAGATTACCTAAAATAAACAGATATATAGAGAGACAGATATACAAAAATTTTATAAACCAGGTTTTAGGCATAGGTATCGTGCAAATAACCGTATCAGCATGAAAAAAGACCATTATTTTGACATTACAAACATACAATTCTTTTTTATTGATTTGTATAGAAGATGTGTAATACTCCCGTAAACATCAGAAATCGTTGGTATAAGTTTGATAAAATGTTTTTGTTTAGTTCTAACGTATCTTCCCACCTCTAAATGTGGCTTGCTGTCTAAAAGCTATTAGCAGTTGCCGTCGCAACCACCTGCGTCTGTCATTTCCTACGGAGAGATTACGTACAAGGCATTAAGTCTCATCGTATAGATGTGTTTTAACCAATTACTCGGTTGGTGGAGTTCAGAACGATTTTCTTCAAAAACCTTCCCCCTTCTGTTAAATGTATTGACACGTAAAATTTCAAGTATGGATGAATTTTACGGTCAATAATTTTATTTAATTATCTTTTCTATATATTCACAATATAGGAGTTGGAAAACAATTAACTACGGCTTAATTTTTTTTTTATTGCCGTTGGTGGCAAACGAGCAAGCAGCACACCTGATGGTAAGTGACGCTGCCGCGCATGGACCTTTGCAATACCAGGGGCACAGCCAGGCCGTTGCCTACCGAGAAGAAAAAGCTCTTCTTAAATCTCGTTTAAAGAAGGACATGTCATAGCACTCGGGAAACACAGCAGCAGGTAGTTCATTTCAGAGCCTGCACATACGTGGGAGAAATGATCGCTGGAAACGTGCAGTTGAAGGCCATAACGTTTCCAGGTGAAATAGATGAACCCTTCTGCGGTGTCGAGTGGTACGTTGGTAAAATGGTGACGGTGGTACCAAGTCAAACAGTTCCTTAGAGCACTCCCCATGAAAGAGTCGGTAGAGTACGCAGAGTGATCCAAAGTCTCTCCGCCGCTCCAGTGACTCCAACCTGTCCGTAAGATTGGGATCCCCGACGATTCGAATAGCACGCCTTTCATTTTTTGTAGGGTAACATAAAACACGACTAAGGAATATACAGAGACAGCATTACTCTACGAAAAGGTAATCCTTACTAATATTATAAATGCGAAAGTAAGTTTGTCTGTTACGCTTTCACGCTTAAACCACCGAACCGATTTCAAAAAATCTTTCACCAATGGTAAGCTATAATATCAGGGAGTAACATAGGCTATATTTTAGTCCTGTATTCCTACGGGAACGGGAAATACGCATGTAAGATGACTGAAACCGAAGCGAAGCGAGGGCTGGTTGTTAGTCTCTAAATAAAAATAACTCATTCAATTGGATTTCAGAATAATTTCCGACGTTTACACGAGTATTACACATTTAAAATAAAGCAATTTTTACGAATTTTACTGCATTTATATTTGAATTTTGATTTCCCGACGTTTCAAACATATTTAAGCATTCATAGTCACAGCAGGTTTAAGGTGATTTTGATGAATATAAAAACTCAAAAGTAACAATTAATTCTGTAGCTGGTAAATGTAAATCATTGTGATAACAGTGAGTTATTGGACGTGAGACATCTTAGTCCTCCCGTGACTATAAATGATGAAAAATTTTCGAAACGTCGTCAAATCAATAATCAAATTCAAAC
The DNA here is from genome assembly GCA_032191425.1 of Lymantria dispar. NCBI lineage: Eukaryota > Metazoa > Arthropoda > Insecta > Lepidoptera > Erebidae > Lymantria > Lymantria dispar. Next base: position 14,850,406 of record CM063465.1, on the reverse strand, counting down.
GCGATAAAATATATAATAAGTAAAATAGAAAATTTAAATACCCCTGACCCAAACTGAAATAATAAAAAAAAAGTATTACGTTCTCTTCAACAGGAATTATCAATTAATTGTCATTTAACTTTACTGACACGCGTAAAACACTTAGTCGAGTAATCATTTTGAACATAATTTTGTAAAAGCGCGATTAAAAAAACACATGACAATCCGTCCATCCGTTTTAGAGCTACGATGTCATAGATAGACAGAAACACACACACAGACAGACAGACAGACAGACAGACAGACAGACATCGAAGTCAAACTTATAACACCAAAAGAGTTCGAACCTCCGACTTAAGTCGGAGGTTAAAAATAGTTTTATATTAAATAAACTAGCAACCCGCCCTCGCTTCGCTTCGGTTATAGGTTATAGTCGTTTTACCCGCGTAGTTCCCGTTCCTGTAGGAATACCGGGATAAAATATAGCCTAGTTTACGCCCTGATATAGCTTTCCATTGGTGAAAGAATTTTTGAAATCGGTCCAGCCGTTTTGAAGATTACCCGGAACAAACGGACAGACAGACAGACAAAAATTTTTTAATTGCTATTTTAGGCATAGGTGTCGTGCAAATAACCGTGTGAGCATGAAAAAAGCCTATTATTTTGATATTACAAACAGACACTCCAATTTTATTTATTGGTATAGATTGGTTCTTTTGTTTGTATAGGTATTCATTACACTAGTTTACAGTGTATCTGTTACCGATAAAAGTTTTGCTGTTGTAAGTAGACTTTTTTCATTGGCTCTAGTTTAGGAGTTTCAGGTTACTACGTTTAAAAATTTAAAATACAAGTATTTATTCTAAGAAAAAATATATATATTTTTTTCATTTGTTATTGTGTTCCAAAAAACTTTGCTTTAAATCTCTGCTTTTATGTATGGATTCAAAAGAATGGCGTATAAGGCTCCAGCAGTAGTCAGATATCATATTTTTATCCTACAAAACCGTGATAACGCTTGATACATTCACTCTCCCTGCTCTTCGCCCATATCTGCTTATTTTTCTGCACCTAGGCGGTGACTATGGAGGAAGAGGAGTTTCATACTCATATTGAATCCCAGAGCTTTTAATTGTAAGAAGAGGTCTTTTACAAGTTCTTTAAAATGTTCACACTGTTTCCGAGTAAGTTTTGCATGACCGATACGAAAGCCGTCCATATTTTTAATTGAAGCTCAGTCATAGAATTTTATATTCAGTATCTTTCGTAAGTTATCTACAGCCATTAGGGTCGATCTTTTGAGTTTATGCCTTTAATATTGACACTGCAAAGGTAAGGTTTTTTTTTTTTTTAATTTATTGAAATAAGGCTTTGTCGCTTAGCGATAATACCGCCTTATTAAACAAATACAAAATTATTACTACATAATACAACTAGAGTATGCTACTTACTAATTTATACAACAAATATGCTTCAGCTGATGATGGGTTAGCTAAAATGCTATTACAAAAACCTACATCAAATGGCTTCTGTTCAAAAAATAAATTTCTTAGGCTAGAATTCCGAGAACATTCCATCAGAATGTGTAAGACATCTTCAACAACACCATACGTAATGCAATTGGGAGAAGGAACTTTTTTCATTAAATATCCGAATTTATTTGATGGAATATGGCCAGAACGTAGTCTAAGAGCAATAGTCAAGAACGATTTATTTAAATTTATATTATCTATCCAAGGGTAATAACAGACATGGGGTTGGATAGTACGATACCATATGCCTTTTTCTCTTGATCTTGCGTCGAAATACTCCTGCCAATTCTCTAAACAAAGTTCTTTTATGCAAATAATGTGATCCGAGTATAGGGGAGTGATTCTTACAGGCATCCCATCAACCACGGCTTGCTTAGCTAATACGTCTACTTCATCATTTTCTTTTAACTGTATATGAGACGGAATCCATTGAATGAATATAGTCTTGGACTTCTGCTTATTCCAGATGGATTCATATATCTGATAAGCTACAGGGTTACCTCCCCCATGCGAGGTGTACCGAGCTAAATGTTGCCTAGAACTTTTCGAATCAGTTAAAATTACAAATTTATTATAGCCAATGGATTCGATATACGATAAGGCTTTTGCTATCGCTATTAATTCTATATGCATTATAGATATATTGGAATCAATCGCAAATTTACAATATTTCTTCAATTGTGGATCTAAAAAAGCTGCTCCCCCTATACTCTTATCTTTTGAGCCGTCGGTAAAGATTTTATAAAATCCAGAATATCTTTGTTCTATAAAGTTTTGACAGGTGTATTTAATGTACTCTGTATTGTATGCCCGTTTAGCTAAAGTTATTCCTAGTATATTATTACATATAATCTGCGCAACGTTTATGTTACTTATCCAAGTTTCAAGAGAGTACATTTCAAGTTGAGAGCTTGAATGGATATCGAGGCCATTGAGATGTTCGTATACTGAAATAAGCAATGGTATTTTTTTATGCGACCAATAGCTGGCAGTTTTATGTAGGCATAAATTTTCTATAGCCTCAATAGTACTATTGCTATGAAGTGACTTTGCTCTAAGAAGAAATTTGCCTGCCAAGTATTTTCTGTGGATATGAAGAGGAGGAAGCCCAAGTTCATTTTCCATAGCATGGATAGGAGTGGAGCGGATAAAGCCACCAATAATTCGAAGTGCCTGATTTTGTGCGCGGTCTAATTTTAATAAATGAGTTTTACAACTGTTATCGTAGAGAAAACTTGCATAATCGATTCTGCTACGTATGATAGATATATATAATTTCCTCAAATGTTTCTGATGAACTCCCCATCCAGATCCTGACAACACTTTTAAGAAATTCAAATATTTAGAAACTTTCTTAGTGGTTTCGTTGATATGTCTGCGCCACCTGAGCGAGCTATCAAGCCAAACACCCAGATATTTAATTTCTTTAACTGCGGGTATATTAATAGAACCATCAATAGTGCAGAAAATATCACCTCTATAACTACCCTTTTTAAAAATACAGATTTTACTTTTTACTGTAGAGATTTCAAGCCCTAAATTTTTAAACATCGGGTTAATATAATGTAAGGAACTTTGCAATACTTCCACAGCCCTATTAACATCTCTGTTACATACATAAAGAACGAAGTCATCCGCGTATTGTAAAATTTCGACACTGGGAGAGCTTTTACATATGTCTATTGTAAGGATATTGAATAAGAGGGGAGAAATTGGATCTCCTTGAGGCAGACCACGACCTGTCATCCTAACTAAGTCACCATCAGGACATGAAATTTTAATACTTCTTTGATTCAGATAAGACCAAAGGTAATAGCAAACTTTAGACCCAATTCCTATATGATCTAAAATTTTTAGTAAGCTAGATACGTCTACATTATTATATGCGCTGTCAATGTCAATAAAACAGGCGACCGTTACAAAATTTTTGGTAAATCCTAATTGGATAGTAGACACTAATTTAGACAAGCTATCTAAACGAGACCGAGCCTTTCGAAAACCCACCATATTGGCATGAAATAAGTTTTGCCTTTCACAGTACCATTCAATCCTTTTATTAAGGATGGAGTGGAATATCTTACACATACATGAGATAAGGGAGATAGGTCTTAATGATGTAGATGAAGGGTCGTTGCCTTGTTTAGGGATGGGAATTATATTAACTTTACGCCATTGAGAGGGCACAAAACCAGTAGTGAGGCATTTGTTATAAATTTGGAGAAGTAATAATTTACCAATTGGGGGGAGATGATTTATCATCGAGTATGATATATCATCAGAGCCAGGTGCCGTGTCTTTTTTCTTAGTACAATTATCTAACTCATGCATAGATATTTCGGACTCTAAAAGGTTGTTTGCTGACCGGAAAGAAGGGTAGGGAGGCCAGACAAAGTCCGGAGTAAGACGTGATAGTAAATTTTGAACCCCAACTTTATCTACACATACTTTTGTTGACCGTTGCCCTTTAATCCATTTCATTTTATTCCACATCAATGATGCGGAGGATGTTTGGTCAATACTTGAGCAGAACTTATGCCATGAGTCACATTTAGCCCGGCGAATTAATCTCTGAGCATTGCTAATTTTATTTTGTAGTACTTTTAAATTAGCTGGAGAAGGGTTTCTTCTTAAATTGGCCAACGCAAGTCGTCGTTCTGCCACCGCCTTAGACAGCGCTGGAGACCAGTAGGGTTTGAGTGAAAATTTATTTACAATGTTCTGGGGTATCTTGGTGTAAGGGATGTGTCGTTCAACAGCTTTTAGCATATGACTTTCAAGTACATTATATAAATCTTGAGGTGCCGAAGGAAGTACAGTATTATTAAACATAGATTCTAAGTATCCGGTATAAGAGTCCCAATTGCAGTTTTTGAAATTCCTTTTCTTAGTATACTCCCTAGCTATATTTGTGTTACAAGTTACTTTAATTATTAAATGGTCACTACCTAGAGATTCATTAGTAGTTTTCCACTCAAACATTAAGGCTAGGTTTGACGAAATAAATGTTATATCAGGTGACGATTCCTGTAATATTCCATTTACCATTTTGACTCTAGTAGGACTCCCATCATTTATGCAAATAACGTCATGATTTAACAAAGCGTCATAAATTTGCTTTCCTCTCTGGTCGATCTTATAGGACCAATCGGAGTGATGCCCATTAAAATCGCCTGAGATGACTGTTTTATTATTGCACAAGGAGAAAAGATCATCCCAGTCATTTTGCGAGGTACTAATTGAAGAGGGGCAATAAACAGAAAAGATATTTTCAATGTACTGGCAGTTATAAACCTTAACATGTAAGATTTCGATTCCCGAATTATTAATTACAACAGGGTATGAGGCAGCTTTAACAGATCTATGTATTAACATGGCAACACCACCGTATCCATCTGATCTATCCAACCGATATGTGTTATAACCACTTATTCTAAAAGAACTATTTCGTTCGAGCTATGTTTCACTTAGAATACACACATGTACTTTGTATATATAGAGCAATGATTCTAGACAAACCGTCTTGGGTCTTAAACTTTGACAATTCCATTGGATAATATTACAGCTAAGAGTACAAAAATCAGCCATTATTAATAATTGAGTTACACAAAGACACAACTGACAAGTTACTTAATACCTTAGTAATAATCCATTCCATAATAACAACAACACTGTTTTGTATTTTTAACTCTAAGGATTCTCTACTTAAAACTATGTTTTTTAATTTAACTAGCAGTTGAACGAAAGTTAAGTCTTTGGCTTGTTTTTCAGAGCTTTTCTGAGGCTGGCCTTCAGGAGATGAGCTATCTTCCACCGGTTCCGGTGATGAAATTGGGACGTTATTCCAGTCAAATCCAGGTGTTGCTGGACGTTGCTTTTTCTTCTTCTGTTTTGACTTGTAAATGGGATTCTGAGCCGGCGACAAACTAACATCAAGGTGTTCTTCATTATGCACTTGTACAATATTATTATTACAACTTTCATTAATAATAGATGCGAGAATAGGTCGTTCCATAACTGTAGCTCTTTCACCAGTTGTACTCTTGAGAATGGAAGTATTAGGAGTTGGGTTATGAGGAGGAGTTGGCGGTACATAAACAGTGACTGCCTTCCTATACGTGCAATTAAATTCTGCCATCAGTTCTCGTACACGTCTTTCTTTCGTGTATACCGGGCAGATTTTTTGTAGTGCCATGTGCGACCCTTTACAATTAACGCACCGAAATGTGGTCGTTACACAATTTTCATGTTTTCCTGAACATTTAGGGCACACTATGCTTTTTGAAGGACACATTTTTGTCGGGTGTCCAAATTTCCAACATCTACTACATTGGGTCACTGGGAATATATAAGGTTCAACTTTAGCCTTAATTTCGTAAATATATACGTGTGGTGGAAGTGATGATCCCTTAAATCCGATGCGCACAGTCTCACTAGGCACCCAACTATTAGCTCCTGGACTATCTATTTTGTCATTCCGTCTATCTAATCTTTTCACCGATATAATCTCGAAATCGCCTGAAATACTTTCAATCATTTCCTCATTGGTGATATCTAAGTCAACATTCCTAATCATTCCATATGAAATGCCAACTTCTGACGTCTTTTGACATTTCCATTCCAGTTCAGCAAAGGTCTTACATTTTAAAAACAACTCTGCACTAGTATCGTTTTCAAAAGTAATAATCATTCTATATTTATGAATATATTTAACACGACTCGTTCCCAGTATCCCATTTTCTTTAAAAAGCCGAGCTAGTGCAAATTGCTTAGGCAGTTCATTCTTGCTCGATATGCTAACTTGTACGCTTTCTTCCGAATTCCCATTTCCTACCTGTTTTCTTACCTTCATTCCTCTTACTACTGTGTTCCATCCTTCATCCGATGAGTTTGCCTCTCTTGTTCTTTTTCTCCTCAAGATACTTTCCTCCGCCATACTATGTGTGTTGTCGTCCCCAATCGTTTGTGTTAAAACTTCAACTTCTTCATCACTCATCGAGTTAATATCTTCATCATTTACGCATCTATTCATTGCAACTTGATAACACGATGCGAGCGCGGTCGCTCGGCCAAAACCCGTTTGGGCCGGGACCGCGCGAGTAAGGTAAAGAAATAATTTACAATTTATCTATGCACAACTCATCGTAAACAATAACCGACCGATTACTACGACGCGCCAATCAACACTGGTAAGGGTTTTAATTTTAAAATTACTTCTTTTGTTGCTAACCTTAAATATTCAATACGCGCTTTACAAACACAATTTGGAGCCCAAGACTTGTCATTTTTATTCAAAAATATGCCAAAATACAATAGTTGCGGATTTTTAATTCATTCCAGTATAGGTTTTCTGTACTCTTTTTAATACATGTTCTCCAGATATATAGCAAAAATGGTCAGGATTATTTAAATAGTTTCTCCTTGAACCACTCATGTCGCAAAAACTTATAAAATTCATCTTAACACACTGAAATACCCAAGTTAATAACGAATATATACGCAAAGAGATGAACGTTAACAACACAGAAATTCGACCTGCACTAACACTTTTAAGGGTCGATTTGGTAAGACAAGTGAACAATATCACCCACAAAATTCACAGCAACAGACAATAAGTTTAATTTTGTAAACTAGTGTTATGATAGATTTTTAGTAATATGTAACTAATTTTCTTGCATTATACATATTGTAAAAGTTTTGGCAATAGTTTCATAACCAACCGTCTGTTTAACTTGGAGTTGGTTAATTGGAGTTGGTGCCAATCTATGTAAGGCACTTAATCGTTGTTTACGAAACTCAAGAGGTATGTAAGGTTTGTTAATGTTCATACCTGCAATACACGGCAAATATATATATTGATATGGAGCTTATACTTATGTATAGCCTATTTATATAGGCTTTAATAACACACTACCCCAGAAGACAAGCGAAGAATATTGCGTGTATCTTCTATACCAATAAATAAAATTGGAGTGTCTGTTTGTAATGTCTGTTTGATAATAGAGAGTGTCTGTTTGTAATGTCTGTTTAATAACTGTTTGTTCCGGGTAATCTTCAAAACGGCTGGACCAATTTCAAAAATTCTTTCACCAATGGAAAGTTATAATATCAGAGCGTAAACTAGGCTATATTTTATCCCGGTATTCCCACGGGAACGGAAACTACGCGGGTAAAACGACTATAACCTATAACCGAAGCGAAGCGAGGGCGGGTTGCTAGTTATATATAAATTTCTTGTGTACGTGTGTATGTCGCTGAACTCCTCCCAAACGGCTGGACCGATGTTGACGAAATTTTTTGTGCATGTTTAAGGGGATTCGAAACACAATTCGAGACACAATTAGACCCGGTAGGTGGCGTTTATATGAACAGAATAACGTCTGTTGGATCAGCTAGTACAATATAAATTTGATATTTAAGACTCCACTGGTTTTCTGTGTGGTGACAGAGTAAAAATACAATTTGCCACCGCCTATCTTGGCCATGGGTGTCGTAAAAGATGACTAAAGTACGACTACATGCATATAACATCTATACAAGACAAGGAAAACTGTAAACAAAACCCTATGTCAACCCATCTGACCGGCGTGGGATAGTAGGCCAATTTCCCTCCCATAATGGGCCCGAACCTAGCGGTGGAACGTATATGAGCTAAAATGATGTTAATGACTCTATTGAGGGGAAACATAGTCAGTGTAAAAATGAAAAACAAAAAAGAAATCATCATCATTTCAGCTCATATACTTACAATTATTGTCATTTTTGGAGTCGGTGTCTATGTCTATGTCGGTATTTGTGTCGGTGTCCTAGTTTTTTTGGCCGACACCGACTCCAAAAATAACAATAATTGTAACTACATTATATTGTCGTAATAATTTAATTGACTTTTAAGTACTCGTATATTTTTTTATTTCATCAAGTTGAAGAAGAATTATTTTTTTTGCTTTTTAGTGCATATTCATTTGTTTGGGAATTGTTTTTTGTTTGAAGTCGGTTTTTTTTTTGTTAATATTTTTTTTTTTATTTGATATTTAGTGAATGTGAAGTGCACATTTTTATTCTACCTATAAGTCAATCTACTAATAGTGCTGCTCGTTTGAGACAGTACCGTTCAACATTACGGTAGGTGACTCAAATATCCGGATAAGAGATTCAGCCGAGTGTCGATAATTTGCTCCTAAGAATTGAAAAGTACCGTTACTTTAGCATGGATCCTATAATCAGAACCTAATCAAACTACCCTTTTTTCTTTTTTTTTGGGGTCTGTTGCGGTCGACGCACTTCTCGCCCCACTCCGTCTGGAGGACAGAGGGGCGTAAGCACACATAGCCGCAATGCACTTGAACACCACGTCACCTTCGTCGTTGGACCGACCACCGGAGCAGGGTTATTTGTCTTTAGTGGTCGGCCCGACGGAATACACCCTAGTGGGGTACTCTCCCATCGACCGACGTCCCCCCCTCGGGGAGGACATCGGACTTTCCTCACGCGGTCGGCCTCTCGGCGGGTGATGGACTAATTCCCCGGTCACGTCACCCGCGACCTCGGCTAGGGCGGCATGAGGCGCAGGTAGTCGCGCCTACGCCCTACTCGTCGAGGCTCCACCACCTTCATCTGCGAGATCAATCAAACTAAAAAATCAAACTAAAAAAGAATCATCGAAATCGGTTGGTGTTATATTGAGTTTTCGTCCATGTGTACTATATACTTTATGCAAATTTAAGACTTAAAGAGTTTTCTCATGGATACCACGTTCAAAACTGGTCTAAATTGTAACGGAACCACACGAAAAGCACCAGCTTTCAAATAAATAAAAAACAATCATCAAAATCGGTTCACGCAGTCGAAAGATGTAAGGAACTGAGGTAAGGAACTTAAAAAAAAATTAACGTCGAATTTACTTTAAAAAAGGAGAAGGTTCTCAACCTTTTCCTTTTTTATAGTCGATTAAAAAAGAATCATCGGCTTCGGTTGGCGTGATTATTGAGCTTTCGTCCATTTATCGCGCACATACTTAATGCAAATTAAAGACTTATATGGTTTTCCCATGGATGCCATTGTCGAAACTGGATGAAATTGAAATGGAACCACACGGGAAGCACCAGCTTTCAATAAAAAAGAATCATCAAAATCGGTATACCCAGTCGAGAGTTCTGAGGTAACAAACATAAAAAAAAATACAGACGAATTGAGAACCTCCTCCTTTTCGAAGTCAGTAAAAAAAAAGAAATCATCATCATTTCAGCTCATATACATACCAGCTCGAGCATCCTTCACAATTCGAGGGAAATTAACCTACTATACCAGGGTGTTCAAACGGGTTGTATGGTTTTATTTTCCACGTTTTGAATCCCACGAAGGATAAGCTTTTATCATCATCATCTCAGCCCATATATGTCCTACTGTTGGGCTCGGGCGTCCTCCATAATGGAAGGGTACTTGACCTACTATACCACGCTGTTCAGACGTGTTGGTATAGGGTTTTATTTCGAGTTTTCCTTCTCTCGCATAGATGATATATGCGTTTTATATCCCTTAGTCGTCTCGTACGATCACCCACGGGTAAGATAGGGAGTGGTGAATTGTATTCTTAATCCGTCACCACACAGAAATTTTACACGATCCACAAATACGATCCACAAATTGTTGAGTCTAGATGTAATTTATGCCCGTTAATCATGTTTGTAAATTTCCCTGTAATGCAAGAATTATTTCCTTAGTACAGGATATTGTGTATTAAAACAAAAACATCGAATGAACACACCATCGCTAGATTACAACTATATATATAAATAGCGACCCACCTTGGATTCGCACAATGCTGATACCAAATATACTACAGAATGTCTTTATATACAACATTCATAGCTTTTTTGACATTAGACAATACAAACATGATTTCTTTAGAAATTACTCTTGAAAAAGCGACATATTATGCCTGTATTTTACATACCTTCCTCTTGAACCACCATTTAAAAACCGAATCAAAATCTATTGCGTAGTTCTAAAGATATAAGTATATATAGGTATAGACAGACAGCTGGAAGCGACTTTGTTTTTACCCGACTAAGGAGGGTTATGATTTTGACAGGCTATGTATTTATTTTTATTTTATTTTTTTTTATTACATTTTTTTTTTTTATTTATTTATTTATTTAAGACAACACCCTGCACTAAGGAAATAATCCTTGTATTGCGGGGGACTTTACAAACATATAATTAACGGACACAAATTACATCCAGACTCGGAACAACAATTTGTGGATCGCACAAAGTGTTGTCCCGCGTGGGTTTATGTTCATCTGTGCCCATAGCACTTCAACTACTTATTAGAACCGGATAAATAAGGTATCGTTAAAAGCGTCTTGATCGTCCGCTGGTTATAGGCTATATGATGTCACTGAATCTAATATGGCGCCCTCTATAGGTCTTAAAATACTGTGTTAAAAAATAAATTTGAGACAAATATATCGTATTTCATATCATTGGACATGTCGTTAATTGTACATTTAAAAAAAATATATTTAGCATTTGCTCTTGACTTTATCCGGATTTATTCGATAACTCGGTTTTTTATGGTAGTTGGGTTTGAGTTTTTACTTTTATCTTGTAGATATACTATGTAGTGTTAAATCCTCAGATAACTGCGAAGTAATCGCACATGTTTTATACGTATACGTATATATTAAGCAATAGAATATAACGACACCAATAATTATATCGAATAGGAGCAATATAATAGCTGCTTGGCAAAATGTATTGGCATTGATGTCAGCGAGGGTATAAAATGGAAAAGGGATAATGATCAGAAAAAAATCAGTAACAAGTCTTTATGGTCGGAAGAATGTTTTTGAATCTATACAGATTTGATATTTTCTTTTTATATTGCAAGCTGGGATATCTTTATAATTATAAGTATACTAACAATTTTTGCAGTTTCGGACGCGTAATTCCCGTTACTACGTGAATACCGGATTAAGAGCGTTTTCGGTAATCGGCACTTCTCGCATTTTTGGTTTTTTGCTACGGTCCGATATCGACGCACACTAATGCACTACACACACGCGAGTTCATAGAATGACCAGTCTTGAGCCTTGGCGCTTATAATAATCAATCTCTAATATATTCTTCGGAGAAGTAGATTTTCAAAAATCAACATGATGTAAATTTTAAAATTTTTAATTAAAAACCAAATCTCATAACAGTAAAACGGTTAAAATTGTATTTTTAATATGCAAAGTACAGGAAATAGTAAAATATAGGCACAGAGTATAACTTACAAGGAGACCCTCAGACGTGTGGGTCGGGGATTTCCATGATTTTTGGTGGGGTGGTAGAGGGGGCACGAGGGTATCACAACTACTAAATATTAGGGTCAACTGGGCCCTCGTTAAAAAGATTTTAAGGGTCAAAGTTGGATGGGTAATTTATGTACTAGAAAATTCAAAGTCGAATCGCCAACAAGCGGTAATCTCGTGGTAACGTGCTCGCCGGCGGGAACTCTAGTCTCGGGTTCGAGACTCGACAACTTATTTTTTTAAATTATCACATTATTGTGTAATAATTTAAAAAAAATAAAAAAACCCCAATCGACGTCCCTATCCCGGGACGTCGGTCGCCGTCACACGGTCAGGCTCTCTGCGGGTGACACACTAAAGTCCCCGGTCCGGTCACCCGCGGACTCGCCTAGGGCGGCGTGAGGCGCGGATACTCGTATCTGCGCCGCCCGAGTCGCCGGTGGCGGAACGTGTGACCAAAGATTGATCACACACGAGCCGGCTTCTCCTTTCGTGAGATGACAGCCTCACAGAAGGCGGTGACCGCATTCCAGTTCCTGACGCTGCTGAGCATCTCCCTAGTGATGGTCGGCAGGGTCCGGTCGGCACCGGTGATTGCAACGAGTTCACAGCGCTGCTCTGCCCACGAGGCACACACCTCGAGCCTGTGCTGCGCCGTGCTCACGTCGCAATAGCAGTGGTGACAGGATGGTGTGCTCTCCCTCCTAACGAGCTTGCGCAGGTACTTGGCTATCGTGACCCATCAATACCTGCACCAGTCGGAAGGAATGTACCCCGTGCTGCCGACCCAACCACCCCATCAGCACCAGCTGAAAGGACTCAACGGTCCTGATACCGTATTGAGGCTTCTCCAGTCCGATTGCCCAACGAGCAATGGCGTCTCGGCGGGCGTCGACCCGCCAGGCGGCAATCACCCTGATTGAGGCTATATGTGGCTCGCGTCTCTGATACTCGCAGGTAAAGCTCGGCGAGTACCTCCGCCTGCAGGTCCCACCGGAGAGTTCCGGCCAAGAGGCACGCAGCCTCCGTGGCTGCCGTGCAGTAGTCGAGTATGGCCCTAGTCGCCATGGCCATGGATGTCTAACAAGTCCAGTCAGAGATTTAAATCTACCCACTACAGAAATTAGTTATTAAATTTTGATCCACATTTTGCTACATATTTATTGCTAGTACAAGAAGAAAATGATTCTCTATGAAAAAATTATATTGTGTATGGTTAGTAATTATTAAACATTAAATTTGAGTTAGCTGATAATCTTCAGAAGATGAGGCTGCATAAATGTTCCGTTCGGATTTTTGATGTGAAATATCTATAGGCGGGGTGAACCTGACCGTCGCGTGGCATTAAAAGCGGCGTCAACGCCACGCTTTGCGGTAACGACTTCAAAATAATTTTGATGTTTCACGTCTACCAGGCGTGCTGAGTGACGGCTCACTTCTCTTTTCGTTTACTCTTTTGAAACTATAAGTACCTTACAGTTTTGTCGTGTGTTCTCAAAGTCCGACTTTACACCACCTGCATACGGCCTATCAGGACCTATGCCAGCGAGGCCTTAACAAATAAATATCCGCGGTTCCGCCCTCGCCGTCGAGGTGCGAAACCGCGCCGCGCAAAAGTCACGACTAAAAACGTGGGCACGCCCACTTTGCCTGCAGCGACGCCCCAAGCCGAGGTCCGTTCCCCACAGGGGGAGCCCTTGGGCTATGTCGCTTAGCATACTTTTCTCCGGGTTGAGAGCCCTCAGCGCTCACCCATAGTCCGCGTCAAGCTGTCAAGGCCATCTGCGGCCAACAGCTGTACACACAAAAAAAAAAAAAAAATCGTGTGTTCTCTTTTTCCTTGCCTTGTAACCGATTTTGTTCCCAAGATACAATCTACTTTTTCGACCCATCACCTAAAACGTAAAAAGATTCAATATTATTCTTTACTAGCAACCCGCCCTCGCTTCGCTTCGGTTATAGGTTATAGTAGTTTTACCCGCGTAGTTCCCGTTCCCGTGGGAATACCGGGATAAAATATAGCCTAGTTTACGCCCTGATATTATAGCGTTCCATTGGTGAAAGAATTTTTAAATCGGTCCAGCCGTTTTGAAGATTACCCGGAACAAACAGACAGACAGACAAAAATTTTTTAATTGCTATTTTAGGCATAGGTGTCATGCAAATAACCGTGTGAGCATGAAAAAAGCCTATTATTTTGACATTACAAACCGACACTCCAATTTTATTTATTGGTATAGATAGAGATCGCATGAAAGTAATTAAAAGAATTAGGTAGTAATAAATACTTACGTATCAAAACCGATTAGTCGCAGTATACGCTCAAGTTCGTATTGTCGTCTTTTACGCTGTGAGCGGAGAGCTCGAGCGACGTGACCCTGCTCCGGTGAGCGCCAAGGCGCGACTGGCTTACGAACAATTATGCCGTTCAATTTATAGTAATATTTAAAATTTTATTACGAGGGTGACTATTCGTATTTCAATTTGGTTTTTTTTTTTACTGCTTCTACAATAGTCGAACAAATAGTGGATATTTTTTTAAATATTCCAAGGTTAGTATTATTCACAAAATTAAATGTTTTACAGGAGCCAATTTCGTCAAATTAATCTTAAGGAAATATTTTTTTTTTAGTTTTAAAAGGAAGAAATCTTGAATTTCATTTTATACATACCCAAGAACAGTAATTTTCCTAACATCTACAATTTTTTTCGAGCTGCCACGACTTATCGTTTATTCGTACCTGAACTTCAAAACTCAGCGTTTTCGTAAAATCTTATTAACTTAAGTTCAAAATACCCTTGCCTTTTAATAAAATAGTTACAATATTGAGTTATAATTCTGTACAAGCACAATATAAAGATGTGTTTAATGTAGTGGTTATATAAATTTTTAGTAAGCTATTATGATGAACGAGTAACCAGTCCTCAAAAAACTACATTTTTGGGTTTACGGCCGCTTATTACCGATAACGCTCTTAAAATAGTCTCAGTTACTCCCATAGAAAATTATTATCAATATCAGTCCAACCGTTACCATGATTATCCGAAAAAGGGCACTTTTTAACAGGGGAAAATCTTATAGGTTCGCGTCACCGTCAAGCTGATGACTGGCGCATAGACAGTTTGCTGTGCGCCTTAGATTCTGTATGGGTGACATCTCATGCGTTCACGTCACCGACATGCTTATAGCAGTAGCTATACAGCTGACGTAAAGTGCTGTGTATATCTTATAAGTGAAATTAAATGAATTTAGTGAAAAGGTCAATGTGAATATACTGTGCATTCTTGAAATAGTGTTTTTGTTTGATATTGTTTGAAGCGTTAATTGGAATCACTGTGCAGTACAATAGTGAGTAGTAAATAAATATATTAATATTGTTATTTACTACTCAGAACGAAGGAAGGGATTAGAAAATTTTATATTATTAACATTATTTTCAATCTTCGTGTTTATTATGGTGTTGGAAAATGTTGTGTTTTATTTTTTTCTAATATTTAACTCTGTAATGTATCATAAAAGCCGGATTAGTATTTATAGCAAAAGTTCTACGTTTTCACTTCTATCGGCAGTGTCTATTAAGATATATCGTTAAACGAGCAATGCTTGTATATATATATATATATATATATATATATATATATATATATATATATATATTCAGGATCTTGGAAACGGCTCCAACGATTTTGTTGAAACTTGGCTTACTAGAGGTTTCGGATCCAAAAAAACGATCTAGCTAGGTTTTATTTATAGAAAATGTTTTGTCCGTGTTTTTAGCAAAATAAATAATGACATTAAATTTTAAAAGAATATGAATTCAAATTTCGTTGGCAACGTCATGAGTTACGATAGCTCAGATGGGAAGGTGACAGGTTTTAACTGTGGTATTTTTTCAATCAAACAGCGTCGGTTCGAATCTCGGTGTGATTATTATTCTCTTTTTGTAATTTTTATATAATTTTCATTATTTATTTTTTATTAATATATATCTAAATAAATTCGACAAAATATTCCGTGCGAAGCTCGGTCAACCAGATATTTTAGATATTAAAGATGCAAGACGATATTTATTAAATAGGTAATTCCACTTGTACTTCTGTTTTAATTTTGACAATTAGCTAGCCTACACAACACACTTATAATTGCAACTGTCGTATAAATATATTTATAAAGTTTGCATTTAGTTTTAAGTTTAGAAAGTCAAGTCGCCATCTTTAATTGAGAATTGCCCAATTAAGATTCCTCTGGCAGTTTGGTAGAACATGAAACATAGGCTATTACATTCTTAAACGTTCCACTTTAGGGTATAAGCTTCCTCCACAATAGGAGGGAAAGTGAGCTATTATACCACGCTGGTCAGACGTGTAGAATTTTATTTCGAGTTTTTCTTCTCTTGCATAAATATTATATGCATATTATGTCCCTAAGTCGTCTTTTACGATACCCCAGAGTAGGATAGGGGGTATTGAATTATATTTCAACTACGTTACCACACGGAAAATATTTACCAAATTTTCATAATTTATTAAGATTACATTTCATTGTGTGTGTTTCAGTGATGTGTGATAGCGGCTTCGAATACTACCAACCCTTGCTTTGCTCGTGGGTGTCGTAAAAGACGACTAAGAGCCCTAGATTGACCCGGACCAACTCCATCTGGTACCATTTGGGTCAACGATTACATTCCCAAGGAGGGTTGACGTCAGGCAGGCGGCCGGTCATAAAAGTCATTGCCGAAACTTTTTGCAATATGTCAAAGCAGATGACATATTGCGTCGACCCTAAGTAATTGGGATAAGAGCAAGATGATGATGATTAAGATTACATTTCATATAACGTGGAAATTATTATAATAATTTTAGTATACTATCCATACTAATATTATAAATGCGAAAGTAAGGATGTTTGTTTGTTTGTTTGTAACGCTTTCACGCTTAAACCACCGAACCGATTTAAAAAAAAAAAAGTGAGCCGTCGCTCAGGACGCCTGACAGATGTGAAACATCGAAACTATTTTGTACGAGTAGAGACACGGTATCGAATATAAAGTATCGATACTGAACTCATGAATAGTATCGAAAGATAAGTAACGTACTGTTTAAAGTATCGAGTACTTTTATTTACTTTATCTTTAAGTATCGAGTACTTTTCTTTCGATACCGATACTTTTGTATTCGATATTTTAGTCAATAAGTACTTTTTGGTAGGTATCGTATCGAATAAATTATCCCATTTTAAAATTGACTTTACGACTCATATTTATGCTAACGTCATTTAGTACAAACGAACTGAACCTTCTAAAACATAGCTTGAAATAATTTGCGATTTATAAACCAGAAATAGCGCCATCTATTGAGCAAACGACCAACTCTAAGCTACAATATATTTTATAAAAAACTCTCTAATCCTGTAATGATAATAAGACAAGCTGTTTAAAGTGAGTCAAAATCCAATTCTTAAGGAGTTGGTGACATACAAATAAATAAATACACAGCTGAAACTAATAAAAGCCTATAAAAAATGAAATGCTTTCATCCGTTCACAGACATTCTTTCCGCACGAAGAGTGTGATTTAGGAAACAGAAATGGCGGCATTTATCGAGCTAACGACCAACGCTCAGCTCCAATATATTTAATAAAGAAATTTTTAATCCTGTAATGATAATAAGACAAGCTATCTAAATAATTTTAACGTCATTGGTCCTCCTTAAATTTTTAACTTTTAAATGTAATTTGACTGTTTAAAGTGAGTCAAAATCCAATTCCTATGAAGTCGGTAATATACAAAGAAATAAATATATATACACCTGAAACTAATAAAAGCTCATAAAAAAACGGTTCTCCAGTTTTCGTAGCTGAAAGTAAACTAAATACCATACCTACTGGTATATTTATATTACTAAGTTAGAGAATTTTATATTAATTTATAAAACAAGTATATATGCATAAAAGAACATTAGATTACGACAGGAACTAATACGATAAAACTAAGGCATAAAGTATTAATAAAATATCGCGATTTTTTTGCCAAAAAATTATGCCTTTTATTCAATAAACATTTATTTTCATTAATATATATATAATTTTAATTATATAATAATTAATATATATATTATAAGTAACAATTTACTTTGAGTTCACTAGATGGCGTTGTACAAAATTTTAAATCGCACCATGGTTTCGTTACAAAAATGTAAGTATATGCATCCAAATAATTGTTTAATATTTAATTAATAGGGGACCGCGAGGCGTGGCGTTAAACGCCACGCGACGATTACAGTCACCCTCGCCTATAGATGTTTCACATCAAAATTCTTTCGCCAATGGAAAGCTATAATATCAGGGAGTAACATAGGCTATATTTTATCCTGGTATTCCCACAGAAACGGGACCTACGCCGCGGGTAAAGCGACTGAAACCGAAGCGAAGCGAGGGCGGGTTGCTAGTAATACCATAAAACATCAAAATATTGAATACTAGCAACCCACCCTCGCTTCGCTTCGGTTTCAGTCGCCTTACCCGCGGCGTAGTTCCCGTTCCTGTGGGAATACCGGGATAAAATATAGCCTATGTTACTCCCTGATATTATAGCTTTCCATTGGTGAAAGAATTTTTGAAATCGGTTCGGTGGTTTAAGCGTGAAAGCGTTACAAACAAACATCCTTTCGCATTTATAATATCAGTATGGATTGTTCAAGATTGTCACATAATATTTTCAGATAATTTTTTCACAGTCACGTCTATCTTAAGTAGATAGTTATCTAGAAATAAAGAATATAAGCGGTTTTTATATAGGAAAAGTCACCCGTAAGTTTTGCTAAAATCTTTTTGATATACAAGAAGGTAACTAAAAGTGAAATATACCTTTATCACCCAGAAACATGTCACTTTAAATTACGCTTTAGCCCCACAGGACTACATCGTGAAAATATAGAACATCAAAATCTTTTCGACAATAAATATTTTTAGAGAGCTGATACCCCGACATTCTAAGTACATCAACGTGTAATACATTAGTGGGGACAGGTCAGAAATACATCCATTCATCCATCAATATCATGGAGATCCATTGTTGACCATAGGCCTCTCCACAAGTATACCATTCGGAACAGTCTTCCGAATGGACAAGACTGGTCCCCTGTGATTTTCAATATGTCGTCAGTCACTTAGTGGAGGGGTCTTTTCTCCCCAACGGTTATCGGCTCGACGAGCTATGTGATATTGATACTATTTGCAGGTGCCCATTGCCATTTCCACTACTGGTCTCTAACCTCTTCC
The DNA here is from genome assembly GCA_032191425.1 of Lymantria dispar. Taxonomy (NCBI): domain Eukaryota; kingdom Metazoa; phylum Arthropoda; class Insecta; order Lepidoptera; family Erebidae; genus Lymantria; species Lymantria dispar. The sequence goes on along the minus strand of CM063465.1, from coordinate 14,831,321 downwards.
CTAATAGGAGAGAGATTGACCCACTATATTATGTTAGACATGTTGCTGTAGTGTTTTATTTCGAGCGTTACTTCTCTTGCACAGACAATATATAATATCAGGTTGACCGAGCTTCGCTCGAAATATTTATGTGGAACTAGCTGACCCGGCGAACTTCATACCGCTTAATTATTGGAGGCATATTTAGTAAGTCACAAACACAATACTTTTTTAATTTTATTGAAATTTGTTGCTTTTAGATTTTTAGGAATATTAAAGAATTATAGTATAGATGCACAGCAAAGAGACGTTTACATTTCAAGTGACATTTTACCATAGACAATTTTTTTTTGAGTGAATACTGACAAATATTTACACTATAACTATCAAACTACATCTGTCGTTTTTTTTTTTGACGGTGGCCATGGTTAGGAAAAGAAGAAGAACTACATCTGTCATCGAGAAAATAAAGAATTCAAACAACTATAATATTTAAATTGTTGATATTTTAAAACTATTTTCCAGAAGTTATAGTGAAGCTATATATCCCTCAACTCCTTAAAATGCATTGTCCCTTTTGTAAAAAGTGGATGGAACGGCAGAACAAAAATAATAACTGTCCAGGTTGTATTAAATTATTATTAAGATGCGACAAATGCTACAACATAATCGCTGACACCTTCAGATTTTGTACCAAGTGTGGTAAGAATGTAGAACGAATAATACGCGTGAACAGGGCAAAAGTACAAAAAAATATATTAAAGCAAAAGCTGCTATCTAAACCAAAACACGTTTATACAATGCCATCTTCATCATCTGAGGAGACATTCTGTGAATTAAATTTATCGGCCGAAGACATACAGGACATTCATGTTATTGAAGACAGCCAAAAGCCCAACATCAAGAATGTTCTGGTAGATATTGATGTTATTGAAGACAGCCAGCAGCTCAACATTGATAATGTTCTGATCGAATCAGATTTATCCGAGTCGCCTAGTACTTCCGCCATATTATCATGTTCTGGCGAGCCAAGTGGTTCCTAAGTAGATGGAGCCAAGTTGATGAAAATAAAGAGTTACTAATACACGTTGACATTGGCAAAATAATCGTCAAGCAAAGATGGAAGGCATAATTTGAAAAGAAAAAGAAGAAGAATGATTAATATATTTTGAAATAAAAAAAAATGTTGTATCAAATTGAGTTTTATTTTAGATATATACAACATATTATTATATAATTGTAAGGATCCAAATGCACATATTATATACATATTAAGTCATTTATTTATATTTATACACTCCATATACAAAAATTTAAAATTTTCGTGGATGTGCTCGTCTCTGGACTGTGAACATGATAAACAAATCTTTGCTTAAATTAAATACAACACAGTTATCATCATCATCATGATATCGGCTAATAAATGTCCACTGCTGTACATATATACAGTTAATTAATATAGTGCTTTCTGGTAGACAATATTTTTAGTTTTTTTTTGCGGTGCGTAAATAAATAAGGATGTTGGTTTTCCGACACGCGAACACGCAACGTATAATTGTCCATGTGTGAAACAGGGAAACTCTAAGTTTATTCCGCAAACTTGCAACGATTGGCCTTGCGATTTATTTATGGTCATTGCAAAAGCTAGACGCACGGGAAATTGCAACCTTTTAAAATCAAATGGCAAATCCGTTGGAATCATAGGTATTCGTGGGATTAAGATATCCTCTCCTTTGTATTTTCCTTTGATTATTTTAGCTTCGATGATGTTATTCATGAGTTTCTTCACAACCAATCTCGTTCCATTGCAAAGTCGAGGTTGATTAATATTACGCAGCATGATGACAACTGACCCTACTTTTAATTTCAAATTATGTGGTGGTAGTCCAGGCAAGTCCAATGAATTTAAAAATTCTGTAGGATAGTTGACTACGTCATCCTGGTATGTAGCCGTGTCAACTGATTTGTACGTAAACAACTCTCCTGGAAGGAAATTCTGAATGGTAGCATTGAGATCATCGACATCTTTGTTTTTTGCTGCCAATATTGCTCGTTCACTTAGCCAATCGTGGTTATTATATTGTTGTTTAATGTCCAGAAAAACACGCTGAATAAGCTCCTCTTTCGATTCTGTGAAGTGATAGAAATCTGTGGGAAAAGTCATTAATCCGGTCGAGCTGTCAACTGCGACCTTACCATTGCCAATATCCAGCAACTGCTTCGAAAACACAGTCGCAGTTTGATCTTGTTGCAAAAACACTCGCATGTTAGTAGTTAATTATAGTGTCTTTACGTGCCGCCACAAATTTGATGATTTTAGACATGCGTTTATTTCGTCAGCAACAGTCGATCGAGGAATTACTGGAAGAATCTGACGAAAATCACCTGACAACAGTATCATGGCTCCACCAAAAATGTTTTGGTTATCACGTAAATCTTTTAACGTCCTATCTAGTGCCTCCAGCGACCTCTTGTGGGCCATTGTGCATTCGTCCCAAATTATCAATTTGCATACTTGGAGAGTCTTCGCCATAGCGCTATTTTTGGCGATGTTGTAAACTGGCGTTTCGTTGATATGCATGTTTAATGGTAATTTTAAGGCTAAATGTGCAGTTCGTCCGCCTTCTAATAAAGTTGCTGCTATTCCAAATGAAGCCAACGCTAGGGCTACCTCATTTTGCGATCGGATCTTTGCTAATAGCAATGTAATTAGGAACGTTTTCCCAGTACCCCCAGGAGAATCAAGAAAGTAAATCCCCCCAGACCCACTGTTTACAGCTTGTATCAAACGATCGTACGCAATCCTTTGTTCTTCGTTCAATTGCGAAACAGTTGTGCGAACTGCTTCGGTCATAGCTTGAGTATCGTACTGGAGTTCTCTTTGCAACTCATGGTTTAATGCATCTTGCATAGCACGATTGGGTGCTGTCAGGCCCAAACACGACAATACTTTATTTTCCATCAATAAACACATATCTTCTATTATGATCAATGTGTCATTGTAAATCTCTGCCGTAATTTCCAATGTAGGATTCAAAGTTTCACAACGCACGCGATTCAACACATCCTCAGACATGTCATCCCTATATTTCATCCACAAACCTTTCGGATTTGAGGGGAAACATGTCGATATTATAATCGCAAACAGTGTGCGAATTTGATGCGGCGATGAAGATATCACGGAATCCTTGAGCGTATCATCCCAATTTTTTTTTTTTTTTTTATTTTTTTTTTATTTTTTTTTTTTTTTTTTTTTATGGGTGGGCTATGGTAAGCGCACGCGCGGTCCAATCCATCCGGGGCGATGAAAGGACGGCGCGCGGGCCCATAACCCACCCGTACCCACGTCACCTCGTTATTGGGCCGACCACCGGAGCAGATGTAACTTGTCGTCAGTGGTCGGCCCGACGGAATACCCTTTCGGGTATCCTCACCTCTCGACGTACTGGGACGTCGGTCGCCGTCGCGCGGTCAGCCTCTCCGCGGGTGACGGACAATTCCCCGGTCCGATCACCCGCGGCCTCGGCTAGGGCGGCATTAGGCGCAGATACTCGCGCCTGCGCCGCCCGAGTCGCCGGCGGCGGAACGTGTCGCCGAATAGGAGCTCTACTCGCACACGATCCGCCGCCTCCTTCCGTGAGATTACGGCCTCACAGAAGGCGGCGACCGCGTCCCAGTTCCTGACGCTGACGAGCATCTCCCTGGCGATGGTCGGCAGCGCCAGGTCGGCACCGATAATTGCGACGAGTTCACGGCGATCCCCCTCCCATGCAGCACACTCCTCGAGCGTGTGCTGCGCCGTGTCCTCGTCGCAACTGCAGTGGTGGCAGGACGGTGTGCTCTCCCTCCTGACAATCTTGTGCAGGTACTTCCCGAAGCAACCGTGCCCCGTCAGCACCTGCACCAGTCGGAAGGAAAGCACCCCGTGCGTCCGCTCCAACCACTCCATCAGCACCGGCCGGAGGGCCTCGACAGTCCTGACACCGTACCGAGGACTCTCCAGCCGGACTGCCCAACGGGCAATTACTTCTCGGCGGGCGTCGACCCGCCAGGCGGTGATCTCATTGATGGAGACCATGCTGCCGCGGGCGCGCGTCTCCGACACCCGCCGATAAATGTCGGCGAGCATCTCCGCCTCCAGGTCCCACGGGGGGGTTCCGGCCAGGAGGCACGCTGCCTCCGTCGCCACCGTGCGGTAACCCCGTATGGCCCTGATCGCCATGACCCTCTGTGGTCGCCACAGGAGGGCCCTAAGACGGACGGTCAGGGACCCCGCCCACACCGGTGCGCCGTAAAGGGCCATCGACCGGATCACCCCCACGTACAGCTGTCGGCACGTAGCACTGGGTCCACCCACATTCGGCATCAGCCGCGAAAGGGCGGACGCCGCGCCGACAAGCCGGGGAACAAGTCGATGGAGATGCTCCCGGAACCAAAAATGTCCGTCGAGCACCAGGCCCAAGTACTTCATGTGGGCCTGGATGCTGATGGTGACCGAATTCACGGTGATCGAAGCGCCGGCGGGAGGCCCGGCGGTACGGAGGCCATGGAACAAAAGGGCCTCCGTCTTTTCCAGGGCTACCCTCAACCCCAGCGCTTCGATCCGCCTGACAATCTCCTCGGTGCCGAGAGTTGCCAGGCGTGCCGCCTCCTCGAGCGTCCCACCCCGGGCTGTGACGAGTGTGTCGTCGGCGTAGCAAATTACGCCCAGCCCGGGTGGGAGGCTTCCTCTCAACGCCCAGTCGTAGCTGATGTTCCACAGGGTCGGACCCAGAACCGACCCCTGTGGGACACCGCACGTCATGGGCGTTCGCACAACGTCCCCTACTCGGTCAACGTAGAGGACGCTGCGCCCCTCCAAGTAGTCTGCCACCAGCCGCCTGAGGTACACGGGCACCCCGTGGTACCTTAGCCCCTCCCTGATGCAGCTGAATGGCAGACTGTTGAAGGCGTTGGCGATGTCCAGGGACACCGCCAATAGGACTCCTCCGCCGGTGACGGCCTCCGCTACCACGGCCTTCAGATCGAAGCAGCGATCACGCAGCAGGGCCGCGATCGTCGAACGCCCCCTCCGAAAACCAAACTGGGCGTCGGACAGATCGGGCCCAACCCCGACAAGGTGCCGCTCGATGCGGGAGCGTATCATCCCAATGCGAATCGTTTTCAAGCAACCGTAATAATTGACACGCCTCACGGTAAGTCGCACACAGATGTCCATCAACTGTTCTCAATTGTTGAAAAGATGTCGGACCAGGAACATTCACCAATAACAATCTAAGATAATAACATTCATCGTTATTAGGATGTACTGTATATATACGGCCCATAGCATCTGTGGCAAATACATTTTCATATCCTTCAAGTGGTGTTCCTTGTTTACGACACTGAAAAGACTTTGATGATGCGTTCCATGTGTAGTAGCGCGGCATATCAGCATACAGCAAACTGCGAGCGAATTGATCAGTTTCACAAATTGAGAAGAAACCTGTCAATGTGGTCAGAGGTGGACGTGCCGCTCTATCCACAGCGTTGTTTGGGTTGAAATACACTCGTTGTTCATTTTCCAAATGAACTGCCAAATGGAATACAGTGGGATGTCTTTCATGAATTGCAAACGAAAATATGCGCCAAATAGCTTCATTGCTGCTTACATAGCGACCCATCTGATAGTGAGACACTTCATCATTTGTGTTTGTTACTGCGAAGATGGCCATGTCGCTACCTTTGTTAACATATTTACATATGTACTTTATGGATTTCACAGAGTTACAAAATTCCACATTGATGTGAGCTTCAAAAGTTTTGGACAATATGGGCGAGAACGGCACAATCCAACGATTGTCTACATGAAAATCTTGTCCTTTTATCTTGACATCTACAGATCGTCCACCATCCTCAACTGATCGCCGACGATACAATGGGTAACCATCGATTCCCGAGATGGTTTCAGCAACCAAGTTTCTCGGGTACCGTTTGGAGCACTTGCCGTCGATCATACAGGGTGAGCTGTTGTTGATAACTCCGCAAGGTCCATGTATCATGTGTTTAGTTACTATTGTATGCAATTTTGGGTCAACCGTTTCATCAGGAATTTCGGCTGAAATAATGGAATCAATTTCTTCTGGCCTTATTTTGTCAACCAACCAGACTAATATATGAGCATGTGGCAAACCACGCTTTTGCCACTCAACAGAGTACATCCAACAACGTACTTGGTCATACACACGATGCTTTGTAATGAAATTCATTAAAGATTTTAATTTTTGCTTGTAAACTCTGGCTGTGATGTCATGCCTATCAAGTGGTGTTTGGTTGTGTAGCAGATCTTTTTTTATTTCAATCCATTGTGGGTTACAGGTGAATGTAATGAATAGGTCTGGACGGCCATACTTTCGAACATAAGACATCGTATGTTGAGCGTACTCGTGCATGTGGCGCAGGCTTCCGATGTAAGTGGCCGGTAAAATTGTCATTCTTCCTACATTATTTACATTGCCGTCAGCATTGATTGCATCGCGAAGATGAATGTACTCTTCAGATCGAAGCTGCTGTTGGTTTAGACGAATGTATGTCAATCGTTCAGTCTCAATTTTGACGTACATGTCCACTGCATACTGATGAAAGAGCCGTTGACACATCAAAATATGATTTACTTCACCTTCACGGATCATGAGTCTGTATGCATAATAATTCATGGCACTGACTTTTTTGTGTGTATCAGCACCTGGAAGTACAAATGATAAAAAAATACATTTATATATTGAATATATAAAATATTTTATTTTGTATAATCTAATTACCTGTTGTTGGATTAACCATTTTGATATTAAAATGGTACCCATCTTCTCCCTGCCAGAAAATTAATGGGTATTGTAAAGCATCATAAGCTCTATGCGTTTCATATACACGTTTCAATTCATTGTTCCGGCGATGAAGTACAATATCTCTTGATTGCAAATTCTCTCCAACAACGACAATAGCCACTTCATCTATTGTTGGTGAATTAAACCTCCTTGTATGCTCTCCAGCAGGTGTTTTGTCGGCTCTTATTACAATATTATGGCTGTCTGATGGCATCCGATCCAGTGCCATTTTGAACACCTTCACTAATTCATTATTCTCGTGAAGAAATGTTTGCAGTTGTTGGACAATGGTTCGCTTGACGGTTGGATTATGACCACAACGTGTATCAACTTCCGCATCTTGATTGCCCATAAAATAAATTTGCAAAAATTTATGATCTGCATCTGGCACTGGCAGCATTGCCCCCAGTAGATGATTGTTTAAGAACTGGTTAAATTAATTGTGATACAAATACAAATTAGAATTTCACTAAAACAATTATGGTATACTACCTTGAAAGTGGGCATGAACCCGTCTTGTACTATATGCGTTGCACCAAACGATGTCATTTGGAAGCAATTATTATATTTTTGGATGTTAGCCAAGAAGTGTTTAGACTCACTTTCCATCCCATTAACTAATGAGTGTAACGGTTCAGGTGGTGGAACCAATTGTGGCAATTGTACTTTGCCACCAGCACAACATAATCCTGCAGGTTCACTACTGTATTTTAATGCTTTACAATGTTGACAAATGATTGATTTCTCCAATCGTCACAGATTTGTCGGCACTATAATTAATTTCCGGATCGTAGGAAAATGCTCCTCGTTCGAGGTTTACAGGAGCATTGCGTCTGCGGAATCGATTAAATTCATTATCCCGTGCTCGCTGCTGTTGTGATCGATGTGCACGAACTCGTTCCATTCTCTGCCTATCCACTTCATAGTTATTTACTCTTGAACGTAATTCGCCCATACTTGTACGACTGTTATCATTATCAGCCTCTCGCTGGTCATTAGTGCGGTTGGAGCGTAAAGTAGCTCGTTGCACATTTACACGACTTCGACGACCTATGTCAGGTCGTTTTCTTTTCCTCGGCATTGTAAGCAGCGAGAAGAAAATCACTTTTAGCAGTATTTCAGTATTTTTCAAATTAAATGTTTCTTTTTTTTAACATGAGATGACAAAACCAAGGATGTTAAAGTAGGAGCGCAGCAAAAAATCTCTAAATCTATGGACAAAACAATGGAACGTTCGGATACACGGGTTTTTTTTACATGAGATGACAAAACAATGGAACGTTCGGATACACTTATTATTATAATAAAAATATTTTTGAGAATTGGTAACACTGTAAGGTTGGCACCCATCAAACATGTCAACACATTAATTATTTTTATATTTTAAAATTTAAATACACGATGTAATGAGCAAAGTTGATATATGTTGTCGATTCAAAAGTCTTGTTTTAATGCGTTCTTCAATTCGAGTGGAACTGAGAGTAGAAATACCGTCAAATGTTTGACAGAAAGTAAGTGGTCAACTTTTATATGGGAAAATGGAATTGTCGTCTTACTCTATCTTACTTGCAATTTTTCCTTATTTGCTCACCGTTTAGACCTACCCTGGACTACGACAAACATTTTAAAACCAAAATCAGCTCAATCAGCCCAGCCGTTCTCGAGTTTTAATCAGACTAACGAACAACAATTCATTTTTATTTATATAGATTTATTTAGGTATATATTAATAAAAAATAAATAATGACAAATATATAAAAAAATACAAAAAGAGAATAATAATAACACCGAGATTCGATCCGACGCTGTTTGAATGTCAAAAATACCAAAATTAGAACCGCTCAACGTCCCATCTGAGCTATCGTAACTCATGACGTTGACAACGAAATTTGAATTCATATTCTTTTAAAATTTAATGTCATTGTGTTGTTTCACTAAAAACACGGACAAAACAACATTTTCTATAAATAAAACCTAGCTAGATCGATTTTTTGGACCCGAATCCTATAGTATGCCAAGTTTCAACAAAATCGTTGGAGCCGTTTCCGAGATCCTGAATATATATATATATAGGTATATATATATATATATATACAAGAATTGCTCGTTTAAAGATATAAGATATATTTTTTTTGCAAACGGTGGTAAACGAGTAAACAGTACATCTGATGGTAAGTGTTGCTGCCGCTCATGGATCTTTACAAGGCCGTTGCCAACCGTGAAGAAAGTGAAGGGAGTGTGAATGCGTACAATGAGGTTCGGCGATACTAAAGGCATCACTAAAACCCACCACACGCAAGCACCCTTAGAAAGTTTGGCTTCTGGCCCTCTCGTATGCGTATTATCCTTTAGTCATCTTTTAAGACACCCCCGGACAAGATTGGGTATGGTGATATTCTTACTCCATCACAATTTGGATAAATGAAATTTTCTTATAAAAACGCGTTTTATTTTATGTTTTATTCTCACAATCATGAAATATGCTAAATCGTATTTGTGACAATCGCTTAAAAGTTGAAAATAAGTCGCCGAGATCATTGCCGATAAAAGAAATATTCGTCGCGTATCAAACACGAATCACTGAGGTGAAGTCAAGTGATAAAATCTGAAAAATGTTGAATAAAATACGAAGTTTGTATTAAGTTTTTCGTTTTATTTTAGCCTTTTTTTTTTTTTTTTTTGTGGGTGGGTCGTGGTCGGCGCGCCTCCGCACCACTCCGTCCGGGGCGACAGAGGGGCTTAAGCACGCAACTACCGCAACCCACCCGAAAACCACCTCGTATTTATTTTTTTTTTTTTTTTGTTTTTTTTTTTTTTTTTTTAGCATATACCTATCCTGATGTCCATTAGCTTAGCGAATATAATCAGTAAAATTGAAAATTTTGAATAGCCCCCGAATTAAACTAAAATAATAAAAAAAGTATTACGTTCTCTTCAACAGGAATTATCAATTAATTGTCATTTAATGACTATACTGCCACGCGCGAAGCACTTAATCGAAAATTCATACGCCATTACATAATTTTGGTGTTGATACTATTACACTACTGGACCGATCTTAACCAAACATAGCTAAGAACCACTGCCAGACACGCACACGCACACACGCACGAACACACGTACACACACACGCACACACACGCGTGCACGAACACACGTACACACACACGCACACACACACGCACACACACGCGCACGCACACACATTCACACACACACACACGCGCACACACACACCCGCACGCACATGCACACACACACACACAATAAAAAATAGTAAAGTTTGAGAACTCACTAAAACGTCATTACATGAAGTTCATTTGTGATGTTCGAGTAAAAATATTTTTCCATGTAGTGACAGAGTAAGAATACACTCCACTACCTTCTGTCTTGCCCGTGGGTATTGTAAAATACGGCTAGGGGATATAATACGCCTATAGCATCTGTGTAAGAGAAGAAAATTCGAAAAAATCTATATATACTAACATATTTAAGCGGAAGAGTTAGTTTATTTGAACACGCTAATCTCATGAACTACTGGTCTCATTAGAAAAATTCTTTCAGTGTTAGGTTTATCGGGGAAGGCTATAGGCTATATATATGTCATCACTTTTTTTTTAGAGCTTACGCTGCGTGCACTAGATAAAAAGTTAGGTTTCGCTAAAATCATGTGTGTCAGAATTGTATTATTTAAAAATATTTTCACCTTCTACGTAAACAAAATCGCGGGTTAAAGTTAGCACTAGCCCAAGATCCACGCGGACAAAGTCGCGGGCATAAACTAGTCCTGTATAAATCGTCTGTCTAGCGTGGTATAGTTACTTAATCTTCTTTCTATTACGGAGGAGTCTCGAGCCTGGATGGTCTGGTCACACCACGCTCGAACCATCTAGGATGACGAAAGGGCACCGTGTGGCCACAGAACCTGGTGTGTAATCGCCTCATCGCCAATCTGGTCGACCACGGGTAGATACCTACCGAGTTCTTGATGGCGGCCCGCGAGAAATATGTAAAAATCTACTTCTTACTTTGCCGCGAGTAAGACACGTACGTACATACGCTTATGCGTACAAGCTTTTTGTCAGCGAAAAAAAGAGAGAGAATAAGATTATTGCATTCATACTTAATCCTCTGTGGCAAAGAAGATTTTATCAGAATGTGATTGTTTAAAAATGGAGTGTTAGTAATTCCTTGACCCATTGTGGATGGATAGACTTTAATATTGCTCAGATGCTTGCCGGACATGGGATTTTCGGTAATTACTTGCACAAAATTGGAAGAGAAGAGGCCCCAAGATGTCATGAGTGTAGCGCGCATCGTTGATTAGCGCGTCACACTGGAAGTATGCCCCGCCTCGGGGTCTCAGCGCCACGTCTTGTCAAATAGAAATGACAGACCTGTCATTGCCGACCATCATCTGCAAGATGCTCGGTAGCGACAGCTGTTAGTCGTCGATGGCCTCCTTCTGTGAGGCTGTCATGACAAGGAAGGAGGCCGTGGAGCGGGCACGCGAGGCGCTTACGTCCGCTGACTCGCTCCGCTGGCGACGACCAGAGAGGAGGAGACGCTGCTATACGCTCCTCCTCCCACCGCCTTGAATGATGACAGGACGTGGCCAGACGGCCAAGCGTTGGGTTGTCGGGGATGAAATGTTATCAGGCGATCTCTCCGGCACCCCGTAAAAGTGCGGAAGGGGCCGCTATGGTTTTAGTGGATATTTCGGTCACTTTTGTGGCCGGCGAGTCCCACACACACTCCCCCGTCTGTAACCGGGGTTAGTGCGCAAATGCATTCCACAGAGTGAAAAAAAAATACTGTTGAAATTATCTCTCAGAGACAATGATTTCATCATATCATTTTCTTTAACTGTTAAATGATAATTCAACATCATCATCATCCTAGCTCATATATGTCCCATTGTTAGGCTCGGGCCTCCTCCATTATGGGAGGGAATTTGACCTACTATATCACGCTGGTCAGACGTGTTAGCATAGGTTTTCATTTCGAGCTTTCGTTCTTTTTCATCGATGTTATCTGAATATCTCTTAGTCGTCTTTTACGACGCCTATTGTATTCTTACTTCGTCACAAAACGGTTATGATTATTAAAAAAATATAATTAAAGACTTATATTGCATATAAATACAATATGACATACTATAAAATCCTATACAGATTCGTCAATCAGCATGTCTAAGTAGGTCAAATTTCCTAATTAAAAGAACGTTTGTGTCGTATGGCCGTACTTGGAGAAGAAATCACATTCAGTTAGCACGCATTCATTTTCAACAAAGAGAAAATGAACGTTGATAAGGAATATTGATAACATAACAAAGAAATATGGCCCTTATAAACATGATACATTTACTGAAGTTCATTTTATTTCCCCTGGCATTAAATGCGTCATCATATTTGAGTGCTATCAGTTCATTAGATACAATATTTCATGAAGCATCGAGTACCCTTAGTAATATTCCGCCCGCCCTCAGTTCTCCATTAGAAACGACTGGAGTCGGACGTGTACGGTCCAATCTGCAAAAGCTTGCGAACTTGAATACGCAACTTCGACAAAAACATTTTTGTTTTTAAAAAGTGAATTTTAATAATTGTTTTGTGGTGACTTTAATGGACTAGTTTATAATTTTTTCAATTGTGGACTTTTGAAAATGGATTTATTTATAAAACGAGCCTTTTTATTCATATTTTTTGGTAAGAATTTTATTTTTATTTGAATAAATTACTCATGAATAAATTAACCATTTCCTAGGGGGTGTTTTGCATAAATTATTCTAATTGTTCTTTCATAATATCATTATTAATGTTGGTTGTTCTTAGGTTTACGTTTGAATTCTTAGAAATTAATTCATCTTAACATTTGCATGGCCCAATTTTGGGTACTTCCCTCTTACTTTCTAGCGAGTAATGGGAGTAAAATTAGTTTATTATATCTTAATGAAGTATCAGCCGAGTGAATATGGGGTTTTCCTAGATGTTTTTTTACTTGTAGGGCGTCACTTAATCGTTTTTTTTAGTATTCGTGGAATAAAAAAGGTACGTAATACATACTAGACGCCGTCACCATACGGGCTTATATCCTAGAAATGCATTAGGTGAAGATAATTAAAACTAATCTAAACTAGCAACCTGCCCTCGCTTCGGTTTCACTCGCCTTACCCGCGTAGGTTTCAGTAGTCCCCGTTCCCGTCGGAATACCGAGATAAAAAAATAGCCTATGTTACTCCCTGATAATATAGCTTTCCGATAGTGAAAAAAGTTTTGAAATCGTTTCAGTGGTTTAAGCGTGAAAGCATAACAAACAAACAAACAAATAAATAAACAACCTCCTTTCGCATATACATATAATACTCGTCAACAATTTTTTTTTTGTTTCTTGCTGTGGATTTCTCTACAGATCTATATGCTTTTAAGTGCCCAGTTTTAGAATATATTAATGAAAGATCTGAATTAGCTCTAGTTTTTATTTTTTGATGTATTTTGTACTAGCAACCCGCCCTCGCTTCACTTCGGTATCAGTCGCTTTACCCGCGGCGTAGTGCCCGTTCCTGTGGGAATACCGGGATAAAATATAGCCTATGTTACTCCCTAATATTATAGCTTTCCACAGGTGAAAGAATTTTTGAAATCGGTTCGGTGGTTTAAGCGTGAAAGCGTTACAAACAAACAAACATCCTTACTTTCGCATTTATAATATTAATATGGATTTTTAATGATTTTCACTTTATCTTGATTGACTTAAACTTAATTTGAAATTTTCATATGGTGACGGAGTAAGAATATAATTTGCCCACCCCTATATATATATTATATTAACTGTAGTTATAGTAAAATACCATTAAATTCTATAATTTACATATAATATCACGCAAGAAAAAAAATATTCGACAGTATTGTAGAGCAGGCTCGAAACATTTACACACATTACCAAAAATATAGTTGACACTTTATTCTTTAGTTAAATTGTTAAAAATCAGTTTTTGTATTTTGCTGTGGCGTATTGACGTATCATGTGATACTAATAATAAAATAACGCGATTATTGTACTTTTTTGGTCAATAAAATGAATACACATAATATCCTTGCCTTATTTGTAAGTCGGATAGTAGAGTGAAGTTGACTGGAAATAAGATACTTAGATAGACCTTCTTGTTTGTTGATAAAGTCATCATTACAAGTGAGCCTCGCGACGGCGATAGCCTTGCGATGGCGATCGGCGTCCCAGTAGGGGACGTGGAAGGGAGAGGGGTATTCCGTCGGCCGACCACTGACGTCAAGTCACCCTGCTCCGGTGGTCGATCCAATGACGAAGGCGACGTGTGGGGGGTGGGTTACGGGTGTGCGTGTTTACGCCCCTCTGTCGCCCTGGACGGAGTGGTGCGAGGAGGAGAGGAAATCATTATAAGTGAGCAATTGTTAAATAGACAAAAATAACATTGCTGCCACAAAATATCAAGTAAGGTACGCATTGTACAGGAAAGGAAAATACTTTAGATACATTTATAAAACATTTCCTGAGCTGGGAATGGCAAAGTCGAAACCTGGACTATTTAATGGCTTTTAACATTATATACTATTAAGTAATAAAATACAACTAACTATAAAGCGCCAACTTACAATTTATGTATATGATGTCGAAAAGCTATAATAAGCTTGCTGTGTGGTAGCGGTTTCGAATACTACCAACCCTTGCTTTGCTCGTGGGTGTCGTAAAAGACGACTAAGAGCCCTAGATTGACCCGGACCAACTCCATCTGGTACCATTTGGGTCAACGATTACATTCCCAAGGAGGGTTGACGTCAGGCAGGCGGCCGGTCATAAAAGTCATTGCCGAAACTTTTTGCAATATGTCAAAACAGATGACATATTGCGTCGACCCCAAGTAATTGGGATAAGAGCAAGATGATGGTGATGTCGAAAAGCTATAAAATTTTTGGCCCGCCCATAAGCGTAAAGCTACATTTCCTCCACAGTTGTCTGGATACATTTTATGAAAATCTGAAAAATTATAGCGAGAAATATGATGCTTATAGTACTTGCATCAAGATCTTAAAGTGATAGAAGAATGATATCAGAGTAGATGGGACCGTCACATGATGGCAGATTACTGCTGGTCTTTGAAGAGGAATGTTCCCAAAAAATATAATGGCGAGCTAATAGAATTCCTTTTCTTTTGAAGCTCAATATAAGTTATTGTGTCATCTTCTAGGTAAAATAATTAAATATTAAAATGAAACAGCTAGTAGCAATATTCAGGCAAAAGTTGATATTTAAAAATATAATTGCTGCGTTTTTATCGTTCTTACTGGTTTTTCATACAATGCAAACATAAAAATTAAAAAAAAAACTAGAGACAATCTCCAAGAGACATTTATAATTTTGGAAATAGTATCAAGCGAATTAAAACCACTCTTACATTAAGGCCAACAAAACCATTGTTGACCAATGTAATATTAATAAGGAAACAAGGATGTGTAAAAACATTTTTATCAGTCTGTATTATCTGTCTACAAGATTATAGTTTTAACATTTAAGTAGGCGGCTTTTAAATTTGAGAGGGTACCCCACAAGGGGGTATTCCGTCGGCCGACCACTGACGTCAAGTCACCCTGCTGCGGTGGTCGGCCCAACGATGAAGGCGACTTGTCACGGGTGGGTTATGGGTGTGCGTGCTTACGCCCCTCTATCGCCTCGGACGGAGTGGTGCGAGGAGCGCGCCGGCCATAACCTTCGCCAAAAAAAAGGCGGATTTTAAATTAAATGCACACTTGTGCATTTAAATTTAAAGCCGTTGCATTTTAATTTTCCAGATATGTGTTTTCAATTTTCTCATTTTAAATATTACTTTTTCTAGAAGTATTTTCCTTTTAAAATTCAAGACAATAATTGCACGCCGTCCATTCCGTCCGGGGTGACGAAAGGACGGCGCGTGGGCCCATAGCCCACCCGTACCCACGTCGCCTTCATCATTGGGCCGACCACTGGAGCTGCTTGATTAAGTGGTCGACCCGACGGAATACCCCAAAAGGCTACCGATCGACGTCCTCCCGAGACGCCGATTAGCATCGCGAGGCTAACCTCGCCGCGGGTACCAGTCGCCAGTCTAAAAGCATCTTCACATTATTACATTTCTAATAAAAACAGTTCCGTGTGATGAATGAATAAGAATACCACTAACCACGCTCGTGAATGTCGCAAGAGACAACTACAGGATATTTAGACAACATCTATGCTAGAGAAGAAAAAAACTAAAGCATATGCAGAAAATGTATCTAACACCGTACTATACTACTACTGTCTGACCACCATGTCAGTCAGTAGGTCAATTACCATTTAAACCGGTTTTATTTTATTTGAACAGAACAATGTCTATTGGGTCAGCTAGTATATTATAATCTCAAAGACCTTATAATCTGTTAATTTTATCATAATCCTCTATTCAGATAATTGAACGTAACTACAATGGCAGCAGGAGCAAGAATAATATGTATTTTTATTTCTCTCTATTATCCACGGAAAAAATATGGGGTGACGAATTGAATTTTTCGCCGTCACCACATAGCTGCTATACTAAATTTAACAGAGAACAAATTATATTAGGCTGCTTATAAAAACTTATCACATCTTCATACTACTCTTATCCGAATTAGTTGGTATCGACGCATTCTTCTCTTCTTTTACACAGCCCTATCGTCGACATCATCGTTGAGTTCATTCTCTCTCTATCCATGTTATTAGAGTAAAATGGAACGCACCCTTATTAGTTATGGTTTTTAGGCGCTCTTGGCGCCACTTTCGATGTAACTTGCACGTCATTACTTTTTCCCCTTTTTGAGATTGATTGTAAATTAGTTAGTGAAATAAAACTCTGTTAATACACTTTAATTACTTTTAATTACCACAATCACGCATTATATTCCTTCACATGTCAACCTTTACGTAATCCATTAAATTTTTCTTCGATTTCCCTTACTCTTAAAGCCTTCAACATTCATACTTAAGACTTCCCTCCCAACATTACCTTCATCCCATCTTATCACATTTCCATACCATATTTCGCATTCATTCTTTATTTTAACTTTTTATTGACCATCAAGGTCTTATAAATCGATAATCGTCGCCTGCACGAACAAAAAATATCACTCATTGTCACGTTCCGCATGAATCAAGCCTGCAAAAGTAGCGAGAGAGAGACATGATCGGCCTAAGCGGACGGCTTGTGACGCATCTAACTCTACTCAAAAAAAAATTGAATTAACGAGTGCAAATAAATGTTAATTTATCAAATAATCAGTAAAATTTAAAATTTTGAATAACCACACAAACTAAAATAACAAAAGAAAAAGTATAACGTTCTTTTCAACAATAATTATTAATTAATCATCATTTATGATTAAACTGGCAAGCCTGAAGCACTTAATTGAGTAATCATACGCTAGTACATAATTTTGTTATAAAATGATGTACTACCCACAAGGGGGTATTCCGTCGGCCGACCACTGACGACAAGTTAACGCTGCTCCAGTGGTCGGCCCAACGACGAAGGCGACGTGGTTTTTGGGTGGGTCGCGGGAGTTGCGTGCTTAAGCCCGGGCGCCTCAGGTCGCCCCGGATGGAGTGGTGCGGAGGCGCGCCGACCGCGACCCACCCACAAAAAAAAAAAAAAAAAGTACATCATTTTGGAAAAAAGCTGATACTTTTACACTACTGTACCAATATTAACCAAACATAGCTAATAACTACCGCCAGGGAATTGGCTTTCAAATGAAAAAAACTGCATCGAAATCGGTCTATCCCTTTGAGAGCTACGATGTCACAGACAGACACACACTTACAAACAAACATCGACGCCAAACTTATAACACCTCTCTTTTTGGGTTGGGGGGTTAAAAATAATTATTTTCAACTAACTCATTCTTTGTATTATTTGCATAATATAATTCAGTGATAATTATTTACTTCCATTCATAAAAAAAAAATCATTAATTTTATAACATTATCAATGAAATTATCGTCGTCGACTTTACATGCAATAAATTTTTTTTGTCCACTCTTCTTACACCGCACAATGTATTCGCATCTCTGCTATATGTAGTCACTCATCTGTCGCTTTTATAAAAAAATATCTACGAACGAAATAAAACACTATTAATAATTGTAAATGATTGTGTATTTAATTCATAAAACCGTTTCTTAAAGCCTTGTAATATCCTGTCCTTCTTCTAAAAAAAGAAAATACTAGTTTATTTCTGATATATAAGCTATTAAACATCACAAAACAAAATAAATGTTGTGACTAAAACCGTTATAACAAGAAAATATCATTCACTATACAACACTTATTTTTATAACAATGAAACTTACTGGCAATATTACGTTTTAATAGTTCCATTTTCGAGAACATTCTACCATTTTCACGAAAAAATAAAAAAGGAAACTTATCTGGTAACATCGAAATGCGAAAAAAAAAACAACTATAAACATTGAGTGTTATTGTTGAACGCAATTCTGCCTGCCCGTTGTGAGTTTTCCAAATGATATTCATAGCCCCGCGGGGTCGATTTGGCTAAACATTGACTAGACGTCTGCGGAACAATAAAATCTTGGGTGGGATTTGGTAATAGCATGAACAAAAGCGATTTCGTAATGCCACCGTATTTATTTCTTTTATTATGGTAAAAGGATTGAAACAGATATATTTATTTGAAAGTTTGAAAAAGTTTACATGGAAACTTATTTATGTGAAAAACCTAGTAAATTTCTGACGGAGTATGAATCAACAAACATCTTGCCTGTGAGTATCGTAAAAGACGACCAAGGGATACAATATGCATTTAAGATTTATATAAGGGGAGAAAACCTCGAAATAATATGTCAATGTGCCTGACCAGCGTAATATCATCTCAGGCTATATATGTCCCACTGTTGGGCTCAGGTCTTCTCCATAATGGGAGATGAATTGACGTGCTATTCCACGTTGGTCAGGCGAGTTGGAATAGGGTTTTGTGCCGAGGTTTCCTTCTCTTGCATAGATGTTATACTCTTATTATAATCCCTTAGTCGTCTTTTACGACATCCACGGGCAAGATAGGGAGTGGCGAATTGAATTCTTACTCCGTCACAACATATATGTATATACTTCTAGTAGCTCAATTTATCTCCTATTGCGGCGAAGAATAAGGAGACGGACCAGCAGTGGAACTTGCTGAAATAGATAGATGGAAGTTTTAAAACGTGTTTCACTAATGGAAAAGACTTTACATATTGCGCTTATACCCTACCGTGGCAGTATCGTTGGTTTGATGTCCAAACACGACCATACATTGTGCGATTCATAAATTATTATGAGTATTATCGTAATTTGTGTCCACTAATTGTATGATTGTAAAATCCCTAGCAATCTAGGAATTTTCAACACAGGGTGCGTAGCCTATACAAAAAAATAGAACGCAAAGCAATCATGAGGACTACCGACAGAAGTGAAAACTTAAAACTATGATCAAACAGTTGTTATTTTTGGACATTTAATTGTTTGATCTTAGAATTTGTAAATTAATAGTACTTTTAAATTTATCGGGTTTTTACTGAATTATTTGATTTTTGTCTTCTGGCATAACCTACCTACCTATACATAGTAACATTGACATAGCTACAGATGTAGTGTTAGCGTTAACACATCACATGACCATGTCGATGACGACTTACATGAATTACCTCCCCATGCAAACCTAACTATAGAAGTTTTACTTCCAATAATGGGTAATGATAAAAGAAAGTACTCTTTTTCACCAAAAATAGTAATTTATAATCGATACAAAATTGTGACTAAATTAGACAGTTTTTTTTTTATGGGTGGGCTATGGTAAACGCACACGCGGTCCATTCCCTCCGGAGTGACGAAAGGACGGTGCGCGGGCCCATAATCTATAACTAATAACCTAACCTAACCTAACCCACCCGTACCCGTGTCACCTTTGTCGTTGGGCCGACCACCACTGCCGAGTTCCTTGTCCTCAGTGGTCGGCCCGATGCCCTTCGGGTATCCTCACCTCTCGATGTTCCTATCCCGGGACGTCGGTCGCCGTCACGCGGTCGGCCTCTCTGCGGGTGTAAATTAGACAAATTTAAGAATATCCCGTGTGGTGACGGAGTAAGAATACAATTCAACAATCCCACTCTTACTCATGAGTGACGTAGAATAAGTGTAAGGAATTATAATATGCATACAATATGCAAGAGAAGGACAAGGCGAAATAATAAAATTTCAATCAGTAAAATTTAAAATTTTGAATAACCCCCGAACTAAAATAATACGTTCTTTTCAAGAGGAATTATCAATAAATTATAATTTAACGATTATACTGGCACGCGTGAAGCACTTAATCGAAAAATCATACGCCATTACATAATTTTGGAGCTGGTACTCTTACACTACTGAACCGATATTAACCAAACATAGCTAAGAACCACCGCCAGGCAACTGGCTTTCAAATGAAAAAACCGCATAGAAATCGTTCTATCCGTTTGAGAGCTACGATGCCACAGACAGACACACACACATAGACAGACATCGACGTCATAATTATAAAACCCTTCTTTTTCCTTCAAGGGTTAAAAATGGGAGGGTACTCCTAAAGGCGTATTCCGTCGGGCCGACGCTGACGCCCCAAACGGAGTGGTGCGAGGAGAGCACCGACCGTAACCCACCCCCGAAAAAAGGGGGTTAAAAATTCCAACCCATCGAAAGAACGTGGTATAGTTAATTCAATCTCCTTCCCATTACGGTGGTTCAAGCCCAGCAGTGGGACGTACCTGAGCTGTGATAACGATGATGATCCAGCAAAGAAATAAATGCTGGTTAAAAATACATTACCGTGGCGCTAGTACTAATTAACCAGGTGGCATTGATTCAAAAGCATAAATTATGATTTGATAAGAGTTTAAGTTAAAAGAGCGTGCAAATCACTTATTGAGGTTTGTTATTGAGATCTCTTAACACATAGCTGTGCCTCTAAGCTCCAATTAAGAGCGTTTTCGGTAATCTAGCTCGGAGTTGTTTAGGCATTTCGCTACGTTCCGATATCGACGCACGCTAATGCGTCACACATGCGTAGAGTTGATACAACAACCAGTCTTGAGTCTTTGTGCTTGTAATCTCTAGTATATTCTTTGGAGGAGTAGGAGCTTTGCAAAAATTACACAATATACTTACATTTTAAAATTATTAATTAAGAATCAAATATCATAACAGTAAAACCGTTAACATTGTATTCTTATTTTGTAAAGTATAAGAACAGAATAGGTATAACTTAGTAAATAAAACTATTTGCCGGAATTAATCGCTTTTGTATTTGATTGTTGATTGCCCGACCTTTGGAACACTTTAGAGCGTTCATGGTTACGGGTGGCCTAAGATGTTTGAAAATTAAAGTCAGAGATTTAAATCTATCCGCTACAGAAATTAGTTACTAAATTTTAATCCATATTTTAATACATATTTATTGCCAGTAGAATAAGAAAATGATATCTCTATGAAAAAAAGGAGCTGTCGCTCGGGACGCCTAGCAAATGAGTAACATCGAAAATATTTTGTACAAGTATATATACATATATATACATTTAAGAACAGATTACGACAGGAACTAATATGGCATAAAGTGTTAATAAAGTATTATGATTTTTTTCCAGATAACGATGATTTTTATTCAATAAACTTTATTTTCATTAGAAATTTTTTTGTATTCATTAAAAATTTATTTTCATTAGTATACACTAAAGGTATGTGTGCAGGTTAATAATATATATTGCTTATGGTTCGTAATTATTAAGCATTAAATTTGTAGTGATTATTATGACAATTTATTAATATACACTTAACCAATATAGTATACTATCAACTTATCGGCACGTGGCCACACTGAAAATAATCCGGCCAGAAAACTCGGAGGGTATGATGTTAAATTATTATTAATTATTAATTATTAAAGGCGGCTTATAGACATGGGCGTCAATGGCTATTTCTGGCAAAGGCTACTAACCGTTTATTTGGTGTCAATACTGATTTGGATAATTGTTGCTGAATATCGATATAAAACGCGTTCTTCCTTTCCTTTCATAGGTCAAACTATAGTGAACACTTTTCGTAGCATATCTACGATAGCAGCGAGAACCAAAAGCACTTTACCATTACAGTTTGATTTACTAGAATTTATGAGAGTTAAGTCTTGTGCTAATATAAATAAGAGCATTATAAGCGACGCGAATTATGCAGAATAAAAATACCTATGTATTCAAAATTGTAAATAGTAGGCATTCTATTGTTGCTATGCAGGTGCGCGCGGGGTGACTGGCGGGCGGAATATTTGACGCGCGGGGAGAGGTATTCGCGCGCGCCCGCGCTCGTGCTACCGGGACTATCGCACCCTTTTTCTTCACTCTTTCGAAATCTACGGCACAAATAGGTAGAGACTAGATAAGCGTCTTTCGCTTTTATCAATATACATGAAATGTTGCTTGTTATTAAGCCGCTAGCCAATACGCGCCCCCTCTCTGTTTTACACGTCAGGAATCACGTAGAAAGAGAGAGGTAGCATAATTATTTTGCTTATTAGACTTCTAAATGATAGTTCGGTTACCAACGTAATGAAACAAGAATCACAGCACCTAACGAATAATTGCTGTGCTATTGTTAGTTATTGTTAGTTGACAACGCCGCGTTATATCAAGACCGATACGATACGTTAGAAGCATATCAAACGTTTTCAGTTACGTTTTGCTAAAGCGGACACTTATCTGGCGGCTTACTTTATCTTACTAAAAGGTTGATAAATTTTAAAACAATTTTTAACTATTAGGCTACCTATGAAGTTGGCGTTTGGTACGGGAGGAATATAAAGTAATTTTTTTTTTATAAAATATATTTATTTATCAAAGTATGCACAGTTGTTATCTATGCACTTTTGTCATCTCATAGGTAGTTCATTAATCCCTTTTACTAAAAAAACCATGGCGGCGAGAATCAATAAACTCTTTGAAGGCGATTTAGACTGTCGCATCGGAGTTGATTTTTTTTTCTTGTAAGAAGTTGTCTAAATGCCGGAAAAAAATTATAATCTGTTGGAGCAAGATCCGGGGAATACGGTGGATGTCGCAGACATTCCAATTGTAGCTTATCTAACTTAGTGGTTGTTTGTTGGGCAGTGTGTGGTCTTGCGTTGTCGTCAAGCAGCAGTGGCCTAGAGTGATTGATCAATCTCGGTTGTTTAGCAGCTAGTTCATCCTTCATGGTTTGTAGTTGCTGACAATAGACATCAGCCGTAATCGTTTGGCCAGATTTTAGAAAGCCGTAATGAACAACACCAGCGCTGGTCCACCAAACACTCACAAATAACTTTTTCTGGGTCAATTTTCGTTTAGGGCAGGATTTGACCGGGTCTCCAGGATATAGCCATTGCGACTAGCCATTGCGACGAGCGCTTCCGATTATCGTACAGTATCTACTTTTCATCACAAGTAATGATTCGATTTAGAAATCCCTTCATTACAGTGTCGGTTGAGCAAAGTAACACAGCAGTCGACGTGTGTTTACAAGTTCGAGTTTTTTTATTTGCCCGATTTCCTTCAAGTTGATTTATACAGTTTTATCACTTACCCCGAAGCCTGCAGCTGTCTCTGAAGTGTGTGTGATGTATCTGCTTCCACAATAACCTTTAATTCTTCATTTCAAGGTCAAAATTTCCAGAACGAAAATGTTGAAATCAAAAACGTACCGTGCTTTCTATTGGACACCAGCGCCGTACTCATCATTAATCCTTCGAGCTGTTTCTGCAGCACTGGTGCCACGGTAGAACTCGGTACTCGTAAATATACAGATATTTCATGTTTTCCATTGTGCGGTATTAAGCAACGCCAAAGAAAAAAATAATAAGGAAAAAACAAATGAATGTTTTCAAAACTGAAATGTACCAGCTATATGAATTTATAAGTTTGAATTTGGAATTCTTAACCAAAGAGGAGATATTTCAGATCAAAGTGTTCAGTACGACAAAACGCTAGTTTCATATGTAAGGATTTAATATTATTGTAGATCAAATCTACATAATAAGTGCTCACGGTGTCTTGCAGCCGTATGGTGATTTTGTAATTATGTTTATAACAGGATCCTAACTTGATGGTAATATCCAGACATGTTCTCTATTTATTTTTTTATTTTTTTTTTTACTCAATTGACTCGCGTACCATTCTAGGCAGGTATCGGTGCTTTTTTACGAGGATTGGTGGTTTATCAAATCTGATTTTATAGCGCGCCCGGTACTGATTATGTTTACAAACGGCAGACCTAGTGCGACGGCGGTGCTTCACATCGGCTATGTGTTCTTTGATCCGAGTCCTTATGAATCTCTTTGTTTGCCCTATATAAGAGAGACCATAGTCACAGTCAAGTTTATAAACTCCTGCATCCTGTAGAGGAATCTGATACATAACAGATAGTAAGAATTGACTAGTCCCTTTCAGTGGCTTAAAATAGGTCTTTATGGAAGCCCGTTTCAGGATGTAACCAATTTTATCGATGACTCCTTTCACATAAGCTTGTACTGCTTATAGAAGTTATCATTCTACATTAAATAGCCAGTTGTTAGGCATTGACGTAATAGTGCAGCATATTTCTATGGCATATTATTGTCAGTTAGCTCCTTAGTTACAGTTTTGATGTAATCCTCTACAGGTAAACACGTGAAAAGTGATGTGACATCTATACTGACTATAACTTTGAGTAGCCTTCGTTTTAAATCAACAATTAATTTTAGTAGCGACAATGTCGCATTACCTGATAATGCGCTTCAACGAAGGGTTCTCAGTGACATCAAAAAATTATTTCCCTTAATGGCATTGATCTACTTTTTCGAGGATCAAGTATTTCTGGAAGGACACATTCGAAATAGAATTTAGTCAGCCGAGGAACCATTTTCTCCACCCAGAATTGCTCGTCTTTATGAATTTTGACGACTTTTATCGGAAATTCTGGACCAGTATACACGGCAAGCAAACATACATTTCTGTTTGAAATGTTTAGCTGGCCCTGTACTTGGTAATACCAATCATGGTTGGTGTTCGGTACAATTTCATCACCTTCCAGCTTAAAACACTTTATTTTGTTTTGTTTTATGGCTGCATCAGAGTCAATACCGTATATTGATATAGGACATTTAATTTCAATAATACCTTCTTCGAAAAGTCCGTCAGGTGAAGCACCTAAAAAACAACACTTTTTGTCAATGAAAAGACCACATTTCTCAATATTTATTTTCTCTTGCATAGCAAGTTGTTCAATGGCTTTTTTTTCATTGTCTTTACCATGCTTTATTGACAATACCGTGTTAATGGAATATCCATATAAAATAGATTTCACAAGGGGTGCCGAGTTCGAATTGCGACGTCTTTTACAAATTTTGGCAAAATTAGATGCAGTCAGAATACACCTCCTTAATTCAAGCCACAAGGCACTTTCGGCCTGCAGAATTGTATCCCGTTCAATTTCGTAGCGATTTGAAGCCTGCTTCTTCAAATTTTCTAAAAAAACTGCTTGTACTTTTTGAAGATCATCGGTATTCATGTCAGGCTTTTGGCATACCGTTCCGTAATCCACGTCAGTACCGGGTAATGCGTCAAAGTTGATTTTACGACGTGGTAATTTACGTTTACGACCTAAATTTGTGGAAAAATGTTTTTGTTCTAAGCATTTTAAAGATTGTCCTGGACTTTTGTGAAAGACAGATTTGTATAGTGTAGTTTAAGGTTTACCGGTATTAAAACTAACTACAGCTGCATGACACCGCACAGAGTAGGAATCTTTGAGGGAAAAATTAATGCGTTTTCCACCTACAGTCTTTGCTACAATGCTATTAAACTGCTCCGCTCTATTAGTTGTAAAATTACACAGCAAACTCCGAGAATGAAAAGCAAGTTGAGAGACGTTGCGTTGTAATTTTAACATCAGCGTTTTTACTTGGAGTATTTGATTTGCTTCTTTTCTTCTCTCTTCAGTGCAGTAATATGAGTCACATTTGTCATGATCTCCAAAAACGTGGTTCGCGCTATTCAGAATATCTTTCTGAATTTTTAAGATTTTTTCTGATTCAGATAAAGTTTCTGTTTGCCAGTGCCGTACTGACGACCTTACCGCTGTTCTCAATCTTATTAGACGTTCCGATGTCAATAACTTACGTTCTGGCAGAGGGATGGAAGTATCGATTTTAAGCAATAAATTTTTACCATTGTAATTGCGTAGGAGATGATTTGTACATTCGATTTTTTGAATGGTTACAGCAGGATATGGTCTACTTTCCAATATATTTTTATATGTGCTGGCATCACCATCAGCAATCAACGTATTGTAAATTAACTTTCGGCTCTCTACGGAACACCTGAAGCCCTCTACTAGTATTTGCGGTTCCATGCTAGACAATGAACCGACGTGATTTTTAACAGATTTGTGAGCAGCTGGTAGTTGTTCTTTTTTACAGGCGCGGGCACAAATGCCACAATACTTATTACGGACCCCGATGTATAAAACTTTCCCTGTATGATGGCCTATAATCGCTGCGACACCGGACAGCGCATTATATTTATTTTTAAATGAACGTTTACTCCAACAGAAGTCTGCTTCCTCTGGTATTTTTGGGATGTCATCAGCATCACCTCTTAATCGAGCAGAAACTCTTTCCTCCTGAGCTGCTGCAATCATACTTTCTTCCGCGGTCCTTTTCCACATATCGGCTACTTTATCATGACACTTACTGTAAGTGAAGAATGACATCACCGGTAAATCCATAGATGCAGTTACTTCATTTAAATTTGTCAGTCCTATTCCAGAAATGATGGCCCCTGACACAGCACCCACATTAATGTTTAGATTATCATTTCGTGTTTCATCACAATTACTTAATTTAAACACAGTATTACACATATTACATTTAAAATAAAATCTAGACATAAATCCGATTTTACATTCTTTCATTAATACGAGGTTTTTCAATGAACATCCGAAGCGATCACCATGATTTGCAATATTGATTAAGCCATCTAAAAAATATTGAAAATCGACAATTCGTCTTCCCTTAATTTTTAAAGGCTCAGCTATCGGATTCTGGAATAAACAAAAAAAATAAACTCGGATTGATTAAGTGTCAAAGAAACTATAATTCATAACACTCAAATAGTTCCAAACGGTGGGGTTAACACTCAAATAGATCCAAATATTCGTATAGTCAGATTTTTTGCCCGATTTGGCTGACCCGCTTCTATATGTCAATATTTACTTACCTCTGTCTCTATATTTAAATCTTCCATAACCTCGTCTGCCATTCCATCCCTAAAAAGGAAATATTTATGTCAAATCAAATCATTTATTCTGCACCTCGCACTTAAATATTATCAAATTTATACATAGTTAGAAAAATCCACTACCTGATCAGAACGCGGCCACAAGCTGAGAAGATCCGGCAAAAAACTCAGTGGACTGTATTTTTTTTTTAATCTTTTAAAATATATATAATTGTATACTTCGTACAATATATGGCATTAGCATCAGTGTGATGCCCTTCGAAATCGTATACATCTATAAATATATGTAAAAACAAATCTAAACAGTATAAGTAATTAGCGTTAGGAACTGGGACGTGGTCGCAGCCTTTTGCGAGGCAGTATTCTCGCGGAAGGAGGCGACAGAGCGCACACGGGGGGACGTCGGTCGAGTGTACTCCTCAGGGGTATCCCGTCAGAACGACCACTGACGACAAGTGAGCCTGCACCGGTGGTCGGCCCAACGACGAAGGAGACGTGCCACGAGTGGGTTACGGGGCCGCGCGCCGCCTCTCTGTTGTCCCGGACGGAATTGGGCAGCGGGTGCGCTGACGGTAGCCCAACAAAAAAAAAAAAGAGATATTTCTATCTTCCCCCGTTATTCTCCCCCCGTGTGGCGACGGGTTTAGAATACATGTGTCGCCACCCCTTACTTGCCCGTGGGAGTCGTAAAAATCGGCTGAGGGTTCACCAGGAGAGTAGGGCAGCAGCTCTCTCCTGGGAAACGTAAAACACCAATACTGCGTACAAGGTTCTATGGACAGATATACAAATCATCCCGAAATCCTGTTGTCGGCTTGGTCCCAAGATCCCAGATCCAAGCTAACTCGGCACTATACCGAAGAAATCCCGGACATCAGCTTGTACGAGATCAGAATGGCTCTCAAACAACTACGTAACGGTAAGGCACCGGGAGATGACGGAATTACGGCAGAGCTTCTAAAGGCGGGCGGCAAGCCAGTCTTAATAGCCCTTCAGAAGCTATTTAATTCCGTTATCCTCGGGGGCGACGTTCCAGAGTCGTGGACCAGGAGTATGGTGGTGCTGTTCTTCAAGAAGGATGACAAAGCTCTTCAGACAAAAGAACTACAGACCCATCTCACTCCTGAGCCATGTTTATAAGTTGTTCTCGAGGGTCATTACCAATCGACTCTCGCGTAAGCTCGATGACTTCCAGCCGCCCGAACAAGCCGGCTTCCAAAAAGGCTATAGCACCATAGACCATATCCTCACGCTTCGGCAGATTATACAAAAGACCGAGGAGTATAATCGGCCCCTGTGCTTAGCGTTTGTGGACTATGAGAAAGCCTTTGATTCAGTCGAAACTTGGGCGGTGCTGCAGTCCCTTCAGCGGTGCCAAATCGACTATCGCTATATCGAAGTGCTGAAGTGTTTGTATAGGAACGCCACAATGTCAGTCCGTATCCGGGATAGGAATAGGAAGGTACGAAACCGATCCAGTTGCAGAAAGGCGTGAGACAGGGAGATGTCATCTCTCCGAAACTGTTCACCACTGCACTGGAAGAGGTCTTCAAGCTCTTAGACTGGACTAGACTCAACATCAACATTAACAGCGAATACATCACTCACCTTCGATTTGCGGACGATATAGTCGTTATGGCAGAATCCATGGAGGACCTTGGCACAATGCTCAATGATCTCAGCAGGGTATCCCAACTAGTGGGTTTACGAATGAACATGGACAAGACGAAAGTCATGTCAAATGCCCATGTCATTCCTGTACCGGTCCTAGTTGGCAATGCGATTCTCGAAGTTGTCGATCACTATGTGTACCTCGGACAAACAGTCCAGTTAGGTAGATCCAATTTCGAGAAAGAGGTCAGCCGACGAATCCAACTCGGTTGGGCAGCGTTCGGGAAACTCAAAAGGATCTTCTCGTCCAACATACCTCAGTGTCTGAAAACACAGGTCTACGACCAGTGTGTGTTACCAGTGATGACTTACGGCACGGAAACGTGGTCCTTAAATGTAGGCCTTATATCAAGGCTCAAAGTCGCTCAGCGAGCTATGCTCGGGATTTCTCTGCGAGATAGAATCCGGAATACGGAAATCCGCAGAAGAACGGGTGTAACCGACATATGACGAAGAATTAGCACGCTGAAGTGGCAATGGGCAGGCCACATCGCTCGACGAACCGACAACCGCTGGGGAAGAAAGGTTCTCGAGTGGCGACCACGTATCGGACGACGCAGTGTTTGACGCCCCCCCACTAGGTGGATCGATGACCTAGTGAAAGTTGCTGGGCGTCGTTGGATGCAGGCGGCACAGGACCGCACATTGTGGCGCAACATGAGGGAGGCCTACGTCCAGCAGTGGACGGCAATAGGCTGAAATGATGAATGATGATGATGATTAATGATGATGATGATTTCTATCTTGACTATTGCTATAAAATGTGAATGTATTCATTTGCTTACTTTCGAAAATCTTTAAGAACCTTATTTTCGAAATTGCTTTAAAATCGAAAGAACCTCCTTTTTTAAAGTCGGTTTAACCTTAATTTCGAACAGAACTGTTTGCCGTGTGGTGACGGAGTAAGAATACAATCCGCCTTGGCCATGGTTGTCGTAAAAGACGACTAAGGGATATGATATGTATGTGATCTATACAAGCGAAGAAAACTAAATAAAACCCTACCCCAACACGTCTGATCAGCCTAGTATAGTAGACTAATTTTCCCTCCCATAGTGGAGAAGGCCCGAGCCCAAACAGTGGGACTTGTATCGGTTGAGGGGGACTTGTATTGGTGATGAGATGAGAACTTACATTTCCGAATGTCCATTTTCTGCTGATGTTGGAGTCAGATGGTAATCCTCAGAAGACGAGGCTGCATAATTATTCCGTTCGGATATATTTTTTCGTTTACTCCTTTCAAACATATTTAGTACATGATTATTATCAATGAAAGCCATATTTAATTTATATAAATAGAAACTTTAAGTACCTTACAACTTGCATTTTCTCGTGTATTCTCTTTTTCCTCGCCTTATAACCGACTTTATCCCCAAAATACAATTTTCTTTTTCGACCCATCACCTAAAAGGATTCTATATTATGTTTGATGGAGATCGCATGTACGTAATCAACAAAATTAGTAATGAACACTTACGACTCAAAACTGGTCAGACGTAGTATACGTTTAAGTTCGTATCGTCGTCGTCTTGCGCTAGCAGCAAGAGCACGATCGACACAGACCCTACCTCATTGAGCGCTAGCGCGCGAGTGGCTCATGGACAATTCTGCCGTTCAATTTATAGTAATACTAGCTTTTGCCCGCGGCTTCGCCCGCGTAAAAATTTACTTGCATATTGAACTATTATCGCAAAGAATATTATCGGCATAAAGAGTATTACATTTCTTAATTTAAAAAATACTCTATCTACGTGTCAATTTTCATCCAAATCTGCTCAACAGTTTAAGCGTGATTGAGTATCAAACATCCAAATATCTTCACAAACTTTCACATTTGAATATTACTTCCAGCCTTGTAGTTCAGATTGCCGTGCAAATACGATGATAAATATGCCTTTCTTTAGTCTGATAACGTACTTTTCCATTGGTGAAAAAAAAATTATATCAATCAAACATCCGCAGTTTCATTCACGTAGAAATTCCCATGTCAATACCGAGATAAAAAATGCCTATGTTACTCGCTGATATTATAAATTTACACACATACCAAAAAAAAAACAATATAAATCCCAGAAATATCAGAGATATAAATTGCCTATGTTACTCGCTGACAACATAGGTAGCTTTCCATTGGTGAAAGAATTTTAAAAATTGTTCGACATCCCCCGGTATAGTTCTCGTTCCTGGGCAAATACCGGGATGAAAATAGCCTTTCACTGATAATATAGCTTTTCATTAGTGAATTAATTTTTAAAACCATTAAATGCCCGTGATTTCACCGACATTATACCCGATCCCGTAGGAATATCGGGATACAAATAGCTTAAATATGTTACTCGCTTAAAAATAGCTTTCCATTAGTGAAATAATTTTAAAATCGACTTAATTCAGCCACACCGGGATAAAATATAACCTGGGATAAAATATAGTCTAAGTTATTCCTTATGTACGACTGGTAGACCTGATGGTAAAATATAATCAATATCGGTCCAGCCATTTTGAAGATTACCTGTAACGAATAGACAGACAGACAAAAAAATTTGGACCGTATTGTGTGAGCATAAATAAAACCTATTATTTTGATAGACAAACAGACGCTTCAAATTTATTTATTTGTAGAGATAGAAAATTGGAATAATATCTTGATTGTAACTTACTGTCTGGTAGCTGCTAGAAATATTACCACGCTTTCATTGTTCGTGGGTATCGCAAAATACTACTAAGACAAAGATTTACATCGACCTGGACCAATTGGTGATGCCGTCTGGCCAACAATGTCGTGCGCCAGGTCATAAAATGTTGCTAGAACCTTTGCAATATATCTACGATGGCAGAAGAGTACCTACATATCGCGTCGATCCAAAGTAATTGGGATAAGAGCAAGATAATGATGATATATCATTGGCTGGGTGTCTTCGACTATATGTGTTTTATCCTTTTGGGGCAGCCCAAAATTGTTTCTTAGTGAGTGCTTACCCCAAATAACCGATCGGTATACAAAATTTCACATTCTTAGGCCCGTTATCTTTGGCTATACACTTTCACCCTCTTAGGGGTTGAATTTCCAAAAATTCTTTGTTAGAGCTCGCTTATCCTTGCCAAAAATTTTTTCATAGTGCTTGGTAAGTGAGCACTAAGAAAATCTGGGGGTAATCCAAGAAAGCCGACCATGTACTAAAATGATGCTTCCTAGGCTCAGTGATTTCGGTTAAACACTTTTCACCCCCTTAGGGCTAAAATTGCAAAAATCTCTCTTTCCCCAAGAAAGGAAACTTCATATAAAATTCCATGTTTCTAGGCCTAATGATTTCGGCTATATATTTTGCACCCCTTTAGGAGTTGATTTTAATAAAATAATTTCTTAGAGCTCACTTACAACAAAAGAAAGAGAATTGCATAGAAAGTTTTACGTTCCTAGCTCCAAGAGTTTCGTCTATACACTTTTCACCCACTTCAGGGGGTGATTTTCCAAAAATCCTTTGCTAGTGCTCGTGTACCCCAAGAAATAAGACGACGTAAAAAGAAAATACTTTCCCCTATTTCAACCCCTTATACCTATTTTTTCGCGATAAAAAGTAGCCTTATATCCGTTCTCAAGCTTTAGTTCATCTCTGTACCAAATTTCATCAAAATCGGTTAAGTGGTTTCGACGTGAAAGGCTATATGCTTTTCAACCCCCTTTTTTTTGGGTTGGGCTGCGGTTGGCGCGCTCCTCGCACCACTCCGTCCGGGCACCCCAAGAAATACGATGGTGTAAAAAAAAAATACGTTTCTAGGCCCAGTGGTTTCGGCTGTATGCTTTTTGGTATTTTAGGGGTTGAATTTCCTCCCCATGTAAATGGAATTTCCAAAACGCTTGAACAAATATTTATTTATTTATTATTAGGTGCCTCAATACAAAGATTCGTGGTTCTATCATCGAAAATGACGAATTTCCATACAAAATGTCATCCCCTATTTCAACCCCTTATACCCATTTTTTGCGATAAAAAGTAGCCTATATCCTTTCTCAAGCTTTAGTCCATCTCTGTACCAAATTTCATCAAAATCGGTTTGGACGTGAAAGACTATATGTTTTTCACCCCCTTAAGGGGTTGAATGCCCAAAAACCCTTTGCTAGTGCTCGTGTTCCCCAAGAAATACGATGCTGTACAAAAAAATACGTTTCTAGGCCCAGTGGTTTCGGCTGTATGCTTTTTGGTATTTTAGGGGTTGAATTTCCTCCCCATGTAAATGGAATTTCCAAAACGCTTGAACAAATATTTATTTATTTATTATTAGGTGCCTCAATACAAAGATTCGTGGTTCTATCATCGAAAATGACGAATTTCCATACAAAATGTCATCCCCTATTTCAACCCCTTATACCCATTTTTTGCGATAAAAAGTAGCCTATATCCTTTCTCAAGCTTTAGTCCATCTCTGTACCAAATTTCATCAAAATCGGTTTGGACGTGAAAGACTATATGTTTTTCACCCCCTTAAGGGGTTGAATGCCCAAAAACCCTTTGCTAGTGCTCGTGTTCCCCAAGAAATACGATGCTGTACAAAAAAATACGTTTCTAGGCCCAGTGGTTTCGGCTGTATGCTTTTTGGTGTTTTAGGGGTTGAATTTCATCCCTATGTAAGTGAAACTACCAAAACGCTAGAACGAATATTTATTTATTTATTATCAGGTGCCTTAATACAAAGATTCACGGTTCTATCATCAAAAATGACGAATTTTCACACAAAATATCATCCCCTATTTCAACCCCTTATACCCATTTTTCCGCAATAAAAAGTAGCCTATATCCTTTTTCAAGCTTTAGCCCATCTCTGTACCAAATTTCATCAAAATCGGTTTAGACGTGAAAGACTATATGTTTTTCACCCCCTTAAGGGGGTGAATTTCCAAAAATCCTTTGCTAGTGCTCGTGCACCACAAGAAATACGATGGTGTAAAAAAAATATGTTTCTAGGTCCAGTGGTTTCGGCTGTATGCTTTTTGGTATTTTAGGGGTTGAATTTCATCACCATGTAAATGGAATTTCCAAAACGCTTGAGCGAATATTTATTTATTTATTATTAGGTGCCTCAATACAAAGATTCGTGGTTCGATCATCGAAAATGACGAATTTCCATACAAAATGTCATCCCCTATTTCAACCCCTTATACACATTTTTTTGCGATAAAAAGTAGCCCATATCCTTTCTCAAGCTTTAGTCCATCTCTGTACCAAATTTCATCAAAATCGGTTTAGACGTGAAAGACTATATGTTTTTCACCCCCTTAAGGGGGTGAATTTCCATAAATCCTTTGCTAGTGCTCGTGCACCACAAGAAATACGATGGTGTAAAAAAAATACGTTTCTAGGCCCAGTGGTTTCGGCTGTATGCTTTTTGTTATTTTAGGGGTTGAATTTCATCCCCATGTAAATGAAATTTCCAAAACGCTTGAACAAATATTTATTTATTTATTATTAGGTGCCTCAATACAAAGATTCGTGGTTCTATCATCGAAAATGACGAATTTCCATACAAAATGTCATCCCCTATTTCAACCCCTTATACCCATTTTTTCGCGATAAAAAATAGCCTATGTCCTTTCTCAAGCTTTATTCCATCTCTGTACCAAATTTCATCAAAATCGGTCCAGTGGTTTAGACGTGAAAGCGTAGCAGACAGACAGACAGACAGACAGACAGACAGACAGACAGACAGACAGACAGAGTTACTTTCGCATTTATAATATTAGTAAGGATAAGGATTTAAAATTTAATTACAAGGGTGAATATTCGTATTTCAATTTGGTTTTTTTTTGGTGCTTCTACAATAGTCTTACAAATAGTGTATATTTTTTTAAATGTTCCAAGGTTAGTCATATTCGCAAAATTAAATGTTTTACAGGAGCTATTTTCGTCAAATTTATCTTAAGGAAATGAATTTTTATTTAGTTTTTAATGAAAGAAATTTTCAATTTCATTTTGTACAAGCACAAGAACAGTAATTGCCCTAATATCTACAATTTTTTTCGACCTGCCACGACTTATGGTTTATTCGTACCTGAACTTCAAAACTTGGCGTTTTCGTAAAATCTCATGAACTTAAGTTCAAAATACCCTTGCCGTTTAATAAAATAGTTACAATATTGCGTTATAATTCTATACAAACACAACATAAAGATGTGTTTAATGTAGTTGTTATATTAGTTTTTAGTAAATTATTATCATTAACGAGTAACCAGTCCTCAAAAAAGCACATTTTTTTGTTTACGGCCGCTGATTACCGATAACGCTCTTAATGGTAACAACCTATTTGATACATATTAGATACACATCGAGAATAAAGCTTTCAAGATTACGAACACTTTATAAGGAATTTCGTTATTTTTATTCGTATTCCCGATTAAGGCAACCAAGAGTTGTTACGAATATTTTATGCGTATCCTTACTAATATTATAAATGCGAAAGTAAAGTTGTTTGTTTGTTTATTTATTTGTTTGTTTGCTACGCTTTCACGCTTGAACCACTGAACCGATTTCAAAAATTCACCAATGGAAAGCTATAATATCAGAGAGTAACATAGGCTACATTTTGTCCCGGTATTCCCACGGGACTGGGAACTACGCGGGTAAAGCGACTCAAACCGAAGCGAAGTGAGGGCGGGCTGCTAGTATCATAATAAGTCATGAAATGACATCACCAAAATATGTCAGCAAACCACACAATATTGGTTCATCGTCATCAACATCGCAGCCCACATACGTCCCACTGTTGGGCTCGGGCCGCCTCTACAATGGGAGGGAATTTGACCTACTATACCATGCTGGTCAGACATGTTGGTATAGAGTTTCATTTCGAGTTTTCCTTCTCTTGCACAGATGTTATGTGCATATACCCCTTAGTAGTCTTTTACGGCATCCACGGGCAAGATAGGGAGTGGTGAATTGTATTTTTACCGCGTCACCCCACAGATCGGATATAATATTGGTTAATACTGTATAATTACATGTCATTTCAATAATGATTTCTGATGTTTATGCGAGTTGTATATATACATAAACGTGACATCAATCCAATTAAATACATATACAGTGTATATTATACACGTATGTCTCCACGATAATAGCACAGTAACACAGATATTAAAAATTTGTTTGTTTACTGTTTGGTTGATTGCACACGTTTGAAATAAAATATATATGACAATGGACAGACCAAATCGCTTGTCGAACCGACAATTATTGAGGAAGAAAAATTCTTGAATGGCGACCACAAATCGAACGACCTACCACTAGGTGAACTTTTGAAAGCTGCAGTGAACCGTTGGATTCAAGTGCCACAGGAAATTTCAAAACAAACGAGTCAGCTGAGTGAGCAAATAAATTAGTCAGTGGCCCTCATAGGTTGTAAGTAACACGTTACGTCAGTTCCGATTGACAGGCATAATGAATAAGGTAGATAATGGAGTTTATCGAAGTTACAAGTAATCCATTATTTCAGTATTGGCATATCTACCCCTAGATATACGACTCAAAAAAAAATGGTTAATTTTTCTGGAAACCAGATCTCTGTGTCTACTCTGGAAATTCATTCTAATTTCGAATCCGATTCAATTCCAATCTCACCAAACTTATATTTGGTACTCTTGAACAAAATCGAGAATGTATTCTTCGCGTTTGGCGTTGTTATTTTCATCAAATGTGTCGTATTTTTTTATTTTAAACTAGCAACCCACCCTCGCTTCGCTTCGGTTTCAGTCTTTCCTGCGTAGTTCCCGTTCCCGTGGGAATACGGGGATAAAATATAGCCTACGTTACTCCCTGATATTATAGCTTTCCATTGGTCAAATAATTTTTAAAATAGCTCCAGCCGTTTTGAAGATTACCCGGAACAAATAGACAGACAGACAAAAAAAATATAACGTGTATTTTAGGCATATGTATAGTGCAATTAACCGTGTGAGCATGAAAAAAGTCTATTATTTTGACATTACAAACAGACACTCCAATTTTATTTATTGGTATAGATTAATAACGTTATCGAACTCGATCACTACAAAGACGCTTTCTTGCAATTGTGCAACAATAACGATTTTAAACTACGTCAAAATCTCGTCGGGAGTAGCAAATACTTGATTTAATCGACGGGCGTCGAATTCATTTAGTTCAAAAATATTCCACTGAATTTGATTCCAATTGTGCGCTAGTGTTGCTTTCAAGAGTACCAAATTTGCTCAACTTCGAGCTGCGGTTGGATTTAGGATTGGAATCGAGATTCAAGAATAGGCACACTGTTCGTGTGAAAACATTACTTCAAGAGTGATGCAGATATATGCAGATCGTACGATACTGACTGAGCGACGGCGACCGACGTCCGGGGAAAGAGACGTCGAGAGAAGACGGTACCCTCCTTAGGCACTGCCGTTGGGCCGACCACTGAGGGTGGCAACGATGAAGGCGACGTGCTACAGGTGGGTTAGGGGCCGCGCGCCGCCCCTCTGTCGCCCCGAACGGAGCCGGACGGCGGATGCGCTGATCATAAATAACCCCAAAAAAAACCTATATTTACAAAACTAACAACCCGCCCTCGCTTCATTTCGGTTTCAGTCGCCTTACCCGCGACGTAATTCCCGTTCCCGTGGGAATACTGGGATAAAATATAGCCTATGTTACTCCCTGATATTATAGCTTTCCATTGCTAAAAGCATTTTTGAAATCGGTTCGGTGGTTTAAGCGTGAAAGTGTAACAAACAAACAAACATCCTTACTTTCGCATTTATAATATTAGTAAGGATAGCATCAACAACGAATTGAATTACTAGCAATCTTTTGATAGTAAAATTTCAATATTCTATACCTGTAAATTAATTAATGTATTGTAATAATTCTTATTTACACATAACTGTGCTCTTAACCCAATTATTTGAGGTCGACTCAATATGTACCCTTCTTTAATAGTACATATTGCAGCAGCCTGCCTGACGTCGAACCACCTTGGGAATGAGTTGGCCCAAGTCGATGGAGAAAGTCTTAGTCATCTTTTACGAAACTCACGACCAATATAGGGGTTGGTAGGATATCTAGCCACCACCATATATGTAGCTTTGCTACCTTTGAACCAGTTAAATTATTAGCTACTAGCTGACCCGGTGAACTTCGTACCGCTATAATTTTTTTGTAAATATATTTTCTAAATTTCCGAAAATATAGTCTCTAGTGGAAGAACCATTACAGCTTTGTTGGGAAAGATTCGATCGTCTTGGTCGCGCCATTGTTAATGAGAATTCAAAGAGAATACAAATTACTGATTTAATTGATTTCTGACAAAATTATAATTATCAAATTTTCAACCATACTTAACTATAGACAAAATTACTCTTAGCTGTCATTTGCGTTTTTTTTATTCCTCATACTCATACATTATAAACTCATTTGCAAAAAAAACGGGCGGTTTTGATTTTCATTCATATTTAAAAAGATACAATACCAAAAAGGTTTCAATCGTTTGTACACGTTACTGGCCGGTTTTAAAAATGCTGTGGTATTTAAAAAAGTACGTTCTAAATTCAATTTTTCATTTGATGTTCATTTTTACAGAAAACCCCTTTTTATCCTACATTTTTGGCGCGAAGTTCCAGAAGTTAACATCGACTTTCATAACTTTTATTCAATTTTTATCGATTAATTTCATATCCTTGACTGTCAAAGCTTTATTTAATGCTGTTTGGCTGTATCAAAAATGGTAGATAAAGTGGTAAAAGCTACCAAAATTATCGCGCTGCTTGAAGAGGGTTGCAGCCAATGTTTCGTGGCTAGGAGGCTAAATGTTAGTCGCTCGACAGTCCAAAGGACCTGGCAGCGATATCAAGAGACTGGTTCCGTCGAGAGAAGGCCTGGTTCTGGAAGAAAACCATGTACCCAACCACGGGATGATCGTTTTCTTGTGAGTCGCGCATTGAGAAATCGCAAATCTTCGTATGTGGATCTTAAGAACAACCTCCAAGAAGTAAGAAATGTGCATATTAGTCTATGGACGGTCAGGAGGAGGCTTCTCGCTGCCAATATACGCAGTCACCGCCCGGCCCGCGGCCCCAAATTACTCCGTGAGCACAGAGTTCACAGGCTTAGGTTCGCTAGAAATTGTGAATCATGGACTCAAGACGATTGGAATAGGGTTTTGTTCTCTGATGAAGCCAGGATATCTCTGTTCGGTGAAGATCGACGTCGGCGAGTGCTAAGAAGACAAGGAGAACGCTTTGCAGAGGCATGTTTCGAAGAAATCACACCTTATGGTGGGGGCTCTGTTATGTTTTGGGCAGGAATAAATTCAATGGATCGTACAGAGTTAGTCTTCATTGAAAACGGCTCACTGACTGGGCATCGATACATAACGGAAGTTCTAATTTCTCATGCACAACCCGCATTGGCCGCTCTAGGTGAAGACTCGATTTTTATGGACGACAATGCTCGCGCCCACCGATCCCGCGATGTTAATGCGTATGTGCAAGAGGTCGGCATTCGTCGTTTGGATTGGCCAGCTCGAAGTCCCGACCTCAATCCCATAGAGCATGTCTGGGACGTTCTGAAACGGCGTGTGAGATCAGTACACCCGGCTCCGCAGACCATCAGAGAGCTGAAGAATGTGATTACTGCGGAGTGGGAACGTATTCCGCAAGCAAGTATCCGGGATATACTCGCTAGCATGTCCAGACGAATTCAAGCTGTGATTTTAGCTAGAGGGGGTCACACTCGATACTAAACATTTATCTGCTTTTACTTTATTAAAGAAAAACAAACAAAAAAACTTTTTTATTTTTACTTCATGAGCATATGCACTACTAGCGAATATACACTACTAGCGAGGTTTAGCATTATTTCCCATAAATTGTATCTAAATTTTATGAAATACTGATGAAAATGATTATTTTCTTATTAATTTAGCAAATTGTGTGGATAAAACTACCTATAATTATCAAACAAAGAAATATTAACATTTGAAATGGTTCATTGCTTAGGTGCCCGTTTTTTTTGCAAATGAGTTTATATTAAATGCGTTTTTTTATACTACGTTTCATAGTGACTTGTATTCTCTTTGACATTTTCTGTCACGTCACACGGGAACGCGATCGAACGGGATAAAAGAGTTATTGGCGAAGCTACTTCGCCACCAATTTTCAGTTAAATCCGTACAGCCGTTCTTGACTTATAAATGTAGTAACTAACACGACTTTCTTTTATATATATATATATATATATATATATATATATATATATATATATATATATATATATATATATATATATATGTATATATATATATATATATATATATATATATATATATATATATATATATATATATATATGCATAGGTCGCATTTTAGCCATGAAGGATGAAGGTAACACTTCTACTCATTTCTTTTGAATCAATGGTTTAAATCGTTTCCAGCATATACGAAGATTCTTATTGTTTGATTGTTTGCATTATACATGAAGATTGGTAGCAGGTCTTCTACTGGTAAAATACAATTCCTTTTACTCCCGTTTCGCATCATAATAAATAAAGTCTCTTTTAAAGGAAGGGCGGGAATCTAAAGCATAAATCTTGACAAAGCCAAGTTTTTAATTTTATAGGGGCATGCCTTTATAGAATCAATTGCGTATATGTAAATACATATACGCAATTTATTCTAGTAGTAGAGTGTAAAATGGATACTTTGTCAAGGAAACCGTCTGAAGTACTCAGTCTGAAGTGAACAGTCTAAAGGTTTCTTATTTACAAAATATATCTAATATAATTTTATTTAAAAATTACATGTATTAGCACATGAAAGTAAAAAACCTGTTTGAAGAGAAGCTAGAGGTGAAAATTAAAGATAAGTTGTGCTAAATATAATAGGCCGCATAAAAATGGTATCATCATTAGAGTTACGGAATTTACGCAAATAAAAAACATGTATTTCGCATTTATTTTTTTAATGATAAAGAAATTTCGTAACAATTTCGCATTTATTTATTATCTATACCATCATCATCATCTTGCTCTTATCCCAATTACTTGGGGTCGACGCAATATGTCATCTGTTTTGACATATTGCA
The DNA here is from genome assembly GCA_032191425.1 of Lymantria dispar. Classification (NCBI taxonomy): domain Eukaryota; kingdom Metazoa; phylum Arthropoda; class Insecta; order Lepidoptera; family Erebidae; genus Lymantria; species Lymantria dispar. The sequence goes on along the minus strand of CM063465.1, from coordinate 14,790,367 downwards.
AAAAGTTTCGGCAATGACTTTTATGACCGGCCGCCTGTCTGACGTCAACCCTCCTTGGGAATGTAAAAGTTGACCCAAATAGTACCAGATGGAGTTGGTTCGGGTCAATCTAGGGCTCTTAGTCGTCTTTTACGACACCCACGAGCAAAGCAAGGGTTGGTAGTATTCGAAGCCGCTACCACACAGTCATTATCACACATATTATCTATACCAATAAATAAAATTGGAATGTCTGTTTGTAATGTCAAAATAATAGGCCCTTTTCATGCTCACACGGTTATTTGTTTTATACATATGCCTAAAAATCACTTTATATTTTTTTTGTCTGTGTGTCTGTTTGTTCCGGGTAATCTTCAAAACGGCTGGACCGATTTAAAAAGTTCTTTCACCAATGGAAAGCTATAATATCAGGGAGTAAACTAGGCTATATTTTATCCCGGTATTCCAACGGGAACTACGGGGATAAGGCGACAGAAATCGAAGCGAAGCGAGGGCGGGTTGCTAGTCTATACTAATAAAACAAAGTATATTTTCGGAAGAAACATGATATTAACATTAATTAAATGCTGACATAGTTGTAATTTCAACATTCGACTCCTTAAGAGTTGTCCTGCAATCTGTTACGACGACATTGTACTTGCTGAAGAACCGTTCTGCGTCTACCCTGCGCTGCTAAAGACTAGGCGCGAAAGAGACGTCGAGAGGTGAACTCATATGCGTGCGAGAGAGACGAACTCACATGCGTACGCGGGAGGTTTCTATACTGCCGCCTGTGACGTGATCAGCGTCACTTTAGTGCGCCAAAACTGATCAATAACAAAATTATCTACAGTTATTGTTTATTTTGCGGCAAATACTCAAAATTTCTATATTCGCATCTATCACTTTTATATCAAAATTTTCGCATAAATTCGCATCTATTTCGTAAATACGAAAACTCCATAGCTCTAATCATCATCATTATCATCATCGCAGTCCACATACGTCCCGCTGTTGGGCTCGGGCCTCCTCCACAATGGGAGGGAATTTGACCTACTATACCATGCTGGTCAAACATGTTAGTATAGTGGTTTCATTTCGAGTTTTTCTTCTCTTGCACAGATGTCTCTTATGTGTATATTACGAGTATATCCCTTAGTCGTCTTGTACGACATCCACGGGCAAGATGGGGAGTGGTGAATTGTATTTTTACTCCGTCACTACACGGAAAAATGGTATCATAATCAGCTTTAATTTCTCATAATCATTTCAGGCAACTAGAGTTAAATGATGTGTTTCTATTTTACTGTAGCTGTTTTCTAAATTGTATGTATCTAATAGATTTTTATTATTTTTTTTCCTCATACGCAGATATATTTATGGTATAATAAAAAATATCTACATTCAAACTCAGAACAATTTGTACCCCGCACAGAGTGTTGTCCTACGAGGAATTCGAACCCGCGACACTGGTACGGTACGATCGGTATTTTAACCATTACGCCATCAGTGCATAATGAATTACGGAGTCACTTCTCTCAGTGAACCCAAGCTTACCTATATACTACATATATACATGATTTTCCTTTGTAACTGTATTGATAATGATATTGGACACATTCCATGATTAATATATGATTTGGCATGCGTTACATTCCTAGTTCAATTACACTAATATCTTATTGCAAAGCATTATGAATATTTAGTATAGTAACTAATGCAATGTTATGTTTATGAAGGTAATAAATTATGGTTATTAAATTTAATCTATCTTGTCTATGGATGTCGTAAAAGACGACTGGGTGACATAATATTCATGGAATGTCTAATGGATAGAAGTAAAAGGAGAGACTAGGCGAGAACGTCATCGTCATCTTAACTATGCCAGCCGGACGGACAGATGTAGGGGTTTATTTCGAGTTCTCCTTCTCTTACATGTATATTATACGCACGTCCCTTATTCATCTTTTAGGATATTCATGGGCAAGGTTAGATGCTGGTGAACACAGCCTATCACAAAAAAAAGAGCGTGCGTTCAAAGAATGTCAGAAATGAAACTTCTTTGGTGCCATATGGTTTTGTCAAAAAGAATTATACAACTCGAAAAAAAGAAAAAAAATGTACTCTCTCTCTCAATCTTCTTTCACTCGCATGCTCCTTACTCTCGCTCCATGGCTACGTGCTTCGTGCTATGTTCGCCCTTTCTCACTCTCTCTTAATCGGTCTTAATTGCTCCCTCCCTGTTCTTGGACAAAAAGTCCCACAATTTCGTGTCATTAATTCGCGTTTCATCCGTAAAAATTTTACCCACATGCGCGCGAAGAAATTTCACTTCAAAAATACATAAATTGGCCTACTATACTATACTGATTAGATGAGTTGGAAACGCTTATTTTGAGTTAATCTTTCTTTTACAGTTATTTTATTTGTATGCATGTCTAAATCCTATTTTACGATTATATTCAAATTTATAAATCCTAAGATCATAACAAATTCTTTAAAAGTTTTAATATTAATTCATCAAGATTTCTTCTTTAGAATCTATCAAACTTAATTTTAAAATTAAATTTAATAATAACTCATTTAGAACCGAAACCTTACATTATTAATCTTTTTAGGGGGTTAGTTTCAAATTAAATTTGATTGAACTTTAAAACTTATGCAAAATATCATTTCACTTGAAAAAAGTGCTCAAAGACAAAGTTAATATAAAATAAAATTCAAATTTAGGGACTCACCCATCTTTAAAGAGCATCTTATTTGACTTTAAACATTGAAGCCTAAGTTTCTTAAGAGCACTTTTCAATGAAGCACTGAGAGATGTAACCTAGATAACGGCATTCAGAAAACCCTTTGAAATGTCTAGTGAGACGACGACTTTAGTTTTGGCTCAAAGAAATAGCTTCCACGAGATGAATTTGGTTTCGTATACTCTCTATAAGGTAATATACCTTACCTAAAATAAATATTATTAATAATTATAATTGTGCTGTATATATGTTCCGTGTGATGACGGAGTAAGAATACCATTCACCACTCCCTATCTTACCTGTGGATGTTGTAAAAGACCTGTCTGACCAGCATGGTATAGTAAGGTCTACTTCCCCCCTATTGTGGAGGAGGCTCGAGCCCAATAGTGGAACGTATATGAGCTGAATCATTTTAGCTCATCAGATAATGATGTATATATGGCTACGAGTATTCCTACCAACCTCCTCGTTCCTACCAACATCGATTTGGACTTGTATTTTGTTACATCGACCTGAACAAACTTCATCTGATGCAGTCAGCAATTACATTTCTAAGGGTTAATACCATGCAGGCAGCTGGGCATAAGACTATTGCCAAAACTTTTGCAATACATACTGGTGGATGAAGAGTTGAAGAGATATATTGCGTCCTTATCTTGCCCGTGAGTGTCGTAAAAGACATAAAAACGTCGTATATAACATCTGTGCAAGAGGAGGAAATCTTGAAATAAAACTTTATACCCACATATCTGACCAGTATGGTATAGCAGGTCTAAATTCCCTCCTATTAGAGAAGAGATTCGATCCCAATCGATGATGATCATCTCTCATCAGCATCTCATCTCAGCCCATACACGTCCCACTGTTGGGCTCGGGCCTCCTCCAGAATAGGAGGGAAATTGACCTAGTACACCACGCTGGACAGACGTGTTGGTATAGGGTTTTTGTTTCTAGTTTTCCTTTTCTTGCATAGATATTATATGCATACTGTATCCCTTAGTCGTCTTTTACGACATCTACGGGCAAGAGAGGGTGTGGTGATTTGTATTCTTACTCCGTCACCACCCGGAAAGGGCTGGGATGATGATGATGTAAGATTGTAAGGGCGAAGTGTGAAGATATTCTGCCTCTACCTAAATATTCAGAGATAAAAGCGTCAGACATTGAGTATCTTAAGAACATAATCTGTAGAACAAGAAATTCTTGTACGTATTTAGGTTTAAGTAATAAATTATTATATGGTATTACTTAAAACAATACTTCATCCACATCAAGGGTATAAATTTCAACTGTACATGATAGATGATGACAAACAGAATTGTGACGTCATGTGTTGGTGACGTCACAGTTATGTCATTAAAGTACAGTTAATTGTAACAGTTGGACTATCCTAGTAGTAAAGGACTTGTGATATTTAAGTTTTTTTTTAAATGGAATAGATATTTAACGCTAATACGGATGCGATAAAACGGACACTCAATCTCGATTTTTTCATAACACAACAATAGACAAATTTAATATTCTCCATTGTATTGTTTTATGTGAAGCATAATAGTGAAGACCTGTTATTGGTTTTATGTATCTTAAATATGTTTACCTAGATTTTTATTAGTCCTAAGCTATTGGTCTCCCAATAAAAAAATTTAAAAAAAATATTGTACCAAAAATGTGGATAATAACTTAATACCTAACTAATTTTCTGTAGCGGGTAGATAATTAAAAAAATCTGTAATAACGTTGACTTGTTTGGACCTCAGACATCTTAATCCGCCCCTGACCATGAATGGTGCAAAGTGTTCGAAACGTTGGGCAATCATAAATCAAATACAAACAAGATAAAATCTGTAAAAGTAGTTTTATTTACAGTAAATTAATTGTTACGATTTAGGTTGTGTTTTAAATTGATTATATTTAACCGAATATTTAGATACTTTACAATTTGCCGTATGGTGACAGAATAAGAACACAATTCACCACTCTCTATCTCGCCCGTGGATGTCGTAAAGCGGACGATTTAATATAGATACAGGAGACATAATAAGGGATAGAATACGCATACATCTATGGCAGAGAAAGAAATTTAACAGAAAACACTATACCAACCTGTCTGACCAGCGTGGTATAATAACGTCAATTGCTCTCCTATAATGGAGGAGGCTCGAACCCAACAGTGGGATTAATATGAGTTGAGATGATGATGATTATAATAATGGTCACGAGCAGATATCCTAAAATTTGGAGTCCGATATGTCATTATTATTACAGAATCCGTCTGACCAGTGTGCTATACTAGGCCATTTTTCTCTCTATTGTGGGGGAGGCTTGAGCCCAGCAGTGGGACGTATATGAGCCGAGATGAGATGGTAACAGGCACGTATCAGATGACGAAAATCATATTATTATTTTTTCGCCTCACGGCAACGTTGCTAAGACAGTGAAATAATAACAGTTATTATAATGCAAAAGATGGCCTTAATTACCAAAATAATAAATAGGCTAACAAAAAAATATTAAATCAAACAAGTCTAAGATAATTACATTCTTATATACATAATATTTTTTTTTTTAAAGAACTATATATGAGACAAAGTAATCCTTAATTAGATGTGGATAGATAAATTATAAGTAATTCACTTTATCTTAAGCTTTTTGAAGTTATACTTCTTTAGGCGCGTTATGAAAAAATTATGAGAGTGAAATTTTAAGATGCGCGCGCATCTGTGACACAAAATTAACAGTATGAAGCTGTCTGCTTAACCGCTCATTGAGTGAAATTTTAAGATGCGCGTGCATCTGTGACACAAAATTAACAGTATGAAGCTGTCTGCTTAACCTTAAATTTAATTTTTGAATTTATTATTAAATTTATTTTTAAAATATTAAATAATCAATAATAAACATTTAAAATTAAGAATCTTATAATATTTAGTACAAATTATGTCTTATATATTTATTATTCTCTAAATTTTGTTTTTAATATATATATATATATATATATATATATATATATATATATATATATATATAAATTATATATTATATAAATTTATATTAAATATATATATTAAATATATTATTATATAAATATATTAATTTTCAATTTTTAATATTAATTATTGCTATCTAAGATCAATCTAAGATTCTTTTAGTTTAAATTTGATGACTATTAAACTGAACTTTGTTGATTATCCTTTTCCAATCCTTCTATTATTTTATTGTAATTAATTATTTGCATGCAATTAAAAACTATTTTTTAATGATGCCAAAGAAGTATAACTTCTCACGCGCGTACATAAGTACACGCACCCATTTTTTTTTTGTAGTAAGACGACACATCGTTCATGTCCCACCTGCACTATGGTGGTCAGACGTTTTTCATCGGGTTTCAGGTTTCATCTCAAGTTTTCATACTCTTATTGTATGGCTGTTATATGTACGTTTAATCCCTTAGTCGTCTTTTACGACACCCACAGGCAAGAAAGGGGGTGTTGAATTGTATTCTTACTCTGTCACCACACGGAAAAAGACGACACAATATATTTTTATTCGATACCATACAGGCAAGGAAAGAAGCATAAGCTTTAGATTAATCATCATTTGTCTCTTTCTCAGCCTCTCTCTCACTCGGGTTTCAAAGTTGGGTGTATTAAAAAGTTTTATTGGGTTTACCGCGAACTTTTCTAAACAAAGTCATAATAGAAAGCATGAAATTGTACTATCATAAATGGTTTATACGTAGACATGTTGTAAAAAATATAGTAAAAAGTGTAGGTAATCAAGCAAAGAAATAGAGTTCAATACTTGTTCATAATGTTATTTTGTTCCTATAAATACATATTTGGATTTTGCATAGAACTTGGCACATTCCATTCTTTTTGCGGCGAAGCCCACAGCCAAGCGTAATTTTTGTATTGAACTTAGCTCTCCTTTTTACATTTATATTTTTGGTGGGATATCATTACTTGTTGTAAAGAAAACTAACTAAATCGTTATTCGTAAGCGGTGCCTATGTTTATGTGTTGCTCGGGAGCGCTTTTATGTAGATTTACTTCTGTTCTGTGGTGCTGCACGCCACCGAGGACACACCGTTGGCCGGTTATTTAGCGCGTATTACAAGTTTTTTATATGGGGACACCACTTATTTTTTGACTTAACTTTATTTTTATATTTCTGCTATATAGCAAATATAACAAACAATACATATATTGGGATAGTTTCAAATATCTGCATGTACCGTTGTAACGGTTCCAAAGTTACAATTTAAAAAAAAAATGTATGGTGACCCGTCCTATTTTTTAACTTTTTTTAATTTTAGATTTACAGACAAACATTTTTAGACACACAATTATCGAGCTGGATTCCAAATTTCATCCATCATCAAGTGCTGTGTGGTAGCGGCTTCGAATACTACCAACCCTTTGTTTTGCTCGTGGGTGTCGTAAAAGACGACTAAGAGCCCTAGATTGACCCGGACCAACTCCATCTGGTACCATTTGGGTCAACGATTACATTCCCAAGGAGGGTTGACGTCAGGCAGGCGGTTGGTCATAAAAGTCATTGCCGAAACTTTTTGCAATATGTCAAAATGGATGACATATTGCGTCGACCCCAAGTAATTGGGATAAGAGCAAGATGATGATGATTCCAAATTTCATCCTTCTAGGTCATCTGGAAGTGGGTTAGATTTAGGTACTATATGTCACACTTTCCGTGTGGTGACGGAGTAAGAATACAATTCACCACCCCCTATCTTACCCGTGGGTGATCGTACGAGACGACTAAGGGATATAAAACGCATATAACATCTATGCGAGAGAAGGAAAACTCGAAATAAAATCCTATACCAACACGTCTGACCACGTGGTATAGTAGGTCAATTACCCTTCCATTATGGAGGAGGCCCGAGCCCAACAGTGGGACGTATGTGGGCTGAGATGATGATGTCACTCAGTCAGCGCTAAAATTTACGACTTTTTGACCTTCATATCTTTATAACCATTTGAGCTAGCTTCATGAAATTTGGGCTTCTAGATGTCCTTATGGATATAATTAAACACACGTAGTTTTATGTGTTTACGTTAAAGAGGTTTTGAGTTATAGAAGGGTCAAAAGTGGTACCAAGTGGTTCGTATAATATCATCTCAGCGTTGACTAGCCAGTTCCTTTGCTTCAACTTGGCTTGGCACGCTGCCGCGTGTCTAGATAAAGACACGATTACGAGCTACAATGCCGGTATCAGGGGTTTGAATCCCACGCAGGACAACATTTTGTGCGATCCACAAATTATTTTTTGAATCTGAATGTAATTTGTGTCCGTTAGTTATTCGTTTGAAAAGTCCCCCGCAATACAAGGATTATTTCCTTAGTGCAGGGTATTGTCTTTAAAAAAAGTCTTCTTCATCATTATCATCTCGGCTCATATACGTTCCACTGCTAGGCTCAAGCCTCCTCCACAATATGAAGGAAACTGATCTACTACTGATGCTGATCAGACTGTTGGGCACACTTAATTTCCAACTTTTGCTTCGCTATCATAGATGCTCTTTGCACGGATGACTTTGTCACCATTTATTTGGTGACAGAGTCATTCGTGTGATGACGGAGTACGAATACATTTCACCACTCCCTTTCTTGCCCGTGGGTGTCGTAAAAGACAACTAAAGAATATAATATGCATTGTAAATAAAACTACTTTACGGATTTTATCACGTCTATATTTGATTTTTGATTGCCCAACTTTTCGAACACTTTACAGGATTCATGGTCATGGGCGGACTAAAATTTCTGACGTCCAAACAAGTTATCGCAGATATTTATAATTAACTACCCACTACGGAAATTAATTATTAAATTTTGATCCACAATTTTGGTACAAATTTATTGCCAGTACAAGAAGAAAATGATTCTACATTTGTTTCGACGTCAGACATCTTATTCCTCCCGTGATCATGAATTATTTAAACCCTATGCCAACTAGGCAGGTAAATCCCTACCATTGTAGCGGAGGCCCGAGCCCAACAGTGGGACTTATGATGATGATGATGCTCTCTAATCATCATCAATTGCCTGCCCTCATTCGCTAAGTGGGGTCGGCACAACATGTTTTTATCTTCCTTAGGCACCTATCACCCGTCATATCTGCACTCACTACTTTCATACGCATATCTTCATTCACACAGTCCATCCATGTCTTTTTGGGTCTCCCACGCTTCTTACGTCCATCCACAAACATGCCTTTCATCCCTCCTCATCACATGACCATACCAAGACAGTCTCGCGCTCCTAATCTTCTCTGCTGCTGGTGCCACTTTCAGACATCCTATACTAATTTCTTATTTTATCCAACATATATACTAATTTTATCCGACATAATATACTAATTTCTTATTTTATCCAACCTTGTAACTCCACACATCCACCTTAACATACGCATCTCAGTAGAACGTAGTCTTGCCGATGATGCTCTCTAATATCATCATTAAACAACGACTTAGTATTCGGCTCAGTTGACGCGCAGTTTAGTTAAAGCGCTTATTACACTACACGATATTCAGGGCCCTGAATCACTAGGGGTGCTGTACAACAGCTAAATAGTGAAACCTGTTTCACCTGTATAAGTTTTAGCGAAATAACAGGTTCAGAAAACTGTTCCATATACATTATAAAGTGCACATAACAGTGAAAAAAACTGTAAATATATAAAAAGTGTAAATAAACTGTAAATATAATCATTGTATATACAATCAATTTACTTTTAAATACGTCTGCATTAATACAAATTTAATTAAAATAATAGTGTAATTATAACCTCTAATCAATCGTAAATACATATAATGCAGTCAGGCCTCAGCCTGAAATTAGTATGAAAGGAAGTTAATTTATTGATTTAACTGTATAGCTACAAATTTATTTTCGTTTCGCGTGTAACTGTATATAGTTAGTGCAGCTATTCATACAATATGCAAACAATCAAAGTAGCTGTATACAAATCAGTCGTTACAAAAATCACTAGTTTTGAAACACGTGACGTCGACCAAGTCACTAGTTTCGTTACGTTTCTTAAAAATAACGTAACGACCCACGTCTAATATATTTAAGCATATATTTATTTTATGTATATATATATAATATTATTATTACATACAATATAATATTATTATTTATGTATAATATTTTATTATATGTATTTACGATTGATTAGAGGTTATAATTACACTATTATTTTAATTAAATTTGTATTAATGCAGACGTATTTAAAAGTAAATTGATTGTATATACAATGATTATATTTACAGTTTATTTACACTTTTTATATATTTACAGTTTTTTTCACTGTTATGTGCATTTTATAATGTATATGGAACAGTTTTCTGAACCTGTTATTTCGCTAAAACTGATACAGGTGAAACAGGTTTCACTATTTAGCTGTTGTACAGCACCCCTAGTGATTCAGGGCTCTGAATATCGTGTAGTGTAATAAGCGCTTAAGATAGTGATTCGGTTGCAGACACATAGATTTTATAGGTATTCGCACGGCAACGCGAGCTACGCGAGTGAAACCGCAGGAATTTGCTTGTCACAAATAAAGCAGAAACAAAGTCATTCACTAAGAAGATAACAACTGATACTTGCAAGTAACAAATAGGGGTCTACAATATGCCTTCACAATAAGAGTCGTTAAAACTTTGACAATGGTGATTAAATTGTTTGAGCTACTTGGAGGAGTTGGTAACATGGCCGCTGGCAACTGCCATCTGTCGAGTTAACTTTGAAACTTCATTTTCTGTAATGTCATTGGGTCTTAACAGATATGCTAGTTTTGGTATCGAGGATTTTGTGATTGCAATGTTTAACATTAACGTTGGATTTGGAGGAGATTAGAGTTATTTTATAATAAAAAAAAAAATATACTAACTCAAGTGAGGGTACTTCAATATTATCAAATTTACAGTTATCAATCATCAACCTAATAGCTTTTACTGTTTCTTATCCTATTAAGGTTTGTTTTATAGTTTAAATAGAACCAATAAAAATTCTTTTGGAATTATTTTTATTTGAAGATCAAAAATTTTGAAAAATAACTATTATTGAAAGCTAAGGTAGTCGGGAAACTTGAAGCTACTGATTATATTTTGGTGGTAAAATTATATTATTTAAAAATTTATATATAAACATCAAACGAGATGATTTAACATCTAAAATACAAATTTTATATATTTTCGAGAGGTAGTGAAGTAGTCCAAGTATTGTAAATAAAACTACTTTTACGGATTATATCGCGTTTGTATTTGATTTATGATTGCCCGACATTTCGAATACCTTAGTCCGCCCGTGACCATGAATGCTGCAAAGTGTTTGAAACGTCGGGCAATCATAAATCAAATACAAACGCGATATAATCCGTAAAAGTAGTCTAAGTACTTGACATCTTATGCCGAGTGTCGTGAATTCGATCCCTCGATGATATAGGATACCTAATACTTTGTACGATCAACAAATGATTGTTCTGGGTATAGTTTATCTCGATTAATTGCATATATCTGAAGTCCCCGAGATACATGGATTTATTGATTAACACGGGCTCTTAAAAAGATATTCGAACGTTAGTAACGCCCGTGATTTTATCTATAATGCAGCAGTTTTAGGTAATACGTAAAAATATTTTTTATTGGGATGGGTTGCGGTCGGCGCGCTTCTCGCACCACTCCGTCCGGGGCGACAGAGGGGCTTAAGCACAGACACCCACAACCCACCCACGATGCACGTCACCTTCGTCGTTGGGCCGACCACCGGAGCAGGGTGATTTGACGTCAGTGGTCGGCGCGACGGAATATCCCCTATTTTGGGGTACCCTCCCATCGACCGACGTCCCCCCCTCGGGAAAAACGTCGGTCTTTTCTCACGCGGTCGGCCTCTCGGCGGATGACGGACTAATTCCCCGGTCACGTCACCCGCGGCCTCGGCTAGGGTGACATGAGGCGTAGGTATTCCTTGCCTACGCCGCCCCAGTCACCGGCGGCGGATCGCCTCATCGAGGCTGCGCTCCTCGCGCAAGCGACCCGCCTACTGTCCCGACTACTGTCTCGCAGAAGGCTGCGACCGCGTCCCAGTTCCTGACGTTGCCGACCATCGCCTTGGTGATAGTTGGCAGCGTCAGGTCAGCACCGATGATTGCGACGAGTCCACGGCGCTAGAAAGGTTCTCGAGTGGCAACCACGTATCGGACGACGCAGTTAAGGAGCAATGCCTTCCGAACCCACTAGGTGGACCAACGATCTGGTGAAAGTTGCTGGGCGTCGTTGGATGCAGGCGGCACAGGAGCGAACGTTGTGGTGTAACATGAGCGAGGCCTACGTCCAGCAGTGGACGGCGATAGGCTGAAATAAATGAATGAATGAAATTGTCAATATTATGTTACTTTTATTAACTAAGGTGCTATCTAAAACTTAGATGCCATTTGTGAAAGCGGTTTTTAATCCCTGACGTTATTTCATTGTATGTGCTAAGACCTTAGCTGCGATAAAATTTTAATCTATGTTATACCAATAAATAAAATTGGAGTGTCCGTTTGTAATGTCAAAATAATAGGCTTTTTTATGCTCACGGTTATTTATGGTTATTTGCACGACACCTATGCCTAAAATAGTGATTAAAAAATTTTTGTCTGTCTGTCTGTTTGTTCCGGGTAATCTTCAAAACGGCTGAACCGATTTCAAAAATTCTTTCACCAATGGAAAGCTATAATATCAGGGCGTAAACTAGGCTATATTTTATCCCGGTATTCCCACGGGAACGGGAACTACGCGGGTAAAACAACTATAACCGAAGCGAAGCGAGGGCGGGTTGCTAGTTTTATATATGTTTGTTGTTTATTAAAAAAAAATATTGAAATCTTTTACACTAACGTCATGATAAGAGATAGCATTGCATTTAAAAGATTTTTAGTAACAGTTTTAAAAGATATTATTTTTTTTTTTAATTTTGTCAGTCCTATTCTTTATACTATTGGCCGTGTTAACTATTCACAATATAGGGTGATCTTCATCCCTAGATAAGTTTTCATTTAAAAACTTTATTTTTAAGAACTATTATTAATATGTAAGTAGACTATTGGTTTTAGAATATTTTCCTGCCATTATCTTAATTTTATTTTCATCATCATCATCATCGTAGCCAACATAGGTCTTACTGTTAAGCTTGGGCCTCCTCCACAAGGGGAGGCAATTTGTCCTACTATACCATGCTGATTAGATATGTTGGTATAGGGTTTCATTTCGAGTTTTCCTTCTCTTGCATAACATCTGTTCATATAATGATTTCTGATGTTTACGCGAGTATTATACATTTTAAATAAAACTACTTTACGGATTTTATCGCGTTTGTATTTGATTTTTGATTACCCGACGTTTCGAACACTTTACAGCGTTCATGATCACGGGTGGACTAAGATGTCTCACGTCCAACAAGTTATTGTTACTGCAGAAAATTTATAATTATCTACCCGATACAGAAATTAGTTATTAAATATTGACCCACATTTTGATACAAAATTTATTGCCAGTGTAAGAAGAAAATGATTCTATATGAACAAATTATATTGTTTATGGTTAGTAATAATTAAACATTAAAAGTAATAGTAATTATATTTAAAAAACTAAGTAATAATCTAGTATACTACCACCGGATCGGAACACGGTCACACTGAGAAAGATCCGGCAAGAAAACTCAGGTAACATGATGCTAAATTAAAGTTAATTTTGAAGGCGGCTTACTTTATGTTATTAAAAGGTTTTAATTTATAAAATTATCTTTAGTTATTATTATTGTGGGTCAAATCTATACAATATGAGCTCACGGTGTCTTGCAGTCTTGTGGTGGTCTTTTTGGATTTGTTTTTAATAATGTTTATAACAGGATCCCAGCTTGATGGTAACACCCAGCCATCCTCTCTATTGAAATTTTTGTGTTTTTTAATCTCAATAGCCTCGCGTACCATTCTAGGCAGGTATCGGTGTTCTTTTGCGAGGATTTGTGGTTTGTCAAACCTGATGTTATGGTGGGCGCGGTCCTGACTATGTTCACAGACTGCAGACCTAGTGTCCCGGCGGTGCTTCACATCGGCTATGTGTTCTTTGATCCGAGTTCTTATGGATCTCTTTGTTTGTCCAATGTGAGAGAGACCACAGTCACAGTCAAGTTTATATACTCCTGCATCTTGTAAAGGGATCTGGCACTTGACAGGTGGTAAGAATTGGCTAATCCTCTTCAGTGGCTTAAAATAAGTTTTAATGGAAGAGCGTTTCAATATGTAGCCAATCTTGTCAGTGACTCCTTTGACGTAAGGTAGTATTGCAGGAAGGCGCTCAACTGTGGGTGGTTTCACTCGGTCTCTGCGACGGGGGCGAGGAACTGGCAGCTTGTTTGCATGTAGCACCTGCTTGACATGCTGCAGCTCCCCAGCCAGGTGTTCATCGTCACAGATTCCTCGTGCTCTCTGCAACAAAGATTTACACACGGTAGCTAACTGTGAGGGGGGATGATGAGAATCACCGTTCAAGTATCTGTCTGTATGTGTTGCCTTACGATACACTGTATGACTCAAGGTGTTATTAGGGTTACGTATAACCAAAATGTCTAAGAAGGCTAAAGAGTTATTTGACTCCAGTTCCATAGTGAATTGAATTTTTGGATTAATGGAGTTAAGATGGTTTAGGAATATGGTTATTTTGTCTGTGGGTAATATTGTGAAAGTGTCATCTACGTACCGCTTGTAGAACCTGGGTGTGACAGGTGAGCTTGATAAGGCCATCTCCTCGAAGTCCTCCATGAATATATCGGCAACGACAGGGGAGACCGGCGAGCCCATAGCCACTCCATCTACTTGCTTGTAGAAGTCATCATTCCACATTAAATAGCCAGTTGTTAGGCATTGACGTAACAGTGCCGCATATCCCAATGGCATATTATTGTCAGATAGCTTCTTAGATATGGTTTTGACGCAATCCTCCACTGAAAGAACTGGAGTCAAATAACTCTTTAGCCTTCTTAGACATTTTGGTTATACGTAACCCTAATAACACCTTGAGTCATACAGTGTATCGTAAGGCAACACATACAGACATATACTTGAACGGTGATTCTCATCATCCCCCTTCACAATTAGCTACCGTGTGTAAATCTTTGTTGCAGAGAGCACGAGGAATCTGTGACGATGAACACCTGGCTGGGGAGCTGCAGCATGTCAAGCAGGTGCTACGTGCAAACAAGCTGCCAGTTCCTCGCCCCCGTCGCAGAGACCGAGTGAAACCACCCACAGTTGAGCGCCTTCCTGCAATACTACCTTACGTCAAAGGAGTCACTGACAAGATTGGCTACATATTGAAACGCTCTTCCATTAAAACTTATTTTAAGCCACTGAAGAGGATTAGCCAATTCTTACCACCTGTCAAGTGCCAGATCCCTTTACAAGATGCAGGAGTATATAAACTTGACTGTGACTGTGGTCTCTCTCACATTGGACAAACAAAGAGATCCATAAGAACTCGGATCAAAGAACACATAGCCGATGTGAAGCACCGCCGGGACACTAGGTCTGCAGTCTGTGAACATAGTCAGGACCGCGCCCACCATAACATCAGGTTTGACAAACCACAAATCCTCGCAAAAGAACACCGATACCTGCCTAGAATGGTACGCGAGGCTATTGAGATTAAAAAACACAAAAATTTCAATAGAGAGGATGGCTGGGTGTTACCATCAAGCTGGGATCCTGTTATAAACATTATTAAAAACAAATCCAAAAAGACCACCACAAGACTGCAAGACACCGTGAGCTCATATTGTATAGATTTGACCCACAATAATAATAACTAAAGATAATTTTATAAATTAAAACCTTTTAATAACATAAAGTAAGCCGCCTTCAAAATTAACTTTAATTTAGCATCATGTTACCTGAGTTTTCTTGCCGGATCTTTCTCAGTGTGACCGTGATCCGATCCGGTGGTAGTATACTAGATTATTACTTAGTTTTTTAAATATAATTACTATTAATTTTAATGTTTAATTATTACTAACCATAAACAATATAATTTTTTCATATAGAATCATTTTCTTCTTACACTGGCAATAAATTTTGTATCAAAATGTGGGTCAATATTTAATAACTAATTTCTGTATCGGGTAGATAATTATAAATTTTCTGCAGTAACAATAACTTGTTGGACGTGAGACATCTTAGTCCACCCGTGATCATGAACGCTGTAAAGTGTTCGAAACGTCGGGTAATCAAAAATCAAATACAAACGCGATAAAATCCGTAAAGTAGTTTTATTTAAAATCTGTTCATATTATAGCCCTTAGTCATCTTTTACGACATCTACGGGCAAGATAGGGAGTAGTGAACTGTATTCTTACTCCGTCCCCACACAGATTAGGTTTAGTCCGTCCTAACAATATTCACTATTGGACACGGAGGCATGCCAGAAAAAAACGGTATTTTGCAAAGTACTGTCTAAAGATCGTAGCTCACTTACACGACCTCGCTGCATCAATTGGTCATGCTCACTGAATAAGGTTCTGCTTGCGGTAGCTATGTGGGGCGGGTCGCTCCCTTCCCTCTAATATGGTTGAGGAGAGTGATGGCTGTTCTAGTAGTTAACTCGTGATCGGGTGCTGCTTGTGGGATCTGGTCCAGCCATATTTTCTTCCTTTCTTTATGCTTTAATTATTTTTTTGTCTTGTACTAAATCTTGAAAATAATAAATATAAATATACAATTTCGAAGGGCATCACACTGGAGCTAATACCATATATGTTGTACGAAGCATAATATTATGTATATTTAAAGGATTAAGAAAAAAAAATTACTGCCCGCTGAATTTCTTGCCGGATCTTCTCAGTTTGTGGCCGCGTTCCGATCCGGTGGTAGATTGTTGTATTTTATTCAAACGTGTAATTTGACAATATGTAAGTGCCCTTAAGGGGCCTATGCAGAATAAATGATTTGATTTGATTCAACACTCCCGAACAAAACCGTCTTTAACGGAGATGCCAATCGCTGTCCACACGTTGAAGTTAATATCAAGTCAAAATACTACTACTAATATATTAGTACTATAGTAATAATACTTATACTTAATAGTGGTAGGACCACACTGTCGACAGTTATCTGTCAACAGCCGCGGGCCGGTCCGTCCGGGGTAGTACCACGCTCTCGCAGAAAATCGACGTCTGAGTAGTAGCAATTTGTTACTGCGCTTCGTTCGGTGAGCGAGAGAGCCGGAAGCCCAACTTTCTGAGGGTGTTTGCGTGTGGAGGGTTTTGGTGGTGCCTTTGGTATCACCGAGCCTTATTGCACGCATTCACATTCCCTTCACCTTCTTCGCGGTAGGCAGCGGCCTTATAAAGGTCCATGAGCGGCAGCAACACTTACCATCAGGTGTACTGTTTACTCGTTTGCCACTGCTTGCAATAAAAAAGTGAGCCGTCGCTTAGGACGCCTGACAGATGTGAAACATCGAAACTATTTTGTACGAGTAGAGACACGGTATCGAATATAAATTATCGATAGTGAACTCATGAATTGTATAGAAAGATAAGTAACGTACTGTTTAAAGTATCAAGTACTTTTATTTACTTTATCTTTAGATATCGAGTACTTTTATTTCGATACCGATACTTTTGTATTTGATATTTTAGTCAATCGAACTACTTTCGTATCGTACAACCCCATCTATACAACCCCAGCTTGATGGTAACACCCAGCCATGGCTGGGTGTTACCATCAAGCTGGGATCCTGTTATAAACATTATTAAAAAGAAATCCAAAAAGACCACCACAAGACTGCAAGACACCGTGAGCTCATATTGTATAGATTTGACCCACAATAATAATAACTAAAGATAATTTTATAAATTAAAACCTTTTTAGTAACATAAAGTAAGCCTTCAAAATTAACTTTAATTTAGCATCATGTTACCTGAGTTTTCTTGCCGGATCTTTCTCAGTGTAACCGTGTTCCGATCCGGTGGTAGTATACTAGATTATTAGTTAGTTTTTAAATATAATTACTATTAATTTTAATGTTTAATTATTACTAACCATAAACAATATAATTTTTTCATATAGAATCATTTTCTTCTTACACTGGCAATAAATTTTGTATCAAAATGTGGGTCAATATTTAATAACTAATTTCTGTATCGGGTAGATAATTATAAAATTTTCTGCAGTAACGATGACTTGTTGGACGTGAGACATCTTAGTCCACCCGTGATCATGAACGCTGTAAAGTGTTCGAAACGTCGGGTAATCAAAAATCAAGTAAAGTAGTTTTATTTAAAATATATAGACTTTAGAGAATTTTTAGAGATTAAGTTAGATTAAGTTAAGTTAGAGTAAAGTTAGGGTTAGTTAGGGTTAATTAGGGCAAGCTAGGGTTAGTTATAGTAAGTTAGAGTAAGTTAGGGTAAGTTAGAGTAAGTTAGGGTAAGGTAGGGTAAGTTAGGGTAGTTTGGTTAGGTCTAGATCAGATCTTGGTTACGTTAGGTCTTTATTATGGAACCTGGGGTAAAACTGACCAAAGTCGACACTGACGTAGAAAGGGCGTCGCATAGCGCAACAAATGATGGAAGTGTGGTGTTAGAGGTGGACATGCCTCCACCCTCACAAACTATGGACGAGACTTGCGGCACTATCCGCCGCAGCAAACGAATTGCAGGCGACGCAAGATCTAAATTCTTTAGGTTGGAATCGGAGGCTGACTCGGAGCCCAGACCAAAGGTCAGTACGGCCCAAAGAGGCAAAGCGAGGGCTAAAGGCCACGCTGCTGGTCTCTCTCGGGCTCGGAAGAAGTTTAGTCGTATGGATGAGAATGGAGATTGCTGCAGCATCTCCGACACGAGCAGTGAGCTCTCATTTGCCTCTTCGCGAAATAAAGGAGAGGTAAATGAGGAGGAATTAATCACGCTGGGACCGGATGCTATCAAATGCTTCGGATTAAGCAAGGTTGCCGAAATTAGGCAGGCTGTCAAGCGCTCTGGTAACCTTAAAGGGACGCGTCAGAAAATCTTGTGTGACGGTGCGGAGTCGTTGATGGCGTGCATCAACGCACTCACGGCGCGTCCTGAATTGGAGGACTTGCGCTCGCTTCGAAAAGATGTCGCTCGGCTGAGGAAGGAAAATGAAGACTTCAAGATGGAAATAAAGGCTCACCGCTGGCAATTCGAGGAGATAAGGGTCTCGCAGCCAGCGGCCCGCACCTCTGCGCCAGAGGTGGACTCGATGGAGGACCTTAAGTCCTCCTTAATTAGATCCCTTGGGGAGATGATGTCGGCTCGGTTCGACGCAATCGAGGACCGTCTTCTCCCAGCGAAGGTCGTGCGCCCGCCTTTGGCAGCAGATAAGAAGAAAGGTGCCCAGCTAACGGCAACTGAGCCAGCCACCCAAAAGTCGGCACCGACAACATCGGCGGAACCACGGAGGACTGTAGCGGTGCCCAGTGCATCAGGCGTCATCCCTTCGGATGCTTCTCCTGCCCAACCCGCAACACCGGAAACCTGGAGCACTGTTGTGCGTAAGGGGAAAAAGAAACCTTCCCCTGCTACTGTGACTCCTCCGGCTGCCACGCATCCTGCAGAGTCCAGCCCGGCTGCCATAGCGCGGAAGAAAATAAAGTCGGCGTTGGCCGTTCCCCGCTCTCCGGCGGTATTTTTAAAACTACAGCCGGAGGCAATGGAGAGGGGGATTACCTACGCTGATGTACTGCTTCGTGCTGAGCAAGAGGTAAACCTGCAGGAGCTGGGTATTGTGGAGGGATTAAAAGTAAGGCGCTCTGTAATGGGGGCTAGGGTTTTACAACTGCCCAAGTCCCAGACTCCGGAAACCGCTGATCGATTGGCGGCTGGACTGCGTTCAGCATTGTCTGGCGTGGCGGATGCCGTCCGCGCGATTAAGCGCACGGACATCCGAATAACTGGAATGGACGACTCCGTCACCGCAGAAAGAGTCCAGGCTGCAGTAGTCCGAACGTGCCAGTGTAGTGCTGCGGAAGTCCAAGTTGGGCCAATCCAGCGAGGGCTCCGCGGCATGGGTATAGCTAAGGTGCGCTGCCCCGTCACCGCTGCCAAGATGCTCGCCGACGCAGGAAGACTCCTCGTCGGCTGGAGTTCCGCCGGTGTCCAGGTACTGGAGAATCTTCCTCTGAGATGCTTCCGGTGCCTGGAACTAGGGCATACAACCGCACTGTGTCCTTCCAGTAATGACCGTTCCTGGCTCTGTTTCCGGTGTGGAGAAAGCGGGCACAAGGCAGCCGACTGTAGGGCCACATACCGCTGCGCGGTCTGTGCTGACGCCGGTCGCCCGTCGGCACATACAATGGGGGGACGATTTTGTAAAGCCCCATCAACGAGAGGCAGGGTGGCCCAAGGACCGCGGGTCATCGTTGCGGGTACGAGCCGCCAGGCCCAGGAGGAAGTTGAAATGTCCCATTAATGGGGGATACAGTTCGCTTCCTTCAGGCAAATCTGAACCACTGCGCCGGGGCTCAGGACCTGCTACTGCAGTCCATGGCGGAGTGGAGTACAGACCTGGCGGTGGCCTGCGAGCCATATTTTATTCCCCCCTCGCCTAATTGGGTGGGGGATTTGAACAACGATGTTGCTGTCCTGACCAGAGCATGTATCGGCCCTCCCCTCTCCATTCTTGAGAGGGGTAATGGTTATGTCGTGGCGGGGTGGCGGGACTTCGCCGTTATTGGTCTCTATTTCTCCCCGAACCGGGTACTGGTGGAGTTTGAATTTTTCCTGGACTCCGTCAGTGCCGCGGTACGACGCCAGTCGCCGAGAAGAGTTGTAGTTCTCGGCAATTTTAACGCGAAGTCCAGGGTATGGGGCAACCCCGCCACGAACGCGAAGGGAAGGGCCGTCGAAACGTGGTCCAATCTCTCCAATCTGTCCCTCCTTAATAGAGGGACAGTCCACACTTGCGTGCGCCACTGCGGTGGGTCCGTAGTGGATCTGTCTTTTGCCACCCCTGGTGTCGCGCGTGAGGTGAGTGGTTGGAGAGTCGAAGAAGGGGTGGAGACTCTTTCGGATCACCGCTATACCCGGTTTGAGGTCTCCTCCCCTCCAGGACCACTAGGGCCCCGGCGCAGCAGAAGCAGCGGGCTTCCCAAATGGGCCATCGGTCAACTCGACCTAGAAATGGCCCGGGAGTCCGCTGTGGTGCAGCGCTGGGGATCAGCAGGGCAGCACATCACAGGAGTGAATGGGCTTGCAGGCCAATGGAGGAATATTTTGCAGGAGGTGTGCGATGCGGCGATGCCGAGGGCTCGGCGGAGGCCGCCGCGACGTCAAGTCTACTGGTGGTCGCCCGAAATTTCTGATCTTCGGGTGACCTCCAATCGATCGCGGTGGGCCTACATCCGATGCCGACAGCGTAGGGACCGAGACGTCGTCCTTGAGGGCCAGTTGCGGATGGAATATAAGAGGACGAAGAGAATTCTGCAGCTGGCCATCAGCCAGGCGAAGGAGAGGGCCCGCGAGGAGCTTCTTGTAGGCCTCGATAGGGACCCATGGGGGCGCCCGTATCAGAGAGCACGGAACAAGCTCCGTGCCTGCGGTGCCCCCATCATTGAGACTCTGGACTCGTCTCTCCTGTCGAGGCTAACGGGGGAACTGTTTCCGCACTCCGTGCGACATATTCCCCCCCAAATGGCTCCTCGGTTGGTGGTGGAGGTGGAGACACCTATTCCCCCCATCACTGACGTTGAATTAGAACCTCTCCCGACTTCGGGGAAAGAGAAAAGCGCCTGGTCCGGATGGGGTCCCGGGAGTAGTACTCGGCATCGTCGCTAAATACTGGAAGAATACGCTCCGGGAACTGCTCAATGAGTGTTTAAGGTCCGGGCAGTTCCCGGAGCTATGGAAAAGCGGAAGGCTATGCTTGCTGCGGAAGGAGGGTCGCTCAGTCGACTCTCCTTCTGCCTACAGACCACTGGTGCTGCTGGACGAGACGGCAAAGTTGTTTGAGAGGGTACTTGTGGACCGTCTCGTCCATCACCTCGAGGTTGTCGGGCCGGGGCTGTCAGAAAAACAGTACGGGTTCAGGCGCGGCCGGTCAACTATTGACGCGCTGGCCGCCCTGAAAACCCTGGCCACCGAAGCGGTGGCCCAAAAGCAAGTAGTACTGGCAGTCTCGCTTGACATTAAAAATGCCTTCAACAGTCTCCCACATGAGACGCTGAAGGAGGCGCTCAAATTTCATGAGGTGCCTCTGTACCTCCGGAGCCTATTGGAGGCGTACCTCGAAGGGAGGCACGTGCTCTGGGAGGGGGACGACGGGCGCATACGACATCATCGGGTAGAGTGCGGCGTTCCACAGGGTTCGGTCCTTGGTCCGACCTTTTGGAACGTCGGGTTTGACTGGCTTCTCCGGGATCAGCTCCTTCCCGGGATGGGGGTTATCTGTTATGCAGATGACACCCTCATCACGGTGAGGGGGGCTGATTTCCGGGGGGCCGCCCGACTAGCAAGGATTGGAGTAGCGCTCGTCGTCGACCGGATAGGCATGTTGGGCCTGAGGGTCTCACGGGCGAAGACAGAGGCCCTCCTCTTTTATGGTCCAAGCCGAGGTCTCCCCCGCAGAGCACAGATCAGTGTGTCTGGGGTTGCCGTGCCGGTGCAGACTCGGATGAAGTACCTGGGTCTGCACCTAGATAGTAGATGGACTCGCCAAGGCAGCCGCGGCGTTAGGTAGGCTTCTGCCAAACACTGGAGGCCCTGGATCGTCCTGCCGGCGTCTGTATGCCGGTATCTTGCGGTCTATGGCACTGTACGGTGCCCCTATCTGGGCGGAGTCTCTCACCGCCTCCAATAAGGCTAAATTGCGAAAGGCGCAGAGAGCCATGGCGGTGAGAACAATACGAGGGTACCGTACGGTGTCCTGGACTGCAGCCACACTGCTGGCGGGCGATCCACCCTGGCCTCTACAAGCTAGGGCGCTTGCAGAGGTCTACCGACTCTGCGCTGCGGCGCGGGTCAGTAGCGGAGGTATCACCACAAGGGGACTGAGTAGGGCAATAAAAACGGCCCGAAGGATAGTTATTCGGCGCTGGAGGGAGGAATTGGAGTCCCCTGTAGCAGGACGGGGGACTGTAGAGGCAATTGCGCCCCACCTCCACCGCTGGATGAAACGAAAGCACGGCAACCTGACCTTCCGGATGACGCAGGTACTTACCGGACACGGGGTAAGTACCTGCATAGAATCAGGCGTGAGGAGGCCCCCGGATGCCATGAGTGTGGCGCGCCAAATGATGATGTGCGTCACACCCTGGAGATATGTCCCGCCTGGGGGCCTCAGCGCCGCGACCTGTCGGTGGTCATAGGAACGGGCCTGTCGTTGTTGACCATCATAACAAAGATGCTCGACAGCGACAGGTGCTGGTCGGCGATGGCCTCTTTTTGCGAGGAGGTCATTGCCCGGAAGGAGGCCGCGGAGCGGGAACGCGAGGCACTTGCGTCCGCTAACTCGCTCCGTAGGCAGCGGCCAGGGAGGGGGAGGCGCCGATATGCGCGTCTCCTCCCACCGCCTTGAGTGACGACAGGACGTGGCCCGACGGCCTTGCGTAGGAGTGTCGGGGATCGAATGTCATTAGACGATCTCTCCGGCACTCCGTAAAAGCGCGGTAGGGACCGCTGTTGGTTTTAGTGGGTATTCCGGTTGCATAGGCGACTGGTGAGTCCCACACACCCCCCTCGTCTGTTGCCGGCGAGGGGTAGTACGTAAATTGCATTTCCACAGCGTTAACAAAAAAAAAAAAAGGTATTGTCATAAAATTAGAATGATTTTCTTATAAAATTTTAAAAGAAGAAAAAAAACCAAGTATTGAGCTGGGCTATCTAGATTAAAGAACTGCTCTCTATTTTTTAACTGAGCTGTTTGTATTTTTGATTGCAGTGTAGGTATAAATTTATTCTCATATTATAATTAAAATCTTTTCATTGCCAGATAACACAGACAAAACGCGATTTTCTCTAAATTAAACCTAACTAGATCGTTTACTCCCAATACCTATACACTAAGCAGAAATCCTTGGATCCATTTCGGAGATTCTGAATGTTTTTTATAAGTTCTGGTTTAAACAGTTTAGATTTTTACTTAAGTTTATTTTCGCCCCGGTAGACGAAAGATTATTCCTTAACGCATAGTCATTTCATCCTTCCATCATTCTATAGACACATACTGTGGAACATAAACTTCCCCACGAAGAATGTCACTCAGTGCGGTCCGTGCCACTTGCATCCAACGGCTCCTGCAACTTTTAAAACGTTGTCAGTTCGTCTGGTGAGGATTTTTCCATTGGCAGGATATAATACCTTTAAAATAAAATATAAATAAAAATCGGCCAAGTGCAAGCCGCGCTCGAAGGGTTCCGTACCATTGAACAAAAAAGGGCAAAAAAATTGCGTTTGTTGTATGGGAGCCCCCTTTAAATATTTATTTGACTTTGTTTTTAGTATTTGTTGTTATAGCGGCAACAGAAAAATATAATTAGTAAATATTTCAACTGTCTAGCTATCGCGTTTCTTGGGATACAGCCTGGTGACAGACAGACGGACGGACAGACAGCGAAGTCTTACTAATAGGGTCCCGTTTTTACCCCTTGGGTACGGTACCCTAAAAAGAACACTGAATTTATATTCGTTCAATAAGGTTATTAAAAACTGTAGTAGTCTGTAGTATGAAATAAGTGATTTCAATTCGTGTTACGTTTGATCAGAAATCCTTTACGTAACAGCAATCGTTTTAATTCATTAATTTCCTTGTTCCAGTCGTTTTCCGAGCTTCGGATGGTGTTCAATTTCCTGCGAACAGAAATTATGAACGGTAAGAAATGATTTAAAATACTAAGGATGCTGTTTTGTATACTGCATCATCATATAAGTCCCACCGCTGGGCTCAAACCTTCTCACGATAACAGGAAAATACGTACCACGTTGGTCAAATTTATTACTACAGGGTTTTATTTCGAGTTTTTCTTCTCTTGCATAGATATTATATGCAAATTATATCCCTTAGTCGTCTTTTAAGATACCCACGGGCAAGAGGGGGATGGTGAATCGTATTTTTACTCCGTCATCACACAGAATATTGCTTAAAGATTTTTTATATTAAATCAGAACAAAGTGTATTTTTAACCGACTTCAAAAAGGAGGAGGTTCTCAATTCGTCTGTATTTTTTTTATTTTTTTTATATTTGTTACCTCAGAACTTTCGATTGGGTAAACCGATTTTGATAATTCTTTTTTGTTTGAAAGCTGGTGCTTCCCGTGTGGTCCCGTTTCAATTTCATCCAGTTTGGATAATGGCATCCATGGGAAAACCACATAAGTCTTTAATTTGCATTAAGTATGTGCGCGATAAATGAACGAAAACTCAATTAATAACCACGCCAACCGAAGCCGATGATTCTTTTTTAACCGACTTTAAAAAAGGAGAAGTTTGAGAACCTTCTCTTTTTTAAAGTAAATTCGACTTTAATTTTTTTTTTCTAAATAGCATCTAAAATGTCTCTTGTAAAATCGATAATGTAAGCGACAATTTGGTTGTCATACGGAGTCATATCCACTCTAGCCTAATTTGTAAAGAGCTTGGCAGGGATTTTCAAGAGATGTGGATTCTAGTCCCGCGTATAGTAATTTATTTTCGCTCGTAAACAAGTTTCAATAAAAATAGCATGTCTTTAATTTAGATTATTGGATCATTTCTTCGCTTAATACAATTCTAACTGAAACGTGAAAGTAATAAATCAGGCAAATATGAAAATATTTTATGTAAGGTGTCGTGGGCGATTCCCCGGCTGCACTTGTTACCGGTACGTTGAAAGGGACGGTACCTGAAAAGGTAATCCGGGCTGGCAATCAAGGAATCGATACCAGTGGTCGGCCTAATGATGATGGGGATGAGATCCGGTAAATTATGGGGCCGCACACCGACCATCCGTCACCGCGGAAGGATTGGACAGGGTATGACCAGAACATAGCCAACCACAATAAAAAAAAAGTGTATAAAGCCTCCCTTAAAGATAAGACAATATATAATTTTGTTATAATACTTACGACTCACGCTGGCCTAATTGGTGAATTAGTTGGAATGGATCTCTAATAGACGTGGGATCAAATCCCTTGTATGGTAATTATTTTTCACTCGCTAATAAGTTTTTACAAATAACCTAGCATGTCAAATGCAAAATGGCCGAAATATTTTTTTTTCGCACAGATATTTTACAGCATTATTTTAAACATTGCATGATATTATTAGATAAAAGTGTATATAATGTCGCAAGGACATATGACCTTCGGCATAACCTAAGGGCAGTGTAATATATTACAGTGGACAAGGTGAACACATTTGTAATGTACTTGTATCTCTAAAATGTATGTTCTGTATTTTTAGACGGATTAATGGACGTAGCAGATTACATTAATGTAACATAAAACATAATAAAAAGACTAAATTATTTTCTAAAAAGCAATGATAGCTTAGAGGAGAGATTGATATAAGAGTTCGGGTTCGAATATACATTTTTTTTATTATATTGCCGTATAATGGCGCAGTAAGAATACGATTGGATAGTAAATGAAATTCTTTTGACATTGATGTTATAAAGGACGAAGAAGGTTTTAAACGGTTAACAGTACCGCAAAGGCAAGCTTGAAATAAAACCGTAAACCAACCAGACTGACCAGTATGGTATAAATTAATTCCATTATTAAGCACGCTTGTGCTTAAGCACTCCTCCTCCCACTGATAATTTCGAGCCTCGTTCACAATAGGATGAAAATTGATCTTACTATACCATGCTGGGTAAATTGGTTATTATAGGGCTTTATTTCGAGTTTGTCTTCTCATGAAGTCATATTCAAATCATTTGTTATGTATAAACCCCAGGGGCACTTACACATTGTTGCTTTTTTTTTTTCATTTTTTCTTAAAATTACCACCGCATCGGAACGCGACCACATTGAGAAGATCCGGCAAGAAACTCAGCGGGATTGTCTCTCAACTCAGCGGGATTGTCCATTTTTCAATTAATTTCTAATTGAAAAAAATATACTTGTTTTAAATTATATTCCTGAAATTACATGAAATTTGTCCCTTGCAGGACACTGTTCCCTGCTGTGACAAATATTTATGACAATCCATGTGAGAAGTCAGGACGGTTAAATATATATGAAAAATTTAATGTTTTACCTAATTATTATTCACTACAAAATGCCCGCGGTTTCATCTGCATAGTTCCTATTCCGGGGGGCGCGGCCGGAGCACCTCCTCGTGGTGCTCCCTGGTAACGTCCATTTGGACGTCATGCGTCCATTTGGACGGCCAAGATTCCGGCAGGGGGGGGGGTCTCCGCGTGCGGCTCTGGTGGCAGAGCGCACGGCGGATCTGACCCGGGGCCAATGGGGCGGATGTGCCTCATGGCACTCCGTCGCCAGGGACGGTTGCGTCACGGCCCGGGGCGTGACGGGTCGGTCGCTCGCGAGCGGCCAGACCCGGAAGGCCCATACCGTAATCCTGAATGGGGGGGTCAGGACCGGGGGTCTTCGGACCGCGGGGAAGAAAACCCCTATAAAAAATCACCCCAATCTTAAGTTTGGCCACTCGGCGAGGAGATGTATGACTGGTGGGTTAAGAAGCGCGCGAGCGTCCAGTCGTTAGAGTGGTACTCAAGGCGAGACTTAAAAATGACCAAAAACCATGGCAGGTGTTCAAACGGGCGTACATACTCCGGAGGGTCCCGGCCACGCCGGAGAGTCCCTCACTGTGCTGGTTTCTGAGCGCGAGAGGCGCACAGTCACCAGCACAGTCAGTCTCCACACGTATGGGAGGGAGACAACAACTGCTTTGACAGCCGAGAGCCCGGCACACCATCAAGAGGCTCACCGGGGGGAGGGGATAGAAGTGAAGGAGAAGAGGAAGAAGAAGTAGAAGCTCACGGCTATGGGGCGAGTCCGTGCCCAAGCGCTCCGCGACAAGAAGAAGCGGGAGCGGAAGTTGGCAGCCGCCATTGCTGCGCGCGACGAGGGTGGCAGCATTGCTGCTGCAGGTCCATCGCGAGACGGGGGTGGCGTTGCTGCCCAGCCGTCGGAAGAGAAGAAGGAGAGGAAAGAGACCTCAGCAGGGCCGCCGCGTGAGGAGAGCGGCAGCAGCAGCGGGTCCGAGCACGAGGGCGGCATTGCCGCAGAACCGTGCGTAAGAATAGCAGGCGACAGCTCCGAAACGAAGCTGTCGAGCGATGAGGGCGGCACTGCCGCAGAGCCCTCGCAGGATGAGGTCGGCAGTGCCGCAGGGCCATCCGAATGAGAGCATCAGGAGACGGATACGGCATCGGAGATGGTGCTGACGGACGTGGGCGGAAGTGCCGCAGAGCCGTCCGCCGAGGAGAGCAGCACCCCCTGGATGCAAGTCGGCTGGAGTAGGGACGAGGGCGGTGGATGCGCCGCAGGTAGGCAGATGTTAGGCGGGCCGTCGGTTGAGGGTTCGGTTAGGCCGTCGTCGTCGCCGTCGTCGTCGTCGAGGAAGAGGACGGAGAGGGCTGCTAAGGTGCCAGCCCCAGCCGCAAGTGCGAGAAAGAGGGAGGAGGCTCTCCCCCCGAGACCCTGGAAACGCCCCCTGCAGGAGGGTGGCCGCTCCAACACCAACTCGGAGGGGAGTTCCATCGTCATGCCTCCTCCCAAGGTCCCGACCATGCGCCGGGGGCGCAGAGGCCGAGGATCGGTGGTGGCAGCGAGGCCGGGGACACCGGGTCCAGCTGGCCACAGTGGCGAGGTGGCGGCCCTACAGGCCGCGAACGCCCGCCTCAGCGAGGAGGTCTCTGGCTTGCGGGAACGCAACCGCAAGCTGGAGACGGAGCTATCGGCGGTGCGACGGGAGAACCGCGGGTTGGCCAAGGAGATGGCCGACCTGCGGGCCCAGTTCGCGCGCCTGGCGTCGGCCACGCCGCCGGTGCCGGCCTCGCCACCGAAACGGGCTGCGCCGGGGAGGGCAGGCCCGTCGTCTGCGTCCGTGGCGCCGGCTACGCCCGTCGCGGCTGCTGCGCCGGCTGCGCCCGTCGCGGCTTCGGCGCTTCCTCCCCTCGTCGTGGTCCCTCCGCCGGCTCGTGGCCGCGGGAGACCTCGGAAGGGGGAGGAGCCGCCGCCCGACGAGGTGCACGGCGTGTCGGAGTCAGCGGTACGCGTCATCCTAGCCCGAATAGGGGTGATGGTGGATGCGCGTATCGCCGTGCTGCCTGGGTGCAGTGTCCGGTGGAGTCGGTCAAGCAATTGGCCGACTCAGGCAGGCTCCTCGTGGGCTGGAGCTCGGCGCGGGTAACCGTGCTAGAGCCCCGGCCCGCGAGGTGTTACAAATGCATGGCGGTCGGGCATACCCGACCGACATGCAAAAACTGCTTTGACTGCAGCGGGCTATGTTTCCGTTGCGGTCAGACCGGACACCAGGCGGCATCGTGCTCTGCGGTGCCCCACTGCCCCGCGTGTGCGGCAGGCAATAGGCCTGCCAAACACCGCATGGGCTCTGGGGACTGCAGACCCCCGGCATCGGCCCCGAAGGGGCGGGACGCCCCATCGACCGGGCCAGTCCCCGCTCCGAGCGCGGCCCAATCGCCCGTCAGCGCGGAGGAGGTGACGATGGATACGGACCGTTAATGGACCCCGTATCCTTTCGTCACTTCCAGGCCAACCTCAACTACACCGCCGGTGCGCAGGACGTGTTCCTGCAAGCCATTGCGGAGTGGTTGATAGGAGTAGCCGTAGCCGCGGAGCCGTACGTGGTGCCCGACCGGCCTAACTGGTTGGGTAGCACCGATGGCACCGTGGCAATCGTCGTCTCCACGTCGTGGCCTTCGTCGCCTCTGACCCTTAGGGACAGGGGCGTGGGATACGTCGCGGCGGACTTGGGGGAGATTACGCTCCTCGGAGTCTATCTCTCCCCTAACTGGAGTGTGACCGATTTCGAGGCCTCCCTCACCATCATGGAGGCCTCGTTACGGCGAATGGCATCGCGCCAGGTCTTCGTCCTGGGGGACTTCAACGCCAAGTCCGAGGCGTGGGGGTCTCCCCGGACGAACGACCGAGGACGGGCGATCGAGGAGTGGGCGGCGGCACTGGGCCTCTGTTTGCTGAACAGGGGCTCGGTGCATACGTGCGTGCGACAACGGGGCGGGTCGATAGTGGACCTTTCGTTCGCTAGCCCCGAGGTCGCCGCACGCGTGGGGAGCTGGCGCGTCGTGGAGCAGGTGGAGACCTTGTCGGATCACCGGTATATCCGGATGGAGGTCTCCCCGGCAATCCCGACGCCCAGCAGGGGTCACGGGGCGGATGGACGTCCTGCGTTCCCGCGATGGGCTGTGGGTCGCTTAGACCGGGACCAGCTGGTGGAGACAGCCATCGTTTACTCGTGGCTGTCTTCTGCCAACCAGTCGGACGGGGTGGACGCCGAGGCTGGCCGCATCCGCAGTGCGTTGACGCAGCTCTGCGATGCGGCCATGCCCCGGGTACGGCGTCCGCCCCCGAGGAGGGCGGTCCACTGGTGGTCCCGGGAGTTGGCGGATCTCCGGGCCGCGTGCATTCGCGCCCGGAGGGCCTACACCCGCAGCCGGCGGCGCCAACGCGACGCGGAGCGGGTGGCCTTGCTGTATGAGGGCTACCGCAATGCGCGGTCGGCCTTCAGGCTGGCCGTCCGCTCCGCCAAGGACGTCAGTCGGCAGGAGATGCTGGACGGTCTCGACCGTGACCCCTGGGGACGCCCCTATCACGCGGTGCTGAATAAGCTCCGCGCGCGGGGCCTTGCCCTCACCGAGACTCTCCAGCCCAGCCTTCTCACCCGGGTCGTCGAGGACCTGTTCCCGCGGCGGGCGGAACACACGCCCCCGGTCATGGCTCCGCCAGACACTGACCGGGAGGCCGACGACGACAGTGTTCCGCCCATCACGGAACCCGAGATGGGAGTGGCGGTGGCGCGCATGTGCGCAAAGTCCACCGCCCCCGGGCCCGACGGTGTTCCTAACCGCGTGTTGGGCCTGGTCCTCGACCATCTGGGTCCCCGCCTCAGGGAGCTGTTCGACGCGTGTTTAGCGCCCGAACGGTTCCCTGGGTGCTGGAAGGAGGGAAGGCTGGTGCTCCTGCCAAAGCCGGGATGGTCTCCGGGGTCGCCTTCGGCCTACAGGCCTATCGTGCTGCTCGATGACACGGGCAAGCTACTGGAGAGGGTGGTAGCTGCCCGCATCGAGCGGCACCTCGTCGGTACGGGGCCCGATCTGTCGGACGCCCAGTTTGGGTTTAGGAGGGGTCGTTCGATGATTGCGGCTCTGTTGCGCCTGAGGGCCGTGGCGACTGAGGCCGTCACCAGTGGGGGAGTGCTGTTGGCGGTATCCCTAGATATCGCCAACGCATTCAATAGTCTGCCATTCAGCTGCATCAGGGAGGCGCTCCGGTATCACGGAGTGCCAGCTTACCTGAGGCGGCTAGTGGCAGACTATTTGGTGGGGCGCAGCGTCCTCTGTACCAACCGAGCAGGGGACGTTGTGCGAACGCCCATGACGTGCGGTGTCCCACAGGGGTCGGTCCTCGGACCCACCCTGTAGAACATCGGCTACGACTGGGCGTTGCGGGGGAGCTTCCCGCCCGGGCTGGGCGTGATTTGTTACGCCGACGACACGCTCGTCACAGCCCGCGGTGGGACGCTAGAAGAGGCGGTAAGCCTGGCGACCTATGGCACCAAAGAGGTCGTCAGGCGGATCGAGGCGCTGGGGTTGAGGGTCACCCTGGACAAGACGGAGGCCCTCTTGTTCCATGGGCGCCTTATGAGCCCTCCCATTGGCGTCTCGATCACCGTCCGCTCGGTTGACATCAGCATCCGGGCCCATATGAGGTACTTGGGCCTGGTGCTCGACGGGCAATGGTGGTTCCGGGAGCATTGCCGCAGGCTCGCTTCGCGGCTTGTCGGCGCGGCGTCCGCCCTATCGTGGCTTATGCCGAACGTGGGCGGACCGAGCGCTACGTGCCGACGGCTGTACACGGGGGTCATCCGGTCGATGGCCCTGTACGGCGCACCGGTGTGGGCGGGATCCTTGACCGTCCGACTTAGGGCCCTTCTGTGGCGACCACAGAGGGTCATGGCGGTCAGGGCCATCCGCGGATACCGCACGGTGGCAACGGAGGCAGCGTGCCTATTGGTCGGGACTCCCCCGTGGGACCTGGAGGCGGAGATGCTCGCCGGATTGTATCGGCGGGTGACGGGGGTGCGAGCGGAGGGCGGTGAGATCTCGTTAAGGGAGCTCACCGCCTGGCGCATTGACGCCCGCCGAGACGTCATTGCCCGTTTGCCGTAGCGACACCCACGCGGAACAAGCCGCCCCAGAAAGGGGAGAGGGCTCGGGCAGACAATTAGTAGGGAGTCAAGAAAGTGCAAGCCTGAAAGAGCACACGCAAGTAAGGCGTGCATCTCCCGTGATTCGGTCCATATAGCCAGGATGGCTGGAGGGACCATGGGCTGGTGGAGGGGTTTGCCCGTTGGGCAGTCCGGCTGGAGAGGCCTCAGTTCGGGGTGCGAACCGTGGAGGCCTTCCGGCCGGTGCTGATGCAGTGGTTGGAAAGGCGGCACGTGGTGCTCTCCTTCCGACTAGTGCAGGTGTTGACGGGGCACGGGAGCTTCGCCAAATACCTGCACAGGGTCGTAAGGAGGGAGAGTACACCGTCCTGCCACCACTGCGATTGCGACGAGGACACGGCGCGCCACACGCTCGAGACCTGCGCGGCTTGGGCAGTGCAGCGCCGTGAACTCGTCATAATCATCGGTGCCGACCTGACGACCGCCATCGACGCCGGCGACTGGGGCGGCGCAGGCGCAACTACCTGCACCTCATGCCGCCCTAGCCGAGGCCGCGGGATACGTGACCGGGGATTAGTCCGTCACCCACCGAGAGGCCGACCGCGTGAGGAAAGACCGACGACCGGTCGATGGGAGGGTACCCCACGTAGAGAGTATTCCGTCGGGCCGACCACTGACGACAAGTAAACCTGCTTCGGTGGTCGGCCCAATGACGAAGGCGAGGTGGTTTTCGGGTGGGATGCGGGAGTTGTTGACGCGAACTATGGCTGCCTGCGTATGTGTGTGTTGGACGCATACAGATGCGCGCATTGCAATTCGTGTCGTCGACCAATTTCGCCTCTCACTCGCTCGCTAGACTCGACCGTAATCGTACGTCATACATAAAATTGTAAACCTACATTTAAAATAAACGGCATCGAATCCGACGTGTCATTTCTTTTGAATCCACTTACGATAACTCCCCCGAACATTGGTCCTTCTCACCGGATTGTCGGCGAAAACAAAACCTTTGGATCGAAGCAATCTAGAAGCTGCGGTGTTGGAGTTGGCGCGATAAGTAGACATCCACCACCAAGGATCACTACATTGCTATCAGGTGACAACATTGCTGTCAGGCGAGTGGCGAACTGGTTAGACTGTTAACAAAAGTGCCAATCCTAACTATTATCATTTTCCTACTAACATTCTCAAACCGCCCCATTTGCGTCAGTGTTGTTTTCTAGTTACATTCAATCAATTTACATCATCATTAGATTAATAATACATGCAACTATTACAATAATTACAATATAATATTCAAATATACCCACAATATATCAAGTGAATTTTGCTAACCGTTAATTTTATCAAGTATCAGACTACCGTCATAATAATCACTATTGTATTACAACTCATACACTAAATAACAGTGCGCTCTTTTTATGGTTATTGGTTGACATTACTTTTTTTTAGTTTATCGTTATTTTAAGAATGGCTGAAGAACAAGTTTTAGTTAAAAAAACGTGGTATCATAAAAGGTCGATTAACACTTTTTAATAATTATGTCAACAATTTACCAGACACATTAAGCGATGAGCTCATGATGGAAATTCAATTACGTTTATCAAAGATAGAATCATTATTAGACAGTTTTGACGAGGTACAAGGCGAATTAGAGTGTGCTGCAGTTAACTCTGCGGATCAGTTCAAAGAACGCAACTCTTTCGAGAGTATGTACTATAAGGCGGTTGCACTTGCGAAATCTAAACTAGGTAGAAGTGCAGTCGATGAGCCGTCTCAGCGTTGCGATTCAGATTGTGGCAGTGTGGTGCAGCATACCAGGGCTAGTGTGAAGCTTCCGGTTATACAACTTGCCAAGTTTGATGTCAGTTATGATACATGGTTGGAGTTTCGCGATACATACTTGTCAATTATTCATGATAACGCCGACCTTAGTCCAATAAATAAATTTCATTATTTACGTTCATTGCTTGTAGGCAGCGCCTTGTTAGTTATCAAATCATTAAACTTTTCAGCAACCAATTACCCCGTAGCATGGCAGCTCATATGTGATAGATATGACAATAAAAGAATGCTTATTGCTAATCACGTTAAATCACTGTTTAATGTTTGTCAAATACAAAGAGATACGTCGTTTCATTTGAATAGATTAGTTGACGGTTTTGTTAAAAATTTAAGGTCTTTAGCTACGTTAGGCGAACAAACTAATAACTGGGATACTTTATTAATATATATGTTATCTAGTAAATTTGATCCTCAAACTTTACTCGAGTGGGAGAAATATAAAGTCAATCATGATAAACAAAATTTAATGTTTGACGATTTATTGAAATTTACACGAAATAGAATAGATTTATTAGAAACTTTAGAACAAACAAAATATAAATATCCAAAGCAGGCGGGTAGTATTTTACAGGTATCAACGACGAATAACTCAAAATATAGATGTCCTATTTGTCAATCCGATCATTTAATATATTATTGCAAAACATTTTTAAACTTAAACAATAATGACAGGGAATCGAGAGCTAAATCATTAAATCTATGTTTAAATTGTTTAAAGGGTGGCCATTCCACAAAAAATTGTCGTTTAGTTGGTGCCTGCAAAGGGTGTAATAAAAAGCATAATAGTTTAATATGTCCCGAGCTATCGCGTAACACTGCCGATGCGGCGTACGCCGAGGTGACACTATCCTGCACTGCGCTATCGCCGCAAGGCTTGCTATCAACGGCTCGCGTGAGCGTGCGCTGCGCCGACTGTCAACGGCGCGTACGTATTATGTTAGATTCTGGTAGCACATCTAATTTCATTACCGAACATTTATGTAAACAACTACGTTTGCCTACAAAAAACATAACGACGATTATTAATAGTTTTAATCAAGGGGTGACATTGGCCAATAAATGTTGCGATATCAATATTCAATCATTACATTCTAATTTTAATATAACAATAACATGCATTGTAATTTCTAAGATAACTAATCCTTGGCCAAGCTCACTTATTGATAAACGAATCATTAAAATTCCAAAAAATATTGAGTTAGCAGATCATGAATTCCATAAACCGTCGAATATCGATATTTTATTAGGTAACGGTGTATTTTGGGATATAATTGAGCCAGAACAAATAAAATTAAATACTCAGAATATAACAATACAAAAATCTAAATTAGGTTGGATATTGGGTGGTTCGATTGAAGTAAAATCGACCACTTTTTGTAATTATTCTAGCTCTCAGACATTAAACGAGCAAGTAGCAAAATTTTGGGAGTTAGATAATATCGAATCCATGAGTGCACATCCAGAATGGTCGCCGGAAGAAATAATGTGCGAACAACACTTTGTGGAAATAACGTCTCGTCTCGCGGATGGTAGATTTTGTGTTACTATTCCACTAAAATTATCACCCGAGTTATTGGGCGATTCTTACAAATTAGCAAAGTCACGATTTTTGCAATTAGAAAAGAAATTTCGATCTAACATTGAATTTAAAACCCAATATTGTCATTTTATTAACGAGTACATTAATTTAGGACATATGCGAGAATTGAATAATAATAATAACAATCAAATTAGATATTTCGCTCCACATCACGGTGTTGAACGTAAAGACAGTTTAACGACAAAGTTAAGGGTTGTGTTCGACTGCTCCGCAAAATCGTCATCGGGTTACTCCTTTAACGAACTTCAGAGAGTTGGTCCAACTATTCAGGACAATTTATTTTCAATAATATTACGTTTTCATCAGCACAATATTGTATTAACTGCGGACATTGAAAAAATGTACCGTCAGATAGCTGTAACCAAGAGTCAGCGGTGCTTACAACAAATACTCTGGCGAGAACATCCCACGCAACAGTTAAAGACTTATGAACTTAACACTGTCACCTATGGCACTGCTTCGGCACCTATACTATACGCTGTCTCAAGCAATTAGCTAATGAATGTGAGGACTTGGAAATTAAGGAAATCATCGACAAGGATTTTTTTGTCGACGATTTGATAACTGGTTCACGTGATATTAATACAGTTTTACGCATTCAAAATAAAATCACTGAACATCTCAAAAGAGGGTGTTTTTCCTTACGAAAATGGTGTTCGAATAGCTCACAAGTATTAAATACAATTAAGTGTTACGAGAATATATCTAAAGATCACTTTGATCTATGTCCTAATAATATTTCAAAAACGTTAGGTATAAATTGGGATCACGTGACGGATAACATTTGCTTTAATATAAAATTAAAAACAGATGGTAGAATAATAAAAAGAAATATTTTGTCTACTATTGCACAATTGTTTGATCCATTGGGCTTAGTTACCCCTTCCATATTGCAAGCAAAAATCATTCTTCAAAAACTATGGTTGTGTAGCTCTCATGGGACGATGAAATACCACAAGTTACACGAGAAGCGTGGCTTCAATTTATTAATTCATTGCCAATGTTAAATACACTTACTATACCTAGGCACGTTACGTTAAACGAATATGTTGACTTACAACTTCATATCTTTACTGATGCGTCAGAGGAGGCTTACGGAGCCTGTGCTTATGTACGGTCTGTAGCTAACGACAACCAGGTTTTTGTGAGTCTATTATGTTCAAAAAATAAGGTAGCACCCTTAAAAACACAAACAATACCACGCTTAGAACTTTGCGGAGCGTTATTAGGCGCAAGGCTTGGAGAAAATATTGTTAAATCATTAAGAATAAAATTTAATCAATCCTATTATTGGACAGATTCGACCATTGTTTTAGGTTGGCTCAGCACGCTGACTCATAGGTTACAAACGTTCGTGAGGAACCGAGTAGCCGAGATACAGTCCACTTGTAACAATTCGTTTCAATATGTTCCTACTAACCTCAATCCATCTGATTATCTGACGCGTAGCCTATCAGTTGACGTGTTGTTAGGCTGTGAACAGTGGTGGCATGGTCCGCAATATCTTAAAAATCATAAATCACTATGGCCTACAATTAATTTAAAAAATAACAACAATGAAATTTTACCCGAATTAAAGCACGAGGTTATGGTTATGAATACTCAAACACCAAAATCGTGGTTTCCATTTCACGTTTTCTCTAACTTTTCTAGAATGCAAAGGTCTATGGCATATATATTACGATTTATAGATAATATTCGAAATAAAAATGAGAAATATGTCGGGCCTTTAAGAGTGTCTGAACTTCATTCAGCTACATTTAAGTTAGCTATGATATCACAACAGGAGGTTTTCTCTACCGTGTATAAAACTTTAGAATCGAATAAATCTTTAAAGGTTGGTAGTTCATTATTATCACTTAATCCATTTTTTGATAATAACTTAAAATTGATAAGAGTAGGCGGTCGACTTCATAATTCCGATTACATGTACAATAAAAAACATCCAATATTATTACACAAAGCTCATATGTTTACAAAATTATTATTTAACAACGAACATGCAATCTTAATGCACGCTGGGCCTCAACATCTATTGTATTCAACTCGTGAGCATTATTGGACTATAGGTGGACGAGATTTGGCACGACATGTGTCGCGAAACTGCATAACATGCAATCGCTATCGCGGTAAGACAGTGTCCACTATAATGGGTAATTTGCCAAAAGAACGATTCAATACCACTTACGCGTTTCAACACACGGCTTTAGACTACGCTGGTCCAATTACGATTGCGAACAGAGAAGGATGGGGCTGTAGACTTATTAAATCCTACATTTGCGTGTTTGTGTGCTTCACTACAAAGGCTATACATATAGAACTAGTCAGTAATATGTATAAAACGGTTTATCGCTCGTAGGGGCAAACCGGCATACATATATAGTGACAACGGTTCTAATTTTGTTGGGGCCAATAACGAACTCAAAAAAATTATATCTTCTTACGGAGAGGATGTAGTTAATAGCATGGCTCAAGAATCAATTAAATTTAGTTTTTGTCTTCCATATTCACCACATTTCGGCGGCTTACATGAAGCCGGTGTTAAGTCAATAAAACACCATTTAAAACGAGTATTAGGTAATTTAAATTTAACTTTCGAGCAATTATACACAACACTGACACAAATTGAGGCGATACTAAACTCGCGACCTATAAGCCCGCTGTCATCAGACCCACAAGACCTCTTACCATTAACACCTGGTCATTTCCTAATTGGTAAACAACTGACGTCAATACCAGAGCCAGACTACGCCGAAGTTACTACGTCTTGCTTGGGTCGTTATCAGCGCATCGTATTATTACGAAAACAATTCTGGTCAAGATGGTATAAAGAATACATCAGTGAACTGCAAATCCGTTCCAAATGGACTTCTTCAAAGGGAGTATTGCATGAAGGAGACCTAGTGCTAATTAAGGACGACCATCTACCTCCCATGAAGTGGCTGTTGGGGCGTATAACTCACTTATACCCAGGAACCGACGGCATTTCTCAAGTAGCAGACATAAGAACGTCAACAGGCATTTTAAGGAGATCTTTCGCCAGGATTTGTCCTCTACCATCGCCAGACATGAAGCAGGATTGAAGCAGCGACGCTTCAATGAGGGGCGGCATGTTGACGCGAACTATGGCTGCCTGCGCATGTGTGTGTTGGACGCATACAGATGCGCGCATTGCAATTCGTGTCGTCGACCAACTTCGCCTCTCACTCGCTCGCTAGACTCGACCGTAATCATACGTCATACATAAAATTGTAAACCTACATTTAAAATAAACGGCATCGAATCCGACGAGTCATTTCTTTTGAATCCACTTACGATAACTCCCCCGAACAGGAGTTGCGTGCTTAAGCCCCTCTGTCGCCCCGGACGGAGTGGTGCGGAGGCGCGCCGACCGCAGCCCACCCACAAAAAAAAAAAAAAAATAGTTCTTATTCCTGTGGTACTTAATGCCAGTGCCAAATAAAGCCTAATTTATTTCTTACTAGCAACCCGTCCTCGCTTCGCTTCGGTTTTAGTCGCCTAACCCGCGTAGTTCCTGTTCTCGTCGGAATACCGGAATAAAATATAGCCTATGTTACTCCCTGATATTATAGCTTTCCATTATATAAAAATTTTTGAAAACGTTTTGTTGGTGTATGTGTGAGAGCGTAACAAACAAACAAACTTATTTTCGCATTTATAATATTAGTAAGGATATAGACGGCTATCTGGTAGTAAAATACAATCGATGCCGGTCTAGCCGTTTTGAAGTATGTCTGCAATAAAAACACAGACGAAAAAAAATTAAATTGGCATACATATCGCTCAAATAACCGTGTGAGCATAAAAAACTACTTTGACATTAGAAACACTTCAATTTTATTTATTTGTATAGATTAAAGTACATAGCTCGGTTTAGCGACAACGACTCTGTATCAATGGTTGATCTAAATCATCTAAATGGTCATAGAGATACAGAACGGCAGGGGAGATTCATGTAATTGTGCGTCACCCGCCGGGAGGCTGACCGCGCGACAGCGACCGACGTCCCAGGACGTCGAGAGGTGAGGGTACCCGAAAGGGTATTCCGTCGGGCCGACCACTGACGACAAGTCACCTCTGCTTTGG
Source organism: Lymantria dispar (assembly GCA_032191425.1). NCBI lineage: Eukaryota > Metazoa > Arthropoda > Insecta > Lepidoptera > Erebidae > Lymantria > Lymantria dispar. Next base: position 14,750,694 of record CM063465.1, on the reverse strand, counting down.
TGGTGCTGACCCGGAGCTGGAGCAGAGGATCGGCCCAATAACGAGGTGGCGTGGGTACGGGTGGGTTATGGGCCCGCACGCCGTTCTTTCATCGCCCCGGACGGAATGGACCGCGCGTGCGCTTACCATAGCCCACCCATAAAAAAGGGGAGATTCATGTGTCTCTTGTATTATCCCTTAACGTTTGGGCGGGGTGTAAATGCATTATAGTTCATTCTCTATAATAAAAAGTTCAAGCAGTAATCACTCCCCAGCCCCTTTACTATCGGTAAAATGTTTAAGGGGTTTTTCTTCCTCGCATAAATGGCACACAAATTTATATTTATTTTTCTGGTAAATTGTATTTTTCTGGTAAATATTTTTGGATAAAAATAGTTGGTCCGCAAAACAGGGATCTTTTTCTCTACAAAAGAAAATTGTAAAAATGTTTAAACTAAGGATAGAACTGTCTGGATTAAGAAACTGCTTATTTTTGCAAGTTATTTTTTTTAACAAGCTTATGTTAATTTGGCGTGTATGTAACGAAATTTTTAAACGTGATTTTCACGCCCTTCTAAACGTTGTAGTATTTTCAAACTTTGCACATCTATACCAATAAATAAAATTGGAGTGTCTGTTTGTAATGTCAAAATAATAGACTTTTTTCATGCTCACACGGTTATTTGCACGACACCTATGCCTAAAATAGCAATTAAAAAATTTTTGTCTGTCTGTCTGTCTGTCTGTTTGTTCCGGGTAATCTTCAAAACGGCTGGACCGATTTCAAAAATTCTTTCACCAATGGAAAGCTATAATATCAGGGCGTAAACTAGGCTATATTTTATCCCGGTATTCCCACGGGAACGGGAACTACGCGGGTAAAACGACTATAACCTATAACCGAAGCGAAGCGAGGGCGGATTGCTAGTTTGTAAAAAAAACTACTTTACGGATTTTATCGCGTTTTTATTTGATTATTGATGACCTTTCGAACACTTTGCGGCGTTCATGATCACAGGTGAACTAAGATGTCTCTCGTCCAAAAAGTCATCGTTATTACAGAGATTTATAATTATCTACCAGCTACAGAAAATTAATTATATATACATTAGATGTATCACATAACTGCTTACCATTTCGGCACAAGAGTTTGAATCTGTAAACAGTACAAGGGTTTTCTTGTATTACATAAATGGAACACTTATCGTCTCTTTTCAGTAGGTACGTTTACCTGTCACAGATGTTTGCAAGGTACAAAAGAATCCCGCAAACATCGACGAACCTTTTAAATATACAAAATCCCACCCCATTACGTCACCTTGGTGGGTAATAAAACGGATTTCTATATATAACAAGCAGGACGCATTATAGCAAGTGGTAGCGAGAGTGGAAGCACTCTACACATCACGCTGAGACAGGCTCCTACTATTTGAACACTTAAGTCGAAATTCATGTAGACTTATTGATCGAGTTAACTATAAATTAGGTCTGTTTAATCTGTTTAATTTTGATAGTAAAATAGTTTCTATGATTGTTCTTTATTGAAGTAAATATTGAATGATTGATATACTTAAAAATTTTCTGGATGGTAACGGAGTAAGAATACAATTCACCACCCCTTCTCCTGCCCGTGGGTGTTTTAAAAGATGACTAAAGGATAAAATATAACATCTATGCAACAATTTGTTACTCCAGCTCATTCGGTGGGTGAAAGAGCCGGCAGCCCAAATTTATGAGAATATTGGTGTACGATGAGTTTTGGTGATACCTTTAGTATCACCGAACCTCATTGCATGCTTTTATATTCTCTTTACTTTCTTCGCGGTAGACAGCAGCATGACAAAACTCCATGAGCGGCAGTATCCACTTTGTGGCGTAACATGAGGGAGGCCTATGTCCAGCAGTGCACGGCTATAGGCTGAAATGAAGATGATGAAATCATATTCTCACTTCATTGTATTTGATGAAAATATGAATATGAAAATAACATCATCACGCCAACTGCCTATAACGGAAGAAACCCGAAGAATCTTTCGGAGGACCGCTATAACAAGAAGTGCTAAAAAGTCTTTTCGTGATAGCTCCCGTCCGCTCGGACCGTGTAACGCTCGATAAGGCACTTTGTTTCATTGATTGTCAGGAGGGAGAGCACACCGTCCTGCCACAACTACAGTTGCGACGAGGACACGGTGCAGCACACGCTCGAGGAATGTGCTGCGTGGGAGGGGGAGCGCCGTGAACTCGTCGCGATTATCGGTGCCGACCTGGCGCTGCCGACCATCGCCAAGTAGATGCTCGACAGCGTCAGGAACTGGGACGCGGTCGCCGCCTTCTGTGAGGCCGTAATCTCACGGAAGGAGGCGGCGGATCGTGTGCGAGTAGAGCTCCTATTCGGCGACACGTTTCGCCGCCGGCGACTCGGGCGGCGCAGGCGCGAGTATCTGCGCCTAATGCCGCCCTATCCGAGGCCGCGGGTGATCGGACCGGGGAATTGTCCGTCACCCGCAGAGCGGCTGACCGCGCGATGGCGACCGACGTCCTAGTATGTCGAGAGGTGAGGATACCCGAAAGGGTATTCCGTCAGGCCGACCACTGACGACAAGTCACATCTGCTCCGGTGGTCGGCCCAACAACGAGATGACGTGGGTACGGGTGAGTTATGGGCCCGCGCGCCGTCCTTTCATCGCCCCGGATGGACAGGACCGCGCGTGCGCTTACCATAGCCCACCCATAAAAAAAGGCACTTTGTTTCATAAGTAAAAGTGAAAATTTTGAATAACCTCCGGCACAAACAACAATACTACGTTTAATCCGGCACAAACAACAATAATACGAATATTACATTTTCTTCAACAAGAATTATCAATTAATTGTCATTTAACGATTATACTGGCACGCGTGAAACAATGGAATAATCATACACCATAACATCGTTTTGGACCTGATACTCTTACATTGCTGATGCTGGAAAGGAAAAAAACCGCATTGAAATCGGTCTATCCGTTTGAGAGCTACGATGCCACAGTGAAACGATGACGTGAAACTTATAACACCTTTCTTTTTGCATCGGGGGTTAAAAAATAAAATTTGAACAATAAAGATGAATGTGTTTTGTTTTATATAATTTTTATTAATCATCATTTCAGTTCATGTTGTTGGGTTCGAGCCTCCTCCACAATAGGCTGGTGAGACGTATTGCTTTAGGATTTTATTTCGACGTTATATATATATTTAATAACTTAGTAGTCTTTCACGACACCCACGGTCAAGAGGTGGTGATTTGTATTCTTACTCCGTCACCTCATGGAAAATTTATGATACTATTATCCTTATTTATGTGCAAATTTATTTCATATAAATAAGGATAATAATATATAAAACTATCATTAGCTGCACATGATTGCATACTTTTTATATTTTACTTGAAGTGTAAAAAAGCAAGAAATTTATGTATTTTTGGCATGCGTTTTTAAGCTTTGAGTTAGTTTTTAATTTTACTCATCTAAAACCGAATATCCTAAGACTTTCTTCACAAAATTACAAAAATCAAAGACAAAAATTAAATATCCCAATTGCCCAAAACTTTTCGTGCAGTGAAGGAGTAGAAATACAATTCACCAATTCTTTCTTGTCGGTGGATGTCAGAAACAACTAAGATAATGCATAGAATGGTATGGTAATGCATAGAACACCTATACAAGAGAAGGAAAATTTGAAACAAAACCTATAGACGTTATGTCTCGAAGTTTCTTTCTCTATAAATTTAAAAACCGTCTGACTAGCGTGATGTAGTAATTCAATTTAACTCCTGTTGTAGAGAGACTTGAGTCCAACAGTGGGACGTATATGGGCCAAGATTATGATAATCTAAAACGTAGGTTTGCAATGTGATTTATTTACTTGAAAATAGTAGGGGTAACTGAAGCCCCTGAGAGTTTCGTAACAACAATAAAACAAGTGACGTACATTCTCACCACTGTGTTTCGTAATTATATCCTGGTAAAACTCGGTCACAGTTTGTCATGATCACATATGATCTTAGTAAAATTAATAAAACACTTCTTTTGCAATTCAATTAAATTCAATTCGCTTTATATGCTAAAATATGATTTGCTAGTAGCACCTTGCGATTTTACCCGCATAGTTCCCCTTCCCGTGGGAATATCGAGATAAATTATAATCTATGTGTTATTGAGATATGTAAGCTATATTATTGTGGAGTTTCATCAAAATCCATTCAGTAGTTTTTGCGTGAAAGAGCAACAAACATCCTCACATACTCATAAACTTTCGCGTTTATAATATTACTAGCAAACTAGTAACCTGCCCTCGCTTCGGTTTCAGTCGCCTTACCCGCGTAGTTCCCGTTCCCATAGGAATACCGAAATAAAATATAGCCTATGTTACTCCCTAATATTATAGCTTTCCATTGCTGAAAGAATTTTTGAAATCGGTTAGGTGCTTTAAGCGTAAAAGCGTAAGAAACAAAGAAACAACATTTACTATTTTCGCATTTATAATATTAGTAAGGAATATCTGGTTGACCGAGCTTCGCTCGGAATATTTTTGTTGTATTTTTGTCGAATTTATTTAGATATATATTAATAAAAAATAAAAAATAAATAATGAAAGAAACATCAAAAATTACAAAAAGAGAATAATAATAACACCGAGATTTGATCCCACGCTGCCAAAACAAAACAAAAAAACTGGACAACTCCAACTGAGCTATCGCCGCTCTTGACGTTGACGGCGAAATTTGAATCCATATTCTATTGACATTTTATGTCATTGTATTGTTTTGCTAAAAACACCGACAAAACAACATTTTCTATAAATAAAACCTAGCTAGATCGATTTTTTGGACCCGAAACGTCTAGTATGCCAAATTTCATCAAAATCGTTGGAGATACAATAACATACAGGTTACATTTAGATTAAGTACATTGTATTCTGGTTGGTTTGGGGGCGGGCAAATAGCTATATAATATTATTTTAATCTTATATCTTTAAACGAGCAATTCTTGTGTGTATATATGTATATATGGAAACGGCTTCTTTGGGAATGTAATTTTGGACGGGAGATGAGAAACAACACGGCTCGATGTACCTAAAGCTCTTCTGCCGTACCTATTATAACTGCCTTATCCAAGATTTTTTACCAAATTGAGTTAGTTACATATTCTGAATCGCCATATCGATATCTATAACTTTGTATTTGACAGTTTATAAAAAATGCTTGTGTGACTATATTTTTTATTTTTATAAGCGCAATAACTACCAAAATAAAAATAATTTCCTTAATATCTCAGCCGCAAGTGCTGGATACTGTTGTAGCCTTCTAAAGCGCCAGATTATATTAATCATGTAGTACTTAACATAACCGCGGTAAGTCAGTAACGGTTAACGCTGCTCTGATATTAATGCAATCCCTATTATTGATGAGCCTTTTTCCTTAACATAAGTGCTTTAATCGCCACTTGTGGCGATTATAATAAGGAAACTGTAATAAGGTAACTGTGAGTTTCTTACCATAAGAGCCCTAAATGTTCATGTTACGGCGGTTATGCTTATCATTACATAAACTCAGTACTTATGTTTCGCTGTCAAAAGCGCAGTTAAATAAGTTCCATAGTATAAACACACTATGTGTATTTCTTACGACGCTTATTATAAGTATTTGTTTAACATACGTCGCATTTCCTTGTCATATCACATTTTTATATCTTTTTTTTATCAATTTATTACTTAAATTTCTTAAATAGTAATGAATACAAAATACAACCCCTTAACTACGGTAAAAATACATCAAATTAAAAAAAAAACACATCGTTTTAATATCCGTAATCGAAGAAATATTTTTTAAAATTTTAGGCGCCATTTTCTAGGAACTTGCTGTCATGCACTTGTCGCTCTTATCTTTAGCATGGTAGTGACCTAGCCGCTTTTTACCACATTCATAAATAATGTAAAAGTTGGTAGTATTTGTAATCAACATCGCAAAGCAAAAAAAAAATAACTTATACAAAAATAAAGCTAAAAGGTAATACATATAGTAATACATATGAGAGATAAAAGAACTCTTTTATACTACTCTCACAATATGTATTACTACTTAGTTACTTAAAAGAGTTCAGCTATATTATTACTCAGTATATAATTATAAATGCCATCCGCGGATACCGCACGGTGGCGACGGAGGCAGCGTGCCTATTGGCCGGGACTCCCCCGTGGGACCTGGAGGCGGAGATGCTCGCCGGATTGTATCGGCGGGTGACGGGAGTGCGAGCGGAGGGCGGTGAGATCTCGTTAAGGGAGATCACCGCCTGGCGCGTCGACGCCCGCCGAGACGTCATTGCCCGTTGGGCAGTCCGGCTGGAGAGGCCTCGGTTCGGGGTGCGAACCGTGGAGGCCTTCCGGCCGGTGCTGATGCAGTGATTGGAAAGGCGGCACGAAGTGCTCTCCTTCCGACTAGTGCAGGTGTTGACGGGGCATGGGAGCTTCGCCAAATACCTGCACAGGGTCGTAAGGAGGGAGAGTACACCGTCCTGCCACCACTGCGATTGCGACGAGGACACGGCGCGCCACACGCTCGAGACCTGCGCGGCTTGGGCAGTGCAGCGCCGTGAACTCGTCGCAATCATCGGTGCCGACCTGACGCTGCCGGCCATCGCTAGGGCGATGGTCGACAGCGTCGGGAATTGGGACGCGGTCGCAGCCTTTTGCGAGACAGTGATCTCGCAGAAAGAGGCGGCGGATCGTCTGCGCGTGGAGCGCAGCCTCGATGAGGAGATCCGCCGCCGGCGACTGGGGTGGCGTAGGCGCAACTATCTGCGCCTCATGCCGCCCTAGCCGAGGCCGCGGGTGACGTGACCGGGGATTAGTCCATCACCCGCCGAGAGGCCGACCGCGTGAGGAAAGACCGACGTCCTCCCCGAGGGGGGGACGTCGGTCGATGGGAGGGTACCCCGCGTAGGGGGTATTCCGTCGGGCCGACCACTGATGACAAGTAAACCTGCTCCGGTGATTGGCGGAGGCGCGCCGACCGCAACCCACCCACAAAAAAAAAAAAAAGTATATAATTATTAATAGGCTCAAAGTTGTTCAATATGCTATGGAGAGGGCTCGGTATTTCTCTACGTGGTATAATTCGAAGTACGGCAATCCGTAGAAGAACGGGTTTAACCGACATAGCTCGAGGAATTAGCACGTTGAAATTGCAATGAGCAGGCCACATCGCTCGTCGTACCCCAACCATTGGGGAAGAAAGGTTTTCGAATGGTGAGCGCGAATCGTATGTCGTAAGATACCTCTTACTAGGTGGGTTGAAGACATTTCGAAATTCGCAGGGAATTGATGGATGAAAATGGCACAAGACCGTTCCGATTGGCGTTCTGGTGGAGAGGCCTATGTTCAACAGTGAATGTCTATGTGGTAATGAATGGATGGAAGGATTTCTTGAGATTTAATTTTAAATCTATACCAATAAATAAAATGGGAGTGTGTGTTTGTAATGTCAAAATAATAGGCTTTTTTCATGCTCACACGGTTATTTGCACGACACCTATGCCTAAAATACAGATTAAAAAATTTTTGTTTGTCTGTCTGTCTGTCTGTTTGTTCCGGGTAATCTTCAAAACGGCTGGACCGATTTCAAAAATTCTTTCACCAATGGAAAGCTATAATATCAGGGAGTAAACTAGACTATATTTTACCCCGGTATTCCCACAGGAACGGGCACTACGCGGGTAAAACGACTAAAACCGAAGCGAAGCGAGGGCGGGTTGCTAGTCTATACCAATAAATAAAATTGGAGTGTCTGTTTGTAATGTCAAAATAATAGGCTTTTTTCATGCTCACACGGTTATTTGCACGACACCTATGTCTAAAATAGCAATTAAAAAATTTTTGTCTGTCTGTGTGTCTGTCTGTCTGTCTGTCTGTTTGTTCCGGGTAATCTTCAAAACGGCTGGGCCGATTTCAAAAATTCTTTCACCAATGGAAAGCTATAATATCAGGGAGTAAATTAGGCTATATTTTATCCCGGTATTCCTACGGGAACGGGCACTACGCGGGTAAAACGACTAAAACCGAAGCGAAGTGAGGGCGGGTTGCTAGTTAGTAATAAGGATAAAAATACTTAAAATAATAAATGTTTAAGTAATTAACCTAAACAAAATAGCGAGCATTAATAATAAATTTTATAGATACTGCATAAATAGTGCTACATTAAAAATTCAGAGTGGCGTGGGTTTGATCCCTGTACAGTTGTGGGATTCAATGCGATTGGTGTGACTTGTGATCTTTAAAAAAAAAGAATGATGAATTAGGTTGCCACCCTATTTCATAGCGTTTGACTTATTTAATTCCATTATTATATCTAATCTGTTAAGCAACGCTCTTAGCGTTACTAAACTATCATTTTTTAACCTAATTACTATAGAAGCTTTTAGGTAATTAGGCCTTGATCAAAGAGACTTATCTAGGCCACATTAATAGAAAGTTGAGTTGGATGTGAAAATTCGTATAATGCCTTTGTATTATAGAGTTTTTAGTTGTTAAAGTGTTACTACAAGCTTTTATTTAGTTTCACCTGTCCCGTTGTCTGTAATCAAATCTTGCAAGTTAAATTTGATCCACTTCCCGATTTCTGATTGAGCTGAAATTTTGCATGTATGTATAAATCGGATGATAATGCAATATTATTGTGTCACAGAGATAATCTGATGATGGACCTGGAAGCTGGCCATAGGAAATCCTTAATTAAACGACGCAACCCTATCGAGTTTGGGTTACGTATGACGAGTACTTTAATACTATATAATACCAGTACCAGGGTCCGATGATGGACCTGGATTTTTAACTTTTTAGTTCATTTTATAAACAAATAATAAAAGCTTGTTTTTAAAAAGTTTTTTTCTTTAATTTTATTAATTAATATTTCTGTGTGATGCCGGAGAAAAAACCCCCACCTTCTGTCTTGCCTGTGGGTTTCGTAGATTCCCCACCCTCTGTCTTGCCCATGAGTTTCGTAGAAGACGATTAAAGGATTATAATATGCATATAATATCTATGCAGGAGAAGGCAAGTCCATCTGATCAGGGTTGTATAGTAGGTCGATTGCCCTCCTATTGTGGAGAAAAGTCTTGCCCAACCGTACGACGTGTATAAATTGAAATGATGAAGATGATTGATTAGTCGAAGATGTTAGATTCCGTGTGGTGACGGAGTAAGAATACAATTCACCACCCCCTATCTTACCCGTAGATGATCGTACGAGACGACTAAGGGATATAAAACGCATACAACATATATGCGAGAGAAGGAAAACTCGAAATAAAACCCTATACCAACACGTCCGACTAGTGTGGTATAGTAGGTCAATGACCCTTCCATTATGCAGGAGGCCCAAGCCCAACAGTGGGACGTATATGGGCTGAGATGATGATGATGATTGATTAATCAATATTCGGATGACTGAGCTCGGTTCTTCGGTTTTATACCGGCAATATTTGGATAATAACTTTTCTACATTCTTACAAGCCTTTCTTTTCTCAGAAAAAATAAATTAAAAAAAACAGTAGAAACAAAGAACCGAACTGCAGCTCTAGATTAAGGGACAGCTCTATTACTTAATCAATCAATTTCCCTTCTATTATAGAAGAGGCGTAAGTCCAGGAGTGGGACGAATATAAGCCGTGATGGTGATATGTATTGTATGCTCAATTCCTCCTTACCTTATATATTCATTATCATCATTATCATTGCAGCCCACATACGTCCCACTGTTGGGCCCGGGCCTCCTCCACAATGTGTGTGAATTTAACCTACTATACCATGCTGATCAGACATATTGGTATAGGGCTTTATTTCGAGTTTTCCTTCGAGATTTTATATGCATATTATATCCCTCAGTCGTCTTTTACGACATCCACAGGCAAGATAGCAGGTGGTGAATTGTAATCTTACTCCGTCACCACACGGAACCTTATATATTCATCATCATCGCAGCCCACATACGACCCACTGTTGGGCCCGGGCCTACTCCACAATGGGAGGGAATTTGACCTACTATACCATGCTAGTCAGACATGTTGGTATAGGGTTTTATTACGAGTATTCCTTCTCTTGCACAGATCTTATGTGCATTTTATATCCCTTAGTCGTCTTGTACGACATCCACGGGCAAGATAGGGAGTGGTGAATTGTATTCTTACTCCGTCACCACACGAATAACACACCGTATATTTTACTTTGGAATAAATAAAATCAAAATGTAATAACCTCTATTATTATCTACAAAGGCTTCCACTTCAAAGGCATACTCAAGTGTATAATAAATAATCAGCTTTTTCGAGTCAGTGAGTTTCCAGCCACTTATTTGGTAATCTTCAAAGCAGTAGGATATCTGTAGATTAGGATCGATTAGTTAATAGTTTGGAGCTCCCAAGGGTCCCAAGTTGGTTGTTTCAGTATAGATGTTGAATATTTGTTAATAGAATAATGGGTTTACTTCCGCATGCCGTTGTGTTAGTTTCAAGTTGATGGATAGCTAAGATAGAGACAAGATAGTTAATATTTCATTACATAAAGCACCAAATTATAAATCTCGTATATAGGCAAACCTGGATGAGTGAAATTTCAAGGGTCCACGATAATTTTTTTAAGAGAAGATTGTTGTTGATTAATAAGTAGTAAACAGCCGCGGGCGGTCCGTCTGGTGTAGTATCTCGCAGAAAATCGACGTCCAAGTAGTAACAATTTGTAAATAAAACTACTTTTACGGATTATATCGCGTTTGTATTTGATTTATGATTGCCCGACGTTTCGAACACTTTGCAGCATTCATGGTCACGGGCGGACTAATATAGATTTACTATAGATTTGACCCACAATAATAACAGTTAAAGATAATTTTATAAATCAAAAATCTTTTAGTAAGACAAAGTAAGCTGCATCTATAATTAAAAATCAATATTAATTTAGCATTATGTCCCCTGAGTTTTCTTGCCGGATCTTTCTCAGTGTGGCCGCGTTCCGATCCGGTGGTAGTATATTAGTTTTGTTAGTTTTAAATCAACAAATTGTAACAATAATTGCTACAAATTTAATAATTACTAACCATAAACAATATAATTTTTTTCATATAGAATCATTTTCTTCTTACACTGGCAATAAATTAGTACTAAAATGTGGGTCACAATTTAATAAATTTATAACTAATTTCTGTATCGGGTAGATAATTATAAATGTCTGTAATAACGATTAATTGTTGGACGTGAGACACCTTAGTCCGCCCGTGACCATGAATGCTGCAAAGTGTTCGAAACGTCGGGCAATCATAAGTCAAATACAAACGCGATATAATCCGTAAAAGTAGTTTTATTTACAATGTGTAGTGCTCGCGTAAACATCAGATATCATTAGTAACAATTTGTTACTGCGCTTCGTTCGGTGAGCGAGAGAGCTGGAAGCCCAAGTTACTCAGGGTGTTTACATGTGGTGGGTTTTGGTGATGCCTTTACTTTCACCGAACCTCATTACACGCATTCACACTCCCGTCATTTTGTTCACGGTAGGCAGCGGCCTTGCAAAGGTACATGAGCGGCAGTACTTACCATAAAATGTACTGTTTGCTCGTTTACCACCGCTAGAAATAACAAAAAAAAAAGATTTTTCTCTATAAGAGAAAAAGAAACTTTTAGATATATCTCCTTCCGTATGGTAATGGAGTAAGAATACAATTCACCACCCCACTACTTGACGGTGGGTGTCGTAAAAGACGATTAAATGATATACTATAAAATAATAAAAAAAAAAAAATCATACTAATTTTAAAAAAGTTAGTGTAGGGAAATATAATGGTAATAATTAGAAAAAAAATGAATCTAAATAACATTATGAGTTAGTGTTTATCAATTTATTACATTTTGCGGTATAAAAATGGCTGTAAATTCATTAAATATTGGTCGGATAACTTTTTTTTTATGAGTCAGTTCTTTTTTCTTCCTACTTTTGGCGGTTTGCTCGAAAAATTAAAAGAAAGTATATTTTTTTTAAAAACTGTACTTTGACGACTCCTACTGGTAACCAGTGCGAGTTACACAAAAAAACACTAAGACTATTTTGAAGAGCGTGAAATTCCCAACAAGTTCCATCAAACCGATTTGCAATATTGTAAAAGCCAGGTAAGCATTAGAAATTTGAAAAAAAAAAAAAGTTTTTTTTACATACATTTTGAATGGTAAAACTTTAAATTTATTTTGTAAGTACTTAAAATTAATATTAAAAGCTCAAACTTGGTGAGAATTTTTTTTCTTCTATATGTAGATTAATATTTTGCATGAGCAAAGAAAAAAAAAAAAAATTGTGGAAATAAACCACCTTACTATACAGATACATAAACGGTGCAAGAGAACGAAATTTAAAAATAAAACCCTATTGCAATCCGCCTGAGTAGCGTGGTGTAGTAGGTCAATTACCCTTCTATTATGGAGGAGGCTCGAGCCCAGCAGTGGGATGCATATGAGCTATGGTAATGTGATGAAGATGTGATGTATCTCACTAAACCGAGTTTCTAGCTAACAGAAGTATATGAGAGATCTGTCTTCTTTTATAATTATAAAAATAATAAAACGCAAATTTGGCATTCTAATCGAGTAGTTCCTCCACTTAGAATAAGTAATAAGTAGCAAATGTTAGGACAAATATAGCAATTCCAGTTATTGATATTCACAAGTGAAAGATCGACAGTGACTTATATAAGTTTATGAATAGACATATACTTACTACCTTTACTGAGGTTTTAATGAGGAAATATGACGGTTTTAGTGAGGAAATATGACAGGTATTTACAGCCTTAGTCGTTGAGCAAGAATTAAGAGAGTTTGGCTGGGAGGTGTTAATGCATTCGCCATTCAGCCCTTTTTTTTTGGGTGGGCTATGCAAAACGCACACGCTGTCCATTCCGTCCAGGGTGACTAAGGCCGCACTGCGGCTCCAGAACCCACCTTATTCCTTATATTTATTCCCTCTCCTTACTCCCTCTCCTTTGCCATTACGCCGACCATCGGTACCGAGTTCCTTGTCGTTCGTAGTCAGTCCAGCGGTCGTAGCGAGACTGAGATGCTCCCAACCCACGTCGTTGACACTCGCTGGTAAAGTTCGGCGAGCAGCTCTGCCTCCATGTTCGACGGGGGAGTCTCGGTCAAGAGGCATTCTGCCTCTGTCGCTACCGTGCAGTATCCGCGTATGGCCCTCTATGGATGCCACAAGAGAGCCCTCAGACGAACGGACATGGACCTCGCTCACACCGGTGCACCATACAGGGTCATCGACCGGGATCACCCCCCATACAGCCGTCGGCACGTAGCACTGGATTTACCCAAATTCGGCCTCAGCCGAGAAAGGGCGGAGGCCGCGCCGATAAGCCTCGGAGCAAGTCGTCGGAAATGCTCCCGGAACCACCAATTCTCGTCGAGCACTAGGCAAGTATTTCATATGGGTCTGAATACCCGAATTGATGGTGATCGAAGCGCCGGTGGGATGCTGATACGAACAATAAGACGTATGGACCGTGGCTAGGTATCGTTGGCGTAGCAAATTACGTGCAGCCTGGATGGGAAGGCTTCCTCTCAACGCTCAGCCATAGCCGATATTCCACAAGGTGGGCCCCAGAACTGAATCCTGTGGGCCACCGCACGTCATGGATATTCACACAACGCCCTCTAGTTGATTAACGTAGATGATGCTGCGGCCCTCCAAGAAGTCTGCCACCAGCCGCCTCAAATAAATGGGTACCCCATGGATACCGGGACGCCTCCCTGATGCAGCTGAATGGCAAACTGTTGAATGCCTTGGCGATGTCTAGGGACAGCACCAACAGTACCCCTCCGCCGACGACTGCCTCCACGACTATGGCCTTCAGGCGCAGCAAGGCTGCGATCGTTGAATTCTGCCTTCTGAAATTAAATGGAGCGTCTGACAGATCGAGACCGACCGTGCAGAGGCCGGCAGCTAGGATCCTCTCTAGATCGGCCATATATACTTAACGTTGCACCTTCATAATTCTGTTTCGATATTTTAAGAATTTTTTAGACAGTATCAGGTTAAGATCAAAAGAGGATTATTAAAACTGCTTGTCGCGTTTTTTTGATCAGAAGTCCCAAGATTACTACGGCAATGGGATTATGTCATTATCTACAGAGTTTAATTGAACAAAATGGCACATACATATTGCAATTAAATGTAAATAAACTTGACTTGAAAAAATAGAATAGGTATGTAGAATGCGAAGAATGTACATACACACAGCGTCACTTTATTGCGAGTTACCCCGGGTTCTGTCACAGTCTGTGAAGCCTGACCGACATTTGACCACGACCTTTTTCGCACGTCCTTATCGTACTTGATCCACTTTTTATTGCCAGTTATCAATCTCTTCAAAAACGTTTCGATTTTATGACGTTTCAATAAAGAATCGCAAATAAGTACACAGTTCATTAAGTTTCTTTCAGTGAGCTCGTGTAGCACCCAAAAACCAAGTTTTTTTGTGTACCCAGCTTTTTCAAATGGGTCAAAACTGTTTTGTGGTCAATTCTCAGATCCTCAGCTACATCGTAAATACTGATATACCGATCTTGTCACGTTTTTTAAAATATGGCTTCCATTTTTAAAAAAGTGGAGCAATAGGAACACAAATAAAACAGTTTTATTGGCAATGCGTAATACTCGCGTAAAGATTAGAAAGCATTACTAGATAGCTGTCAGCATAAGTAGCAAGTTGGTTTTTATTTTATCCCGGTATTCCTACGGTCCACTCCCTATCTTACCCGTGGATGTCGTAAAAGACGACTAAGGGATATAATATTCACATAAGACCTATGCAAGAGAAGAAAAACTCGAAATGAAACCCTATACCAACATGTCTGATAAGCATGGTATAGTAGGTCAAATTCCCTTCCATTGTGGAGGAGGCTCGAGTTCAACCGTGGGACGTATGTAGGCTGCAATGATGATGGTTCCTACGGTAACGGGCACTACGCGGTTGGATCCGCGTTAATTTCCTAGTCTCATATAGGGAACATGAAACACATAAAATAATTCTATTAAATCCTAAAGTTCGAACGTCCCGAACGTGTGTTTTATGAAATAAAAACAAACCAGTTGTTTTCTTCAGATAAATTGCTTACAAACTTGTATGAAAATTTGTAATATCCTTTGCAAAACTTCTACAACGGAAATTGACATGTAAACAAAGGAACAGGCTACCTAAGTAAGAAAATAGTACAATATCTACTTTAAACTTTTTTATCAAATACAAGGTGCCCTTTTTTGGTAGGCTATGGTGCCTCCTTGTGGTGACGGAGTAAGAATACAATTCACCACTCCCTTTCTTGCTTGTGGGTGTCGTAAGGGACGACTAAGGGATAAAATATGCATATAACATCTATACAAGAGAAGGAAAACTGCTGTGTGGTAGCGGCTTCGAATACTACCAACCCTTGCTTTGCTCGTGGGTGTCGTAAAAGACGACTAAGAGCCCTAGATTGACCCGGACCAACTCCATCTGGTACCATTTGGGTCAATGATTACATTCCCAAGGAGGGTTGACGTCAGGCAGGCGGCCGGTCATAAAAGTCATTGCCGAAACTTTTTGCAATATGTCAAAACAGATGACATATTGCGTCGACCCCAAGTAATTGGGATAAGAGCAAGATGATGATGATGATGATGACAAGAGAAGGAAAACTCGAAATAATGACAAGTCCACTATTTCAACAGAGTTTTATTCAAAAGGCTTTTTTTAATGAATTTGGAGGCAGTTGTAACTGTAGTTTATGTAACTCTGCAATACTAGGGGATTATCTATTGTGATGGTTGGGGTATTTGGCTCTCTAGTTCGTTAAATGAAACACAGTGTATCCGTGGTGCCGTACTGCTGCGCTATCGTAGCTGTACTCCTGTTTACTTATTGGCTGACTAGTCATTTTGTTTTCCTGTCTCCCGCTTTGCCTAGGAGGGAAATGGAATCTCTCTTTCCAACTCCTCCTCTTTAATCTTTTCTAATTAAATTTGTTGCGGGTCCCAAGACAATTAAAATCATATCCCGGGACTGCCTGAGGGTCAAACCTCGGTGTCATTTATGGAAACCATTGTGGATCCTGGCTTACAGGAGTTACAATGGTGGGAATGTGTGGTGGGATTAGTCCCAAAAAAAAAAAAAAAAAAATTAAACAGTAGCAAATCTTCTTAAAAGTCGAATTTTTTTTTATAAGAGTATGTAATGCTCTCTAGCCTTGTTGGTAAGTACGACTCCTATGGTAAAAGAATGGTTAGAGTCTCACTTTATTCTTAATTCATTATCATTTCTATCCCATGTTATGTACATTAGTCTATCGATGGTCTACTCTTAGATATAAATCTCCTTGCATAATTTTTACGCTTATCATGTGGGTTTCGCATTTGATTCTTTGATAAGTTTCTCAGGAGAGAACAACTGCTTATTTCTTTTGTAAAACCACAGCCAGATTTTACGACTCCACTGGATAATAAAATAAAATAAAATAAAATAACACATTACATTCTTAAACCGTCACTATATTATTATTACGACTTATTATCATTTTTATCTAAAGTTATAAAGGTCTGTATAATTAATATAATTATACAACTGAGAATCAGATAGCGTAGTATTAACTAAATTACGCGTTTAATACAAAACAATGCATAACAATTTTTTTACCTTCATTAAGCCAAAATTTAAGATACAAGTCATTAAAAATAATTGGAGGGAAAATGCTGACGCAGTGTTTTATTTTTACAGATCGAGTTTCTCCATTGATGATCTTGGGATTAGAGTAAGAAATAATATCATCGATGGTAAGTCTATGGTATATATTTTTTGCTAATTAAAGTTAAAAAAGAAAGTATATTTTTTTTAAATAATTTTATGTAATATATATTGATGTTCAATGATAAGTCTGCATACTTCGACGTATATCGTAATTTGTAAAAAAAAACCGTTTTGTTTTGACAATGTTTTTATATAAAACTTCCTTGTTATTCTCTGATCGCTATTGTCTTATGCCTGTTTTGAAGAAGTTTATATGCATTATTGGGTCCTTTTTATCGATTTAGTATTTGATATGTTGGACTATTTATAAAACTTATTTTTTATTCGGCAAAGAGATATTAAACACAGAATTCGATGATGATGATGCAATTCAAAAAGAAATATATGTAGCAATAGCTATTATTCATAAATAAATCAGTATTTGCTAGATGTAACTCTTACCATGAAACAGTTGCCGTTGTCGTCTTTGCTCTTTGCGATATTTACTAGTATATGTGTTAAGCCCATTTCTTTCATCCTGTCACTATCTTATTACTATAGATAAAAGCTATATCACTTATATTTTTGCCTATTTCGTTTGCCCAAGTTTTGTTAAAACACTTAACTTATTGAAAATAAAAGTAAAATTCTTACCTATAAAACAAAAATTTGAAAGTAACTAAGAATTTTTGTTTACTCCAAGATTTGATCATGGTCGCTTAAATTTCAATTCCGTCCTTGAATTCATACAAAATTAATATTTGTGTGTATCTTTAAACTATTTTTTTAAACAGAAATCAGAAGGTCTGCAATGAGAACTCTTTAATATACTAATGGTATTTTATTAATTCTCTCCTTATTTTTTTAGTTCTACTTATTCTGGCTAATCCGGGTATAATTTCAGACACTTTGCCTCTGCTGAAAATTTTCTTACACAAAAATTTTACTCATTCTGTGAATCAAAATACTGATCCACTTTCATTTGCATGTTATTTTAGATCTTCATCTTCTTTTTCTTGTTTCTAAGATATTTTGGAGCAAAATCTTAGATAAAGTTAAGCTTCCAAGAAACTCATCTTCATAAGCATAAATGTCTGGCAATACACTCAGAAGTAATAGTTTGGTCCCTGTTAGGTGGTACTAAAACTTATATGACAAAACGTAGGCAAGTTATAACTTTGTTTCCACGGGCAAAAGAGTGAGACTGTAAAAAAAATAAGAACTGGAGAATCTAAACGGGATATAGAATGAAATATGTATAAAGTAGGAACCTAAATTTTAGTGTAACTCTTAAGTACTCTTAACGTCATGTATCAATCAATATATAATAATATTGGTACTTAAGTTGCCTTAGGTGTTGTTAAATTTTGCTCTCTGTTGAAATTAGGCATGATCTATTAGCAATTCTTATCATTAATATTCTACGTAACAAAAATGATATAAGTATAACATCTTTGTAACTTTTGAGTTTAGTAATTCAGTATTAATTAATAAAGGCACTAATTATATTTTATATATATATTTATATTTTAAAGTTTTTACAGCTATTTACTTTTATGTAGAAACAGAAAATAACATTTCAACGACCCTTTTCTTCTCTTTGAGTGTTGTAGAAGACGAATAAAGAATATGCAGATTAGACAGCACTAACGTGAATCAATCTACGTATAATATCATAGTAAATAAATCAATAAATCTTCAGAAAAATGCTTAACGTACAAATACAATTTTAAATAGAACAATAACAGCCATTTTACGTGACAGGACTCAAATTATTACACTTTTCCAGATTCTAATGTCGTGCAATATCGTTACAAGAGGAGCTTACAAATGATCATATCACAGCACTTTAGCGAAACTACAGTTATGCCTGGAGTGGATGTGAGTACATGTAGTATAAGTAAAGGAAAAATATAGTATTATCTTTTGTTGGAAGTTGGGAAATCAAAAAGTCGATTAATCCACACAATCCTGGTTCGATTCGTGATTTCTTTTTTTTATTATTTTCGTTATTTAATCAATAATTTATATTCATTTTTAATATATTTTTTTGATAAATTCTTTTAAAAAAAATGTATTTAAATAAACACAACTTACCAAAAAAATGCCATGTCATGAATGTGTCATCATGCAAATATTAAGTTTAAATTGGTATCGTATGAGACTGTTGGGGCGATCTCCACCGCAACGTCATGCCCTGTTGGGTAGTCCGATTGGAGAGGCCTCGATTCAGTGCTAGGACCATCGAGCCCTTCGCCAATGCTAATAGACTTGGGTCGTCGGCACGGAGTCTCCTCTTGCGATTGTGACGAGGACACGGTGAAGCACAGGCTCGAGGACTGTTTGGCCTGGGTATAGAAGCGCCGTGAACTCGTCGGAATCATCGCCACCGAGTTGACGCTGTCGACTATCCCTAAGACGATGCGAGGTAGTTGTCTCACAGAAGGAAGCAGTGGAGCGGCCCGGGAGGGAATCCTCTACCGCAACACGCTTCACCGGCGGTGTGTCTGAGGTTGCGGATGGATGGACAAGGTATAAGTCCGCAACACGCAGAGAGCCCGACCGCGTGAGGGCGTCAATATCAGCGTGGTAGGGTGTCGATGAGAACGGTATCTGAAAGGGTAATCAGCCGGGCAGGCCACAGATGTCAAGGAACCGGTACCAGTGGTTGCCATAATGACAATTGGGAGGGAACACGGAAAGACGGCGCACGGGCCCACAACACACCCGTACCCACGTCGCCTTCGTCGTTGGGCCGACCACCGCAGCAAGGTGACTTGTCGTCAGTGGACGTCGGTCGCCGTCGAGCGGTCAGCCTCTCTGCGGGTGACGGACTAAAATCTCCGGTCCGGAAGAGGCCGTACGCTGCCTTTCCATTTCTCCGGACGCAGTCCAGACCAGAGAATGCTCCAAAAAATAGAAAAATGTATAAGACAACTAAAGTATTAAAATACTGAAAGAAAATCTATAGTAGCTAAATTGCCACTTTTTGGATGATTGAATATCGAAAAGAGGGTAATTTGCTTAGATATAGTAGACACCAAGATCTGTTCAAATCAAGGATAAAACAAAAAAATTGAAAATTTAATAACAAGCATAAAGTTTGACACTTCTCTATCTTATTTATTGACGAGCCATGGACTTACGTCTCTTAGGGGGACCAATAATCGTACGGTGGCTCTTTAGAGAGCCGCTCTGATCCCAAATTATTCCTTTACGAAAAAAGGCAGAAAATAAAAGTCTTTCAGTGATATCACCACGCTACTAATAGTTTTCTGTCTGCGGTCATAAATTTGTATACCCGTCTAGAATGGGTACCACTTTTTCGCAAAAAGCGATGTCTAAGTAGTATCATTTATATCACTTGGTTAGGCGAGCAAAACCAGAGGCACAAACCCTACATTACGTTGGGAAGCGACCTTGCTATGGTCCTGGTATTATAAAAGCCTATGAGCAGCTGTTACCATTCGTCAACAGGGTGACTGTTTACCCATTTACCACTAAAGGCAATAAAAAAAACAAAGTACCTACAGTTACATAATTATCTTACGTCAGAACGTAAAGTGTACTGTGAAATTATACCAGCTAAAACAAACAATTTGAGTTTGCGTCTTCAAATCCAAGTGGCATTTTAAATTCAACATTGTATTATATTCAAAGCCTTTGTTGCCCGATTTCAATTTTATTATATATATTCATCACAAAAATGTACTTTATCATGTAGATCTTAAAGTTTATTTCTATTCACAGGTGAGTCTAAAATGTACCTTGAATGGACCACATCCCGGTAGATTTGTTTGGGAAAGGGATGGTATTGTTATATCATCTAATACGGATTCCAGGTAATTTGAAACATTATATTATTGTGGTATCTTTATAACTAAGTTTTCTTCTCCTTTTTTATGGTTTTGTTAAGCAGCTTTTTATAGAACCCATTGTTGCTTATATACGGATAACGATTTTTGACATGTCCTCGAATATTGTACATAGGAAAGCGTTTATGACACACTTAAATTAATTCGTTTTGTATAATATATTTGAACCTGATTTTACCCTCTTATAAATGTTGGATTAATTTGGAACTTGGCACTCTTATTAAGAACACATTTTTTTTTATTTTAGTGTATTTAGCTGTTAGCCGCAGTTAACTTCGATAGCTTTTTTTTTGGATGGGCTCAAGCGATAGAGGGGCGGCGCGTGGCCCCGTAACCCACCCGTGGCACGTCGCCTTCGTCGTTGGACCGACCACCAGTGTAGGTGACTTGTCGTCAGCTGTCGGCCTGATGGAATACCCCTGAGGAGTACCCTCTCCTCGACCGACGTCTACTCGCTCAAAGACGTCGGTGGTGGCCGCACGGTCGTCCTCTCGGCCGGTGACGAACTAACTCCCCGGTCCAGTCACCCTCGGCCTCGTCTAGGGACCTTTGATAGTTTGACGCAAACTATGCGTGAACGCTGAGGCCACTCAATCCAGTCCAAAAACGATGATAATGCAATAATTTAAAAGGTTTGTCCTATTATCAATACAGAATCAGCGATTTTTCTATCCGTCGCTGAGGCTTTAGCGTGTCTCAATAGATGTCGCTAATCCCTATTTTATGTATCTCATCTTTAATTTGATTATCTATTTATTTTTTGTCATTAACTTTTTTATCTACTTATTTTTTGTGAGTGTCTAGCGCTGAGGGCTCTCAACCCGGTTAATCTATCAAATTATTTATTGAAGAGAAAACTTTTATAGGCATGTTTGCATGAGGAGTAAATTCTAAAGCCCCCTCCACATGTTGGACGAGCCTAGGCCAACGCGAGCGTCGGCAAATAGGTACAAAGCAAGTGATAGCGTCCACACGTTGGACAAGTGCGTCGAACGCCAACGCGAGTAGCCAACGTAGACAAGTATTTGTAGAGTTGTCCACACGTTGGCCGCAGTCAGTGTTCATTGAGCACTGAAACACTATAGACGTTGACATTGACGTCGCTGCAGCTTCGGCTATTTATTTCATGAGCGTATTTAAATATTATTTCAGTGTATACCGCAGTAAAGTGATAAAAAAGAAGGTGGTTGATACTGAGTATTCACAGAAATAGAACAATATAAGATATATCCGTGTGGTGACGGAGTAAGAATACAATTCACCACTCCCACATCTTGTCTGTGGATGTCGTAAAAGACGACTAAGTGATATAATACATAATACGCATATAACATCTATGCAAGAGAAGGAAAACTCGAAATAAAACCCTATACCAACCTGTCTGACTAGCATGGAATAGTAAGGTCAGTTTCCCTCCTATTGTGGAGGAGGCTCGAGCCCAACAGCGGAACGTATATGAGCTGAAATGATGATGAATGATGAAGATACTTTTTGATACTATAGGTGACTGGGTAGGTAGGTAGGTTACAGGGTGACTGGGATCTAATTATTTACGTCGCATATCCAGAAGTAGTGGTGTAAATTAGAAAATATTATCATTTGTGTTAAGTGACATTATCACATTAAACGCGTCTAATAGCAATGGATGTCAATCGTGTAATGGCGAGCAGGCCAACGTGTGAACGGCATTGGCCGAGCGCAGATGAGCACCTTTGATTTGTGTACAAAAACCGACACCGAGGCGAAGTGAGGCAAGTGATCACGAGCGACGGCAAGTGACGGTGAGTGAAGACAAATCAGCTGTCCACACATTGGTGCTTGTATTCACTCGGCCAACTAGGCGAGCGACGGCGAGCGTTGGCCAACTAAGGCAAACCGGGTGTACACACGTTGGCGTTAGCCATCGCTTGCCTACGCTCGGCCAACATGTGTAAGGGGCATAATAAGTCGTTTTCAACATGATTACGTGACGTGTTAACGCTACTCATAACTATGACAATGTCACTATATTTGTGCTATAGATATCTAAACCTGATAAATGTGAAAGCTTTAATTTAAAAATTTTAAGTTATTTGAATATCCAGAAATCAACTATATGTTCATAGTTTTAAGTTTTCACTTTCATCAGTAGTCCTCATGATTGCTTTGTGATTTTATAGTGCTTTTACTTTGTTTGGTTTCAAATACTTTTGATGCTGAAGTTTCGAATATTTTTTAAAAGATATTTATGCATATTTGCAGCGATTTTTTTAAGACTACACCGCAATAATAAATAAGACCTAACACAATTAATGAGTGCACTAATTTCGTAGTAGTTTAGAACCTACTAAAACCTATAAAATCGTTGTTTTGAGTCTGAGTGTAATTTGAGACCTTTAATTATATGTTTGTCACCCGCAATACAAGTCTTACTTTAGCGTAGGGTGTCTCTAAAAATATTCACTATCATCATCCCAGCCTATATATGTCCCAATGTTGGACTCAGGCCTCCTCCATAATGGGAGAGGAATTGACCTACTATTCCACGCTTGTCAGACGTGTTGGAATAGGGTTTTGTTTCGAGTTTTCTTTCTCTTGCACAGATGTTTTATGCCTATTATATTCCTTATTCGTCTTTTACGACATCCACGGGCAAGAGAGGGAGTGGTGAATGGTATTCTTACTCCATCACCACACAGACACTGCCGCTGCTAGTATAAAAATATTAACGGACTCATGTTATATTCAGACTCGGAACAATCATTGTGCATCAGAATAATATCATTCGCATTCTCGTATTTAAGGGAGAGGTTTAAAGTATCCATCTCAACATACACTAAAACTTTTATGAAAATCGTTCCAGTTGTTTAGGAGTTTAGTCCGATACATAGAAAGAAGAATTATATCCTATTAATATTATTAACGCGAAAGTTTGTTTGTGTATATGTGAGGATGTTTGTTGTTCTTTCACGCCAAAACTACTGAATAGATTTTGTTGAAATATCACAATAATACAGCTTACATATCAGAATAACACATAGGCTCTAATGTATCCCGATATTCCCACGGGAAGGGAAACTATATGGGTAACCGCAGGGCACTGCTAGTATCATCATCTCAGCTCATATACATCTCATTGCTGGGCTCGAGCCTCCTCCATAATAGGAGGGAAATTGACCTTACCATATCATGCTTTTTTTTTTTTTGGAGTGGGCTGCGGTCGGCACGCTCCACGCACCACTCCGTCCGGGGCGACAGAGGGGCGTACAGCACGCAACACCCGCAACCCACCCGAACACCACGTCGCCTTCGTCGTTGGGCCGACCACCAGAGCAGGGTTACTTGTCATCAGTGGTCGACCCGACGGAACTGTCTTTCCTCACGCGGTCGGCTCTTCGCAATCGCAGTGGTGGCAGGACGGTGTTCTCTCCCTCCTACCATACCATGTTGGTCAGACATGTTGGTATAGGGTTTCATTTCGAGTTTTTCTTCTCTTGCACAGATCTTATGTGCATTTTATATCGCTTAGTCGTCTTTTACGACATCCACGGCCAAGATGAGGAGTGGTGAATTGTATTCTTACTCCGTCACCACACGGGCATTGACGCTGCCAGTATAGAAATATAAGAATTAATCACTTTTACTTGTTGGCAGGTACACTATAGGTCAAATTATGGCTTCAGATGGTGGAGTAGTAACAATACTTAATATAACTCATGTAAGGGTCGATGATGGTGGCTTATTTACATGCAGTGCACATCATGGAGACAGCATTGTGGCTCATCATGATAGGCTCAATATTTACGGTTAGTATTACACATATTCCCCTGTGGAGATGGGTTCATTTCAGCTCATATACGTCCCATTGTTGGGCTCAAGCCTCCTCCACGGTAGAAGGCAAATTGAACTTACTATACCATGCTGATCAGACAGGTTGGTATAGGGTTTTTTTAGTTTTCTTCTCTTGTCACAGATGTTATACGCGTATTATAATCCTTTAGTCGTCTTTTACGACATCCACGGGTAAGATAGGGAGTGGCGAATAGTATTCTTACTCCGTCAACAGACGGAGTGGTGATGGATTAAGTATATCATGTTATGTTCATCTTGATCACCTCAATTCATATACCTCTCATTGTTGAACTTAAATATCCTCTAAAATAAGAGAGAAATTAATCTAATACGTATACCACATCAAACGAGTTGATAACAGATTTTAGTTCAAATATCTCTCGACTTACATTGTTCATTACTTACATTACTTATAGTCGCCTTTTACGACACCCACGGGCGGAAAAAGGGGCAGTAAATTCTATTTTTATTCTGTCACCACACGGAAATATTATTTTTAAAGTAAGGAAAAATATAATATGCCCACGTATTATCGTATTAAGTCCCGCCACAATGAAATGAGCGGCCATTATATTCTACTTGGAATTTTTCAATTGCTTCTGAGGTTTTCTTCTTGGCATATTTTAATAAAGTGTTTAAATTTAGCACTTAAATCTGGTACAATGGATTCTTTTGCTAGAAGATCAAGAAGGCAGTCTAATAAATTTATCCATCCAACTGCCTACGACGCCAATATTGGACAAAGGCTTTCTGAAAAGCCTGCTTTTGCTCCGGTTTTTACGACTATCACTGTAAACAACAATGTTAATAAAATATATACCTAGCTCTTATCGACAACTAAGACAAGGTAATCCAACTTTATCCACTAATAAAATAAAATTTAACAAAAATATAACTTAATATTTCTTAGGCAATGCAGTCGAGATCAATCAAATACTATTGTGAATAAAATATTATTGAGGATAATTCAAAAACCACTGGTCAGTGGGCCTACTCTTGAAATCAATTGTAATTTCGAATCCGATTCAATTCCAATCTCACCAAACTTATATTTGATACTCTTGAACAAAATCGAGAATAAATTCTTCGCGTTTGTCGTTGTTATTTTCACCAAATGTGCCGAATTGTATTACTTTAAATTAATAACGTTACCACACTCGATCACCACAAAGACGCTTTCTTGAAATTGTACAACATTAACCATTTTAAACTACATCAAAATTACGTCGGGAGTAGCAAATATTTAACTTAATCGACGAGAGCCAAATTCATTTAGTTTAAAAAATTCCACCGAATTTGATTCCAATCGTGCGCTAGTGTCGCTTTCAAGGGTACCAAATTGCTCAAATTCGAGCTGCGATTGAATTTAGGATTGGAATCGAGATTCAAAAGTAAGCCCACAGATCTTGATTTAATTTATAATTATTTTTTTAATCGCCAGTAAAAAGCGTATATTTATGTACGCCCGTAAGAAGTTATACTTCTATGGTGTAACAAGATAAAAATCTTTCTAAAAGTTTTTATCCTTCGCGTTATCCTATGTATGTAATAACATATTTTCTTTTAAAAAAAGCTTTTATTTATATGCTGCTTGTCAAGACTATTCAAACAAGTCCAAACTCGAAGGTTTTATCTCATTTAATTTGGGAGTTCCTATGGCCACCTTCCGACGCCATCTTGAGATTAGCTTCATGATGCCATTATTATTACATTTCCACCGAAGTTACGTAAGTAAACCAAATTTCAACCTAATCTAAGGACAGGAAGTGGTTCTAATTTAACTCCCAAGATTTATCCCATTCTAACAGGGCAAGTTAAATAAAAGCTTTTAAAAACGACACTAATAATAGGAAAAAAAAAAGATTTTTAATACTGATATTTCTAAAAAAAATATCCTTCGCGTTATCCTACGTTTGTAGAAAAACAACATTAAGAATAGAAACAAGAGGTATGTAATTTTATTGAACGTTTTATTTTAACGCATTATCTTGTCGTTACTTGTGATGGTGTGTGCGTGCTCGTAAAAAATTACTCTCATAATTTTTCCCTAACGCGCCAAATGAAGTACAACTTCAATAAAAAAAATCATCGACATTATCTTACCTAAAAGTTTTGATACACAAAAATAATACAGTCGAATTCAGAATCTACTTTAAGCCGCTTAAAGACAAAAAATCACAATTATACAAAGACAAATAGTCAAAAAATATATCTCAAATATCAAGGATTACTCACACAAAATGTAAGGGATTTAGATCTCATTACTGATGTCATAGCTAACGACTCGAAACTAATTGAAGAGAAGTCCGCTCTAGATAAAAAAAAAAGCTGTAGGTACGAGAATTGTTTTTATAATAAGTCTACTGAATACAATTTAATTTATATTAACTTCACATTTTAGCTTGGAAGTATAAATTAATTAAGATTGGACACCGTAATACGAATATAGAAAGAGCAAAGTTTTGTAAAGGAAACATATGTATATGAATTTATATTTATTTCAGTTTAGTTCTCATTGAAGCGAAATTAATTCGACTAAGTAATTAAAATCCTAAGATTTAGTCTTAGGATTTTAATACCAAAAAAATACCATCGGTGTGGTGACTGAGTAAGAATACAATTCACCACTCCCTATCTTGTCCGTGGATGTCGTAAAAGCCGATTAACGGATATATAAGCATATAACAATTATGTGCAAGAGAAGGAAAACTCGAGAGAAAACCCTATTCCAACACGTCTGACTAGCGTAGAATGGTAGGTCAATCCCCCTTCTCATTATGAAGGCTTGGCCCTAAGAGTGGGACATATATAAGCTGAAATGACTATGATGATGAAGTAATCAAAATAATGATGATTAATTTCCATTTGGTGTCAGAGTAATTATATAATTCATCACCGCTTATCTTGACCGAGGGTGTCGTATAAGATGACTAAATGATGTAATATGCATACACCTATGCAAGAGAAGCAAAACTTGAGACAAAACGTTATACGAACATGTCTGACCAGCGTGGTATAATAGGTCAATTTCCAACCTATTAGAAAAGACTCGAACCCAGCAATGGAGCGTAGGTATGTGAATGGAGACGAGGATGATTGGACAAGGAATTAAATGAAATGCATTAAAGTAATATATTATAAGCATGTTAGCACTAGTGGTAAGCTGTAGGTTATTTTTCGTCACCCCGGATTTTGGGTGCCGAGGCCGCGGGTGACGTGACCGGGGATTAGTCCGTCACCCGCCGAGAGGCCGACCGCGTGAGGAAAGACCGATGTCCTCCCTGATGGGGGGACGTCAGTCGATGGGCGGGTACCCCAATAGGGGGTATTCCGTCGGGCCGACCATTGATGTCAAGTAACCCTGCTCCGGTGGTCGGCCCAACGACGAAGGCGACGTGGTTTTCGGGTGGGTTGCGGGAGTTGCGTGCTTAAGCCCGCAAGTTAAGTTTTTAAGGCACTAAAGAATTCAGCCTTCTATCATGCAGAACTTCACAAACATATTATGAATTGAACCAGACCTTAAGCGTTTTTGCCATACTTACAAATGTAAACAAATTTAATGCTCACATATCGTAGTGCTTGTGTGCTTATACTAGCTATACATTAGGGTAGTCCTTAATAAGGTTATTTTCAAATTTCTTTGCTCCCAGGAGCTCAAATGCTTCCAAATTGATAAAAAAAAAAATCCTGAAAATTTAAGCTCTTAATATTAACTCTAAGATAGTGCGCATTCCAATCTAAGTTTCCTATAACATAGGAAAAATTACTTTTGTTGTTTATAATTTTATAACTTGGGAATGAATGAATTAAAAATTATAAGTCATACATATTTTCATAGAGAATTTAACGCTCTACAAAAAAGGTCTCTAATGAATTTTAAATTAGTCTATTGGTTTAAAAGTTATTCAACGTCAAAGTTTAATTTTCATATTATTATTAATATTATCAAGACTTTTTATTAATATTATCTAGTAAATTATTACATTATTAAATATTTATTATTAATATTTTATTTATGATTAAAATAAGCGAATATAATGTTTTCTTTAGGATTGTGATTGATATGTGTGATTTTAAATCAATAAAACAAATAGTTTTCTATTTCAAGTTAATAAAATGAAAGGACAGATGAAATATGATACCGCTCGGATACTTAGCCTTAATCTGTTTCATATTTTCCACTATTGTAGATTTTCGAGTATCAGCATAATATCGCTTATATTCTGATAAAAATTTAACTATAAATTGCTGCTGCTCTGGATCCTTCCTTAGTATACTATGGTATTCTTCAATTACGGAATAAAAATATTTTTATAGTATATATGGCTTTTGACATCCATCTAGCGTGATGGAATGCACCCGGTTTACGAAATTTCACTTCACTGCATGGAACTTTACCAATAAATATCTGAACAAGCTCCAAACCACCAAGCTTGTTTATTTTGATTAGAGGTTAAGTGATTTATGAATATTTTAAGGGCCAAAATGTTTGAGTACACAAATACTATGATAGATGGCGTAAGTGATTCATTCCATAATACCGCGAGAATTACAAATATTGTATTTGCTTATTTTAATCATAAATACAATATTTTAACAACAAATATTTAATAATAAAGGGAGCAAAGAAATTTGAAAATAACCTTATTAAGGACCACCCTACTGTACATACTTGTAATTTATTGATTGACTAAATAGTCAATTTTGCTTCATATCTCCTGCATTGCATAAGATAAAAGTGAAATCATTTTTTTCAAACTTCTGTTTAAAGAGATCTAATTAAATTTGTTGCTGGTACCAAGACAGTTATAATCATTTCCCGGGACTGCCTGAGGGTTAAACCTCGGTGTCATCTATGGTGACTAATGTGGATCCAGGCTTACAGATGTTACAACGGTGGGAATATATGTAGGAGTCAGTCTTAAAAAAATTAACTTGGAATAAATATTAATGGATCAGATTGTGCCTAAAATATTGATTAGAAATCTATTTCAATTTTATGTATGCATGGATTAATTATAGCATAGAATGGGCTTCTGGAAAATCTAACAATTAAGCCAAACTTTTATAATAATAAAGGTGAAATTATGAAACTTCCACATATTAAATACTCGTAATCTAAACTCCGGCTTTCCGACAGCAATCAGAAAAGCTTTGTTTTAATCTCTTTGTTCCTTTCCAACCCTAAAAAAGTAAAATTTAGGATGATTTTTTAATTTGAAAATGTTAATTTTCAAATTACAATACAAGCCTTAAAAAAATTAACAGGTTACTTTCTACATCAAAAATTTACCATTTATTAATTGATACACGAAATTGCAGTGTGTAATAAGTACTTTAAAGGATATTCCACATTTGCTGATAGATTGTGTGAAAAACTCGAAGGGAAAGGGATTTTAATGCTAATATATCTATTCTGGGGAAGGAAAACTCGAAATAAAACGTGTAGTAGCTCAATCTCCCTCCCTTTGTGTAGGAGGCTGGAGGCTAGAGGCTGACATATGTTCCATGGGCACCAATGGAACTTATGTAAGCTCATCATGATGAAGACTATAATGTGCCATAATACAATGCGGTTGACGAGTCCTTGTGGACAAAGGTCCCCATAATATATTAGATTTAAAAAAATATAATACAATGTATTTTACCTTTACAAAGTCATTGCGGCCAAGTTAAAATTTCAAATTTCATTGTCCACAATTTTAAAACACTACGTTTCTACTACTGTAATAAAACTGGAACCAATCTTCTTGGCACATAAAACTGTTAAATAAAATGTATTTATTGCAGGACCACCGTACATCAGGACGCTGCCGCCTTTTAAAGTTCAGAGCGGACAAAGTATTACGTTGAAGTGTCCTTATTATGGCTATCCTGTAAGGTACAAATTTTATTTTATAGTAGCAGTCCGCCTTTGCTTCATTTCGTCATTTTAGTCACCTGGTTCCCATATTTTAATGTTGAATATCTTCTAAAATATTACAATACGCAACTGCAGTCCATGAGGCTTCGGGTTCTAAATTTTTATAGAAATTTTTCGAGCGGAAAATTAGCCTTATATAAACAGGTACCTAGTAGTAAAATATTATCCAACCATTTGGAAAATTTCCCGGAACAAACAGACAGACAAACAGACAAAAAAAAAGGCTAAGTGCGAGTCGGAGTCGCGCACGTAGTGTTCCATACCACTATCTATAAAAATCAAGTTTGTTGTATGGGAGCCCTGCTTAAATTTTTATTTTATTTCGTTTTTAGTATTTGTTATTATAGCCGCAACAGAAATACATAATTTGAGAAAATTTCAACTGTCTAGCTATCGCGGTTCTTGAGATATAGCCTGGTGACAGACAGACGGACGGACAGACAGACGGACGGACAGACGGACTGACAGTCAGCAAAGTTTTAGTAATAGGGTCGCGTTTTTACCCTTTGGGTACGGTACCCTAAAAATTGCGGTTTTTAGGTATAGGTATCGTAAAAATAATCACAAAAAAAAAATCGTATAAATAATCGTATAAAAAAAATGTTTTATTTTGACATTACACACAAACACTTCAATTTTATTTTTTGGGCAGATTCATTTCTTTAGATTTGCCAATTCAAGCCTTAAATTGGTGCTTCTTTCGTTTCTTCTTTTTCTGTCCAATTATTATTTAACTCAATATGGTACGTATTGCGTCACATACTTCTATCCTACCTGTTACATCGTACATATTTCAAATGTTTTGACAGTCGTTTTAAGATATCAACTTACACCTTACATATACTTAGCAAAAGTAAAACTTGATTTAAAATCCTTTGCTAATCCGTTAGGCCCGTTGCGTCAGAATTGTAACAAGAAATGCAACCTTATGTGCTATGATATTAGGCATAGACTTTTCTTTTTAGTTGACTTCGAAAATGAGGACATTTTTCATTCATCGATAATTTAAGTAAAAAATATTACAAGAAATGCAACGTTATTTACCGAGATGTTTAGTATGGATTATTCTTTTATCTTACTGTCTAGTGAGTATTAATTTTTATCTGCTAAACATCTAATAAAAAAGCTATCGAGTAACATTAGAATGTATTAAATCTGTCTTATGTTTTGTAAGTGAAAAGTTATTAGTTAAAAGAATGTTTTAAGAGTAATGAAATTCAACCATTGATTTAATCATATTTTTACAGAGAAATAACATGGGAATACAAAGGTAAAGAAATAATATCAGATATAACGACCCAAGGTAATCGTTACAAAAGATCCATGAACAGTATAGCAAATGTTGAAATATTTGGAAGGAAACCTAAGTTAAGAGTTAGAAGAGATCTACCAACAGTTTTAAGTGACAGTCTTTTAAATATACCAAAAGTATCAAAAGCCGACAATGGTGCTTCATATTCTTGTATTGTGAGAAGTCCATCAGGTGAAATGGCTAAAAGATCATTCGAACTGCATGTAGTTGAAGCACCGCAGCTGGAAGAAATTCTTCTGCCTACAGATTTGCAAGAAGGTCAAATCGTACAGATACATTGTAATTTAAAAAGTGGAGATTCACCAGTTTATTACTCTTGGTTAAAGGATGGTAAAAAGATACCAATCCATTTGAAGGTTAGTATTTATACCTATATAAGATTAGATAATCTTAATAAGACCAAGATAAATAATGGTGTACTTTTGTAAATTAGATGTCATAATCTTAATCTCAAACGGCAGTAGATTTATAGATATAATAAACTCATCTCCTCGACTGCATAGACATGTATACTGATAGGAATTAGGATACTGAGCTATCGCGTTAAATGTGTCGGGTTCGATTAGCAAGCAAGATCAATAGATCTAATATTATATATAATAGATATAATAATATCACGGTAGTTAGATCTAAGTTATAGATTTTTGTTTCTAGTTTTTCTTCTCCTGCATTTATTATCTGCATATCACCTTAGGCGTCTTTAACCACAACTATGCTCAAGAAATTGATTTATATTCTTACTCTGTCACTACACGGATGAAATATCCTTCAAAAATAAATGCTTAGAATATTCGAAGGTTAAATATTTCTAAGCATACCAATTATCAAACGAAACTTCCACATTTCAGTTCCGAACTTCCTCCTAAATTAGATTATTAAAATACCGTTTGAGAACGATTAAAATTGTTAACGGTTTTCAGATCGCCGAGAGAAGTTTGGAGGTCTTCAGTGTACTTATAATAAAGAACGTATCCTTGGAACATTGTGGCACTTATACTTGTGTAGCAGCAAATCATGTAGCTAAAGTGAATCGGACGGCCAATTTATATATAAAAGGTGCGTAAATATATGATGTGTTGTAATTTTTTTTATACATAGACACACGCCTGCTTCCTAGAAGAGTAGGCAGGTACTGTAGACTTCCACAAGCCACCATCTTCGACTCATCACTGTCATCATGCATGCTCTACAATTACGAGTACTCTTAATATACCTTTCGCCAGCACGTCACCATATGATCCAGAACCGTTCAACTTTCTCTTGTACTCGTTGTCACTACTTATCCGTTCTTCTTTGTCAAGCGGATGTAAGTACGTGGCGTTCCGTCATCCTTCCCCGATAATCATGTCCAGGTATTAATTAAAAATGTCAACCTTCACAAAATGATTGCCATTGATATCAGCACCTGTTGCTGCCGAGCATCTTAGAGATGATGATAGGCAACGATAGGTCCAATCCAATTAGTGCTAACAGGCTAAACATTTTTATTGGTAATATAAAAAATTAAAAGTCAAAACCGTTTTGATTACATAATTGTCATTTAGTTATAACTTAATGTCATTACAGTAATTTAGCGTTTTATAAAAACAAAACAAAAAATAAATAAATAAGACGTGAAGATGTGGCCCCCAGGTGGAACATACCTCCAGCTTGTGCGCATCACCTATAGGCGCGCCATATTCACGTCATCTCTTTTCTATATTATACTCTTCTAATCACACATAGGTATTATTTACTGAAGACCCTGTGCCCGGTAAGCACCTATAACATTCAAAACGATAGGCAAACGTGTCTCCTTGTAAGCCAGCGCTGAATCCCTCATCCATGTTACTAATGAGACTTTCAGATCTTGTCAATCTCATCTTCGACGAGCGCTACTTCTTTTTTCACAATCGGGCAGTCTTTACCTTGATGAGGGTGTTATCCGAATTATAGATAACGCCTTGTTGTGAAGGAGCCGATCTGGCAAGATATTATTTCACCCAACGTTCCACCGTGGACCCGACCGT
Source organism: Lymantria dispar (assembly GCA_032191425.1). Taxonomy (NCBI): domain Eukaryota; kingdom Metazoa; phylum Arthropoda; class Insecta; order Lepidoptera; family Erebidae; genus Lymantria; species Lymantria dispar. The sequence continues at coordinate 14,716,931 of CM063465.1, read as the reverse complement.
GGACTGAGTCTTATGGGACACCCCAAGCGGTTAACGTCTAAGTCAACCCGCCTATCAAACAGTGTTATCTCCCATTGGGGAATGATATAATCAATAATGATCGTCGAAAGACTAATAGATGGATGAATGGAATCATCATCACCATCACAGCCCACATACGTCCTTAATGGAAGGGAATTCAACCTACTATACCGTGCTGAGAGACGTTGGTATAGGGATTCATTCTGTTTTCCTTCTCTTGCACAGATCTTATGTGCATATCCCTTAATCGTCTTTTACGACATCCACGGGCAAGATAGGGAGTAGTGAATTGTATTCTTAATCCGTCACCACACGGAAATGGATGGAATGTTGTTAATAAATTTTAAGTATTAATCTTACAGACTTTTACGACTCGAGACATCTGCGTTAGCTCTCCTTTATCGATCGCCAGGCTTTTACACGAGTACACTGCCCCTTAAAAATATAATTAACAGTAGCTCTTACAGACTTTTTCTTGAAATGACTTACATAATAAAAAATCACCCTCAAAGTATCGAAAATTCCTTTTGTATTCAAATTCTAAGACTGCCTAATGAATATTTCAGATCACAATATTTGCGTATTCAAAAAGTTATGAAGCGAATAACATTTTGTAATAGACTTGTATAATGAGTTTTATTAACGGAAGTTAATGGGCATTGAGAACCATTATATGAAGATAGTGTACATGCGTACATTATACAATATTCTATTGCGTTTGTATTTTATTATTTTTTGTCTGATGTTTCAAATTTTATATCTTTAAGCGAGCAATTCTTATATATATACATCTATATATATTCAGGATCGCGGAAACAGTTCCAACGATTTTCATGAAATTTAGCATACTAGAGGTTTCGAGGCCAAAAAAACGATCTAGCTAGGTTTCATTTATAGGAAATGTTGTTTTGTCGGTGTTTTTAGCTAATCAATATAATAGACATAAAATGTCAATAGAATGGCTATTCAAATTTTGCCATCGCCGTCAAGGGTGACAATAGCTCAGTTGGGAAGTTGTCCAGTTGCATACAAACAGCGTGTGATCGAATCTCGTTGTTATATATTATTCTCTTTTTGTAATTTTTGATATTTTTTCTCTCATGGACATTTGCAAGGCCGCTGCCTACCGCAATGAAAGTGAAGGGAGTGTGAATGCATGCGATGAGGTTTGGTGATACTAAAGGCATCACTAAAACCGTACACAGCCTCAGAAAGTTGGGCTGCCGGCTCTTTCGCTCACCGAACGAAGCACAGTAACAAATTGCTACTACTCGGACGTCGATTTTCTGCTCAGTGGTACTACCCTGGACCAACCGGCCTGCGACTCTAGACAGACAACTATCAACAGTGTGATCCTACCACTAAACTTCTATGATCATCGTCACTAGCCTGTCCTGATCCCATGCTAAGTGGGATCGGCCAACTTTCCATAGGCTCCTGTTAGACGACATAGCCGCACTCACTCCCTTCACACCCATTTTCTTATACACACAATTCATCCATCTCTTTTTGGGTCTCAATTCATACGAGACCAAGTATTTGGAATATAAAAATGACGATGATAATGATAAACTGCACAAATGGCGTAGTGGTTAAGTGGTCGCGGGTTCGAATTAGCAGCACAACGCCGAGTCTGGGTGTGATTTGTGTCCGTTCATTAATGTTTGTAAAATCGCCCGCAGTACAAGGATTAGTGCCTATTCGTTCGACGTTCAACTTCCTCCTGTCGACTTTAATATAAAAAAAACTATTTACTTGTTCTATCACGCAAAACGTTAGGTACCCAAATCATTTATATATAAATATAAATATGTTGGAACTATTACAAGGCTATATCATCATACGATGTATTATCAAAAACATGATAATTATTGCAGCTAACAAGGACATAACTCCAATTAACATTTCTCCAACACGAAATATTACAATATGAAAACCGTTTTAATTAGGTAATGTTCATAATATTATAATTTATACACCTAAAGCTAATTAAAATATGTGTAATGGTTAAGTTGGTTTGGTCATGTAGAGAAAATGAATGAAAGGAGATTGACAAGGAGAATTTATAGGGCTAATGTGAACGAAAATGTTGGAAGACCAAGGCGGAAGTTTCACGATTAAATCGGGGACGTTCTTAAGAAAGGTCAGGTTAAAAGTACCCTAAACCGAAGAAAATGCATGAGGAGATTAAAGAATGAGGAGGAGGCGAAAGTGGTATGTCAAGATCGTAGCAAGTGGAATCAAGTGGCCTCTGCTTACTCGTATGGGAAAGAGGTAGTATGATGGTTTAAGAATACAATGAGTCTTCACTTCTGATTTCTCCGTGGGAATTATAACGAGCTGTTAAAAGGAGCATCAGAGAAGTGGGCTACAGCAGTCCAAATTGCAAACACAAATCATACTAATTATTTTGAGAATATGTTCCTATAATAAGACTAGCAACCCGCCCTCGCTTCGCTTCGGTTTTAGTCGTTTTACCCGCGTAGTGCCCGTTCCCGTGTGAATACCAGGATAAAATATAGCCTAGTTTACTCGCTGATATTGTAGCTTTCCATTGGTGAAAGAATTTTTGAAATCGGTCCAGACGTTTTGAAGATTACCCGGAACAAACAGACAAACACAAAAAAAATATGACTTTTAGTCATGTGTATAGTGCAAATAACCGTGTGAGCCTAAAAAAAGCCTATTAATTTGACATTAAAAACAGACACTTCAATTTTATTTATTGGTATAGACATACATCTGTATGGTGATGGAGAAAGAATACAAAATATCACCACTTGACTTATCGTGGGGTCTTAAAAAACCGCTATGGAATAAAATATGCATATAACATCTATGGAAGAGGAGGAAAACTTGTAATGATACCCTATACCAACACGTCTGACCAGTGTGGTATAGTATGTTAATTTCCCTCCTATTATGGAGAAGGCTCGAGCCCAACAGTGGGACGTATATGGGCTACGATGATGATGACTTTTTGTTGATGATAGATAAACCATCGTCACATCGACGTCCACTGTTAAACATAATTATGTAGTTGGCATTATAAGCTTCAGAAGAGAGTGCTGGAAATGATTCTCCTGTGAATGGCTTAACATCATTTTCTATTCTTAACCCGATACAGGCATTTTTACTTTTTTAATTTTTTTTTTATGGGTGGGCTATGGTAAGCGCACGCGCGGTCCAGTCCGTCCGGGGCGATGAAAGGACGGCGCGCGGGCCCATAACCCACCCGTACCCACGTCACCTCGTTGTTGGGTCCACCACCGGAGCAGATGTGACTTGTCGTCAGTGGTCAACCCGATATAGGCATAGCTTTTAATATTAAATCTAATATACATATTTAACCTTTTATATTTTTTTCTAATATTCAGAATCTCGCAAGCGGGATCTGGTCCAGCCATAATATATTCATTATATTTATGATTATTATTATATTTGTGAATTGTACTATATAATATTTCGAATGGCATTACACTGGAACTATTAATAAGCATGTTGTAAGATGTAATTTTATTCAAGTGAAATTAGAAAATAAATAAAAAATAAACAATGCCGCTGAGTTTCTTGCCGGATCTTCTCAGTGCGGTCGTGTTCCGATCCGGCGGTAATTTTAAGAAAATGTAAAAAAACAATTACAATATGTACCTACTTACATAATAAATGTTTTGAATTTGAATTCGAAAATGACTTCAATAATTTCCAGGTACCTCGTACATACTAAATGTACAAGGTTTTAGGGGTGATAAATCGATCTGCTTTGTTTTCACATAAAGAAAATCTCGTTTTCTCAGTATTTTCAGGCAGACAGACAGAAAAAAATGAGAATATGAAAATAAATTTAACCACTGCCATCGAGAATAAAAATAGCTCAGTTGAAAAATCGAACAGCTCCAGTCTGAGCCTCAGTCTTTCCTCTTTTCAAGCTTCTTTTTCTGCGGTAAAGATTCTTCTTTTGGAAGAAAATTTATTGTTATCTAAACTAGATTTGATCCATGGGTTTGCCCACGTGGTTACAATTTCTGGCGCGATCCATTTGTTGTTGTTCTAAGTCTGGCTGTAATTTGTGCCCGTTAATTATATGTTTGTAAAGTAAACCCAACCGCAACACAAGGATTATTTACTTAGTGCTTTAGGGTGTGTTGAACGTTTTAATAGTTAACTAGTTTCTTATTCGCACAAAAAATGTTAAAGTGTTCTTGACCTTGATTACAAGATTATTAAGTAGATCTAACTATAAATCTTTATAAATATCGTAAAAATAAATAAAACTATTTTTACGGCTTTTAACGCATTTGTATTTGATTTTTGACTGTCCGACGTATCGAACACTCGTATCGAGCATTTCAAAGTCGCTCAGCGTGCTATGGAGCGGGTTATGCTCGGGCTTTCTCTGCGAGATAGAATCCAAAATACGGAAATCCACAAAAGAACGGGTGTAACTAACATAGCACGAAGAATTAGCACGCTGAAGTGGCAATGGGTGGCCGCCACATCACTCGACGAACTGACACAGGACCGCACTTTGTGGCGCAACATGAGGAAGGCTTACGTCCAGCAGTGGACGGCGATAAGTTGAAATAATGATGATGATAATTATGATCGAGCACTTTAAAGGTTCAAATATAAAAACGCGATAAAATCCGTAAAAATAGCTTTATTTAAAGTGTATTCTCCGTTTAAACATTGAAAAACATACAAAAAGCTATAAAACATTTTTAAATATACACTCTTTTATCTAGTGGCACCTAAATGGGATGAAGAACCTCAGAACTCATCGTTGCTACTCGGAAGAGGAGGTCATATATCATGCAGCGCTAATGGCTACCCACAACCTCAAACGCATTGGTTAAAAAAAGACAGTGAGTAACTTTTCAATAATTATCAAATAATTTACAGCTTTTTAGCATTGTAGAAATTCACAATTGATACTTTACGTACTGAATTTCGTGATGAAATTTACATCACCATAAATACCCTATCCGCATGATGATGGAGTAAGAATACAATCCACCACTCCAGTGCATAGATGTTACATGCATTTTTAATCCCTTTGTCGTCCTTTAAAACACCCACGGAAAAGGTAAAAGGTGGTGAATTGTACTCTTTCTCCATCACCACACAGCACTTTCTACGATTATGTAGAATAAAAAAATACTATAACATTAGTCGTATAACTTTTCAGTACATTATATAATAAAGGTATAATATGTCTGAGGTTATTATCCAAACAAGCTTACCACAAAACCTCACAAAAGTGGAACGAATTGTGGTAACTTTAAATTTAATTAACAAAAACTTTCTTCGTAACATAATTATATAGATGATTAGTAATATTTATTGAAGACTAGCGACCCGACCTTGCTGCACTTCTGCATTTCAAATCTGCAATATCTGAGACATGGCCTTGTGTTCGAGTCCCAGACCAGGCAAGACTTTATAGAGTTTTTCTGAGAGAAAAATAGCCTAAGTTACTCCTTAAATAGACAGCTACCTAGTAGTAAAATAAATCAATGCAGCTGTTTTAAAGATTACCTGAAATAAATAAAGATACAGACAGCTAGACAAAAAAATATTTAAACTGCCTTTTAGGCATAGGTATCGTGTAAATAACCGTGTGTCCATGAAAAAAACGTGTTATGTTGGTGTTACAAACAGACGCTTCAGATTTATTTATTTGTATAGATTTAGTTTTTATTAAAAGCTTTTATTTAACTTGCCCTGTTAGTATGTTTGTATGGGACAAATCTTGCAAGTTAAATTAGAACTAATTCCTATCGACAGATTAGGTTGAAAAGTTTACTACCTAACTTCAGTGACAATGCAATAATATGGTACCATGAAACTGATCTAAAGATGGTGTCGGAAGGTGGCCATAGGAACTCCTAAACTATACAAGATAAAACCGTCGAATTTGGACATGTTTGAATAGTCTTGACAAGCACTTTTTCTTCATTTTAGAGCATTTAAATAAAAGCTTGTTTTTATTTTTTTTAATTAACATTTTTTTTAAATACAAATAGAAAATATTGTAATAATATACTCATGAATTGGCTTAGCGTTTTATTTCGAGTGTTTCTTCTTTTTTCTAGTTCTTTAGTTTCTAGTGCTCAGGCATCTTCAGTAGTAGATTTTTTGTAAATTATTTCTATAAATAATAGAATATTAACCTATATATGTTTCACAGTAGTATCAGAAACTTGGAGGCCAGTCCTGGAGATTGCCGGTGGAGGCGTGCTGAGTCTTTCTAATGGATCTCTTATATTCGACTCAGTAGCTCTTTCTGATGCTGGATTTTATACCTGCCATGTTGAAAATGGAGTCGGGGAAGCACTCAGTAAGACCGTCTGGATTTCTGTTAATAGTAAGTACTAATGCCTTTGCTTACTTTGGATTAACCTGTTTAAGAATGAACTTGTTAAAACTGGAAATTATTTTAAATTGTGTGTTTTTCTTTTTTGCCGCACTATTCACACTCCTCTCAAACCACCCAAGGAGACAGAAAGGCATAGGTTGGGCATGGAACCTCATAACCTACTGTTTCACCCTATCAACCTTCTCGTTCAGTGGGTCGCCGGCCATTTATTCCTTGATGTCGGTGGCAATAGTTTAAATATTAAAAAAGCGTATTAATGTAATAACATCATAAAAACAGTGTAAATATGTTCTTTTTTTCGAGTGGTGATGGAGTAAGAATACAATCCCCTTATCTTGCTCGTGGTTGTCGTAATAGACGTCTAAGGGATTTTATGTGCATATAACATCTACGCAAGAGAAGGGAAACTTGAAATGAAATCCCAGTCACCTACTTTACCACGCTTTTTTTTTACTTTACCACTCTGGGTCTAACTGGGTGATTAAGGATATTGTTTCGAGTTTTCTTTCTCTTAGATGTTATTTCTCCCCCCCCCCCCCCGTCTCTCTTTCTCTCTTTTGTCCTTTAGTAGACTTTTACTTTAATATATAATTAAATATATAATTAAAATCTCATTATAAATACGCAAAATAAAAATAAAACAATTTTTACGAATTTTATCGCGTTTGTATTTGATTTTTATGCACCGACGTTTTGAACACTTTCCAGCGTGATAGCCCGTGACTATATAATGTATAATATTCGTGTAAACATCCAAAATTATAATAAGTGCGAGTCGTAGTCGCGCACGAAGGGTTCTTTACCATTATTTGTAAAAATCGCGTTTGTTGTAAGGGAGCCCCACTTAAATATTTATTTTACTCTGTTTTTTTAGTATTTGTTGTTATAGCGGCAACAGAAATACATATTTTTTTTTTATTATTGCAAACGGTGGCAAACGAGCAAACAGTACACCTGATGGTAAGTGTTGCTGCCGCTCATGGAACTTTACAGGACCGCTGCCTACCGCGAAGAAAGTTAAAGGAGTGTGAATGCGTGCATTGAGGCTCGGTGATACCAAGGGCACCACCAAAACTCTCCACACACAAACACACTCAGAAATTTGGGCTTCCGGCTCTCTCGCTCACCGAACGAAGCGCATTAATAAATTGCTACTACTCAGACGTCGATTTTGTGTGAGAGTGTGGTACTACCCCGGACGGACCGGCCCGCGGCTGTAGACAGACAACTGTCGACAGTGTGGTCCTACCACTCTGGAATCGTATAAATTACAACTGTATAGCTATAGCGGTTCTTCAGATACAGCCTGGTGACAGACAGACGGACGGAAAATTATCTAATTATATGATAATCTGGTGTATAAATATACTAAAATTTCTATGACGCTAAATCTTAGGGGTTAATTGTCAAATAATACCCAGTAATTCGCAATTATATCTCGTTGAGAGAATTTTGGAACTTTGAATACAATTATCGTAAAGTTTTCATACATATATAATAATCATTGAACGTTGAATATGAATATATTACAGTTTCGCTGTACATTCAAATAAGGGTGCGTTATTACCATAAGTCTGTGTATTTCAAATTTAATGTTACAGCCCCTCTCAGCGGCTGAATCGATACGAAAATTCAGATGCCGAATCAGACAATTATTTTGATATGATATGAATTTTATTTATAACTATCTACGCCCGTGCCTTTATTGGCATTGTCTTGAGGTATCGTTAAAATTATTTTATATCCTTAAATATTAGTAAAAGATGCCCATGGACTTTTCTATTCTTCTGTTCTATTTTTTTCTATAGTCTTGTTATCGTAAAAAATAATGATAGTAGGAATAATGATATCTGATGTTTACGCGAGTATGTAGTCCGGCTTTTTTATAAAAGAGTATCTATACCTTGTAATTCGACAGGTACGTATATGTAATATATAATGAAAAACTAAACTATGAACGCACGCTCGGCGTAGGCGCGACTACCTACGCCTCTGCCGCCCTAGCCGAGGCCGCGGGTGACGTGACCGGGGAATTAGTCCGTCACCCGCCGAGAGGCTGACCGCGTAAGGAAAGACCGACGTCCTCCCCGAAGGGGGAACGTCGGTCTTCGGGACAACTCTATTTTATATAGAGTTGTCACCCTATTTCATCATGTCTCATCACCGTGAAATAGTAGATTAATTACCTTCCCATTGTAAAGAAGGCTGGGAAAGGATGAATAATTTCACATTCTCATTGAAAGTAAGATATATTATTTACTAGCTTTTGCTCGCGACTTCGTCTGCGTGGAACAGTTACTTTGAGCTAATGCTAACTTTAACCCGCGACTTTGTTTACGTAGAAGGTAAAAATATTTTTAAATAATATAATTTTCAAACATGATTTTTTACGAAACCTAACCGTTTATATAGATAGTGCACGCAGCGGAAGATCTCAAAAGGAAAAAAACCGATTCTGAAACATTTTTCATTGTTGCTACGCTCCTATTGGTCTTAGCGTGATAATATTATACCTATGAAATGGCCGTTATGTATGAAAAAAATTAAACGATTTTTTTTCATGTATTTTTTATTTGTATTAATCGAAGTAATCACCCATGCAATCAATGCATCTTTGCCAACGCAGCGGCAGTTTATTGATGCCCTTCTTAAAGAAATCAGCTGGACGGGAGGCAACAAATTCTTCAAAGGCATTTTGTACTGCCTCTCGGGTATTGAATTTCTTTCCCGCCAAGAAATTATCCAAATTCTGGAAAAAGAAGTAGTCTGTAGGCGCAAGGTCTGGTGAGTATGGCGGATGATGGAGAGCTTCCAACCCCAGTTCTTGCAACTTGGAGACCGTCTGCTATGCAGTATGAGGTCGCGCATTGTCGTGCAGGAGCAGCGGAGACGAGCGATTGACCAATAATGGTTGGAGATGTGCCAGCTTCTCCATCATTGTGTTCAGTTCTTCATAGTACACATCTGCAGTAATGCTCACCCCGTTTGGTAAGAAGCTGTGATGAATCACACCGGCGCTAGACCAGCAAACAATGACCATCACTTTTCTAGGGGTAAGTTTTCGTTTAGCGCATTGTTTAGGTGCTGAACCAGGATCCAACCAACTTGCTGAGCGCTTGCGGTTATCAAACAGAATCCATTTTTCATCGCAAGTAACAATGCGTTTCAAAATTCTTTCATTTGTGTGTCTGTTGAGCAATGCGAGGCATGTCTCGACGCGTACTTCGCGCTGGCGATCATCGAGTTCGTGGGGCACCCATTTGTCAAGCTTTCTTACCTTGCCAATTTGACGCAAATAGACCAATATTATTTTGACGCTAACGTCGAAAGCTGCTGCTAATTCAGCCGTAGATTGTATATCATCGGCTTCCACAATCGCCTTTAATTCGTCATTGTCGACCAAAGTCTTCGGACAACTGCGAGATTCATTTTTCAGGTCGAAATTTCCGGAACGGAAGCGAGCAAACCAATAACAGGCGGTGCGTTGGTTTGTAGTGTTAGCTCCGTAAACGTCGTTGATGTTGCGTGTCACTTGTGCCGCCTTGCTGCCACGACGATACTCATATTCCATAATTACTCGAATTTTTAACGTATCCATGATGACGAAAAAAATTGAAATGCGATGAAAACGTAACATTAATCAATAAACAAATGACTACTTTTGGAAAATGAATTCCATGTTTTAAAATAAAATTAATTTGAAATTAGAATTCTTAGCCAAACAAAAATTATTTTGATTTGAAATGGCCAGTACTGCAGAGCGGCAATTACATAAGTAAAGACCTATTATATAGTCTATAGCCTTTCTCGATATATGGATTATCTAACACTGAAAGAATTTTTCAAATCGTAACAGTATTTCATGAGATTAGCGCATTCAAACAAACAAACTCTGCCGCTTTATATATTAGTATAGATTTGGGTATTTTATTTTTATTACGTGTGATGGAGGCTGCAGTTCATGAAACTTTGATAGTACCTATTAGGATAGAAGCAGAGTAAATACTGCTTCGACGCTATGTGATTGGAATAACAGCAGAAAGATAACGATAGCGATTAGGTATTTTTAATGCTTTAAATAATGTAATTTGTTATGACACTTATCCTAATCAGTTACATCTTTTTTTTTTTTTTTTTTGGGGTGGTCTGCGGTCGGCGCGCCTCCGCACCACTCCGTCCGGGGCGACAGAGGGACTTAAGCACGCAACACCCGCAACCCACCCCAACACCACGTCGCCTTCGTCGTTGGGCCAACCACTGGAGCAGGGTTACTTGTCATCAGTGGTCGGCCTGACGGAATACCTCCTACCCGGGGCACCCTCCCATCGACCAACGTCCCCCCTCGGGGAGGACGTCGCTCTTTCCTCACGCGGTCGGCCTCTCGGCGGGTGACGGACTAACCCGGACCCGGTCACGTCACCCGCGGCCGCGGCTAGGGCGGCATGGCACGCAGGTAATCCCGCCTGCGCCGACCCAGTCGCCGGCGGCGGGTCGCATCAATTCCTGATGCTGCCGAGCATCTCCCTAGCGATGGTCGGCAGCGTCAGGTCGGCACCGATGATTGCGACTCATCAGTTACATCTTTAGGATAAGTGCCGTATTAATTGATTAGAAGCTAAGGATTAGTGTTTTTCAGAACCAGTTACATTTGATGTAATATCAAGAAACATGACTGCAAAACTCGGACAACATGTCACTATAGAGTGCCAAGCAAAGGGAGATGACCCGATTAGAGTAATGTGGACACGAAATGGAAAGCCTATTAATCCTTTAACACAAAGGTAAGTATGAACCTCTTTTTAATTTTACAAGATTTTCCACCTTCATCATCTCATCATCTCGGCTCATATACGTCCCACTGAGTTCGAGCCTCCACCACAACGGGAGGGAAATTGACCTACTATACCACGCTGGTCAGACGTCTTGGTATTTTTTTTTTATGGATGGGCTATGGTATGCGCACGCGCGGTCCAATGCGTCCGGGGCGATGAAAGGACGGCGCGCGGGTATAGGGTTTCGTTTCGAGTTTTCCGGCTCTTGCATAGATATTATATGCGTATTATATCCCTTAGTCGTCTTTTACGACGCCCATGGGCAAGAGAGGGGGTGGTGAAATGTATTCTTACTCCGTCACCACACGGATAACGTTGTTTTCCACGTTGAATATTATTAATTCTATACATACTTGCCGTTTTTTAACAGGATATTTTCCGAGCAGACTCCATCCATAGCGTTTAGGGTGTCCTATAATCTACCATATTACCCCTCTTTGCCTATTATCTGTGCTTAAAAGTAAAAAAAAAATTGTGTGATAAATAAATAATATTAATATGTTTATGAATAGTTGCAATGGTATAAAATAGAACCTCTCCGGCTATATATAGTCCAGACGAATCGCCTTATAATTTTGCTTAATCTATTCTTAGGCAGTTATTTTATCTAATAACGTCTAATATCTGTAGCTCTGTCCATGGAACTCGAAAGATTGATAATACATTGTATTTTTATAACGCACTAAACGGACAATGCTTATACTATTTGCGCTGTAGCATGGTGCGGGTGACACATGTCAATACCAGGTGACTAGGGATGTGACGATTCGCAATTACATTTTTATCACTAATTATACTCGTAGCATAAATAAATGTTGTTCTGTTTATTATTGTCACGAAAATTATATATAGGAAAAAATATATTTATACAAATTATTCAATTAATTTAATAGTTCAAAAATTTTAAAAAGTTTCGTAAACGCATTCAAAACAACTGGTATTTCATATTTTTTCGTGGCATATTTTTATTGATTGGGATCGTGACGTCCGTATTGATAACATAATTGAGACATCTTTAATAATATCCGTCACAGATACGGATGATGAAAGTGACAATTCCGATGTCCCTGACTCTGATATGAGTTTAGAAGAGGATTAAAATTGAATGAAAAATTGAAGATCACCATCCCTAAATACGTCTTTGGTGTTACGTTATACGCATACCACTTTGATTATTTTTTCTTTCAATTTCATTTGATTTGTAGGCTAGAACATTCTAGTTGGGTTTAATTTGGAAGGTATACCTTTATTACTACAGTTATTAGTGATTTAATATATTACCGATGTGGTACAGCTGAATTAATAGATCATAATTATAAATCGCGGCAACTTTCAAGAGTGAAACGAAACTCGCCATAACTGTCACCCGCACCATGCTACAGCGCAAATACTATAGTAATAAAATTTGAATACCCCAACATTTTCTTAATAAGCTTTAGCATCTTAAAAATATTTAATATTGAAACTTTAAATTACTTCAATTGTTTAGTCATTTATAACACAAGCCACTTTACATTATGTAAATTTCTCACAATGAACTTCAGAATTTCTAGTAACATAACAGTCTTATGAAATACTAGCTGTTCTCAACTATGTTAACGTAAATTATTTATTTAAATACCATTATTATTTTCAGTATATATTTTGTTTGTAAATAAAGGAAAATTGTAATAGAAATGTCTTCGGTATAGTGACAGAGTAAGAATACAATTCAACACTGTCTTTTGGATGTCGTTTAAGACGACTAAGGGATGATATGCTGATAACATCTATGCAAGAGAAGGCAAACTCGATATTAAACCCAATACTATCACGTCTGACCAGGATGGGTGAAACAAATTCCCTTGCATTGTGAAAGAGTCCCGAGCCCAATAGTGGTCTTACGTAGGCTGAGATGCTGATGAATGAATTTGTTATTGCAATATTTGTTATGACAACGTGGTAAATTGTAATGGAAATGTCTTCTGGTTAGTGACGGATTAAGAATATAATTCAACACTCTCTTTTGCCCGTGAATGTCGTTTAAGACGACTAAGGGATATGTATATAAATAACATCTATGCAAGAGCAGGAAAACTTGATATTAAACTCTATACTATCACGTCTGACCAGGATGGGAGAAACAAATTCCCTTGCATTGTGAAAGAGTCCCGAACCCAATAGTGGTCTTACGTAGGCTGAGATGCTGATGAATGAATTTGTTATTTCAATAGTTGTTATGACAACGACATACTAATGTATTTCATATAGTCTAACTTTTTATTAGCTGCAGTAAAATGACGTTTTGTGGGTTGCCGGTTTTTGAAGAAAAATAAATAGGGATGTAGCTAAATGAGTGAATCATAAATGAATAATCAGTTTGGTTTTTTTTTTATGTGAAACATCTATAGGCGAGAGTGAAGCCGATCGCCGCGTGGCATTTAACGCCACGCTTCGCGGCTCCCTCTTATTTAACTATAAAATATTTTTTTTTTTTGTGTGACTTAGTTGTTAGCCTCAGATGGCTGTGACAACTTTACCCGGACTGGTGGGTGAGCGCTGAGGGCTCTCAACCCGCAACTATAAAATAAATATCCGGATACACATATCTACATTTTTGTAACGAAACCATAGTGCGATTTAAAAGTTTGTACAATGCCATCTAGTGCGCTCAAAGTAAATTGTTACCTCTAATATATACTAATGAAAATAAATGTTTATTGAATAAAAATCATCATTTTCTTGGCAAAAAATCGTAATATTATTTTTATTAATACTTTATGCTATTTTATTCAGTTTCTGTCGTAATCTGTTCTTTTATGCATATATACTTGTTCTATAAAATAATGTATAATTCTCTAACTACCTAACATAAATATACCATACCTACCTACAGAACTTTCACGTACGAAAACTGGCGAATCACTTACGCGATTTTGACTCACTTTAAACAGTCAGATTTCATTTAACATTTTGTAGATTTAACAAGCACCAATGACGATAAAATAATTTAAATAGCTTGTCTCATTATCATTACAGGATTAGAGATTTCTTTATAAATTATATTTTATAGCTGAGATTTAGCCTTAGCTCGATAGATGTCGCTATTTCTGTTTGCTAGATCACACTTTCTTAGCCGATCCCTTTGAACTACGTAGAAGTGTGTGAGCGAGACGGACTGACGCTATGCTGTTCGTAAGCGGCTGAACGGTGAATTAATATTATTACTGGGTAATAATAATAGAAATTGTATTATTTTATTCAATACTTTATGCCATATTAGTTCCTGTCGTAATCTATTCTTTTATGCATATTTAAGTAGAAAATAATTTCGATGTTTCACATCTGCTAGGCGTCCTGAGCGACAGCTCACTTTTTTTTTGAGATTTAATATTAAGTTGTAATGTATTTTTTTAACCTATTATTATTACTATACTAGAGGATTGATCTTTTTTAGTGGAAGTATAGGGTAGGTAGGTACATTCAAAATGAAACAAAAACGTCACAATAATGTTATTTAATTAATCTTTTTCGAAATCACTGTCGCTGTCGCTTTCGGTCACACTAATAACAAATCTATCTGTCACTTCATATATAATATGATCGAGGTGGCACATTTTATCTTCCTCTTTAATAGTGTGAGACACACAGTTACTCTACTTAGCCGGTGTCACTTTCTTGATTCCTTCTTGGAATAAAGTTTTCACTTCTTGCATTTTATACGTCTTATTATTGTTTGCGACGTGACTCTTTACCTGCGCCCATACCAACTCAATGGGGTTCAATTCACAGTGATAAGGGGGCAGTCTTAAAAGTGTGATACCTTTTTGTGCAGCCATCTCGTCTACGGCATATTTCTCAGTATGAGTATAAGTTTATAAGATTATAAGTTTCGACATCAAAACAAAAAGGGAACAAATAGAAGAAACTAAGAGTTGACACGTACCAGCGTTGACCCAGGTCTCGTCTTGATAATATGTGTATTTTCCTTCCCTACGATATTGTTTAATTAAACGCAGGTAGCGCTGGCGCCATGATATAATATCTTGTCTATCAATAAGCACACTCTTGCGTGATCGAGTAGCGAATTCGAAATTAAGATGCTTCATAATTTTTCTCAATGTCTCTTTCGAGAAGTTGGGCAATCCTGGGTCATCATTTACAACTTGCAGCACCTAAAAATGATTAAAGTTATTACCTAATTGATTAAGATTGCACATGGGATGGGAGAAAACATACATAACGTATAATAAAAAGATGAGTGACGACATGTGTAAACTAACTTTTGCGATGGTGGGTATTTCATTTCTATGAAAGAACTGATGTACAATTCGTCTAACAGCAGTGAATGTGAAATCATCAAGTTTATCTTTAAATGTAAGTTTTGGCCCGTTTTTTCGGGAGGTTTTGGTGATTCGCTGTCGTTCTCCTTGTGCTCCTTTAAAACGGAATAAACTGTGCGGACGGATATTCCCAAGACTTCAGCCACCTTGTTAACGCATTCACTTGTTTTTGGAACTTCAATGTTTGATTCTGAAGATTTCACTTCAAACACATATTTGTAAACGTTTTGGACCCAAAGTTTTTCAGTTGCACTTAGAGCTACACGTGGCCTTTTTTTCTTAGAAGATAAAAATGTGTCTCCATCTTGCGATGTGCTCGGCAGAGCATCCATGTCTTCAATGTATCAAACAAAAAAAAACTAACACGATTAACGAAATCAGGTAATGAAAAACAAACACAACGTAACATAAGTTTACACTGTAGTTAAAAAGAAGGAGTCAGTATGTTACCTCGGCCTGGTCCTAGAGAAAAATTTTTCGTTCATTGAACATATTAAAACTGTAGGTGAAAAAGCCAAACGAAATTTCTATGCGCTTACCAGAATTTCAACTTCCACCTGGGGCCTTCGTTTTAACACACTTAAAATTATATATACAGCCACATATCTGAGCTGTATCTGTTATGGTGCACCGGCCTGGGCTGATCGTACTACCATAGGCGCGGCTCGGCGTAAGTTACTACAGAGTCAACGATTAGCGCTAATATTTCTGTGTAAGGCATACCGAACAGTTAGCACCGAAGCCTTACCAGTACTTGCAGGTGTACTTCCGGTTGACTTAGAGATACAAAAACGTGCGTCCATGTATTATTCCACTAGGGAAAACATGACTAACAATTTTCTTTTACCACGCGATCGTAATAAAATTACTAGACTTTTTGCACCGCAATCCGTCGTTAACGATAAGCTCCTGACCGAATGGCAGGCAAGATGGGATTCGTCAACAAAAGGTCGTCATCTATATCTATTCTTTCCATCTGTTCGTGAACGTTTGGAGAGAACTTGGCTAGAAATTGACCACTATGTAGCCCAATTCCTCACAGGCCATGGGAATTTTAGAAGTAAATTATTCTATTTTACACTAGTAGATTCACCATTTTGTCAATGTTCGACCTCAAACTCCAATTTTGAACAAACAGCTCATCACATCCTTTGGGAGTGCATTCTCTGGGGCAACGAGCGGAACGTCATGTTAGATAATATGCATGTCACGTCTGGGGTAGTATACTATTCGGATCTTGTAGCAACTCGAGAAAATTTCCGTGCGTTTAGGCGCTTTTGCCATACCTATTACTGTAATCAAACCTAAAGCTCACAAATAGGTCCATTAAGCTTTGTCCAATCCGTGGTGCTGTACCGCTGCGTTTCACGTAGTTGTACAAACTCTTATTTACTGGCTTATCAGCCAACTTTGCTTCATGTCTCCCGCTTTGCATAGGAGGGAAGTGGAATCTTTCCAACTCCTCCTGTTTTCTTTTCTAATTAAATTTGTTGCGGGTCCCAAGACAATTAAAAGCGATTCCCGGGACTTCCTGAGGGTCAAACCTCAGTGTCGTATACGGAGACCATTGTGGATCCTGGCTTACAGGAGTTACAGTGGTGGGAATGTGTGGTGGAATTAGTCCCAACATAAGTTTAACAATAATGATAACAAAAACAACCTGCAGTGGGCAAATCAAAGTTATTCATGCACTCAAAACAGAAGTATGAAGCCGAATGAGCGAATGACAACCGAAACAAAATGGCGGTCAAGCGTCATCGTAGCACCGTAACCAAAAACCAGTACTACCAACTTGAGAGAGCGTTTTCTTGAGTGTTACCTTGTATATGTCTAAAAGGATCAACGTTTATACAGCCTTTTATTTACATTAATATTAAATAGAATTTAGTATGATCATTATGAGTCAGCTATGGAACGATTAGATATTCTGTAAACTTTTGTGAACTGAATCACATCCCTATTGAGATTAGGCTGTCAACATTATTTTACGGAATGACATTTAGAAACGTCATTTTACTGCAGCTAATAAAAAGTTAGACTTTAGTTATTGTTACCCGATATGTTAGCCTTTGTAATCACTATTCTCCTACTATTTGTCGCAGTGATGCAACACAGTAAACCAGCGATCTGGAATAGGAAGATTTTTTTTTTCAAATTATTGATTACTAGGATCACCCTTTTTTTTACGGTCGACGCACTCCTCGCATCACTACGTCTGGGGCGACAGAAGGGCATGAGCACGTTCGTCGTTGGACCGACCAACGGAGCCGATCGCCGACATGAGGCTAACCCCTCCGTGGGTGTCCGGACTAAATCCCCGGTCCGGTCACCCGCAGCCTCTGCTAGGGCGGCATCAGGCGCAAACTACTAGCATCACCCTGCAGTTTTACCCATATAGTTCCCCTTCCCGTGGAAATGTCAACATAAATTATAACCTATGTGTTATTCTGATATGTAGGCTACATTATTGTGAAGTTTCATCAAAATCCATTTAGTAGTTTTTACGTGAAAGCGCAACAAACATCCTCATATACTCACAAACTTTCGCGTTTATAATATTAGTAGGATTTCATAGATTCGCGTGTTCAAACAGTCATATAAATAAATAAATTATTCAGCTTTATAATAAAATTTATCCAAGGGCTTTCCATTATTAATTTAAAATACTTACATTGAGGTAATGGAGGAAGTTTGAAAGTTGCGCTAGTGATGGAAAAGTTAAGAATGAAATGATTGACGTGGTATAGACATACCTATCACAAGTCAGGGTGATAGTAGCGTTGTAAGGAGTTTCAAGTATAAAGTATAAAAAAAAATGTTGATGGAGAGGATTAAAGTATAAATGGAGGATTAAACTTGGGTTCGCTGGTGAAATGTGTTGGTATAAGGTTTCGTTTCAAGTTTTCCTTCTCTTGCGTTGATGCTATATGCATATTTAATCCTTTAATCATCTTTTACGACATCCAGGGGCAAGAGAGGGGGGGTGGTGTATTGTATTCTTACTCCATCACCACACGGAATGTTTTAATATTATTGGTATATTTTAGGGTGAAAATCTCAGAAGCTAAAACAGAAGATGGCATGTCAAGTATATTAGAGTTATTACAAACTGAAACGAGTGATGGGGCCCTATATCAATGTAGGGCTGGAAATCCATTTGGAGCTGATGTTTATACCGTACACCTTACTATATTAGGTAAGTAATTATATAGAGATTTTTTTAAATATCATCATCGCAGCCCACACATGTCCCACTGTTGGGCTTGGGCCTCCTCCACAATGGGAGGGAATTTGAACTACTATATCATGCTGGTCAGACATATTGATATAGGGTTTCATTTCGAGTTGTACTTCTCTTGCATAGATGTTATGTGCATATTATATCCCTTAGTAGTCTTTTACGACTTCCACGGGTAAGATGAGGAGTGGTCAAAGTCAAAGTCAAATCATTTATTCTGCATAGGCCCCTTAAGGGCACTTACATATTGTCAACTTTCACAACGTTTGAACACAATACAATAATCTACCACCGGATCGGAACGGGACCACAAACTGAGAAGATCCGGCAAGCTCAGCGGGCAGTCATTTTTTCTTTAATCTTTGAAGTGGTGAATTATATTCTTATTCTGTCACGAAAAGGATAACTTTTAAAAGTATTTATGCAAAAGGAAAGGTGTGGATGGAGTGAACTTCGCAGTTATAGATGTAAATGACAAGAAAAAGAAGAAAATATTTATATAACTTTTATTCACGAAGAGATACGTTGAAGATAACACAGCCATATTTTGTCACAATTTTAAGGAAAATAGCGCCATATGTTGTAGCTAACTTAACATAGTACTGAACTTTAAGCTTGTTATAAAAACATTCCGAAAAAAATACCTAAATTATCGCGGCGTTTGGTAGAAAATCTCTAAATTTTATATGCACAGTGCAAGACACCTAAATCATGAGCAACCGTTGTTGCTTACCAATAGAAATAATTATTACTAGTCTATCACCATAGGTAAGGCAAAAAAGTATGTGTGTACTTATGTAGGCTCGTAAGAAGTTATACTACTTTGGCGTAACAAGATAAAAATCTTTCTAACAATTTTATCCTTTGCGTTATTCTACGTTTGTAGAAACAACCGGCTAAGTACAAGTCGGAGTCGCGTACGAAGGGTTCTGTACCATTATCTATAAAATCGTGTTTGTTGTATGGGAGACCCCCTTAAATATTTATTTCATTTTGTTTTTAGTATTTGTTGTTATAGCGGTAATAGATACATAATTTGTGAAAATTTTAACTGTCTAGCTATCGCGGTTCTTGAGATACAACCTAGTGATAGATGGACGGACGGACAGACAGCGAAGTCATAGTGATAGGGTTCCGTTTTTACCCTTTGGGTACGGATCCCTAAAAACGATACTAATAATAGAAAAAGAGGTATTTTGATACATTAAAAGTTTTATTTTAACGCATCATCTTTTTTTTGTGGGGGTGGATTGCGGTCGGCGCCCTCCTCGCACCATTCCGTCCGGGGCGACAGAGGGGCGTAAGCATGCACACCCGCAACCCACCCGAACACCACGTCGCCTTCGTCGTTGGACCGACCACCAGAGCAGGCTTACTTGTGATCAGTGGTCGGCCCGACGGAATACCCCCTAGTAGGGTACCCTCCCATCGACCGAAGTCCACCGCTTGGGGAGGACGTCGGTCTTTCCTCACACGGTCGGCCTCTCGGCGGGTGATGTACTAATTCCCCAGTAACGCACCCGCGGCCTCGGCTAGGGCGGCATGAGG
The DNA here is from genome assembly GCA_032191425.1 of Lymantria dispar. Classification (NCBI taxonomy): domain Eukaryota; kingdom Metazoa; phylum Arthropoda; class Insecta; order Lepidoptera; family Erebidae; genus Lymantria; species Lymantria dispar. The sequence goes on along the minus strand of CM063465.1, from coordinate 14,696,591 downwards.
CGCAGATAGTCGCGCCTACGCCACCCCAGTCGAAGGCGTCGGGTCGCTTCGTCGAGGCTGCGTTCCTCGCGTGCACGACCCGGTAACGCATCATCTAATTGACATTTGTAAAACAAGGAAGTAAAATTTGATTATCATTAAGTAGAACAACGTACACATATATTTATTGAACCCAACTCTTTAATAACAAACTCTCGTAATAAAAGGTATAAAAAGATACAGTTAGTAAATTGTTTATATAACTTGGAAAGTTTCTCCTTAATATTACAACTTCTTCAATTTCGCACGACAATACGTTGTATAAAGAAAGACTAACTGCTATTTTTATACACATATATTTTTCGTAGACGATATTATTTTCGTGTGGTGGCGCACTAAGAATAGATTCACTACCCCCTTCCTTGCCCCTAGGTGTCGTAGAAATCGACCAAGGGATTAATGTACATATAGCATCTATGTAAGAGAAGGAAAACTTGAAATAAAACGTCATACCAACCCGTCTCGCCAGCGTGGTATAGTAGGTCAATTTCTCTCCTATTGTAGAGGAATCTCGAGCCCAACAGTGGGATGTATATGAGTCGAAATGATGACGACAAAAATCTATAGTGATTGCATAGTGGACTAAACACCGACTTCTCAAACTCAGTGTCTTGGATTCGAGCTCTAAACAGAAAAATTCGTTATGCAATCCACAAATGATTGAGTCTGGTTATAATTTATATGAGTTTATTGTATTTTTGTAAAGTTCCCTGCAAGACAAGGTTTTTATACCTTAGTGCGTAGTATTCCGTGTTAAAAGAATCATCCATTTTATATAAAGACGTATGTATTTTCTTGTTAATTATTACTTTTCTCTCTATAATCAATAATTAGTAAACACATACTTCATAATCTCAGCTGACACAAGTCCCATTGTTGGACTTGAGCCTGCGCCAAAATAAGAGAGAATTTAACCTACAATACCGTGCTGATCAGAAGTATTGGCATAGGATTTTTCTCGAATTTTTCTTCTCTAACATAAATGTTATCTGTATCTCATATTACTTAATCGTTATTTAGGATACCTGCGGTCAAGTTAGGGTGGGTATTGAATGGTATTCTTACTCCGTCACTACAAGGATGAAATACATACTAGTTTTATTTAATTAAAACTACATTACAAACTTATTTAGTTTTTAATGGACATCAAACTTATTACTATTTTTTATGTAACCACTCGACTTCTTTTGCGTAATATTATGAGAGAGGGAAGGATAGAGAGAGTGGATCGTAGCCACTTATACACGCAATATCCGACACAAACTAAAATAATAAAAAAGTATTTTGTTCTCTTCAACAGGAATTATCAATTAATTGCCATTTAAAGATTATGCTGGCACGCATGAAGCACTTCGAATCGAGTAATCATACACCATTATATTATTTTGGAAAAGAACTAATATTCTTACACTGCTGGACCGATATTAAACAAACCACCGCAAGGAAATCGACTTTCAAATGAAAAAAAATCGCATCGAAATCGGTTCATTCGTTTAAGAGCTACGATGCCACATATAGACACACACTCACAGACTGACATCGATATCAAACACCCCTCTTTATGCGTCGGGGATTAAAAAATAGTTTTAGTTATAACAACAAACCTATATATATATATAACCTATATATATATAATATATATATATATATATATATATATATATATATATATAAAAGAAAGTTTTGCTAGTTACACTATTTATAACTCAAGAACGGCTGTACGGATTTGGATGCAAATTAGTGTTTGGATGAAAAGAGGTAGCTTAGATCCAGTAGAAGGACATAGGATACTGTTTATTCCGTTCGATCGCGTTCCCGTGGGACGTGACATAAAACGTCAAAGAGAATACAGGTCACTATGAAACGTGGTATAACATAAACACATTTGATATGTAATAACAAAACGCAAATGACAGATAAACGTAATTTTGTCTATGATTAAGTATCATATGGTTGAAAATTTGATAATTATAATTTTGTCTAAAATGAATAACCAGTAATTTGTATTCTCTTTGAATCATCATTAACAATGCCGCGACCAAGACGATTGAATCTTGCCTGACAAAACCGTAATGGTTCTTCTATTAGAGACTATATCTTCGGACATTTAGAAAATATATTTACGAAAATAAATATGGCGATACGAAGTTCGCCGGCTCAGTTATAGTCCATAAAAATATAGCTTGATCTCTGTGACAGTTGTCTCTAGTGCTGTCACGCTTACGATGAAGTCCGTAGTTTTTTATCGATAAAACTCTTTATTTTTATAACTGTGCTTTTCTATTATAATTGAAATACAATCAATTAAAATCTTTTTCAATTTAAATCAAACAAAAACTGTTTTAGGCTGTTTTAATTATTCGAAAGGAGTAAAATCAGGGTCAATGTCTCTATTGTCATCATCACTGGAGCGTCCCTGCTAAAACATTAATCACTTTTTGCCAAAATAGGGACAATCGTTAGATCATTGGATCAATTGCGACTGTTTTATGAATAAACATGTTTATTGACAATAATGCGTACATAATATTATCATCTAATTTGAGACAAAAACTAGTTTTTTTAATGTTTAATTAATTCAATTTATGTACTTTATAATGTAACTCTCCGTTGTAATTGTAAAAAATATGTTGAAAGTTTTATATAGGTACTATATTGGGTTTATTTCTTTTATGAATAATTAAATAAAGATCGGTTATCGATTTACGTATATCGACTTTCGCATCTCTTTTTTATTTTCAGTCCAGTATTATCTTGTACACGTGTAAGCGTCATTTTCTACAAAATGTTTTCTAGGTATTTCAGTACTTACGAGGTACATTTTAGGCACGAATATTGATATTTTTATATTTATAATATATTGTACTTCAGTTGCAATAAAACTGGCACGAAAATAATGAAAATATATGTGATACAAAATAAAATTGTAAACGTTTCGCTCGTTCAAACTTACTTCGTCGGTTTCGTTGACATCTGTCACAGAGATCAAGCTATATTTAATGGACTATAGTATAACAATAAAATCGATACATGCATTATCATAATTAAACAATTCTTAAAACTATAAGATCGTACATAATACATTATGTGTAACAATTTAAGTTGTGCTTCTCACGTACTAACCGTTTGCTTTGCCAAATGTGGTAATTAAACCTGATGAACGTTTCCTACGTTTGTTCGTTCCTCTCAGAATAATTTTGCTTGAAGTTTGAGCGAGAGAAAACTTTATTGCAACGATGCTTCTATATTTATCATAGTATTTACTTTGCTATCTGTTAGTATACTCAATCTATATATTTGTCTTTCCGTGTGGTAATGAATTAAGATTTTGTCATGTGGTGACGGAGTGAGAATACAATTCACCACTCAAAACCATCTTACCAAAACCAAAACCAACCAATACGTCTTAGCAGCGTGCTATATAAGAGGTTAATTCTCAAAACGTACGCAACTTACTATATGAGGTTTTCCTCTCATTGCGGAGATAGATTGAGTTTAGGGATGAAAAAAAATAATCGATTTTTATATTAATCGATTATTTTTTTGTAGTAATCGATTATCTGAATAAAATAAATTGATTTCTTTTAAATCTTTTTTTTTATATTAAAATTAATCAATTATATTAGTATTTGCTTTTTTTGTTTAAATTTAAAGTTTTTTATTATACATATAGAAAATAAATATCAGAATAATTAAATGTCAGATTGCCTAAAAAAAAGAAAAAAAAAGGTCATCATAATCCTGTCGGGAGAAAAAAAGAACTACCAATATGATGATGATGAATTAAAATTAATTAATCGATTTTTATGCAAATCGATTTATTTTAATGAAAGAAAAATCGAGTATTTATTAATCAATTTTTCCCCTCCAAGTCACATCCCTAATTGAGTTTAGAAGTGGCTATACATGAGCTGAAATGATAGCATTCGTGCCAGAAAAGGGAAATTTCAAATGAAACCTGCCGTTGTACTCGTACATGTCCCCGAAGTTTGGTATAACACTTTGCTCACCCAGCGATGAGCTACTCGTAGAGTTTCTTTGCGTAAGAAAAAAGCTTTTTATTAAATTTTCTTCTTTTTCATGATGTTATAAGCCTTAGACGTTATCCAACCAGTTAGGATTTGTTACTATAGGAACAAAAATGAATGAATACGTTCTCCATTTAATATATTAACACATGGAGACGGTCATTAATCCCAATGAGATTCTCAAAAAATGTTTTATTCACCTGAAAAATCTCGCAAACATCAAAAAGTATTAAGTATAAAAATACCGTATTTCTGTCCTTAATAAAAGTCTACATTTTTTGCCGGGACTGTAGTAATTAAAATATCTCCAGGTGTATTATTTTACATTGAGGCCGGACCCTGCATATCTTAACGTTTTTGTTCATACTTAAAATGAGATTGGTCTTAAGTTGAGTGGAACGAGGCGGGCAACAGCTTTTGTTTAGAAAAAATCTTTAATGAGCACGGGTTTTCGGCATCCAATTTACTAAAAATTTTTTTGCTCTACTTGGAAGACTATTTTACTTGTAAATTTAGGAAAGCATCACTTTCTCATTTATTTTTAAAACTGATTAGATTTTCTAGTCTGTTGATTTAGTTTCACGACTTTATCCTCGTTATCGTAATCCTATTGCCACTAATAAGGCACACTTTCATATTGCCAACTCATCATTAAAAACTTCTTGTAAAACTAACTACTATGCAAGAGAATGCAAACGCGCAATAACATTCTATACCAACACATCTGACCAGAATGGTATGTTAGTTCAATTTCTCTCACATTATGGAGGACTCCTTAACCTTATTACTGTCGAACTAATAGGTAGTTGTTCATTTAGGTTGAACTAAACTGGAGTAGGTATTACAAGGGGATGTGCTAAATCAAACCCTATATTTTGGTCTATCGTTGATCTAAATTTAACGGATGCATGCAACAGGATAATCATAGTAATTTTTTTTTTAATTTTTGTGTGACCTTAGTTGTTAATCGTAGATGGCTATGACAACTTTACCGGGACTATTGAGCGCTGAGGGCTTTCAATCAGAATTTTTGAAGTTATACTTCTTTTGGCTCGTTAGGAATAAATGGTGAGAGTAAATATTTATGATCCGCGCACGCCGTCACGAAAAACCAACATCCTGAAGTCAATCCTAGTAAACATTTTTTACAATGCGTGCGCACCCCGCTGCCGTTACCCTTGTAAACTAAATAATGCATTATAATAAAACTTTCAATGTTTTAATTATTAGTATCGTTAGTTATAGTTTCTGTTATTAGTGTCGTTTTTCTACAAACGCAGGATAAAAACGCGAAGGATAAGATTTTAAGAAAGATTTTTATCTTGTTACGCTAAATATTAGTCTTTACGTGCGTAGATAAGAAGACACTCACACTTTATTTTATCTTACAAGTAAGTATTAAGTACAGTTTTTTTTATCGCCTCGCAGCTGATGGAAAGTGATACTTTTGCACATGAATTATTGTGATCCCAGAGGTACACCCAGGCTACTGCCTACCGAGAAGAAGCACGTACATACGTAGGAGAAATTATCGTTGGAAACGTCCAATTGAAAACCATAACATTTCCAGTTGAAAAGAATGAACCATGCTGCGGTGTCGAGTAGTACTTTGCTGAAATGATGACAGTGGTACCAAGTCAAACAGTTCCTCAACGTATGTATTCATCACGAAGGCGACCCACTGGCAACACTGCCTTGCTGCCGGGGCGTCAAAGGGAACGTTACCCGATAAGGATAGGGTAACCCGCCAATCCGACCACAAATGTCAAGGAATCGGTACCAGTGGTCGGCCCAATGGTGATGGGGAAGGAATACAGTAGGTTGTGGGATATTATGCCGCTCATCCGTCGTGCTGTACAGGTTGGCAGGGTGTGTCCAAACTATAGCCACAATATTTATTTGTGAATAACTTTCATCCCTTTTTTATAGAACCACCCGCGCCACCATCGGATTTATCAGTGGATTTGATAAAAAGCCGATCAGTTAAATTATCCTGGAGAGATATGACTAGATCATTAGCGCAGTATTACAGTCTTCAAATCGCAAGCAGTCAAAGATTGTCTTGGAATAGTGCCAAAGTAATCAACATCACTCGGTAAGTTTAATTGTAAGTTAATCGCGTATATGTATTACTTTTAAAGCGTACGTATATTTGTACATGTGCATGCATGTTTGTGAATTCAAAATTGAAAATTTTAACAAAACTTGGATATTATAATATTTGAAAGCTAATTTATATTGAACTAGCGACCCGTCCCGTCATCGCACACGTCCAATGGTGATACTAAATATACTACAGAATGTCTTTATATACAACGTTCACAGCCTTCTTTGTTATTAGACAATACGAACATATTGTTTTTAGTGGTTACTCTTGAAAGAGTGATATATTATGCATATAATATACATATAAACCTTCCTCTTGAATCACTCTATCTATTAAAAGAAACACATCTATTAAAAGAAACCCAAAAAAAAAATAATAATTTGACATTCATGACCAACAAACAACAAACATTGGTGTAAAATTGCATACTTTTAAGATACTTTTTACATCCTTTTTACATCGTTCATTGATTTATAAGACCGTACTACGCCCAAAAAATTATATGTAAAAAGATATTTTAAAATAGTTTACCGACGGTTTCAAAATTACAAAAAAAAACCTTAAATAAGTAATCAATTAACAGCCGCCAATTAAACTATTAGACTTCGAATAATTATATTATTTATACATCGCAAAAACAGTTATCCTGCGTGGTTATCAAAACCCACGATACTTTTAATATATTTATACAATCACCTATGTAGAAAAAGTTATTGTAAATCTTTAATTTAAAAATTATTAGGTTTAATAATAAATAAATAATCTATAGCTTTAACTACCGCTAAAAGCAGAAATTTGCTAATTGCTAATATGTATAATCCGCGTGTGTCCGTGTGGTGACGGAGTAAGAATACAATTCACCACTCCCTATCTTGCCCGTGGATGTCGTATAAGACGACTATGGGATATAATGTGCACATAACATCAGTGCAAGAGAAGGAAAACTCGAAATGAAACCCTATACCAACATGTCTGACCAGCATGGTATAGTAGGTCAAATTCCCTCCCATTGTGGAGGAGGCCCGAGCCGAATAGTGGGACGTATGTGGGCTGCGATGATGATGATGATGAATATGTATAATATAATATCTATTGCACACATATTGCAAGAGAAGCAAAATTCGATATAAAACTCTATTCCAACACGTCTAACCAGCGTGGATCACTAGGTCATTTTTCTCCCATGACGAAGTAGATTAGACCTCCTTCACCATGGCCTCCTCCTCTCGCCTAATAATGGGACGTATATAGGATAAGAGATTTGATTTATGCATATCTATCTGCATTTTAAAGTCCTTCTTTTTTTTTGGTTGGACTATGGTCAGTGTACCCACCCGCTCGGCTTCATCCGGGGCGACAGAGGGGCGGCGCGCGGCCCCATAACCCCCTGATCTCGCCTTCGTCTCTGAGCCGACCACCGGTGCCAATATTATAGTCCTTAGTAGATTTTTACGACACCCACGAGCAAGATAGAAGCTTGTAAATTGTATTCTCTCTGTCTCACCACACAAACAATATATTTTTTGGAGTGGTAGGACCACACTGTCGACAGTTGTCTGTCTACAGCCGCGGGCTGGTCCGTCCGGGGTAGTACCACGCTCTCGCAGAAAATCGACGTCTGAGTAGTAGCAATTTATTACTGCGCTTCGTTCGGTGAGTGAGAGAGCCGGAAGCCCAACTTTCTGAGGGTGTTTGCGTGTGGAGGGTTTTGGTATCACCGAGCCTCAATGCACGCATTCACACTCCCTTCACTTTCTTCGCGGTAGGCAGCGGCCTTGTAAAGATCTATGAGCGGCAGCAACACTTACCATCAGGTGTACTGTCTGCTCGTTTGCCAACGTTTGCAATAAAAAAAAAAAATATCATCATCATTCATCATTTCAGCTCATACATGTCCCACCGTTGGACTCGATTCTCCTCCACAATAGGAGGAAAATTGACCCCACTACACTATGCCGGTCACACAGGTTGGTATAGGATTTTATTTCGAGTTTTCCTTCTCTTGAATACATGTTACATATATACGTATTATATCCCTTAGTGGTCTTTTATGACATCCACAGGCAAGATAGGGAGTGGTGATTTGTATTCTTACTCCGTCACCACGTGCAAAATATTTTTTATAGTATTAAAATAATTTCCTAATAAATTTGTGAGTATTTTCATCATATTCAAAACATTATAAGTGTTATTATTCAAAACCTGCTCATTCAAGCGCTAGATCTTATGAATATGCAAAGTTAAAGAAAATAATCATGTCAGCTTATTCTAACTGTAATATTATTTTAATAATAAAATCATATCATCAAAATTACTTTGTAGAAGGTATTTACTTGCAAGATCAAAGATATTTGCTTCGGTGTTTTTTTTTTCTTTCAGTTTGTTTTGTGCTTGGTAAAGAGATTTCTAAGGATTGCTTGTGGCAAACAAATCATTAGTGAAATTTAAAGAATCTTTTGACTGTAATGGAATTATCCATTCATTACTTTCTTGTGTATGTTTTATTACTTGTTTATATTTGATAATCATGTAAACATAATTTAAACAATATTTATACATGAAAGAAGATAAATATTTCTTTTTATAATATTTCAACTTGCATTTTAATATTTTTTCGTTCAAATTGCAAGTGTTTACTATATTAGAAACTTCAATTATGTCTCACCATTTCATATATTTATTTCGAGGTTATTATTAAATTAAAATAATCGAATGTGGGTGTTAGAAAACATAATTGCTTCATTGCCTTGCATAAAGTTATACAACCGTCGCTCATTTTCAAGACACTTGAAAATTAGTCGTATATTCGTATATCTTACAATAGATAGAGCTTCTGTCGAAGACCACAGAAGACCGAGACATCTACTAGTATCACGTATTGTTAAAACTAAACAGGCTTATAATATTTCTAAAGTCAGAAATCGCCGAATTAATATAACAAACAAAAAAAAAAATTACGCAGATAACGAAGATTCCATCTAGGACTCTTTTTGAGTATCTTAAAACAAGATCTGAAGCTTATAATATATATGAATATAGAGAAGATACCCTAAATGAATACCCAGAGTTAAAAATGAGTGACTTAATCAAATTTCTATCCCAATACTCGGGTAAAAACAGAAAAATATCCAATATGCTTTTCCTTTTTACAATAATAGCGAATATTAATATAATTGGATACATATAATGTATACATATTTATTTCCCTCTTTTTTTGAGGGGGGTGAGTTACAGTCGGCGCGCTCCTCGCACCACTTCGTCCGGCGCGACAGAGTAAGCACGCCCACCCATAACCCACTCATGACACGTCGCCTTCGTCGTTGGGATGACCACCGGAGCACTGTGACTTGACGTCAGTGGTTGGCCCGACGGAATACCCCATGAGGAGTAAGGGGTATTCCGGGGTACGTCCTCTCCTCGACCGACATTTCGCCCTCGGCGAGGACGTCAGTTATTCCTCACGCGGTGGGCCTCTCGGCGGGTGACGGACTAACTCCCCGGTCCAGTCAGCCGCGGGTGACTGGACCGGGGGGTCCAGTCACCCGCGGCCCCTGCTAGGTATACTTATTTTCCCTGCAGGCGAAATAGTCTTTTAAATCTGAAAGTAATTAATACATACATACATACATATATTCACGCCTTTTTCTCATAGGGGTAGGCAGAGACCACTTCCCTCCACTTGCTACGATCCTGACATACTATTTTCGCCTCCTCTACATTCATTAATCTCTTCATGCATATTCTTCGGTTTAGGGTACTTCTAACCTGGCCTTTCTTAAGAACGTCCCTGATTTGATCGTGGAACGTCCGCCTTGGTCTTCCCCTTCCAAAATAAATAATGTTCGTTCATTTTTGTAATGTCTCGTCTAATACAAATAATGTTTTTACCCTTTGTATGATTTTGCCTTTAAAAAAGAAAAAGACTAGTAATATCGTAAGACCAAGACAAGGTGTGTTCAAACATGTCTCTACTCTGTTCTCAAATGCTCGTTTATTCTTTAGGTCAGATGAAATACGTCATATCATTGAGGTGGATGATTTACTACCAGCAACCAGTTATGCTGCTAGAGTAGCTGGTGGAAACCAGGCTGATCTCAGCCATTATTCTACACCAGTAAGATTTACTACTACAGAAGAAGGTACGTTTAAATATATAGAATATTCAGCTCTGTCTATAAGGCTGTATGCGGCTATAAATATTATCAACCCTTACATTGTTGTTGGGTGTTGTAGTAGATGACCGAGAGCCATACATCTAATGCTGTCTAGTCATAAATAACATTCCCAAGAAAGTCAGGCAGGCGACTGGTTATAAATTTATTGCTAATAAAATAAACTTGTCAAAATGCACTATAAAATTATAATATACTAACTGACCCAACAGACGTTGTTCTCTTCAAATAAAATAAAAGAAATTCTCCTTGAACTTAACAGCAACGCTGCCTACCGGGTCCAATTGTGAATATGAACCATTCTCAAATCCCCTTGAACACACATAAAAAATTTCATCAACATCGGTCCAGCCGTTTAGGAGGAGTTCAGTGACATACACACGTATACAAGAAATATATATATAAAGGCTAGCAACCCGCTTTGCTTCGGTTTCAGTCGCCTTACCCGTGTAGTTTCCGTTCCCGTGGGAATACCGGAATGAAATATAACCTATGTCCCTGATATTATAGCTTTCCATTGGTGAAAGAATTTATGAGATCAGTTCGGTGGTTTAAGCTTGAAAGCGTAACAAACAAACCTACTTTCGCATTTATAATATTAATAAGGATGTGTGTTGAGTCAATGCCAAGTAATTGGGATAAGAGCAGGATGATGATGATCTCTTTGTCAATTCTTCATTTGTGGAGTAAACTCGAGACTAGCAGTGGGAGATATATGAGTCTGGATAATTTTTAGTTTTATGTGTTGTAATTTTGTATATTTCGCATGTTCTCCGTTTTTTTTTTATGGGAGGGCTATGGTAAGCGCACGCGCGGTCCATTCTGTCCGGGGCGATGAAAGGACGGCACGCGGGCCCATAACCCACCCGTACCCACGTCACCTCGTTGTTGGGCCGACCACCGGAGCAGGGTGTCTTGTCGTCAGTGGTCGTGTTCGCGTGTTCCCCTTAACTTCCTTCTTACCCGTGGATGTCGTAAAAGACGATTAAGGGTAACTACGACGAACGACGATGCGCAGATAACATCTATGTAAAATTCAACTGAAAACCGTATGCCAACTCTCACCAGCGCAATACAATATATTATTTCACTTCTATTTGTAGCCATGTGAGCCGAAATGATTTCTATTAGTGAAATTGATTGAAGTTATTATTGAGTTTATTTAATACATATTCAATTAAATATATTGAGATTCTTTGATGATACTAAAATTCAAGAAGAAAGAGAAAAATACATTTAAATACATAAAAGTCTTAGAATAATAACGTATAAAAGGATAGTGTCCATTCGTAAGCCATCAAAAATATGAAGCAAACAATATTACTATTGCGTCGGGCCGACCACTGACGACAAGTCACTCTGCTCCGATGGTCGGCCCAACGACGAAGGCGACGTGAGTACGGGTGGGCTATGGGCTGCGCGGCGTCCTCCGTCACTCCGGACGGAATGGACCGTGCGTGCGGTTACTAAGTATAGCCCACCCATAAAAAAAAATGCGTGTAAGCGATTACACACGTACACACTCACACCACTATACAAATTATGAAATCGAATTATGTTTTCATTAACATAAATCGTCGAAGTACTTTTAAAAGTAATGTTAAAAACCTTTTAATGTTTTTCAAATGTGTTGTGACACCATTTGAATGCGCAAACCGTCATAATTGCCTATTTATTTTTTAAAATTTGCGTACGTACGTGCAGTACAGTGACCTTGTACATTACGGAACGGTTCCGGTGTAAGCTCCATTGGGCTCCAATTGAAATGCTTCACTTTTTGTGCGCCAAATTACCTTTCTTTACGTTATTATTCCAAGACTAAAATATTTGGATAAATATTTGTCGACAAAAAAATTTCGAAACTATTCAAGATTTATTGAAACACTAGCAACCCGCCCTCGCTTCGGTTTCAGTCTTTCCTGCGTAGTTCCCGTTCCCGTGGGGATACCGGAATAAAATATAGCCTAGTTTACTCCCTGATATTATAGCTTTCCATTGGTGAAAGAATTTTTGAAATCGGTCCAGCCGTTTTGAAGATTACCCGAAACAAACAGACAGACAGACAAAAAAAATTTAAAGTGATTTTTAGGCATATGGCAAACTAGCAACCCGCCCTCGCTTCGCTTCGGTTATAGGTTATAGTCGTTTTACCCGCGTAGTTCCCGTTTCCGTGGGAATACCGGGATAAAATATAGCCTTGTTTACGCCCTAATATTATAGCTTTCCATTGGTGAAAGAATTTCTGAAGTCGGTCCAGCCGTTTTGAAGATTACCCGGAACAAACAGACAGACAGACAAAAATTTTTTAATTGCTATTTTAGGCATAGGTGTCGTGCAAATAACCGTGTAAGCATGAAAAAAGCCTATTATTTTGACATTACAAACAGACACTCCAATTTTATTTATTGGTATAGATATGTAATATTTACCCATGTTTCACACATATAGTAGCTTGTACTGAAATCACGATGCTCGATATTATTAATAACGTCTATTGTACAAGGGTTAAACACAAGGGTAGCGTTTAAGAGGAACAATGTAGAATGGGTATCGACATAATTGCCAAGTTTGATGACCAAGTTATTAGTCCCATAATCGCTATTAATCTTATAGCTTTGTACCGTGATCTAAACTACAAGTTAAATATGTAAGATCCGTTTACTACACGTATCTTAACTAATAATATAAATGCATATGTGAGTTTATTTGTGTTTTTATGCTTTTATGCCTAAACCATTAAACCTATTTTAAAATTCTTTTACCGATGGATAGCTAAATTATCAGCGAGTAACATAGGCTATATTTTATCACCGCATACTCATGTGAATGAAAGCTATGCGGGTGAAAATTCAACCGATTTTAAAAATTTTTTCATTTATGGAAAGCTGCATTATAAGGAAGTAACATACATTATATTTTACTCCCGTATTTCTTGGCAAAGAGGGCTACACGGGTGAATTCGGTGGCTTTTGCTAGTTACAAAAAGCTAAAGTATTTTTGTTTGATGGCGGTAGTCTTAAAACCTAATATTAAGATAAAAACACATGGATCAAATAACACTGTTAAACTGATCTTTTCATAATGACTTCTAATATTTATCATTATCATATCTACTCATGTATGTCCCACTGCTGGTCTCCTGCATAACAAGAGAGAAATTGACCTACTACACTACGCTGGTCAGACGTATTTAAAATTTTCCTTGTTATATACATATTATATCCTTTAGTCGACTTTTATGACTGTATTTGATTCCCACATAAAATCTGATAAAATTCGTAAAAATGTTTTTTTTTCATATCATCATCATCAGCCATATAACTCGCACTGTTGGATTCGGGCCTTCTCCATAATAGGAGGGCAATTGACTTGCTATACCACGCTGTCAAACGTGTTGGGTATAGGCTTTTATGTCGATTTTTTCGTCTCTTGCATAGATGTTATCTGCATATCCTCTGTCATCTCTTACGACAGCCATGAAAAAAGAGCCCTCTCTTTTTTCATGGCTGTCGTAAGTTTGTCGTTTTTTGGTGAATTGTATTCTTACTTCGTCACCACACGGAAATTATTTTATACGACTTAATGCTATTAATATTGATTCTACTATTATTTTGTGTTTAATTCACAAGTTGAATTTAAGGTAAAATAAAAGGTTAAGGTAATAAAATGCGATTACTCACTCTCTTATATGTGTTTTTTTATTAGCCCCCTCATCGCCGCCCCTGGGTGTACAACTGGAACAAACAGATTCGCCGGGAGAACTTAGAGTAAGATGGTTGCCTCCACCAGCTGATAGTCATAATGGACTCATACTAGGCTACCGGTTAAAAGCTGTGCCTCAGTTATTAGGATTGAAAGGTAAGAACTCCTAATGATTTCTAATGTTTACGCGAGTATTTACACTTCGTAAATAAAACTATTTGTACGGATTTTATTGCATTTGTATTTAATTTTTGCTCACTATTCCAGAAGAATCCCTTTCACGTTACGATTATTATAAAGGAAACTATTAATATGAGAAGTACAATAATAATATTCCATTATACAAAGAATATATAAGTCTGTATATGCGTTTAATGAGTATGCCTAAATTGTTACCCCAATAATAGTAATAACTAAAACTCAACTACGATAAAACACGAGTTATCGGATAAATACAGATAAAGTCACGAGCGAATGTTAATAATATATATACTTTTGAAATGTACAGGTAACGCTAACGCCCTTTCCAATGACACGAAATACAACAGATTTGTCTCAAGTTTATTTTTACTTTAAGACCTTTAGAGGGTGCCATATTAGATTCAGTGACACATCATACAATTTATAACCAACGGACGAACAAGACGCTTCTAACGATACCTCATTTGTTCTATTCTAGTAAGGAGTTTTTCCGTGTGGTGACGGAGTAAGAATACAATTCACCACCCCCTATCTTACCCGTGGGTGATCGTACGAGACGACTAAGGGATATAAAATGCATATAACATTTATGCGAGAGAAGGAAAACTCGAAATAAAACCCTATACCAACACGTCTGACCAGCGTGGTATAGTAGGTCAATCACCCTTCCATTATGGAGGAGGCTCGAGCCTAACAGTGGGACGTATATGGGCTGAGATGATGATGAATAAGTAGTTTAGGAGCTATGAGGGAACATGATAAACATACATAGCCTGTCAAAATCATAACCCTCCGTAGTCGGGGAAAAAGTGGATCTTAAAAGTTCCAGAGTACCGTAGGATGCGAATAGATGCGGCGCACTCTGAGTTCTCGTTGTGAGGCTTAAGTCCTAGAGTGGATGTCTACGAGCTGATGGATGGATGGCCAAATTATTAAAGTTTATAAGTAGAGTAAAAGATTTTTTTAAAGTGCCTATAACTTAAAGAAGTCATACTTTTTATGCATCTACCCTTTTAGACGCGCACTTTTATGTAAAAGAGTCAATGTTTGAGACGGGCGCTACGGTGGGTTATAAGGTCATGCGTCGTCCTTTCATCCGGACGGCACGAATGCCGTTTAAACCATAACCCGCTCACAAAAAAAAGGTGTTATGCAATCTCCAAGAAATTTTAGCACGAGAATAGTGAATTCTCGTGAGACCCTTAACCAAATTTTACGGTTCAATCAGGCAAGTAAGGATTGTCTACAATTGTATTCTTATACCGTCTAAAACTTGAAGAAATTGCGATATATTTCTTAATATATAAGAATTAGCAACCCGCAAAAAATCGAAGTGAAGCTTGGCTTCACTTCGATTTCTGTCACCTTATCCCCGTTGTTCCCATTCCCGTGGGAATACCGGGATAAAATATAGCCTAGTTTACTCCCTGATTGTAGCTTTCCATTGGTGAAAGAATTTTTGAAATCGGTCCACCCGTTTTGAAGATTACCCGGATCAAACAGACAGACAGACAGACAAAAAAATATATAAAGTGTATTTTAGGCATATTTATTGTGCAAATAATCGTGTGAGCATGAATAAAGCCTATTATTTTGACACATTATTACACACACACACACACTATTATTACACATGTACGTACACACGCACACCATTATACAAATTTTGAAATCAAATTTTGTTTTTATTAACATAAATCGTCGAAATACTTTTAAAAGTAATGTTAAAAACCTTTTTATGATTTTCAAATGTGTTGTGACATCATTTGAATGCACAGATCGTTATAATTACCTATTTATTTTTTAAGAGTTGCGTACGTACGTGCAGTATAGTGACCTTGTATATTACGGAACGGTTCCGCCGTAAGCTGCATTAGGCTCCAATTGAAATGCTTCACTTTTTGTGTGCGCACTTACCGTCTATACGTTATTATTCTAAGGCTTATATAGATGTTAAAATCTTTGTATTGTTCTAGAAATCGAAGAAAGAAGTGATAAGACAGTGAAAACAGCTTCACTGTACGCCAAACAAGAAACCATTGTTACGGGACTATTAAAAGGCGTTAGGTATGTTTAATGCTTGTACAGATGACGTATGATTAAGATACTAACCTGCTCTGTCGAATGTTGCAGTGTCGATTTCCACGCAGGAACTTATATATAATTTAAGAGGGAGAGTACACCGTCCAGCCACCACTGCGATTGTGACAAGGACACGGAGCAGCACACGCTCGAGGTTTGTGCCGCTTGGGCAGAGCAGCGTCGTGAACTCGTCGCAAATATCGGTGACGACCGGTGAACTGGGACGCGGTCGCAGCTTTCTGCGAGGCAGTAGTCTCGCAGAAGGATGCGACGAAACAAGCACGCGAGGAACGCCTCCTCGACGACGCGAACCGCCTCCGGCGACTGGGGCGGCGCAGGCGCGAATACTTGCGCCTGATGCCGCCCTAGCCGTCGCCGCAGGTGACTGGACCGGAGAGTTTGTCCGTCACCTGCTGAGAGGCCAACCACGCGACCACGACCGACAATCCCGAACAGCGGGGGAACGTCGGTCGAGGAGAGGGTACTCCTCAAGGGGTATTCCGTCGAGCCGACCACTGACGACAAGCCATTCTGCACCGGTGGTCGGCCCAATGACGAAGGCGATGTGCCACGAGTGGGTTACCGGGTCGCTGGCCGCCCGGCGCCCCTCTGTCGTCCCGGACGGAGCCGGGCGGGGGGTGCGCTGATCGTATCATACCCTAAAAAAAATGACAATATATACGATCCACAAATTATTATTCTGAGTTTGGCTGTGATTTGTATCCGATAAATTATATGTTTCTAAAGTCTATGTTGTGTTGTTTTAAAAAAATATTGCTGTGGTGACAAATTAAAGATATTGTACATCACCACCCCTTGTATTATTGTATTGTATTACCAAAAATGTTTTAAATGATCACATATTTCTGCCATCATCATCATAACCTCAGCCCATACTCCACCATAGGAGGGAAATGGACCTAGTATACTGTGTTGTTTAAACGTGTTGACATAAGGTTTTTTTCGAGTTTTCCTTCTCTTCATCATCGCAGCCCACATACGTCCCACTGTAGGGCTCGGGCCTCCTCCACAATGGGAGGGAATTTGACCTACTATACCATGCTGGTCAGACATGTTGGTATAGGGTTTCATTTCGAGTTTTCCTTCTCTTGCACAGATGTTATGTGCACATTATATCCCATAGTCGTCTTATACGACATCCACGGGCAAGATAGGGAGTGGTGAATTGTATTCTTACTCCGTCAGAAAATGACACATTATATACACGTCTATAACCAGATATTATTATCACCTCAAATTTATACTAGTGATAATATCCTTGATGCAGTGATCTAGTTATAGACATCCCATGCCGAACACCATGGATGGGGTCCGTATGAATTACTGTTCTTGATCTCAAAATCATTTATGTCTATTGTATATATGTAAATTACCTAGCTGTATAAGTATTTATTCCTTATAGTCCCCAGCAGACTACTAGGTCTTCTTTTTTTGGTCCATGGTCAGCTCGTTCGCTGCCCGGCTCCGTCCAGGGCGACAGAGGGGCGCCACACGGCCCCATAACCCACCCGTGGCACGTCGCCTTCGTCGTTGGGCCGACCACCGATGCAGAGTTCCTTATCTTCAGTAGTCAGCCCGACGGAATAGCCTGATTGCGGGGTACCCTCCCCTCACGACGTCCCCCCTCGGAGACGTCAGTCACCAACGCGAGTTCGGCCTCTCGGCAGGCGACGGACACTATTAGCTCTGGATGATATTAAAAAAGTGATATCTTATGCACAGGTATGCAGTATCAGTAGCTGCATTTAACAGCGCCGGATCCGGTCCATACTCGGTACCATTATTTCAAGATACTAGAGAAGGAGGTAAAGTATAATGATTTTTGTGACTATTTTTTTTTGTAGGTACACACCCAGATAGAGAAATCTCGAAATAAAACCCTACATGACCCGTATGTAATGTATAATTTTTTATTTCGAGCGTCACATGTTATATCCTGTCGCCTTTTACGATACCTACCCATAGACAAGAGTGGGGGTGGTGATTTACATTCTTACTCGGTCACCACACGAAAAATTGTTAATATTTTACTTGCATATTGCTTTTTTTTTCATTTCGAATATTTTGTTTTATTATTAAAGTACTTTGTAATTAAAAGATCTAGATTTTTTTAAAGCGAGGCGCAATTATTCTAAGGAAATCGTTCATGAATAAGTACAATGAATAAGTACGCCTTTTTTGTAGGAAATTTAAATCCCTTTAAGAATCTCTATTGAAGTTTTCCGGATACTCATTTTTAAGTGAATGACAAAAGCCTAAAGTTAAAAATCAAATTCTGAAATCATACCAATTTTCAAGGCGTGGTTATGAGAAAACGGTTCATCTGACAAAAAATTTCTATCAGTTTTTTTTATAGACAATTAAATTCTCTTCAAAAAATGTCTCTTAGTCAATTTCATTTACCTCGACGGTTTAGGAGTTATGAGACAAAAACCCGCTCCGGAAAAAAAAACAAAAGTTGCGATGATAGACCTCTTAATATAAATATTAAGGGTTCAAATTCTCATAACATTTTTTTTTTGTCATCCCAAATAATATTTTCGATATACTTAAAAAAAAAATGTTGTTTTTTTTGGCCCAGTCTAATATATATATATATATATATATATATCTCCTGTTCGTATGTTTGTAATTGAACTTTTTCTAAACGGCTGGACCGATTTTGATGATTTTTTTGTGACTGTTTCGGTGGTAGCAGTTTGGTTTAGATTATTAATTGGAACGGCTAGGTGGCAATGCGATTGATTTGAAGAAGAATTCCTTTTATTTGAACAGAATAACGTCTGTTGGGTCAGCTAGTATTATATAAAACTTAATCTTCTGGTCCTATATTGCGTACTATCTGAAAACAAAGATTTGTAACCAGTGTGTATTACGAGCGATGACATGTGGCATTGAAATATTGTCTCTAAATGTCTGCCTCATAAAAAGGCTCAAAGTCGCTCACTTTGGAGAAGACTATGCACGATATTTTTAACCACCGACGTAAATAGGGGGATGTTGTAGGTTTGACGTCGATGTTTATCTGTCTGTGTGTGCAAGTGGCACAGGACCATTCTGAATAGCGTTCTCTTGGGGAGGCCTAAGTCTAACAGTGGATGTCTACGTACTGATGGATGGTTTTGGTGGTAGATGAGCTTATGAATATTCACTACCCCCTATTTTACCCGTGTGGAGACGACTAAAGGATATAAAACGCATATAACATCTATGCGAGAGAAGGAAATCTCGAAATAAAACCCTATACCAACACGTCTGACTAGCGTGGTATAGTAGGTCAATTACCCTTCTATTATAGAGGAGGCCCGAGCCCAACAGTGGGACGTATATGGACTCAGATGATGATGATGAGCTTATGAATCGCTTCTATATCAGTTGTAGGTCCTCTCCTATATCACAGTCAGGTCGCTTATCGGACTTCGACTCTCTCGCTCACCGAACGAAAGGCAGTATAAAGTTACTTCACTAAGATGTAGATTTTTTGCGAAAGTAAGACGGCCAAGTTAAAGAAAAGTCTGCACATTTATGACTGCAAGCAGAAGACTGCTACCAATATGAGATTACAATTATATACATACATTTGCATTACAGAGTAATAGCAGATTTCAAAATTTGAGCTTAGGCAAACGACTGCAAAGATATCGAATGTTAATTCGATACGGCTTTTCTGTCAAAATGAAACACTTTCAAAACGTTTTTATAATAGTGCTTATTACATTGAACCTCAAATTACAGTCACTCCAGGACGTCGGTAACGATTGGACGATTCAGCATAGAGAATATGCTTATTCACTATTCATTCTCTAACTGAAGTTCCTGTCGTAAAGTAATTTTAGTCGGAAACCGATATGTACTCGTTAGGCTGAATGCGCGAGTTAGTAAAGTGCTGTTTGGTTAATAGCGATATTTTTATCTCTTCAAATTTGCAAAAATTTGTAAAATGCAATAAAACTATTTCTACGAATTTTATCGCGTTTGTAATTGATTTCTAGTTTCCCTACGTTTCTATGGCACTGTACCAACCAAATATATATATATATATATATATATATATATATATATATATATATATATATATATATATTTCTTGTGTACGTGTGTATGTCACTGAACTCCTCTTAAACGGCTGGACCGATGTTGATGAAATTTTTTGTGTGCGTTCAAGGGGATTCGAAAATGGTTTAGATTCACAAATGGACCAGGTAGGTGGCGTTGCTGTCAATTTCAAGGAGAAATCCTTTTATTTTATTTGAACAGAACAACGTCTGTTGGGTCAGCTAGTCTTTATATATATATATATATTTCATGTGTATGTGTGTATGTCACTGAACTCCTCCTAAGCGGCTGCACCGATGTTGATGAAAATTTTTGGGTGTGTTCAAGGGGATTCGAGAATGGTTTAGATTCACATTTGGACGCGGTAGGTGGCGCTTATTTGAACAGAACACCGTCTGATGGGTCAACTAGTTTATATATAAAAACCTCAATAATAATGATAACTTGTTATACCTGAAAAACATAGTTCTCTCGTGTCAATTAATGTATTCGAAACTTCGAGAGATCAAATACAAATACGATAAAATGCGTAAAAATAGCGTAAAAATAGCGTAAAATGCGTAAAAATGCGGAAAAAATTTAGATGTTTAATACTCGCGTAAACATCAGGAAATTAAACTCGTAAATTTCTTGTCTCATTATCATAATATTCAAAAAGAAAATACGACCACATTTAAACTTACCATCATCATCATCATCACAGCCCTCATACATCCCATTGCTGGCCTCGGGCCTCCTTTATTTTGGAAAGGAATTTGACCTACTCTGGCCTCGGGCCTCCTTTATTTTGGAAAGGAATTACCTACTATATCATGGTGGTCAGACATGTTGTTATAGAGTTTCATTCCGAGTTTTCCTTCTTTTGTACAGATATTATTTGCATATTGTATCCCTTAGTCGACTTTTATGACATCCACGGGCAAGATAGACGTCAACTTAGGCTTCCAATTAATTCTTCAGTTTGCTTCTGATGAAAAAAATCATAAAAATATTGTTATTTTGTATGTTTAATACTCGCGTAAACATCAAAAAATAAAACTCGTAAATTTCTCGTCTCGTTATCATAATATTCAAAAATATAAAATACCACCACATTTAAACTTATACTTCCACTTAATTCTTCAATTTGCTACTGATAAAGTAATGCCTTACTCGGACATTATCACGCTATTCATAGCGGGTTTGTGCAGAATTTTATCTTAACATCAACTATGTAAATTGGGGTAACTTTGTCTGAACAAACTTGGACTCGTAAAGCTTTATCGCCTACATTAACATCGCTAACTTATTTTTGTTATAATTACTCTTTATATTTACACCTTCTGAGGGTGTTTGGTGAAATTTTATCTACTATTAAAAGTTTCCTTAACAGTAACAGCAATTTTTCTTTCTATTGCGCTGACCAGACGTTGTCATAGTACTTTAATTTCTCATATTTACGCGACGATTACAAATATGAAATAAAACTGTTTATAGGAATTTCATCGCGTTTGATACATTTTTAGAACTCATGGTCATCAAAATGTCGAGAAAAATAAAATGCAAACACAATAAAACCCGTAAAAATAGTTTTCATTATGTGCGTTATTTTTAGTTTTTTTTTTAACGTTATTTTATGCTTGTGTTAATTTTTTGATTTGGAGAATACCTGTGACAAAGTGTATAATGATTCATATTTTTTTTATCTAGATTTTTCTATTCTTAATATTTTAACTGAAATATCTTCACGCGTGCCAGTATAATCGTTAAATAATAATAAATTAATAATTACTATTTAAGAAAACGTAACATTTTTTTTTATTATTTTAGTTTTTGTCGGTGGTTATTTAGAATTGTCAATTTTACTTATTCTACAAACGTAAGTTAATGCGAAGGATAACATTTTTATAAAGATTTTTATCTTATTACACCACGGAAATATAACTTCTTACGTGCGTACATAAGTAAACATATACTTTTTTTATTCTTAACTATAGTTAGTTATCCGTTAATTATCTCTTAAGATGCACGGTGACAAATTGTATTCTTCAACCGTCGCTATACAGATATTGTTTGTTTCGCCATAATAGAGAGCATGGAAAAATTGTGAACATAACAATGAAACCTAACAGGCTTTTGTTTTTCACACAATAAGCTATTTTTAAAAGTAAAAGCACTCCAATACTGTTTTAGAGGCCGTAGAAAATTACGGCTTCGAATATCGTGCTTCAGAATTAATTCGGTAACTCAATGCGTTAATTGACCCTTTTTCTCCATTTTTTATAATTTGCAAAAAAATGCCGTGTTTTCATCACTAACTGTGCTAGTAGCTTCGCTTCCGTGAAGTAAATATCATCATCATCATCATCATCATCATAATTCATAAACGTCCCGCTGCTTGACTCAAGTATCTTCCACAATGGGAGGGAAATTTGACCCACTATACCACGTAGAAGGTTATATTTCGAGTTTACCTTTTCTGGCATAGATATTATATGGATATTATAATATACATCAAGGGATATATCCCTTAGTCATATTTTACTTCAGCAATGGGGTGGTAAATTGGAAAGAATTAGGCATATAAAATTATTATTTTATTTAAAAACTCACATCGCTCCGTAACATCAGTACTAAATAAAACCGGCTAAGTGCGAGTCGAAGTCGCGCACAAAGGGTTCCGTACCATTATCTATAAAAAGAGCAAAAAAGCCCGCTTGTTGTATGGGAGTCCCCCTTAAATATTTATTTTATTTTGTTTTTAGTAATTTGTTGTTAAAGTGGCAACGGAAATACATAATATGTAAAAATTTCAACTGTCTAGCTATCGCGGCTCTTGAGCTATAGCCTGGTGACAGACAGACGGACGGACAGACAGCGAAGTCTTAGTAATAAGGTCCCGTTTTTACCCTTTGGGTACGGAACTCTAAAAATCATAATATTTACCATTATAAAAGTCATCGTCATCATCGCAGCTCATACATATCCTGCTGGGCTCGCGAGTCCTTCACAATGGGAGTTTCTGGGACTTGGACTGGCGCTAAACAAGAAGAAGGCCCTGTTACTCCAAGGGCCCTGCGACGATCCACCTTCTGGCGCCTCGATCACTGTCAATTCGATTACCATCATCGACGGGCGATGCTGGTGCCGGAAGCATTTTCGCTAACTAACTCCGCGTCTTATCGGCGCGATGTCCGCCCTTTCCTGGCTGATGTCACATGTGGGGGGACCCAGCGCTACTTTTCGTGATCCAGTCAATGGCCCTGTACGGCGTACTGGTGTTAGCCGGTTCCCTGACCGTTCGTCTGAGAGCTTTCTTGTGGCGTCCAAAGAGAGCCATGGCAGTCAGGGCCATACACGGCCACAAGGTATGGCCCTGACCGCCATGATACGACGCTAATAGACACGATAGGGGATGGTGAATTATGTTCTTACTCCGTCACCACACGAAAAAAGGAAACCCAAATCGTAAAAAAAGTTTCGTTTCATAAATTGTTTTCTTCTTCTTATCAACTGAAGTAATATGTAGTCATATGATACAGGAGTTTAAATTAACCATAGAATAATAACTCATAGAAGCTCAAATCACGCACACAGTTTGAGGCAATTAAATTGGAGCCAGAAATAGCTTCCTACGCCGCGCGCCGGATCGTAACGTACTTTACAAGGTCACTGCGTACAAGGCAACTCTATTGTATAGTGGTGTGCACGTGTGTAATCACTTGCACGCATATAGTATTTTTTGGTTTCACGTTTTTGATCGCTTAAGTACCGACACTATTCTTCTATATGCTATTATTCTAAGCCATCAACTTAGATATTTATTGTAAGTAAATGAGTGGCTCATTATGTTAGCTAAGTACTTGACAGTTTACTTTATAACTTGAGATGTTTCGTCGTCGCCCGTCCCATTCGTTCGTCCCACTTTGTTAAGGGGAAAAGTTGAAAACAGTTTAACGTACGCCTCTTATTATATTTCTCATAGTCTTTGTGTTTTCGTTTCACTCGTAAAATTTCACAAGATTTTCTTGTTAAAATTTGTATTTTGAGTTGGTGTTATAATATTTTCTATTCAAGAGGCTTCGCATATGACATAGAAGGCGATATTTTATTGTGAAATAATGTTGCCTATTTCTACATGTGATGACGGATTAAGAATACAATTCACCACTCTCTTTCTTTCCTTAAAGTGTTGTAAAAGATAACTAAGGGTTATATGCGGATAACAATAGTGTAAGAAAAACTCGATATAAAACCCTGTACCAAACCGTCCAACCAGCGTGGTTTGGTTAAAAGCATAGCCCGAACAATTAGCACGTTGAAAT
Source organism: Lymantria dispar (assembly GCA_032191425.1). Taxonomy (NCBI): domain Eukaryota; kingdom Metazoa; phylum Arthropoda; class Insecta; order Lepidoptera; family Erebidae; genus Lymantria; species Lymantria dispar. The sequence continues at coordinate 14,671,879 of CM063465.1, read as the reverse complement.
GGCAATGGGTAGGCCACAGCGCTCATCGAACCGACAACTGTTAAGAAAGAAAGGTTCTAGAGTGGCGACCAGGAATCGGACAACGGAGCGTAGATCGACCCTCTCTTAGGTGGACTGACGGCATATTGAAAGTCGATGGAAACCGTTGAATTCAAGTGACACAGGACAGTCTTCAATAGCATTCTCATGGGAAGGCCGTCTACAGGCCGATATATGGAAGCAATAAATAAATTAAACAAAATGTGTAGTAATAAAACAGGCATAAATAGTTATTAAGAATAACGGTGCCTTCTCCAAAAAAGAGGTAAACCATTGCTCAGAATAATATTGTGGTATGTATTAAAAAAAGTAATACCATAACGCTGTTATTCTGCGCCCTTAATAACAATATATTTTGCTTAAAAAAATGCAAGCAAGTCACACACGGTTGAAAAATCCCTAATTAAATATACTCATTGAAAAGTATTGAATAAACAAACATTCGCTTCATGTAAACAGTATTGAAAATCATCTAAATAAAAAAAATATATATATGTGTTTGCGTGTGTTTCTCAATTTATTAAGTTATTTAGTACTAGCAACCCGCCCTCGCTTCGCTTCGGTTTTAGTCGTTTTACCCGCATAGTTCCCGTTCCCGTGGGAATACCGGCATAAAATATAGCCTAGTTTACGCCCTGATATTATAGCTTTCCATTGGTGAAAGAATTTTTGAAATCGGTTCAGCCGTTTTGAAGATTACCCGGAACAAACAGACAGACAAAAATTTTTTAATCGCTATTTTAGGCATAGGTGTCGTGTAAATAACCGTGTGAGCATGAAAAAAGTCTATTATTTTGACATTACAAACAGATACTCCAATTTTATTTATTGGTATAGATGATTTCCTGTCGTTTTAGGCTCACACCGTGCCGTAAGAAGTTTCACTTCAAAAATTGTGTGTATAGTTATATACCAACTTATAGTTATATGTTAGAAGTTATACTTTAGCGTAAAAAAAAATCTTTCTAAAAATGTATCCTTCGCGTTCCTACGTTTGTAGAAAAACGACACTAATAATAGAAAAAAAAAGTTATTTGATACATTGAAAGTTTTATTATAACTCATCACCTAGTTAACATTTGTGACGGTGGGCGTGCACATTATAAAAAAGATTGACTAGCTAACCTCAGGCTGTCAGTTTTCTGTTTTTTCGACAAGTCACCCAGCTCCGGTGGTCGGTCCAACGACGAAGGCGACGTGTCACGGGTGGGTTACGGGTGTGCGTGCTTACGCCCCTCTATCGCCCCGGACGGAGTGAGCGAGGAGTGCGTCGACCGTAACCTAATCCTAAAAAAAAGGGGTGTCAGTTTTTTGTGACGGTGTGCGCGCATCGTAAAAATTCAATCTCATCATTTTTCCCTAACACGTCACAAGACCTATGACTTCGAAAAGCTTGTCAATAACGATATAATTTTGTTCCATAGCTCCTCATAGGACTCCATAGGACGGAGTGAGCGAGGAGTGCGTCGACCGTAACCTAACCCTAAAGAAAAGGGTGTCAGTTTTTTTGTGACGGTGTGCGCGCATCGTAAACATTCAATCTCATCATTTTTCCCTAACACGTCACAAGACCTATGACTTCGAAAAGCTTGTCAATAACGATATAATTTTGTTCCATAGCTCCTTATAGGACTCCATAGGACGGAGTGAGCGAGGAGTGCGTCGACCGTAACCTAACCCTAAAGAAAAGGGTGTCAGTTTTTTTGTGACGGTGTGCGCGCATCGTAAACATTCAATCTCATCATTTTTCCCTAACACGTCACAAGACCTATGACTTCGAAAAGCTTGTCAATAACGATATAATTTTGTTCCATAGCTCCTCATAGGACTCCATAAGACAGAGTGAGCGAGGAGTGCGTCGACCGTAACCTAATCCTAAAAAAAAGGGGTGTCAGTTTTTTGTGACGGTGTGCGCGCATCGTAAAAATTCAATCTCATCATTTTTCCCTAACACGTCACAAGACCTATGACTTCGAAAAGCTTGTCAATAACGATATAATTTTGTTCCATAGCTCCTCATAGGACTCCATAGGACGGAGTGAGCGAGGAGTGCGTCGACCGTAACCTAACCCTAAAAAAAAGGGTGTCAGCTTTTTGTGACGGTGTGCGCGCATCGTAAAAATTCAATCTCATCATTTTTCCCTAACACGTCACAAGACCTATGACTTCGAAAAGCTTGTCAATAACGATATAATTTTGTTCCATAGCTCCTCATAGGACTCCATAGGACGGAGTGAGCGAGGAGTGCGTCGACCGTAACCTAACCCTAAAGAAAAGGGTGTCAGTTTTTTTGTGACGGTGTGCGCGCATCGTAAACATTCAATCTCATCATTTTTCCCTAACACGTCACAAGACCTATGACTTCGAAAAGCTTGTCAATAACGATATAATTTTGTTCCATAGCTCCTGAAGAAGGTCCATCATCTGTAGAATGTAGTGGAATTACATCAACAGCTCTTCGGGTCAGTTGGCAACCAATACCCCCACATAAACAAGCCGGCGCATTGATTGGATACACTGTACTATATGCGGCTCAAGGTAAATTTTGTCCAATTATATTTACTTACTAGCAACCCGCTCTCGCTTCGCTTCGGCTTTAGTCGTTTTACCCGCGTAGTTCCCGTTCCCGTGGGAATATCGGGATAAAATATAGCCTAGTTTATTCCCTGATATTATAGCTTTCCATTGGTGAAAGAATTTTTGAAATCGGTCCAGCCGTTTTGAAGATTACCCGGAACAAACAGACAGACAGACAAAAATTTTTTAATTGCTATTTTAGGCATAGGTGTCGTGCAAATAACCGTGTGAGCATGAAAAAAGTCTATTATTTTGACATTACAAACAGACACTCCAATTTTATTTATTGGTATAGACTAGCAACTCGCTCTCGCTTCGCTTCGGTTTTAGTCGTTTTACCCGCGTAGTTCCCGTTCCCGTGGGAATACCGGGATAAAATATAGCCTAGTTTACTCCCTGATATTATAGCTTTCCATTGGTGAAAGAATTTTTGAAATCAGTCCAGCCGTTTTGAAGATTACCAGACAAACAGATTACAAACAAACAGACAGACAGACAAAATTTTTTTAATCTGTATTTTAGGCATACGTGTCATGCAAATAACCGTGTGAGCGTGAAAAAAGCCTATTATTTTGACATTACAAACAGACACTCCAATTTTATTTATTGGTATAGATATAGATAGACTAGCAATCCGCCCTCGCTTCGCTTCAGTTTTAGCCAGTTTGCCTTTTAAATCTCCAATATCTTCTAAAATATTATGACACATGACTGCAGTCTATATGGCCTCGGGGTTGATTCCCGGATCGGGCAAAATTTTATAGGAGTTTCTTGAAAATACTTAGTAGCAAAATATATTATTAAACTAACAGCGTCCTGCGGTTTTACCCATATAGTTCAAGATAACTTATAACCTATGTGTTATTCTGATATGTAAGCTATATTATTGTGAAATTTCATCAAAATCCATTCAGTATTTTTTGCGTGAAAGACATCCTCACATATTCACAAACTTTTGCGTTTATAATATTAGTAGGAAATCGGTTCAGCCATTTCGAAGATTACCCGGAACAAAAAGAGAGGCAGAGAGAAACGCAGACAGGCTGATTGAATGTGGGGCGCCGAGGAGGAACAGTACCTGAGAGAGTATCCCGCCGGGCTGACCACGGATGACAAGGGACTCTGTACCAGTGGTCGTCTCAATGGGGAAGGGGAACGGAATGGAGAGTGTGTGTGCTGACCTTAGCCTGCCACAAAAAAAGCAATTCTTTATATAGACAGGTGCTTGGTAGTAAAATATTATTAAGGTCCAGCTGTTTAGAAAAGTACTCGGAACATATAAACAGAGACACAGAGAGACAAAAAAACTAAAGTCGTTTTAAGGCATAGATATCATGTAAATAACCGTAAGCATGAAAAAAACTATTATGTTGACATTACAAATAGAAACTTAAATTTTTTTGCCCGTCCGCTTTCCGGATGAAAACCATATTTTTTTATCGCGCTTATATTAACTTAGTTTGTATGTAACAAAATCGTCGCTTTAATTTGAAACTTATCAAAGGCCGATGACAATGTACCTAACAACTTAAGTATTATAGTTAGTTCTATTATCCACACAAGATAGTTTTTATTTTTATTTTTGTAGTTAAAATTTTCTCGAAACTCGATAGATCATTCATTCGATAGATAGTTGCAATTCTTAAGTTTTACATCGCGCATTTTAGCTAACTAAAAAAGCGTGGCTTTTAGTTTTTAACCCTCGACGCAAAAAGAAGGGTGTGTGTGTCTCTTTGTGTAATAGTAGTTCTCAAACGGATAGACCGATTTCGATGCGGTTTTTTTATTTAAAAGCCACTTTCCTTGTGGTGGTTCTTAGCTATTTTCGGTTAATATCGTTTCAGCAGTGTAAGAGTATCAGCTCTAAAATGATGTAATGTCCTATGACTTTTCGATTAAGTGCTTCGCGCGTGCCAGTATAATCATTAAATGACAATTAGTTGATGATTTCTGTTAATGAGAACGTAATATTTTTTTTTTACTATTTTAATTTGTATCGGGGTTTATTGAAAATTTTCAATGTTGATTTCTGATGTTTACGCGAGTATTACACATTTTAAATAAAACTACTTTACGGATTTTATCGCGTTTGTATTTGATTCTTGATTGTACGAGTTCGACGTGCAAACAAGCTGCAAGTTCCTCACCCTCGTCGCAGAGACCGAGTGAAACCACCCATAGTTGAGCGCCTCCCTGCCATACTACCTTATGTTAAAGGAGTCACTGACAAAATTAGCTACATCCTGAAACGGTCTTCTATAAAAACTTACTTTAAGCCACTGAAGAGGATTAGTCAATTCTTACCACCTGTCAAGTGCCACATCCCTCTACAAGATGCAGGAGTATATAAACTTGACTGTGACTGTGGTCTGTCTTATTTTGGTCAAACAAAGAGATCCATAAGAACTCGGATCAAAGAACACATAGCCGATGTGAAGCACCGCCGTCACACTAAGTCTGCAGTCTGTGAACATAGTCAGGACCGCGCCCGCCATAACATCAGGTTTGACAAACCACGAATCCTCGCGAAAGAACGCCGATACCTGCCTAGAATAGTATGCGAGGCTATTGAAATTAAAATAACACAAAAATTTCAATAGAGAGGATGGCTGGGTGTTACCATCAAACTGGGATCCTGTTGTTAACTTTATTAAAAATAAATCCAAGAAGACCACCACAAGACTGCAAGACAGTGTGAGCTCTTATTGTATGGATTTAACCCACAATAATAATAGCTAAAGATAATTTTATAAATTAAAGCCTCTTAGTAACATAAAGTATGCCGCCTTTTTTTTTTTTTTTTTTTATTGAAAACAGTGGCAAACGAGCAAACAGTACACCTGATGGTAAGTGTTGCTGCCGCTCATGGACCTTTACAAGGCCGTTGCCTACCGTGAAGAAAGCGAAGGGAGTGTGAATGTGTGCATTGAGGCTCGGTGATACCAAGGGCACCACCAAAACCCTCCACACGCAATCACCCTCAGAAATTTAGGCTGCCGGCTCTCTCGCTCACCGAACGAAGCGCAGTAACAAATTGCTACTACTCAGACGTCGATTTTCTGCGAGAGCATGGTACTGCCCCGGACGGACCGGCCCGCGGCTGTAGACAGATAACTGTCGACAGTGTGGTCCTACCACTCCTAAGATTAAATTAATATTTATATTAATTTATATAAATTTAAAATTAATATTAATTTAGCATCATTTCACCTGAGTTTTCTTGCCGGATATTTATCAGTGTGGCCATGTTCCGATCCGGCGGTAGTATACTAGATTTTAAGGTTTTTAAATATATTACTATTAATTTTAATGTTAAATAATTACTAACCATAAACAAGTTAATTTTTTCATATAGAATCATTTTCTTCTTACACTGGCAATAAATTTGTATCAAAATGTGAGTCAATATTTAATAACTATTTTCTGTATCAGGTAGATAATTATAAATTTTCTACAATAAACGATGACTTGTTGGACGTGAGACATCTTAGTCCGCCCGTAACCATGAACGCTGCAAAGTGTCCGAAACGTCGGGCAATCCAAAATCAAACACAAACGTGATAAAATCCATAAAGTAATTTTCAATTTTACTTATATCTTAAACTTAACTATAAATTTTATTTATCAAATAAATTATGTTTTGAATACACTCCAATACCGCAAAAAATATATTGATAGCTATAATTTATTAAAATTATAAAAAACTATTTTAATACAATTCGTTTAAACCAGCTTTATTAACCTTCCTCCACAACAGGAGCTGGTCGCAGGCATGCTGTTCAGACGTGTTGATATAGGGCTTTATTATGAGTTTTCCTTTTCTTACATAGATGTTATCTGCGCAGTATATGCCTTAGTTGTCTTTCATAACCTCCACGTGTAAAATAGGGGTTGAATTGTATTCTTAATCTGTCACCATAGAAATATAGTAAACCTAACTGGTATTCAGCTCGCAATGGAGAGATCAAAGAGCATTCATTATATCTAGTTAGTTTTAAATATTTAATGACTTTACTATTAAAACTGAAAAATTTCTCGCTTGCAAATTACATTTTTTTTATATAGAAATCTCTAATGATATGTAAATGTTCGGTGTTATTACTTTTTTTCATTAGTTCTTTATTCTTAATCCATATAGGATATGCTGAGAAAAATATTTGTGTACCTATTATAAAATATAAAAATATTTCTATCTTGAAATTATACTTCTTTTGGTGCGTTAGGGAAAAATTATGAGTAAATTTTTTCGACGCGCGCGCATACCGTTACAAAATAAAACCAAAATTAACACCTTTTTTTTTGTTGGGGGTGGACTTCGATCCGGGGCGACAGAGGGACGTAAGCACATACACCCGTAGTAATTTTATAGTCACGATCATATTTTTGTGACAACCCTATTTGTATATATTCAGACACATTTTATTATATAAAATGTGATTTTCATCAAGTAAGTAGATGGGTGAAGGTCGCTCTTGCTGGGAATCCTCTTTAACTAATAGAGCTAACAAAAAAATTCTGCTTAAATTTTATTTACCGTGACATTTTTATATCATTTCTGGCCACGAAAATAATAAAAGGGTGTAGTTTTACTTTTCTTTGCTATCGTAAAATCTGGCTAAATAATCGTCAAGAGAGTGGATAGTGGTATTCTCTGTAGATAGATAATAATGCCAATTACAACATCTGCCAAGCTTGGCCATTTATCATGAACTATCCTGAGTAGGAATGCAAATATCGAAACCAAGAATATCGATGTATCGATACATCGATTTCTAGAACAAACGTCGGTGCATAAAAAACAACACCCTAAAAACATCGATGTATCGAAACATCGATGTTTTTAGGGTGATGTTTATGTGATGTTATTATGTGATGTTTAAAGATATATAAAGAATGAGATACTTTCCTTGCGGGATTGCTATGAGCTTTTTTTTAATTAAATTCTAAGAGTAATAACTTATAAATCAATTTCATGCAAGCACGTTTTTTACATGAAGCACTAACATTTGCATGCTAAGCGTTTTTTAAGTTATTTAGAAATAGGCACTGCTGAAAGTTCTAAAGTACCCTACATTTTAAATCATGCAAAACATCGCCGTAATGTTTTAGTATATTGAACATCGATGTTTCAAAAACATCGATGTATCGTTACCTTGCCCTAATCCTGAAAAGACCGATTTGCAACAGAGAATAGACTGACTGCTCGATAAAAAGTGAATCGATTTAGTGTGTTCCTGTAAATCAAAAATTTTAAATGTCTTTTTATAAAACGCCCTGTATTTCAAATACTAAATCAACACAAAAAGTAAATCAGAAAGTATTTTTACCTATATTTTGTCTGAGAAAATCATCACCATCGTCATTTTCATTTCAATTTATAAATGTCCCACAGCTGGGTTCAAATGTACCCAAAAATAAGAAAAAAATTGGTCTGCTATACCTCACTAGTCAAGCGGATCGGAGTAGTATTACAATACGTACTTTCTTTCTTTTTCATAGACATTTACGATACCTATGGTAAGGGCTGTCAGGTTGTCAAACCTAATAGTCAGATTTAGTTAGAAAGGTTGAACAACCTTTATTTTTTTTTGGCTGGACACCCTACATTATTTTGGATTTTGTGTCTCAGTATTTATATACACCTATTACAAAAAAAATTGTACGTAAAATCATTTTTATTTTCGATTATTGTCATAGAGCTGGTTCAATTCTAATGAAGTACAATAAACAATGTAAAAAGTCTAACAAAAGCCGGACAAATGGGCACCGTTTATTTTGAGCGGACACGCCGTCAAAAACCCTAACAATATCTGACTTTATCCGGACGTTTGGAAACGGAAGGCAATGTTAGGATGATGGTGAATTGTATTCTTACTCGGTCACCACACAGACAAGATTAATATATAAATATAGTTTTATTTGTTTTTACTTGCTTAAACAACAAATTGTTTGATAACTATGACGTTGATATTTCACGACTGCCAGTCAACGAGAACATCCTTATTTTTACAATATTTCATATTATTATTCTACGTATTTTTTGTATTCAATTCTCTTTGTTCATTTTTGTTTTCGTTAGACATATTAATACTACATTTAATATATAATACTTATATGTTTCTTTGTTTGAACGGATAAATCTCAAGAAGAATATGTTGAGATTGAAAAAACTATTATTAACTTGTTTGTCGAGAAAGGTAGGATATAAAATAACAACTTTAAGGTAACAATACTGAGGCAGATTGGGACTAAATTATGACAATAAATGTCATCAAATCCGTCAAAAATAAACAAAATGAAACCATTTTTGTCACAACATCCGTCATTATAACTAATTCGAGCCGGAAGCCCAAATTTCTGAGGGTGTTTGCGTAGAGTGGGTTTTGATTACGCTTTTAGTATCACCGAACAAAATGATGTTCAGTACAATGGCACACATTCACAAACTCTTCACTTTCTTTACTTTCATTCTTTCTTTCTTCACGGTAGGTAGCAGCCTAGTAAAGGTCCATGTGCGGCAGCATCACTTACCATTTACGCAGCAGCATTACTTTGGACTCGTTTGCCACCGTTTGCCATTAAAAAAAAATAAAAATGAATAACTGTTTTTGAATGCTAAGTTTTTATTTTAAACTAGCAACCCACCCTCACTTCGATTTGATTTTAGTTACAGCCTTACTGCGTAGTTCCCGTTGCCGTGGGAATATCAGGATAAAATATAACCTATGTAACTCCCTGATTTTATAGCTTTCTATACGTGAAAAAATTTTGAAATCGGCTTGGTGGTTTAAACGTGAAGACGTAACAAGCACACAAGCAAACTTACTTTCGTATTTATAATATTAGTAAGGATTATTATCTCCTAAAAATATTATTCAGTTTCTTTTAGGAGATAATAATTTAAAATAAAGACTTAAATAATGAAAAGAGAAGATAAATTATTATGTAATTTACGCTAGGGATGCCGTGAGGACAGCTAGTTCTATTATAGAGGTACTTACAACGTAAAACTTGGAGCATATAAATTATTTACGTAATTATAACACTACAATATTCTCCAACAGTAACTGTACCTTAAAGGCACCGTCTATCATTATGTAAATTTTGCAGGTCGTCAGTGGCTAAACTCCACCTCGCTTGTTACCGAGCTTCGGCTTCAAGGACTCTATAAATTTACTAACTATACTGTCAAAGTGGCTGGCTTCTCTAACTATGGGCTGGGGCCTTTTTCGTTTCCTATCGTGTGTTCTACGCTACAAGATGGTGAGTTCTGTCAAATTATTGATTTTAATTTATTCTATTAAAGTGTATTGGTTAGTATCAGTTAAAAATATGTAGCAGTAGGCTCAGAATACAATATGTATGTATGTATATGCTAAGAATATATATGTATGCTCAAAATCAATACGTCGAGAGATGAGGGTACCCGAAAGGGTATTCTGTTGGGCCGATCACTGCTGACAAGGAACTCGGTACTGGTGGTGGACCTAACGACGAAGGCGACGTGGGTACGGGTGGGTTATGGGCCCGCGCGCCGTCCTTTCGTCGCCCCGGATGGAAAAGACGGCGTGTGCACTTAACCATAAAAAAAATACAATATGTCATCACCCCTTATTGTCTCTTAAGTCATTATAATTAAGGATTATTGGCAGTATGTTCCTAAGAATGAGATTCTTTTGCAAAACTAGTAATATTAGAGTAGACACTTAGAATCATCATCATCATATCAGCCCATATCCCACCGTTGGGCGCCGACCTCCTCCATTGTGGGAGAGAAGTTGATCTACTATGCCATGCAAATCGGACGTGTTGGCATAGAGTTTAATTTCGATTTTACCTTCTGTTGCACCGATTTTATCATCGTAATATATCCCTTAGTTGTCTTTTACGACACCCACGGGTAGGAGGTGGTGAATTGTATTCTTACTCCGGCACCACACGTCAAGTACTTACTACACATTATTATTTTTATCCTCAACCAAGCTAGGGTTCTGAAGTCGACCATCCACTACAATGATAGTTCTTTTGGCAGTAAAAGCTCATAATGAACAATACTCTTCTAATCTCACCATATTTTATACATAAAAGATATTTTACACAGATCTATTATAATATGTCTGGTCTGGTATAAGCTTGTATGAGCCACATGAAACATAATTATGGTAGTATGTCTATTATTTATACTGTAAAGAAATAAGGGAATTTAAGAAGAGCCTAATAAATGCCCTAATTAGTTTACGTCGAAAACGATTTTCATGCAAGATTGAAAGTAGTTCAATGGATAGGTGATATAGCTTATAGCACACTTTGATGAAAAGAGTAGGGAGTGAAACAGGGGAGGAAGAAATCAATATACTAACTTCTCACAAGTCTCAGATTTAAACCACACAATACCCAAAGTTAACTTAATGGAGTTATGTAATATATACTTAACTATGTTAAGCTTAAATTGTAAATAGTTAAATATTGTTTACTTTAACAATAAAATAAAACGTGGTAAAGAAAACCTGAACGATGATATGGCACTGAAACGTGGTCTCTAAATGACGGCCTCATAAAAAAGCTCAAAGTCGCTCAACGTGCTATGGAGAGGGCTATGCTCGGTATTTCTCTATGTGATAAAAGCCGGAACACGGCAATCCGTAGAATAACGGGTGTAACTGACATAGCCCGCAGAATTAGCACGTTGAAATGGCAATGGGCAGGACACATCGCTCGTCGAACTTGAGTGGCGACCAGGAATCAGACGACGTAATGTAAGACAACCCCTCACTAGGTGGATTGACGACATTCTCAAAGTCGCAGGGAATCGTTGGATACAAGTGGCGCAGGACCGTTGCGAGTGAAATTCTTGTGGGGAGGCCTATATCCAGCAGTAGACGTCTGTAGGCTGATGGATGCATAGAAAGAAATCTGTAACTCGAAGAGCTTAGAATAATATTTATTAGAATGTGTGAAATCCTTGAATTTTGTCACAATAACTCGCCAAAGGTCCGCTCTCGCAAACAACTGTTATGAGTATTTGTTATGAGAAGCTAGTACACTCAAATACATTTAGTATAATTAAAAATTGAACAGACAAGTCTTCGAAGAAAAATATTTTTTGTCCTGTGTAATGGTTAAACTGTACAGTTAAACCCATCATTATGGTTTATATACATCTAAAGACGCCATAGTGGTTAAGAATCTGTACGTACCAGTGTCATACATTCGATTTCCATGCAGAACATTACTTTGTGCTATCCACAAATTGTTATTCTGAGTCCAGTGTAATTCGTTTCCGTTTATTATATGTTTGTAAAGTCCCATGCAATACAAGAATTATTTCCTTAATGGTTGTCAAAAAAAAACTTATTCATCTTTTACGACACCTCATCATCGCATCATCATCATCGCAGCCCACATACGTCCCACTGTTGGGCTCGTGCCTCCTCCACAATGGGAGAGAATTTGACCTACTATACCATGCTGGTCAGACATATTGATATAGGATTTCATTTCAAGTTTTCCTTCTCTTGCACAGATCTTAAGATTACATCCCTTAGTCGTATTTTGCGACATCCACGGGCAAGATAGGGAGTGGTGAATTCTATTCTTACTCCGTCACCACACAGACACCTACGGGCAAGAAATAGGGAATTGTATTCATACTCAATGGGTATTCCCGTCTAATAGCGGATATCGTAAATGACATATTAATCTAATTATGACGTGATAAAATCCGGAACACGGAAATCCGTAGAAGAACGGGTGTAACCGACATAGCCCGATGAATTAGCACGTTGAAATGCCACATCGCTCGTCAAACCGATAACCGTTGGGGAAGAAAGGTTTTTGAGTGGCAACCACAAATCGGACGGCGCAGCGTAAGACGACCCCCCACTAGGTGGAGTGACGACATTCTCAAAGTTGCAGGGAACCGTTGGATGCAAGTGGCGCAGGACCATTCCGTGTGGCATTCGCGTGGGAAGGCCTATGTCCAGCAGTGGACGTCTGTAGGCTAATGTATGGATGGATAGAATTATGACATTACGTTTCTAAAAAACTCATATTTGCATCCTATCAAAACGTAATTTCCAGAACCAATATACATTATAAGTATGTAAACGTAAGCGAGCTTTATATCTATTTTATTTACCTCTTTCTAGTAATAGCTACTTTATATTATTGTAAGTCGTAAACATAATATTCTAATACAAATTTGTAGTATTATTCAATTTTGTATAATAAAAGAGTTTATTTGATTAGCGATATAGCCTGTGTATTCTTATTCCGTCAAGCAAGAATATAATTCACCACCAGTTTCTAGCCCGTGATTGTCGTAAAAGACTATTAAGGGATGAATTATGCCTATAACAAGAGCAAGAGAAGGTAAGCTTGAAATAAAACCGCGGTCGCCACCTTCTGTGAGGCCGTCATCTCACGAAAGGAGGCGGCGGATCGTGCACGAGAGGAGCTCCTCTTCGGTGACACGTTCCGCCATCGACTCGGGTGGCGCAGGTGCGAGTAGCTGCGCCTGATGCCGCTCTAGCCGAGGCCGCGGGTGACGTGACCTGGAGGGTTAGTCCATCACCCGCCGAGAGACCAACCGTGTGAGAAAAGACCGACGTCCTCCCCGAGGGGTGGACGTCGGTCGATGAGAGGGTACCCAAATAGGGGATATTCCGTCGGGCCGACCACTGATGACAAGTAACCCTGCTCCGGTGGTCGGCCCAACGACGAAGGCGACGTGGTGTTCGGGTAGGCTGTGGGTGTGCGTGAGGGTGTGCGTGCTTACGCTCTTCTGTCGTCCCGGACGGAGTGGTGCGAGGAGAGCGCCGACCGCATCCCACCCCAAAAAAAAAGCATGATATAATAGGTCAATTTCTCTGCTATTGGGGAGAAGACTCAAGCCAAGCAATGGAACACATATGAGCTGAGATGATGCGTGAGAGGTGATTTGTTGAAGTTATTTTAATCAAAAATCATAAGCTTTGTTTAGATTAACATCATTATGAATACACAACCATCTCTCTTTATAAAATTCATGAAGCGTGTAGTGGATGGTCGACTTCAGAACCCAAGTTTGGTTGAGGATAAAAATAATAATGTATATAGGTACTTGCCGTGTGGTGACGGAGTAAGAATACAATTCACCACCCCTGTCTTACCCGTGGGTGTCGTAAGAGATGACTGATTAAATATACATATAACATCTATGCAAGAAAAAAAAACTCGAAACAAAGTCCTATACCAACACGTCAGACCAGCGTTATATATAAGGTCAATTTCCCTTCTATTGTGGAGGAGGCTCGAGCCCAGAAGTTGGACGTATATGAGCTGAAATGAATGAATTACCTATACGATGACGAGCTAAGAACATAAGATATAACCATCCCTTACTTCTAGGTGGTAGTCATAAAATTCGGTATAGGGATCACCAAGGGAATAGACAGTTGCACTTTTCTAGGGAAGTTATAACGTCAAATGCGGTTGTCAACTCGTAATTAAATGGTAGCAGTTAAAGAATAATTTCTCTTAACTTAAAAACAGACCTCAATAAATATGTGGACAGTAAACCTCAATAAGCTGATGGACGATGGATAGATATTAAATTCATGATCGAACTCAGACTGTAAACTTATGCTCGTATATGGTCCACCTCTGGGCTCGAGCTTCCTCCACAACAGGAGGAAAATCGTCCTACTAAATCAAATTGTCTAAATCAAATGTTCAAATGTATTGGTATTTTTTTTTTTTTTTTTTTTATCAGTGGGCTATAGTATGCGCACGCGCGGTCCAATCCATCCGGGGCGATGAAAGGACGGCGCGCGGGCCCATAACCCACCCGTACCCACGTCACCTCGTTGTTGGGCCGACCACCGGAGCAGATGTGACTTGTCGTCAGTGGTCGGCCCGACGGAATACCCTTTCGGGTAACGTCACCTCTCGACGTCCTGGGACGTCGGTCGCCGTCGCGCGGTCAGCCTCTCCGCGGGTGACGGGCAATTCCCCGGTCCGATCACCCGCGGGCTCGGCTAGGGCGGCATTAGGCGCAGATACTCGCGCCTACGCCGCCCGAGTCGCCGGCGGCGGAACGTGTCGCCGAATAGGAGCTCTACTCGCACACGATCCGCCGCCTCCTTCCGTGAGATTACGGCCTCACAGAAGGCGGCGACCGCGTCCCAGTTCCTGACGCTGTCTAGCATCTCCCTGGCGATGGTCGGCAGCGTCAGGTCGGCACCGATAATCGCGACGAGTTCACGGCGCTCCCTCTCCCACGCAGCACACACCTCGAGCGTGTGCTGCGCCGTGTCCTCATCGCAATTGCAGTGGTGACAGGACGGTGTGCTCTCCCTCCTAACAATCTTGTGCAGGTCAAATGTATTGGTATAGGGTTTTATTTCGAGGTTTCCTAAGTTTGCATAAACGTTGTCATCTTTTACGACACCCACGGATAAGAGAGGGGGGTGAGACCCCAAATTTAACTAAGGATAATATTTTAAATTAAGTAATTTGAAAGTTATTAAATCCAAATGATTTTCTAGTGCCTCCTATACTTGCATAGACTGGAAGATGATGGATACATAGTAAATTCACTATTGTGGTCAGACAGCACACTTATCATCATCTTGACTCATATATGTCCCACTGCTGGGCTCGAGCCTCCTCCACAATAGAAGGAAAATTGACCTACTATATCACGTTTTTTTTTTTATTTTATTGCCAACAGTGGCAAACGAGCAAGCAGCACACCTGATGGTAAGTGAAACTGCTGCACATGGACCTATGCAATACCAGGGGCACAGCCAGGCCGTTGCCTACCGTGAAGAAAATACTCTTCTTAAACCTCGTTTAAAGAAGGACATGTCATAGCGCTCGGGAAACACAGCAGCAGGTAGTTCATTCCAGAGCCTGCACGTACGTGGGAGAAATAAACGCTGGAAACGTACAGTTGAAGACCATAACGTTTCCAGGTGAAATGGATGAACCCTGCTACGATGTTGAGTGGTGCGTTGGTAGAATGGTGACAGTGATACCAAGTCAAACAGTTCCTCGAAGCACTCCCCGTGGAAGAGTCGGTAGAGTACACAGAGTGATCCAAAGTCTCTCCGCTCTTCCAGCGACTCCAATTTGTCCGTAAGATTGGGATCCCACGTTGGTTAGATATGTTAGTATAGTGTTTTATTTCGAGTTCTTTCTCTTGTATAGACTTTATCTGCATATTATATCCCTTAGTCGTCTCATACGATAGCCACTTATAGGAGAGGGGGTCAGCCCCTAAATTTCAGTGATAATAAAAAAAATTATAAACTAGCAACCCGCCCTCGCTTCGCTTTGAGTCGCCTTACCAGCGTAGTTGCCTTCCCCGTGGGAATACGGGGATAAAATATCGGTTCGGTGAAATCGGTTTGGTGTTTTAAGCGTGAAAGAGTAACAAACTTACTTTCGCATTTATAATATTAGTAAGGATTTAGTACTTTGAATGTTATTAATTCCAAATGATTTTCTAGTGCCTGAAGCACCAGCGGAGATAAAGCTCCTTTCTCAATCTTCAACCACTTTGCTCGTTAGTTGGAAACGGCCGAGACAACCGAATGGCAGACTTTTACACTACACTGTTTATTGTAAGCCTACGGCAAGGTAAGTATGCTTAATTACTTCATATAATTGCTTTATAAACTTTGCTAACTTTAAGCTGACAATTTCAATTAAGAATAAATTTATAATTTATCATAAAGAGCTGTAATAATTCTATTTACCATCTTTCCTGTTCTCATGTCAAGCCAAGTCTGGTCTGCACAATTTGTTCTTACCTTCTATAAACTCCGGTCAATCGTCATATCTGCATTCACCACATTGATACCCATATTCATTCACGCTTTTTTATATTCATTTGTTCATTCATTTCATATACATTTTGGCTCTTCCTGAAGTCCATCTCATCATTCATCATTTCAGCCTATCCACGTCCACTGCTGGACGTAGGCCTCTCTGATGTTACGCCACAAAGTGCGGTCCTATGCCGCTTACATTCAAAGACCCCAAGCAACTCTCACCAGGTCGTCGGTCCAGCTAATGGGGGGGGCGTCCTACACTGCGCCTTCCGATACGTGGTCGCCGCTCGAGAACCTTTCTTCCCCAGCGGTTGTCGGTTCGTCGAGCGATGTGGCCTGTCCATTGCCACTTCGGTGTGCTACATCTTCGTACTATGTCGGTTACACCCGTTCTTCTGTGTATTACCGTATTTCGAATATTAATAACCCTTCTTGTCACACACTTTTCATTCCTACTCAACATGTGTTAAGACAATCTGACAATAATAAGTCTGTTTAGTGCTATTTACTGTAACAGCTAAATAAAATATAATTTAGATATTAAATTTTATTTACTAAATATAATAATTATAATTTAATATTTTTTTATTAAATGTTATTTTACTAAATATAATTTTCCGTGTGGTGACGAACTAAGAATACGATTCACCACTCTCTATCTTGCCCGTGTGTAACATATAAGGCGCCTAAGTGATATAATATGCGTATATCTAATAAAAGGAATACTGGAAATAAAATTCTACACCAATTCGTCTGACTAGCGTGGTACAATAGGTCAATTCCCCTCCCTTTGTGGAGGTGGCTCGAGCTTAATAAAATGATGATGAAATATTATTAAAATAGAACAATAAACAAATAATTACACTGTACTTGCATCAACTATATGCTTAAAGGAATGGATACATTTACCTCGTTAGGTGATTTTTATTAATTTATGTAAATTAAAAGCTACTGGTGCTAGAAATATTCAGAACACAGAATATTCAGCAGCCAAGTTAGGATAGCATGTTGCAAATATGTATAATTTTACTGTTTAATTTCTATTTGTGTGCAATTACAATTAGGTAATGCAATTAATCAGATATTAATAATGTGTCGAATTAATTTAATTTTAAAGTGAAACTTTTATTGCTTCGCCTCAAACTTTTTCGTCCATCTATTGCATGTCGCGTGACGGTCAGCCGCGTAGTAGGGGTAAAGTGAAAGGCGCTCGACAGAGCAGCCGAGGCCAATATGGCGGCGTTCATATCAGCTGACCGTGTAGTGTATAGACTATTACTCATTTGTGGCAGTGCTCCACGCTATTTGTTTGTTTTTATCAATGTTTAATGTAAATGTTGCTATTTTTTTGTAAGGCAAAAAAGGTTCACTTTTACCGTGGTTTCATAAAACCACACATTCAAATTTTCCATTAAAAGCTTTGTTTTTTTTTTTGTAAATTGTTTCTAATAACACTAACACAAAATTGTTCTTTGCAGTAATGATGGTCCTCAAGCTATCAGAGTGGACGTACAAAGCACTTCAGAAGCATATGAACGCTCACAAACTGTAGAACTGAAAGGTTTAATTGAAGGTAGACAGTATGATGTATGGGTGACAGCCAGTACAGCTATAGGCGAAGGTCCTGAAAGTAGAAGAGTTACCACAACCAATTCTCCTAGAGGTAACGCTAATGATTTTATAACTGTAAATGTAATTTATTTCGCTTCAACTAACGGATATATATAAAACTCGAAATATATATAAAACTCGAAATAAAACCCTATACCAACACGTCTGACCAGCGTGGTATAGTAGGTCAATTACCCTTCCATTATGGAGGAGGCCCGAGCCCAACAGTGGGACGTATATGGGCTGAGATGATGATGATGATGATAACGGATATGCTGAGGCTGTAGATGCGAAAGTCCATGGACTACCTGCTAACATGGATAAGATTTGCGCGTCATGCCGCCCTAGCCGAGGCTGCGGGTGGCATGACCGGGGAGTTAGTCCGTCACCCGCCGAGAGGCCGACCGCGTGAGGAAAGACCGACGTCCTCCCCAAGGGGGGGACGTCGGTCGATGAGAGGGTACCCCAAATAGTAGTCCGTCGGGCCGACCACTGATGACAAGTAACCCTGCTCCGGTGGTCGGCCCAACAACGAAGACGACGTGGTGTTCGGGTGGGTTGCGGATGTGCGTGCTTACGCCCCTCTGTCGCCCCGGACGGAGTGGTGCGAGGAGCGCGCCGACCGCAGCCCACCCAAAAAAAAAAAAAAACATGGATAAGATTTGTCTTATAGTAAACGATGCCTACTGAGTATATTTTTCACACATCACTCATAGACCACTACATACCTTTAGATGATAAGGAAAGGAAAAATAATACCACCAGTCGAACTACTTATGTTAAATATATAGTATAGTGTTAAATATATAGGATATATATAAAAAGATCGACAGTGGTCGTAGGGTGACTTTAGAGTAGTTTTATCTGCCGCCCTACTGCATATAAAGATGGGACCTGGTAGTAGTACCACACCCCATCAGAAAAAGGCATACATAAATAGAACAATTAAGTGTTTGGAAAGGTTAGGCTCGCAGTAGCCACTGCTCACTCACCTTGACGATGAGCATCAGATGCTCGAAACCCGGGTCGAGGTGATTGTTCTCAAATAATGTTTTGCCGTTATAGACATTTTAATATGTATCAATCTCACAATAATTTAAATACTAAAATAAAAATCAAATGAGCATTATTCCCCAACAGTTGTGGCCGGCGTTGCGTCTCTAGGAGGCGAAATAACGGTAGCAGTTAGAAACTCCCTACTACTAGAATGTCACAGTGTGGGAATACCACCGCCAAGAACTGTATGGTATCATAATCAGAACATTATCACTCATCATCCTAGATTCACTAGGAATAAGGATGACAGCCTGCTTATCAAAAGTAAGTATTTAATTTTTTGTTAAATTAAATCTTCATAACGCTATGAATGTACTCTTAATTGCTCTTAGGAGAGGAAGTATAATGCAAGTAGCCCAAAGGACTCTCCTATAGGGCATGACAATTCGCATAGTATTTGATTAGAAACTTAAGTCACGAGTTGCTTATTGTTTAGGTGTACTAACCATATAAAAGAAGAAGGGTTCAACTTGTGTCTGAAGTCGAGCGCTCTTTGAGGCGGGCCTCGGAATGGGGTGAACGGAACTTAGTCCAGTTCAATCCCACAAAGACACAAGTATGCACATTCAATGCAAAGAAGGACCCGTTTGTCATGGCGCCACAGTTCCAAGGAATAACTCTCCTAATTTCTGAGAGTATTGGGATTCTCGGCGTCGAAATATCGAGCAAAGTCCAGTTTGGGAGTCATTCGGAGGACAAAGCCAAATTGGCAAGCAAAAACTTGGGCGTCCTGAACAGAGCCAGGCGGTACTTCACACCGAGACAGCGTCTTGTGCTATACAAAGCACAAGTTCGTCCTCATGTGGAGTACTGATCACATCTCTGGGCAGGTGCGCCCAAATATCAGCTAGACCCACTTGACTCCCTGCAAAGACGGGCTGTTCGAATCGTCGGGGATCCCGATCTTACGGACGGATTGGAGTCTTACGGACGGATTGGGGTCGCTGGAGCGACGGAGAGACTTTGAGTCACTCTGTGTACTCTACCGACTCTTTCACGGGGAGTGCTCCGAGGAACTGTTTGACTTGGTACCACCGTCACCATTCTACCAACGTACCACTCGACATCGTAGCAGGGTTCATCCATTTCTCCTGGAAACGTTATGGTCTTCAACTGTACGTTTCCAGCGATCATTTCTTCCACGTACGTGCAAGCTCTGGAATGAACTACCTGCTGCTGTGTTTCCCGAGCGCTATGACATGTCCTTCTTTAAACGAGGTTTAAGAAGAGTATTTCCTTCACGGTAGGCAGCGGCCTGGCTGTGCCCCTGGTATTACAAAGGTGTGCAGCAGTTTCACTTACCATCAGGTGTGCTGCTTGCTCGTTTGCCACCGTTGGCAATAAAAAAAAGGAAAAAAATGTATAAAAAATGCTGTTCTCTTATACCACATTACCTTTATTTATATTTTTTTTGTGTGCGTGTGTATGTCACTGAACTCCTCCTAAACGGCTGGATCAATGTTGATGAAATTTTTTGTGCATGTTCAAGGGGATTCGAGAACGGTTTAGATTCACAATTGGACCCGGTAGGTGGCGCTTATTTGATGTGTGTCCGTAACTAAACTCTTAAACGGCGGCGGCATCGATTTTGATATTTTTTTTACATATATTTTCAGACGGAAGTATTTTAAACTAATAATTGAACCCAGTAAGTAGCTTTGCGGATTTAAATGATTTAATTTTTTTCGACGTGAAAACATCTTAAATATTGATGGATGACTCATTGTCACGTTCCACCGTTCAAGCGAGAGCGCGGCACAAGCGATAGAGAAGTACGATCGGCCTAAGCATTTGGCTTGTGACGCATATATCACAAATGTGTATATATGTGTATGTACGAGGGGTGATCCAAAAGTAATGATAATCAGTTATTTCTAGTGCACACAAAAATACAAAAAAATTTCAGTCACTTGCTCAGTTACCCACTAGTTCAGGAAAAAAAAATCATATAAATAGGCCACAATTCCCGGGAGCTACATTCATTTGAATACGGACTGTCAAGGAGTGAACATCAAAATGGAAAAACACGAAATCAGAGCTGTCATTAAATACCTCTGCTTGAAAAAAATGTCTACCAAAGACATACACAGCGACTTGGTGGAAACATTAGGGGACTCTTCTCCTCCATATTCCACAGTTGCACGCTGGGCTAAGGAGTTTAAGCTGGGAAGAACATCGACGGAAGACGAACACCGCGAAGGACGCCCATCGACGTCCCTCACTGAAGAAAATGTGAAAAAAGTTGAAGAAGTTGTATTGGAAGATCGAAGAGTGACTATCAGGCATGTAGCTGAGGTCACAGGGATCTCATATGGCAGCATTCAAAGAATCCTTGCGAACGAATTGCATATGAGAAAGGTCTCCGCGCGTTGGGTACCGAAAATGTTAAACGACGAGCAAAAGAAGAAACGAGTCGACATGTCAAGAGCAAATCTCGAAAAGTTCCAGGCAGACAAGGACAATTTTTTGTCACGTTTTGTGACCATGGACGAGACCTGGATCCACCATTTTGATCCTGAAACAAAACAACAATCGATGACATGGAAACGATCCGATGAACCGACGCCGAAGAAATTCAAAGTGTCAAGCTCAGCAGGGAAGGTTATGGCGTCTGTTTTTTGGGACGCTGAAGGAATAATCATGGTGGACTACTTGGAAAAGGGGGCCACTATTACAGGCTCCTACTATGCAGAACAAATAAGAAGATTGCGGGAGGCTATTAAGGAGAAAAGGCGAGGCAAACTGCGGGCTGGAGTGTTGTTCCATCAAGACAACGCACCTGTTCACAAAGCTGCAATTGCCATGGCTGGCATTCAGGAAGCGGGCTTTGAGTTGGTGAAACACCCCCCCTATTCACCAGATCTAGCCCCCAGTGACTTCTATCTCTTTCCACGACTCAAGGAACACCTCCGAGGCAAGAAATTTGATGATGATAGCGACGTGATGGCCGCGGTTGAGGACTTTTTTGAGAGTCAAGATAAAGATTTTTTTTGTAAGGGAATTTTAGGTTTAGAAAAGAGATGGACTAAATGTATAGACTTGCTAGGAGACTATGTTGAGAAATAAATATATTTTTTTATTTTATTCATTGTGTTTATTATTGATTATCATTACTTTTGGATCACCCCTCGTATATATACTTATGTATATACATAAATTGTAAATAAATTCCTAATAGCACATTGTTACTACTACTTCTAATTAATCTGTAATATTCAAGTAAAACAAATATTTGAACGATTGCAAATAAATATTAATTTATTGATAAGATTGCAATTTTCAATTAACTTCTTCCTTTGTATTATCCAAAATAATAATAAATCAGTGATAATAATTCAATTGATAAAAATACGCAATTTTTATTAGTGTTTTCTTATAGCTTTACTACATTAAAAATATCGTCCTTAAACGGACTTTATAGAGTACCAATTTTTTTACAGCATGGGTCGGTTCAGATAATAATTATAAACCATGTTTATTCCACATACATATATGTATGAAAAATAAGAATTTACATTGTTTTTCTCGAACAGAATAAAATAATGTAGCACCCTATTTCACTCGAAAAAATTTCAATAACACAGTAACAAAGATCAAAAAATTAACAAAAACAGCAGTTCATAAAAACAATAATGGAAAACATCGAATTGATGAATAAGAACAATGAGAAACCACGCAAGCGTTATACAATAATTTGAAATAGAATCGGAGCTGTACAAAATAACAATAAATTTAAGTTAGCGAAGTTATAGGGCTTTGTATAGTACTAGTACAGCTTTATTATAATACCGATTCTGCCCACTGCTTTCATTGTGTTGATCCTTAGATATTTATTTTTCCGATTATAAAGGTTCTTGCCGTGCATCGCGGCCGATCGGGGCCGCGCGTGATTGATCGCTTGCGACTGTCGCGGGCGGCTGATGCGACAATAGTCAAAGTATAAAAATGTATGGCGCTGTTCTGTCGTTGGTCGCGCGCGGCTGTCGCGTACCTCAAAAACGGTGCTATGCATTTTCATACTTTGATTAATGTCGCATCGGCCGCGCGCGATCGATCGCTTACGACTGTCGCATCGGCCGCGATGCACGGAAATGATCCTTAAGGCACCTTGTAATTGATGGCATTTTTGTGGCCTAGTTTACATATTATTTAAACCGGCATTACATATAATCACGATTTCAATAAACGTAAAATAATTGTGTGTTTGACTCGAGACTCTCAAACAATAGCATAAAGCTAACGGCAAATACAGGACTCAAGATACGGCTGCCATCTTGTTTTTATATGTCCCGCCTGTGTTATATATATTTTAAATCACCGTCAGTGGAAAATAAAATCCGATCTAGGTACCTTATTATTAATGATATATTTATGCAGAATATTTTCAAGATAGTAACACGATATTCTTTATGTGTGGTGAAAGAGTAAAACTACAATTGATCACCCCCTTATCTTGTCCGTGGGTGTAATAAAATAGGACTAAGGGATCTATCCAAGAGAAAGAAAATGCGATACATAAGCTTGTACTAATTCTTCTAACCAGCCTGATGTAGTAGGTCGATTTACCTCCTATTGTGAAAAAGGCTCGGGCCAAGTAGTGAGACATATATGAGCTCAGATGAGATGATAATTAGTTATTTATTATTTTGACATTTATTGTTATTTTGTAACATACATAATGTTTAAAATTAGGACTGCAGCAATATATCGGTGTAAATTACCTTCAACTCCATATTCTATATTTTGTTTTAGTTTTTCTATGATACCGGTATAAATACAAAAAGAGAAAAATATTTTAAAACTTGTTGTTTTAGCTCCAATTCCTCCAATAAAATCTCAGTTGTATAAGATACAAACATTAGTCTGTTAAAAATTTATTAAATAGTACAGATCCGCCCTCACTGCGTCTAAGTTTTAGGCGCTTTGCTCCTACATTTTAAATCTCTAGGAGTCATTTTACTGATTAGGGCCACGCTTAGATCCAGCAGTGGATTGCGAAATACTGAATAATTAATGATGATGATGAATTTTTGTGGTGATTTAATGAGTAAGAATTCATTTCACTCCCCTTTTTTACCCGTGGTGTTATAAAAGACGACTAAGGAATATAATATGTAGAAAACATTACTGTAAGAGAAGGAAACAACCCGTCTGACCAGCATGATATAGTAGGTCAATTTCTCACATTCATCGTCGTCTCAGCTCATACACGTCCCACTGGTGGGCTCATGCCTCCTCCCCAATAGGAGATTGACGTACGATGCTGGTCAAACATATTGGTATTGGGTTTTATACCCCTTAGTCGTCTTTTAAGACATCCACGGGCAAGATAGAGAGGTTGAATTGTATTCTTACTCCGTCACCACACGGAAGTAATAATAATGGCTAATGTGGAGGGGCTAATAATGGGTAATAATAAGATTTAAAATGGTATTGAATAACAACGATGACGATGAATCACACAAACATATTCTTTTAGGTATTGACCAGTCTTTAAGTGGCAATTACACATGCTTGGCTAAAAATCTATATGGATCTGACTCAGTGGTCTACTCAGTTAAGGTACTACCATTGCCGGATCCACCTAATCTAAGAGCTACACCATACAAAGACTACATTGTTGTGGAATGGGATGAGATTAGATCCTATAGCAATGATACCTTGGGAGTTGCCATTAGTAAGTATAAATTACAATAATTAATACCTCTAAGAATAATAACTTATAGAAGCTCAATTCGCGCATAAAATTTGAGGCATTTAAATTGGAGCCAGAATGGCGCCCTATGCTGTATCGTGACGTAGTGTACAAGGCAACTCTATTGTATAGTGGTGCACATGTGTAATCACTTGCACACATGTAGTATTTTTGTCTTCACGTTTTTGATCGCTTAAGTACCGACACTTCCTTCCTTCTATACGTTATTATTTTGCATATGGTGACGGAGTAAGAATTGATTGTGGGTGTCGTAAAAGTTGAGTAAGGGATAAAATATGCAAATACACAGAGAAAGAAAAACTCGAAATAAAACAGTAAATCAACTTATCTAACAGAATCATTGGTAATGTTCTCTTCCATTGTGAAGGAGGCTTGAACTCGGCATCCCATTTTTTGTTCGTTGTAAAAGTCGAGTGAAGAATAATATATGAAGATAACACGACAGCAGCAGACATGATTGAAACATTTTTCTGTATATATTCCTAGTAATCCATAATGAGCTTATTCCCTATTACATATAAATTAAATTACAAAACGGAAATATAAGCATAATTTAGTCTATACTTATATTTTTGGGAATATGACTTTACTGATTGATCTTAGAGTTAAAATTTAAGATGAGAATTACGAAAAGAATTTACACTACCAATTTTTATACAGGTTATAATCTAACCTGGAGAGAGAACGATGGTCTTTGGCAAGATGCTTGGCCGGTAGCTCGAGAGAACCGGCTCCCTGGAATCCAACAACATACCTTGGCCGGTCTAAAGTGCGGTACTAAATACTCTATTAGAGTAACAGCTACAGACACTATCGGTACTTCAGTACCAGCTCATATTGATGTCACAACTTTGGGTGGAGGTAAGTTTATTATCAAATATAGATCTTTTTATTAACCTTTATAACCTCCTTCGCAATGAGAAGAAAATTGACATAGTATTTCATATTGGTCAGACATGTTGGAATTGGATTTCATATCGATTTTTCATCTCTTGCATCGAACTTATCTGCATGTATCACTTAGTCGTCTTTTACGACACCCACTGGCAAGAGAGGGGGTGGTTAATTTTATTCTTACTCGGTAACCGCACGGATGAGAAAAAGTGTGTTTTGTTATGCTCATAAGAAATTAGTTCTCCGTGTGGTGACGGAGTAAGAATACAATTCATCACACACTATCTTGTCCGTGGATGTCTTAAAATACGACTAAAGGATATAATACGCATATAACATATATGCAAGATAAGGAAAAGTTGAAACAAAACCCTATACCAACCTGTCTGACCAGCATGATATAGTAAGTGAATTTCCCTCCTATTGTGGAGGAGGCTCAAGGTAAAACAATGGGAGGGAAATGATGATAATGGTAATAAGAAATTAAACTTCTGTGGCGTAACTAGATCAAAAACCTTCATAAATCTTCGTGTTGTCCTACGTTTGTAGAAAAAACGACATTTAAAATAGAAAAAAAAGGGTATTTAATACATTGAATGTTTTATTATAACGCATTAACTAGGTGACATTGACATGCGTGCGCGCATTGTGAAACATGTTGACTAGCTAATTTCAGGCTGTATAATTCATGACGGTGTACTTTTTAATTTTTTCCTAACGCGCCTATAAAAGTACAACTTCAATAACTAAAATTGAAAATTTTGAATAAACCTCAATACGAACTAAAATAATAAAAAAAAGGTATTACGTTCTCTTCAACAGGAATTATCAATTAATTGTCATTTAACAATTATACTGGCACGCATGACGCACTTAATCGAGTAATCATACCGCAGCAGTGTAACAAGATCAGTGCTTTTCTAAAATGTTGTTTTTTTTTTTTATTTATTTATTTATTATTATTTATTATATTATTTATTTATTTATTTATTGTTTTTTTTAAAGCGCTGAACTTTTACACTGCTGGACCGATATCAACCAAACATAACTAAGAACTACCGCAAGGAAACTGGTTTTCAAATGAAAAAAAAAACCGCATCGAAATCTGTTCATGCGTTTGAGACGGGCGTTGTCACAGGCAGACACATATACACACACACAGACGCCAAACATTGTCAAACTCATAGCGCCCCTCCTTTTGTTTCGAAGGTTAATCAAATATACAATTATAGGCCTTGATTTTTGCATTTTTAATATATTCATCGGCTCAGTTCATACACGTTTCACAGCTTTCTTCAAATCTTCTCCATGTATTGCTTTGTGCCCTAGCTGAGACCGCGGGTGACTGGACCGGGGATTTAGTCCGTCACCCGCAGCGAGGTCGACCTCACGACGGCGATGGACGTCCCCGAGGGAGAACGTCGAGAGGAGAGGCTACCCCGTGACTGGGGTATTCCGTCGGGCCGACCACTGAAGACAAATTACCCTGCAACAGTGGTCGGCCCAACGACGAAAGCGACGTGCCACGGGTGGATCATGGGACCGCGCGCCGCCCCTCTGTTGCCCCGGATGGAACTAGGCGCCGTATGGGCTGATCATAACCCACCCTTAAAAAAAGTGTATTGCTTTATCCTATTTATATATGATGTTGACAGAATATTTTGTCTATTTATAAAAAAATTGTTACCGAATACAGTATAATCGTAGGCGGTTCAAAA
Source organism: Lymantria dispar (assembly GCA_032191425.1). Lineage (NCBI taxonomy): Eukaryota > Metazoa > Arthropoda > Insecta > Lepidoptera > Erebidae > Lymantria > Lymantria dispar. The sequence continues at coordinate 14,644,451 of CM063465.1, read as the reverse complement.
TCTAATGGATGTGGGTTGAAGTCCCACGCGTCTTGATATTTTTTAGCTCGCTAATATTTTTTGTAGGCTTTTTTTGGAATGTTAAATTATATTAAAAATTTATTGACACGTAAGATAATATCTGTAGCCTTTTATTTCATATTGAATTAAAGAACAATACAAATAAATACTGGACATCTTAATAAAAATAAATATTCTATAAATCACTTAATCGCTCAGAGGACATGAGAGAGAGGGACAGAGGGAGATAAGAAATAGGAGTTAGGATAGTAAAATAAGAAAATAATTTTCATGATATTTTTCACACTACAATACAAGTAATAAAATTACATCTATCTATTCTACTGTCTGACTGGAAAACCATATAATTATATTTACGCAGACTAAAATACAATATATAGGTAGACAAAATCGTATGAAATCGTAACAAAACCATAATAATAATAGCTCTACACATAGGCAGCCCACATTAAATACAAATTATGTCCCTACGTGCTCACCGACCAGTCAGTAAAATTAGGTCAGAACATTTAGACGATCCTATATCAACATCTTAGCTTATATAACTAAACATAACCTGCAGATCTACAGGCAAGTTTTATGTCTTCCTATTTAACCATTTATATTCCATTTCCTGGGGTGACGGAGTAAGAATACAATTCAATAGTCCCTTTCTTACCCGTAGATGTTGTAAAAGATGACTAAGGGAATTTAAGTAGATAACATCTATAGGATAACTCCACATAAAACTCTATGCCAACACAACTGACCAGCATGGTATAGTAGGTTAAATTCCCTCCCACTGTGGAGGAGGTCCTAGCCCAACAGTGGGACGTATGTGGGCTGCGATGATGATGATGACAAATACATAAAATAACTTTACAAATTATAGCCCATGGCCCGCTCTCATGCCCGTGGGTGTGTATAATATGCATATGACATCTATGCAAGAGAAGGAAAATTCGAAACGGGTATTCCGTTACTAGCACGTATGATCTACGTGGTGTTGAAGGTCGAATTCTCTCCTGGTGTGGAGAAGGCTCGAACCCAGCAGTGGGACGGGTATAACGTTATTGTGAAAAACCCATTTTTCATCACCAGTCACAATGCGATACAAAAATAATTACCGTTTTTATCTTCAAAGAATATCGCTATTGAAGTGTTAAAACCACTTACGTCATATTCTTTCACTTCAGCCACACCATAAGCGTCTGAAAGCCCTCGTTGAGTTTCAGTAGCAAGTTTTTTTTTTTTTTTTTTTAATATTTTAACTGCATAGATTCGTAGTGGTTAAGATACCGATTATTCAGAGTCTGGGCACGGTAATATAATCTACCAGTAATCCAACTTCATACAAACGGACGAAACGCGAGCTATACCTACGCGCCTCGATCTCGGCATGCGCTCGGCATGTAGACAGTCGCGACTGTGCTGCAGTGACGAACGAATGGTGTGTTGTTTTTTTAACAATAACTGCGCGAATTTTTCACTAAAATACATAATTATACACATATTTAATATGACAAGTAGGGTATATTGTGCTGTTTTTGGTTGCATGAATTCGTCAATAACGAATCCAGAGATAACTGTTTTTAGATTACCTGGAAACTCTGAAAGGTAAGATTATAAAATAATTTTACTTACTAGTAGGTAGGTACATAATGTGTGTCGTTTTATTTAAAAAAAAAAAAAAAAACTTACTAGTAGGTAGGTACATAATGTGTGTCGTTTTAATTTCCTTTTATCTCTCGAAAAAAGTTATCTGGATTAATAAATAAAGTGAATAAAGTGATTGACACGAGTGAAATAGGTAGTTATAGGCTAGGTTCATGAATCATGTTACGGTACGCTTGTTTTAAAACTCATAATGTGTTTTGTTTTGTTAGTTTATATAATTCAAAGTAAAGACGTGGTATTTTATTATTAATAATATATGTTTATTGTACTGTGTGTATGAATAGTACTAGAAAAAAATAATTTGGCCGTCTGTCTGTCACTAGATAATTTAAATTTATAGACCGATTTGTTATTTAAACATAAACGTGTTTTTTTATAATTAAAACTACCAATCAAAAATCAAAACGCATTCTTATTGAACACTTCCTATTCAATTCACAAAGTATTTTATTTGTTTATATAAGAAAAGTATATACAAAACTAAATGGAAACACAAAGTAGGCAAATGTAATTAAAATGCTGGAGGCGGGCAGCCCTATCACATATTTACGTTTAGGCATTTAATTCAACGGGGCATGGGTGCTTCGCCAAATACCTGCACAAGGTCGTTAGGAGGGAGAGTACACCGTCCTGCCACCACTGCGATTGCGACGAGGACACGGCGCGCCATACGCTCGAGGCCTGCGCGGCTTGGGCAGTGCAGCGCTGTGAACTCGTCCCAATCATCGGTACGGACCTGACGCTGCCGGCTATCGCTAGGGCGATGGTCAACAGCGTCGGGAATTGGGACGCGGTCGCAGTCTTCTGCGAGACAGTGATCTCGCGGAAGGAGGCGGCGGATCGCCTGCGCGAGGAGCGCAGCCTCGATGAGGAGATCCGCCGCCGGCGACTGGGGCGGCGTAGGCGCAACTATCTGCGCCTCATGCCGCCCTAGCCGAGGCCGCGGGTGACGTGACCGGGGATTAGTCCGTCACCCGCCGAGAGGCCGACCGCGTGAGGAAAGACCGACGTCCTCCCCGAGGGGGGGACGTCGGTCGATGGGAGGGTACCCCAATAGGGGGTATTCCGTCGGGCCGACCACTGACGACAAGTTAACGCTGCTCCAGTGGTCGGCCCAACGACGAAGGCGACGTGGTTTTTGGGTGAGTCGCGGGAGTTGCGTGCTTAAGCCCCTCTGTCGCCCCGGACGGAGTGGTGCGGAGGCGCGCCGACCGCGACCCACCCACACAAAAAAAAAAAAAGGCATTTGATTCAAGGTTACGGCCGAGATACATTACTGGATAGATGACTATACTGTGGTCTGGGTGTAATTTTTGTTCGTTAGTTATATGTTTGTAATATCCCCCGCAACACAAGAATTATCTTAGTGCAGGATGTTGTGAAAAAAAAAATAAAACACTTCCCGCTGAGAACGAAGAATCGGTTCATAAGTTGACATTTTATTCTAAAATAACTATATGATGTAAACGCAAATCTATTACTAAGGGTCACCGCATACTGCCAATCGACCGCAATCACAAAACGCTACCACCGGCATATTTCCTGTAGTTTTCATACATTTTATATGGGCTGGCCGGACACGGTTGATACCGGTGGTCGCCTACACATAGTTACTACAAAACGTTACTCGCTTCTTATGGTTTTTTTTTTTTTTGGGTGGGCCGCGGTCGGTGCGCTCCTCGCACCACTCCGTCTGGGGCGACAGAGGGGCGTTAGCACGCACACCAGCAACCCACCCGAACACCACGTCGTTTTCGTCGATGGGCCGACCACCGGAGCAGGGTTACTTGTCATCAGTGGTCGGCCCGACAGAACACCCCCTACTTGAGGTACCCTCTCGTCGAACGACGTGCCCCCCTCGGGGAGGACGTCGGTCCCTCCTCACGCGGTTGGCCTCTCGGCGGGTGACGGACTAACTCCCCGGCCACGTCACCCGCGGCCTCGGTTAGGGCGGCATGACGCGCAGGTAATCGCGCTTGCGCCACCCCAGTTGCCGGCGGCGGGTCGCTTCGTTGAGGCTGAGCTCCTCGCACACGCGACCTGCCGCCTCCTGCGAGATCACTGCCTCGCAGAAGGCTGCGACCGCGTCCCAGTTCCTGACGCTGTCGAGCATTGCCCTAGCAATGGTCGGCAGCGTCAGGTCGGCACCGATGATTGCAACGAGTTCACGACGCTGCACTGCCCAGGCGGCACAAACCTCGAGCGTATGCTGCGCCGTGTCCTCGTCGCAATCGCAATGCTGGCAGGACAGTGTGCTCTCCCTCCTTGCGACCGTGTTACTTGTCGAAGCATCCATGCCCCGTCAAGACCTGCACCAGTCGGAGGAAAGCACCCCGTGCCGTCGTTTTAGCCACACGCTTCTTATGGCTCGCAATACGTCGTCGTAAAATTGAATGTATCCAATACCTACGGTTTCGTCTTCTACGTCGACATTTTTCTATTAGAATAAGCGCCATTAAAACTTCTTCTTTATAATGTTTCGCGAATGTTATAAAATATAGCAGCCACCGATCGCAATGGTTGATCACCGACCTCATATGGTTGTGGTACGTTTCAGCTACTTTTGAGGCTGTTTCTAGCTTCTCGTGGCAGCGTTTGTGGCTGTTGCTTGTGTGTCATGTGCGGCGACTGATATGCTTTTTTTCTTTGGGGGTGGGCTGCGGTTGGCGCGCTCCTCGCACCATTCCGTCTGGGGCGACAGAGGGGCGTAGGTACGCAACACCCGCAACCCACCCGAACACCACGTCGCCTTTGTCGTTGGGCCGACCACCGGAACAGGGTTACTTGTCATCAGTGGTCGGCCCGACGGAATACCTCCTACTTGGGGTACCCTCCCATCGATCGACGTCCCCCCCTCGGGGAGGACGTCGATTTTTCCTCACGCGGTCGGCCTCTCAGCGGGTGACGGACTAATCCCCGGTCACGTCACCCGCGGCCTCGGCTAGGGGGCGACTGATATGCTATGAGGTTATCATTTCATCATTTTTTTTCAACTCAGATTCATCTAACTGTTGGACTAGCTCCTCCACAATAAAGGGAAATTTACCTATAATACCACACTAGTCAGACGTATTGGTTTTATTTCAGGTTTACCGTACCTCGCATAAGTGTTATATATGCATATTTAATCCTTTAGTCGTCTTTTATGATACCCACACGCAAGACAGAGGGGGTATTAAATTGTATTCTTACTCCGTCACCACAGGGAACCGCTATGCTATTAGATTATATTCACAAGATATAAGTCTGTATTGTTAGTTCGGTAGCGGGTAGGTAATTATAAATCTCTTTAGGTAATTATAAAACAACGACTTGTTGGACGTTGGACATCTTTGTCCGCCAGTGACTATGTACGCTGCAGTGTTCAAAACGTCGGGCAATCAAAAATCAAACACAAACGCGATATATACGCCGTAAAATAGTTTTATTTTCAACTAGCAACCCGGCCTTGGTTCGCTACAGTTTTGGTTAGGAAAATCGGAATAAAATATAGACTAAAAAATCTTGTTCAACACTGGAAAGCTGTAATATATTACATTGATGAAAAATTTTTGAAATCGGTTCGGTGGTGGTTTAAGCGTAAAAGCGTAACAAACAAACTTACTTTAGCATTTATAATATTAGTAAAGATTATTGTAAGCCGTCTATATGTACTCGACATCTACTTCTCGCTAACATCATCTGTAGAAAAACGGCGGGAGCATAGTTATATGTCTGATAACAAATATATATTCTTACAAATTCTCGTGTATATAATATTAGTAAGATATTATATACGAGGTAATTGTCGCGATATTTAAACGAAAATGGTGCTTATTTCTTGGCAAAATAACAAAAAATCTGTTGGTTATTATTCTGTGCGAGTATCTCGCTGAATTAATACTCTTTCTACGGTAATGGAAGTATTATTATACTTTATGAGGATACAATTATTTTATTTCTAGTTGGTTGACTAACGTTATATATACTTTTTTTATCATTAAAACTGTAATCAACATCATCATAACAGCTCATTTACGTCCCACTGTTGGCCTCAAGCCTCCTTTACAATGGGAGGGAAATTAACCCCTTTTTAAATTTAAACTAATTACTCAATTTACCCAAACCAATTTAAATTAACTATACCACACTTGTCAGATGTGTTGGTAGAGGGTTTTATTTCAGGACGTCGAGAGGTGAGGTTATCCGAAAGGGTATTCCGTCGCGCCGACCACTGACGACAAGTCACATCTGCTCCGGTGGTTGGCCCAACAACGAGATGACGTGGTTACGGATGGGTTATGGGCCCGCGCGCCGTCCTTTCATCACCCCGGACGGACTGGACCGTGCGTGCGCTTACCATAGCCCACCCATAATAAAAAAAAGAGGGTTTTATTTCGAGTTTACCTACTCTTGCATAGATGTTATATGCATATTATATCTCTTAGTCATCTTTTACGACCCCCACAAGGAAGAGACATGGTGGTGAGTTATAATTTTACTCCGTCATTACGAAACTCTTGTAACGATTACTTGTATAAAATTTTTAATCATTCGTAACTTTCAATTGAATGTAAAAAAAATTAAACAAAACATCTGATAGTTCTGTAGTAGACGTTTGGATTATCCTTACTAATATTATAAATGCGAAAGTAAGTTTGTTTGTTTGTTTATTTGTTTGTTTGTTACGCTTTCACGCTTAATCCACCTAACCGATTTCAAAAATTCTTTCACCAATGGAAAGCTATAATATCAGGGAGTAACATAGGCTATATATTATCCCAATATTCCCACGGGAACGAGAACTACGCGGGTATGACGATTGAAACCGAAGTGAAGCGAGGGCGGGTTCCTAGTACTAAAATAAATGAATGCCTTTTCCATGTGGTGACGGAGTATAATACAATTTACCACTCCCTATCATACCCATGGATGTCGTAAAATACCACTAAGGGATATAGTACGAATATAACATCTGTGCCAGAGAAGGAAAACTCGAAATGGAACCCTATACCAACACGTCTGACCACCATAGTATAGTAGGTCAAATTCCCTCCCATTATGGAGGAGGCTTGAGCCCAACAGTAGGACGTATATTGGCTGAGATGATGAAATTAATGCCTCATTTTATTTTTAAGTAACAAAATCGCGCAGTTTAAGCCGCATAACTCCTTATATAGACAATCAAAATCGATAAGGCCCTTTTGAAGATTACCCGGAATAAACAGAGATGCAGACAAAAAAAAATTAAACTGGTTTTTAGGCACAGGTATCGTGCAAATAACCGTGTGAGCGCGAAAAAGAAAACATTACGATCAATTTTCCTCCTATTAAGGAGGAGTCTTAAGCTAAGCAGTGGGACGTATATGAGCCAAGATCAGATAATATTTTTTTTTTAAAGACAACACCTTGTAGTAAGAAAACAATCCTTGTATTGCGGGGGACTTTACAAACATATAACTAACGGACTCAAAATACATCCAGACTCAGAACAACAATTTCTATATCGCACAAAGTGTTGTTCTGGATTCGAACCCCTGACACTTGCACTGAAGGTCGGCCACTTCCATCTTGACATTATCTGTGCAAATTAAAATTTTGTCATTATTTTTGTAGCACCAGTTTCACCGCCGTCAACTGATTGGCTTTGGAGTAATGCCACTCATATATACATCCAACTAAGTGGTTGGGATGACAGTGGGTGTGACGTCACCAGGTGGGAAGTGGATTATAGACTACTGGGCTCAAGCTTGTGGCTGAGGGCGGAGAATAAAGCTGTAAGTTTTTAAAATCTTAATATATATAAATTACGTGTCACGTTGTTTGTCCGCGATGGACTCCTAAACTACTTAACCGATTTTAATCAAATTTGCACACCGTGTGCAGTTTGACCCAACTTGAAAGATAGGATAGCTTACATCTTAATTTATAGTCGCAATATTATTTCATTGTAAATTATTTGTTTATTATTTGACATTCATTTGGCTGTGTGGTAGCGGCTTCGAATACTACCAACCCTTGCTTTGCTCGTGGGTGTCGTAAAAGGCGACTAAGAGCCCTAGATTGACCCGGACCAACTCCATCTGGTATCATTTGGGTCAACGTTTACATTTCCAAGGAGGTTTGACGTCAGGCAGGCGGCCGGTCATAAAAGTCGTTGCCGAAACTTTTTGCAATATTTCAAAACAGATGACATATTGCGTCGACCCCAAGTAATTGGGATAAGAGCAAGATGATGATGATATTTGACATTCACAATTATCTATTACTTCCATACGATTTTAACAGATAGCGATCTCTGTTGACTGGATTGGGTAATTAATTAATAGATGGCGTTACTTTGTCAAACCTACAAACGTATCATATACGATTTTAAATTGCTTTTTTACATAGATGCCATTTGTAAAAAAATATGACCATCTCCATGACAGATGTTCCACTTAAATAGTTTAATAAAATGTAATATAACAAAAACATTAGCCACAGCAACGCGTGGCCGGATCTGCTAGTTAATATATATAAATCTATCGTATTTTTGTCACTGTTGGATTCGAGCCTTGGCTTAGCCTTCAGGTCAATACCTAATATACCACGCTGAACAAACGTGTTAATATAGCATTTTATTTCAAGTTTTCCTTCTCTTGCATAGATGTTGTATGCATATTTTATTCCTTAGTCGTCTTTTACAACACCAACGGGCAAGAAAAGGGGTGCTGATTTACGAAAAACGCGCATCAAGAAGTATTAGTTTACAAAAATTAAACTCATCCATTGTTTAATAATCATCATCATCGCAGCCCACATACGTCACACTTTTGGGTTCGGGCCCCCTCCACAATGGAAGGGAATTTTGTCTACTATACCATGCTGGTCAGACATGTTGGTATAGGGTTTCATTCCCAGTTTTCCTTGCACAGATGTTATGTGCTTATTATAGCCCTTGGTCGTCTTTTACGACATCCACGGGTAAGATAGGGAGTGGTGAATTGTATTCATACTCCATCACCACACGGACGTTTGTTTAATAATATTAAATCAATTATGTTTGTCCTAGCCAATGGATCTAAACATAGGCTGGAATTACATGGAGGGGCATTATCAAGCGCCGCCACTACGTTCCATTCCTACATCGTATGCAGTCGGTTCTCTCGCTCCTGCTAATTGGTATCAGCTGAGAGTGACAGCGATAAACGATGCTGGATCGGCTTCTACTATTTATACTTATGCTACCAAAACAGTTGATGGAGGTAAGTGAAAGAATAATTATCTTTTGACAACATTTTATCATAATTATGCCACGAACATATTTCGTCTATCATACTTTCAAAAATTATTACTCTCGAAGGTTAGTTCAGAAACGTTCTCTAATCCAGACTACAGTATAATATGAAAGTAGTAAGATAGTAATTAAAATTTAAAAGAATAAGAAATTGCACTGTTTTTATGTTTTTGTTTTGTATTCGGGAGGGCAATAATTTTGACTATTAGTTTGTAAGTTTTGCTTGGGCTGAAAATCAACGACTGCGGTGCGCATTCCCAGCCGTAAATTGAGCCCAAATTTCTTACGTTTTCAATTTTAATTTTGAATAATTTTAAAATATTGTTTTAGAATTTTTTTAACTGTAAAGACAATTAAAGATCTATTCTTTCTTAATTATATGATAGTATAACATATAAAATAAACACCAAACGTACGTAAATCTCTATAATTATATCACAAAAAAACGAATAACTTACAAACATAAATCTTTCTGTACATTCTCAATATCTGACTATTGATGCACCTTTGGCCAACATGTCCATATCCCAACATCTGAGTAAGAATAGATTTGACAAAAATTATGCTTACAAAAATTGTTACGTAGTTGCTACGTGTGGATCTCGATGTTTCAATCTTTAATTTGCTGCGATACACATCTTGACTGGCAGAAATTTGAATATGATGCATCAGATTTCACCAAGAAAATAGGCAGCAATAAGCAAACAATGAAACTTACTATACCAACTTTGATCGTCATCCGGCTTATAAATCGTAGCGATTATGCAACAATCCTTCTCTGATGTTTACGCGAGTATTATACATCTATACCAATAAATAAAATTGGAGTCTCTGTTTGTAATGTCAAAATAAAAGGCTTTTTTCATGCTCACGCGGTTATTTGCACGACACCTATGCCTAAAATACAGATTAAAATTTTTTTGTCTGCCTGTCTGTTTGTTCCGGGTAATCTTCAAAACGGCTGGACCGATTTCAAAAATTCTTTCACCAATGGAAAGATATAATATCAGGGAGTAACCTAGGCTACATTTTATCCCGGTATTCCCACGGGAACAGGAACTACGCGAGTAAAACGACTAAAACCGAAGCGAAGCGAGGGCGGGTTGCTAGTTGTAAATAAAACTACTACTATGATCTTAGTCCGTCCGTGACTATGATCGCTGCTGAAGTGTTCGAAAAGTCTGGCAATCAAAAATCAAATACAAACGCGATAAAATCCGTAAAGTAGTTTTATTTACAACAATCCTTCTCTTACAGGCCTATTTCTGACAGTATACTGACCGACTAACTTTAAATTTACCAATCAAATATAAATAATCAAGATTCAAAATCTTCATTACAGAATTAGTAGAAGACCAATTCGAACAATATAAGTTCTTATACTAAAGAGATATAGCATATGCCATGATAAATGGAGTTTAGTGAGAGTAAGGAATTTAGTGGCTGAACAATTTATTACTCACTTAGCCCATAAGTCGGTAGTAAATTGTGATCGCAATTAATTGTTAGCTGTCTCGTTTTGTAGCAAGTTTACTTTGTATTATCAATTTAATCTACATCTAAGTAACACAAAATGAAACATTCAATTCTTAAAATAAATAAATAAATTATTATTAATAAATTATTAATTATTATTAACAAGCGACCCGGATTCGCACGGGTCCCATGCTGATACTTAACATATTACAGAATGTTATTATATAGAACGTTCCCAACTTTTTTGTCATTAGCCAATACAAACATGTTTTCTTTAGAGGTTACTCTTGAAAGCGCGACGTATTATGCTTGTATTATATATATAAACCTTTCTCTTGAATCGCTCTATCTATTAAAACAAAACTGCATCAAAATCAGTCGCGTAGTTTTTAAGATCTAAAGACAGCGGGTAGCAACTTTGTTTTATAATATCTAGTGATAAATTATTTCCCATTAATACTAACTTAATAATATCATTGAATGTTTAAAAAGATTTAGTTATTCTAAGTAATTAGTTTCAGAAACTTAGCAATAATATTTCTAAAACTTTATATAATTGCTACTGTCAAAATGAATAAATTTCCTCATCATAATAATTTAGACATTGCTAGGAAAATAGATAAAAACAGGCAAAATGTAATCTAGTATTATTAATAACGAAAAGATAACATTTAACTAATATAATTCATCATCATCGCAGCCCACATATCCCACTGTTGGGCTCGGGCCTCCTCCATAATGGGAGGAAATTTGACCTATACCATGCTGGTCAGACATGTTGGTATAGGGTTTCATTTCGAATTTTCCTTCTCTTGCACAGATCTAATGTGCATATTGTATCCGATGGTCGTCTTTTACGACATCCACAGGCAAGATAGGGCGTGGTGAATTGTATTCTTACTCTGTCACCACACGGAAAATTTCTGGTGTTTATGTGAGTATTAAACATCTACACCAATAAATAAAATTGGAGTGTCTGTTTGTAATGTCATAATAATAGACTTTTTTCATGCTCACACGGTTATTTGCATTATACATATGCCTAAAATACACTTTATATTTTTTTGTCTGTCTGTCTATCTGTCTGTCTGTTTATTCCGGGTAATCTCCAAAACGGCTGGACTGATTTCAAAAATTCTTTAACCAATGGAAATCTATAATATCAGGGAGTAAACTAGGCTATATTTTATTCCGGTATTCCCACGGGAACGGGAACTACGGGGATAAGGCGACAGAAACCGAAGCGAAGCGAGGGCTATTTAAATAATATTACTTTAAAGATACTCTTCCGTGTGGTGACGGAGTAAGAATACAATTCACCACCCCCTATCTTACCCGTGGGTGATCGTACGAGACGACTAAGGGATATAAAACGCATATAACATCTATGCGAGAGAAGGAAAACTTGAAATAAAACCCTATACCAACACGTCTGACCAGCGTGGTATAGTAGGTCAATTACCCTTCCATTATGGAGGAGGCCCGAGCCCAACAGTGGGACGTATATGGGCTGAGATGATGATGATGACTTTAAAGATATTATCGGGTTTGTATTTTTTTTGATTGGCCGACGTTTCGAACACTTTGCATCGTTCATGGTCATGGGCGGACTAAGATCTCTCATGTCCATCAAGTCATTGTTATTACAGAAAATTTATAACTATCTACCCGATGCAGAAAATTAGTTATTAAATATTGACCCACATTTTGATACAAATTTATTGCCAGTGTAAGAAAAAAATGATTCTATATGAAAAAAGTATATTGTTTATGGTTAATAATTATTTAACATTAAAATTAATAGTAATTATATTTATATTATTACATACTAATATTCATCATCATCATCATCATCTCAGGCCATACACGTCCCTCTGCTGAACTCGACCCTCCTCCACTGTGGGAGGGAAATTGGCCTAGTATACCACGCTGGTCAAACGTGTTGGTATAGGGTTTTGTTTCGAGTTTGCCTTTTCTTATACTTACTTTATCTTAAACTAATATTATTCACATGTAAATATTAAATTTTGTCAGGTGCTCCGCCTTATATGGTTGGATATTCTATATACGCCCAATTAGGCACAAGCTATTCTACATCAATAGCAAAATAGGATTACAGTAACGCTTCGTCAACCTATCTGATGTAAGATTATATTTCAAAACTAGCAACCCGCCCTAGCTTCAGCCCTAGATTTCAGCCGCTAACCCGCATAGTTCCCGTTACCGTGGGAATACCGAGATAAAATATATCCTAAATGACTCCTTATATAGACAGCTACCTGGTTATAAAACATTATCAAAATCGGTCCAAATGTTTTAAAGATTACCTCAAACAAACAGACAGACATAAAATTAAACTGGATTTTAGGGATAGGTGTCGTGGAAATAATCGTGTGAGCATGAAAAAAGGCCAGTATTTTGAAATTACAAACAAATACTTCATTTTATTTATTTATATAAATGCAGCCCACATGCCCACTATTGGGCTCGGGCCTCCTCACAATGGAAAGGAATTTGACCTACTATACAATGCTGGTCAGACATGTCGGTATAGGGTTCCATTTCGAGTTTTCCTTCTCTTGCACAAATGTTATGTGCATAGTCGTCTTTTACGACATCCCCAGGCAAGATAGGGTATGTTGAGTTGTATTCTTGCTCCGTTACCACACGGAATACTACTCGCATTAAAAGTCGGAAATATAACGAATATATATATTTACGAAGAAATAAACCAAGCAAAATATATTCAGCTAATTAAGTAAGCAAGGCTAGCAGTTTCCAAATGAAATAACTCAAACCTTCAGGCATTGTATTATCAATTCAAATAGTTGAAAACAAAATGATAGATCGCTTCCTAACAAAATGATCTCATACTTAGTTTGTAGACATAATTGTTAATAAATGACGTAAGTTTGATAGAAACTGGTTTTGATCAAAAGTTTTGGACGTCAGGCATCACTGGCCCGGAGATGAAATTGTCTCATTATGGCTCAGGTTAACATATATTAAGCTTTTGATAGATAATCCTGGATAGGTTACTTTACGATGAATTTTAAATAATCTCAAAGAAGTGATCTTACTGTAAGTCATCATTTGCCTGCCCTTATCCCACGCTAAGTGGAATCGGCATAACATGTTCTTACCATAGCCTCCTATTAGCCGTGATATCTGCAATCACTGCTTTCATATGCATATCCTTATTCACATAATCCGTCCATCTCTTTTTGAGTCTCCCACGCTTCATACGTCCATTCACTATCATATTGATAATACGCGTTATCACATGCCATTCATCCGTCACATGTTCATATCAAGAAAATTTCGCGCTCCTAATCTTCTCTATCACGGGTGACACTTTTAGGCTTCCCCCTGAAGTTGCCATGAAGTGATTTCACTGTAAGTATAAGAAACATATATGTATATAATATGTTCCGTGTGGTAACGGATACGGACGTGAAAAATAATCGATTTTTATAATAATCGATTTTTAATCGATTATTTTTTTGTAATAATCGATTTTTACAATCGATTATTTCACTGCCAGATTCCCAAAAAAAAAGGCCATCACGCACTGCGTGCAGTTTCATACTATATTTAAAGCTCACATTTCCTAAAAAAAAGATGACCTTTTTTTTTCGCAATCCTGTTGGGAGAAAAAGTCGATTATTTTATAATTTACAATCGACTATTTTATAATCGATTTATTTTAAAGAACAAAAATCGATTATTTAAAAAATCGATTATTTTCCCTCCAAGTCACATCCCTAGTAACGGAGTAAGAATACAGTTCACTACCCCCTTTCTTGTTCGTGGATGTCGTAAAAGACGTCTAAGGGATTAATTGCAGACCACACCTATGCAAGAGCAAAAAAGCTCGAAATAAAACTCTATACTAACTCGTCTGACCAGCGTGTAGTAGGTTAATTTTCATCCCAATATGGAGGAAGCTTGAGCTCAGCAGTACGTCGTGAGCATATGAGCTGTGATGCTGTGATAAAAAAAATCTAGAAAAAGTGTGTCTTAAACATTGTGAGACATTTGTATTTCCATTAAATAAGAAGAAGTCATTTGTATTTCAGAATGTGTCGATGTATATAGAAATGTGTCTAATTAGTGTCTAAAACATTAGTGTTTCAGAAACTGTTTAGTTTTTCACCAATTATTTTTTTGAATACCACAAATTGTGTTTATCTTTCATTTATTTATATACAATTATGAAAGCGAGAACAGTGTCAGTCTTGTCAAATTCGCGATAAAAAGAGCTTAAGCGACTGCTGAATCGTGTATTTACTAGTATTCGTCACATACTTACTTGAAAGAGTGTGATTAATTCAACTCTGTTAGTTATCAATTATAAAAATTGTTTTAATTATAAATCTATACCAATAAATAAAATTGGAGTGTCTTGTTTGTAATGTCAAAATAATAGGCTTTTTTCATGCTCACACGGTTATTTGCACTACACTACACCTATGCCTAAAATACAGATTAAAAAAATGTTGTCTGTCTGTTTGTTCCGGGTAATCTTCAAAACGGCTGGACCGATTTCAAAAATTCTTTCACCAATGGAAAGCTATAATATCAGGGCGTAAACTAGGCTATATTTTATCCCAGTATTATTTAGTTTTAATACACTTAAAACCATATACATGGCCACATATTTTGGGGTGTATCTGTTACGCTGCACCTGTATGGGCCGATAGGGCCACCATAGGGGCGGCTCGCCTTAAATTACTACAGAGCCAACGATTGGCCCTAATATTCTTATGTAAAGCCTATAGAACGGTTAGTACCGAGGCCTTACCAGTACTCGCGGGTGTACTTCTGGTTGATTTGGAGATTCAGAGACGAGCGTCAATGTATTACACCACAAAGGAAACTATGAATACAGATTTCCTTCTACCGCGCGACCGAAATAAAATTGCTAGATTGTTTGCACCACAATCCGTTGTCTATGAGGAACTTTTAACTGAATGGCAAGAAAGACGAGATTCATCATCGAAAGGTCGTCGTCATCTTTATCTATTTTTCCATGCATCCGGGAGCGCCTGGAGAAGGTGTGGCTAGAGGTTGACCACTTCGTGGCCCAATTTTTAACTGGCCATGGCAACTTTAAAAGTAAATTATTTTCTTTTAAACTCGTACCATCACCATTTTTATTTATTTATTTATTTATTTATTTTTTTAAGACAACACCCTGCACTAAGGAAATAATCCTTGTATTGCGGGGGACTTTACAAACATATAATTAACGGACACAAATTACATCCAGACTCAGAACAACAATTTGTGGATCGCACAAAGTGTAGTCCCGCGTGGGATTCGAACCCCCGACACTGGCGCTGTAGGTCGCTATCTTAACCACTACGCCATCTGTGCAGTCAAATTATGTCAAATTATGTCATTATGTCAATATTCCACATCTGACCACGAGTATGAACAATCAGCACATCACATTCTCTGGGAGTGCGATCTCTGGCGAAACGAGCGTAACCTTATGTTAAACAGTTTGGAAGTCACCTGTGGGGTATAGTATACTATACGGACCTTGTAGCAACTCGAGAAAATTTCCGTGCGTTCATGCGTTTCTGCCATACCTACTGTAGCAATCAATCTTAACGCTCACATATAGGCCCCGTTAAGCTCTTCCGTATCCGTGGTGCCGTACTGCTGCGCTATCATAGCTGTACACCTTTTTACTTATTGGCTGACTAGTCATTTTGTTTTCCTGTCTCCCGCTTTACCTAGGAGGGAAGTGGAATCTCCCTTTCCAACTCCTCCTCTTTAATCTTTTCTAATTAAATTTGTTGCGGGTCCCAAGACAATTAAAATCATATCCCGGGACTGCCTGAGGGTCAAACCTCGGTGTCATTTATGGAGACCATTGTGGATCCTGGCTTACAGGAGTTACAATGGTGGGAATGTGTGGTGGGATTAGTCCCATTTAATATATCCCAGTATTCCCACAGGAACGGGAACTACGCGGGTAAAACGACTAAAAGCGAAGCGAGGGCGGGTTGCTAGTTATAAATAAAACGAGTGCAAAAAAATATTTTAGCTCAATAGTTTCTCAAGTTTATGCGAGAATTATATTTGACATTGTTGTTGTTGTTATAAGGCTAGGGGGCTAGAGCCTCCTCCGCAATGGGAGAGAAATTGACCTACTTATACTACATAGATCAACAACCCTATACGGGTTTTATTTCGAATTTTCCTTCTCTTACACAGATGCTATATGCATATTACATCCCTTAGTCCTCTTTTACGATACACAAGGTAAGATAGGGGGTGATGAATTATATTCATACTCCGTCACCACACGGAAAATATTTGGTATAAAAAGTATTTCGATCATTTTAACGAATTAATAAAAACTTAATATGTGGTAACCCTAAATAAATGTCTCATCGAGTTAACGTTTTAGTATAAAGGTAAAGTTTCAAGGGAAACTGAGAGATGAGAGATGTCTTGTAAATTTAACATTGATCTATTCATTGTGAATAAATAAACTAGTTAAAATAAATCCTATTGTTTTCGGATTATGAAAAACTATTCGGATTATAAAGACTATAATTATTTAAAAAAGTACCTCAACTTTTATCGCCAAATTGTCATCGTCATCGCCCTGCTCTATCATCCATCATTACCATCTTTCGCGTTTAAGTATCCTAATATCTGGTTGACCGAGCTTCGCTCGGAATATTTTTGTTGTATTTTTGTCGAATTTATTTAGATATATATTAATAAAAAATAAAAATTAAATAATGAAAAAAATATAAAAAAAATACAAAAAGAGAATAATAATAACACCGAGATTCGATCCGACGCTGTCTGAATGCCAAAAAAAACAAAATTTGAACCGGTCAACGTCCTACCTGAGCTATCGACGAAATTTGAATTCATATTCTTTTAAAATTTAATGTCATCATATTGTTTTGGTAAAAATACTGACAAAACAACATTTTCTATAAATAAAACCTAGCTAGATCGATTTTTTGGCCTCGAAACCTCTAGAATGACAAGTTTTATCAAAATCGTTGGAGCCGTTTCCGAGATCCTGAATATATATATATATATATATATATACAAGAATTGCTCGTTTAAAGATATAAGATAAGAGTGCTATTATTCTCCTGGTAGAATTAAATACTAAGAAAATAGTAGTATACTTCGGTAATCAGGTGTATGACCAGAAATTACAGTCAAGTTAAGCAAAAAACTAAATATATAAGTAGGTATACAATGCAGTGCTAGCAATTAATTTTTCGTCGGTTACCGCGTAGTATCTATTTCAATGCTTTACAGGATTACTGTTTTGATTTGATGTTTATTTGTAGCTATCATCACTATCAAAATAAGCAACTAACAATAACATATAAATTGAGGTTATTTTAATAAAATCAATCTTAAGGCTTATATATAGGCCCCGTTATACTGTCCATAAACCATGGTACGGTACTCCTGCGTTCAATGTCGCTGTAGACCTTTTAAATTATTGATTGACCAGTAAATTGTCTTCTAGTCTCCCGCATTGCACGGCAAGGAAGTGGAATCATTATTTTTCCACTCCTACTCTTTCATCATCATCATCATCATTGCAACCTACATACGTCCCAATGTTGGGCTCGAGCCTCCTCCCCAATGAAAGGGAATTTAACCTACTATACCGCGCTGGTCAAACAGGTTGGTACAGGGTTTCATTTCGAGTTTGCCTTCTCTTTCACAGATCTTATGTGCATATTATATCCCTTACTCATGTTTTACGACATCCACGGGCAAGATAGGGAGTGCTGAATTTTATTCTTAATCCATCACCACACGGAACTACCTCTACTATTTAACTTTTTTAAATAAAATTATTGCGCATTCTTTATCGTTCACCGACAGTTAGGAAATAATATAGAGGTTTTTAATTTATTGCGGGGATCTTAATGAATATATACATAATGAACATAGGAAACGGTCACAATCATCGCTATGTAAGTCAGTATTTCAACCGAGAACCGCAATTAAAGAACCGCAATATAAATTTAAAGTTGTTGTTTATTAATTACTAGCAACCAGCCCTCGCTTCGCTTCGCTTATAGGTTATAGTCGTTTTACCCGCGTAGTTCCCGTTCCCGTGGGAATACCGGGATAAAATATAGCCTAGTTTACGTCCTGATATTATAGCTTCCCATTGGTGAAAGAATTTTTGAAATCGGTCCAGCCGTTTTGAAGATTACCCAGAACGAACAGACAGACAGACAAAAAATTTTTAATTTCTATTTTAGGTATAGGTGTCATGCAAATAACCGTGTGAGCATGAAAAAAGCCTATTATTTTGACATTACAAACAGACACTCCAATTTTATTTATTGGTATAGATAATTGGATACCATTCATTCATTCATTTCAACTCATATGTACCTATTCCAATGCTGGACTCGAGCTTCTTTCATAATAGGAGCGAAATTAACCTAGTATACCACGCTGGTCAGACATATGGTTATAGAGTTTTGTTTCGAGTTTTACTTATCTTGTATAGACGTTATATATATATTCAATCCCTTAGATATTTTTTACGATCCCCACGGAGCCTTCCCTGTGAATTGTATTTTTACTCCGTCACCACGTCATCCGAAATTTGATATGAAGTTTGACAATGAAGAAAATCCCCATGAAAAAAAGCTGCATATCCATGAGTCCCAACAAAAAATTTCACCGTTAGAATAATAAAAAACACTATAAATTTCGCTTGTATTTTGATTAAAACAAAATCGATATTTTCCTATTTGATTTTATCGTCCATCTCCAATATTTTATGGAATATAACTTTGCCAGTATAATATAAGTCGAAAATAATTGCTATTTGTAATTTTGCCAAGCTTATCGGACGAGAACCCCAATACCGATGTCATTAATCACAGTTTTATTAAAGGGCTTGTTATTTCACTCCATCTTTGAAGGTTGTTATGATGAAAAATATACCTATCTCTGCTGCAATTATTATAATTGTTAAAAGCAAAATAATATTCATAATCTTTATTATTTTAGCTCATGGGTTACAACCTTCTCTTATGAAGAGTGAAATTGACCTACTATACAATCCTGGTCAGATAATTTTATTTTTTTATAAACACCATTTGATTATATATCAATAAGAATATTTATACTAACCGACTTCAAAAAACCGGCTAAGTCCGAGTCTTAGTCGTGCACGAAGGATTCCGCACCATTACCTATAAAAAGGGCAAAAAAACCGCGTTTGTTGTATGGGAGCCCCCCTTAAATATTTATTTCGTTTTATTTTAGTATTTTTTTTTTAATGCAAACGGTGGCATACGAGCAAACAGTACACCTGATGGTAAGTGTTGCTGCCGCTCATGGACCTTTACGAAGCCGTTGCCTACCGCGAAGAAAGTGAAGGGAGTGTGAATGCGTGCATTGAGGCTCGGTGAAACCAAGGGCACCACCAAAACCCTCCACACGCAAACACCCTCAGAAAGTTGGGCTTCCGGCTCTCTCGCTCACCGAACGAAGCGCAGTATCGCTACAAATCGCTACTACTCAGACGTCGATTTTCTGCGAGAGTGTGGTACTGCCCCGGACGGACCGGCCCGCGGCTGTAGACAGATTTGTTGTTATAGCGGCAACAGCAATACATAATTTGTTAAAATTTCAACTGTCTAGCTATCGCGGTTCTTGTGGTACAGCTTGGTGACAGACAGTCGGACGGACAGACAGCGAAGTCTTATTAATAGGGTCCCGTTTTTACCCTTTGGATACGGAACCCTAAAAAGCAAGTTCTCAATTTGTTTGTATTTTCTTTTTATATTTCACTTTGGAATTTTCGACTGGGTGAACCAATTTTGATGATTCTTTTTTTTTATTTGAAAGATGGTTATTCTCGTGTGGTCCCATTTCAATTTGGTCCAGTTCCAATAATAGCATCAATGATAAAACGGTTGAAGTAGGATTTTTTTTTTTGTTATTTTATCACACTATTTTAGATAAAATTATTCCCCGTTAAAGAAAAATATTGGGCAACTTCACGAATGCGAGATTAAAAATAGGCTACACAAGCTGTTTTTAACCACCAAAGCAAAATGAGGGTTGTTATAAATTTTATATGTCTATGTCCATCTGGGACATAGCTCCTAAACGAATTGACCGATTAAGATTCCCTGTTTTTTTTTTAAACTTACGTGATTGCGATGATTCTTAGCTATATCATCATCGTCATCTCGGCCCATATACGTCCTACTGTTGGCCTACTCCACAATAAGATGCAAATTGACCGTACCATGCTGATCAGGCACGCTGGTATAGAGAAGTTTTATTTAGAGTTTTCCTTTTCTTGGATAGATGATATACGCATATTATATTGCTTCCTCGACGGAATAAGAATACAAATTCACCACTCCCTATCTTGCCCGTGGATGTCGTAAAAGACGACTAAGGAATATAATACGCATATAACATTTATGTAAGAGAAGGAAATCTCGTAATAAAACGCTCTTCTAACTTGTCTGACTAGCATAGTATAGTAAGGTCAATATCATATAAATTTATAACACATGTTTTTATTACATGTTATTATTAACGTTCATAAATTACCCCGGTAAATGACGCTCTAACTGGTCATCATTTATATCGTACTCTAAAAATGCTTCCTTAGTCGAGGGATCGACTTTACTCGACCAGCCTAAAATTTCTCACTTCAATAACTAGTCAAGAAAATATACAGACTAACAAAGAAATTATGTTATATTCTAATAGCAACCCGCCCTCGCTTCGCTTCGGTCTCAGTCGCCTTACCCGTGTAGTTCCTGTTGCCGTGAGAATACCGGGATAAAATATAGCCCATGTTACTCCATGATATTATAGTTTTCTATTGGTGAAAGAATTTTTGAAATCGGTTTGGTGGTTTAAGCGTGAAAGCGTAATAAACAAACAAAGAAAGAAAAAACTTACTTTCCCATTTATAATATTAGTAAGGATGTTATTATTAATGTCTATAAATTGTCCCGGTAAACGTTGCTCTAACTGATCATCATTTGTATCATACTCTAAAAATGCTTCCTTAGTCGAGGAATCGACTTTACTCGACCAGCATAATCACAGAGAATTTTTCACTTCAATAACTAGTCGGTAAAATGGACAGACCAACAAAGAAATTATGTTTTGTACTATTTGCATACCTCTGTATCTTATATCTTTAACCGAGCGATTCTTGTATATATATATATTTTCAGGATCTCGGAAACGGCGCCAACGATTTTGACGAAACTTGGCATACTAGAGGTTTCGGGTCCAAAAAATCGGTCTAGCTAGGTTTTATTTATAGAAAATGTTGTTTTGTCGATGTTTTTAGCAAAACAATACACAACAATAATGACATTAAATTTTAAAAGAATATGAATTCAAATTTCGGTGTTAACGTCATGAGTTACGATAGCTCAGTTGGGAAGTTGTCCAGTTCTGTTTTTGTTTTGTTTTGGCATTCAAACAGCGTCGGATTGAATCTCGGTGTTATTATTATTCTCTTTTTGTAATTTTTTATATATTTTTCATTATTTAATTTTAATTTTTTATTAATATATATCTAAATAAATTCGACAAAAATACAACAATTATTACAACAAATATTCCAAGCAAAGCTCGGTCAACCAGATATTAGTTATTTATTCAAGCATGCATGTCTCTACAGGCATGAACAAATAATGAACTTAAAAGTCAATAGTAATTTCTCAAAAAACAGCTATTGAAATGCTACTAAATAATACAACATTTGCCGATATTGCTACTGTTTTGTCTTCAGGAAATTATGTCGTTCACTTCACAAGGTAAAACAGCAATGTTTTGACGCGTCAAACATAAATTATTTCATCAAAATTTCGTAGTAAAGCTGATTATGTTTTCCTTGTTCCGAGATTGTTCCCATCGTTACGTTGTTAATTCGATGTCTTGATTTTTTTACTAACTAAACTGTCTTGGTACTGTAAGCTGATTTCGTAATTTTGTGTTTGTAAATTGTTTTTTTCTTACGCCTTCTGCGCCCTTTGTTTGTCGTTAACGTACTTATTTAAGTTAATTATATTTAGTTTAAGCGTTTGTGGTTTATGTATTTTGTTTTTTACTAAATATTTAATAACATTGAATATTCTCTGTTTATTTTGGGCGATGTATAGGCGGCTCCGTGTGGTGACGGAGTAAGAATACAATTCACCACTACCTATCGCGAGATAGGGCGACTGTGGATGTCTTAAAACACGACTAAGGGATATAATATGCACATAACATTTGTGCAAGAGAAGGAATACTCGAAATGAAACCTTATACCAACATGTCTGACTAGCATGGTGTGGTAGGTCAAATTCCCTTCCATGGAGGAGAAGGCCCGAGCCCAACAGTGGGACGTATGTGGATTGCGATGATTATGATGATAGACGGCTTCCGTCCACATAACCGGTCGCATTTACCCTCTTCGCCCCTTTTATTGGGCTACCAAAACTGTTTCGCAAACTTCGGTGGCTTGCCCACGAAATTATCATTTCAACATACAAAAATAATATTTATTTAAAGAATTACGTAGACGTGATGATGTGATTAAATTTATTGCGTCACTCTATCTATTAAGGATTAGAGTAGGAGTGTTTTAATAGTACCCTATCTGGTACGTAACTATACATCGTTAGGTTTAATCCTAAGTGGATTAGATCTTGTAAATAAAACTACTTTTACGAATTATATTGCGTTGTATTTGATTTATGATTGCCCGACGTTTCAAACACTTTGCAGTATTCATGGTCACGGGCGGACTAAGATGTCTCACGTCCAACAAGTCATCGTTATTACAGACATTTATAATTATCTACCCGATACAGAAAATTAGTTATAAATTTATTAAATTTTGACCCACATTTTAGTACAAATTTATTGCCAGTGTAAGAAGACTTTATTTATTGCCAGTGTTGGATGTGAGACACCTTAGTCCGCCCGCGACCATGAATACTGTAAAGTGTTCGAAACGTCGGGCAATCATAAATCAAATACAACGCGATATAATCCGTAAAAGTAGTTTTATTTACAATGTGTAGTGCTCGCATAAACATCAAATATCATTATGGATTAGATCTGCTTTATCCATATAGTGACAGAGTAAGAATACAATTTACCACACCCTTTCTTTCCCCTGGAGGACGTAGATGATGACTAAAGGTTTAAATATGCATATAACATCTATGCAAGAGAAGGCAAACTCGAAATAAAACCCTATACCAACACGCCTGACCAGCTTGGTACAGTAGGTCAATTTCCCTCCTATTGTGGAGGAGGCTGCCTCGTAGGGGGATGTTTATGAGCTGTGATGATTATGGAGGAGGCTCGAGCGCTACAATGGCACGTGTACGAGTTGAAAATGATACATTGTTGAAATAGTGTTTTGTTTGATAATTTTTATCTTATAGAATCCTTACTAATATTATAAACTAGCAACCCGTCCTCGCTTCGCTTCGGTTTCGGTCGCCTTACCCTCGTAGTTCCCGTTCCCGAATTTTTGAAATCGGTTAGACGGTTTAAGCGTGAAAGCGTAACAAAAAAACTTACTTTCGCATCCTTACTAATATAATAAATGCGAAAGGAAGTTTGTTCGTTTGTTTATTTGTTTGTTACGATTTCACGCTTAAACCACCGAACCGATTTCAAAAATTCTTTCTCCAATGGAAAGCTATAATATCAAGGCGCAACATAGGCTATATTTTACCTCGGTATTCCCACTGCAATGGGAACTACGCGGGTAAGGCGACTGAAAGCGAAGCGAGGTCGGATTGCTAGTCATAAATAAAAGACCACTTATCAATCAAATACCAGATAATTTAAATTGAGGATCCAAAAATAGCAACTGTTCATAGTTTTAAGTTTTCACTTCTGTCGGCAGTGCTCTTGGCTGCTTTGTGTTTTTACATTTAGCTGGTTTTGATATCTACAGATATAACATTGACATAGCTACATATATAGTATTAGTTTTAACATCACATGTGACCATGTCAATGGCGGCTTTAATAAACTTACTTCGCATCCAAACCTGGCTATAGAAATTTTCCACACCACATAAAGAGGTATATTATTTTACATAGGAATCAAACCCACGACATTCCTCACGAGATCTCGGAACTTTACCACTTCAATAACTGTGATTGATATTAATAAATCTGTGTCAAGAACATTAAACTAGAAATTAAAATATTTAAATGCAAAAATTTTGTTACAGATGAAATAGGACCGCCATCAGAGTTATTTGACCTTAACATGTTGGTGATAATATGCAGCTCAATACTTCTTGTCATTTGCCTAATGGCCTTCTTCTGTATACTCTTCAGAAGACATAGGTAAGTGTTTATTCATCATCATCCTAGCTGGGATCGAGCCTCCTCCACGGTGTAATGCGAACTGATTTATTCTACTATCTACTACACATCATATGATTTATTATAGGGTTTTTGCGTTATCTTTAGTCACCTTTTACGACATTCACGGGCGAGATAGCTGTTGATCGATTGTATTCTAACTACGTTGATTTTTATTAGTAGACCTTGACAACTTATTGTACATCTATGTAAGTCCTACAGCTGGGCTCGGGTCTCCTCCATATTAGAAGGGAAATTGGCCTACTATAACCACGCCAGTCAGACATCTTGATATAGGGGTTTTATTACAAGTTTTCCTTCTCTTGCATAAATGTTATATGCATATTTAAATCCTTAGTCGTCTTTTACAACACCGACGGGTAAGAGAGAGGGTGGTGAATTGTATTCTTATTCCGTCACCACAGGGTTATTTTCTCTCACCACACGGATAGTACATAACATGGCTAAAACTGAACTTCCACGTTTTGTTATGGATTAAATACAGTTAGGCGGCAGATCGCTTGCGCGAGGAGCACAGCCTTGATGAGGCGATTCGCTACCGGTGACTGGGGCGGCGTAGGCGCGAATACCTGCACCTCATGCGGCCTTAGCCGAGGCCGCGGGTGACGTGACCGGGGAATTAGTCCGTCACCCGTTGAGAGGCCGACCGCGTGAGGAATAACTGACGTCCTCCCCGAGGGGACGTCGGTCGTTAGGAGGGTACCCCAAATAGGGGGTATTCCGTCGTTCCGACGTGCCGACCACTGACGTCAAGTCACCCTGCTCCGGTGGTCGGCCCAACGACGAAGGCGACGTGCATCGTGGGTGAGTTGCGGGTGTGCGTGCTTACGCCCCTCTGTCCCCCTGGACGGAGTGGTGCGAGGAGCGCGCCGACCGCAACCCACAACCAAAAAAAAAAATATTAATTCAATACAGTATCCCGTAAATCTCTGCTTACTATCTTAAGTAACGTTTCATATTGTCAGATAGGAGTGATGGCTGCTCTAGAAGTTAACTCGTGATCGGGTGCTGCTTGTGGGATCTGGTCCAACCATGTTTGAACTAAATTTAAAAAAAATAGTTATATCCTATCTCGAAGGGCATCACACTGGAGCTAAGACTATATGTAGTATACGTATAATTTTATTCAAAAGATGGTAAAAAAATGACAGCCCGCTGAGTTTCTTGCCGGATCTTCTCAGCTTGTGGCCGTGTTCCGATCCAGTGGTGGATATTGTATTGTTTGCAAACGATGTATAAATTTGACAATATGTAAGTACCCTCAAGGGGCCTATACAGAATAAATGATTTGATTTGATTTCATTTGATATGCCCTTTAAAAAATTTATAACGCCAAATGTGGTCGCCGGAACGCTTGCCAAGCGTAGCGATTACGACATTATCTTCTTCCGTAGTTATCACCTAGCCAATCATTAAAACTAATGCCAGAAACTTTTGTAATATGTGCTACGAATGAAGAAAACAAATTGAGTAATTGGGATAAGAGCAAGGTGATGAATATGATGATGATAATAATGATTGTCCTCGCTGGTTCCCCGCTCGAAGGACCAAGATTTCCCCGCTGGTTCCCTGCTTGAAGGACCAAGCTGTTTGGGGTCCTTCCGTAGTTCACGGTAACCCCGTTTTTGCTCGAAGGACCAAGATGTTTGGGGTTTTTCGTAGTTTACGATAACCCCGGTTTTAGTTATGTTGTAGTATGTAATAGTTAACATAAAACCACTATGGAGTTCAATTATTTATTATTATATACTCTAAGTTAGGTATCTGAGCCGCACCTTTCGTAAATTAATGGTAATACTACACACGTTTGTGCTTTACGGAGGAATGTTTACGACTGGCTTCATATTAATTAGGTTGTAGTACTTATAGTACGTAAATCGCTGTGTGAGCCATTTTGGCTCGTAAAATGATTAATTTCTATAGATTTACATCCATATTTTCAATTTGATAGTATATATCTTTGTAGATAGTCGAATATAATTTATTTCTCTATGAAACAATTCAAATGATATTTCTCTTGGAAACAGAATACATTAAGGATAATCCTATTTTAATTTTATTGACGTTAGAACTTGACTTCAATATCGAATAAAAAACATATATTTATTTAGATATAAATATGTCTCATATCAGCTTATATACGCGTACGTCGTTATATTTGTTATAGGCATATTATATCCCTTAGATGCCTTTTACGACATCCACGTGAAAGATAGGAGGGTGATGAATTATATTCTTACTTCGCTCACTACATGGAAATATATTTATAATTCCAAAAAAACTTAGCCATTCTTTGAAGTCGAATTTTTTGTTAACTATTGATTTATTACGCCACTAGCAGCACCCTGCCGTTTCAACTGCAGTTCCTCTTCCCGTGTAGATATCGGGATATATTATAGACTATGTATTATTCTGATATGTAAGCTATATTATTGTGAAGTTTCATCAAAATCCATTCAGTAGTTTTTGCGTGAAAGAGCAACAAACATCTTCACATCCTCGCATACATACAAACTTTCGGGTTTATCATATTAGTAAGGATAAGGATATAATCGTTTCTAAGAACTGTGTACTTTTTTCCAACAGGCAAACTTTCTCTTCACAATATCGACACTCAATCGCTGAAGAAGTGAAGTCACGCAATGAAAGTGTAGCATCACAGTCTGAACATAAGGATAGATATGCACATGCACCTAGGATATACACATCACCGGTGCATAACAGAAAGAGTAGTAAAAATGGTATGTACAGATATAACTCTTGAGAAAAATTTTGGAAAGTTTCTTTAGTGCTATGAATTCAGACAGGAATTATTGAACGAATTAAATATCCCGAAGGCAACATAAAAAAAAGATTGTAAATTATAAACATCTAATTGATACAGAGTAATTATATATTATAAGGTCCTGGAAAAAGTTTCTTCGCATTCTATATGAAAAATCAAAACATTTTTTCGAATACATTTACTTTAATTACAATATATGTCCCTACGTACATAAGGACATGTCAGAAATGGCATTTTTTTATTGTATTCTTTATTTAGACTTTAGATTTTCAATACATATGCAGTATGCAATGTGTGTATTGAAAGCCTAAAGAATACAATAAACAAATTCCATTTCTGACATGTCTTTATGTACGTAAGGACCGTCGATATGTTCCATTTTTTCAATGACTGCCTGCCGTTTTGTATGTGCAATTTTTTTCAATGACTGCCTGCTATCTTGATAGTAACATTTTTCCGTTGTGTTGAAATTTTGCATTTTGCATGCTGCAGAGCATAGCATATCCCTAAAGAAAACTTAAATAATCCCTAAAAAAAAACTAAAATAGGTTCAACTTTTTTAATAGAAGTTAATTCTTCTTAGAAATGTTCGAGATCAGCCCGTACGCGGAGTTTGCTTTAGGCTTCAGAACTTTTGACCACGTTGAAAATCAAGACCTACCAAGCAGACTTCCTAGCAGACCTAGATTTGATACTGGTACGTGCTTTTTTCCTTAAAACACGAATTCGCATGACTATATATAACTTAATGATCTCTGATATTTATGCGAGTATTACACCTTGTAAATAAAATTATTTTACGGATTTTATCGCGTTTGTATTTGATTTTTGATTGCCCGATAATACCCTATACTAATTGCACTCCGGCTGGAGAGACCTCAATACGGTGTCTGAACCGTGGAGGCCTTCCGGCCAGTGTTGATGCAGTGGCTAAAACGGCGGCATGGGGTGCTTTCCTTCAGACTGATGCAGGTCTTGACGGGGCATGGATGCTTCGGCAAGTACCTGTACACGATCGCTAGGAGGGAGAGCACACCGTCCTGCTACCACCGCGATTACGACAAGGACACGGCGCAGCATACGCTCGAGGTTTGTGCCGCCTGGGCAGTGCAGCGTCGTGAACTCGTCGCTATCATCGGTGCCGACCTGACGCTGCCGACCATTGATAGGGCAATGCTCGACAGCGTCAGGAACTGGGACGCGGTCGTAGCCTTCTGCGAGGCAGTGATCTCGCAGAAGGAGGCCGAGGGTCGCGCGCGCGAGGAGCTCAGCCTCGACGAAGCGACCCGCCGCCGGCGACTGGGGCGGCGCAGGCGCGATTACCTGCGCGTCATGCCGCCCTAGCTGATGCCGTGGGTGACGTGACCGGGGAGTTAGTCCGTCACCCGCCGAGAGGCCGACCGCGTGAGGAAAGACCGACGTCCTCCCCGAGGGGGGGGGACGTCGGTCGATAAGAGGGTACCTCAAGTAGGGGGTATTCCATTGGGCTGACCACTGATGACAAGTAACCCTGCTCCGGTGGTCGGCCCAACGACGAAGGCGACGTAGTGTTCGGGTGGGTAGCGGGTGTGCGTGCTTACGCCCCTCTGTCGCCCCGGACGAAGTGGTACGTGGTGCGCGCGGACCGCAGCCCACCCAAAAAAAAAATACTAATTCTTCTAATCAGCATGATATTTTAAGTCAATATCCCTCTTATTATGAAGGAGTCTTGATTTCAGCAATAGAGCGTATCTAAGTTGAAATAATCATGAATTTATACTAATATTATAGAGTTGAAGAGTTTTAATGACGCGTCAATAGCAGAAAATACTGCTTCGAATTGAAAGAATCTTTTAGTGCTGGGTAGCTCGTTTATCAAGGAAGGCTTACAAAAGATATAACATTAGGCTACGACCAAGAAGAGCGGGACATCAATGAAAAATATTGCAAAACCGGGAAGAATTCCTTTTGAGAAATTTCCTTGCAAGCACTGCGTCTTATAAGTTCTCCTTCAAACCCAACCTTCTCTGTGTTAAACAAGACGAAGTTAGTTGGCTAGTAAAATATATATTGCTTCAATTCAGTCAGAAATTTAGACTTTAAGTAACTAAAATCAGATAGAATATTAAACTCATCAACTATTCTCATTTGTGCATAATTAGGACCTTCGAAATATACACATTGTATGAATTTCATGTCCATACAAAATAGGTTATTATCGAAACTGTACCAATATGTTTATCGGTAAACAGAATAAATGAATTTGCAAATGCGATTCGGGAATACGTTCTGTATTATCTAAAGCTCTGTTTTCATTTATAATGATTGTAATTTAAATGCAGTGACCGCAGATTTGTGAAAATAGTTGCCGTATTAATATGTAAAAATATTATGCATCTGTTTGATTAAGTTATACATTGCAATAGACCACATATTTAGTACATAATATGGATACTTATATATTAAGAAGATGTTTAATTAAGTGATCAATGCCGAGCAGAAACAAATGAAAATAGAAACTAGAATATAGACTATGACTGTACTTTTTAGGGTTCCGTAACCAAAGGGTAAAAACGGGACCCTATTACTAAGACTTTGCTGTCTGTCCGTCCGTCTATCTGTTACCAGGCTGTATATCAAGAACCGTGATAATTAGACAGATGTTTTTTTTTTACAAATTATGTATTTCTGTTGCCGCTATAATACCAGATACTAAAAACGAAATAAAATAAATATTTAAGGGGGGCTCCCATAAAACAAACGCGATTTTTTTTGCGTCTTTTTATAGATAATGGTACGTAAAACTTCGTACGCAACTCCGACTCGCACTTAGATGGTTCTATTTATGATATAAAGACTCACCGTTAATGTTTTTAAGATAACAATACCCTATCCTAATGCTTGTTGGTTGATATTTTTTTTTTTTTTTTTTGTGTGTACAGCTGTTGGCCGCAGATGGCCTTGACAGCTTGACGCGGACTATGGGTGAGCGCTGAGGGCTCTCAACCCGGAGAAAAGTATGCTAAGCGACATCGCCCAAGAGCTCGGGGAACGGACCTCGGCTTGGGGTGTCGCTGGAGGCAAAGTGGGCGTGCCCACGTTTTTAGTCGTGACTTTTACGCGGCGCGGTTTCGCACCTCGACGGCGAGGGCGGAACCGCGGATATTTATTTGTTAAGGCCTCGCGGGCCGTGTAGGCTCTTTGTTGAGCGAGTGTGATATTGTTGTCCTCTTCGTCGAGGACGTGACGAGGACGTCGGATGGATTTGTTGTTTGATAGAAAACCTGTCGTAACATGTCTCATTTAGGCATCGACTATTCGAAATTTTCATATCAAATTCGGTTATGGTTTCGGATATATTTACCCTTAGTATATCCGATAATAATTTTCTCTGTGGTGATGGAATAGGAATACAATTCACCACCCCCTCTCTTGCTCTTAAAGTATTAAATAAGCTTATAACATCTATGCCAGAGAAAGAGGACATCTGACCAGCGTGGTGCTAAGGTACTGAGGTTAATTTCTCTCTTCATACAATATGAGTTGAATGCTTGATATTGATGATATCCGGAAATTTCAGTTTTTGAGCTCCGTAATATCTCTAGTAGGTTTGTATTTTAACCACTATGCCATCTGTGCAGACAAAATAAAGATAACAGAGAATTGTACAAAATTCAAAAATTTGTATAGGAAGAATAAATTGAACTTTATCAACTGTCTTCAAATTAAGCACAAATATTCTTCAATAAAATTATTAAAACACTTTAACAGTATTTGTAAATTTTGATTCTTTGAGAGTATAAAATAGCTGATTAGACTTTGAGGTAATGGCGACTTTTACTCAATTTCTTATTGAATTATAGCGTTCTTATTTTTATAATGTAGAGATTCACTATAAAGGAATATTCTGTAAATCACCCACTTGGATTATATATTCATCGCTGAAGGTAAAAAATGGGGTGTGAATATTTCTTTGATATTTTTCATTCTACATCACGAATAAACATATATAACGGGTATATCACAAAAGATTTCGGAATGCGAAGTCGAGATCTGCCTGCGTTGGTCTATATAATTATTTATTACTTGTACCTACATAAGTCAAAGGTTTTTCCTATACTACATATACATTTCTTATACTACCATCTTAGAATAATAACATATAGAAGGTAAGTCTACGCACAAAAAGTGAGGCATTTCAATTGGAGCCTAACGGAGCCTATGCCGGAACAGTCCCGTAATGTACAAGTCATTGCACTACACGAACGTACGCAACTCTTAAAAAATAAATAGGTAATTATGACGGCTTGTGCATTCAAATGGTGCCACAATATATTTGAAAAACATAAAAAGGTTTTTAACATTACTTTTAAAAGTATTTCGACGATTTATGTTAATAAAAACAAAATTAGATTTCATAATTTGTATAGTGGTTTCCCTGTGTACGTGTGTAGTCGTCTGCCCGCCATTAGTATTTTTAGATTCAAATTTTTAAAGTTCGAAGTACTGACACTATCCTCCTATACGTTATTATTCCAAGACTACCATATTATATAATATAGTTGTACGTGTTATGATATAGTAAGACTCATTGTACTATATTGTCATAGTACTACTGTTCTCATTTATCTACCTCTTCGTGGTAGAAAGAGGATCATAACCAAAAGTTATGTAATATAGATTGAGAAGAAGGATTATAATTGAAGACATAAGACGCAAAAGTATAAGTAAATTCTTATCTAGTAAATGAAAAGGCTTTTCCCGTGTGGTGACGGAGTACGAATACAATTCGCCACCCCCAAATCACCACACATTACCCGTGGGTGTCTCAAAAGGGGAATGAGGGATTAAGTATGCATATGATAGAGAGATATATAATACTAGCTGACCCAATAGACGTTGTTCTATTCAAATTTAAAGAAAGTAATTCTCTTTGAAATCGATCCCAGCGCCACCTACCGTGGCCAATTGCGAATCTAAATAATTCTCGAATCCCCTTGAACACACACAAAAAAATTCATCAACATCGGTCCAGCCGTTTAGGAGGAGTTCAATGAAATAAGCAAGAAAAGGAAAACTCGGAGTAAACTTCTATACCAATACGTCTGACCACCACAATTTATTGTGGAGGAGGCTCGAGCTCAATATTAAAACGTATATGCTCTTAAATGAAGATGATGATGAATTTACAGGGAGTATGAATGTTTCCCGTGCGGTAAAGGGTTGAAAAATCAATGTATTATCTCCCCTTTTCAAATTCAAATCCAAACACTAGCTTACTGATTTTATATCCTTTACCGCTGAGAGTACATTGCCAATTATTATGCGGAAGATGAAATGCCTAGGTGGGATTTATATCACATGTCACACCTCTCCTCACCTCTCTCACATCTTTTATGTAGTACTATATAAATAATAATACAAATACCTTGGAAACACCTGCACCTATTCAATATTCAGTATCATAGATAAATTTCTTCAAAATTGTGTCATATTTTCATATCACGCAATATCTTGATATTATAAGATATTATTTAGACACTGGATGAGATTATAGCAAAATTGAAACCCAGTGAAAACATAAATATTAAAAAAAGCAGCCAAATTCAGTATTATGACAATTATGGTTGTCGACTTTACTGACAAAAGTCTTGAAATATAAATGGGCGCTAAGTTCTGTCATCAATATGATGATGCATTAAAATATATACATTAGAAAAACGAATGCGACGACGAATTCAATTCGGCTGGGCAACTTAAGATCTTCTCGTCCATTATGCCGCAGTATCTGAAAACAAATTTTTATAACCAGTGTGTATTTTTGTTTGAGTTTGGCTTGACATGCTGCCGCGTGTCTAGATGTATCCTTCAGTTTGTATTCTTACCATATTAAAATAGAGCTATGCAACTTGACCATATGATCATCATTATTGCAGCCTCCTGCACAATAGGAGAGATGTTGACCCACTTTACCACGTCGGTCAGACGTCTTGGTATAAATTTCTATTACAAGTTTTTCTTCTTGTTCATTGGTGTTATATGCATATTAAATCCCTTAGTCAGCTTTTACGATATCCACGGGTAAGAAATAGCTTGATAAATTGTATTCTTACTCCATCACCACACGGAGGCGGGCTAGACCAATAGATATCAAAAAAAGGCAAATTGGGCTATCATTCCCAGTTGGTATAGATATTTTTTGAGTTTTCATTCTCTTTCATTATCTATCTTCTTCTACTTTTACGGGAAAGGAAGAGCTGATGATACATTATATTCCCACTCCGTTACCACAAGAACATTACAATAATTGTCCGTTACCAAAAAAAAATAATTTAAATGTCGCTATCACATCCAGTTACTACGTAAACTAAATCTAGTTATAGCGTTTCGTTTGATTTATGAGACAGTTTTCCGTCGTATATTTTGGGCTGACATTTCAAATGAAGGGAGGCTATTCAAATTCTAGACTTTATTATTAATTGAATTTTCCACAAAGCTTCAGTAAATTATTGTCATTATTTAATTATATTGTAATTGGGTGGCGTACATTACTACGTATGCTGCAATTTAATTTTATTAAAGTATATTAATTGCCGTTTAGTGACAACTTACACTTATTTGAATACTAGCAACCCGCCCTCGCTTCGCTTCGGTTTTAGTCGTTTTACCCGTGTAGTTCCCGTTCCCGTGGGAATACCAGGATAAAATATAGCCTAGTTTACTCCCTGATATTATAGCTTTCTATGGTGAAAGAATTATTAAAATCGGTCCAGCTGTTTTGAAGATTACCCGGAACAAATAGACAGACAGGCAAAAATTTTTTAATCTGTATTTTAGGCATAGGTGTCGTGCAAATAACCGTGTGAGCATGAAAAAAACCTATTATTTTGACATTACAAACAGACACTCCAATTTTATTTATTGGTATAGGAAAACTGGTTGTTGATTATTTATAATATGGCGTTAAAAGTTCATAAATCCATACCAAAATGGATGATGAATCCTTGTGATGAAATGATTCTTAATTGTGCCAAATTCGTATTATAGTTCAAAATGCTCTATGACATGTCCTTCTTTAAACGAGATTTAAGAAGAGTATTTTCTTCACGGTAGGCAACAGCTTGGCTGTGCCCTGGTATTGCAAAGGTCCATATGAGGCAGTATCACTTACCATCAGGTGTGCTGCTTGCTCGTTTGTCACCGTTGGCAATAAAAAAATTGCCAAGCTTAGAAGTTTCTATTAATCGATAGCTCTCATTTTTTTTCCTAAAACCTACTATCAGCCCCTAGTTAACTTATCCAAAGTTCAAATAAATCGATTCACGTATTCCTAAGAATATTGTTTACTTCTGATTTTTATATATTTTGCGTTTTCTCAAAAACTAATTGAGTTAAAAATCCAAAACTTTCAGAATCTTATTATTACTTAAAAATCCTTTCAATATCGTGCCAATATCGTTTGACTATGCTTACTACATCTAGAGCCAAATAAAGATTTTGACAGACCATATCAAAAATTTTTGTACATTATTCAGTCTAATTCAACCAATCATAATTACTTTTGACGTTTATGTTAATCAATCTCCATTGTTTGAGTTCGCGAGATCTTTTTTTAATTACACCAGTGGGCAAAGTTAGATTGCTTTGTGAAATTATTAATCAAAGTTCGCAAAGTGTTGTGTCTGTTTTTTAAAATTGTGTACGTGTGTACTGTTGAGCTTTCATTGTAGGAACGATTTTGTTAAGTACGATATTATTGGGCTAATATTTTGTAATGAATTTGCTGAATAGTAGCAGCTTTTCCGAGTGGTGACGGAGTAAGAATACAATTCACCACACCCTCTCTTGCTTGTGAGTATCGTAAAAGACGACTATAGGATATAATATGCAGATAACATAGATGCAAGAGAAGGAAAACTCGAAATAAAACTATGTCAACATGTCTGATCAGCGTGGTATAGTAGGTCAAATTCCCTCTCACAATAGAGGAGGCCCGAGCCCAACAGTGGGACATATAAGGGCTGAAATGAGATGAGCGGATATAAATACTATCAATCCCTTTTTTTTTTGGCGAGCTATGCTCTGGATGCACGCCGTCCGTTCCGTCCAGGGTGACAAAAGGTCGGCGAGCAGCTCCATAATCCACTGTATTCCCCTCCTCTTTGTCATTAGGCCACCCACTCGTACCAGCAATGGGATGTATGTGGGCTGCGATGATGATGATGATCAAGTAATTGGGATAAGAAGATAGAATGGTGAAGATAATTAAATGAAGTTACTTCTAATAAGCAAAAGGATGGACCCCGTCTGTTGGCAAGTGTTAAGAATTAAATGTGTCTCCATTCCTTACTTACCCGTGAAACGATTATTCATTCTTTCATCTTCAAACCTATCGTCTCTCACTGTTGTATAGCTTTTCCTAGGGAGAGAAAATATTTCTATCGTACACTTGATGGTGGATTGGCAATCCCAGCTAATGTTATATGTTAACCAAAAGAATGCTTCTACGCATTTTTTTGGTAATTGCGCAGTAATTTTTACCATTCCTAAGCAAAGTGTGGCGAGACCCACTACTCTTAACCCATTACCATAGTTAATTTCATTGAATCTCTGCCTTTTCTCATATGCTACGATTCCAATATATCCTGAATAAAATGTTTGCAATGAAGGAAGAGACTGCTCTTCCTGTACTGTACACTGGTACAGCTCTATAACCTGCCCTATTACCCCTCACTGCCAATGGAGTGCCACAACCGATACCTGGACTTTGATATAACTAATTCCACCACACATGCCCACCAGTATATAAGCCCGGGTTCATATTAGTTTTCATAAAAGACATCAAGATTTGACCCTCAGAAAGTCCCGGGAAATACTTTTAATTGTCTTAGGACCCTCAACAAATTTAATTAGAAACGAAAAAAACAAGAGCTCTCAAGAAACTCCGAAAGATTCCATTTCCTTACCGTGCAAAGCAGAAGATATGATGCATAATTGGTTAAGAGATAAGTGCATATAAAACTACCTGAAACGCAACATTACAACACCACGGCCCCTTAAGCTCGTTTGTATGACCGAGCTTAAGAGGTCTATATGTGAGCTTTAAGATTGATTGCATTAGTAGGTATGGCAGAAACATCTAAACGTACAGATTTTTCTCGATTTGCTACAAGGTCCGCGTAGTATATTACATCAGACGTGACTTGCACACTACCTAATATGAAGTCGTACTTGTTGCGCCAGAGACTGCACTCTTAAACGATGTCATGAGCTGTTTGTTCAAAATCGCATATTTAAGCATATTGTCGACTGCATATTTAGTAAGAGAAGATAAGTTTTGTGAAGAGCGAAAATAAGTCGATTTTGTGTTCCCATTTAAGTATGTAATAATGTGTCTTTGCAATGCATGATCTATGTCAAGACCCGCTAATGTGGCCGCAACAAAACGCCGTAAAGTCGCCCTCACATGGATGTTATCTTTCCTATTATGTGGATACTTTTCTTCGCTGACCTATCAGCTACATAATACCTCTCACGCCGGTGATATTTCTGCAAATCACGTCTTGCTTTCTTCCGACAATCAGTGAACTTACCTAGAATTATATTTGCCTAAAAATGGCAAAAATAAACGCTTAAAACAACCAAAAATAATTTTATCAATTTAATGACGCACGTTGCTTCCCCATCATAAATATCCTTTAACGAAACAGCGTCTCCAAATTGGAATTGGTTACAAATCGAAAACGTTACCGAGCTAAATGAATTCCCTTTTCTTACGTCACCCGCTGCCTTCCTGACCCTACCAGACTTCGTGTCACCATTAATCTTGATCTAATTTAATAAAATTGATGACTCCGTTCTTCCGTTTAGTTTCGACGAAATTCCAAGTACAATAAGTCCTTCTAGCAATTTTAATTGATCTGTCAGGGTTGTAAGTGTTTTGAAAATAGCCGTTTTATCTCATCTTTTCATTGTTTAAATTCTCCTTTATTGGATCCCCGAAGGCTCTTGATATTTCGCAAATGTAATTTTGACAAAGCAATCGATTAGAATTATTCACTGAAGTGGGTTCTGCAGTTTTCGCTCTGTTAAATAGATTATTATGATGTGGTTCTCAAAGAAATTATCCGTATGAGAATGGAATATTAATGCCACAACCCCTGTCATCTTAGGTAGGGATTCTAAGGGATAAATATATGTATAGCTAGAAAACGTTACAGTAATAATAAAAAGATTATTATTAATGTCACAGCATTATTGTAAATAAAACTACTTTTACGGATTATATCGCGTTTGTATTTGATTTATGATTGCCCGACGTTTCGAACACTTTACAGCATTCATGGTCACGGGCGGACTAAGGAGTATCACGTCCAATAAGTAATCGTTATTACAGACATTTACAATTATCTACCCGATACAGAATAATAGTTATAAATTTATTAAATTGTTACCCACATTTTAGTACAAATTTATTGTCAGTGTAAGAAGAAAATGATTCTATATGAAAAAATTATATTGTTTATGGTTAGTAATTATTAATTATTAAATTTGTAGCAATTATTGTTACAATTTGTTGATTTAAAACTAACAAAACTAATATACTACCACCGAATCGGAACGCGGCCACACTGATATAATCCGTAAAAGTAGTTTTATTTACAATGTGTAGTGCTCGCGTAAACATCAGATATCGTCACAGCATTAGATGAAAAATAATAATGAAATCCTCAAATTAGCGTGGTAAAGTAAATCAATTTTCCTTTCACTATAATGGAGGCCTCTGTCTAATAGTGGGGTATATGAAATCGTATAGCAGCAAACGATTTTGGCTTACTCAAAAGAAGAATTAATAGCCCACAACAGTTTGCAAGTCGAACAGGCGTTTTCACTCACTGCATTTCTATAGCTGGTGCGCCTTAAAAAAGTTGAAAATTATAACATCTCCATACCATAAAACTTATTTTAGCAATCTGTTTTTACAGAATGAAAATATTTTTATAAATGCAATCTTCCCTGGGAGACTTCCCGGGAGAGAATAAAACTACTTTACGGATTTTATCGCGTTTCTATTTGATTTATGCACGACGTTTCGAACAGTTTACAGCATTCATGGTCACTGGCGGTCTGTCCACCAGTATAAACGTAATGAAATTCGTAGTTTTATTTACTATTTATAATACTCGCGTAAACATCAGAAATCATTACTTAGTATATACAATCCCAGCTCCAATGTTAAAGCACATAATATTTGGAACGCAAGAGATAATTTATTTTTATTGCTGATGATGGCAAACAAGAAAGCACCTGATGGTAAGTGATGTTGCCGCTCATAGACCTTTGCTAAGCTACCACCTACCACGAAGAAAGTCAAGAGAGTGTGAATACATGCAATGAAGTTCGGTGATACTAAACTCGTCACCAAAATCTACCACGCGCAAACACCAGAAAGTTGATTTTCCGTCTCTCTTGCTCACCGAACGAAAAGCAGTAAAAAATTTCTACTACTCAGACGACGATTTTCTGTGAGAGTGTAGTAATACCCTGGATGAACCGGGCGATTCAATCTTTTTTAGAACTGATCTTTATATATCAATTTTAATTTAACAATTTTTTTACAGAAACAAGTTTCCAAAACCGTTCAGAATCAGATGACAGTGACAGTACTTCAAAAGCCACAGTCTCTGCGATGCCCAGACGTAAGTATATCAATCAATTTATCGTTACCATCGTTTAGGTTTTTGCAGTGCACTGCTGGACGTAGGAATCTTCCAGAGGATGCACGGTCATTCATTGGCATCCTTAAAATATGACAAAATCGCCACTTAAACTTGCTGGGTTGTCGATTACAATAGAATTTTAAACTAGTATGTTCTTTTCTTATTAAATATCATCATAAGAAAGAAAACAAAAATAAAAGACAACAGAAAATATGAGAAATATTAAATGGAAATGATCAGGCCATGTGTATAGAATGGGAAATGACAGATGAACCAAGAAAATAACAGAATGGGTACAAAGAGAAGCAAAAAGGTGCAGAGGTTGATCAAAAAGGCGATAGGACGATATATTTAAAGAAAGATATGGAGCAAATTTGAGACTACAGGCTAAGAATAGAGAGAACTGGAGGAAGTTGGAGGAGGCATACGCCAAAAAGGCGATTTCCACAAATCAAGATTAGGTTTAATACTTTTACTTGTAAATCAGTTATTATTTTAATATTAATAAGGAAAGATTGTGGTTAGAATAAAGGCTATTTTATTTATTTATTTTAGTATGTTCTCTTAATCTCTGTGGTGACGGCGTAAGAATACAATTCAACACTCCCGTGGATGTCGTAAAATATGGCTAAGGAATATGATATGTAGATAACATTTCTGTAAGATTAGGAAAACTCAACAATAAACTCTATACTAACACGTCTGATTAGCGCGATTTAGTAGATCAATTTCCTCCAATTGTGGAGGAGTCCCAAGCCCAACAGTCGGCCTTACGTGGGCTGAGATAATATTTCTCAAGATAACGCTGTTATTGATGATCTTACTAATAAGTTAGGGAAGGTAACAACTATAACTTTATCCATCGCTACCCGAATCAATTTTTACTCATAGATAAAATAGTTACTTCAGAAATTATTCCGATACAGTTCTCACGGATAATAATAGATTTCGACTTAAAAAAATATATTATTCCACTTTTATCACACGGTAATATGTTATCTTCGTATATCGTAATATGTTATCGTCTTATTTTCTTACTGGATTAATAAAAATCAACTGTAAAATCATCAGAAGAATGGGTAACAGCACTCTCCTGGGAAACGTGCTTCAATTTCGATAACCAACCTCCTGCCAAGTGTAGCGATTATAATATCCCATCTATGCTCTGACGAATGATAGACGTTGATATGATAATGTATAGATGGGTATAAAAACAACTCTAAACATTGCTTTTTTTTTTGCTAAGGCAAACAAGTTGAATGATGATTTCCATAAAAAAAAAATTAAGCAAAATTTAATCAAAACCTTCCACTTGAACTAAGTTTCATCAGCAGCGACTGCTTTGTTTTGTTAATAAATGCTAATTTCATCTTTTGCTTTTACGCTATCCCAAGAGTAAAAGTTTTAAAAACGTTTTTTCCATCAAATAGAAAAGACGCCTCCTATGGAACATTCAGAGATTAATTAGTTTTTAAATTGTCTTGTTGGTATTACGTTATTAAATTATGTTTAGCCGCCAAAGATTATGTTTAGGATTATGTTCGGATATTATCGAAGTTCAATCAGTTAATCTATATCCATTGTTGCACATAAATATGACTGTACATATGGTGTAGTAACTAGTAGGTAAGATACCGACGTACCGTGCCAATGTCGCGGGTTCGAATTCTACGTAGGATAAATAGTGTGATTCACAAATTGTTGTTCTCAGTCTGGTTAGAATTTATGTTGAGTGTTTTTAAGGACTCCTACAATACAAGAAATATTTCCTTAGTTCAGTTTGTTGCATTTTTTGCATGGGCTATGGTTAGCACACACGCTTTATTCCGTCCAAAACGATGCAAGGGCGGTGCGTAGCCGCCATTGAGCCGATCACGCGTACCAAATTTCTTGACGTCCGTGGCCAGCCTAGCGAAATACCTTTTCGCATATCGCCCCTCACCCCATGGATCGCCGGGCATCCCAATCTTACTAACATATTGGAGTCGCTGGAGCAGCGGAGAGACTCTGTGTCACTCTGTGGGGTACTCTACCGACTCTTTTACGGGTAGTGCTCCGAGGAACTGTTTGACTTGGTACCACCATTACCATTCTATCAACGTACCACTCGACATCGCGAGCTTGCTCGTTTGTCATCGTTGATAATAAAAAAATGAAATTTAAAAAAAAAAGTGGTTATCAATTGCTGACCCTAACTCATTCCTTCACTGTCGCGACTTATTATAGCTGTAAATCCGTGTAAACATCTGTATTAATAATTACGAATACACTTGCATATGTCCAAATTAATGCAAAATTTCAACAATTCCAATCCTCATTATAAAGTGTATGGAAATATATCATCATTTATTATCATTCCAACTTGTCTATTACTGCCGAAGCGACTTAAATATGTACATGTATCCTGTTCATCTAAGGCATAGAGTCTTAGACACACATTTTTGAAGTCACTATAATTGTTATGTTTTATTGTTTTTTGTATAATATACATTCTAATTACGATCCATGACCGTTATAAACTACAACATATACGAATAGTTGTTCTATAACCTGGACCACTCTACATATAAATTTAGTGTGTAAGTTTACCATTAATTTTAATCAAAATAGTTATCTAATTGATTTTTTGATTACAGGCCACTGCCGCACTCCACATCACAGATAACAACGGAAGCATTGATTACAATAGAATAATAATTTAACAATTTATAAGATTTCATTTCATATTTTTAAGCATATCAATATAAAGTAATCGTAAAGAGAAAATGTTAAAATAATTTGTAATAATTCTTAGTATTTATATATCTAACTGTTCAGTAATTAATAAGTAGAAGATTAATAATTATTTTTGTCGCAATATGTTGTAACATTTCATTTTTATTTCCAATTCGCGGCAATTCATCACAAAATCATTTTTAATGTTTTAAATATTAATTTTGTACAATAACCAATGGCATAATTGTAAATCAATTTCAATATCATCATTTCATTAAGAAAACTAAATAAATTATGTAAAGAGCCTCATTGCATTGTTACAGCAAAATTTAGGAGCGAAGATAGAAGAACATATTCTTTCGAAAGTCTCATAAAAATACAACGTAATTTTTATATTGAAATAAAAATAATATCTAAATTGTATTCTGCTGCACTAAAAAACCACAAACAAATAAAACAAGCAAGAAGTTATAAAGCGTGCTTTCATAATCGTCACCTCCTTAAGCAA
Source organism: Lymantria dispar (assembly GCA_032191425.1). Lineage (NCBI taxonomy): Eukaryota > Metazoa > Arthropoda > Insecta > Lepidoptera > Erebidae > Lymantria > Lymantria dispar. Next base: position 14,601,922 of record CM063465.1, on the reverse strand, counting down.
CAACTATGGTAATATAGATGAAACATTGATGGCATGTAAAAAAAACTTTAGATGTCACTTCCAATTTAGAAATTCTTGTTAAAAAACGGGTATAGCTTGAACTAAATTGGAAATAGAGCTTTAAAAATAAAACACCCCAATATTGTAAAACGCCTATCATGCCAGAAGAACTTTTAACATATGCCTATCCTCTTCTCATTAGGATGTTTTTGTTTAATTTAATGTTATTTATTTGTTATTTTACTTATTAGATCAGTTTAAGATCATAATAAATCGTGTCAAAATATCTTTATTGAAAGACTGATGTTTTAACGTTTTAGTCATAAGTTATTTTCGTGTCAAAATTATAATATATAAGTGATGTGACTTATTTTGGTAATTATGTATAACACATTTTGGAAAACCTTTTTAGGGAACAAAAGTACGTAATAAAAATAACTTAAGCCATTACTATAATCCGTAATTACGCGTAGTATGTTACGATTACGCGTAACTATGCGATAGGGGAGTTAAGACCTTTTTCTAGCGAAGCAATTTTTCACGCGTATTTAAGGGAACTAAAACATACACTCTTTTTCTTTCATAATAAATGAACGATTTTCCGTGTGGTGACGGAGTAAGAATACAATTCATCACCCTCTTTCTTGCCCGTGGGTGTCGTAAAAGACGACTGAGGGATTATAATATACACACAATATCTATGCAAACGAAGGAAAACTCGAAGTAAAACCCTGTACTAATCCGTCTGACCAGCGTAATATAGTAGGTCAAATTCCCTTTCACAAAGGAGGAGGCCTGGGCCCAACAGTGGGATATATTTGGGCTGAGATGATGATGATAAGATAATGATGAATAATTAAATATTTCCTTATAAAAGTTTCAATTCTTTCACATGGTTTTATAGTACACCCTTACCAATTTTTTTTCTATGTACGTATAGTTCTTAGTGATAACTAGAATTATTGCTATGAATATATTATGATATCATCATAATCATCACAGCTCATATACGTCACACTGTTCAGCTTAAGCGTCCTCCACAATAGGAGGGAAATTGACCTACCTCTGCATATTATAATTTCTTGGTCGTCATTCATGACACCCACGGGCAATACCATATCATTCACTACATTATTTCGATGTAGTAAATGGTATTATTACGCCACCAAATAGAAAATGAAATAACTAGTCATCATATATCTACTAAGGAACTAAAACTGCAGAAAATATCATCATCATCACAGCCCACTTACGTCCCACTGTTGGGCTCGGACCACAATGGGAGGGAATTTGACCTACTATACCATGCTGGTCAGACATGTTGGTATAGAGTTTCATTTCGAGTTTTCCTTCTCTTGTACAGATGTTATGTGCATATTATATCCTATAGTCGTCTTTTACGACATCCACGGGCAAGAGATAGAGAGTGGTGAATTGTATTCTTACTCCGTCAACACACGGAAGAATCTAATCACGAATCACGGAAGATCTATCAAATAAAACTATCTCAAAGAGATTCGTTTCAAATTCAAAGTTCAATATCCGTAATTGATATTCGAAGTAGTATTTAAAAATCATTAAATATTACTCAGTTTGACATAACCACGAACATGATTACCAAAATATGTCGCCAGTAATTAGGAATAACTGCCAAATTAATTTTAATAGGAGTTCCAGTTTCACTATCTCCCAAAGTTAGAACAACTTCGAATTGAATAGTTGTTGAACTAAGGAGCTTACCCTAACCTTACCATTAGCAGGGACGGTCTTTTGTTAAACTAGTCATTTAATTGTGAAATAAATGTTTGAAGTATCTACTTTGGTGTTTTATTTATGTTTTCATTATTAAAGGCATGTGTAGTGTGATGAGAATAGATACAGATAAAGACATTTTTACAGAAACTAGCTTTTTCTAAGTCTTTCCATGTAGAAATCATACGTGAGCCAAAGACTGTGTGCAGAGGGTTCAAGGTAGATTTATGAGGCGGCGGATCGCCTGCGCGAGGAGCGCAGCCTCGAAGGGGCGATCCGCCGCCGGCGACTGGGGCGGCGTAGGCGCGAATATCTGCGCCTCATGCCGCCCTAGACGAGGGCGCGGGTGACGTGACCGGAGAATTAGTCCGTCACCCGCTGAGAGGCCGACCGCGTGAGGAAAGACCGACGTCTTCCCCGAGGGGCGGACGGCGGTCGATGGAGGGTACCCCAAATAGGGGGTATTCCGTCGGGCCGACCACTGACATCAAGTCACCCTGCTCTGGTGGTCGGCCCAACGACGAAGGCGACGTGCATCGTGGGTGGGTTGCAGGTGTGCGTGCTTACGCCCATCTGTCGCCTCGGATGGAGTGGTGCGAGGAGCGCGCCGACCGCAACCCACCCCAAAAAAAAAAAGTAGACATTTATACTCGTTCTATAAAATACAAAATTATTTAAGTTATGTTTCTATTATTTAATAAGGTTACTCTATATATGAGTGATTATTCGTGCATAAGTTTTAAATTAATAAGTAATGAAATAAAGATGTCACTGTGAAATTTAGTCCCCTGTTTTATACCCTTCAAAGATGAAAGTTAAAAGACGTTGACACTTGTTTCTTTGCTTTCATCATCATCATCGCAGCCCACATACGTCCCACTGTTAGGCTCGGTCCTCCTCTAAAATGGGAGGGAATTTGACCTACTATACCATGCTGGTCAGATATGTTGGTATAGGGTTTCATTTCGAGTTTTCCTTCTCATGTACAGATGTTATGTGCATATTAAATCCCTTAGTCGTCTTTTACGACATCTACGGGCAAGATGGGGAGCGGTAAATTGCATTCTTACTCCGTCACCACACGGAATAATTTCTTTGCTTTTCTCAAATACGTCCCACTATTGGGCTTGAGTCTCCTCCACAATAGGAGGGAAATCACCTTACTATACCATGCTAGTCAGACATGTTGGTATAGGGTTTCCTTTTGAATTTTCCTTCTCTTGAACAGATGTTATGTGCATATTATATCTCTTAGTCGTCTTTTACGACATCCACAGGCAAGATAGGGAGTGGTGAATTGTATTCTTACTCCGTCACCACATGGACATTATATTTCTTAGTCATCTCTTATCCGGCAAGAAAGTCAATAGTAAATTTTACTCATAATTCGTAACCACGCGGCAAAGTTTTAACATTAATAAGAACTATATTCGATCTTAAATTGGCAAAAGTTATGTGTTAAACAAATAATCATCATCATTTCGGCACATATAGGTCCCACTGCTGGGTTCGAGCCTCCTCCAAAATAAGAGGGAATTCGACCTTACTAGGTATACCATTCTGGTCAGACAGGTTGGTATAGGGTTTTGTTTCGAGTATTGCTTCTCTTGCACATATGTTTTATGCATATTATATCTCTTAGTCGTCTCTTACGACATCCACGGATGAGAGACGGTGTGGTGAATTGTAATCTTATTCCGTCACAACACAGAAGACAAATTAAACAAATTACACAAAAACAATTAAATATGCTACACAAATACTGATATATTTCTCTTCTCATCTTCTGAAATAATTATATCCTTATTTGCATCAGCCAATAAGCATCCACTGTTAGGCAGAAGTATTTTTGCCTGATTTGTCTGGAGCAATGGAGGGGATGATGCGTAATCCAATAACCTATCATACACCTACGGTGTGCTACCGATATCCCTCCTTGCTTCAGTGATCCGGTCGATCCTTCCGAGTACCGTCTCAAGTCAACGCCCGGAAGCTTTTGCTGTCGTCCTCACGAGATTAAACTAAGCTCGGTTAGCGATTACAATTAGTGTTATAATAATACAATATGATTGATAATATCTGTAAACCATCATCCTTATTCAGCCTTTCGACGTCCACTGCTGGACGTAGGCCTCCTTGATGTGTCACTTATATGAGAGGATGATGCCGTAATTACCATCCGTTTGGCGATCATCTATAAATACGTTAAAGAAAAATGTTGAAGCGTTGAATGTTCAAAAATATTGTTGTCGGACGATTTTAAGTATCTCTTCATTCATTTCTTTATACGGTTACTTGACTTCAATCAGCTACAGTTTATCAAAAAAAAAATCGACAAAACGAAGAAATGTAGTAAAAAATCAACAGCACATTTTTCGTGTGGTAACGGAGTAAGAATATAATTCACCACTCTTTATCTTGCCCGTGGATGTCGTAAGAGACGACTAAGGAATATAATATGCGTATGTAGATGTTATACGCAAGAGAAGGAAAACTTGAAATAAAACCCAAAGCATGGTAGAGTAAAGTTTTTTGCCCTTCTATTTTGTAGTAGGCTCGAACCCAACAGTGGAACTTACATGAGCTGAAATGATGATGATGATGATAATGTCATTTTCTCGCACTCAGATTTCGAACCTTATAATCTTCAGTCGCATATTTACGACACTGAAATAAGATTACATTATATAAACGAAAAAACTAACAAAGAAAATAGTTTTTTCAACTTTCTACAGTTTCTTGTCAATATACCCGTATATCGTAATAAGAACGAACCACTAAATACATATTTCAGACCCAATTTGGTTTCCTAATGAATTATTAGTATTTACAACAGTAACAAACTCGACTTTTTACATCGAAAACTTCCAGTTGGAAGGTTAGAGTCGTAATTCAAGTGGAGTAAGCGTAGCCGCTCACTAAGCATGCAAAGATATTAAGGGACTGCTCATATCTAACGGAAACATGAAACAAAAATAATATTATAGGGTACTTTTTTCTTAGTTCACTCATATTACAATTTTGACTTCTCCATGTTGTTTTTATTTTTTTTTTGTAAAATTGTTGATCGCAGATGGTTTTGACCATCTGGCCCGGTCTATGAGTGAGTGCCAAGGCTAATCACGGGAATCTCCTTGTGATCTATAGCAATAAATAAAATGGGAGTGTCTGTTTGTAATGTCAAAATAATAGGCTTTTTTCATACTCACACGGTTATTTGCACAATACCTATGCCTAAAATACAGATTAAAAAATTTTTGTCTGTCTGTCTGTCTGTTTGTTCCGGGTAATCTCCAAAACGGCTGAGCCGATTTCAAAAATTCTTTCACCAATGGAAAGCTAAAATATCAGGGCGTAACCTAGGCTATATTTTATCCCGGTATTCTCAGGGGAAAGGGAACTACGCAGGAAAGACTGAAAAACGAAGCGAAGCGAGGGCGGGTTGTTAGTAACGAAATAAAAATGCTATGGACACCGACCCGTTGTTTCTCGTTGGTATCGTAAAACTCGATTAAATAGCAGATATCGTTACAAAGAAAGAAAAAGAAATATAAAAATAATATCTCTTACCCTAAGAGAACCGTTGCCTAACATTTAATTCATTAGGATATATATAAACTGAGAAGAATATAAGTTGCTTTAAGAAATCTAAATGAGTCTGCGGATGACTGGACTGGGGAATAGTATGTCACCCGCAGACAGACAGGTTGCGGGAGGACGAAGTCTCGTGGCGGCGTCGGGGAGGGACAGTCCTAGAAAGGCTAACCCATCAGGTTGGCCACAGACATCCGCAGGTGAAACCGCGACAATTTACAAGTAATACATAAAACTCATACATTGAGATGTTTGTCCATGTTAGTCTATAAAACAGCCTAACCTATGTCAATAGAATTTCGGGCACTGTAACATCATCTAAAATAGATTTATCAGTTCACGATCATATGAAATCGTTTTTATAGCGATTAAATAAATCATTTTTAAAAAAGTATTACTAAGATAGAAGTCGGTAATTGAAGTATTCCATTACATAGATAAATTCAATAGAATCTGCAATTTCTCACCGTCTTGATAGATGTGAGCGATACCTTACAACCCTTGGAAGTTTAGTGAATAAATAAATTAAGGTACAAGGAAATTTATGTTTACAGTTTCACCCGAATCCGCGAACGTGAGTTTACAATTTTAACTACTATCACTGAATTTCACGTACAAATATGTTATTAGGTCACAAAATATTTTTTTAAATTTACATGATTAAATGAATAAGTGATAGCACAATAATAATTATTGTAAAATAGAGCTAAGGAAAGAAGGGCAATTTAGAAGTGAAAAGATGAAAAATACAGTTCACCACGGGTGTTGCAAAAGACGACTAAAGGATTGTAATATTCAGATAACATCTATACAAAAGAAGGAAAACTTGAAATAAAATCCTATACCAACCTTTGTGCCAACCCAGCCTCCTCACCAGAGTTGTCGAGGACCTCTTTCCACGGCGGGCGGAGCACACGCCCCCGGTCATAGCTTCGCCGGACAGCGACCGGGAGGCCGAAGATGAAAGTGCTCCGCCCATCACGGAGCCGGAAATGGGAGCGGCGGTGGCGCGTATGCGAGTCAAATCCACCGCCCCCGGGCCCGACGGTATTCCGAACCGTGTGCTGGCCCTGATCCTCGAGCACCTGGGACCACGCCTCAGGGGACTGTTCGACGCTTGTTTGACGTCCGGGCAGTTCCCTGGGTGCTGGAAAAAGGGGAGGCTGGTTCTCCTGCCGAAGCCGGGACGGTCTCCCGAGTCGGCCTCGGCCTACAAGCCCATCGTGCTGCTCGATGATGCGGGTAAGCTGCTAGAGAGGGTGTTGGCTGCCCGCATCGAGCGGCACCTCGTCGGGGTCGGGCCCGATCTGTCGGACGCCCAGTTTGGTTTTCGGAGAGGGCGTTTGACGATCGCGGCCCTGCTGCGCCTGAAGGCCGTGGTAGCGGAGGCCGTCACCGGCGGAGGCCGTCACCGGCGGAGGAGTCCTGTTGGCGGTGTCCCTGGACATCGCCAACGCCTTCAACAGTCTGCCATTCAGCTGCATCAGGGAGGGACTGAAGTATCACGGGGTGCCCGTGTACCTCAGGCGGCTGGTGGCAGACTACTTGAAGGGGCGCAGCGTCCTCTACGTTGACCGAGTAGGGGACGTTGTGCGAACGCCCATGACGTGCGGTGTCCCACAGGGGTCGGTTCTGGGTCCGACCCTGTGGAACATCGGCTACGACTGGGCGTTGAGAGGAAGTCTCCCACCCGGGCTGGGCGTAATTTGCTACGCCGACGATACACTCGTCACAGCCCGGGGTGGGACACTAGAGGAGGCGGCACGCCTGGCAACTCTCGGCACCGAGGAGATTGTCAGGCGGATCGAAGCGCTGGGGTTGAGTGTAGCCCTGGAAAAGACGGAGGCCTTTTTGTTCCATGGCCTCCGTACCGCCGGGCCTCCCGCCGGCGCTTCGATCACCGTGAAGTCGGTCACCATCAGCATCCAGGCCCACATGAAGTACTTGGGCCTGGTGCTCGACGGACATTTTTGGTTCCGGGAGCATCTCCATCGACTTGTCCCCCGGCTTGTCGGCGCGGCGTCCGCCCTTTCGCGGCTGATGCCGAATGTGGGTGGACCCAGTGCTACGTGCCGACAGCTGTACACGGGGGTGATCCGGTCGATGGCCCTGTATGGCGCACCGGTGTGGGCGGGGTCCCTGACCGTCCGTCTTAGGGCCCTCCTGTGGCGACCACAGAGGGTCATGGCGATCAGGGCCATACGGGGTTACCGCACCGTGGCGACGGAGGCAGCGTGCCTCCTGGCCGGAACTCCCCCGTGGGACCTGGAGGCGGAGATGCTCGCCGACATTTATCGGCGGGTGTCGGAGACGCGCGCCTGCGGCGGTATGGTCTCCTTGCAGGAGATCATCGCCTGGCGGGTCGACGCCCGCCGAGGAGTCATTGCCCGTTGGGCAGTCCGGCTGGAGAGTCCTCGGTACGGTGTCAGGACCGTCGAGGCCTTCCGGCCGGTGCTGATGGAGTGTTTGGAGCGGACGCACGGGATGCTTTCCTTCCGACTTGTGCAGGTGCTGACGGGGCACGGGTGTTTTGGGAAGTACCTGCACAAGATTGTCAGGAGGGAGAGCACACCATCCTGCCACTACTGCAGTTGCGACGAGGACACGGCGCAGCACACGCTCGAGGAGTGTGCTGCGTGGGAAAGGGAGCGCCGTAAACTCGTCGCGATTATCGGTGCCGACCTGGCGCTGCCGACCATCGCCAGGGAGATGCTCGACAGCGTCAGGAACTAGGACGCGGTCGCCGCCTTCTGTGAGGCCGTAATCTCACGGAAGGAGGCGGCGGATCGTGTGCGAGTAGAGCTCCTATTCGGCGACACGTTCCGCCGCCGGCGACTGGGGCGGCGCAGGCGCGAGTATCTGCGCCTAATGCCGCCCTAGCCGAGGCCGCGGGTGATCGGACCGGGGAATTGTCCGTCACCCGCAGAGAGGCTGACCGCGCGATGGCGACCGACGTCCCAGTACGTCAAGACGTGAGGTTACCCGAAAGGGTATTCCGTCGGGCCGACCACTGATGACAAGTCACATCTGCTCCGGTGGTCGGCCCAACAAATAACGAGGTGACGTGGGTACGGGTGGGTTATGGGCCCGCGCGCCGTCCTTTCATCACCCCGGACGGACAGGACCGCGCGTGCGCTTACCATAGCCCACCCAAAAAAAAAAAAAAAAAAAAATACCAACCTTTGTGACCAGCATGGTACATTAGTCAATTTCTCACCTTTTCTGGAGGAGGTTCGAGCCCAGTCCTTAGACGTACATGACTTTGATAATGATGAAAGAAGGGAGTCCCATAACTCCCCTATGGTTATTTAAAAAGACATCTTATTAAAGAAGTGGTAGGACCACACTGTCGACAGTTATCTGTCTACAGCCGCGGGCCGGTCCGTCCGGGGTAGTACCACACTCTCGCAGAAAATCGACGTCTGAGTAGTAGCAATTTGTTACTGCGCTTCGTTCGGTGAGCGAGAGAGCCGGAAGCCCAACTTCCTGAGGGTGACTGTGTGTGGAGGGTTTTGTTGGTGCCCTTGGTATCACCGAGCCTCAATGCACGTATTCACACTCCCTTCACTTTCTTCGCGGTAGGCAGCGACCCTGTAAAGGTCCATGAGCGGCACCAAATTCCATTGGGGTGAAGAAAAGGCGGCACGCGGACCCATAACTCACGGTATTCCCTCTCCTTTATCATTGGGGCAATCACTGGTACCGAGTTCTTTGACTTCCGTTGCCAACTCATCGGGAATTCACTAAGGATAAGTAAACTTTATTATAGAGTATTCTACCTTATTTCTATGTCGTAGTCATTCCTTTATTGAGGTGTACGATATTTGGTTTAAAGATAATAGATCCCTTCTATTATTCAATTCTACAATACTTCATTCTACTTGTCGATGATAGTTAAATATCTCTTTGGTGTCCACCCATCCTTCAGCCCGTATACATGCACTGCAAGATATAGGCCTCCCTATGAGTAGGGACACGATATCGAAAAGAAAGTATCGATACTGTACTCATGAGTTTACGTTTGAAGTAGATGGCGTTACCATAAACATAAGCTGTAAGGTCAAGTTTAACATGGATAATTACTAGTATTTATTCGATACGATACCTGCCAAAAAGTAGGTACTCATTGAGTAAAAGTATCGAATGCAAGGTATCAAGTACAAAAGTATCGGTATCGAAAGAAAAGTAGTCGATACCTAAAAGTATCGATACTTTTCGTGTCCTTACCCATGAGAATAGATCTTAGAATAGTCCTGGACCACTAGTATTCAATGAGTTCAGTTGGCCGATCTGTAATTTTTACTCGTCGTCCTGTGTCACTTGCATCTAATGATTTCGGTTGTCCGTTTCATGATCGCTACTCGAAAACTTTTATTCCCAAACGATTATTATCAGTTAGATGAGCGATGTAGCCTAGCCATTGTCGCTTCTATATACTAATTCCTCGAACATCACTCCAAGAAAAGAACAACTTGCAACAAAATCCTATACCAGCCTGAGACAAGAGTGGTATAGGTTAATTTCTATTCTATCTCGGTGGAGGTTCAACGCCCTTATAAGCAATTTGGCATGCAATTTAATTATAATTCGCTAGCCTCTGAATACCGTAATTTACGAAGTAAGTTTCATGTTAAATATTTACCTCGTAATATTTAAGGGTTCTCTAATTATATGATCATGTTCCACACAGAGTTAAAAAATCCTTGATTTTATAAATTGTTGTTTTTTAGTTTGAAATTAAAACTGGTTACTTTTTTAAATACAGCACCTAGCACTCGCTACAAAATTTTTATGTTAAACTTTTTGTTCATAAAAAATGAAGTTAGCAGTTTATTCAAACATTCTCTCGTCAGGTAAAAGGTTAAGGGTATAATGTGTCACCACCCCTTACTTTCTTATGGACGTCATGAACAAAAACTGAGTAATAGATGGTCGGAACTTGTATGGACTGGTTGGGTTCGGGAAACCTAAGAGAATCTTCTCGTCCTCACTATTGCGCACTGTCTCAAAACAAAGGTACATAAGCAGTGTGTATTAAAACGAAAAACATGAAACGTGGTCTCTAAATGTCTGCGTCATAAAAAGGCTCATAGTCGCTCAACGTGCTATGAAGAGGGCTATGGTCTACTTGATTTGATCCCATGCAAGACAATACTTTGAGCAATCCAAATTGTTACTCTGAGTTTGCGTGTAAAATGTGTCTATTAATTATATGTTTATGAAATCCCCAGCAATACAAGGATTATATCCTCAAAGCAAAATATTCTCCATTAAAATTTGATTTAAATGATTTAATATTCAGCGGTCTCCTTGGCGGTTCAATCTTTCGGATACCCCTGTCAAAATCTCGTCAAAAAAGTGTGACGCCAGGGATTCAGACTCCTTGCGGTTGGCGAAATAATCCTCGGAAAGGGTAGGATAACTCAAAATAGAATGATATAGTGATATAGTAGGTTTTTTTACTTATTCTGTAGCAGACTCGAGTTCAGTAATAGGAAATAATATAAGCTGTAATGATGATGGCGACGATAAAAACTCGCTGACACTTTTTTGTTACACTACGCCGAATGTTCCCAATCCTATCCCTCCTAAATTGTACTTAACGGAAGCCCAATTTATTGAGGCTGTTTGCGAGAGAGCTGGTAGTCCAACTTTGTGAGGTTGTTTGCGTGTGATGGGTTTTAGCGACTAAGGAATTAAATCTGCATATAACATTTATACGAGAGAAGGAAACTCGAAATAAAACCCTATATCAACCCCTCGACCAGCGTAGGTTAATTTCCCTCCTATTTATGGAAGTGCCCGATCCAAACAGTTGAACATATATGAGCTGAGATGATTGATGATTGTCTAGCAACTATTTACTCTCAGGAAGAATGATATGCCTATAATAGCCACAAATATACCACAAATATTAATATAGGTCGAATAGCTAACATAACCGCTGTACATACGGCCAGCATAATAATACGCATAAAAGCTACGCTCTAACTAAAACGGCTGCGAACCACAATGCTCATATATGATTAATAAAACATTAGCCAAACATTTTGATAAATTAAAATCGCTATGCTGTCCCCAGCTACGTATCTTCCTATTTATTTAGTCTTCAATATAACTTTTAATATTCCCTTCATTCGTCACTAACTTGTACACGGTAATTCTAAATATTGCCAGGGGGCATTGCGAATGGGTTACTAGCCATCTGAACAACTCTTTAACCATCATCATCATCATCGCAGCCCACATACGTCCCACTGTTGGGCTCGGGCCTCCTCCACAATGGGAGGGAATTTGACCTACTATACCATGCTGGTCAGACATGTTGGTATAGGGTTTCATTTCGAGTTTTCCTTCTCTTGCACAGATTTTATGTGCATATTATATCCCTAAGTCGTCTTGTACGACATTCACGGGAAAGATAGGGAGTGGTGAATTGTATTCTTACTCCGTCACCACACGGATAACCATCATCATTTCAACTCATATACATTCCACTACTGGCTCTACTATACCACGCTGGTCAGATGGACTGGTATAGAATTTTATTTTGAAGTTTTCATTTCTTACATAGATATTATATGCATGTTATATCTCGTAGTCGCCTTTTACTACTGCCACGACCCAGATAGGGAGAGTTGAATTGTATTCTTACTTCGTCACCACATGAAAAACTTTATAATATCTACTAATAATCACAATATGAGTTCGCGTGATGGTTATGGAATTATACCCGCTTTGAGAAAACTTATGTCCATCAATAAACATCACTGAATTCATCAATGATAAAATGAATATATATGTTTTAATTTCTTTATAATCTAGATCCAAAAATAGGTGATATTTGGAAACCTGCCAAAAAATTTCGACATTTTTCTTCACTATGAACGAATTACCGAATACACTGTTCGAAAGTGGCTAAAGTTTTCCAATCTACAAGTTTTAGCCTCTAACCTTTGTACGTACCTTCAATAAATCACCTCACAGCCTTTGTCGCAATTTATCAGGTACTTTTATGGGTTTTCATTGTACGCCTGAAGAAGAAAAGCCTGAGTATTGAATGCTTTTTATTTTTTAACTTATTTAACTAAAATAGGTTGCCAATTTATTTGTTCTTTTATTTATGTTCACATATATTATTACGAACCATTTTTGATAAATTGACTTTATTTGAAAATATCAATACTCTTTCTTCTGACACAGGTGTGTCAGAAGAAAGAGTGTAAGATATATTTATTATTCCTAAAAATAGTTTCATTTATAATGTGTAATATTCACGTAAACATCTGAAATTATAATATAATTTTTATTTAGAAAATGATTTTATATAGAAATTACAATGTCTATGGTCAGTAATTTTAATTTGAAAACAACATTATTATATTTACCTCACCTAATGTGAGACAAGTGGAAACCAATGTTCAAATGAATAGTGTCTAGACCTTGAGGAATCCACGGCTTTTTAGGTATCACCGTAGATGGTAATCTCCAATGAGGTCGTATTGAAAATTGTTGAGTAGGCTTAAAAAAGAAAGGTTTAAGCGGTTTATGCTATAAAAAAATGAATGTTAGCTAACATTGAAACGGCTAGAATAGTTTATTTCGCTTATGTTCAGTCACTCTTATTGCATACTACTTTGTGGATGCTCCGCGGATTTGAATAGCATATTTGTTCTCCAAAAGAAATTCAGACAAATAACCTTTCTAACTGTTGTACAACAGTTCATATTCAAAAATATATAGCTGCTACTTTTTATATTGTAGGTATAATAATTATTTATATACTATTTATTTTTGATCTATAGCCGATAGTGAACCTGATCGTTGGCGTGGCGTTAATTCCACGCTTGGATATGTACGTTTTTGTAACGAAACCATAACCTGTTTTAGAATTTTGTACAACACCATCTAGTGAGATAAAGATAAATTATTAACTTAAACACATACCTATAGTGTATACGGATGAAAATAAATGTTTATTGAATAAAAATCATAATTTTTTGGAAAGTAATATTTTATTAATACTTTATGCCATATTAGTTCCTGTCATAATCTGTTCTTTTATGCATATATACGTGTACAAAGTAATTTCGATGTTTCACATCTGCCAGGCGTCCTAAGCGACGGCTCCCTTTTTTATTTATAACTACCTACCTTCTATTACTAAAGCTATATAAATTCTATTAATAATGATATATAAATTATATCTTTAGCGAAAAGTGGCTGTGTCAAAAGTTTGCAGAATTCTTATAAGTCTAAGATTATAATAAGGAAAGATTAGAAGACGAGAAAAATACTTTTAACTTATTAAACGCTTTTCATTACTTGCAAGTAACAAACTAGGACGGTAATGGATTAACATTGTCACAACAAATTAAAATCGGTCACGATGCCATAGGCCACTCTCTCTAACTACAGATTAAACTCTAACTTATTTAAGTAAGTTCTACTAAATCCGTCTTAGTCTAAAACAAAACTTAATGGACCATATTATGGTGAAAGATTTAGTAATGATAATGAATAATTCTTGAAAAATTCTTGATTAAAACTGTACAGCTTGTTTATCAGTCTAAATAGCAACCTAGCACGCAGAATGTCGTGGATTCGATCCCACTTCGCAACATAGAAAACATGCAATAATTCTCGAATAAATACATACGAAAAGACCATTGCTAGTGCAGCGTACTGAATCACTTATTTACTTACGTTGATAATCATATGTTTCTAAAAGTTAAATATGAGAAAATCGACTACATCAATCGGCCGCCCACATAGATACGAACACAGAGACATACACATGCACATACACATATGTACACACACAAACAAACATACAAATACTCGCACACACTAAAACTAAAAAGCTAACTCATCATATAAAAGCACAACCTTCTTATCTTCAATGACTTCGATGTAGTAGTTTATTTGTATCCACAATTAATGAATATATTAATTGATTGAAATAAGCGATATTGAGGGCAATCCATTATTATTTTAAAAAACGAAAATAAGGGAGGCTCACCATATCAACCAGCAATGAAACCTTAGGACGGCTTCAAATTGGGTGGACTACGGACAGCGCTCACGCCGTCCGATCCGTAGGGGATGACGAAAGGTCGGCGCACGGTCCCATAACCCTCCGTATTCTATTTCCTTCGCCATTGGGCCGACCACCGGTACCCAATTCCTTGTCGTTCGTGGCCAGCCCGATAAGCCGAACTATGCCTAGGACGAAGATTTCCTTTTTTCCTATTCTATCTTAATCCTATCCCGTATTCCTTTCATATCATTGTGGTGTGTGGTATGTTGATTAACCATGGAAAAGTGGTTGGTCCCCCTTCCTTCCATTTTTGAAAATAATAAAGATATTATAAATTAATAAAATATGAATGTAATAAATAAAAAAACATAATCAACTTTAGAAGCCTGGTAAAAGCAGAAATCGTAAGTTTACATAAAACTGTTAATACACTCTGAAACGAGCTTCTAACAACCTATATAAATAAAATATATCAAAAGGGAATCTAATAAAACTGCCAGATATACGAAAATAAGCGTTATCTCCGGGAGGCTCTTTCAATCTCGAATAATATTAATTTATCCTACAAAGTAGCCTCTTTATCGGGCAATGAAATGACTTAGCACTGATTACGGTGCGTGCCTCCGCTTCCAAGCCCTGAAGTCAACTCACCCAGAATTTTAATTATTGAAGTACACTCGCGTATAATTTTATATTATTAAACTACATTGCTGTTCTAGAAAGAATTCAATTAGTAATTCTTTACGGATACCAGCAATGGTTGCGTCTCGCCTGTTAACAGTAATTGTCACTGAAATTTTTTGGTAGAAGGATAAGCGGATTAACTTAATAGCTTCTCACAGGTTCTTTTATTGAATGGTGAAACAAATCGGCCTTTCTCGTGCCAACATTAAGGGTATCAGGATATTTTCTTTTACCATTTAGTTTTTATTGGGATACGGAATCAATTAGAACTCATTTTTGCTTGGCAATCATGTGTCTTAGTTACAGCTTTGTTAATTAAGGAGCAATCAGCCGTTAACAATTTGGGAAGTGAAAGTATTTTTTTGGGCTCTCCTGAATATAATGCGAACTTCCCTATTGATTTCTTAATAAATACACATCTTTATTATGGTACTGAGTATTATATTGTTAATTGGTTGAATGTCTAGTATAATTACAATGATGATTTATCAAAACTTTAGATGAATATATACATTAATTTGTTTCGTGGCTATATTGTAGCGGTTAAGAATACTACCAACCTTTAATTGCTTGTAGGAGATGTAGAAGACGACTAAAATCTTAACAACGACCTAGGCTAACTCCATCTGATGCCGTGTAATCAACAATTATACTCCCAGTGCTGGCATTCATCATCATCATTTGAGCCTATCGCCGTCCACTGCTAGACGTAGACCTCCCTCATGTTGCGCCACAATGAGCGGTCCTGTGCCGCCTGCATCCAACGACGCCCTGCTACTTTCACTAGGTCATCGGTCCACCTAGTGGGGGGGCGTCCTACACTGCGTCGTCCGATACGTGGTCGCCACTCGAGAACCTTTCTTCCCCAGCGGTTGTCGGTTCGTCGAGCGATGTGGCCTGCCCATTGCCACTTCAGCGTGCTAATTCTTCGTGCTATGTCGGTTACACCCGTTCTTCTGCGGATTTCCGTATTCCGGATTCTATCTCGCAGAGAAATCCCGAGCATAGCCCGCTCCATAGCACGCTGAGCGACTTTGAGCTTTGATATGAGGCCTACATTTAGGGACCACGTTTCCGTGCCGTAAGTCATCACTGATAACACACACTGGTCAAAGACCTGTATTTTCAGACACTGAGGTATGTTGGACGAGAAGATCCTCTTAAGTTTTCCGAACGCTGCCCAACCGAGTTGGATTCGTCGGCTGATCTCTTTCTCGAAATTGGATCTACCTAACTGGACTGTTTGTCCTAGGTAAACATAGTGATCGACAACTTCAAGAATCGCATTGCCAACCGGTACAGGAATGACATGGGCATTTGACATGACTTTCGTCTTGTCCATGTTTATTCGTAAACCCACTAGTTGGGATACCCTGCTGAGATCATTGAGCATTGTGCCAAGGTCCTCTATGGATTCTGCCATAACGACTATATCGTCCGCAAATCTGAAGATGAGTGATGTATTCGCCGTTAATGTTGATGCCCAGTCCAGTCTAAGAGCTTGAAGACATCTTCCAGTGCAGTGGTGAACAGTTTCGGAGAGATAACATCTCCCTGTCTCACGCCTTTCTGCAACTGGATCGGTTTCGTACTCTTATCCCGGATACGGACTGACATTGTAGCGTTCCTATACAAACACTTCAGCACTTCGATATAGCGATAGTCGATTTGGCACCGCTGAAGGGACTGCAGCACCGCCCAAGTTTCGACTGAATCAAAGGCTTTCTCATAGTCCACAAACGCTAAGCACAAGGGCCGATTATACTCCTCGGTCTTTTGTATAATCTGCCGAAGCGTGAGGATATGGTCTATGGTGCTATAGCCTTTTCGGAAGCCGGCTTGTTCGGGCGGCTGGAAGTCATCGAGCTTGCGCGAGAGTCGATTGGTAATGACCCTCGAGAACAACTTATAAACATGGCTCAGGAGTGAGATGGGTCTGTAGTTTTTTAGAAGAGCTTTGTCACCCTTCTTGAAGAACAGCGCCACCACACTCCTGGTCCACGACTCTGGAACGTCACCCCCGAGGATAACGGAATTAAATAGCTTTTGAAGGGCTATTAAGACTGGCTTGCCGCCCGCCTTCAGATGCTCTGCCATATTTCCGTCATCTCCCGGTGCCTTACCGTTACGTAGTTGTTTGAGAGCCATTCTGATCTCGTTCAAGCTGATGTCCGGGATTTCTTCGGTATAGTGCCGAGTTAGCTTGGATCTGGGGTCTTGCACCAAGCCGACAACAGGATTTCGGGATGATTTGTATAACTGTCCATAGAACTTTTCGACCTCTCCCAAGATCTCACTTTGGGATGAAATGACAGTGCCATCGTCGGTCTTCAGCTTAGTCATTTGGCTTTGCCCAGTAGACAGATCTTGTGCGAACACTTTTGAGTCACGATTCCGCTCTATCGCTTCTTTAATACGGAGCGTATTAAATCGGCGAATATCGCGATGCACAGACCTGGAGATCTGCCTATTTGGACCAATCGGCTGAAGACTGCACCGTCATTTCTTTTCTCCGCCCCATGAGCTCGAGAGTCTGGTCAGAAAGTTTTTTAGGTCTATTAACGCGGTGAGCCTTGAAAAATTTCGACCCAACCGCGTGGACAGTTTCCACGAACCTGTTGTTCATATCGTTCGGAGATTCGCATTCGTCCAGACATTGGAAGCGATTGTGTAATTCGAGTTGAAAGCCTTCGAGGTTCTGGTATTGGACAGATGTAGGTCGGAGTGTAGACTTCATCAAGCGTGACCGCTTGACTTTTGTGTGGATATTCAATGTGGCTCGTACCATCCGGTGATCGCTCCCAGTTTTAATCCTGCTGATCACTGAGACATCATTGAATATCTGTCGTTTGTCTGACAAGATGAAGTCTATCTCGTTTTTTGTTGAACCATCGGGGCTAATCCAGGTCCATTTCCTTTGTGGCTGCTTCCTGAAGAAGGAATTCATCATAAAGAAGCTTTCCTTCTCCAAAAAATCAGCCAGTTTCTGGCCCCTCTGGTTTCTCTGTCCATATCCATGTTTCCCCACTCTCAACTCATCATCACTCCCTTTGCCTATTTTCGCGTTAAAGTCTCCCATGACTACCGTGAAGTGGGTTTTGGACGTGTGTATGGCTTTCGAGATGTCCTCGTAAAATGCCTCCACCTCGTCGTCGGAGTATGTCGAGGTCGGTGCGTATACCTGTATAACCTTCAGCGAATACCTCTTGGTAATTCTGAGTATAAGGTACGCTACCCTTGTCGACACACTCTCGATCCTCTCCACGTTGTCTACGAGAGACCTACGAACGATAAACCCTATACCACGTTGGGACGGGTGATCGCCCTCCCGGTAGAAGAGCAAGTTTCCAGACTGGAGGATTATCGTGCCCTCGCCCTCTCTTCGCACTTCTGATAATCCTACAATGTCCCAGCGGATTTTGCTCAATTCCTCTTCCAGCTCGATGACCCCCTCGTCAGTCCTGAGTGTCCGAATGTTGTGTGTTACCAGGGCCAAGGGTCGTTTTTGTTGGTAGCCAGATCGCTGCCGGAGATTCCTCGCACCCCCCGCTCCACCACTACTGGGCCCGCCACCAAAATGAGCCCGTAGAGTACCGGAGCCGCCGTGACTGGGGGCCATTTTTTTATTGTACGGCATTAGAAATGAAAAGGGGATATTGCCGTAATCGCCACGCTTGGCAGGCGGGTTGGCGATCGCAGTATAGGTGTTTTACGTTTCCCAGGAGAGAGCTGCTGCCCTGCTCTCCTGGTGAACCCTCAGCCGATTTTTACGACTCCCACGGGCAAGTAAGGGGTGGCGACATATGTATTCTCAGCCCGTCGTCACACGGGCGAGTGCTGGCATTAATCGATTAATATTTCAACCGATTAATTAATTTGATTAATTTTAATCGAATTAAAGTTAATCGTTATTAAATAAATTTCAATTAAAATAATAATCGTAATCTCGATTAATAACATTAATCACTAATCGTTTATCGTTAATTTGATTAAGTAGGTTAAAGTTTTTTTAATAAAATGCATAAAAATACTTATTCTGCATAGCGCTGTATTTTGTTTTTTTTTTTGTTTGCTCTCCGCCCTTTTGTTGTTAGATCATAACACTAAAACATTAGTTGTCAACATTAGCGTACGCTTTATATTTAGTTGTTAAATCGCTCTCAAACTAAACAAATGACAATTATCATGAGTTCGGGTTATGAAATTATTATTTCTATACATACTTTTAAATGTAACGTAACTTATGAAAGTAACTAGATATATATATATCTTATATATCTTTCTTAGATAATTATAATTCATGCAAAGAGACTTCTTTGCAAAAATGAATGCAGAATTGTCAACGTAACCTTTACTTGATGGTACTTTCTACTGCATTCTAAGTAACAAAAGTTGCGATAAAAAAATAGTCTCACTTTGTACGAAATGTTTCGCTCAAAAACAAATTGAGGTAAAAGTTTATAACAAAACAATATTAAATTTTATCAGTTATTTAAAACCCAAAAATTGTGCTTCTGTTGCAGAAGAGTCCAAGAAATATATGAATAACAAATCTTATTAACTAGTATTTTAATTTTCAACTTGTTTCTACTATATTAATTATATATTTTTAATCGTGATTAACAATTGAATCGTAACTATTCATTACGATTCAATCAATTCAACGATTGCATCGTCACTAACAGTTACGATTCAATGGTAATCAGCAAAAATTTATTTATGATTAATTAATCTTAATCGTAAAAGTCTTGATTAAATTTTTAATCGTCATTTTATCGTTAAATAGATTAACTTTTGGCTAACACTGCTCTCAAAGAAGATTTGCGTCAGTTAGCCAAGCAGCTAGCCTTTAAACTATTACTGAAACTGTTGGTTAATATACATGATGGAAAAGAGTATATATTGTATCAATCCTAAATAATTGGAACAAGAGTAGGATAATGACGAAAATGACAATTTGATCCTGTGAGATGGTTATCAACAACAACTTTCTCGAGCAAGTCATAAAAATCAGCTAAAGAATCATCAAAGGAATATTCATTAGCACTCTTCTGGGGACTTATTATTATCCAATACGACATCTATCGATTACGAAGCATAAGGATTATGTTATTATCGACATTTTAGGGAAGCATATGTGCAACAGTTGTCATCGATAAACTGATGGACGAATAGCTACAGGCTGCGACCTTTATATAAAAATATTATATGATGTAATATGACACATGATGAGAACGAATGAAAATTACATCGTCATCATTATCTCAGGTAGTATACGTACCACTGCAGGGCTCAAGCCTCATCTCACGGAAGGAGGCGGCAGATCGTGCGCGAGGGAAGCTCCTCTTCGGTGACACGTCCCGCCGCCGGTGACGCGGGCGGCGCAGGCGTGAGTAGCTGCGCCTAATGCCGCCCTAGCCGAGGCCGCGGGTCCTCTTGTTCCATGGGCCCCGCATGGGCCCTCCCATCGGCGTCTCGATCAGCGTCAATTCGGTTGATATCAGCATCCGGGCCCATATGAAGTATTTGGGCCTAGTGCTCGACGGGCCTTGGTGGTTTCGGGAGTATTTCCGCAGGCTCGTTCCGCGGCTCGTCGGCGTACGCCGAATGTGGGCGGACCGAGCGCTTGGACCGCGTGTGTGCTTACCATAGCCAACCCATAAAAAAAAGGTCTCAAGCTTCTTTCACAATAGGAGAGATATTTTGGTTTAAGACATTTATTTCTCATAAAAGAATAACATAATTCACTTAACACTGAGAAATCACGATAACTTAATACTAATTTACACTTGTAAACATGCAGTCGGTAGTTGTATATTGATCCCTTAGTCGTCTTTTACGACACCACGGGCTAGATAAGTAGTGGTTAGTGATGGTGGAGAGTGATCTTACTCCGTCACTATACGGAAGAATGTAATCGGTAATTTACAATGAAGCCCATTATTCTCCGTGTGATGATGAGCTAAAAATATAATATTACCACCCTCAACTGCCTGTACGAGATGGAATACCATATATTATATCCCTTAGTCGTCTTTTACGACATCCATGGGCAAGATAGAGGGTAGTGAATTGTATTCTTACTCCGTCACCACATGGAAAGATATTAATATATATACATATATATATATATCTGTCATGTCGGTGAGAAATTGCAGATTCTATTGAATTTATCTATGTAACGGCAACTTTCAATTACATACTTCTTCCTTAATAATACTTTTATTAGTAATAGTTTATTTAACGGTTATCAAAAACGATTTTATAACATACTAGCTAACCCAACAGACATTCAAATAAAATAAAAGGAATTCTCCTTGAAATCGATAGCAACGCCATCTACCGGGTCTAATTGTGTACCTAAACTATTCTCGAATCCCCTTGAATACGCACAAAAAATTTCATCAACATCAGTCCAGGCGTTTAGGAGGAGTTTAGTGATATACACATGTACACAGAAACATATTTCTAAAGATATATATACATATCTATAATTTATATGGAATAATTATGATATTATCTTTAGGTAAAAACATAAGAAAATTACTCTTCTAATTAGAAAAAGGGAAGCGAATAAGGATGTATAAAGAAATGCTGTTTTTTTTTTTATAGAAGGGCCAAAATAATTAAACGCTTCAGAGTATTTAATCACAAGGATTGCCACCCAAGCAATTACGAATCTACTTGTACGCGCTGTTGATTAGGGACTTGTTCATCCAAAATTGTTACTTGTAGCATACTAAAACAGATTATATATTATATCTATATATATTAAAGAAAGTCTTGTTAGTTACACTATTTATAACTCAAGAACGGCTGTACGGATTTGGCTGAAAAATTTAGGGGGGGAGGTAGCTTAGAACCAGGAGACGGACATAGGATACTTTTTATCCCGTTCGATCGCGTTCCCGTTGCCCGTTCGATAAAATGTCAAAGAAACGAGGTATAACAAAAACGCATTTGATATGTAAAATAACAAAACGCAAATGACAGCTAAACGTAATTTTGTCTATAGTTAAGTATGGTTGAAAATTTGATAATTATAATTCTGTCAGAAATCAATCATCAGTCATTTGTATTCTCTTTGAATCATCATTAACACTGCCGCCACCATGTAATGATTCTCCCAGAGACTATATTTTCGGCAATTTAGAAAATATATTTACGAAAAAAATTATGGCAGTGCGAAGTTCGCCGGGTCAGCTAGTATTTATCTTCTATACCAATAAATAAAATTGGAGTGTCTGTTTGTAATGTCAAAATAATAGGCTTTTTTCATGCTCACACGGTTATTTGCACGACACCTATACCTAAAATAGCAATTAAAAAATTTTGTCTGTCTGTCTGTTTGTTCCGGGTAATCTTCAAAACGGCTGGACCGATTTCAAAAATTCTTTCACCAATGGAAAGCTATAATATCAGGGCGTAAACTAGGCTATATTTTATCCCGGTATTCCCACGGGAACGGGAACTACGCGGGTAAAACGACCATAACCTATAACCGAAGCGAAGCGAGGGTGGGTTGCTAGTTATTAATAAATAGCAAAGAACTAATCCATCAAACTCTTTGCCAATGATATCCTTATATTTTGGGGACATTTACAGACATGCAATTAAAGAACACAAATTTCACCCCGACTTAGAATAAAAAGTTGTGGATCGTACATAGTACTGCGTAAGAATCTAGGTTATTTATGTCAGTGTCTTAACCACTACGTCATCAGAGCATCATAAATAGTGTCAGAAAGGTGTTTATCCACAGCCGCGAGCCGGTCCGTCCGGAATAGTACCACACTCTCGCAGAAAATCGACGTCTGAGTAGTAGCAATTTGTTACTGCGCTTCGTTCGGTGAGCGAGAGAGCCGGCAGCCCAACTTTTTGAGGGTGTTTGCGTGTGGTGAATTTTTGTGATGCCTTTAGTATCACTGAACCTTATTGTACGCCTTCATACTTTCTTTGCGGCAGACAGCGGCCTAGCGAATATCCATGAGCGTCATCAACACTTACCTACCACCAGGTGTACTGTTTGCTCGTTTGCCAACGTTTGGCATAAATAAAAAAGAGAAATTATATTTTGTTGGATACACATACGTACTTTTAAATATACCTACTTTAATATTACCATGTATTAAAATGGTTAAGAAGACAATATGTCAATGTGCGTGTGTACGTGTGTAATCCCTTGTACGCATGTAGTATTGTTTGCTTCATATTTTTGATGGCTTATGTATGGACACTATCCTTCACTATACGTTATTATTCTAAGGGCCAAGGCTTGTAAATTGTATATATGTAAATCACACCTAAACCAATTGATTAGCCCTTTTGTGACAGCCTATAGTCTGGTCACAGCCCGGAACTGTCCGAGATGAGGGCAGGCTGCCCGAATGCCAGGCAATATATATACAGTTAATCATAATAACAAAACTATAAATGTGCGGCAAAAAAATCTAATGAAAGTAAAGCCAATTTCATGTATTACAAATTTGGTTATCACTATTTTCAATGTAGCATCCACCGTTAACTACATATTTAGCAATAGCCACATTCGTATTATATAGAAAAAAGTTTCTAATAAAAGTGATAGAAAATGTGATCATCTACGAAAATGATGTCTACCATTTAGATCGTATGATGCAATTTAATCGAAAAATTTAATGAAACGCGATTTCCAAGATGACAGAAGAGGCTCGCGCCGGTGCATCCTATCAGGTTATTGGCTTATTCTTTTTACCTAAATTGCAAACTTCCAAAATTTTATTCACAATGGTTGCATTTTAAGAAATTACTTTTAATTTATACTGAACCTTATCAAAAGTTGGTGTCATCCTTCTACATATAACAAATTAAATATATTACCAAAATTAAAGTTAAACTAATCACGAAAACTACTGGAATAACAATTGTAATTAATTAGCTAATGAAAAATGTAATTGCTAATGAAGAAAAATCAAGGTTGACTCACGAAATATCCTTTATTCCTATCAATTAACTAATTTTATTTGTATTCTTGTAGGAACATAAACTTGCAAAAAAATTGATGTTGCTGAATAGATCCGAGAAATCCAATAGATTTGCATTTTGTTTTAATATGTACATTACTAGGCAAGCCTTTTCATTTGATACCCAGGGGTATGCCCAAAAATTATAGTCGGGTCATAAGTATAATATACTTAGTACCGAAATTTAATCGTCTGTCAATTACAATACAACGTGAATTTCAGTACTTAACAGTAGATTAGATTAGATGTTTATTTGTAGTCACCATGAAAATCCAAATAAGCGATCAATAATACTAAGAAGTCACTTCCCTTTTTTTTTCTATAGTTAGCGCACCCGCCGCCCGGCTCCATCCGGGGCGACAGAGGGGTGCGGCCCCGTAACCCTCCCACGACACGTGAGGTCCTTGTCCTCAGTGGTCGGCCCGAAGTATGAAAACCTATAACCAGCTATCCAGTTAGGTATAGCTATGATAATATTTTTGATGTGAAACATCTATAGGCGAGGGTGAACCTGATCGTTGGCGTGGCGTTAACACCATGTTTTGATATGTACATTTGTATAACGAAACCATAACATGTTTTAGTATTTTGTGCAACGATATCTAGTGAGCTCAGAATAAATTATTAACCTGCACATACCTATATAGTGTATTCTTATTAAAATAAATATTTATTGAATAAAAATCATCATTTTCTGGAAAAAAAAACGTAATATTTTATTAATACTTTATGCCATATTAGTTCCTGTCGTTATCTGTTCTTTTATGCATATATTCTTGTACAAAATAATTTCGATGTTTCAAATCTGCCAGACGTCCTGAGCGACGACTCCCTTTTTTTATTAAAACAACGAATTCAATTACCTCTTTTTGAGTTAAATCAAATTTAGACATACACTGACCTCTTCTAATCTAAAGCTTGTTATTGAGCGAAAAAGAATTTATTCTTAATTTTCTTAATTTATTTACAGAGCCATTACAAATATCATAAGGGTACTTACCGATTATTCACATTTAATTAAATGATTACTATAATTCAGAATTTATTATCATTAGCACAACGAGTACAATATGGCTTAAAAATATTCAAAATGTCTCTCAATTAAAAATAAAACTACGGATTTTATCTTGTATTTGATTTTCTTGGTCACGCGCAGACTAAGACCATGAATACTATGAAGTGTTCGAAACATCGGGCAATCAAAAATCAAATACAAATGCGTTAAAATTCGTAAACTAGTTTTATTTAAAACTAGCAACCCGCCCTCGCTTCACTTCGGTTTCAGTCGCCTTACCCGCATAGTTCCTGTTCCCGTGGGCATACCGGGATAAAATATAGCCTAAGTTCATCATCATCATTGCAGCCCATACTCATTCCACTGTTGGGCTCGGACCTCCTCCGTAATGGGAGGGCATTTGACCTACTATAGCATGCTGGTCAGACATGTTGGTATAGGGTTTCATTTCGAGTTTTCCTTCTCTGGCACAGCTGTTATGTGCATATTATATCCCATAGTCGTCTTGTACGACATCCACGGATAAGATAGGGAGTGGTGAATTGTATTCTTACTCCGTCACCACACAGAATAGCCTAAGTTACTTCTTATATAAACAATAAATAATAAAATATTACCAAAATCTGTCAAGCCGTTTTGAACTCAAACAGGCAAAAAAATTTAAATTTTATTTGAGGCATAGGTGTCATGCAAATAACCGTGTGAGCATAAAAAAGCCCAGTATTTTGACATTACAAACAGACACTCCAATTGTATTTATTTGTATAGATGTGTAATACTCGCGTAAACATCAGAAATCATTATGTATCGCTCAATCTAAAGTGTAAAAATAATTACGTGCACCTCATGCAGCCCTAGCCGAGGCCGAGGGTGACGCGACCGGGAATTCCGTCGGGCCGACCACTGACGTCAAGTCACCCTACTCCGGTGGTCGGCCCAACGACGAAGGCGACGTGCATCGCGGGTGGGTCGCGGGTGTGCGTGCTTACGCCCGTCTGTCGCCCCGGACGGAGTGGTGCGAGGAGAGCGCCGACCACAAACCACCCCAAAAAAAAAGTGTAAAATAATGCGAATAATAAAAAAAGTTCGCGTGTTCATTTGTTAGGATTTTAATTAATAAGCTTTTCGTTTGCATCATATTTTTTACGCAATCATACACATAGCCTGTTATCATCATCATCATCATCTTGCTCTTATCCCAATTATTACTTGGGGTCGACGCAATATGTCATCTGTTTTGACATATTGCAAAAAGTTTCGGCAATGACTTTTATGACCGGCCGCCTGCCTGACGTCAACCCTCCTTGGGAATGTAATCGTTGACCCAAATGGTACCAGATGGAGTTGGTCCGGGTCAATCTAGGGCTCTTAGTCGTCTTTTACGACACCCACGAGCAAAGCAAGGGTTGGTAGTATTCGAAGCCGCTACCACACAGCACATAGCCTGTTATATTATAAACAATTAGTAAACTTGGAAGCAAACATTAGTTCTGTATCTGTCCGTAGTAGCCTATTAATGAGCTACTTCTACCGCGTTTAGCGTGTGTGCATAGGAAATGGTGCTATTAATAAATTTTATTTAAAATATCGATATTCCAAATAAGACATATTAGACTAAGAGCCTGTGAACCCAAACCTTCGTGATTTTATTAAAGCTGAAAATTTGTCAGCGCATGCCGCCAATATAGATAAGAACAGTGGCGCATTATGAAGTTTGGGTTACTGTGGCTTTGGCAGATAAAACGTACTAAAGGTGTGTAAAATATCGATCTAATTTCGTCAAATTATAAGCGTGTTTTTTTTTTGATCTCCAGAATAATATTAAAAATCACGTTATTCATTGCCAGACACTTACCATCGTAGCAACTCTTTGCCAGATAGCCCATGAAATTATAATTCTATCTACGTTATAGTATAAAAGCTAATTTTAATATATATTACTAAGGTAATAAGTAGATAATGTGTCCTCATTAGCCAGACACTTTTTCATAGTTCCAACCCCTTGCCAGACAAAACTCGTTCAATTGTGTTTGTTCGCGTATCCTGCCATGTTCCGTCGCTTGCCAACCGATTTGAATTTTTTTTTATGTTGGAACGCGTATACCTACTTCTTAAATGGTCCCATAAAAGTTTTATCCACATCGGACAAGCGGTTTTTGAAAAATCAACAAAAATCTAAAAAATTATCTACAATGTCTACATTAGAAGTCGGTTAATTCAATAATCTTTTCATTTTCATTATTTGCTATTCAAATATTTTCTTCATTATGTTTTCTATATTTTAAATTAATTTCACTATTTAAATTTCATTTACATGCGATAACAGAAAAAGGAATTGACAAAGAGCAGTATAAATAGGTTAAACAAATTGTGCATTAACATTACTGTCTCAATTGTTAGAAGTAAAACTCTTCTAGAAAAATAACCAAGGAGCATTCAACTTGAAACAATGGCCGGTTTGAGACAAGTTAACTTATTGTTTTTGTTCGTTTTAAGTTTGATAATAATTTCAATGAATATACCCGATGCACAATCAATTACCATTTTAAACGTGCCAGTCTGTAGTTATGCTTGTCACAAAGATAAGGACGAACTATTTGTGTGTTGCCATTCATTTGGCTTCAAGGGTAATACAGATTGTACTAGCGATGGTATGGCACGATGTTACCTAATATATTAGAGATAAATATTGTTTATCTATACCAATAAATAAAATTAAAATGTCTGTTTGTAATGTCAAAATAATAGGCTTTTTTCATGCTCACACGGTTATTTGCACGACACCTATGATAGAGATTAAAAAAATTTTGTCTGTTTGTCTTTCTGTCCGTCTGTTTGTTCCGGGTAATCTTCAAAACGGCTCGACCGATTTCAAAAATTCTTTCACCAATGGAAAACTATAATATCAGGGAGTAACTTAGGCTATATTTTATTCCGGTATTCCCACGGGAACGGGAACTAAGCAGGTAAAACGACTAAAACCGAAGCGAAGCGAGGGTGGGTTGCTAGTTATTAATATTTTTAGTATATATGCATTTATTTAGATATTAATTTCCTGCGCATCGTTTAAATTTTGATCAATACATAAAACATAATCCGTGTGGTGACGGAATAAGAATACAATTCACCACTCCCTATCTTGCACATGGATGTCGTAAAAGACGACTAAGAGATATAATATGCATATAAGATCTATGCAAGACAAGGAAAAGCCCAAATGAAACCCTATACCAACACGTCTAACCAGCGTGGAATAGTAGATCAATTCCCCTCCTATAATGAAGGAGGCCTAAGCCCAACAATGGGACATATACATAGGCTAAAATTATGATGACGAAGATTAACAATACTTTCAATAAAATCAGAATTCATCATAGTGCAGATACAAGTGTATTGACATTATATTTTAAATTCTCAATTTATTAATCGCGTAGTGATTGAGTGATAATAAATTATGTTTCTTTTCCAGGAATGGCAAATCTTTTATTTTTATTATATTTATCTCAATTTATTAATCGCGTAGTGATTGAGTAATAATAAATTATGTTTCTTTTCCAGGAATGGCAAATCTTTTATTTTTATTATATGTATATGGAGGCTCGGGCTGATCTATGATCTATAAATTTTAGAAGTAAATTGACATTTCTTCTCCACGTAATTATAATAATTAATTAGTTGCACAAATGAAAACTTACATCAACTTATTATCATTTTATTTTAAAAATATCTTTCTACACTTAAACTTTACAAATATATAATAAACTAGCAACCCGCCCTCGCCTCGCTTCGGTTATAGGTTATAGTCGTTTTACCCGCGTAGTTCCCGTTCCCGTGGGAATACCGGGATAAAATATAGCCTAGTTTACGCCCTGATATTATAGCTTTCCATTGGTGAAAGAATTTTTGAAATCGGTCCAGCCGTTTTGAAGATTACCCGGAACAAACCGACCGAGTGCACCGACCGCAACCCACCACCAAAAAAAAACATCGGACAAATAAAAAAGTGAAAGCCAAGGATTGAACTGCGACACTCTGAATTAAGAAACTGTTTCGATTTTCCAACTGAACTATTATAGTGTTCGATGGCAATGGCTAATGTAGGTAGCTAAGATCTGCCCTGGGAAATGTGAAAGTGTATATTCGAATTAAAACATGTATTGATGACGACGACGAAACATGACTGATCTATGTAAAAACATAATTTGCATTTCCTACTGGTAAACATTTACCCATTTTTTGTATAGTCGCAGGCGGGTCCTGCTGCTAAAACATTATTCAGTTATACATTTTTGCTGCATCGTAATTTTATACGATCAATCGATTATGCTTCTATCGACTGCAAAAAATAAATTATGAATATTTCAATATTTGAACATATTTGCAATGTTTTGTGTATTTTGAATGCATTTACGTAGCTATAATAAACTCAATTGATTTAGAAATTATGTACTTACAGCAAAAAAATCAAGCTAGAAACAACGTACCGTGCCAGTATCGCGGGTTCGAATCCCATGCAAGACAACACTTTGTACGATGGACAAATTGTTGTTCTGAGTCTGAATGTAATTTGTGTCGGTTACTTATATGCTCTTTCCATGTGGTGACAAAGTAAGAATACAATTCACCACTCTCTATCTTGCCCGAAAATGTCGTATAAGACGACTATGTGATATAATATGCACATACCATCCAACCACCCGTGCAAGAGAAGGGAAAACTCGAAATGAAACCCTATATCAACATGTCTGACCAGCATGGTATAGTGGATCAAATTCCCTCCCATTGTGGAGGAAGCCCGAGCCCAACAGTGGGACGTATGAGGGCTGCGATGATGAAAAGATTCAACAGGAGAGTGGGCAGCAGCTCTTGCCGGGGAAATGTATGATATCTCACTGCGAAACCAATCCGCCTACCAAACGTGACGATTACGGCATTATTCCTGGCGATGGCGAAGAAAAATGAGCCCTAGTCATGGCAACTCTGTTACCCTTGAGCGTCGTTGGATGCAGGTGCCACAGTACCGCACTTTATGGTGAAGCATGAGGGGGTCTATGTTCTGCAGTGGACGGCGATAGGCTGAATGATGATTGGCATAATAGGTGTAGACAGATACTTAGATATAATTATGTTCAAAGATAACTTGTAAAATGGTCAATCAACGGAATGAAAAAGCAAGAGTGGGACATGTCTTATGAAATTGTACTAAAATCTCCCAAAGTATTAAGCTAAATTGCCTGAAATTTAACTGAAAGAAAGAACGCTATCATTATGCTTGATTGCCATCAAAGCGGAGAGGAGACTAGAGGAGATGTGTTTCAAAAAACCAATCAAATTTCTTTATTTCCACATCTCTCCGCTTAGTTTAGGTAGAAATGATTCAAGCGGAAAGGAAAGATGTATAATTTTTCAGAGAGTGGGCTCTAAGAAAATCCGTAGTTGGTAATCAAGAAGTAGAAGGTACCGGAAAGGAAAATAAGTAGGTCTATCGACAAAAAAAAATGAGATACCATCAAAAACAAAACTTGTAAAAAAAAGCCAAGCCTCGCCAAGTTCTACTTAAACTTCTTAATAAAAAGTTGTAAGAT
Source organism: Lymantria dispar (assembly GCA_032191425.1). Classification (NCBI taxonomy): domain Eukaryota; kingdom Metazoa; phylum Arthropoda; class Insecta; order Lepidoptera; family Erebidae; genus Lymantria; species Lymantria dispar. The sequence goes on along the minus strand of CM063465.1, from coordinate 14,571,250 downwards.
CCATGTTATACCAAGTCGGTTAACTCATTCAGTCCCTGCTTAAGGGACCTTTCTTCTTAATTTATTACGTAACTAGCTAACCTAACAACTTCTTATAGTGACTATATCAATATTAAAAATCTTTTATGTTTTAAATAAATAGATTGACTTGGCAATCAATTACAAGTTTTGTTTTTGATGGTATAATTAGTATTATGCTACCAGATCTTATTAAGTGCGACTGTGTTATAAAAAATATAAAACCATTGAATTTAAGCCACAGCACTGTTTCTTGTAACATTCTCGTGACTTTATTTCCAACAGTAAACGTCTGTGGGCTAATGAACAATTAAAACAATGAGACTTGACACTTATGTCTGGAGTTGAATGTTGATAACGGTAGATAATCTTATATCTTTAAACGAGCAATTCTTGTATATATATATATGTTCAGGATCTCGGAAACGGCTCCAACGATTTTCATGAAATTTAGGATTATAGAGGTTTCGGGGCCAAAAAATCGGTTTAGCTAGGTTTTGATGTATACAAAATGTTGTTTTGTCGGTGTTTTTAGCTAATCAATACAATGGCATAAAATACCAATAGAATGGGCATTCAAATTTCGCCGATGCCGTCAAGAGTGACAATACTTCAGTTTGGAAGTTGTCCAATTGCATTCAAACGCGTGAGATTAAATCTCGGCGTTATTATTCTGTATTTGTAATTTTTTTTTTATTATTTCATTTTTTTTTATTAATATATATTGGGTCTGGGAAAAAGTTCGTGGCGTTTTTTCAGTAAAATTCGACGGGTCCCCTATGGCGCGTGGATGAATTTATTTAAACCGAATCTACTCTCGTAGATCCATAATTCCATCGGTGAAAAACTTCTGTGGTTTCTGGTTGAAGAATTAAGTCAAGTAGTTTTCACAGGCTTCTTTTGAAACCAACTTAATTCCATTGAGAGAATTCTGCTGAGATCGAAACAGATGATAGTCAGAGGGTGCTATATCTGGACTGTAAGGTGGATGTATCAAAACTTCCCAACCGAACTCTCTCAATTTTTGACGGGTCATCAAAGAAGTGTGTGGTTTGGCGTTGCCTTGAGGAATACTACTCGCATTAAAAGTCGGAAATATAACGAATATATATATTTACGAAGCAATAAACCAAGCAAAATATATTCAGCTAATTAAGTAAGCAAGGCTAGCAGTTTCCAAATGAAATAACTCAAACCTTCAGGCATTGTATTATCAATTCAAATAGTTGAAAACAAAATGATAGATCGCTTCCTAACAAAATGATCTCATACTTAGTTTGTAGACATAATTGTTAATAAATGACGTAAGTTTGATAGAAACTGGTTTTGATCAAAAGTTTTGGACGTCAGGCATCACTGGCCCGGAGATGAAATTGTCTCATTATGGCTCGAGTTAACATATATTAAGCTTTTGATGGATAATCCTAGATAGGTTACTTTACGATGAATTTTAAATAATCTCAAAGAAGTGTAATCTCAAGAAATCTCACTGTAAGTCATCATTTGCCTGCCCTTATCCCACGCTAAGTGGAATCGGCATAACATGTTCTTACCATAGCCTCCTATTAGCCGTGATATCTGCAATCACTGCTTTCATATGCATATCCTTATTCACATAATCCGTCCATATCTTTTTGAGTCTCCCACGCTTCATACGTCCATTCACTATCATATTGATAACACTCGTTATCACATGCCATTCATCCATCACATGTTCATATCAAGAAAATTTCGCGCTCCTAATCTTCTCTATCACGGGTGACACTTTTAGGCTTCCCCCTGAAGTTGCCATGAAGTGATTTCACTGTAAGTATAAGAAATATATATGTATATAATATGTTCCGTGTGGTAACGGATACGGATGTGAAAAATAATCGATTTTTAATCGATTATTTTTTTGTAATAATCGATTTTTACAATCGATTATTTCACTGCCAGATTCCCAAAAAAAAAGGCCATCACGCACTGCGTGCAGTGTTTCATACTATATTTAAAGCTCACATTTCCTAAAAAAAAGATGACCTTTTTTTTTCGCAATCCTGTTGGGAGAAAAAGTCGATTATTTTATAATTTACAATCGACTATTTTATAATCGATTTATTTTAAAGAACAAAAATCGATTATTTAAAAAATCGATTATTTTCCCTCCAAGTCACATCCCTAGTAACGGAGTAAGAATACAGTTCACTACCCCCTTTCTTGTTCGTGGATGTCGTAAAAGACGTCTAAGGGATTACTGCAGACCACACCTATGCAAGAGCAAGAAAGCTCGAAATAAAACTCTATACTAACTCGTCTGACCAGCGTGTAGTAGGTCAATTTTCATCCCATTATGGAGGAAGCTATGGAAGTACTGCTGAGCTCAAGCAGTAAGACGTGAACATATGAGCTGTGATGCTGTGATAAAAAAAATCTAGAAAAAGTGTATCTTAAACATTGTGAGACATTTGTATTTCCATTAAATAAGAAGAAGAAGTCATTTGTATTTCAGAATGTGTTTCAGAAACTGTTTAGTTTTTCACCAATTATTTTTTTGAATACCATAAATTGTGTTTATCTTTCATTTATTTATATACAATTATGAAAGCGAGAAGAGTGTCAGTCTTGTCAAATTCGCGATAAAAAGAGCTTAAGCGACTGCTGAATCGTGTATTTACTAGTATTCGTCACATACTTACTTGAAAGAGTGTGACGAATTCAACTCTGTTAGTTATCAATTATAAAAATTGTTTTAATTATAAATCTATACCAATAAATAAAATTGGAGTGTCTGTTTGTAATGTCAAAATAATAGGCTTTTTTCATGCTCACACGGTTATTTGCACTACACCTATGCCTAAAATACAGATTAAAAAATTTTTGTCTGTCTGTCTGTTTGTTCCGGGTAATCTTCAAAACAGCTGGACCGATTTCAAAAATTCTTTCACCAATGGAAAGCTATAATATCAGGGCGTAAACTAGGCTATATTTTATCCCAGTATACCCACGGGAACGGGAACTACGCGGGTAAAACGACTAAAACCGAAGCGAAGCGAGGGCGGGTTGCTAGTCTATACCAATAAATAAAATTGGAGTGTCTGTTTGTAATGTCAAAATAATAGGCTTTTTTCATGCTCACTCGGTTATTTGCACGACACCTATGCCTAAAATAGCAATTAATAAATTTTTGTCTGTCTGTCTGTCTGTTTGTTCCGGGTAATCTTCAAAACGGCTGGACCGATTTCAAAAATTCTTTCACCAATGGAAAGCTTTAATATCAGGGCGTAAACTAGGCTATATTTTATCCCAGTATTCCCACGGGAACGGGAACTACGCGGGTAAAACGGCTAAAACCGAAGCGAATCGAGGGCGGGTTGCTAGTTATAAATAAAACGAGTGCAAAAAAATATTTTAGGTCAATAGTTTCTCAAATTTATGCGAGAATTATATTTGACATTGTTGTTGTTGTTATAAAGCTAGGGGGCTAGAGCCTCCTTCGTAATGGGAGAGAAATTGACCTACTATACTACATAGATCAACAACCCTATCATCATCATCATCTTGCTCTTATCCCAATTACTTGGGGTCGACGCAATATGTCATCTGTTTTGACATATTGCAAAAAGTTTCGGCAATGACTTTTATGACCGGCCGCCTGCCTGACTTCAACCCTCCTTGGGAATGTAATCGTTGACCCAAATGGTACCAGATGGAGTTGGTCCGGGTCAATCTAGGGCTCTTAGTCGTCTTTTACGACACCCACGAGCAAAGCAAGGGTTGGTAGTATTCGAAGCCGCTACCACAGCATAGATCAACAACCCTATACGGGTTTTATTTCGAATTTTCCTTCTCTTACACAGATGCTATATGCATATTACATCCCTTAGTCCTCTTTTACGATACACAAGATAAGATAGGGGGTGATGAATTATATTCATACTCCGACACCACACGGAAAATATTTGGTATAAAAAGTATTTCGATAATTTTAACGAATTAATAAAAACTTAATATGTGGTAACCCTAAATAAATGTCTCATCGAGTTAACGTTTTAGTATAAAGGTAAAGTTTCAAGGGAAACTGAGAGATGAGAGATGTCTTGTAAATTTAACATTGATCTATTCATTGTGAATAAATAAACTAGTTAAAATAAATCCTATTGTTTTCGGATTATGAAAAACCATTCGGATTATAAAGACTATAATTATTTAAAAAAGTACCTCAACTTTTATCGCCAAATTATCATCGTCATCGCCCTGCTCTATCATCCATCATTACCATCTTTCGCGTTTAAGTATCCTAATATCTGGTTGACCGAGCTTCGCTCGGAATATTTTTGTTGTATTTTTGTCGAATTTATTTAGATATATATTAATAAAAAATAAAAATTAAATAATGAAAAAAATATAAAAAAAATACAAAAAGAGAATAATAATAACACCGAGATTCGATCCGACGCTGTCTGAATGCCAAAAAAAACAAAATTTGAACCGGTCAACGTCCTACCTGAGCTATCGACGAAATTTGAATTCATATTCTTTTAAAATTTAATGTCATCATATTGTTTTGGTAAAAATACTGACAAAACAACATTTTCTATAAATAAAACCTAGCTAGATCGATTTTTTGGCCTCGAAACCTCTAGAATGCCAAGTTTTATCAAAATCGTTGGAGCCGTTTCCGAGATCCTGAATATATATATATATATATATATATATATATATATATATATATATATATATATATATATACAAGAATTGCTCGTTTAAAGATATAAGATAAGAGTGCTATTATTCTCCTGGTAGAATTAAATACTAAGAAAATAGTAGTATACTTCGGTAATCAGGTGTATGAAAAGAAATTACAGTCAAGTTAAGCAAAAAACTAAATATATAAGTAGGTATACAATGCAGTGCTAGCAATTAATTTTTCGTCGGTTACCGCGTAGTATCTATTTCAGTGCTTTACAGGATTACTGTTTTGATTTGATGTTTATTTGTAGCTATCATCACTATCAAAATAAGCAACTTACAATAACATATAAATTGAGGTTATTTTAATGAAATCAATCTTAAGGCTTATATATAGGCCCCGTTAAGCTGTCCATAAACCGTGGTACGGTACTTCTGCGTTCATTGTCGCTGTAGACCTTTTAAATTATTGATTGATCAGTCAAATTTTCTTCTAGTCTCTTGCATTGCACGGCAAGGAAGTGGAATCATTATTTTCCCACTCCTACTCTTTCATCATCATCATCATCATCATTGCAACCTACATACGTCCCACTGTTGCTTTCGAGCCTCCTCCCCAATGAAAGGGAATTTAACCTACTATACCGCGCTGGTCAAACAGGTTGGTACAGGGTTTCATTTCGAGTTTGCCTTCTCTTGCACAGATCTTATGTGCATATTATATCCCTTAGTCATGTTTTATGACATCCACGGGCAAGATAGGGAGTGCTGAATTGTATTCTTAATCCATCACCACACGGAACTACCTCTACTATTTAACTTTTTTAAATAAAATTATTGCGCATTCTTTATCGTTCACCGACAGTAAGGAAATAATATACAGGTTTTTAATTTATTGCGGGGATCTTAATGAATATATACATAATGAACATAGGAAACGGTCACAATCATCGCTATGTAAGTCAGTATTTCAACCGAGAACCGCAATTAAAGAACCGCAATATAAATTTAAAGTTGTTGTTTATTAATTACTAGCAACCAGCCCTCGCTTCGCTTCGCTTATAGGTTATAGTCGTTTTACCCGCGTAGTTCCCGTTCCCGTGGGAATACCGGGATAAAATATAGCCTAGTTTACGTCCTGATATTATAGCTTCCCATTTGTGAAAGAATTTTTGAAATCGGTCCAGCCGTTTTGAAGATTATCCGGAACGAACAGACAGACAGACAGACAAAAAAAATTTAATTGCTATTTTAGGCATAGGTGTCGTGCAAATAACCGTGTGAGCATGAAAAAAGCCTATTATTTTGACATTACAAACAGACACTCCAATTTTATTTATTGGTATAGATAATTGGATTCCATTCATTCATTCATTTCAACTCATATGTACCTATTCCAATGCTGGACTCGAGCTTCTTTCATAATAGGAGCGAAATTAACCTAGTATACCACGCTGGGCAGACATATGGTTTAAAAAAGCTGCATATCCATGAGTCCCAACAAAAAATTTCACCGTTAGAATAATAAAAAACACTATAAATTTCGCTTGTATTTTGATTAAAACAAAATCGATATTTTCCTATTTGATTTTATCGTCCATTTCCAATATTTTATGGAATATAACTTTGCCAGTATAATATAAGTCGAAAATAATTGCTATTTGTAATTTTGCCAAGCTTATCGGACGAGAACCCCAATACCGATGTCATTAATCACAGTTTTATTAAAGGGCTTGTTATTTCACTCCATCTTTGAAGGTTGTTATGATGAAAATACCTATCTCTGCTGCAATTATTATAATTGTTAAAAGCAAAATAATATTCATAATCTTTATTATTTTAGCTCATGGGTACAGCCTTCTCTTATGAAGAGTGAAATTGACCTATTATACCATCCTGGTCAGATAATTTAATTTTTTTATAAACACCATATAATCAATAAGAATATTTATACTAACCGACTTCAAAAAACCGGCTAAGTCCGAGTCTTAGTCGTGCACGAAGGATTCCGCACCATTACCTATAAAAAGGGCAAAAAAACCGCGTTTGTTGTATGGGAGCCCCCCTTAAATATTTATTTCGTTTTATTTTTAGTATTTTTTTTTTTAATGCAAACGGTGGCATACGAGCAAACAGTACACCTGATGGTAAGTGTTGCTGCAGCTCATGGACCTTTACGAAGCCGTTGCCTACCGCGAAGAAAGTGAAGGGAGTGTGAATGCATGCATTGAGGCTCGGTGATACCAAGGGCACCACCAAAACCCTCCACACGCAAACACCCTCAGAAAGTTGGGCTTGCTCTCTCGCTCACCGAACGAAGCGCAGTATCGCTACAAATCTCTACTAATCAGACGTCGATTTTCTGCGAGAGTGTGGTACTGCCCCGGACGGACCGGCCCGCGGCTGTAGACAGATTTGTTGTTATAGCGGCAACAGCAATACATAATTTGTTAAAATTTCAACTGTCTAGCTATCGCGGTTCTTGTGGTACAGCTTGGTGACAGACAGTCGGACGGACAGACAGCGAAGTCTTATTAATAGGGTCCCGTTCTTACCCTTTGGATACGGAACCCTAAAAAGCAAGTTCTCAATTTGTTTGTATTTTCTTTTTATATTTCACTTTGGAATTTTCGACTGGGTGAACCAATTTTGATGATTCTTTTTTTTTTATTTGAAAGATGGTGTTTCTCGTGTGGTCCCATTTCAATTTGTTCCAGTTCCAACAATAGCATCAATGATAAAACGGTTGAAGTAGGATTTTTTTTTTTGTTATTTTATCACACTATTTTAGATAAAATTATTCCCCGTTAAAGAAAAATATTGGGCAACTTCACGAATGCGAGATTAAAAATAGGCTACACAAGCTGTTTTTAACCACCAAAGCAAAATGAGGGTTGTTATAAATTTTATATGTCTATGTCCATCTGGGACATAGCTCCTAAACGAATTGACCGATTAGGATTCCCTGTTTTTTTTTTTAAACTTACGTGATTGCGATGATTCTTAGCTACATCATCATCGTCATCTCGGCCCATATACGTCCTACTGTTGGGCTCAAGCCTACCCCACAATAAGATGCAAATTGACCGTACCATGCTGATCAGGCACGCTGGTATAGAGGAGTTTTATTTAGAGTTTTCCTTTTCTTGGATAGATGATATACGCATATTATATTGCTTCCTCGACGGAATAAGAATACAAATTCACCACTCCCTATCTTGCCCGTGGATGTCGTAAAAGACGACTAAGGAATATAATACGCATATAACATTTATGTAAGAGAAGGAAATCTCGTAATAAAACGCTCTTCTAACTTGTCTGACTAGCATAGTATAGTAAGGTCAATATCATATAAATTTATAACACATGTTTTTATTACATGTTATTATTAACGTTCATAAATTACCCCGGTAAATGACGCTCTAACTGGTCATCATTTATATCGTACTCTAAAAATGCTTCCTTAGTCGAGGGAACGACTTTACTCGACCAGCATAATCACAGCCTAAAATTTCTCACTTCAATAACTAGTCAAGAAAATATACAGACTAACAAAGAAATTATGTTATATTCTAATAGCAACCCGCCCTCGCTTCGCTTCGGTCTCAGTCGCCTTACCCGTGTAGTTCCTGTTCCCGTGAGAATACCGGGATAAAATATAGCCCATGTTACTCCATGATATTATAGTTTTCTATTGGTGAAAGAATTTTTGAAATCGGTTTGGTGGTTTAAGCGTGAAAGAGTAATAAACAAACAAAGAAAGAAAAAACTTACTTTCCCATTTATAATATTAGTAAGGATGTTATTATTAATGTCTATAAATTGTCCCGGTAAACGTTGCTCTAACTGATCATCATTTGTATCATACTCTAAAAATGCTTCCTTAGTCGAGGAATCGACTTTACTCGACCAGCATAATCACAGAGAATTTTTCACTTCAATAACTAGTCGGTAAAATGGACAGACCAACAAAGAAATTATATTTTGTACTATTTGCATACCTCTGTATCTTATATCTTTAACCGAGCGATTCTTGTATATATATATATTTTCAGGATCTCGGAAACGGCGCCAACGATTTTGATGAAACTTGGCATACTAGAGGTTTCGGGTCCAAAAAATCGGTCTAGCTAGGTTTTATTTATAGAAAATGTTGTTTTGTCGATGTTTTTAGCAAAACAATACACAACAATAATGACATTAAATTTTAAAAGAATATGAATTCAAATTTCGGTGTTAATATCATGAGTTACGATAGCTCAGTTGGGAGTTGTCCAGTTCTGTTTTTGTTTTGTTTTGGCATTCAAACAGCGTCGGATTGAATCTCGGTGTTATTATTATTCTCTTTTTGTAATTTTTTATATATTTTTCATTATTTAATTTTATTTTTTTATTAATATATATCTAAATAAATTCGACAAAAATACAACAAAAATATTCCAAGCAAAGCTCGGTCAACCAGATATTAGTTATTTATTCAAGCATGCATGTCTCTACAGGCATGAACAAATAATGAACTTAAAAGTCAATAGTAATTTCTCAAAAAACAGCTATTGAAATGCTACTAAATAATACAACATTTGCCGATATTGCTACTGTTTTGTCTTCAGGAAATTATGTCGTTCACTTCACAAGGTAAAACAGCAATGTTTTGACGCGTCAAACATAAATTATTTCATCAAAATTTCGTAGTAAAGCTGATTATGTTTTCCTTGTTCCGAGATTGTTCCCATCGTTACGTTGTTATTTCGATGTCTTGATTTTTTTACTAACTAAACTGTCTTGGTACTGTAAGCTGATTTCGTAATTTTGTGTTTGTAAATTGTTTTTTTCTTACGCCTTCTGCGCCCTTTGTTTGTCGTTAACGTACTTATTTAAGTTAATTATATTTAGTTTAAGCGTTTGTGGTTTATGTATTTTGTTTTTTACTAAATATTTAAGGGTGTAGATCGTGAAAATCACCGAAAAGAGTGTTACGATTTTTCATATTTAACCTATTTACATATGATTGATATCAATGATAATTTGTATATATTACAATCAAAGACCAATAAGTATGTTCATGCTTATATTAAACTCTTAAACCTAATAGTTGTTATATAATAAACGTCAACAAACGCACAAAATTGAGTAAAAATGCAAAAACATGACTTCGTATTTTTCAGATTTAACCCCATAAATCAACACAAATTGATAAAAAGAAACACTTTTTGAACACTGAAGAAACCAATAAGTATAGCTGTATACTTATTTTTATACCTTTACAAACAAAGACTTCCTCTTTTAAAGCCCTAAAATCTAGATATATTTTAAGGTAAATTTTTCATACAAAAATGTATGGGTAAAACGTTCGTTTCATTCGTGCAATCTCGGGTGGTCAAAAGCGGCAGTTCCTTTCTGTAAGTGAACGCGACACCACGCTTGTCGGCTGCAGACAGCAGAATTACGTATTGTGAATTTGTGTTTTTTGTAAAAAATTGTAAGTATAACATTTTTATAATTAATTTATTTTCAGTTATTAGAAAGTATCGATATAATGAATGTCTGAAAGAAAACCATGATGGAACTAGATATAAATCGTAAAAAATACAATATCTACACTAATAGGTATTATAAAGAGGAAAGATTTGGATTTTTGTATGTAACGAATAAACTCAAAAAGTACTGGACCGATTTTAATAATTCTTTTATCATTCGAAAGCTACATTATCACTGAGTAACATAGGCTATTTTTTTCGCAGGACTGATTGAATTTGAGTGTCATGCCAGGGAAAAGAAAGTTTTGTACGCATTATAAAAATATGAAAGCCAAAAGATCTCGGAATAAAATGTAAGTTCCTCCCTACTTATTTATTATCGCATTTGAACAGGGTACATTACAAAGCTAATACAATATGTCATATGATTTAGATCGCCCGATTCAGACATATACCTACAATAACATGTAAATATTGGTTTGTATTATCTATATCTATACTGATAAATAAAATTGAAGTATCTGTATGTAATATCAAAATAATAGGATTTTTAAAAAAAAAAAGGCGATACGGAGTTCGCCGGGTCGGCTAGTATTGTCTAAATATCAAAATGTGAAAGTAGGTAGGCGACAGCGCAACTTGGTCGACATACCTATACCGCCAAACAGACGCGAGGCGCCTAGCGTCTGGCTTAGGGTTGTACAAAATAAATAAAAAGTGGATAATATTGATGAATAATATTTCCAGTATTGAAAATAAAGAAAACCTTGGGGCCGAGACTGAGCAACAATGCTACGCGCTGTATAGAGGTAAGTTGTTATACGTAATTCTTGTAGACTTGTTACATAAATAAACAAACTACTTAGTTAGTGATGGGCGAAGACAAAATCTCAATACCTACCTATAGATTTTTTCTTGCAATATTTATTATTTTCATCGAGAGACAAACACCTTAGTACCGAAATACTTCTCAATTACTTTCTCAAAAGAAAATTTACGTTCAAATAGGTGACGTCATAAAAAAACAATACCTAATGCGTAAAGAAATTATAATTTCTATTCATCAGGAACCTAATATTGTATTAAATTCTTTTGCATTTTTTTAAATTTTTAATTATTTTTTATAAAAAAAATCAAGCCATTATCTTTCTTTACAGGAACTAGTTATTGAAAACGACCAAGAGGGAAAGGTGGATGAAATGGAAGTTGGGCGTAGAGTTGTAGACGTTTCTTTTTTTTTTAAAGCTCTTCAGGCCATAGGGGACCACGGTCCAATGGATTGTAAGTTAAGTTACCTTAGTATAATAGGTGAAGTAAAAGTTGGTCTGGACTCAAAACTCATCATGAAATGTAGTATGTGTAGTATGAAATTTACTGTGTGTTTGATTGAAAAGAAAGAAGATAGAATGGAAGTGAATCATCAAATTGTATCTGGTATCATATCATCTGGTGGGAGCTACTATCAGTTAAAAACATTAACTGCCGCAGTAGCCCTACCAATCATGTCACCTTCATTATACAATGAAATTAATAATACGGTTTGCGATTGGTGGGAAAAGACAGCAGCATGCGATTGGTGGGAAAAGACAGCAGCACATTCCATGGCAGAAGCTGTCAAGGAAGAAGCGGAGTACGCAGTGTCTATAGGTAGTGTTGATAAAAATGGTACACCATTAATATCTGTTGCTGTTGACGGTTGTTGGAGCAAGAGATCTTATGGTAAGAATTTCTCCGCCTTGTCCGGCGCAGCTGCGATAATTGGCATTAAAACTAATAAAGTATTGTTTTTTGGAGTTAAAAATAAATACTGCGTAGTTTGTGCACAAGCCGCAAAGAACGACAGTCAGCCCTCGGAACACCGTTGTTTCAAGAATTATTCGGGATCATCTACCGGTATGGAATCGACCATAATAGTTGAGGGGTTTAAACGTTCCATTGTTGATCACGGTGTAATTTATAATAAATTTGTAGCAGACGGCGATTCCAGTACTTATAAAAAAATATTAGATTCGCGACCGTACGGTAATTTAACAGTAGAGAAAATTGAATGCAAAAATCATCTTTTACGAAACTACTGCAATAGCTTGGAGAAACTGTCGAAAGACACTAAGTATCCTTGCGAATTGCGGAAATTCCTAAAAGAAAGGTATTTGCGTTTAAGAACGGGTGTAAAATGCGCTATTAAATATTGGGGCGATCAAAATCAGTCACTCGAAGAAAAAATAAAAAATCTTAGTGAAGATATCCTAAATGGTCCACAACACGTATTTGGTAATCACCAATATTGCAAAGAGTATTTCTGTAGACCTGATACTCGTCGAATAGAACCTGTTGGGTTGCTTCCAGCAATTGTTGGATGCGGATTAATGGACGCGGTACACATTTTAAGTAAAAGACTGTCATATCATTCTAGAAGTTTAATTCATAATTGTACAAGTAATATAGTTGAAAGTTTTAACGCAGTGATTGCCAAATTAGTAGGGGGTAAGCGTGTAAATTATTCTTCCCGTGGTTCTTATGCGGGCCGATGCGCAGCTGCTGTTGTGTCTTTTAATACAGGATCGATTCATAGTAAAACTCATGAAGTAATATTTAAATCTAGTCCTAATCCTTTGATCGCGAAAGTGGAAAATTGTAATCGTAGAATCCGTTTAATTGCTAAACCTAAATTAAGATTGAAAAAGAGCCACAGCGCTATATCGAAAGACGCTCACTATGGACCAAACTGCGAAAAACCTGATCTGAGTCCAGAATTATATGAGAAAGCCAAGTCATCTTTTTTAGCCGATTTAAAGTTGTCTTGTGCTGAAAGAGAGGAGCTTGAAAGGTCGACCCATTTGCAAAGAAGTAGTTCTGAGTGGATGAGTACAAGGAGAAAATTACTAACCTCATCATCGTTCGGGGAAGTTTGTAAAAAACGAGAGAGCACAAGTTGTGCTGTTCTTGTTCGTAAAATTGTTTATGGTAGTAATATCTCCAGTTTGCCTGCTGTACGGTACGGTATCGAAAACGAAGAAACCGCAATTAAACAGTTAGAAATTCAAGAGAATATTAGTATACAAGGTTGCGGTTTGTTCGTCGACGATCAATATGAATTTCTTGGTACTACACCAGATGGCATTTATGCAAACGGTTTAATTGAAATTAAGTGCCCACATTCTTTAGCTGGCATGACTCTTGATGAAGCAATGGCCAAACATACCTTTTGGGTTAAGGACAAGGCTTCCAAGGGTTATGTCATAAATAAAAATCATAACTGGTATTTCCAAATTCAGGGACAGGTACATATTACTAAAAGAAACGTTTGCATGCTTGGCATCTGGTTTGGTGCTACTGTACCTATGAAAGTTTATATTATAGAAAAGGACGACATATTTTGGGAGGAGAAAATGGAGATGAAATTAGTTAGGTTTTATTACGATTGCCTACTTCCAGAATTAGTTGATCCTCGGCAGTCACGAAGCATGCCCATTCGTGACGCGCCCAGTATCATAGAGGCTATGAAAGAGAGGAAAGAAAGAGCTTTACATGTTATGAAAGAGAAGAACGCCTAATGATTTTGAAAGATACAGGTAACTTAACTACCCAGCCAGTCGATTCACGTAAACACGCCAGTCCAAAAGTCGTTTTAACTTAGGAATTTAGAAATCGCCTTTTGGTTTTCTGTTTTAAACGCACTTACTTATCTAGTCTTGGATTGTCATAAATCTTCCAATAGCTCAATTACTATACAATTTCTGAGTTACCTGGTGTAAAGAATCATAAAAATTGGTTCAAAAATACAGCGAATTGAGAATTCTCCTTTTTTTAAGTCGGTTAAAAGGGCTAAATTTGCACAAAACGAAGTGACGTCACTGCGCTACGGTTTTTATTACTTACGTGAATCGGGCAGCTGGTAACGTTTTCATTCTGATAGGTTTTGTGATAGCCATTGATTTTATCATCAAATTAGCAGAAATCAGAACGTGATCCGTAATCGAATGAAAAACCATTAGAATTTTGAACTCATATTTCGTTATTGTTTAATTACATACTTTTAATTAGTATATTAATAATTTACAAACTTCTGTTAAAATTAGTAAATAAATGAATTATTTACTAATTTTTGTACAACCCTAGCACGCTTTTAGGATAGCGAGTAATGGCGACTCATATTTGTTATTGTGTAGTAAATAAATCATTTTTATACTTGTATTTCATTTATTGACATTTTTTTTTAAACCCTAGGATTTTTTTTTAGATATCGACGAGGTGATCGTAAACAAAAAGTAAGTATTTGAGTTTACGCAATAGGCACATTTCCTTGCGTAGAGATAAACACACTTCCTACTGAATTTGCAATTATTTTATTGAATGAATATTTTACGAATTAGAATAAACTTTGGTAGTGAAATTACAAATAAATAAATAGTTGGAATTTTAGGTAAGTAGAATACAAAAATGTCAGTCCGGACCTACTCTTGATTGTATATTATATTATAAACTAGTAACCCGCCCTCGCTATCTTCGCTATCTTCGGCAATATTCACTTCACATTACATACTATGAAAAGCATATTGATCTATAATAAATGCACAATTTATTTAAGGTACTTAATTGGATAAGGATTAATGCTGTATTGTATAAAATCACTTAGTAAATAATCATTTTTTAGTAGAGGATAAAAAATGGTTATGGTGGGTTATCCCTAAGAGATAGACATATGCCATCGTGGACTTTTTTGTTGAACTTTTTAAGATGGATAATACTGTAGTACATTATTTTGGTCTATCTCGTAGGGTTCAGCCAACGTTTGCAATATAAGCGCAAAAACGTGCTTATTTACGACATCACATTAGAAACCTCTAAATTAATCAGCGTTTCTCTACTATATTATGCATTTATTATACATATAAACCTTCCTTAAGAATCATTCTATTTATTAAAAAAAACTCCATCAAAATCCGTTGCGTAGTTTTAAAGATCTAAGCATACATAGGGACAGACAGACGGCGGATAGCGACTTTGTTTTATACTATGTAATGTAATGATAGAAAAACATAAAAATTGTGTCTCAACTACTCTTATTAATCTATTAAAAAGAATCAACAGCTAGTTTCCAAAAATTCAACGTTATTGTTATGCTGTAAATATTCAAGTTCAATAACAATTTCTCAACGTGGAACGTTTGTTGCAAAACATTTTGAAAATCGCGCTCTCTAGGTCATTCATCCGCCCCGTCGGATGTTACATTAAACTTTGGCGCTGCGGTCGCTCGAAATCGAGAACTCAGGCCAACAATCTACACCCTTAATAACATTGAATATTCTCTATTTATTTTGGGCGATGTATAGGCGGCTCCGTGTGGTGACGGAGTGAGAATACAATTCACCACTACCTATCGCGAGATAGGGCGACTGTGGATGTCTTAAAACACGACTAAGGGATATAATATGCACATAACATTTGTGCAAGAGAAGGAATACTCGAAATGAAACCTTATATCAACATGTCTGACCAGCATGGTGTGGTAGGTCAAATTCCCTTCCATGGAGGAGAAGGCCCGAGCCCAACAGTGGGACGTATGTGGATTGCGATGATTATGATGATAGACGGCTTCCGTCCACATAACCGGTCGCATTTACCCTCTTCGCCCCTTTTATTGGGCTACCAAAACTGTTTCGCAAACTTCGGTGGCTTGCCCACTAAATTATCATTTCAACATACAAAAATAATATTTATTTAAAGAATTACGTAGACGTGATGATGTGATTAAATTTATTGCGTCACTTTATCTATTAAGGATTAGAGTAGGAGTGTTTTAATAGTACCCTATCTAGTACGTAACTATACATCGTTAGGTTTAATCCTAAGTGGATTAGATCTTGTAAATAAAACTACATTTACGAATTATATTGCGTTGTATTTGATTTATGATTGCCCGACGTTTCAAACACTTTGCAGTATTCATGGTCACGGGAGAACTAAGGTGTCTCACGTCCAACAAGTCATCGTTATTACAGACATTTATAATTATCTACCCGATACAGAAAATTAGTTATAAATTTATTAAACTTTGACCCACATTTTAGTACAAATTTATTGCCAGTGTAAGAAGACTTTATTTATTGCCAGTGTTGGACGTGAGACACCTTAGTCCGCCCGCGACCATGAATACTGTAAAGTGTTGGAAACGTCGGGCAATCATAAATCAAATACAACGCGATATAATCCGTAAAAGTAGTTTTATTTACAATGTGTAGTGCTCGCGTAAACATCAGATATCATTATGGATTAGATCTGCTTTATCCATATAGTGACAGAGTAAGAATACAATTTACCACACCCTTTCTTTCCCCTGGAGGACGTAGATGATGACTAAAGGTTTAAATATGCATATAACATCTATGCAAGAGAAGGCAAACTCGAAATAAAACCCTATACCAACACGCCTGACCAGCTTGGTACAGTAGATCAATTTCCCTCCTATTGTGGAGGAGGCTGCCTCGTAGGGGGATGTTTATGAGCTGTGATGATTATGGAGGAGGCTCGAGCGCTACAATAGCACGTGTACGAGTTGAAAATGATACATTGTTGAAATAGTGTTTTGTTTGATAATTTTTATCTTATAGAATCCTTACTAATATTATAAACTAGCAACCCGTCCTCGCTTCGCTTCGGTTTCGGTCGCCTTACCCTCGTAGTTCCCGTTCCCGAATTTTTGAAATCGGTTAGACGGTTTAAGCGTGAAAGCGTAACAAACAAACTTACTTTCGCATCCTTACTAATATAATAAATGCGAAAGGAAGTTTGTTTGTTTGTTTATTTGTTTGTTACGATTTCACGCTTAAACCACCGAACCGATTTCAAAAATTCTTTCTCCAATGGAAAGCTATAATATCAGGGCGCAACATAGGCTATATTTTACCTCGGTATTCCCACTGCAATGGGAACTACGCGGGTAAGGCGACTGAAAGCGAAGCGAGGTCGGATTGCTAGTCATAAATAAAAGACCACTTATCAATCAAATACCAGATAATTTAAATTGAGGATCCAAAAATAGCAACTGTTCATAGTTTTAAGTTTTCACTTCTGTCGGCAGTGCTCTTGGCTGCTTTGTGTTTTTACATTTAGCTGGTTTTGATATCTACAGATATAACATTGACATAGCTACATATATAGTATTAGTTTTAACATCACATGTGACCATGTCAATGGCGGCTTTAATAAACTTACTTCGCATCCAAACCTGGCAATAGAAATTTTCCACACCACATAAAGAGGTATATTATTTTACATAGGAATCAAACCCACGACATTCCTCACGAGATCTCGAAACTTTACCACTTCAATAACTGTGATTGATATTAATAAATCTGTGTCAAGAACATTAAACTAGAAATTAAAATATTTAAATGCAAAAATTTTGTTACAGATGAAATAGGACCGCCATCAGAGTTATTCGACCTTAACATGTTGGTGATAATATGCAGCTCAATACTTCTTGTCATTTGCCTAATGGCCTTCTTCTGTATACTCTTCAGAAGACATAGGTAAGTGTTTATTCATCATCATCCTAGCTGGGATCGAGCTTCCTCCACGGTGTAATGCGAACTGATTTATTCTACATTCTACTACACATCATATGATTTATTATAGAGTTTTTGCGTTATCTTTAGTCACCTTTTACGACATTCACGGGCGAGATAGCTGTTGATCGATTGTATTCTAACTACGTTGATTTTTATTAGTAGACCTTGACAACTTATTGTACATCTATGTAAGTCCTACAGCTGGGCTCGGGTCTCCTCCATATTAGAAGGGAAATTGGCCTACTATAACCACGCCAGTCAGACATCTTGATATAGGGGTTTTATTACAAGTTTTCCTTCTCTTGCATAAATGTTATATGCATATTTAAATCCTTAGTCGTCTTTTAAAACACCGACGGCTAAGAGAGAGAGTGGTGAATTGTATTCTTATTCCGTCACCACAGGGTTATTTTCTCTCACCACACGGATAGTACATAACATGGCTAAAACTGAACTACCACGTTTTGTTATGGATTAAATACAGTTAGGCGGCAGATCGCTTGCGCGAGGAGCACAGCCTTGATGAGGCGATTCGCTACCGGTGACTGGGGCGGCTTAGGCGCGAATACCTGCACCTCATGCGGCCTTAACCGAGGCCGCGGGTGACGTGACCGGGGAATTAGTCCGTCACCCGTTGAGAGGCCGACCGCGTGAGGAATAACTGACGTCCTCCCCGAGGGGACGTCGGTCGTTAGAAGGGTACCCCAAATAGGGGGTATTCCGTCGTTCCGACGTGCCGACCACTGACGTCAAGTCACCCTGCTCCGGTGGTCGGCCCAACGACGAAGGCGACGTGCATCGTGGGTGAGTTGCGGGTGTGCGTGCTTACGCCCCTCTGTCCCCCTGGACGGAGTGGTGCGAGGAGCGCGCCGACCGCAACCAACAACCAAAAAAAAAAAATATTAATTCAATACAGTATCCCGTAAATCTCTGCTTACTATCTTAAGTAACGTTTCATATTGTCAGATAGGAGTGATGGCTGCTCTAGAAGTTAACTCGTGATCGGGTGCTGCTTGTGGGATCTGGTCCAACCATGTTTGAACTAAATTTAAAAAAAATAGTTATATCCTATCTCGAAGGGCATCACACTGGAGCTAAGACTATATGTAGTATACGTATAATTTTATTCAAAAGATGGTAAAAAAATGACAGCCCGCTGAGTTTCTTGCCGGATCTTCTCAGCTTGTGGCCGTGTTCCGATCCAGTGGTGGATATTGTATTGTTTTCAAACGATGTATAAATTTGACAATATGTATGTACCCTCAAGGGGCCTATGCAGAATAAATGATTTGATTTGATTTCATTTGATATGCCCTTTAAAAAATTTATAACGCCAAATGTGGTCGCCGGAACGCTTGCCAAGCGTAGCGATTACGACATTATCTTCTTCCGTAGTTATCACCTAGCCAATCATTAAAACTAATGCCAGAAACTTTTGTAATATGTGCTACGAATGAAGAAAACAAATTGAGTAATTGGGATAAGAGCAAGGTGATGAATATGATGATGATAATAATGATTATCCTCGCTGGTTCCCCTCTCGAAGGACCAAGATTTCCCCGCTGGTTCCCTGCTTGAAGGACCAAGCTGTTTGGGGTCCTTCCGTAGTTCACGGTAACCCCGTTTTTGCTCGAAGGACCCAAGATGTTTGGGGTTTTTCGTAGTTTACGATAACCCCGGTTTTAGTTATGTTGTAGTATGTAATAGTTAACATAAAACCACTATGGAGTTCAATTATTTATTATTATATACTCTAAGTTAGGTATCTGAGCCGCACCTTTCGTAATGTTAATGGTAATACTACACACATTTGTGCTTTACGGAGGAATGTTTACGACTGGCTTCATATTAATTAGGTTGTAGTACTTATAGTACGTAAATCGCTGTGTGAGCAATTTTGGCTCGTACAATGATTAATTTCTATAGATTTACATCCATATTTTCAATTTGATAGTATATATCTTTGTAGATAGTCGAATATAATTTATTTCTCTATGAAACAATTCAAATGATATTTCTCTTGGAAACAGAATACATTAAGGATAATCCTATTTTAATTTTATTGACGTTAGAACTTGACTTCAATATCGAATAAAAAACATATATTTATTTAGATATTAATATGTCTCATATCAGCTTATATACGCGTACGTCGTTATATTTGTTATAGGCATATTATATCCCTTAGATGCCTTTTACGACATCCACGTGAAAGATAGGAGGGTGATGAATTATATTCTTACTTCGCTCACTACATGGAAATATATTTATAATTCCAAAAAATCTTAGCCATTCTTTGAAGTCGAATTTTTTGTTAAACATTGATTTATTACGCCACTAGCAGCACCCTGCCGTTTCAACTGCAGTTCCTCTTCCCGTGTAGATATCGGGATATATTATAGACTATGTATTATTCTGATATGTAAGCTATATTATTGTGAAGTTTCATCAAAATCCATTCAGTAGTTTTTGCGTGAAAGAGCAACAAACATCTTCACATCCTCGCATACATACAAACTTTCGGGTTTATCAAATTAGTAAGGATAAGGATATAATCATTTCTAAGAACTGTGTACTTTTTTCCAACAGGCAAACTTTCTCTTCACAATATCGACACTCAATCGCTGAAGAAGTGAAGTCACGCAATGAAAGTGTAGCATCACAGTCTGAACATAAGGATAGATATGCACATGCACCTAGGATATACACATCACCGGTGCATAACAGAAAGAGTAGTAAAAATGGTATGTACAGATATAACTCTTGAGAAAAATTTTGGAAAGTTTCTTTAGTGCTATGAATTCAGACAGGAATTATTGAACGAATTAAATATCCCGAAGGCAACATAAAAAAAGATTGTAAATTATAAACATCTAATTGATACAGAGTAATTATATATTATAAGGTCCTGGAAAAAGTTTCTTCGCATTCTATATGAAAAATCAAAACATTTTTTCGAATACATTTACTTTAATTACAATATATGTCCCTACGTACATAAGGACATGTCAGAAATGGCATTTTTTTATTGTATTCTTTATTTAGACTTTAGATTTTCAATACATATGCAGTATGAGATATGTGTATTGAAAGCCTAAAGAATACAATAAACAAATTCCATTTCTGACATGTCTTTATGTACGTAAGGACCGTCGATATGTTCCATTTTTTCAATGACTGCCTGCCGTTTTGTATGTGCAATTTTTTTCAATGACTGCCTGCTATCTTGATAGTAACATTTTTCCGTTGTGTTGAAATTTTGCATTTTGCATGCTGCAGAGCATAGCATATCCCTAAAGAAAACTTAAATAATCCCTAAAAAAAAAACTAAAATAGGTTCAACTTTTTTAATAGAAGTTAATTCTTCTTAGAAATGTTCGAGATCAGCCCGTACGCGGAGTTTGCTTTAGGCTTCAGAACTTTTGACCACGTTGAAAATCAAGACCTACCAAGCAGACTTCCTAGCAGACCTAGATTTGATACTGGTACGTGCTTTTTTCCTTAAAACACGAATTCGCATGACTATATATAACTTAATGATTTCTGATATTTATGCGAGTATTACACCTTGTAAATAAAATTATTTTACGGATTTTATCGCGTTTGTAATTGATTTTTGATTGCCCGATAATACCCTATACTAATTGCACTCCGGCTGGAGAGACCTCAATACGGTGTCTGAACCGTGGAGGCCTTCCGGCCAGTGTTGATGCAGTGGCTAAAACGGCGGCATGGGGTGCTTTCCTTCCGACTGATGCAGGTCTTGACGGGTCATGGATGCTTCGGCAAGTACCTGTACACGATCGCTAGGAGGGAGAGCACACCGTCCTGCTACCACCGCGATTACGACAAGGACACGGCGCAGCATACGCTCGAGGTTTGTGCCGCCTGGGCAGTGCAGCGTCGTGAACTCGTCGCTATCATCGGTGCCGACCTGACGCTGCCGACCATTGATAGGGCAATGCTCGACAGCGTCAGGAACTGGGACGCGGTCGCAGCCTTCTGCGAGGCAGTGATCTCGCAGAAGGAGGCCGCGGGTCGCGCGCGCGAGGAGCTCAGCCTCGACGAAGCGACCCGCCGCCGGCGACTGGGGCGGCGCAGGCGCGATTACCTGCGCGTCATGCCGCCCTAGCTGATGCCGTGGGTGACGTGACCGGGGAGTTAGTCCGTCACCCGCCGAGAGGCCGACTGCGTGAGGAAAGACCGACGTCCTCCCCGAGGGGGGGGACGTCGGTCGATAAGAGGGTACCTCAAGTAGGGGGTATTCCATTGGGCTGACCACTGATGACAAGTAACCCTGCTCCGGTGGTCGGCCCAACGACGAAGGCGACGTAGTGTTCGGGTGGGTAGCGGGTGTGCGTGCTTACGCCCCTCTGTCGCCCCGGACGAAGTGGTACGTGGTGCGCGCGGACCGCAGCCCACCCAAAAAAAAAATACTAATTCCTCTAATCAGCATGATATTTTAAGTCAATATCCCTCTTATTATGAAGTAGTCTTGATTTCAGCAATAGAGCGTATCTAAGTTGAAATAATCTTGAATTTATACTAATATTATAAAGTTGAAGAGTTTTAATGACGCGTCAATAGCAGAAAATACTGCTTCGAATTGAAAGAATCTTTTAGTGCTGGGTAGCTCGTTTATCAAGGAAGGCTTACAAAAGATATAACATTAGGCTACGACCAAGAAGAGCGGGACATCAATGAAAAATATTGCAAAACCGGGAAGAATTCCTTTTGAGAAATTTCCTTGCAAGCACTGCGTCTTATAAGTTCTCCTTCAAACCCAACCTTCTCTGTGTTAAACAAGACGAAGTTAGTTGGCTAGTAAAATATATATTGCTTCAATTCAGTCAGAAATTTAGACTTTAAGTAACTAAAATCAGATAGAATATTAAACTCATCAACTATTCTCATTTGTGCATAATTAGGACCTTCGAAATATACACATTGTATGAATTTCATGTCCATACAAAATAGGTTATTATCGAAACTGTACCAATATGTTTATCGGTAAACAGAATAAATGAATTTGCAAATGCGATTCGGGAATACGTTCTGTATTATCTAAAGCTCTGTTTTCATTTATAATGATTGTAATTTAAATGCAGTGACCGCAGATTTGTGAAAATAGTTGCCGTATTAATATGTAAAAATATTATGCATCTGTTTGATTTAGTTATACATTGCAATAGACCACATATTTAGTACATAATATGGATACTTATATATTAAGAAGATGTTTAATTAAGTGATCAATGCCGAGCAGAAACAAATGAAAATAGAAACTAGAATATAGACTATGACTGTACTTTTTAGGGTTCCGTAACCAAAGGGTAAAAACGGGACCCTATTACTAAGACTTTGCTGTCTGTCCGTCCGTCTATCTGTTACCAGGCTGTATATCAAGAACCGTGATAATTAGACAGATGTTTTTTTTACAAATTATGTATTTCTGTTGCCGCTATAATACCAGATACTAAAAACGAAATAAAATAAATATTTAATATATAAATATATGGGGGGCTCCCATAAAACAAACGCGATTTTTTTTGCGTCTTTTTATAGATAATGGTACGTAAAACTTCGTACGCAACTCCGACTCGCACTTAGATGGTTCTATTTATGATATAAAGACTCACCGTTAATGTTTTTAAGATAACAAGACCCTATCCTAATGCTTGTTGGTTGATTTTTTTTTTCTTTTTTGTGTGTACAGCTGTTGGCCGCAGATGGCCTTGACAGCTTGACGCGGACTATGGGTGAGCGCTGAGGGCTCTCAACCCGGAGAAAAGTATGCTAAGCGACATCGCCCAAGAGCTCGGGGAACGGACCTCGGCTTGGGGTGTCGCTGGAGGCAAAGTGGGCGTGCCCACGTTTTTAGTCGTGACTTTTGCGCGGCGCGGTTTCGCACCTCGACGGCGAGGGCGGAACCGCGGATATTTATTTGTTAAGGCCTCGCGGGCCGTGTAGGCTCTTTGTTGAGCGAGTGTGATATTGTCGTCCTCTTCGTCGAGGACGTGACGAGGACGTCAGATGGACTTGTTGGTTGATAGAAAACCTGTCGTAACATGTCTCATTTAGGCATCGACTATTCGAAATTTTCATATCAAATTCGGTTATGGTTTCGGATATATTTACCCTTAGTATATCCGATAATAATTTTCCCTGTGGTGATGGAATAGGAATACAATTCACCACCCCCTCTCTTGCTCTTAAAGTATTAAATAAGCTTATAACATCTATGCCAGAGAAAGAGGACATCTGACCAGCATGGTGCTAAGGTACTGAGGTTAATTTCTCTCTTCATACAATATGAGTTGAATGCTTGATATTGATGATATCCGGAAATTTCAGTTTTTGAGCTCCGTAATATCTCTAGTAGGTTTGTATTTTAACCACTATGCCATCTGTGCAGACAAAATAAAGATAACAGAGAATTGTACAAAATTCAAAAATTTGTATAGGAAGAATAAATTGAACTTTATCAACTGTCTTCAAATTAAGCACAAATATTCTTCAATAAAATTATTAAAACACGTTAACAGTATTTGTAAATTTTGATTCTTTGAGAGTATAAAATAGCCGATTAGACTTTGAGGTAATGGCGACTTTTACTCAATTTCTTATTGAATTATAGCGTTCTTATTTTTATAATGTAGAGATTCACTATAAAGGAATATTCTGAAAATCACCCACTTGGATTATATATTCATCGCTGAAGGTAAAAAATGGGGTGTGAATATTTCTTTGATATTTTTCATTCTACATCACGAATAAACATATATAACGGGTATATCACAAAAGATTTCGGAATGCGAAGTCGAGATCTGCCCGCGTTGGTCTATATAATTATTTATTACTTGTACCTACATAAGTCAAAGGTTTTTCCTATACTACATATACATTTCTTATACTACCATCTTAGAATAATAACATATAGAAGGTAAGTCCACGCACAAAAAGTGAGGCATTTCAATTGGAGCCTAATGGAGCCTATGCCGGAACAGTCCCGTAATGTACAAGTCATTGCACTACACGAACGTACGCAACTCTTAAAAAATAAATAGGTAATTATGACGGCTTGTGCATTCAAATGGTGCCACAATATATTTGAAAAACATAAAAAGGTTTTTAACATTACTTTTAAAAGTATTTCGACGATTTATGTTAATAAAAACAAAATTTGATTTCATAATTTGTATAGTGGTTTCCCTGTGTACGTGTGTAGTCGTCTGCCCGCCATTAGTATTTTTAGATTCAAATTTTTAAAGTTCGAAGTACTGACACTATCCTCCTATACGTTATTATTCTAAGACTACCATATTATATAATATATTTGTACGTGTTATGATATAGTAAGCCTCATTGTACTATATTGTCATAGTACTACTGTTCTCATTTATCTACCTCTTCGTGGTAGAAAGAGGATCATAACCAAAAGTTATGTAATATAGATTGAGAAGAAGGATTATAATTGAAGACATAAGACGCAAAAGTATAAGTAAATTCTTATCTAGTAAATGAAAAGGCTTTTCCCGTGTGGTGACGGAGTACGAATACAATTCGCCACCCCCAAATCACCACACATTACCCGTGGGTGTCTCAAAAGGGGAATGAGGGATTAAGTATGCATATGATAGAGAGATATATAATACTAGCTGACCCAATAGACGTTGTTCTATTCAAATTTAAAGAAAGTAATTCTCTTTGAAATCGATCCCAGCGCCACCTACCGTGGCCAATTGCGAATCTAAATAATTCTCGAATCCCCTCTGAACACACACAAAAAAATTCATCAACATCGGTCCAGCCGTTTAGGAGGAGTTCAATGAAATAAGCAAGAAAAGGAAAACTCGGAGTAAACTTCTATACCAATACGTCTGACCACCACAATTTATTGTGGAGGAGGCTCGAGCTCAATATTAAAACGTATATGCTCTTAAATGAAGATGATGATGAATTTACAGGGAGTATGAATGTTTCCCGTGCGGTAAAGGGTTGAAAAATCAATGTATTATCTCCCCTTTTCAAATTCAAATCCAAACACTAGCTTACTGATTTTATATCCTTTACCGCTGAGAGTACATTGCCAATTATTATGCGGAAGATGAAATGCCTAGGTGGGATTTATATCACATGTCACACCTCTCCTCACCTCTCTCACATCTTTTATGTAGTACTATATAAATAATAATACAAATACCTTGGAAACACCTGCACCTATTCAATATTCAGTATCATAGATAAATTTCTTCAAAATTGTGTCATATTTTCATATCACGCAATATCTTGATATTATAAGATATTATTTAGACACTGGATGAGATTATAGCAAAATTGAAACCCAGTGAAAACATAAATATTAAAAAAAGCAGCCAAATTCAGTATTATGACAATTATGGTTGTCGACTTTACTGACAAAAGTCTTGAAATATAAATGGGCGCTAAGTTCTGTCATCAATATGATGATGCATTAAAATATATACATTAGAAAAACGAATGCGACGACGAATTCAATTCGGCTGGGCAACTTAAGATCTTCTCGTCCATTATGCCGCAGTATCTGAAAACAAATTTTTATAACCAGTGTGTATTTTTGTTTGAGTTTGGCTTGACATGCTGCCGCGTGTCTAGATGTATCCTTCAGTTTGTATTCTTACCATATTAAAATAGAGCTATGCAACTTGACCATATGATCATCATTATTGCAGCCTCCTGCACAATAGGAGAGATGTTGACCTACTTTACCACGTCGGTCAGACGTCTTGGTATAAATTTCTATTACAAGTTTTTCTTCTTGTTCATTGGTGTTATATGCATATTAAATCCCTTAGTCAGCTTTTACGATATCCACGGGTAAGAAATAGCTTGATAAATTGTATTCTTACTCCATCACCACACGGAGGCGAGCTAGACCAATAGATGTCAAAAAAAGGCAAATTGGGCTATCATTCCCAGTTGGTATAGATATTTTTTGAGTTTTCATTCTCTTTCATTATCTATCTTCTTCTACTTTTACGGGAAAGGAAGAGCTGATGATACATTATATTCCCACTCCGTTACCACAAGAACGTTACAATAATTGTCCGTTACCAAAGAAAATAATTTAAATGTCGCTATCACATCCAGTTACTACGTAAACTAAATCTAGTTATAGCGTTTCGTTTGATTTATGAGACAGTTTTCCGTCGTATATTTTGGGCTGACATTTCAAATGAAGGGAGGCTATTCAAATTCTAGACTTTATTATTAATTGAATTTTCCACAAAGCTTCAGTAAATTATTGTCATTATTTAATTATATTGTAATTGGGTGGCGTACATTACTACGTATGCTACAATTTAATTTTATTAAAGTATATTAATTGCCGTTTAGTGACAACTTACACTTATTTGAATACTAGCAACCCGCCCTCGCTTCGCTTCGGTTTTAGTCGTTTTACCCGCGTAGTTCCCGTTCCCGTGGGAATACCGGGATAAAATATAGCCTAGTTTACTCCCTGATATTATAGCTTTCTATGGTGAAAGAATTATTAAAATCGGTCCAGCTGTTTTGAAGATTACCCGGAACAAATAAACAGACAGGCAAAAATTTTTTAATCTGTATTTTAGGCATAGGTGTCGTGCAAATAACCGTGTGAGCATGAAAAAAACCTATTATTTTGACATTACAAACAGACACTCCAATTTTATTTATTAGTATAGGAAAACTGGTTGTTGATTATTTATAATATGGCGTTAAAAGTTCATAAATCCATACCAAAATGGATGATGAATCTTTGTGATAAAATGATTCTTAATTGTGCCAAATTCGTATTATAGTTCAAAATGCTCTATGACATGTCCTTCTTTAAACGAGATTTAAGAAGAGTATTTTCTTCACGGTAGGCAACAGCTTGGCTGTGCCCCTGGTATTACAAAGGTCCATATGAGGCAGTATCACTTACCATCAGGTGTGCTGCTTGCTCGTTTGTCACCGTTGGCAATAAAAAAATTGCCAAGCTTAGAAGATTCTATTAATCGATAGCTCTCATTTTTTTCCTAAAACCTACTATCAGCCCCTAGTTAACTTATCCAAAGTTCAAATAAATCGATTCACGTATTCCTAAGAATATTATTTACTTCTGATTTTTATATATTTTGCGTTTTCTCAAAAACTAATTGAGTTAAAAATCCAAAACTTTCAGAATCTTATTATTACTTAAAAATCCTTTCAATATCGTGCCAATATCGTTTGACTATGCTTACTACACCTAGGGCCAAATAAAGATTTTGACAGACCATATCAAAAATTTTTGTATATTCAGTCTAATTCAACCAATCATAATTACTTTTGACGTTTATGTTAATCAATCTCCATTGTTTGAGTTCGCGAGATCTTTTTTTAATTACACCAGTGGGCAAAGTTAGATTGCTTTGTGAAATTATTAATCAAAGTTCGCAAAGTGTTGTGTCTGTTTTTTAAAATTGTGTACGTGTGTACTGTTGAGCTTTCATTGTAGGAACGATTTTGTTAAGTACGATATTATTGGGCTAATATTTGGTAATGAATTTGCTCAATAGTAGCTTTTCCGAGTGGTGACGGAGTAAGAATACAATTCACCACACCCTCTCTTGCTTGTGAGTATCGTAAAAGACGACTATAGGATATAATATGCAGATAACATAGATGCAAGAGAAGGAAAACTCGAAATAAAACTATGTCAACATGTCTGATCAGCGTGGTATAGTAGGTCAAATTCCCTCTCACAATAGAGGAGGCCCGAGCCCAACAGTGGGACATATAAGGGCTGAAATGAGATGAGCGGATATAAATACTATCAATCCCTTTTTTTTTGGCGAGCTATGCTCTGGATGCACGCCGTCCGTTCCGTCCAGGGTGACAAAAGGTCGGCGAGCAGCTCCATAATCCACTGTATTCCCCTCCTCTTTGTCATTAGGCCACCCACTCGTACCAGCAATGGGATGTATGTGGGCTGCGATGATGATGATGATCAAGTAATTGGGATAAGAAGATAGAATGGTGAAGATAATTAAATGAAGTTACTTCTAATAAGCAAAAGGATGGACCCCGTCTGTTGGCAAGTGTTAAGAATTAAATGTGTCTCCATTCCTTACTTACCCGTGAAACGATTATTCATTCTTTCATCTTCAAACCTATCGTCTCTCACTGTTGTATAGCTTTTCCTAGGGAGAGAAAATGTTTCTATCGTACACTTGATGGTGGATTGGCAATCCCAGCTAATGTTATATGTTAACCAAAAGAATGCTTCTACGCATTTTTTTGGTAATTGCGCAGTAATTTTTACCATTCCTAAGCAAAGGATGGCGAGACCCACTATTCTTAACCCATTACCATAGTTAATTTCATTGAATCTCTGCCTTTTCTCATATGCTACGATTCCAATATATCCTGAATAAAATGTTTGCGATGAAGGAAGAGACTGCTCTTCCTGTACTGTACACTGGTACAGCTCTATAACCTGCCCTATTACCCCTCACTGCCAATTGAGTGCCATAACCGATACCTGGACTTTGATATAACTAATTCCACCACACATGCCCACCAGTATATAAGCCCGGGTTCATATTAGTTTTCATAAAAGACATCAAGATTTGACCCTCAGAAAGTCCCGAGAAATACTTTTAATTGTCTTAGGACTCTCAACAAATTTAATTAGAAACGAAAAAAACAAGAGCTCTCAAGAAACTCCGAAAGATTCCATTTCCTTACCGTGCAAAGCGGAAGACATGATGCATAATTGGTTAAGAGATAAGTGCATATAAAGCTACCTGAAACGCAACATTACAACACCACGGCCCCTTAAGCTCGTTTGTATGACCGAGCTTAAGAGGTCTATATGTGAGCTTTAAGATTGATTGCAATAGTAGGTATGGCAGAAACATCTAAACGTACAGATTTTTCTCGATTTGCTACAAGGTCCGCGTAGTATATTACATCAGACGTGACTTGCACACTACCTAATATGAAGTCGTACTCGTTACGCCAGAGATTGCACTCTTAAACGATGTCATGAGCTGTTTGTTCAAAATCGCATATTTAAGCATATTGTCGACTGCATATTTAGTAAGAGAAGATAAGTTTTGTGAAGAGCGAAAATAAGTCGATTTTGTGTTCCCATTTAAGTATGTAATTATGTGTCTTTGCAATGCATGATCTATGTCAAGACCCGCTAATGTGGCCGCAACAAAACGCCGTAAAGTCGCCCTCACATGGATGTTATCTTTCCTATTATGTGGATACTTTTCTTCGCTGACATATCAGCTACATAATACCTCTCACGCCGATGATATTTCTGCAAATCACGTCTTGCTTTCTTCCGACAATCAGTGAACTTACCTAGAATTATATTTGCCTAAAAATGGCAGAAATAAACGCTTAAAACAACCAAAAATAATTTTATCAATTTAATGACGCACGTTGCTTCCCCATCATAAATATCCTTTAACGAAACAGCGTCTCCAAATTGGAATTGGTTACAAATCGAAAACGTTACCGAGCTAAATGAATTCCCTTTTCTTACGTCACCCGCTGCCTTCCTGACCCTACCAGACTTCGTGTCACCATTAATCTTGATCTAATTTAATAAAATTGATGACTCCGTTCTTCCGTTTAGTTTCGACGAAATTCCAAGTACAATAGGACCTTCTAGCAATTTTAATTGATCTGTCAGGGTTGTAAGTGTTTTGAAAATAGCCGTTTTATCTCATCTTTTCATTGTTTAAATTCTCCTTTATTGGCTCCCTGAAGGCTCTTGATATTTCGCAAATGTAATTTTGACAAAGCAATCGATTAGAATTATTCACTGAAGTGGGTTCTGCAGTTTTCGCTGTGTTAAATAGATTATTATGATGTGGTTCTCAAAGAAATTATCCGTATGAGAATGGAATATTAATGCCACAACCCCTGTCATCTTAGGTAGGGATTCTAAGGGACAAATATATGTATAGCTAGAAAACGTTACAGTAATAATAAAAAGATTATTATTAATGTCACGGCATTATTGTAAATAAAACTACTTTTACGGATTATATCGCGTTTGTATTTGATTTATGATTGCCCGACGTTTCGAACACTTTACAGCATTCATGGTCACGGGCGGACTAAGGAGTATCACGTCCAACAAGTAATCGTTATTACAGACATTTACAATTATCTACCCGATACAGAATAATAGT
Organism: Lymantria dispar; assembly: GCA_032191425.1. Taxonomy (NCBI): domain Eukaryota; kingdom Metazoa; phylum Arthropoda; class Insecta; order Lepidoptera; family Erebidae; genus Lymantria; species Lymantria dispar. The sequence continues at coordinate 14,540,314 of CM063465.1, read as the reverse complement.
TATAAATTTATTAAATTGTTACCCACATTTTAGTACAAATTTATTGCCAGTGTAAGAAGAAATTGATTCTATATGAAAAAATTATATTGTTTATGGTTAGTAATTATTAATTATTAAATTTGTAGCAATTATTGTTACAATTTGTTGATTTAAAACTAACAAAACTAATATACTACCACCGAATCGGAACGCGGCCACACTGATATAATCCGTAAAAGTAGTTTTATTTACAATGTGTAGTGCTCGCGTAAACATCAGATATCGTCACAGCATTAGATGAAAAATAATAATGAAATCCTCAAATTAGCATGGTAAAGTAAATCAATTTTCCTCTCACTATAATGGAGGCCTCTGTCTAATAGTGGGGTATATGAAATCGTATAGCAGCAAACGATTTTGGCTTACTCAAATGAAGAATTAATAGCCCACAACAGTTTGCAAGTCGAACAGGCGTTTTCACTCACTGCATTTCTATAGCTGGTGCGCCTTAAAAAAAATTGAAAATTATAACATCTCCATACCATAAAACTTATTTTAGCAATCTGTTTTTACAGAATGAAAATATTTTTATAAATGCAATCTTCCCTGGGAGACTTCCCGGGAGAGAATAAAACTACTTTACGGATTTTATCGCGTTTCTATTTGATTTATGCACGACGTTTCGAACAGTTTACAGCATTCATGGTCACTGGCGGTCTGTCCGCCAGTACAAACGTAATGAAATTCGTAGTTTTATTTACTATTTATAATACTCGCGTAAACATCAGAAATCATTACTCAATCAGTATATACAATCCCAGCTCCAATGTTAAAGCACATAATATTTGGAACGCAATGGATAATTTATTTTTATTGCTGATGATGGCAAACAAGCAAGCACCTGATGGTAAGTGATGTTGCCGCTCATAGACCTTTGCTAGGCTACCACCTACCACGAAAAAAGTCAAGGGAGTGTGAATACATGCAATGAAGTTCGGTGATACTAAACTCGTCACCAAAATCTACCACGCGCAAACACCAGAAAGTTGATTTTCCGTCTCTCTTGCTCACCGAACGAAAAGCAGTAACAAATTTCTACTACTCAGACGACGATTTTCTGTGAGAGTTTAGTAATACCCTGGATGAACCGGGCGATTCAATCTTTTTTAGAACTGATCTTTATATATCAATTTTAATTTAACAATTTTTTTACAGAAACAAGTTTCCAAAACCGTTCAGAATCAGATGACAGTGACAGTACTTCAAAAGCCACAGTCTCTGCGATGCCCAGGCGTAAGTATATCAATCAATTTATCGTTACCATCGTTTAGGTTTTTGCAGTGCACTGCTGGACGTAGGAATCTTCCAGAGAATGCACGGTCATTCATTGGCATCCTTAAAATATGACAAAATCGCCACTTAAACTTGCTGGGTTGTCGATTACAATAGAATTTTAAACTAGTATGTTCTTTTCTTATTAAATATCATCATAAGAAAGAAAACAAAAATAAAAGACAACAGAAAATATGAGAAATATTAAATGGAAATGATCAGGCCATGTGTATAGAATGGGAAATGACAGATGAACCAAGAAAATAATAGAATGGGTACAAAGAAAAGCAAAAAGGTGCAGAGGTTGATCAAAAAGGCGATAGGACGATATATTTAAAGAAAGATATGGAGCAAATTTAAGACTACAGGCTAAGAATAGAGAGAACTGGAGGAAGTTGGAGGAGGCATACGCCAAAGAGGCGACTTCCACAAATCAAGATTAGGTTTAATATTTTTACTTGTAAATCAGTTATTATTTTAATATTAATAAGGAAAGATTGTGGTTACAATGAAGCCTATTTTATTTATTTATTTTAGTATGTTCTCTTAATCTCTGTGGTGACGGCGTAAGAATACAATTCAACACTCCCGTGGATGTCGTAAAATATGGCTAAGGAATATGATATGTAGATAACATTTCTGTAAGATTAGGAAAACTCAACAATAAACTCTATACTAACACGTCTGATTAGCGCCATTTAGTAGATCAATTTCCTCCAATTGTGGAGGAGTCCCAAGCCCAACAGTCGGCCTTACGAGGGCTGAGATAATATTTCTCAAGAGAACGCTGTTACTGATGTTACTAATATCTTATCTTACTAATAAGTTAGGGAAGGTAACAACTATAACTTTATCCATCGCTACACGAATCAATTTTTACTCATAGATAAAGTAGTTACTTCAGAAATTATTCCGATACAGTTCTCACGGATAATAATAGATTTCGACTTAAAAAAATATATTATTCCACTTTTATCACACGGTAATATGTTATCTTCGTATATCGTAATATGTTATCGTCTTATTTTCTTACTGGATTAATAAAAATCAACTGTAAAATCATCAGAAGAATGGGTAACAGCACTCTCCTGGGAAACGTGCTTCAATTTCGATAACCAACCCTCCTGCCAAGTGTAGCGATTATAATATCCCATCTATGCTCTGGCGAATGATAGACGTTGATATGATAATGTATAGATGGGTATAAAAACAACTCTAAACATTGCTTTTTTTTTGCTAAGGCAAACAAGTTGAATGATGATTTCCAGATTTCCATAAAAAAAAATTAAGCAAAATTTAATCAAAACCTTCCACTTGAACTAAGTTTCATCAGCAGCGACTGCTTTGTTTTGTTAATAAATGCTAATTTCATCTTTTGCTTTTACGCTATCCCAAGAGTAAAAGTTTTAAAAACGTTTTCTTCCGTCAAATAGAAAAGACGCCTCCTATGGAATATTCAGAGATTAATTAGTTTTTAAATTGTCTTGTTGGTAATACGTTATTAAATTATGTTTAGCCGCCAAAGATCCAGGATTATGTTCGGATATTATCGAAATTCAATCAGTTAATCTATATCCATTGTTACACATAAATATGACTGTACAAATGGTGCAGTAACTAGTATTTAAGATACCGACCTACCGTGCCAATGTCGCGGGTTCGAATTCCACGTAGGATAAATAGTGTGATTCACAAATTGTTGTTCTCAGTCTGGTTGGAATTTATGTTGTGTGTTTTTAAGGACTCCTACAATACAAGGAATATTTCCATAGTACAGTTTGTTGTATTTTTTTGCGTGGACTATGGTTAGCACACACACTTTATTCCGTCCAGAGCGATACAAGGGCGGTGCGTAGCTCCATAACTTGCTGTATTCCCAACCCGCTATTGGGCCGACCACGCGTACCAAATTTCCTGACGTCCGTGACCAGTCTAGCGAAATACATTTTCGCATATTGTCCCTTACCTCACTGATCGCCGGGGATCCCAATCTTACCGACAGATTGGAGTCGCTGGAGCAGCGGATAGACTTTGGGTCACTCTGTGGGGTACTCTACCGACTCTTTTACGGGGAGTGCTCCGAGGAACTGTTTGACTTGGTACCACCGTCACCATTCTATCAACGTACCACTCGACATCGTGAACTTGCTCGTTTGCCATCATTGACAATAAAAAAATGAGATTAAAAAAAAAAGTGGTTATCAATTGCCGACCCTAACTCATTCCTTCACTGTCGCGACTTATTATAGCTGTAAATCCGCGTAAACATCTGTATTAATAATTACGAATACACTTGCATATGTCCAAATTGATGCAAAATTTCAACAATTCCAATCCTCATTATAAAGTGTATAGAAATATATCATCATTTATTATCATTCCAACTCGTCTATTACTGCCGAAGCGACTTAAATATGTACATTTATCCTGTTTATCTAAGGCATAGAGTCTTAGACACACATTTTTGAAGTCACTATAATTGTTATGTTTTATTGTTTATTGTATAATATACCTTCTAATTACGATCCATCACCGTTATAAACTACAACATATACGAATAGTTGTTCTATAACCTGGACCACTCTACATATAAATTTAGTGTGTAAGTTTACCATTAATTTTAATCAAAATAGTTCTGTAATTGATTTTTTGATTACAGGCCACTGCCGAACGCCACATCACAGATAACAACGGAAGCATTGATTACAATAGAATAATAATTTAACAATTTATAAGATTTCATTTCATATTTTTAAGCATATCAATATAAAGTAATCGTAAAGAGAAAATGTAAAAATAATTTGTAATAATTCTTAGTATTTATATATCTAACTGTTCAGTAATTAATAAGTAGAAGATTAATAATTATTTTTGTCGCAATATGTTGTAACATTTCATTTTTATTTCCAATTCGCGGCAATTCATCACAAAATCATTTTGAATGTTTTAAATATTAATTTTGTACAATAACCAATGGCATAATTGTAAATCAATTTCAATATCATCAAATAAATTATGTAAAGAGCCTCATTGCATTGTAACAGCATTAGAAAATTTAGAAGCGAAGATAGAAGAACATATTCTTTCGAAAGTCTCATAAAAATACAACGTAATTTTTATATTGAAATAAAAATAATATCTAAATTGTATTCTGCTGCACTAAAAAACCACAAACAAATAAAACAAGCAAGAAGTTATAAAGCGTGCTTTCATAATCGTCACCTCCTTAAGCAACAACTATGGTAATATAGATGAAACATTGATGGCATGTAAAAAAAACTTTAGATGTCACTTCCAATTTAGAAATTCTTGTTAAAAAACGGGTATAGCTTGAACTAAATTGGAAATAGAGCTTTAAAAATAAAGCACCCCAATATTGTAAAACGCCTATCATGCCAGAAGAACTTTTAACATATGCTTATCCTCTTCCCATTAGGATGTTTTTGTTTAATTTAATTTTATTTATTTGTTATTTTACTTATTAGATCAGTTTAAGATCATAATAAATCGTGTCAAAATATCTTTATTGAAAGACTGATGTTTTAACGTTTTAGTCATAAGTTATTTTCGTGTCAAAATTATAATATATAAGTGATGTGACTTATTTTGGTAATTATGTATAACACATTTTGGAAAACCTTTTTAGGGAACAAAAGTGCGTAATAAAAATATCTTAAGCGAGTACTATAATCCGTAATTACGCGTGGTGTGTTACGATTACGCGTAACTATGCGGTACGGGAGTTAAGACCTTTTTCTAGTGAAGCAATTTTTCAAGAGTATTTGAGAGGACTAAAACATACTCTTTTTCTTTCATACTAAATGAACGATTTTCCGTGTGGTGACGGAGTAAGAATACAATTCATCACCCTCTCCCCTGCCCGTGGGTGTCGTAAAAGACGACTGAGGGATTATAATATACACACAATATCTATGCAAAAGAAGGAAAACTCGAAGTAAAACCTTGTACTAATCCGTCTGACCACCATAATTTAGTAGGTCAAATTCCCTCTCACAAAGGAGGAGGTATGACCCCAACAGTAGGATATATTTGGGCTGAAATGATGATGATAAGATGATGATGATAAATAATTAAATATTTAATAAGTTTCAATTCTATCGCGTGGTTTTACGGTACACCCTCTCCGCCTTTGTTTTCTATGTACATATACAGTTCCTAGTAATAACTAGATTACAGCAACTAATCACAGCTCGTATACGTCACTCTGTTCAGCTTAAGCGTCCTCCAAAGTGGGAAGGTAATTGGCATACTACACCACATGGCATCATCATCATGGCAGCCCACATACATCCCACTGTTGGGCTCGGGCCTCCTCTACAATGGGAGAGAATTTGACCTACTATACCATGCTGGTCAGACATGTTGGTATAGGGTTGCATTACGAGTTTTCCTTCTCTTTTCTTACTACACCACGCTGGTCAAAAATGTTGTTATAGGTTTTATATATATATATATATATCTGCATATTATAATTTCTTGGTCGTCATTCACGACACCCACGGGGAATACCATACCATTCGCAACACCATTTTGGTGTAGTAAATGTTATTGTTACGCCACCACCAAATAGAAAATGAAATAACTAGTCATATATATCTACTAAGGAACTAAAACTGCAGAAAATATCATCATCATCATCACAGCCCACTTACGTCCCACTGTTGGGCTTGGACCACAATGGGAGGGAATTTGACCTACCATACCATGCTGGTCAGATATGTTAGTATAGTTTCGAGTTTTCCATCTATTGCACAGATGTTATGTGCATATTATATCCCATAGTCGTCTTTTACGACATCCACGGGCAAGATAGAGAGTGGTAAATTGTATTCTTACTCCGTCAACACACGGAAGAATCTAATCACGAATCACGGAAGATCTATCAAATAAAACTATCTCAAAGAGATTCGTTTCAAATTCAAAGTTCAATATCCGTAATTGATATTCGAAGTAGTATTTAAAAATCATTAAATATTACTCAGTTTGACATAACCACGAACATGATTACCAAAATATGTCGCCAGTAATTAGGAATAACTGCCAAATTAATTTTAATAGGAGTTCCAGTTTCACTATCTCCCAAAGTTAGAACAACTTCGAATTGAATAGTTGTTGAACTAAGGAGTTTACCCTAACCCTACCATTAGCAGGGACGGTCTTTTGTTAAACTAGTAATTTAATTGTGAAATAAATGTTTGAAGTATCTACTTTGGTGTTTTATTTATGTTTTCATTATTAAAGGCATGTGTAGTGTGATGAGAATAGATACAGCTAAAGACATTTTTACAGAAACTAGCTTTTTCTAAGTCTTTCCATGTAGAAAACATGCGTGAGCCAAAGACTGTGTGCAGAGGGTTCAAGGTAGATATTTATGAGGCGGCGGATCGCCTGCGCGAGGAGCGCAGCCTCGAAGGGGCGATCCGCCGCCGGCGACTGGGGCGGCGTAGGTGCGAATACCTGCGCCTCATGCCGCCCTAGACGAGGCCGCGGGTGACGTGACCGGAGAATTAGTCCGTCACCCGCTGAGAGGCCGACCGCGTGAGGAAAGACCGACGTCTTCCCCGAGGGGCGGACGGCGGTCGATGGAGGGTACCCCAAATAGGGGGTATTCCGTCGGGCCGACCACTGACATCAAGTCACCCTGCTCCGGTGGTTGGCCCAACGACGAAGGCGACGTGCATCGTGGGTGGGTTGCAGGTGTGCGTGCTTACGCCCATCTGTCGCCTCGAACGGAGTGGTGCGAGGAGCGCGCCGACCGCAACCCACCCCAAAAAAAAAAAAAGTAGATATTTATACTCGTTCTATAAAATACAAAAATTATATTATATTAATTATTTATGTTATGTTTCTATTATTTAATAGGTTACTCTATTTTATAGGTTACTCTATATATGAGTGATTGTTCGTTTTAAATTAATAAGTAATGAAATAAAGATGTCACTGTGAAATTTAGTCCCCTGTTTTATACCCTTCAAAGATGAAAGTTAAAGGACGTTGACACTTGTTTCTTTGCTTTCATCATCATCATCGCAGCCCACATACGTCCCACTGTTAGGCTCGGTCCTCCTCTACAATGGGAGGGAATTTGACCTACTATACCATGCTGGTCAGACATGTTGGTATAGGCTTTCATTTCGAGTTTTCCTTCTCATGTACAGATATTATGTGCATATTAAATCCCTTAGTCGTCTTTTACGACATCTACGGGCAAGATGGGGAGCGGTAAATTGCATTCTTACTCCGTCACCACACGGAATAGTTTCTTTGCTTTTCTCAAATATATTTGTGTTTAATTGGAATACGATAAAGATTTTCTTTCTCTCCACGCTAACTTTGACATTGAGTTTTCCTTTCTTTGTGTTGAATTTAGTAAAAACTTTTATTAGTAGTTTCCCCTCCACAAAAAGAAACTAAAAATGTCATGTTATTAGTTAATGTTATAGTTTCAACTAATTTTTTTAGATTAGGATCATTTTTCTGCTCACATTATCTTAATTTATATAGTTTCAATACTGCAAATCTCAGTTTAGCTTACCTTCCCCGTGTGGTGACGGAATAAGAATACAATTCACCACCCCCTATCTTACCTGTGGGTATCTTAAAAAACCACTAAGGTATAAAATATGCTTATAACATTTATGCGAGAGATACTCGAAATAAAATACTATATCGACACATTTGACCAGCGTGGTATAGTAGGTCAATTTCCCTCACATAGTGGAGGAGGCCTGAGCCAACTGTGGGACATCTATGGGCTGATATAATGATGATGATGACAGCATATTTTCTTTTTTAAATATAGACAACGGAAGACTTGCTTAACGCTTAATCCTAGAGTTATACTGTCGTGAACCATGCAGTACTAGGTTTTTTTTTATATAAATCCTTCTTTCACGTAGGACTTCACAAACATACAGCTAATGGAGGCAAATACTCAGAACAATCATATATGAATTGCTTTTTTTTTTTTGGGTGGGTTTTGGTCAGCGGACCAGCTGCCTGGTTCCCTCCGGGGGGATAGAGGGCCGGCGCGCGGTCCTACAACCCATTCGTAGTACGTCGCCTTCATCGTTAGGCTGACCACCGGTACCGAGTTCCTTGTCCTCTGTGGTCGGCTCAACGAAATATTCTGGGGGTACCCTCTCCTCTCGACGTACTTTTGCCGGGATGTCATCGTCGCGAGGTCAGCCTCCCCGGGGATAACGGACTAAAATCCCCAGACCAGTTTGTGAATTGCATAAAAATTTGTTCAATGTAGAAATAGAACTCACGACGACGTCACTAAAGGTTAGTACTTGGACCTCTCTGCCATCTGAATAGTCAATGTCGAAATAAATTGGCGTAAGTTTATGGAAAGCATTTAGGCGGCTTGTACGACACCTTAAGTAACGTTACACATAATGTGTTAATTCACAAAATAATTTTCATGCGAAATTTCACAATTATTTAGTCAGACATGTTGAAACAGGAATTTGTATCCAGTTTGCCTTCTCTGGCGTCGATGTTATCTGCATATATTCCTTCATTATATTATCATTATATCAGCTCATAGACTTCCCACTGCTGGACTTAGGCCTCAACTATGTGAGGGAAATTGATCTACTATACCACGCTGCTCAGACGTGCTGGCCTAGAAGAGCTTTTCCGTTTTCCTATTCTTACATAGATGTTATATCCATATTATATTCCTTCATCATTTAAGGTCATATACGTCCCACTGTTGGGCTCGAGTCTCCTCCACAATAGGAGGGAAATCACCTTACCATGCTAGTCAGACATGTTGGTATAGGGTTTCCTTTTGAATTCTCCTTCTCTTGAACAGATGTTATGTGCATATTATATCTCTTAGTCGTCTTTTACGACATCCACAGGCAAGATAGGGAGTGGTGAATAGTATTCTTACTCCGTCACCACACGGACATTATATTTCTTAGTCATCTCTTATCCGGCAATAAAGTCAATAGTAAATTTTACTCATAATTCGTAACCACGCGGCAAAGTGTTAACATTAAGAAGAACTATATTCAATCTAAAATTGGCAAAAGTTATGTGTTAAACAAATAATCATCATCATTTCGGCTCATATAGGTCCCACTGCTGGGTTCGAGCCTCCTCCAAAATAAGAGGGAAATCGACCTTACTAGGTATACCATTCTGGTCAGACAGGTTGGTATAGGGTTTTGTTTCGAGTTTTGCTTCTCTTACACATATGTTTTATGCATATTATATATCTTAGTCGTCTCTTACGACATCCACGGATGAGAGACGGTGTGGTGAATTGTAATCTTATTCCGTCACAACACAGAAGACAAATTAAACAAATTACACAAAAACAATTAAATATGCTACACAAATACTGATATATTTCTCTTCTCATCTTCTGAAATAATTATATCCTTATTTGCATCAGCCAATAAGCATCCACTGTTAGGCAGAAGTATTTTTGCCTGATTTTTCTGGAGCAACGGAGGGGATGATGCGTAATCCAATAACCTATCATACACCTACGGTGTGCTACCGATATCCCTCCTTGCTTCAATGATCCGGCCGATCCTTCCGGGTACCGTCTCAAGTCAACGCCCGGAAGCTTTTGCTGTCGCCCTCACGAGATTAAACTAAGCTCGGTTAGCGATTACAATTAATGTTATAATAATAAAATATGATTGATAATATCTGTAAAACATCATCTTTATTCAGCCTTTCGACGTCCACTGCTGGACGTAGGCCTCCTTGATGTGTTACTTATATGAGAGGATGATACCGTAATTACCATCCGTTTGGCGATCATCTATAAATACGTTAAAGAAAAATGTTGAAGCGTTGAATGTTCAAAAATATTGTTGTCGGACGATTTTAAGTATCTCTTCATTCATTCTTTCTACGGTTACTTGACTTCAATCAGCTACAGTTTATCAAAAAAAAAATCGACAAAACGAAGAAATGTAGTAAAAAATCAACAGCACATTTTTCGTGTGGTAACGGAGTAAGAATATAATTCACCACTAAAGTTTTTTGCCCTTCTATTTTGTAGTAGGCTCGAACCCAACAGTGGGACTTACATGAGCTGAAATGATGATGATGATGATAATGTCATTTTCTCGCACTCAGATTTCGAACCTTATAATCTTCAGTCGCATATTTACGACACTGAAATAAGATTACATTATATAAACGAAAAAACTAACAAAGAAAATAGTTTTTTCAACTTTCTACAGTTTCTTGTCAATATACCCGTATATCGTAATAAGAACGAACCACTAAATACATATTTCAGACCCAATTTGGTTTCCTAATGAATTATTAGTATTTACAACAGTAACAAACTCGACTTTTTACATCGAAAACTTCCAGTTGGAAGGTTAGAGTCGTAATTCAAGTGGAGTAAGCGTAGCCGCTCACTAAGCATGCAAAGATATTAAGGGACTGCTCATATCTAACGGAAACATGAAACAAAAATAATATTATAGGGTACTTTTTTCTTAGTTCACTCATATTACAATTTTGACTTCTCCATGTTGTTTTTATTTTTTTATGTAGAATTGTTGATCGCAGATGGTTTTGACCATCTGGCCCGGTCTATGAGTGAGTGCCAAGGCTAATCACGGGAATCTCCTTGTGATCTATACCAATAAATAAAATTGGAGTGTCTGTTTGTAATGTCAAAATAATAGGCTTCTTTCATGCTCACACGGTTATTTGCACAATACCTATGCCTAAAATACAGATTAAAAAAAGTTTGTCTGTCTGTCTGTCTGTTTGTTCCGGGTAATCTCCAAAACGGCTGTGCCGATTTCAAAAATTCTTTCACCAATGGAAAGCTAAAATATCAGGGCGTAACCTAGGCTATATTTTATCCCGGTATTCTCAGGGGAAAGGGAACTACGCAGGAAAGACTGAAAACGAAGCGAAGCGAGGGCGGGTTGCTAGTAACGAAATAAAAATGCTATGGACACCGACCCGTTGTTTCTCGTTGGTATCGTAAAACTCGATGAAATAGCAGATATCGCTACAAAGAAAGAAAAAGAAATATAAAAATAATATCTCTTACCCTAAGAGAACCGTTGCCTAACATTTAATTCATTAGGATATATATAAACTGAGAAGAATATAAGTTGCTTTAAGAAATCTAAATGAGTCTGCGGATGACTGGACTGGGGAATAGTATGTCACCCGCAGACAGACAGATTGCGGGAGGACGAAGTCTCGTGGCGGCGTCGGGGAGGGACAGTCCTAGAAAGGCTAACCCATCAGGTTGGCCACAGACATCCGCAGGTGAAACCGCGACAATTTACAAGTAATACATAAAACTCACACGTTGAGATGTTTGTCCATGTTAGTCTATAAAACAGCCTAACCTATGTCAATAGAATTTCGGGCACTGTAACATCATCTAAAATAGATTTATCAGTTCACGATCATATGAAATCGTTTTTATAGCGATTAAATAAATCATTTTTAAAAAAGTATTACTAAGATAGAAGTAGGTAATTGAAGTATTCCATTACATAGATAAATTCAATAGAATCTGCAATTTCTCACTGTCCTGATAGATGTGAGCGATACCTTACAACCCTTGGAAGTTTAGTGAATAAATAAATTAAGGTACAAGGAAATTTATGTTTACAGTTTCACCCGAATCCGCGAACGTGAGTTTACAATTTTAACTACTATCACTGAGTTTCACGTACAAATATGTTATTAGGTCACAAAATAAATTTTAAATTTACATGATTAAATGAATAAGTGATAGCACAATAATAATTATTGTAAAATAGAGCTAAGGAAAGAAGGGCAATTTAGAAGTGAAAAGATGAAAAATACAGTTCACCACGGGTGTTGCAAAAGACGACTAAAGGATTGTAATATTCAGATAACATCTATACAAAAGAAGGAAAACTTGAAATAAAATCCTATACCAACCTTTGTGACCAGCATGGTACATTAGTCAATTTCTCACCTTTTGTGGAGGAGGTTCGAGCCCAGTCCTTAGACGTACATGACTTTGATAATGATGAAAGAAGGGAGTCCCATAACTCCCCTATGGTTATTTAAAAAAACATCTTATTAAAGAAGTGGTAGGACCACACTTTCGACAGTTATCTGTCTACAGCCGCGGGCCGGTCCGTCCGGGGTAGTACCACACTCTCGCAGAAAATCGACGTCTGAGTAGTAGCAATTTGTTACTGCGCTTCGTTCGGTGAGCGAGAGAGCCGGAAGCCCAACTTCCTGAGGGTGACTGTGTGTGGAGGGTTTTGTTGGTGCCCTTGGTATCACCGAGCCTCAATGCACGTATTCACACTCCCTTCACTTTCTTCGCGGTAGGCAGCGACCCTGTAAAGGTCCATGAGCGGCACCAAATTCCATTGGGGTGAAGAAAAGGCGGCACGCGGACCCATAACTCACGGTATTCCCTCTCCTTTATCATTGGGGCAATCACTGGTACCGAGTTCTTTGACTTCCGTTGCCAACTCGTCGGGAATTCACTAAGGATAAGTAAACTTTATTATAGAGTATTCTACCTTATTTCTATGTCGTAGTCATTCCTTTATTGAGGTGTACGATATATTGGTTTAAAGATAATAGATCCCTTCTATTATTCAATTCTACAATACTTCATTCTACTTGTCGATGATAGTTAAATATCTCTTTGGTGTCCACCCATCCTTCAGCCCGTATACATGCACTGCAAGATATAGGCCTCCCTATGAGTAGGGACACGATATCGAAAAGAAAGTATCGATACTGTACTCATGAGTTTACGTTTGAAGTAGATGGCGTTACCATAAACATAAGCTGTAAGGTCAAGTTTAACATGGATAATTACTAGTATTTATTCGATACGATACCTGCCAAAAAGTAGGTACTCATTGAGTAAAAGTATCGAATGCAAGGTATCAAGTACAAAAGTATCGGTATCGAAAGAAAAGTAGTCGATACCTAAAAGTATCGATACTTTTCGTGTCCTTACCCATGAGAATAGATCTTAGAATAGTCCTGGACCACTAGTATTCAATGAGTTCAGTTGGCCGATCTGTAATTTTTACTCGTCCTGTGTCACTTGCATCCAATGATTTCGGTTGTCCGATTCATGATCGCTACTCGAAAACTTTTATTCCCAAACGATTATTATCAGTTAGATGAGCGATGTAGCCTAGCCATTGTCGCTTCTATATACTAATTCCTCGAACATCACTCCAAGAAAAGAACAACTTGCAATAAAATCCTATACCAGCCTGAGACAAGAGTGGTATAGGTCAATTTCTACTCTATTTTGGTAGAGGTTCACCGCCCTTATAAGCAATTTGGCATGCGATTTAATTATAATTCGCTAGCCTCTGAATACCGTAATTTACGAAGCAAGTTTCATGTTAAATATTTACCTCGTAATATTTAAGGGTTCTCTAATTATATGATCATGTTCCACACAGAGTTAAAAAGTCCTTGATTTTATAAATTTTTGTTTTTTAGTTTGAAATTAAAACTGGTTACTTTTTTAAATACAGCACCTAGCACTCGCTACAAAATTTTTATGTTAAACTTTTTGTTCATAAAAAATGAAGTTAGCAGTTTATTCAAACATTCTCTCGTCAGGTAAAAGGTTAAGGGTATAATGTGTCACCACCCCTTACTTTCTTATGGACGTCATGAACAAAAACTGAGTAATAGATGGTCGGAACTTGGATGGACTGGTTGGGTTCGGGAAACCTAAGAGAATCTTCTCGTCCTCGCTATTGCGCACTGTCTCAAAACAAAGGTACATAAGCAGTGTGTATTAAAACGAAAAACATGAAACGTGGTCTCTAAATGTCTGCCTCATAAAAAGGCTCATAGTCGCTCAACGTGCTATGAAGAGGGCTATGGTCTACTTGATTTGATCCCATGCAAGACAATACTTTGAGCAATCCAAATTGTTACTCTGAGTTTGCGTGTAAAATGTGTCTATTAATTATATGTTTATGAAATCCCCAGCAATACAAGGATTATATCCTCAAAGCAAAATATTCTCCATTAAAATTTGATTTAAATGATTTAATATTCAGCGGTCTCCTTGGCGGTTCAATCTTTCGGATACCCCTGTCAAAATCTCGTCAAAAAAGTGTGACGCCAGGGATTCGGACTCCTTGCGGTTGGCGAAATAATCCTCGGAAAGGGTAGGATAACTCAAAATAGAATGATATAGTGATATAGTAGGTTTTTTTACTTATTCTGTAGCAGACTGGAGTTCAGTAATAGGAAATAATATAAGCTGTAATGATGATGGCGACGATAAAAACTCGCTGACAGTTTTTTGTTACACTACGCCGAATGTTCCTAATTCTATCCCTCCTAAATTGTACTTAACGGAAGCCCAATTTATTGAGGCTGTTTGCGAGAGAGCTGGTAGTCCAACTTTGTGAGGTTGTTTGCGTGTGGTGGGTTTTAGCGACAAAGGAATTAAATCTGCATATAACATTTATACGGGAGAAGGAAACTCGAAATAAAACCCTATATCAACCCCTCGACCAGCGTAAGTTAATTTCCCTCCTATTTATGGAAGTGCCCGATCCAAACAGTTGAACATATATGAGCTGAGATGATTGATGATTGTCTAGCAACTATTTACTCTCAGGAAGAATGATATGCCTATAATAGCCACAAATATACCACAAATATTAATATAGGTCGAATAGCTAACATAACCGCTGTACATACGGCCAGCATAATAATACGCATAAAAGCTACGCTCTAACTAAAACGGCTGCGAACCACAATGCTCATATATGATTAATAAAACATTAGCCAAACATTTTGATAAATTAAAATCGCTATGCTGTCCCCAGCTACGTATCTTCCTATTTATTTAGTCTTCAATATAACTTTTAATATTCCCTTCATTCGTCACTAACTTGTACACGGTAATTCTAAATATTGCCAGGGGGCATTGCGAATGGGTTACTAGCCATCTGAACAACTCTTTAACCATCATCATCATCATCGCAGCCCACATACGTCCCACTGTTGGGCTCGGGCCTCCTCCACAATGGGAGGGAATTTGACCTACTATACCATGCTGGTCAGACATGTTGGTATAGGGTTTCATTTCGAGTTTTCCTTCTCTTGCACAGATTTTATGTGCATATTATATCCCTAAGTCGTCTTGTACGACATTCACGGGAAAGATAGGGAGTGGTGAATTGTATTCTTACTCCGTCACCACACGGATAACCATCATCATTTCAACTCATATACATTCCACTACTGGCTCTACTATACCACGCTGGTCAGATGGACTGGTATAGAATTTTATTTTGAAGTTTTCATTTCTTACATAGATATTATATGCATGTTATATCTCGTAGTCGCCTTTTACTACTGCCACGACCCAGATAGGGAGAGTTGAATTGTATTCTTACTTCGTCACCACACGAAAAACTTTATAATATCTACTAATAATCACAATATGAGTTCGCGTGATGGTTATGGAATTATACCCGCTTTGAGAAAACTTATGTCCATCAATAAACATCACTGAATTCATCAATGATAAAATGAATATATATGTTTTAATTTCTTTATAATCTAGATCCAAAAATAGGTGATATTTGGAAACCTGCCAAAAAATTTCGACATTTTTCTTCACTATGAACGAATTACCGAATACACTGTTCGAAAGTGGCTAAAGTTTTCCAATCTACAAGTTTTAGCCTCTAACCTTTGTACGTACCTTCAATAAATCACCTCACAGCCTTTGTCGCAATTTATCAGGTACTTTTATGGGTTTTCATTGTACGCCTGAAGAAGAAAAGCCTGAGTATTGAATGCTTTTTATTTTTTAACTTATTTAACTAAAATAGGTTGCCAATTTATTTGTTCTTTTATTTATGTTCACATATATTATTACGAACCATTTTTGATAAATTGACTTTATTTGAAAATATCAATACTCTTTCTTCTGACACAGGTGTGTCAGAAGAAAGAGTGTAAGATATATTTATTATTCCTAAAAATAGTTTCATTTATAATGTGTAATATTCACGTAAACATCTGAAATTATAATATAATTTTTATTTAGAAAATGATTTTATATAGAAATTACAATGTCTATGGTCAGTAATTTTAATTTGAAAACAACATTATTATATTTACCTCACCTAATGTGAGACAAGTGGAAACCAATGTTCAAATGAATAGTGTCTAGACCTTGAGGAATCCACGGCTTTTTTAGGTATCACAGATGGTAATCTCCAATGAGGTCGTATTGAAAATTGTTGAGTAGGCTTAAAAAAGAAAGGTTTAAGCGGTTTATGCTATAAAAAAATGAATGTTAGCTAACATTGAAACGGCTAGAATAGTTTATTTCGCTTATGTTCAGTCACTCTTATTGCATACTACTTTGTGGATGCTCCGCGGATTTGAATAGCATATTTGTTCTCCAAAAGAAATTCAAACAAATAACCTTTCTAACTATTGTACAACAGTTCATATTCAAAAATATATAGCTGCTACTTTTTATATTGTAGGTATAATAATTATTTATATACTATTTATTTTTGATCTATAGCCGATAGTGAACCTGATCGTTGGCGTGGCGTTAATGCCACGCTTGGATATGTACGTTTTTGTAACGAAACCATAACCTGTTTTAGAATTTTGTACAACACCATCTAGTGAGATAAAGATAAATTATTAACTTAAACACATACCTATAGTGTATACGGATGAAAATAAATGTTTATTGAATAAAAATCATAATTTTTTGGAAAGTAATATTTTATTAATACTTTATGCCATATTAGTTCCTGTCATAATCTGTTCTTTTATGCATATATACGTGTACAAAGTAATTTCGATGTTTCACATCTGCCAGGCGTCCTAAGCGACGGCTCCCTTTTTTATTTATAACTACCTACCTTCTATTACTAAAGCTATATAAATTCTATTAATCATGATATATAAATTATATCTTTAGCGAAAAGTGGCTGTGTCAAAAGTTTGCAGAATTCTTATAAGTCTAAGATTATAATAAGGAAAGATTAGAAGACGAGAAAAATACTTTTAACTTATTAAACGCTTTTCATTACTTGCAAGTAACAAACTAGGACGGTAATGGATTAACATTGTCACAACAAATTAAAATCGGTCACGATGCCATAGGCCACTCTCTCTAACTACAGATTAAACTCTAACTTATTTAAGTAAGTTCTACTAAATCCGTCTTAGTCTAAAACAAAACTTAATGGACCATATTATGGTGAAAGATTTAGTAATGATAATGAATAATTCTTGAAAAATTCTTGATTAAAACTGTACAGCTTGTTTATCAGTCTAAATACCGGTCTAATTTGTGGAGTGGTAGGACCACACTGTCGACAGTTATCTGTCTACAGCCGCGGGCCGGTCCGTTCGGGGCAGTACCACGCTCTCGCAGAAAATCGACGTCTGAGTAGTAGCAATTTGTTACTGCGCTTCGTTCGGTGAGCGAGAGAGCCGGAAGCCCAACTTTCTGAGGGTGTTTGCGTGTGGAGGGTTTTGATGGTACCTTTAGTATCACCGAGCCTCAATGCACGCATTCACACTCCCTTCACTTTCTTCGCGGTAGGCAGCGGCCTTGTAAAGGTCCATGAGCGGCAGCAACACTTATCATCAGGTGTACTGTTTGCTCGTTTGCCACTGCTTGCAATAAAAAAAAAAAAGAAATAGCAACCTAGCACGCAGAATGTCGTGGATTCGATCCCACTTCTCACTCGAATAAATACATACGAAAAGACAATTGCTAGTGCCAGCGTACTGAATCACTTATTTACTTACGTTGATAATCATATGTTTCTAAAAGTTAAATATGAGAAAATCGACTACATCAATCGGCCGCCCACATAGATATGAACACAGAGACATACACATGCACATACACATATGTACACACACAAACAAACATACAAATACTCGCACACACTAAAACTAAAAAGCTTAACTCATCATATAAAAGCACAACCTTCTTATCTTCAATGACTTCGATGTAGTAGTTTATTTGTATCCACAATTAATGAATATATTAATTGATTGAAATAAGCGATATTGAGGGCAATCCATTATTATTTTAAAAAACGTAAATAAGGGAGGCTCACCATATCAACCAGCAATGAAACCTTAGGACGGCTTCAAATTGGGTGGACTACGGACAGCGCTCACGCCATCCGATCCGTAGGGGATGACGAAAGGTCGGCGCACGGTCCCATAACCCTCCGTATTCTATTTCCTTCGCCATTGGGCCGACCACCGGTACCCAGTTCCTTGTCGTTCGTGGCCAGCCCAATAAGCCGAACTATGCCTAGGACGAAGATTTCCTTTTTTCCTATTCTATCTTAATCCTATCCCGTATTCCTTTCATATCATTGTGGTGTGTGGTATTTATGTGTGGGTATTAACCATGGAAAAGTGGTTGGTCCCCCTTCCTTCCATTTTTGAAAATAATAAAGATATTATAAATTAATAAAATAATATGAATGTAATAAATAAAATTACATAATCAACTTTAGAAGCCTGGTAAAAGCAGAAATCGTAAGTTTACATAAAACTGTTAATACACTCTGAAACGAGCTTCTAACAACCTATATAAATAAAATATATCAAAAGGGAATCTAATAAAACTGCCAGATATACGAAAATAAGCGTTATCTCCGGGAGGCTCTTTCAATCTCGAATAATATTAATTTATCCTACAAAGTAGCCTCTTTATCGGGCAATGAAATGACTTAGCACTGATTACGGTGCGTGCCTCCGCTTCCAAGCCCTGAAGTCAACTCACCCAGAATTTTAATTATTGAAGTACACTCGCGTATAATTTTATATTATTAAACTACATTGCTGTTCTAGAAAGAATTCAATTAGTAATTCTTTACGGATACCAGCAATGGTTGCGTCTCGCCTGTTAACAGTAATTGTCACTGAAATTTTTTGGTAGAAGGATAAGCGGATTAACTTAATAGCTTCTCACAGGTTCTTTTATTGAATGGTGAAACAAATCGGCCTTTCTCGTGCCAACATTAAGGGTATCAGGATATTTTCTTTTACCATTTAGTTTTTATTGGGATACGGAATCAATTAGAACTCATTTTTGCTTGGCAATCATGTGTCTTAGTTACAGCTTTGTTAATTAAGGAGCAATCAGCCGTTAACAATTTGGGAAGTGAAAGTATTTTTTTGGGCTCTCGTGAATATAATGCGAACTTCCCTATTGATTTCTTAATAAATACACACCTTTATTATGGTACTGAGTATTATATTGTTAATTGATTGAATGACTAGTATAATTAGAATGATGATTTATCAAACCTGTAGATGAGTATATACATTAGTTTGTTTCGTGGCTATATTTGTAGCGGTTAAGAATACTACCAACCTTTAATTGCTTGTGGGAGCTTTAGAGGACGACTAAAATCTTAACATCGACCTAGGCTAACTCCATCTGATGCCGTGTAATCAACAATTATACTCCCAGTGGCATTAATCGATTAATATTTCAATCGATTAATTAATTTGATTAATTTTAATCGAATTAAAGTTAATCGTTATTAAATAAATCAGAATAATAATCGTAATCTCGATTAATAAAATTAATCACTAATCATTTATCGTTAATTTGATTAAGTAGGTTAAAGTTTTTTTTAATAAAATGCATAAAAATACTTATTCTGCATAGCGCTGTATTTTGTTTTTTTTTTTTGTTTGCTCTCTGCCCTTTTGTTGTTAGATCATAACAGTAAAACATTACTTGTCAACATTAGCGTACGCTTTATATTTAGTTGTTAAATCGCTCTCAAACTAAACAAATGACAATTATCATGAGTTCGGGTTATGAAATTATTATTTCTATACATACTTTTAAATGTAACGTAACTTATGAAAGTAACTAGTCATATATCTTTCTTAGATAATTCATGTAAAGAGACTTCTTTGCAAAAATGAATGCAGAATTGTCAACGTAACCTTTACTTGATGGTACTTTCTACTGCATTCTAAGTAACAAAAGTTGCGATAAAAAAATAAATAGTCTCACTTTGTACGAAATGTTTCGCTCAAAAACAAATTGAGGTAAAAGTTTATAACAAAACAATATTAAATTTTATCAGTTATTTAAAACCCAAAAATTGTGCTTCTGTTGCAGAAGAGTCCAAGAAATATATGAATAACAAATCTTATTAACTAGTATTTTAATTTTCAACTTGTTTCTACTATATTAATTATATATTTTTAATCGTGATTAACAATTGAATCGTAACTATTAATTACGATTCAATCAATTCAACGATTGCATCGTCACTAACAGTTACGATTCAATGGTAATCAGCAAAAATTTATTTATGATTAATTAATCTTAACCGTAAAAGTCTTGATTAAATTTTTAATCGTCATTTTATCGTTAAATATATTAACTTTTGGCTAACACTGCTCTCAAAGAAGATTTGCGTCAGTTAGCCAAGCAGCCTTTAAACTATTACTGAAACTGTTGGTTAATATACATAATGGAAAAGAGTATATATTGTATCAATCCTAAATAATTGGAACAAGAGTAGGATAATGACGAAAATGACAATTTGATCCTGTGAGATGGTTATCAACAACAACTTTCTCGAGGAAGTCATAAAAATCAGCTAAAGAATCATCAAAGGAATATTCATTAGCACTCTTCTGGGGACTTATTATTATCCAATACGACATCTATCGATTACGAAGCATAAGGATTATGTTATTATCGACATTTTAGGGAAGCTTATGTGCAACAGTTGTCATCGATAAACTGATGGACGAATAGCTACAGGCTGCGACGTTTATAAAAATATTATATGATGTAATATGACACATGATGAGAATGAATGAAAATTACATCGTCATCATTATCTCAGGTAGTATACGTACCACTGCAGGGCTCAAGCCTCATCTCACGGATGGAGGCGGCAGATCGTGCGCGAGGGAAGCTCCTCTTCGGTGACACGTCCCGCCGCCGGTGACGCGGGCGGCGCAGGCGTGAGTAGCTGCGCCTAATGCCGCCCTAGCCGAGGCCGCGGGTCCTCTTGTTCCATGGGCCCCGCATGGGCCCTCCCATCGGCGTCTCGATCAGCGTCAATTCGGTTGATATCAGCATCCGGGCCCATATGAAGTATTTGGGCCTAGTGCTCGACGGGCCTTGGTGGTTTCGGGAGTATTTCCGCAGGCTCGTTCCGCGGCTCGTCGGCGTGGCGTCCACTCTATCCTGGCTTACGCCGAATGTGGGCGGACCGAGCGCTTGGACCGCGTGTGCGCTTACCATAGCCAACCCATAAAAAAAGGTCTCAAGCTTCTTTCACAATAGGAGAGATATTTTGGTTTAAGACATTTATTTCTCATAAAAGAATAACATAATTCACTTAACACTGAGAAATCACGATAACTTAATACTAATTTACACTTGTAAACATGCAGTCGGTAGTTGTATATTGATCCCTTAGTCGTCTTTTACGACATCCACGGGCTAGATAAGTAGTGGTTAGTGATGGTGGAGAGTGATCTTACTCCGTCACTATACGGAAGAATGTAATCGGTAATTTGCAATGAAGCCCATTATTCTCCGTGTGGTGATGAGCTAAAAATATAATATTACCACCCTCAACTGCCTGTACGAGATGGAATACCATATATTATATCCCTTAGTCGTCTTTTACGACATCCATGGGCAAGATAGAGGGTAGTGAATTGTATTCTTACTCCGTCACCACATGGAAAGATATTAATATATATACATATATATATCTGTCATGTCGGTGAGAAATTGCAGATTCTATTGAATTTATCTATGTAACGGCAACTTTCAATTACATACTTCTTCCTTAATAATACTTTTATTAGTAATAGTTTATTTAACGGTTATCAAAAACGATTTTATAACATACTAGCTAACCCAACAGACATTCAAATAAAATAAAAGGAATTCTCCTTGAAATCGATAGCAGCGCCACCTACCGGGTCTAATTGTGTACCTAAACTATTCTCGAATCCCCTTGAATACGCACAAAAAATTTCATCAACATCGGTCCAGGCGTTTAGGAGGAGTTTAGTGATATACACATGTACACAGAAACATATTTCTAAAGATATATATACATATCTATAATTTATATGGAATAATTATGATATTATCTTTAGGTAAAAACATAAGAAAATTACTCTTCTAATTAGAAAAAGGGAAGCGAATAAGGATGTATAAAGAAATGCTGTTTTTTTTTTATAGAAGGGCCAAAATAATTAAACGCTTCAGAGTATTTAATCACAAGGATTGCCACCCAAGCAATTACGAATCTACTTGTACGCGCTGTTGATTAGGGACTTGTTCATCCAAAATTGTTACTTGTAGCATACTAAAACAGATTATATATTATATCTATATATATTAAAGAAAGTCTTGTTAGTTACACTATTTATAACTCAAGAGCGGCTGTACGGATTTGGCTGAAAAATTTAGGGGGGGAGGTAGCTTAGAACCAGGAGACGGACATAGGATACTTTTTATCCCGTTCGATCGCGTTCCCGTTGCCCGTTCGATAAAATGTCAAAGAAACGAGGTATAACAAAAACGCATTTGATATGTAATAACAAAACGCAAATGACAGCTAAACGTAATTTTGTCTATAGTTAAGTATGGTTGAAAATTTGATAATTATAATTCTGTCAGAAATCAATCATCAGTCATTTGTATTCTCTTTGAATCATCATTAACACTGCCGCCACCATGTAATGATTCTCCCAGAGACTATATTTTCGGCAATTTAGAAAATATATTTACGAAAAAAATTATGGCAGTACGAAGTTCGCCGGGTCAGCTAGTATTTATCTTCTATACCAATAAATAAAATTGGAGTGTCTGTTTGTAATGTCAAAATAATAGGCTTTTTTCATGCTCACACGGTTATTTGCACGACACCTATGCCTAAAATAGCAATTAAAAAATTTTTGTCTGTCTGTCTGTTTGTTCCGGGTAATCTTCAAAACGGCTGGACCGATTTCAAAAATTCTTTCACCAATGGAAAGCTATAATATCAGGGCGTAAACTAGGCTATATTTTATCCCGGTATTCCCACGGGAACGGGAACTACGCGGGTAAAACGACTATAACCTATAACCGAAGCGAAGCGAGGGCGGATTGCTAGTCTTATGTAAATTTAATGCCTATTAGTAGAGTGGTAGTTATTATATTAATAAAATCATATTTTCTTTTTTATCTATACCAATAAATAAAATTGGAGTGTCTGTTTGTAATGTCAAAATAATAGGCTTTTTTCATGCTCACACAGTTATTTGCACGACACCTATGCCTAAAATAGCAATTAAAAAATTTTTGTCTGTCTGTCTGTTTGTTCCGGGTAATCTTCAAAACGGCTGGACCGATTTCAAAAATTCTTTCACCAGTAGAAAGCTATAATATCAGGGCGTAAACTAGGCTATATTTTATCTCGGTATTCCCACGGCAACGGGAACTACGCGGGTAAAACGACTATAACCTATAACCGAAGCGAAGCGAGGGCGGGTTGCTAGTTATTAATAAATAGCAAAGAACTAATCCATCAAACTCTTTGCCAATGATATAATCCTTATATTTTGGGGACATTTACAGACATGCAATTAAAGAACACAAATTTCACCCCGACTTAGAACAAAAAGTTGTGGATCGTACATAGTACTGCGTAAGAATCTAGGTTATTTATGTCAGTGTCTTAACCACTACGTCATCAGAGCATCATAAATAGTGTCAGAAAGGTGTTTATCCACAGCCGCGAGCCGGTCCGTCCGGAGTAGTACCACACTCTCGCAGAAAATCGACGTCTGAGTAGTAGCAATTTGTTACTGCGCTTCGTTCGGTGAGCGAGAGAGCCGGCAGCCCAACTTTTTGAGGGTGTTTGCGTGTGGTGAATTTTTGTGATGCCTTTAGTATCACTGAACCTTATTGTACGCCTTCATACTTTCTTTGCGGCAGACAGCGGCCTAGCGAATATCCATGAGCGTCATCAACACTTACCTACCACCAGGTGTACTGTTTGCTCGTTTGCCAACGTTTGCCATAAATAAAAAAGAGAAATTATATTTTGTTGGATACACATACGTACTTTTAAATATACCTACTTTAATATTACCATGTATTAAAATGGTTAAGAAGACAATATGTCAATAAAACTATCCTTTTCACCCAAATTTCAGGTTTTGGGGTGGCCGTTTCTTTCACTGGCCCAAAGAAGCGTGGTGAACTGGACTACAGTCTGTCCTCAGAAAAGCTTATCTTTTCCTAGATATAGGGCGTGATATTATAAAAATAAAAAAAAATCAATTATTCTTCACAATAATTCACGGCGTAATAAAGCACCAGTAATATTTTTAAGACCTCTAAAACATCTTGAATGAAAATAATCATATTTATTCAATCCTTCCAATAAATAGCCCATCGTGAATAAAAAGGCCCGAATGTATAAATGTTCGCCTTCGATTTATTGTCCGCAGTGGCTGGGGAGTAATGAAACTGAATAATGCATATCAGTGAATATTGCGAGCTGATACAGTTCTCGAGAACGGAATTAAATGGAGGTTCTTACGTTTTAAAGTACATTCGATTAGTTTATCCGCCTTGAGGGAATAACGTGGTCTTGCCAAGTTTTAATATCTTTTTTAATCAAAATAATCTATTACTCATTTCTGATCATAGTCCATATCTTTATATTTAGCATCATCATCTCCCACTGTTGGGCTCGAATTTCCTACACACTGGAACGGAAATTGAATTAATATACCGTGCTGCTCAATCTTGTTGGCATAGTAGTTTATGTGGAGTTTTTCTTCTTCTATATAGAGAGTATCTGCATATTATATCCTTCCTTCCTATCTTGCTCGCGGATGTCGTAAAAGACGACTAAAGGATATAATGTGCACATAAGAGCTGTGCAAGAGAAGGAAAACTCGAAATGAAATCCTGTAGTAACATGTCTGACCAGCATGGTATAGTAGGTCAAATTTCCTCCCATTGTGGAGGAGGCCCAAGCCCAACAGTGGGACGTATATGGGCTGCAATGATGATTATACCTTAGTCGTTTTTCATGGTAAACTTTCAACATTCATGGCCAAGCGTCTTGATGACAAATTATTTTCTAACTTTGTTACAACACGCAAAAAAAAAAAATATAATTTTGCCCGTGTGATGATGGTGTAAGAATACAATTCACCACTTGCCCTTAGATGTTGAAAATGACGACTAAAGGATATAATATGTACAGAATGGCTTTGCAAGAGAAGGAACAATCGAAATGAAACCCTATACCAACATGTCTGTCCGGTGGTCGGCCCAACGACGAAGGCGACGTGGGTATGGGTGGGTTATGGGCCCGCGTGCCGTTCTTTCGTCGCCCCGGACGGAATGGACGGCATGCGCGCTTACCATTGCCCCGCCATTAAAAAAAAAAAAAAAAAAAATACCAACATGTCTGATCTGTATGCTATAGTAGGTCAAATTCCCTCCCATTGTAGAGGCGGCCCGAGCTCTACAGTGGGACGTATGTGGGCTGCGATGATACGATGAAAAATAATTTAAATTACAAAGAAAAAATAATTTTAGAACGTAATTGCTAATTGAGTTCAACCATTATTCACCTTGTGGTGATGAACTAAAAATATAATTTCACCACCTTTAACTGCCGGTGCGAGACGGATTACCAGGAGAATGCGCAAGGAGGCTCTCGTAGAAACATAAGGTGCGATATTGGCGATCTGTGTCAAGCGCATAGGTTCTTTTTTTTTTTTTTTTTTTCACGCTATGGAAAAGCATTTACGCACTATCCCCCGCCGGTTACAGACAGGGGTGTGTATGGGACTCGCCGGCCACAGAAGTGACCGAAATACCCACTAAAACCACAGCGGCCCCTTCCGCGCTTTTACGAGGTGCCAGAGAGATCGACTGATAACATTCTATCCCCGACACCCCAACGCTTGGCCGTCTGGCCACGTCCTTTCATCATTCGGTGGGTGGAGGAGCGCATAGCGGCGTCTCCTCCTCCCTAGTCGTCGCCGGCGGAGCGAGTCAGCTGACGCAAGCGCCTCGCGTGCCCGCTCCGCGGCCTCCTTCCTTGTCATGACAGCCTCACAGAAGGAGGCCATCGACGACCATCAGCTGTCGCTACCGAGCATCTTGGAGATGATGGTCGGCAGCGACAGGTCTGTTATTCCCAGTTCCGTTGACAGGACGTGACGCTGAGGCTCCTAGGCGGGGCATACTTCCAGTGTGTGGCGCGCATCGTCGATAAACGCGCCACACTCATGACATCCTGGGGCCTCTTCTCTTCCAATTCTGTGCAGGTACTTACGAAGGCCCCATGTTCAGTAAGCACCTGAAGCGTATAATTTAATCAAGCGTAGTATGTAGTTTAATCCGTCTTTACTGGAAAAACTATTGTATCCCACCGTGCACGTCAGTGGTTTAAAGGTCTGGCAATATGAAACATGACATTCACAGTATGATGAATTTACAACTACAATGTATCTACAACTTTTAAAATAAATATTTAACTCTATGGCTATATTGTAGCATATCTACAAATACTACCAACGTTTTTTTTTGGCAGCAGGCCATGGTGCTTTGTCTGATCTGTTCGGGGCGATGTGAAAGATCAGCGAACGAGGTCATAGCCTGATGAATGAAGCACTTTCAATCTAATAAAGATAATCGCCTTAACCTTAGACTACTAATCATATTTTACAAACGTATATACTAATCATGAGTCATTTTGACTACACACGATATAAGTTAATAAATTAAACATCATATGCTATTTTACGTAGTTAATATATGTTTTCGCTATATTGACACGGGTATTAAAGGAAAAAAAGTTTATATATTGTAAAGATTTATTACCAAATGGAAAGTTTTAATCTGATAGGACATTTTTGAGATCATAATCAACAGTCTTACATAAAAAATAAAAAAATGTAACAAAAATAATAAAATCTACTTCTTTTAAACTTAATTATAATAAAACAAGAATGGCATAATTAATACATATTGCAATATTATGTCCCTACAGATATTTTTTTCACACTTCGTACATCTAATTTTGGTCATGCGATTCTTTTTGTATGAGCAAAATGAACATCTTTTCCTTTTCTTTGGGTCAGGTTCATCTACTTGTTGGCTGGTACCTTCTCCTAGATTTGTAGGTACTAAATCCTGGATATTATCTCTAAGCCTTTTTGATAGTGTTGGAATAGAGAGCCGCGTCTCCAGGAAAGGCTTCACAAGCTGCATGTGCAATTCACGCATGAACATCGTTCTATTTAGCGGCTTTTCTTTGGCATTTAGATTATTTTCACAAAATATTACGTAGCTGTTTATGAAGGCAATGTTAAGAATTCCATAAAATACGCACATAGGCCATCTATTTGTTTTTCGGCTACAGCTCATGTTTGAACACATTTGGTCTAAAGTGTTCACGCTACCTTTCGTTTGATTGTATAACTCTACCATATTTGGCTTCTTTGTTCTTTCATTTACAGTTCCTTCTTCAGAACATGATGATAATAAATGAACCACCTTGTTAGCTTTAGGCTTGTATGAGAATAGTGTCAGAGGACCATCATAACAATATATTGACGTACCAGTAGCCCTTCTTCTTGAGTTTTGTAATTCATTGGGTATTTCTCTTTTATTTGAACGCAACGTACCCACTAATGTCAGTTTGTAAGGTTGACAAAGAAGAGATTTAGCGAGAGGAACAGATGTAAACCAGTTATCTGTAGTAACGTTTCTATTTGAACCATGTAAAAGTTGGGTTAACTGTTTTACAAAATATTCACTGAGGGGTGGTCCTCCGGTCTCAGTAGATTTTCCTAAATATGGGGTTGCATACGCTCGAGGTCTGTGACGCTTGAGCAGAGCAGCGTCGTGAACTCGTCGCAATCATCAGTGCCGACCTCGGCAGCGTCAGGAACTGGGACGCGATCGCAGCCTTCTGCGAAGCAGTGATCTTGCAGAAGGATGCGGCGGATCGCCTGCGCGAGGAGCGCAGGCTCGATGAGGCGATCAACCGCCGGCGACTGGGGCGGCGTAGGCGCGAATGACATGACCGGGGAATTAGTCCATCACCTGCCGAGAGGCCGACCGCGTGAAGAAAGACCGACGTCCTCCCCGAGGAGAGGACGTCGGTCAATAGGAGGGTACATGCATCGTGGGTGGGTTGCGGGTGTGCGTGCTTACGCCCCTCTGTCGCCCCGGACGAAGTGGTGCGAGGAGGGCGCCGACCGCAACACACCCAAAAAAAAAACCCATTATATTATGCATTTACATGATACCATAACTGCTTTTGATTAATGATATTACTTATTCTATCACCATGCAAAAATAGTGATGATTAAGAGGTAAAAACAAATGTGATGTTATCTAAATACATTGTACTTCTATTTAGTGAAGCGAAACCTCATATCAAATTGTTAGAATATTTCTATATGTTTTTCTTTTTCTTGTTAAATATACCAACAGCTACACCGTTTTTATTTATAAGACAGACTATTGATAAGAAAATTGTACAAATAAATTAATGAAAATTCTATTAAGTTTTACAGTGAAGTTTATCAGTTTGCAACTTAATTATTCGGATCTTTTTTTTTCACCTGTATTTTCAACTTTAGTTTCAACTGTATTGTTAGTTTGAATGTTTAAATTGTTCGCAGTTTTATATTAGTGGAAATATATAAAACTTTCAAAGTGAAAATCATCAAAGAAGTTTTCTGGAAACTTGAAAATTTTAAAATGAAAGTACATAGTTACTAATACTATAATAATGATTTTTGATGTTTACGTGAGTATTACACATTTTAAATAAAACTACTTTACGGATTTTATCGCGTTTGTATTTGATTTTTGATTGCCCGACGTTTCGAACACTTTGCAGCGGTCATGGTCACGGGCGGACTAAGATGTCTCACGTCCTACAAGTCATCGTTATTGCAGGCAATTTATAATTATCTGCCCGATACAGAAATTAGTTATGAAATATTTACCCACATTTACAAATACAAATTTTACAAGATACAAATTTATTGCGAGTGTAAGAAGAAAATGGTTCTATAAAGTCGTTCCTTTTCTTCGCCTAAATATATTTCATCATTACAGCTCATATACGTCCCACTATTGGGCTCGAACCTCCGCCACATCAAAAGGGAAAATGATCTACTACACCACGCTGGTCACGTGTTGGTACAGGGTTTTCTTTTGCATGGATGTTATATGGATATTATATCCCTTAGTCGTCTTTTACGACACCCACGGGCTATTGCCCAGAGGGGGTGGTGAATTGTGTTCTGACTCCGTCACTATTTGGAAAAACATATTATACATATATTTAAATATTAAAATAACAATTAAAATGTAAAACTTTTTTATTACTGCAAAACGTACATTATATTAATTGTTAAAAATTGATTTCTAATTGTTGAAATTTAGGATCATTATTGTATGTAACTTTATCAATTTGAAATGGATTTTCAGTCGTATTGTCAATGCCTAAAATCCCGACTACGTCAACAATGGTTCTCCTGAAAAAAATTATGTTAGTACACATTAATATTTTATTTGAGGAATTTAAGTTATTTTTTTAAATACTAATAATGATAATGACTTTGGAACACAGTTCATAAAACATAATTCATCATCATGTTCATAATTTTTTACTATTCATGGACCTTTGCTAGGTCGATGCCTACCGTGAAGAAAGGGAAGGGAGTGTGAATGCATGTAATGAGGTTCGATGAAACTAAAGGCTTCACCAAAACCCACCACATGCAAATACCCTCAGAAATTCAGGCTGCCGGCTCTCTCGCTCACCGAAATAAACACAGTAACAAATTGCTACTACTCAGACGGTGATTTTCTGCGAGATTGTGGTACCACCCCGGACGGACCGGCCCTCGGCTGTAGACAGACAACTGTCAAAATAGTGGTCCTTTCAGCTCATATATGTTCTACTGTTAAGCTCGAGCCCCTTCCACTGTGACCTATTACACCACGCTAGTCAGATGGGTTTGGGTTTATATTTCGAGTTTTCCTACACTTGCATAAATGTTATATGCATGTTTTACCTTAGTTCTCTTTTCCGATATCCACGGATAAGATAGGGGGTGGTGAGTTGCATTCTTACTCCGTCACCATACAGATCTGTGATCACTCCCTATCAATCCATGTCCTGTCTCACGCAGTCCATCTGTTTTTTTTTTATTTTTTTGTTTTCAAATCAAATCATTTATTCTGCATAAACACCCTAAGGGCACTTACATATTGTCAAATTTGTACATATGTAGTTAGAAACAATATAGGATTGTGACTCGAGCCTCCTTAACAATAGGAAAGATATTGACCTTACTATACCGTGCTAGTAAGGCAGATTGTTATAGAATTTTGTTTCAAGACTTTCTTCTCTTACATTATATTATCTTATCCCTTCCTCTTATATTATATTATCCCTTAATCGTCTTTTACAACACCCACGAGCAAGAGAGGGGGTGGTGAATTGTATTCTTATTCTGTCATCACACGGAAAAATATAGAAATAATATTTTATAAAAGTATTTTACCTTTATTATTTAGCAACTTTGGCACGGTGACGTTGTAACACCACAACACTTCATTGTTACATTTTAAAAAACCAGTATATTTATGCGAAAGGCAACAACTTATCTTATCGATCATAAATTTCTTACAAGTAGAATAACATTCAGGTACCTTATAAAAATTATATGACTCCAAACTAGGTAGTTTCAGAGAAATAATTATTGTTAAGCCAGTAAGAAAGAAAAACAAGAAAGTAAATAATTTTAAACCAGCCATTCTTTCTATCTAAATACTAAACGTCTAAAACTTTAGCTAATAATGTTTGCAAGTTTCTTTTATTGTCTAGTATAAATACTTTACCTTATCAGAATTCCTTTTGATCTTATAGCATGTTAACAATTTAAATGTATTAGATTTAAATAAAGTAAAACTCGCGAAGATAAATACTTGAAAAAGAATAGTAAATTATTTTATTATCTAACGAAAGCGAATTGCCGTGCGGTGACTGAGTAAGAATACAATTCATTACTCCCTATCTTGCCCGTGGATGTCGTAAAAGGCGACTAAAGGTATAACATTTATGCCAAAAGGAAAACTCTGAATAAAACCCTATATCAACCTGTCTGACCAGCATGATACAGTAAGGTCAATTTCGCTCTAAATGTGGAGGAGACTCGAGCGCAACAGTGGAACTTGTAAGAGCTGAAACAATGAACGAATTAGTGAAAAGTGAACGAATTAGTGAAAAGTGAACGAATTAGTGATCAAATCGTCTCGGCTTAGCTCATAAACGTCCCACTGCTAGGCTCGAATATCCTCCCTAATAGGAAGTAAATTGACGCCTCACACGGCTTGATCCTATGCAACTGCACAACATCATCATTATCATTATCAACACACGTCCCACTGTTGGGCTCGAGCCTCCTCCACAATGGGAAACAAGTTGACCTACTTTATGTTTACCTACGCCGGTCAGACGTTTTGGTATAAGTTTTTATTCCAAGTTTTTATTCCCTTGCACAGATGTTATATGAAAATTATATGTCTTAGACGTATTTAACGACATTCAAGGGCAAGATAGGGAGTGATGAATTGTATTCTTACTCCATCGCTACACGGAATATCCCTTAATCAGGTAACCTTGGTAAAAAGCAAACAGTATACAGATTGTAACTTTTTTAAGACGACTATGGACCGCTGTCATACTATTTGTTCAACGTGAAGAAGGATAGCGTTGAATATATAATTCACTATACAACTCTTCTCCACCTAGGAGCTGGTCGTTACATCATAAGTAAGAATTGTATAGCAACGAAGGAGAAGCGACCAATCAGAAATGGTAGGACCACACTGTCGACAGTTATCTGTCTACAGCCCCGGGCCGGTCCGTCCGGGGCAGTACCATGCTCTCGCAGAAAATCGACGTCTGAGTAGTAGCAATTTGTGAGCGAGAGAGCCGGAAGCCCAACTTTCGCCCAACTTTTGGTGCCCTTGGTATCACTGAGCCTCAATGCACGCATTCACAACTCCCTTCGCTTTCTTCGCGGTAGGCAACGGCCTTATAAAGGTCCATGAGCGGCAGCAACACTTACCATCAGGTGTACTGTTTGCTCGTTTGCCACCGTTTGCAATAAAAAAAAAAAAAAAAAAAACAATCCCATAACCTAGAGTGTTAGGCACCCATCGCCTATAAGGCACACCACTGGTAAGGATTCCTTGATTGACACTGGCACACATTTCCTTGACTTAGGTAAATCAGTTCTTTAACCATTATGTTTCTATAGTTTCTACATTATTTTATAAAGCAAAAGAGTTTGTTACTTTCAATGCGTTAATCTTAGGATTTGCTACATAAATATTGATTCCAAAATATTATATTGGATGTGGCGATAACTGCATCCTTATCTCGTTGCCATGTGGGGGAAAGTTGCGTGCTACATACAAATTAAAGAACTAGATTGTATCTTGTGGAAGTTGGTTATACTACTGGTAAACCTCATACTTCGGGGGATAACACTTAGTAGAAGTCTTATCTCCTCCGTTTGGTGATGGCGCAATTAGCGTGTTTGCAGCATGTACATCATTTACTTCAGAATTAGTACGTACAGAGCCAGCAAGTTTTAATTTCGGACTTAATAATAATTGACACAAAATCGACTGAAACAAAACCTGACCATAATACGGATAGCCATGTAGCTACAGAGAAAAATATGTCACGCCTTTCTTACCAGTGGCTGTTCTTAAAGATGACAAACGGATATGATATATGAATAAAATTAAGACGAGAAAAGATGGTATGCAAGGTCAATTTGCATTCCATTATAAAGGTAATCCGAATCCAATGGTGGTACTTAAATGGGCTGGAGAAGTAAAGTAGCTTACCACTAAATAAACAAACGGTATTTAAAAAAATAGGAAAAAATTAAATGTAGGTTAGGTAAACTTAATGTCCAAGAGTGAACGTCAGTTGACTAATGATAGATTAAAATAATGATCGTCACATCACTTATTACTGAAGCCGTATGCAAAATAAAACGTGTCTTTCGGTCTATGGTACCAGAGTAAAGTGTAAATTGTATTCTTAAATAATTTCGCAATTCAGAAAAAGTCTATCTTACACTATAGTTCAATTAGTATATATTATCAGAAATAACTTCAAAGCCAAAAGCGATTGTTCGAACTAACAATAAATGGAATCAGATTCGCCGTTTTGAAAAAGCTACACAAACGTTACACTACACTATCGTTCAATAAATACGTGTTACAAGCAATAACTAACAAATCCTAATGAAGTTATTAAAAAAAAAAAACTTTTTTTCACATCTATCTCCCTTTAGAGAATATACTTCTATCGACACTCCCTTTAGAGACTGCCGATAGAAGTGAAAACTGAGTAACTTTGTCGTCGAGCTATTGGATTATTTTTTCATTATTTTTGGTTTGTAAAGAACTATTAATGACTAATTCAAACTTTAATTCTTGATTATAAACATTTCTTCATAAACCAAAAATAATTCGAAAATAATCAGCTAATATTTATTAAATGATGTGTAGTGCAATATTTTCAATAAAAGTTAAAGAACATTTCAAATTTATCGCTTGGTGTTTGTGGATTTGAAAACAAAGAGCGCACATTCGCGCAAACCCCTTGCGCCTTCTTATGAGTTTTTCGATCAGGTCACGTGTCCTGACGCAAATTTAACATTTTTATCCCTCCTAAAAAAAGGGCACAACGTCGCTGAAAAAATTTTCACTTCAAAAAATTATACTAACCGTAAGCCGTGTTAAGGAACTACGTTACAAAAAGTACTGGACTATCGGCTAATTGATTACTAAAATGTAGGAGATTAATCTTATATATATATACTAGCAACCCGCCCTCGCTTCGCTTCGGTTTTAGTCGTTTTACCCGCATAGTTCCCGTTTCCGTGGGAATACCGGGATAAAATATAGCCTAGTTTACTCCCTGATATTATAGCTTTCCATTGGTGAAAAAATTTTTGAAATCGGTCCAGCCGTTTTGACGATTATCCGGAACAAACAGACAGACAGACAGACAAAAAAATTTTAATCTGTATTTTAGACATACGTGTCGTGCAAATAACCGTGTGAGCATGAAAAAAGCCTATTATTTCGACATTACAAACAGACACTCCAATTTTATTTGTTGGTATAGATATATACATGCATACACACATATAAATATATATATATATATATTCATGTATCACCAGCATTTTACTTCAAAGATAAAAGAGGCAGTTCGAACTAAATGGAAGAGGTAAAGAGCTTGCTCCAAATCTGTGTTTAATATATTGTCTAGCCGTCGTACCTACGTCGTACTTATTGGGATATTTGCTCTATCACAGTTCTATTAGTATATGCACAGAACTTTGGTTTGTGAGAGTACAGGTTTAAATTCTGCCTTGATAAAAGGCTATTACCATTTTTTAAAGTAAAATTCAATATCAAAGCATCACATCACATTATGCTTTACACTAATACTATGAACGCCAAGCCTTAGAATAATAATGTATAGAAGTTAAGTTCGCGCACAAAAAGTGAAGCGTTTCAATTGGAGCCTAATGGAGTTTACGCCGGAACCGTTCCCTAATGTACAAAGTCACTGTACTGCACGTACGTACGTAACTCTTAAAATATAAATAGATAATTATGACGGCTTATGCATTCAAATGGCGTCACAACACGTTTGAAAAACACAAAAAGTATATTAACGTTACTTTTAAAAGTATTCCGTCGATTTCTGTTAATAAAAACAAAATTTGATTTCATAATTTGTATAGTGGTGTGCGTGTGTACGTGTGTAATCCCTTGTACGCATGTAGTATTGTTTGCTTCATATTTTTGATGGCTTATGTATGGACACTATCCTTCACTATACGTTATTATTCTAAGGGCCAAGGCTTGTAAATTGTATATATGTAAATCACACCTAAACCAATTGATTAGCCCTTTTGTGATAGCCTATAGTCTGGTCACAGCCCGGAACTGTCCGAGATGAGGGCAGGCTGCCCGAATGCCAGGCAATATATATACAGTTAATCATAATAACAAAACTATAAATGTGCGGCAAAAAAATCTAATGAAATTTAAAGCCAATTTCATGTATTACAAATTTGGTTATCACTATTTTCAATGTAGCATCCACCGTTAACTACATATTTAGCATAGATAACATTCGTATTATATAGAAAAAAGTTTCTAATAAAAGTGATAGAAAATGTGATCATCTACGAAAATGATGTCTACCATTTAGATCGTATGATGCAATTTAATCGAAAAATTTAATGAAACGCGATTTCCAAGATGATAGAAGAGGCTCGCGCCGGTGCATCCTATCAGGTTATTGGCTTATTCTTTTTACCTAAATTGCAAACTTCCAAAATTTTATTCACAATGGTTGCATTTTAAGAAATTACTTTTAATTTATACTGAACCTTATCAAAAGTTGGTGTCATCCTTCTACATATAACAAATTAAATATATTACCAAAATTAAAGTTAAACTAATCACGAAAACTACTGGAATAACAATTGTAATTAATTAGCTAATGAAGAATGTAATTAATTAGCTAATGAAGAAAAATCAAGGTTGACTCACGAAATATCCTTTATTCCTATCAATTAACTAATTTTATTTGTATTCTTGTAGGAACATAAACTTGCAAAAAAATTGATGTTGCTGAATAGATCCGAGAAATCCAATAGATTTGCATTTTGTTTTAATATGTACATTACTAGGCAAGCCTTTTCATTTGATACCCAGGGGTATGCCCAAAAATTATAGTCGGGTCATAAGTATAATATACTTAGTACCGAAATTTAATCGTCTGTCAATTACAATACAACGTGAATTTCAGTAATTAACAGTAGATTAGATTAGATGTTTATTTGTAGTCACCATGAAAATCCAAATAAGCGATCAATAATACTAAGAAGTCACTTCCCTTTTTTTTCTATAGTTAGCGCACCCGCCGCCCGGCTCCATCCGGGGCGACAGAGGGGTGCAGCCCCGTAACCCTCCCACGACACGTGAGGTCCTTGTCCTCAGTGGTCGGCCCGAAGTATGAAAACCTATAACCAGCTATCCAGTTAGGTATAGCTATGATAATATTTTTGATGTGAAACATCTATAGGCGAGGGTGAACCTGATCGTTGGCGTGGCGTTAACACCACGTTTTGATATGTACATTTGTATAACGAAACCATAACATGTTTTAGAATTTTGTGCAACGATATCTAGTGAGCTCAGAATAAATTATTACCTGCACATACCTATATAGTGTATTCTTATTAAAATAAATATTTATTGAATAAAAATCATCATTTTCTGGAAAAAAAAACGTAATATTTTATTAATACTTTATGCCATATTAGTTCCTGTCGTTATCTGTTCTTTTATGCATATATTCTTGTACAAAATAATTTCGATGTTTCAAATCTGCCAGACGTCCTGAGCGACGACTCCCTTTTTTTATTAAAACAACGAATTCAATTACCTCTTTTTGAGTTAAATCAAATTTAGGCATACACTGACCTCTTCTAATCTAAAGCTTGTTATTGAGCGAAAAAGAATTTATTCTTAATTTTCTTAATTTATTTACAGAGCCATTACAAATATCATAAGGGTACTTACCGATTATTCACATTTAATTAAATGATTACTATAATTCAGAATTTATTATCATTAGCACAACGAGTACAATATGGCTTAAAAATATTCAAAATGTCTCTCAATTAAAAATAAAACTACGGATTTTATCTTGTATTTGATTTTCTTGGTCACGCGCAGACTAAGACCATGAATACTATGAAGTGGTCGAAACATCGGGCAATCAAAAATCAAATACAAATGCGTTAAAATTCGTAAACTAGTTTTATTTAAAACTAGCAACCCGCCCTCGCTTCACTTCGGTTTCAGTCGCCTTACCCGCATAGTTCCTGTTCCCGTGGGCATACCGGGATAAAATATAGCCTAAGTTCATCATCATCATTGCAGCCCATACTCATTCCACTGTTGGGCTCGGACCTCCTCCGTAATGGGAGGGCATTTGACCTACTATAGCATGCTGGTCAGACATGTTGGTATAGGGTTTCATTTCGAGTTTTCCTTCTCTGGCACAGCTGTTATGTGCATATTATATCCCATAGTCGTCTTGTACGACATCCACGGATAAGATGGGGAGTGGTGAATTGTATTCTTACTCCGTCACCACACAGAATAGCCTAAGTTACTTCTTATATAAACAATAAATAATAAAATATTACCAAAATCTGTCAAGCCGTTTTGAACTCAAACAGGCAAAAAAATTTAAATTTTATTTGAGGCATAGATGTCATGCAAATAACCGTGTGAGCATAAAAAAGCCCAGTATTTTGACATTACAAACAGACACTCCAATTGTATTTATTTGTATAGATGTGTAATACTCGCGTATACATCAGAAATCATTATGTATCGCTCAATCTAAAGTGTAAAAATAATAACGTGCACCTCATGCCGCCCTAGCCGAGGCCGAGGGTGACGCGACCGGGAATTCCGTCGGGCCGACCACTGACGTCAAGTCAACCTACTCCGGTGGTCGGCCCAACGACGAAGGCGACGTGCATCGCGGGTGGGTCGCGGGTGTGCGTGCTTACGCCCGTCTGTCGCCCCGGACGGAGTGGTGCGAGGAGAGCGCCGACCACAAACCACCCCAAAAAAAAGTGTAAAATAATGCGAATAATAAAAAAAGTTCGCGTGTTCATTTGTTAGGATTTTAATTAATAAGCTTTTCTTTTGCATAATATTTTTTACGCAATCATACACATAGCCTGTTATCATCATCATCATCATCTTGCTCTTATCCCAATTACTTGGGGTCATCATCTGTTTTGACATATTGCAAAAAGTTTCGGCAATGACTTTTATGACTGGCCGCCTGCCTGACGTCAACCCTCCTTGGGAATGTAATCGTTGACCCAAATGGTACCAGATGGAGTTGGTCCGGGTCAATCTAGGGCTCTTAGTCGTCTTTTACGACACCCACGAGCAAAGCAAGGGTTGGTAGTATTCGAAGCCGCTACCACACAGCACATAGCCTGTTATATTATAAACAATTAGTAAACTTGGAAGCAAACATTAGTTCTGTATCTGTCCGTAGTAGCCTATTAATGAGCTACTTCTACCGCGTTTAGCGTGTGTGCATAGGAAATGGTGCTATTAATAAATTTTATTTAAAATATCGATATTCCAAATAAGACATATTAGACTAAGAGCCTGTGAACCCAAACCTTCGTGATTT
This sequence comes from Lymantria dispar, assembly GCA_032191425.1. NCBI lineage: Eukaryota > Metazoa > Arthropoda > Insecta > Lepidoptera > Erebidae > Lymantria > Lymantria dispar. Next base: position 14,501,591 of record CM063465.1, on the reverse strand, counting down.
TATTAAAGCTGAAAATTTGTCAGCGCATGCTGCCAATATAGATAAGAACAGTGGCGCATTATGAAGTTTGGGTTACTGTGGCTTTGGCAGATAAAACGTACTAAAGGTGTGTAAAATATCGATCTAATTTCGTCAAATTATAAGCGTGTTTTTTTTTTGATCTCCAGAATAATATTAAAAATCACGTTATTCATTGCCAGACACTTACCATCGTAGCAACTCTTTGCCAGACAGCCCATGAAATTATAATTCTATCTACGTTATAGTATAAAAGCTAATTTTAATATATATTACTAAGGTAATAAGTAGATGATGTGTCCTCATTAGCCAGACACTTTTTCATAGTTCCAACCCCTTGCCAGACAAAACTCGTTCAATTGTGTTTGTTCGCGTATCCTGCCATGTTCCGTCGCTTGCCAACCGATTTGAATTTTTTTTTATGTTGAAACGCGTACCTACTTCTTAAATGGTCCCATAAAAGCTTTGTCCACATCGGACAAGCGGTTTTTGAAAAATCAACAAAAATCTAAAAATTTATCTACAATGTCTACATTAGAAGTCGGTTAATTCAATAATCTTTTCATTTTCATTATTTGCTATTCAAATATTTTCTTCATTATGTTTTCTATATTTTAAATTAATTTCACTATTTAAATTTCATTTACATGCGATAACAGAAAAAGGAATTGACAAAGAGCAGTATAAATAGGTTAAACAAATTGTGCATTAACATTACTGTCTCAACTGTTAGAAATAAAACTCTTCTAGAAAAATAACCAAGGAGCATTCAACTTGAAACAATGGCCGGTTTGAGACAAGTTAACTTATTGTTTTTGTTCGTTTTAAGTTTGATAATAATTTCAATGAATATACCCGATGCACAATCAATTACCATTTTAAACGTGCCAGTCTGTAGTTATGCTTGTCACAAAGATAAGGACGAACTATTTGTGTGTTGCCATTCATTTGGCTTCAAGGGTAATACAGATTGTACTAGCGATGGTATGGCACGATGTTACCTAATATATTAGAGATAAATATTGTTTATCTATACCAATAAATAAAATTAAAATGTCTGTTTGTAATGTCAAAATAATAGGCTTTTTTCATGCTCACACGGTTATTTGCACGACACCTATGATAGAGATTAAAAAAATTTTGTCTGTTTGTCTTTCTGTCCGTCTGTTTGTTCCGGGTAATCTTCAAAACGGCTCGACCGATTTCAAAAATTCTTTCACCAATGGAAAACTATAATATCAGGGAGTAACTTAGGCTATATTTTATTCCGGTATTCCCACGGGAACGGGAACTAAGCAGGTAAAACGACTAAAACCGAAGCGAAGCGAGGGTGGGTTGCTAGTTATTAATATTTTTAGTATATATGCATTTATTTAGATATTAATTTCCTGCGCATCGTTTAAATTTTGATCAATACATAAAACATAATCCGTGTGGTGACGGAATAAGAATACAATTCACCACTCCCTATCTTGCACATGGATGTCGTAAAAGACGACTAAGAGATATAATATGCATATAAGATCTATGCAAGACAAGGAAAAGCCCAAATGAAACCCTATACCAACACGTCTAACCAGCGTGGAATAGTAGATCAATTCCCCTCCTATAATGAAGGAGGCCTAAGCCCAACAATGGGACATATACATAGGCTAAAATTATGATGACGAAGATTAACAATACTTTCAATAAAATCAGAATTCATCATAGTGCAGATACAAGTGTATTGACATTATATTTTAAATTCTCAATTTATTAATCGCGTAGTGATTGAGTGATAATAAATTATGTTTCTTTTCCAGGAATGGCAAATCTTTTATTTTTATTATATTTATCTCAATTTATTAATCGCGTAGTGATTGAGTAATAATAAATTATGTTTCTTTTCCAGGAATGGCAAATCTTTTATTTTTATTATATGTATATGGAGGCTCGGGCTGATCTATGATCTATAAATTTTAGAAGTAAATTGACATTTCTTCTCCACGTAATTATAATAATTAATTAGTTGCACAAATGAAAACTTACATCAACTTATTATCATTTTATTTTAAAAATATCTTTCTACACTTAAACTTTACAAATATATAATAAACTAGCAACCCGCCCTCGCCTCGCTTCGGTTATAGGTTATAGTTGTTTTACCCGCGTAGTTCCCGTTCCCGTGGGAATACCGGGATAAAATATAGCCTAGTTTACGCCCTGATATTATAGCTTTCCATTGGTGAAAGAATTTTTGAAATCGGTCCAGCCGTTTTGAAGATTACCCGGAACAAACCGACCGAGTACACCGACCGCAACCCACCACCAAAAAAAAACATCGGACAAATAAAAAAGTGAAAGCCAAGGATTGAACTGCGACAGTCTGAATTAAGAAACTGTTTCGATTTTCCAACTGAACTATTATAGTGTTCGATGGCAATGGCTAATGTAGGTAGCTAAGATCTGCCCTGGGAAATGTGAAAGTGTATATTCGAATTAAAACATGTACTGATGACGACGACGAAACATGACTGATCTATGTAAAAACATAATTTGCATTTTCTACTGGTAAACATTTACCCATTTTTTGTACAGTCGCAGGCGGGTCCTGCTGCTAAAACATTATTCAGTTATACATTTTTGCTGCATCGTCATTTTATACGATCAATCGATTATGCTTCTATCGACTGCAAAAAATAAATTATGAATATTTCAATATTTGAACATATTTGCAATGTTTTGTGTATTTTGAATGCATTTACGTAGCTATAATAAACTCAATTGATTTAGAAATTATGTACTTACAGCAAAAAAATCAAGCTAGAAACAACGTACCGTGCCAGTATCGCGGGTTCGAATCCCATGCAAGACAACACTTTGTACGATGCACAAATTGTTGTTCTGAGTCTGAATGTAATTTGTGTCGGTTACTTATATGCTCTTTCCATGTGGTGACAAAGTAAGAATACAATTCACCACTCTCTATCTTGCCCGAAAATGTCGTATAAGACAACTATGTGATATAATATGCACATACCATCCAACCACCCGTGCAAGAGAAGGGAAAACTCGAAATGAAACCCTATATCAACATGTCTGACCAGCATGGTATAGTGGATCAAATTCCCTCCCATTGTGGAGGAAGCCCGAGCCCAACAGTGGGACGTATGAGGGCTGCGATGATGAAAAGATTCAACAGGAGAGTGGGCAGCAGCTCTTGCCGGGGAAATGTATGATATCTCACTGCGAAACCAATCCGCCTACCAAACGTGACGATTACGGCATTATTCCTGGCGATGGCGAAGAAAAATAAGCCCTAGTCATGGCAACTCTGTTACCCTTGAGCGTCGTTGGATGCAGGTGCCACAGTACCGCACTTTATGGTGAAGCATGAGGGGGTCTATGTTCTGCAGTGGACGGCGATAGGCTGAATGATGATTGGCATAATAGGTGTAGACAGATACTTAGATATAATTATGTTCAAAGATAACTTGTAAAATGGTCAATCAACGGAATGAAAAAGCAAGAGTGGGACATGTCTTATGAAATTGTACTAAAATCTCCCAAAGTATTAAGCTAAATTGCCTGAAATTTAACTGAAAGAAAGAACGCTATCATTATGCTTGATTGCCATCAAAGCGGAGAGGAGACTAGAGGAGATGTGTTTCAAAAAACCAATCAAATTTCTTTATTTCCACATCTCTCCGCTTAGTTTAGGTAGAAATGATTCAAGCGGAAAGGAAAGATGTATAATTTTTCAGAGAGTGGGCTCTAAGAAAATCCGTAGTTGGTAATCAAGAAGTAGAAGGTACCGGAAAGGAAAATAAGTAGGTCTATCGACAAAAAAAAATGAGATACCATCAGAAACAAAACTTGTAAAAAAAAGCCAAGCCTCGCCAAGTTCTACTTAAACTTCTTAATAAAAAGTTGTAAGATCCATGTTATACCAAGTCGGTTAACTCATTCAGTCCCTGCTTAAGGGACCTTTCTTCTTAATTTATTACGTAACTAGCTAACCTAACAACTTCTTATAGTGACTATATCAATATTAAAAATCTTTTATGTTTTAAATAAATAGATTGACTTGGCAATCAATTACAAGTTTTGTTTTTGATGGTATAATTAGTATTATGCTACCAGATCTTATTAAGTGCGACTGCGTTATAAAAAATATAAAACCATTGAATTTAAGCCACAGCACTGTTTCATGTAACATTCTCGTGACTTTATTTCCAACAGTAAACGTCTGTGGGCTAATGAACAATTAAAACAATGAGACTTGACACTTATGTCTGGAGTTGAATGTTGATAACGGTAGATAATCTTATATATTTAAACGAGCAATTCTTGTATATATATATGTTCAGGATCTCGGAAACGGCTCCAACGATTTTCATGAAATTTAGGATTATAGAGGTTTCGGGGCCAAAAAATCGGTTTAGCTAGGTTTTGATGTATACAAAATGTTGTTTTGTCGGTGTTTTTACCTAATCAATACAATGGCATAAAATACCAATAGAATGGGCATTCAAATTTCGCCGATGCCGTCAAGAGTGACAATACTTCAGTTTGGAAGTTGTCCAATTGCATTCAAACGCGTGAGATTAAATCTCGGCGTTATTATTCTGTATTTGTAATTTTTTTTTTATTATTTCATTTTTTTTTATTAATATATATTCGGTCTGGGAAAAAGTTCGTGGCGTTTTTTCAGTAAAATTCGACGGGTCCCCTATGGCGCGTGGATGAATTTTTTTAAACCGAATCTGCTCCATTATTATCAACAATGTTCCGCCATTTTTTTCGTAGATCCATAATTCCATCGGTGAAAAACTTCTGTGGTTTCTGGTTGAAGAATTAAGTCAAGTAGTTTTCACAGGCTTCTTTTGAAACCAACTTAATTCCATTGAGAGAATTCTGCTGAGATCGAAACAGATGATAGTCAGAGGGTGCTATATCTGGACTGTAAGGTGGATGTATCAAAACTTCCCAACCGAACTCTCTCAATTTTTGACGGGTCATCAAAGAAGTGTGTGGTTTGGCGTTGCCTTGATGGAAGACAACACCTTTCCTATTAATCAATTCGGGCCGTTTTCTTTCAATCGCCTGGCGTAATATCTCTAGTTGTGCACAGTAGAGTTGAGAATCAAATGTCTGATCAGTTGGAAGTAGCTCATGGTGGACGATCTCCCTCCAGTCCCACCACACACACAGCATCACTTTTTTTGACGTCAATGTTGGTAGCGAACGCTTGTGACGGCTCACTATTCTTTATCCACGATCTTTTACGCTTCCGGTTATCGTACATAATTAATTTTTCACCTCCCATTATTAAACGTTTCAGAAACGGTTCGATTTCATTCTGTTTCAGCAGCGCGTCGCAGATGTTAATTTGGTCCATCATGTTTTTCGCGCTCAACTCATGAGGAACCCATATGTCAAGCTTTTTTTTGTAACCAGCTTCGTGTAAATGGTTCAAAACAGTTTTGTGGTCAATGCCTAGCTCTATACCAATATTGACACTGCTGATATGATTATCTTGTTGGCCTTTTCAAGACCTACATCAGATTTTTCAGTGATTGGACGACCGCAGCGTGACTCATCTTTCACATTGAAATTACCAGGACGACAGCGAGCGAACCATTTCTGCGCATCAAATTTCGATAAAGTACCTTCACTGTACACAGCACAAACGCTATCACAAGCCTGCGCAGCGTTTTTAACCTTATCATAGTAATATTGCAGAATATAGCGAAATTTCTCATTACTCTTCATCTTCGAGTGCGAATAACTTTCCAACCACTTCACCGATTACAATGTTTCTACGCTCAAAGTAACGTTCGGGAGGTCACCTAAAAACGAGCCCTCAATGGTATTGCTGTGATTTGTTATTCTTTAGTTATCTGCAACCAATTCCATCTATCGGGAAAAACGCCACCAACTTTTTCCCAGACCTATTATATATCTTTATAAGTTCGGGCAAATACAAAAAAAAAATATACCGAGCATAGCTCGGTCAACCAGATATTTCTTACTTATTCGCCGTTCAGAATTATGCTTGCACTATCGTTCAATTAGTATATGTTATAACTTCAACGCCCAAATTGATTGTTTGAATAAAATAAAAAGAGCTCTTTTCTTCTTATTCTACATCTCCTCCCAACAATTTGTCGATAGGAAAATGATTACACATAGCTATTTTTACTTCGATGCAGTTTTTGCAATTAATGCCGGCTATGCTAAAATAATCAATCATAATATCAGAACGATCCTTTTTTATAACTTCCTTTAATATGAGAGTACACTGCCCTTAACCTGAAGAAATAAAATAGTTAAACGAAAAATTTATAGACTGTATTATATATTAACACTATTAAATAACAAAACGTAGCATGGTAGTGAACATTTTACAGAGAAATAAAATAAAAAACAAAAATAGAAAACTTCAGTAGCACAAATTACTATAAAAAGTAAAAACTAAAACTCAACTACGACAAAAAACGAGCCCAAAATGTGGTGATGCGGTTTAATATGAGATGCGGTAGAAGATTAATGTCAAATACTGCAGGGGAACCAAATACTGAGCGAAATAGTACTCACTTTTGCGATTGGAGCGCTGATGCGGCGAACAAGCGAACGAAATAAATATCCGCCTAATCTCGAGTGGAGCACATTCCACCCAATAGATGGTGACCCCGGTACATTTGGCATTAAACGGCCCAACCAAAAAGTATGCAATAAGATTTTCAGGACATGAGATTAAACAACGTTTCTAATGAAGCCAAATAACCGACACGTAGACTCTATCAAGATACCATTGTTGCAATTTCACAATAATGTCATACTAAAAACAAGCAACAACAAAACTACAAGCCCTATGGAAAAAAATTTACGACAAAGTTGTAGGTAATAAAGAGATTTACGACTTTTGTATTCACACTTTTTTCGCATAACATCAATATTATTACTGGGTAAAATAATCGATTTTTATATTAATCGATTATCTAAATAATAAAAATCGATTGTTTTTGTATTAAAAATTAATCGATTATTTTAACATTTGCTTTTTTTTTAATAAAATCATTGCCATATTTCCTAAAAAAAAAAGGTCATCACGATACTGCCAGGAGAAGTGCTCGATCAAATGATCGAATGTCAGTGTGTCATACTATATTAGAAAATGAATCTCACATTTCCTAAAAAAAAGAGGTTCTTCACGATACCGCCAGGCAAAGTGCTCGATCGAATATCAGTGTTTCATACTATACTAGAAAATAAAACTCACATTTCCTAAAAAAAATCAATTATTTATTAATCGTTTTTTTTTCCTTCCAAGTCACATCCCTACTACTGGGGCCCACATCACTGAAGTACTAGCCTACACGGGTAATAGAAATACAGAAGCTCTGTCCACCGTGGATGGTAATAACCTCAATTCGAAAAATATCTATGGTCGAATAAAGTCTGAACAATCTTCATAATACATCAGTTACTCAAATTAGTAGGTTTTTTTTTTTTTTTTTTTTTTTTTTTTTTTTTTTTTTTTTTTTTTTTCAAATTAGTAGGTTAGGATACTGGGACTAACGACTTCCTTTGAAAAAAATATTCTTTACATGACTATAAGTAGCTTTACAATCTTAAAGAATTAGGGATAAATTCGGTAAACTCTTTCTGTTCGACAACCTATTCCAATGGCTATGATAATACTATCAACATCTGCGATTGTTAATAAAGTGCTGGTTAAATACACTGTAAAAAAGTTCATATTTAGGGATATAGCAACTCCCTTCTCAAGATGAAACTTATATTTTGAGGTATATTTAAAAAAAAATATTATCATTCTCAGAGCACGTAACTCACACACACACACATATTAAAACATTTTTTTTGTTGTTCATAAATTTCTTATCGATCTTCAAAAGTCAATTACTATAGGCCATTCTTTATCTTATTGAAGTGATCATAACTTTGCTAAAATCATATAATTTACAGTAATATTCGATACGATTTTCTAAATGATATTTATAGTTTAATCATCGTAGATTCCATCTCCAAACTGCAATATTTTTAAAAATGATAATCCCAAAAAAGGTTATTAAACAGTAAAACTAAAAAAATCATCCATCGAATCGGTAAAATATAAGTTAAAACATCGTATCGATGCGTCATATGGTAAACATCGAATGGATTCAATGCATTTCTACTGACAAGTGGCTTCTCTACTTTTTTAAAATCTGTAAGTACCATTACAATGACTAAAAATCATGCTGTTTGTTAATTGCGGCAAAGGGAATTGTGGTTTAAATGTCGATCGCATTAGTTGACACCCACATCATCATTAGCGGCGCATCTCCAGTATACATTAGCGCAACGGCTGTCTGAAATGCAGTTATTTGTATTTATTTCACATTACCATCCTTATTTCTCTTTGACAGATTGTTACTATTCTATAACAATATTTCAACATATCGTCTTCATCGTATCATATCATATCACGTGAGACTTTTGTTTTTGGGGTGGGTTGCGGTCGGCGCACTCCTCGCACTCCGTCCGGGGCGACAGAGGGGAGTAAGCACGCACAACCGCAATCCACCCGAACACCACGTTGCCTTCGTCGTTGGACCGACCGCCAGAGCAGGGTTACTTGTCGTCAGTAGTCGGCCCGACGGAATACCCTCTGAGGAGTACCCTCCCATCGACCGACGTTCCCCCCTCGGGGAGGACTACGGTCTTTCCTCACACGGTCGGCCTCTCGCGGCCTCGGCTAATATCATGTTAGACTGGCGTTAGGTTACTCCAGTAGACTTTAAGGTAAAAAGGCCATTGTAATAAAAATGTTTTTCATTATTTTCAGCACCGTGTAGTAAGTACAACCATTTATTTTGTAATTAATGCTTCATACAAGTATATAGACTTTTTAAATTTTTTTTAATGTCAATATAATTTGTGCCATAAAATGCAGACATACATTATTACCTACAGAGCTAAGAGGTCACACTTTTGTGTCTAATAGTCAATTCTTAAAAATTCTTACATCATGAAGTAAATACTTCATGATGTAAGAATTATAAATATAAATATAATAACATATAATATTTATTATACTTTAAATAATTATACGTAAAAATAAATAAATATTTAATTAGCGTAATATATATCTCTCCATTTTAGGGAATTACGACAGAGCGCTTGAAGGCAGGCAGCAAGCCGGTCTTAACAGCCCTTCAGAAGCTATTTCATTCCGTTATTCTCGGGAGCAATGTTCCAAAGTCATGACTTTGGCACATCGCTGGCAGCAGCATCTGGCCCATGGGCCAGGAGTGTGGCGGTGCTGTTCTTCAACAAGGGTGACAGAGGTCTTCTACAGAATTACATACCTATCTCTCTCTTAAGCCAAGTCTACAAGTTGTTTTCAAGCGTCAGCCGCCCGAACAAGCCGGCTACCGAAAAGGCTATAGCACCATAGACCACATCCTCAGACTTCGGCAGATTCCCCTGAAGACCGAGTAGTACAATCGGCCTCTGTGTATAGCTTTTGTGGACAATGAGAAAGGCTTTGATTCAGGTGAAACTTGGGTGGTGCTACAGTCCCGACTATAACTTATTGTTCATTAACAGAGTTTTTAGTTACGAGTTATAAATTACAATTATTTCCATAATTTTTAACATGTTATTGATCATATTTTTAACTAGCAACCCGCCCTCGCTTCGCTTCGGTTATAGGTTATAGTCGTTTTACCCGCGTAGTTCCCGTTCCCGTGGGAATACCGGGATAAAATATAGCCTAGTTTACGCCCTGATATTATAGCTTTCCATTGGTGAAAGAATTTTTGAAATCGGTCCAGCCGTTTTGAAGATTACCCGGAACAAACAGACAGACAGACAGACAGACAAAAATTTTTTAATTGCTATTTTAAGCATAGGTGTCGTGCAAATAACCGTGTGAGTATGGAAAAAGCCTATTATTTTGACATTACAAACAGACACTCCAATTTTATTTATTGGTATAGATTATCACTATTATATAATGTTAACTTTGTATTGCTTTTTCTTTTGGATGGGCTATGGTCAGCGCACCCGTCGTCCAGTTCCCTCCGAAGCAACAAATGGGCGTAAACAAAAAACCCATCGTAGTTCCGCTCCTTCGTCGTTGGGGCGACCACCGGTACCGAGTTCCTTGTCCCCCGTGGCTGGCGTGACGGAATACCCTGTGGGGTATCCCACTCCTCTTCTTTCGACGTCCGTTTTCCGGGACGATCGCCGTCGCGCAGTCAGCCTCTCTGTAGGTGAGAGACTAATCCCCGATCCGGTCAGCCTCTCTGTGGGTGACGGACTAATGCCCGGTTCAGTCACCCGCTACATTAATTGCATGTCGTAAGGTTGACTATGGCATGAGTAATATTATTTGTAACACCTTATGTACCATTATTTCGCAATAATAAATTTATTAATTTCAGTTTAAATTTTATTATTTTCTTTTTCTAATCATCATGTAGATAATTATTTTATTAGATTCGTATAAAAGCGATTTCAATACCCTAAATCGAATAATTTTTCGACCAATTTCAATTGTTGCCTACGATCCGTAAAAAGTTTCACTTACATCATGGTTTCATAAAATAGTAGTAGGACCACGCTATTAACAATTGTCTGCCTTCAGCCACGGGCCACGGTCCGTTCGTAGTACCACACTCTCGCAGATAAACGACGTCCAAGTAGTAGTAAATTGTTACTGTGCTTCATTCGGTGGGCGAAGGAGCCGGAAGCCCAACTTCCTAAGGGTATTTGCGTGTGGTGGATTTTAGTGATTCCTTTAGTATCACCAAACCGCATTACATGCATTCCCACTCTTTTCACTTATTTCGTGGTAGGTAGCGGTCTTGCAAAGGTCCAGCGGCAGGAACACATACCATCAGATGTACTGTCGTTTCAGCGACCGGGAGGCCGAAGATGAAAGTGTTCCGCCCATCACGGAGCCGGAAATGGGGGCGGCAGTGGCGCGTATGCGAGTGAAATCCACCGCCCCGGCGCCCGACGGTATTCCGAACCGTGCGCTGGCCCTGGTCCTCGAGCACCTGGGACCACGCCTCAGGGGACTGTTCGACGCCTGTTTGACGTCCGGGCAGTTCCCTGGATGCTGGAAAGAGGGGAGGCTGGTTCTCCTGCCGAAGCCAGGTCGGTCTCCCGAGTCGGCCTCGGCCTACAGGCCCATCGTGCTGCTCGATGATGCGGGCAAGCTGCTGGAGAGGGTGTTGGCTTCCCGCATCGAGCGGCACCTCGTCGGGGTCGGGCCCGATCTGTCGGACGCCCAGTTTGGTTTTCGGAGAGGGCGTTCGACGATCGCGGCCCTGCTTCGCCTGAAGGCCGTGGTAGCGGAGGCCGTCACCGGCGGAGGAGTCCAGTTGGCGGTGTCCCTGGACGTCGCCAACGCCTTCAACAGTCTGCCATTCAACTGCATCAGGGAGGGGCTGAGGTATCACGGGGTGCCCGTGTACCTCAGGCGGCTGGTGGCAGACTACTAGGAGGGTCGCAGCGTCCTCTACGTTGACCGAGTAGGGGACGTTGTGCGAACGCCCATGACATGCGGTGTCCCACAGGGGTCGGTTCTGGGTCCGACCCTGTGGAACATCGGCTACGACTGGGCGTTGAGAGGAAGCCTCCCACCCGGGCTGGGCGTAATTTGCTACGCCGACGATACACTCGTCACAGCCCAGGGTGGGACGCTAGAGGAGGCGGCACGCCTGGCAACTCTCGGCACCGAGGAGATTGTCAGGCGGATCGAAGCGCTGGGGTTGAGGGTAGCCCTGGAAAAGACGGAGGCCCTTTTGTTCCATGGCCTCCGTACCGCCGGGCCTCCCGCCGGCGCTTCGATCACCGTGAAGTCGGTCACCATCAGCATCCAGGCCCACATGAAGTACTTGGGCCTGGTGCTCGACGGGCATTTTTGGTTCCGGGAGCATCTCCATCGACTTGTTCCCCGGCTTGTCGGCGCGGCGTCCGCCCTTTCGCGGCTGATGCCGAATGTGGGCGGACCCAGCACTACGTGCCGACAGCTGTACGTGGGGGTGATCCGGTCGATGGCCCTGTACGGCGCACCGGTGTGGGCGGGGTCCCTGACCGTTCGTCTTAGGGCCCTCCTGTGGCGACCACAGAGGGTCATGGCGATCAGGGCCATACGGGGTTACCGCACGGTGGCGACGGAGGCAGCGTGCCTCCTGGCCGGAACTCCCCCGTGGGACCTGGAGGCGGAGATGCTCGCCGAAATTTATCGGCGGGTGTCGGAGACGCGCGCCCGCGGCGGCACGGTCTCCATCAAAGAGATCACCGCCTGGCGGGTCGACGCCCGCCGAGAAGTCATTGCCCGTTGGGCAGTCCGGCTGGAGAGTCCTCGGTATGGTGTCAGGACCGTCGAGGCCTTCCGGCCGGTGCTGATGGAGTGGTTGGAGCGGACGCACGGGGTGCTTTCCTTCCGACTGGTGCAGGTGCTGACGGGGCACGGTTGCTTCGGGAAGTACCTGCACAAGATTGTCAGGAGGGAGAGCACACCGTCCTGCCACCACTGCAGTTGCGACGAGGACACGGCGCAGCACACGCTCGAGGAGTGTGCTGCATGGGAGGGGGATCGCCGTGAACTCGTCGCAATTATCGGTGCCGACCTGGCGCTGCCGACCATCGCCAGGGAGATGCTCGTCAGCGTCAGGAACTGGGACGCGGTCACCGCCTTCTGTGAGGCCGTAATCTCACGGAAGGAGGCGGCGGATCGTGTGCGAGTAGAGCTTCTATTCGGCGACACGTTCCGCCGCCGGCGACTCGGGCGGCGCAGGCGCGAGTATTTGCGCCTAATGCCGCCCTAGCCGAGGCCGCGGGTGATTGGACCGGGGAATTGTCCGTCACCCGCAGAGAGGCGGACCGCGCGACGGCGACTGACGTCCCAGGACGTCGAGAGGTGAGGGTACCCGAAAGGGTATTCCGTCGGCCGGCCACTGACGACAAGTCACATCTGCTCCGGTGGTCGGCCCAACAACGAGGTGACGTGGGTACGGGTGGGTTATGGGCCCGCGCGCCGTCCTTTCATCGCCCCGGACGGACTGGACCACGAAAAAAAATACACCACACCTTACCTCTTACAATTCCATACGTTTAAGCTATGCTATGATAAGAACACACGTAGGTACAAAAAAATTAAATGTTTTACTGAATATAAGTAACGGAAATTATGAAACAGTTTAAATAAATTTAGCATTAGTTGGTTAATTTTCACCGTCTGTTTTAAGTTTTAAAGAGTACTTTAAAACTACAGTATGTCGCCTCTTAATTACCATTATGAATCGTCGAATACAGGCTGAGGGATTACGAGCACCAGCAGGAACACTGAACTATAAATTTCTAAAGCCATCTGCGATTGCCAACCCACTTGTTAAGCGTAACGATTATGGCATTAGTAATCCCTATAGTGAGGCAAGTCCTAGAATGGATTGATGAACTTATAGGTATATGAGAGGGTAGTCTAGTTTAGAAATGGCTTAAATCATATTTATATAATAGATATAATTTTTATATATTACCTATACAAAAGTTTTGGCTATAGTTTTATAACCGACTGTCTGCTTGACGTTGCGTATGCGTTTATAATATTAGAAATATTTGCCGGCATTCCACATATTTTTAGAAGTGGATATTAAATCATAATAATGGAATGAAATAAAGAAACAGAAAGAATTGATTGACTCAGAGTGGGTATGGTAACATCAGTCATTTTCAACAATTATTTTCTATTCAAATTCAGCTACAGAGCTAACATCGATACGCTTAGAAAATCTCTAATCAAGAAATAACTACATTTTCCATGGAAATAGTGCATATTACCATGTTATTAGACGGATTAAATGTTAATAATTTTATTTTGGAAGCGTACGGATATGGTGCCTTTAGCCTTTTCGGAACCCAGGTTTTTGGCGACTGGAAGTCATGGAGCTTGCGTGTGAGTTGACTTGTAATGACCCTTGAGAATAACTTGTAGACTTCTTTCAGAGTGGTTATGAAACAATTGAGAAACGCAAAAGGCACTGAAAAAGAAATTACCACCGAGCGTCTCAGAATAGGCGGCAGGCCATATAAAAATACCCTACAAAAACTCTTTAATTCTTTAATCTTCGGGGGCAATTTAGAATCGTGCAGCAGGAGCACAGTGGTTTTATTCTTCAAGAAGGACGATAAAACGCTCATAAGAAATTGAACACCCTTCAATTCTTGAGCCACGTCTAGAGTTTGTTTTTGAGAGTCATTACAAATCGTCTCGAGAAAGGCAGGACCGAGGAGTAGTCTAATAACTCCGATCTGTCCCTCCTCAATAGAGAAACAATCCATACTTGCGTGTGACATACGGATCCGTGGTGAATCTTTCTTTCGCTACGCCCGGTGTAGCACGTGAGTCGTGATTCATGTCAGAAACCAAGGCTTTTACTCACAAATTTAGCTTTATCATTCATCTCTGATATTGGCAGATGACAATTACGAGTACAAAATAGTTTACCAGCCAAAATAAGTGTAACTACTAAGTATTAAGTTATGAATTGAAGTACCATATGATTTATTCATTAAACTTAAGGTATATTTGAGTTATCCACATATTTGCTAACAGTATCTAACTCAAATAATAGATGTTTCGAAGAGTATCATTATCATCATCATCATCATAAGAACTCGTTCCATTGCTCGGATCGAGCCTCGTCCATAATGGGAGGGCTATTGGATGGTAGATATAGGGTTTTACTTCGAATTTTTCTTGCCTTCAATAGATATTATCTGCATATTCTTTACCCGATTACGGCGCGCACGAGCAAGATGGAGATGTTGTATCATATTCTTATTCCGTCACTACACGCAAATGAGAATACTTACATATACATTCTTATATTAAAATGAAAATTAGAGTAATATTTTTATTAGTGCAAATGATATACCTATTGTAATAATTATTTTAAAACACACTTTCAAATTTCTTTATAAAAATAAGCGCCAGAGGTCCCAAAGATGATAATATGTTGTTCTGGAAAAGAAAATAATATGTTATTATTGTAGACTTTAGTTTTTTTATTCTTTAAATCGATAGCGAGCGAAATCTATTTTACAATCTTTAATATTATTTTATATATATATCATCATCATCATCTTGCTCTTATCCCAATTACTTGGGGTCGACGCAATATGTCATCTGTTTTGACATATTGCAAAAAGTTTCGGCAATGACTTTTATGACCGGCCGCCTGCCTGACGTCAACCCTCCTTGGGAATGTAATCGTTGACCGAAATGGTACCAGATGGAGTTGGTCCGGGTCAATCTAGGGCTCTTAGTCGTCTTTTACGACACCCACGAGCAAAGCAAGTATTATAGTATTATAGTATTCGAAGCCGCTACCACACAGCACATTTTATATATACACATATTATATATATATATATATATATAATTAGTCTGTCCGCGTGTATGTGACTAAACTCCTCCTAAACAGCTAGACCGATTTTGAAGGAATATTCGATGACTTTTAATGATTTTAAAGAAAATAAAATTGAAATTGGATACCTCCTGGAATACCTCCTTTCAGGAAACCCAGGTGAAAGAAAATAAAAGTCAATAATGATGCAGTTGATACATTTTCAAACGACTTAGTATAATAAATATCATCATCATCATCGCAGCCCACATACGTCCCACTGTTAGTCCCGGGCCTCCTCCACAATGGTAGGGAATTTGACCTACTATATCATACTGGTCAGACATGTTGGTATAGGGTTTCATTACGAGTTTTTTTGTGCGTATACATCCTTTAATCGTCTGTTACGATATCCACGGGCAAGATAGGGAGTGGTGGACGCGGTCGCCGCCTTCTGTGAGGCCGTTATCTCACGAAAGGAGGCGGCGGATCGTGCGCGGGAGAAGCTCCTCTTCAGTGACACGTTCCGCCGCCGGCGATTCGGGCAACGCAGGCGCCAGTACTTGCGCCTGATGCCGCCCTAGCCGAGGCCGTGAGTGCCCAGACCGGAGACTTTAGTCCGGCACCCGCAGAGAGATTGACCGCGCGACAGCGACCAACGTCCCGGGATAGGGACGTCGAGAGGTGAGGGTACTCGAAAGGGTATTCCGTCGGGCCGACCACTGACGACAAAGAACTCTGCACTGGTAGTCGGTCCAACGACGAAGGCAACATGTGCTCCGGTAACCACATCTGCTCCGGTGGTCGGCCCAACAACGAGGTGACGTGGGTACGTGTGGGTTATGGGCCCGCGCACCGTCCTTTCGTCGCCCCGGACGGAATGGACCGCGTGTGCGCTTACCATAGCCCACCCATAAAAAAAAAGATAGTGAGTGGTGAATTGTATTCTTACTCCGTCACCACACGGTAAATAATAAATATACCCATTAAGATTATAACATTCTAATAAATAATAACAACATACAGAATAGAACTTTTAACAAGAAATATCTTGCAAAATGAATGCAACTGGTTAAAAATCGTAAGTATCTCATCTGTATTTTAGTCAAGTTGCATATCCAACCAGTGCAATTACACGTCAGTGCACAATATGAAAATGCTATAAATAATTAGTAAAAGGTGGTTGTAGTCGAATATGTGAATATCACTATCGTCATCATCATTTTAGCTCCAGTAGGTCCCTCTAATGGACTAGCCTTCTCCACGATATGGCGGCAATTGACCTAATATACCACGCTGATCAAATAAGTGGGTATAGGTATATATAAGTATGTATTCCAATTCATGTTTCTCTTTCTTACATATTTTTATATCCTTACTAATATTATTGTTTACATGCTATGCACCCGGTGGGGCGAGGGACGTGTCAGAAAGTTCGACACTAGCGACATCGAGGCGTCGAGCACTTTCGGGCTTACCACCGCGGCGAGAATATGTACCTTTTAATCAGGCACCGTTGTACTAAAATATTGTATTTAACTACTGTACATTAAAACTGTTATTCAGTATATTGGTTGTTTTTCTTAAATACTCGAGATAGGCAGCCTTAACAATTATAAATGCGAAAATATGTTTGTTTGTTTGATATTTTTATTTGTTTGTTACACTTTCACGCTTAAACCACAGAAGCGATTTCAAAAATCTTTCACCATCATCATCATCTTGCTCTTATCCCAATTACTTGGGGTCGACGCAATATGTCATCTGCTTTGACATATTGCAAAAAGTTTCGGCAATGACTTTTATGACCGGCCGCCTGCCTGACGTCAACCCTCCTTGGGAATATAATCGTTGACCCAAATGGTACCAGATGGAGTTGGTCCGGGTCAATCTAGGGCTCTTAGTCGTCTTTTACGACACCCACGAGCAAAGCAAGGGTTGGTAGTATTCGAAGCCGTTACCACACAGCACAATCTTTCACCAATGGAAGTCTATAATATCAGGAAGTAGCATAGGCTATATTTTATCCCGCTATTCCCACGGGAACGGAAACTACGCGGGTAAGGCGACTGAAACCGAAACGAAGCGAAGGCAGATTGCTAATACATCATATTTACCCAATGTAGACATTAGTGAACGGTTTTTTTACTATGCTACCAAACAGATATATGAACAGACTGGCCATTATATGCTCATGATTGCGAAAATATACACGTAAGCCACAAATATACTAAATACTTAATAGTGAGGAAATAACAAAAGATATTTTCAATATATTCTTACTGTTAAAAGCTCTCCGCTCGGCCGACCACGCAGGACAAGGAACTCGGTACCGGTGGTCGGCCCAATGGCGAAAGAAAGGAGATACGATGGATTAAGGGGCGGCGCGCGGCCCTTTAAGTAGAGATGCAAATATCGAAACCAAAAAACATCGATGTATCGATACATTGATGTTTGATAACAAACATCGATGTCCAAAAAACATCGCCCTGAAAACATCGATGTAACGACACATCGATGTTTTTTAGAAATCTGTGCGATGGGCGATTTTTTAACTAAATCAAGCATATTTTTTGCATGAAACACCAACATTTTCGTGATATGAGGACCTTTTTTTTGCAGGCTCTGCTAAAAGTACCAAACATTTTAAATCATGCAGTTTGTCTGCATCATCTATCGTCTATCATCATATATCGTCTACATCGATATCAAAACATCGTATAAAATAACATCGATACATCGATGTTTTATAATAGTGAACATCGATGGCAAACATCTATGTTTTTTTTATTGAAACATCGATGTTTAAAAAAAACTGACGTATAGTTTGCATCCCTACCCATAACCCACCGTACCCATCTCCATGGCTGGCCCGTGAGAAGCAAATAATTTTTTTTTAGTAGGCTATGGTCTGAGCTGTTTTCCGTGTAGTGACGAAGTAAGAATACAATTCGCCACCCGTGGATGTCGTAAAAAACGACTAAGGGACATAATATGCATATAACATCTGTGCAAGAGAAGGAAAACTCCGCATGAAACCCTATACCAACATGTCTGACCAGCATGGTATAGTAGATCAAATTCCCTCCAATTGTGGAAAGGCTCGAGCCCAACAGTAAGACTTATGTGGACTGCGACGATGGACGGTGTGCGACCCCAACGTCATTGGGTTGACCACTGGCAACGATTACTTGGCTTCCGTGGCCGGCCCAGCGAGTTACCCTTTTTGGGGTGGGCTGCGGTCGGCGCGTCTCCGCACCACTCCGTCCGGGGCGACAGAGGGGCTTAAGCACGCAACACCCGCAACCCACCCGAACACCACGTCGCCTTCGTCGTTGGGCCAACCACTGGAGCAGGGTTAAGCGAGTTACCCTTTTGGGTATCGTCCCATTCGACACCCCGGCAACAGTGTGCCTCTGTGGCTGACGAACTAATCCCCAGCTCGTCCACCTGATGAGCGGCAAATCCTACCATACGATAGCAATCTGGCTTCGCCCCTCATATTGCATAACAGTTAACACTTACCGAAATGAGCTGCTTGATGATCTTGCCTTCTGTAGAATTACATTGTGCTTTTTGTTGAACACAAAACAATTATAAACAGTATTTAACCTTTAATATTTAATGTATCGCTTTTTACCTTGGTGACACCCCGAAGATTTCTGTTTGTAGCCCATTCTTTCATAACATTTCCTTAGTTCGTCGAAAGTGTGTTTATAAGTATCTTTACATTCGGCTACTTAAAAAATGGTGGCTCTACATTAGGTATAGGTAAAGAAGGTATTGTTAAACACGCAAGCAATAAAAACATAAAGTTTACTTTATTCAAAATAGCCATTCTTCTTCTCTGAATTCTTTTAACTTGTATCCCAAACAGACGACTACTTTTAGTTTAAAAACTCGAGTTAATAATATTACTGGTATAAATTTCCTTACTATTTATACTGGTCTTTATCAGAATTCGGTACCGTTTCATTGCATTAACAATTTAAATGCTTGTATGATGATAATGTTGTCTTTTAACCTTGAAATAAAGTAACAAAAATAAAGATAAATGATATAGAATAGACTAGAATAGTATTTATTGTCACATAACAACATTTATATCATAGTATTTTACAGTTAAGTTTGATAACAGGAGAATGCTCAACATTATGCTGCATAGAAACTATGCAGGGCTGGTTTTAGATATACCGCCTTTCGTTCAAAATATACAAGGAAGAAAAATAGAGAAAAGAGAAAAAAAGAAAACATTAACAATTAGAATCATAAAACCTGTGCCTGTCGTTATCTCACCATGAGACTAACGCCAACCTCGGAGGAACATTATATGGCTCTCTAAGTTCTTTTGATATAAAAGAAAAAATGTATCACAAGATTTATGGCAAAGCAAATAAACTGCAGGACAACTTGTGGCGTGCTGAATGTGAGTGATAACACTGCGGTCCTGAATGCCCCATAGAGTCGGCCTGAGCATCGTATCCAGCTCGCCTTTTTAGCTGGCTGGAGTAAAAACCGATGATTGCCCGCAGGATTTTCAACTCTGGCTTGCCTTAAAAGGCTGTCAGAGAGGGGTCGCCAGAGCTATATGCTCGGGGGTGGAAGTATCATTTTCAAGAGCATAACTACGGGGCAACCACTGCGGGTCTCTGTTAATTGGCGACTTGCGATGGTGAAACTGACGCCGCAGCGGTCGACACCCCGAGCCACTTACTCCAATGTTGCCCCTCTGTTGCCCATATGGCCTCAGTGTCTGTGGTGACCGCTTAGGCCCATTCAGTGAGTTGGTGAGTCACCGTCTGCCATTGTTCAATACAATACAAGAGATTGAATGCAGACGACAGATTAAAAATCAATAGTTTTAAGTAAATTAATCCATCAAACCTCACAACCCCATAATGAGTTTTTAGATATCATCATTACACAATAGTCTAACACCTACCATTGGCAGTCTACAAGTGTGATGTGCTGACAGGGAGTGTCATCAGCAGACGTCCCATCCCATTTTTAGATTAAATTTCTCCAAAGGATCCATATCCATATCCCCATATAAGCAAGAACCGGGTATCTTCCTTAGGAAGATCTCGTGAAAACGGAGATACAATGAAGAATGGTAATAATTATTTTTTGCAAAAAAGAAGCCGCCTTCAATAATGTAGACAATGTTTTAGATATTTGTTGATTTTTCAAAAGCCACTTGTGCAATTTCGAAAAAATTTTCAGAGCCATTTGGAAAATATACCCTTTCTAACAAAAAAAGAATCTTCAAAATTGGTTCATGAACGACTAAGTTATCCGTGAGCAAACATAAAAAGAAGCATATATTTTTTTTTTTGGTCGGCGCGCTCCAAAAAAAAAAGCATATATAAACTGAACTGAGAAACGAAGAGGAGCCTTTTTTGAAATCGGTTAATAATAATAGAAATTAAAAACCAATAAATACCAATAAATAAAATAAAACCTCTGGGCCAGTCGTTATCTCACTATGAGACTAACGCAAACCTCGGAGGAACATTATATGGCTCTCTAAGTTCTTTTGATATAAAAGAAAAAATGTATCACAAGATTTTTTAGGCAAACCAATAAACCGCAGGGCAGCTTGTGTTGTGGCGTGCTGAATGTGAGTGGCGACACTGCGGTCCTGAGTGCCCCAGAGAGTCGGCCAGGGCCTCGTATCCAGCTTGCCTTTACTGGCTGAAGTGGAAACCAAAGAGTGCCCGCAGGATTCTCAACTCTGGCTTGCCTTAAACTCGGGGGCGGAAGTATCATTTTCAAGGCCATAACTACGGGGAAACCACTGCAGGTCGCCGTTTATCGGAGACTTGCAATGGTGAAACCGGCGCCGCACCACTCGATACCCCAAGCCATTTGCACCAATGTTGCCCCCCTGTAGCCCGTATGGTCTGTGTGCCTGTGGCGACCGTTTAGGGGGGCCCATTCAGTAAGTTGGCGAGTCACCGTCTGCCAAAGTTCAAGACGATTAAGGTATTGAAGGCAGACGACAGTTTTATATCAATAGTTTTCGGTTTCCAGTCCATCTAACCTCCAACCCCATAATCATGTATTAGATACCATCATCTACACAATAGTTTTACACCTACCGTTGGCAGTCCACGTGTGCTATGTGCAGACGTGGAGTGGCATCGGTAGATATCCCATCCCATTTTTAGATTAAATTTCTCCAAAGGCCTCTGCGTGTTGGATCCATATCCCCATGTAAGCCTTTCAAAGGACCGGATATCTTCCCTTAGAAAATATCCGTGAACCAAAAGGAGATAAAATAGAAATAACATTATTGAATTGAATTATGAAGGATGTGCTTATATATGATGAATTCGCGGTTGCATTTAACATATGTTTTAAGTAAAAAAGTTTTTTTTTTTTTTTTATGTGTGGGCTATGGTAAGCACACGCGCGGTCCTGTTCGTCCGGGGCGATGAAAGAACGGCGCGCGGGCCCATAACCCACCCGTACTCACGTCACCTCGTTGTTGGGCCGACCACCGGAGCAGATGTGACTTGACATCAGTGGTCGGCCCGACGGAATACCCTTTCGAGTAACCTCTCACCTCTCGACGTACTGGTACGTCGGTCGCCGTCGCGCGGTCAGCCTCTCTGCGGGTGACGGACAATTCCCCGGTCCGATCACCCGCGGCCTCGGCTAGGGCGGCATTAGGCGCAGATACTCGCGCCTGCGCCGCCCGAGTCAGCGGCGGCGGAACGTGTCGCCGAATAGGAACTCTACTCGCACACGATCCGCCGCCTCCTTCCGTGAGATTACGGCCTCACAGAAGGCGGCGACCGCGTCCCAGTTCCTGACGCTGACGAGCATCTCCCTGGCGATGGTCGGCAGCGCCAGGTCGGCACCGATAATTGCGACGAGTTCACGGCGATCCCCCTCCCATGCAGCACACTCCTCGAGCGTGTGCTGCGCCGTGTCCTCGTTGCAACTGCAGTGGTGGCAGGACGGTGTGCTCTCCCTCCTGACAATCTTGTGCAGGTACTTCCCGAAGCAACCGTGCCCCGTCAGCACCTGCACCAGTCGGAAGGAAAGCACCCCGTGCGTCCGCTCCAACCACTCTATCAGCACCGGCCGGAGGGCCTCGACGGTCCTGACACCGTACCGAGGACTCTCCAGTGGGACTGCCCAACGGGCAATGACTTCTCGGCGGGCGTTGACCCGCCAGGCGGTGATCTCTTTGATGGAGACCATGCCGCCGCGGGTGCACGTCTCCGACACCCGCCGATAAATGTCGGCGAGCATCTCCGCCTCCAGGTCCCACGGGGGGGTTCCGGCCAGGAAGCACGCTGCCTCCGTCGCCACCGTGCGGTAACCCCGTATGGCCCTGATCGCCATGACCCTCTGTGGTCGCCACAGGAGGGCCCTAAGACGGACGGTCAGGAACCCTGCCCACACCGGTGCGCCGTACAGGGCCATCGACCGGATCACCCCCACGTACAGCTGTCGGCACGTAGCACTGGGTCCGCCCACATTCGGCATCAGCCGCGAAAGGGCGGACGCCGCGCCGACAAGCCGGGGAACAAGTCGATGGAGATGCTCCCGGAACCAAAAATGCCCGTCGAGCACCAGGCCCAAGTACTTCATGTGGACCTGGATGCTGATGGTGACCGACTTCACGGTGATCGAAGCGCCGGCGGGAGGCCCGGCGGTACGGAGGCCATGGAACAAAAGGGCCTCCGTCTTTTCCAGGGCTACCCTCAACCCCAGCGCTTCGATCCGCCTGACAATCTCCTCGGTGCCGAGAGTTGCCAGGCGTGCCGC
This sequence comes from Lymantria dispar, assembly GCA_032191425.1. Classification (NCBI taxonomy): domain Eukaryota; kingdom Metazoa; phylum Arthropoda; class Insecta; order Lepidoptera; family Erebidae; genus Lymantria; species Lymantria dispar. The sequence goes on along the minus strand of CM063465.1, from coordinate 14,478,378 downwards.
CACCTCTAGCGTCCCACCCCGGGCTGTGACGAGTGTATCGTCGGCGTAGCAAATTACGCCCAGCCCGGGTGGGAGGCTTCCTCTCAACGCCCAGTCGTAGCCGATGTTCCACAGGGTCGGACCCAGAACCGACCCCTGCAGGACACCGCACGTCATGGGCGTTCGCACAACGTTCCCTACTCGGTCAACGTAGAGGATGCTGCGCCCCTCCAAGTAGTCTGCCACCAGCCGCCTGAGGTACACGGGCACCCCGTGATACCTCAGCCCCTCCCTGATGCAGCTGAATGGCAGACTGTTGAAGGCGTTGGCGATGTCCAGGGACACCGCCAACAGGACTCCTCCGCCGGTGACGGCCTCCGCTACCACGGCCTTCAGGCGCAGTAAGGCCGCGATCGTCGAACGCCCTCTCCGAAAACCAAACTGGGCGTCCGACAGATCGGGCCCGACCCCGACGAGGTGCCGCTCGATGCGGGCAGCCAACACCCTCTCCAGCAACTTGCCCGCATCATCGAGCAGCAGGATGGGCCTGTAGGCCGAGGCCGACTCGTGAAACCGTCCCGGCTTTGGCAGGAGAACCAGCCTCCCCTCTTTCCAGCACCCAGGGAACTGCCCGGACGTCAAACAAGCGTCGAACAGTTCCCTGAGGCGTGGTCCCAGGTGCTCGAGGACCAGGGCCAGCACACGGTTCGGAATACCGTCGGGCCCGGGGGCGGTGGATTTGACTCGCATACGCGCCACCGCCACCCCCATTTCCGGCTCCGTGATGGGCGGAGTACTTTCATCGTCGGCCTCCCGGTCGCTGTCCGGCGAAGCCATGACCGGGGGCGTGTGCTACGCCCGCCGTGGAAAGAGGTCCTCGACAACTCTGGTGAGGAGGCTGGGCTGGAGAGTCTCGGTGAGGGGGGGGCCCCGCCCGCGAAGCTTATTCAGCGCCGCGAAGTAGGGGCGACCCCAGGGGTCACGCTCGAGACTGTCCAGCATCTTCCGCCGATTAACGTCCTTTGCGGTACGGACGGCAAGCCTGAAGGCAGACCGCGCACTGCGGTAAGCCTCGTACAGCTGGCCCTCCCGCTCAGCGTCGCGGTGGTGCGCTCGGCTGCGGGTGTAGGCCCTCCGGGCACGTATGCACGCGGCCCGAAGGTCCGCCAATTCTCGGGACCACCAGGGGACCGCACTCTTCGGGGGCAGACGCCGCACACGGGGCATGGCCGCATCGCAGATCTGCGTTAACGCACAGCGGATGCGGCCAGCCTCGGCATCCACCTCGTCCACCTGGGGCGGTGAGGACAGCCACGACTGAACGATGGCTGCCTCCGCCAACAGGTCCCGATCCAATCGACCCACAGCCCACCGCGGAAACGCGGGAGCTCCGTCCGCCGTGTGACCCCTGCTGGGCTGCAGGAGGGTCCGGGAGACCTCTATCCGGATGTATCGGTGGTCGGATAGGGTCTCAACCTCCTCCTGGACGCACCAGCTCCTCACACGTGCTGCGACATTAGGGCTAGCGAACTACAAGTCCACTATCGACCCGCCCTGCTGCCGCACGCACGTTTGCACCGAGCCCCTGTTCAGCAAACAGAGGCCCAGTGCCGCCGCCCACTCTTCGACCGCCCACCCGCGGTCATTCGTCCTGGGGGACCCCCACGCCGTGGACTTGGCGTTGTAGTCCCCCAGAACGAAAACTTGGCGCGGTGCCAGTCGCCGTATCGAGGCCCCCATGATGGTGAGGAAGGCCCCGAAATCCATCGCGCTCCTGTTAGGGGAGAAGTAAACACCAAATAGCGTAACCTCTCCCCATTCCGCAGCGACATACCCATCATCGCCCCTGTCCTTGAGCAACAAGGGCGGGGAATGCCACGACGTGGAGGCGACGAATGCCACAGAGCCGTCACTGCTGCCCAGCCAATTGGGCCGGTCAGGCACCACCTACGGCTCCGCGGCTACGGCTGCACCGATCAACCACTCCGCCATGCAGCAGAGCTGCAGTCGGACGAGGCATCTCCCTCCTCTGTGCCAGTTTTGCTGTAGCATGGCAAGGCTTTAATGTGGGAACTAGAATTCCCGTTCCTGTGGATGGTATTGGGCGTCTCACCCCTCCTGTCTGCAACGTCGTTTGAGAAACAAGTATCCATAACAGTTCCCACGAGTATGGGAGAAAAGAGGTCGACTCGGGCAGAGATCCCGATACCCGGGCAAGCGTACATTTGTATCCCAACACAGGGGGTCCGCAGGTACCCTGGCTGGGGGCGCGCTAACGACTGAACAACCCATCAGCCATGCATCCTCTCGCCGCGCGCCAGAACTTAGGATTCTGGGTGATTGTTTTATAGAGGTTTTCTTCCTCGCGGTCCAGGCGGTTAAGCCAAGACCCTCGCTCCTGAATCTAGGCCTCAAGACAAATGTCCCGAAGCAAGAATCAGGTCTACGATTTGTCGCAGTTGGCAAATGACTGCCCAGTCCTCAAACGAATGAGTGACTGGACCCGTCGAATTTTCGCGTCCAATACCCTCTACAATTAGAGGGCATGGAGCGAATTTGGGGCATCCCACAAACTGGGCCCCCCCTCGGGCCAGATATTTGCCACGAGCTACAATTCCAGAGAGCAGTCCAAGGAATTGTCGTTCGTGCCCAGGGTACACCACGCGGAGGTTTCTAGCGTAGCACCCCAAGTAAAAAAGTTTAAATTAATTTTTCATTTAAAAGCATTTTTCAGGTTACCTAATGAAGGGAAGTTAGGGTTAACCCACGATATAAAAGTAATACAGTACGGACATGGAGTAGGTAAGTGGCTTCTCAGCATATATATGTCCCACTGTTGAGTTCAGTCCTTCTCCATAATGGGAGGATTATCGACCTATTATTCCACGCTAGTCAGACATGTTGGAATAAGGTTTTGTTTCGAGTTTGCCTTCTCTTGCACAGATGTTATATGCTTATTATATCCCTTAGTCATCTTTTACAACATCCACGGGCAAGATAGGGAGTATTAAACTGTATTCTTACTCCGTCACCACACGGAATATAAAATAGCAGGGCATGAAACAAGAAAAATAGTCCAAAACATGTACAACAATGCAGCTGAAAGGTCTTAATGCATTCCTTAGTACATTTTTTAAACGGGCTATATACTGCCTTTACCCTGCCCAACGTTTCAGGGCGACGAAAACCAGCGTAAGCAAATATCTGGGTATGTATTCCTTCTCTGTCTATTGAGTGCATCCTGCGGATAAAGTTTTCTTAATTTAAGTAACTAGTTATAATAAAATGTGGAGGCATCGGCATAACTAACGCCCTTTCCAATGATATGAAACACGACTTATTTATATCAATATTTTTTAACACAGTAATTTAAGTACTCTAAAGCCGCCGCAAGTAGTTAAGAGGAGAGGAGCTATGAGGGAACAGATGAACATACATACATAGTCTGTCAAAATCATAACACTTCGTGGTTGGGTAAGAAGTATCGGTACACATGATTGTCTTATTTAAATTAAACAATAATTACTAAGAACTATAAGCAAATGTTTTCTGTGTGGTGAAGGAGTAAAAATGTAATTCACCGCCAACTTACTTTGTCTTTTACACTAAAAATTCAGACAATTTATTTTAAAAGTTACTAAGATAAGAATGTCTTATACCAATTGTCATTACAGGACCTTGATGAGTATTTTTACTGGTAGATACTCGTATTGAACACTATTTTTCTATTTAGCTTTTATTATTTAATAGATGTGCCGGCCCTTTCGCTAACATGGTCCTTACATATGAATGGGGCATTTCACGCGAAGTGTGCCGCAAAAAAACTGTCACATTTTAAGTGATGTTGATATTTGGATTAAAAATACTACTAGACGACCTAAATAGACATACATGATATTTTTTTTTAATAAAATTAGTTGCTAATTTCATTATTTCAGCTGATATACATCCCACTGTTGGGTTCCAGCCTCTTCCACGATAAGAGCGAAATGGACTTTACTATACCATGGTGGTCAGACAGGTTGGTATAGGGTTTTATTTCGTTCGAGTTTTACTTCTCTTGCACAGATGTTATATGCATAATCCCTTAGTCGTCTCTCACGACACCCTCGTGCAAAAAAGGGGGTTGTGAATTCTTACTCCATCACCACAAGAAAAATAATATGTCTCTAACTTAACAATTAATTAATTGAACAAATTTAAACTCTTGTGAACTACAATTATAAAGACAAAATATTAACAAAAACAATAAGTATTAAAAGCTTGAGAGCAATCAAGCTGTTTATTGACTTTCAAAATACTTAAACTCTGTTTATAATTAAGGATAGGCAAGAGTGTACAATAAACTCAATCAAAATATATTTCACTAATGAATTCAAATTGAAATTTGCAAACAGTATCAAAGGGAATACCTCTGTTAGCTGAATTTAGACAAGTTTCAAGCGAGCCAATGATACAGCAAGGGAAATAAATTTAAATAGGATATAAATAAAGTTGAGATTCATCTGACAACTGTTGATAAAAATATGGCAAAAGGAATTCAATAAAGTATAGAGAGTGGAAAAGCTATTTGATCGTCAGTAGCCGCCAAAACAAAAACAGAAAATTATTCTGAGGAGAAACTAATAACGATAGCTTTTATTGAATATTTACCGACTTCAAAAGAAGAAGAGGTCCTCAAGCCTTGTTCATATATTCCACTATATTTACATTTTTATAGTTGTCTAGTTTTATTACTTAAACTATTTATACACATTTTATCACATACATTTGCTTTGAAAAGAAAATAAAAACCAATGTCTTGAAGCATGGAGTATATTGAATTTAGTGTAATATCACTAACTTTATCTACACTTGAAGCGTATCATTTAATACTCATATAAAGTTTCTGAAAAAATATGATTTGCCGTCTAGGATCGCAGCCATATTGCATTCAGTGTGAATTCGCTAACAGGAGAAGGGGAGAAAATACAAGAGTGTCAACAGAACTGTTGCTATATTAAACTGAATGTTTTTTTTGTTTAATAAAAAAAAATAAGTAAAAAAAAAATATTGATCTAAATGTTGGGCATTGAAAAAGACGGATGAGAAAAGATGGCATGTCACAGAGATGCCTTTGCTAAGATAAGACGGAGCGAGAACACAATTTACCACACTCTATCTTGCTCGTGGATGTCGGCAAAGATGACTAATAAGGGACTAAGGACTATATAATGCACATTAACATCTATGCAAGAGAAAGAAAACTCGAAATACAACCCTATATCAACCTGTCTGACCAACATGGTATAGTAAGGTCAATTCACCTCCTATTGTAAAGGAGGCTCGAGCCCAACAGTGGGACGATATGAACCGAAATGGTTAAAACGATGAATATTGAAAATTGACTCAAATCTAATTGCAGCTGATGTAATTACAGAAAAACACATAATCATATAATTACGATAAAAAATGTAAAAATGACCACAAAAAGGCATACGTATTTAAAACAATTATAAATGCAACAGATGAACTAGTTCCATTACTAATTCATACTGATTTCGTTCATTAAAGTACACGAATTAGATACTATTTAGATAATACGCGCGCATGTACATTGTAACACGTAAATATATCTTGCTTACAGATATCATAAGAGACAGCTAAGGGGTATATTATGAAAGGGACGTCGATGGGAGAGGGTACTCTCTCGGGGTATTTCGTTGGCGGACCACTGAAGTCAAGGAACTCTACACCGGTGGTTGGCCCAATGACGAAGGCGACGTACTATCGGGTAGGTTACGGGGCCGCGTACCGCCCCTCTGTCGCCCCGGACTGAGCCGAAAGAAAAGGGATCTATTATACAGATAACATATATGCAAAAGAAGGAAAGTCGACACAAAACTCTATGCCCACACGTCTGACCAATGCAGTATAGTAGATTAATATCCCTCCCATTATAGAGGAGGCTTGAGCCAAACAGTGAGCCTAATGTGGGCTGAAATGATAATGATGATGGAGATGTGTATATCTGTCTAAATTTTTCCACATGAGGGTATTTTTTTCACAGAAAACTTCACATCACACTTCTTTTCTATTTGAATTTAGACATATTTATATCTTCTCCATCACCATAAGAGCGGTATGCGGTACCTTAACCTACCATATCACCTTCCCCATGAGCTAATTACCAGTAAAGAAAGAAAGAAAAGAAAGATAAGATCTTCGTTTTTACAATTCTATAACAAAATACAAAAAACATAAAAATTAAAAAACAAAAAATTACCTAAACGTAAAAACAAAATGGAATTAGGCTCAACTTATGGCTGGGAATACAAGCGCACTCTTTTTTTAATTTTTTTTTATGGGTGGGCTATGGTAAGCGCACACGCCGTCCATTCCGTCCGGGGCGACGAATGGACCACGCGCGCATAACCCACCCGTTCCCACGTCACCTCGTTGTTGGGCCGACCACCGGAGCAGATGTGACTTGTCGTCAGTGGTCGGCCTGACGGAATACCCTTTCGGGTAACCTCACCTCTTCAACGTCCTGGGACGTCGGTCGCCGTCGCGCGGTTAGCCTCCCTGCGGGTGACGGACAATTCTCCGGTCCGATCACCCGCGGCCTCGGCTAGGGTGGCATTAGGCGCAGATACTCGCGCCTGCGAACCCTGCCATTGATTTTCAGTTCAAGCCAAACTAAAAGAATGAGTAAAGATGTTTTGACTCCGGTGTACAGGTAATTTTTACGCGCGATTGAAGTAACCAACAGAATATATAAAAATATCCTCATAATTCCGTGTGGTGATGGAGTAAGAATAGAATTCACCACCCCTTCTCTTGTCCGTGGATGTCGTAAAAGACGACTGAGATATATAATATGCATATAATATCTATGCAAGAGAAGAACAACTGGAAACGAAACCCTATATCAACATGTCTGACCAGCGTGGTATAGTAGGTTAATTTCCCTCTTTTTGTGGCGGAGGATTGATCCTAACAGTGGGACGTTTATGGGCTGAGAAAATAATGATGATCCTCATTTGAAATAAACAATATAAATCAAATGAACCTATCAATTATCTTACTGTTCATCTAACGTATCAAATAAAGTGTCGAATCTATTTACGTTAACACAAGTACTTTTCCTACAGCATAATGACCGAATTCACCGAGTAACGTTTCAATATTCATGCGGTCTCTATGACCAGCGCGTAATTAATAGTTCGGGCGAGCTACAGTATCGGTATGCCGCCAAAATTGTTCGCCAAAATGTATGAAGCATTGTTACTAAAATGAACTACTTATAATAGTAATACAAAATGTATTATACAATATTTTACTAGATATATTCGTGTGGTGCACGCAGAATAAATATAATGTATAACCATCTCTTCCTTTCCTGTGCCTTACTCCTCATAAAGTTTGTTTTGGGCTATGAACAGCATACAAGCCGTCCATGAAAAAAAAATATTTTATATGACATTAGCTGACCCAACAGACGTTGTTCTGTTCAAATAAAGCGCCACCTACCGGGTCCAATTGTGAATCTAAATCATTCTTTAATCCGCTTGAACACACACAAAAAATTTCGTCAACATTGGTCCAGTCGTTTAGGAGGAGTTCAGTGACATACACACGTACGCAAGAAAATACATAAAGGTAGATAAGCTTAGAAGCGAAGTGAACCTACCTCAAGGTAATTCTAATAAAATGATAATTCTAATAAAATCCTATTATATACCAAAATATATAATAAGATTCCACAATAAATGGATGTTTTCAATTAACTTGAATAAGCATTCTAAAGCTCTAATTAAGAACAAAAACAAACAGAAAACTACGCTTCTCAGTACTTCACCTTTTGTTTTTTAAGTTAAGGAAAGCGTTGAATGGGAGTTCTCATTCAAAAAATACGCCTTGGGGTGCAACAGCGAGCAATTATTATTGCAGCAATTTAAACAATGAAAGTATTGTGGAATGCATTGGAATTAGTGAAATTTAACGGAGTTTTGTTAGCAATATAAGTTAATGTTCGTAAATTCGATAAAGGTGAGGTTTTCTTTGCGCGGTGTCAAAGATTAACTAAAATTACCACCATTTTTTTTTTGGGGTAGGTTGCGGTCGGCGCACTCCTCGCACCACTCCATCCCGGGCGACAGAGGGGCGTAAGCACGCACACCCGCAACTCACCCGCGATGCACGTCGCCTTCGTCGTTGGGCCGACCACCGGAGCAGGGTGACTTGACGTCAGTGGTCGGCCTGACGGAATACCCCCTATTTGGGGTACCCACCCATCAAAATTACCACCATGCACAATTCAGTGATCAAATTATTGAGTTTCTGTTAGCTAAAATGTAAGTGTCGTTAAAAACGAGCAACGGGGCATAATAGATATCCCTATTTATATAAATTCCCTATAAGATATAGAAATGTAGTTAAAATATTTTCCATAGATATAAGAGCTTCAAACGTCATAGTTAACAGAGTCATTTTGCTGTAAATTTCAGAGGAAACAAGATGGGGCCAATAATATTTTTTAGCTTAGGACCATAACAAAGGAATTATTTAAGCAAATAATATTATCAGACAATATCTCAAATGCATTCGTTTAATACATTAAAGGTCATATTATAAAGCCAAAAGCTTGTGTGTATGTTTATTATCAATTGGTTGTTTGTTGGCTAGACCAATATTAATAAACTTTGGCATAGATGTAAATGACAGAGAGGTGAATGATATTTTATCCTAAAAGTGAGTGAGTGATGCTGCCGCTCATAAGCCTTTGCTAGGGCGCTGCTTACCGTGAAAAAAATTAAGGGAGTGTGAATGCGTGCAATGAGGTTCGATGATTCTAAAGGCATCATCAAAATCCACCACACGCAAATACCCTCAGAAAGTTGGGTTTCCGGCTCTCTCGATCACTGAACGAAGCGCAGAAACAAAATTGCTACTACTCAGACGTCGATTTTCTGCGAGTGTGGTACTACCTGCGACCGACTGGCCTGCAGTTTTAGACAGACAACTATCAACAGTGTGATCCTACCCCTAATAAACGATGAGGGTGAACAAAAATAATTAATTGGCTGACTGATGATGAGCTCATAGCTGATGGCAGACATGAAATTTGGTGAAGATATAGCTCAAGGAATATTATGAAAGGAAATCCTAAAATTACTACTGGAATGAAAATAATAGTCCGAAACCCATTACTTTTTAACCGACTTCATAAAAAGGAAAGTTCTCAATTCGTCGGTATCTTTTTTTTTATGTATGTTCACCGATTACTCAAAGACGCCTGGACCGATTTGCAAAATTCTTTTTTTGTTTGATAGGGTGGTCTTCCCAGGTGGTCCCACAGTCATCAGGTCGGGATCTGATGATGATATCATTGAGAAATTGGTGGAATTCTTAAAATTTTATAGGCAATTTTAACGTTTTTAGTTTACTGTTTGAAGACGGTTTTTTTTTTGTTAAAAATTATAATTATTAAAATTTGACTGTTGAGTATAGAAAGTAGCAATTTAAATTGTAGCTTTTATAGCGCTGCTTTATTTCGCTCATAAAAAAGCTTCGGAAGCTAGTTACATAATTATAACGTATAATATTGGCAGCTTTGGATGACAATCAAAACAGACAAATTACGTTTGCAGCATCTGTGGGCTTACCCCCAAAATCAACTCTAATTTCTAATCTGATTTGATTCCAATCTCACCAAACTTATATTTGGTACTCTTAAACAAAATCGAGAATGAATCCTTCGCATTTGCCGTTGTTATTTTCACTAAATGTGTCGTATTTTATTACTTTAATAACGTTACAGAACTCGATCACCACAAAGACACTTTCTTGAAATTGTGCAACATTAACGATTTTAAACTATGTCAAAATCACGTCGGGAGTAGCAAATATTTGACTTAATTGACGAAACCCGAATACATTTAGTTTAAAAAAAATCCACCAAATCTGATTCCAATCGTGCGCTAGTATCGCTTTCAAGAGTACCAAATTGCTCAAATTCGAGCTGCGATTGGATTTAGGATTTGAATCGAGATTCGAGAGTAGGCACACTGGTTACTATTATCAAACACACTGATTAGTGTAAACAATTATATGTTTTGAACTAGATAGTCAATATAAATCAAATACATTCATTAAAAATAAATTAAATTGTTATTTAAGCTTAACTAGACGATAAAAGGTTATTATATAATGATATCTGATGTTTACGCGAGTATTACACATTATAAATAATATTTTCTTTTTTACTGCCCGGACGTTTCGAATACTTTACAGCATTCATGGTCACAGGCGGACGCATCCGCATGATAAAAACACCATAAAAGCCGTAAAGTAGTTTTATTATATTTTTAGGGTGCCGTACCCCGAAAGGGAAAAACGGAACCCTTATAGGATTAATTTGTTATCCGTCCGTCTGTCTGGCTGTCAAGGCCCTTTTTCTCAGGAACGCGTAATGGTATCAAGCTAAAATTACATATCAAATCTCAAGTCACTCAAGTCTACACTCTCTTAAAGCTGTGAAAAAATCTAACTTCTAAGCCAACGCAATCAAAAGATACAGCCGTTTATGTAGCAAATTTTCGACACTCGCAAGGGAATCAAAACCTACAGTGAACTCAGAATCTTGAAATTTGATGCGGAGCGACATTTTATATCACAGATGATAGAACAGTAAATTTTTAGTCACATTATATAATAAAAATATTTTAATAACTTTAAATTTCCTACACCTACAGTACGGAGCGTTCCCCTCGGTGCGCGAGTCCAAGTCGCACTCGGCCAGTTTTTTTTTTTAAACAACACCCTGCACTAAGTAAATAATCCTTGTATTGCGGAGATCTTTACAAACATATAACTAACGGACACAAAGTACATCCAGAATCAGAACAATAATTTCTGGATCACACAAAGTGTTGTCCTGTATGGGATTCGAACCCCTGACACTGGCACTGTAGATCGGTATCTTAATAATTTTGCCATATGTGCTGTCAAATCAAAATCATCACTATTCCAAAGAGCTAATAATTCAATGACACCAACATCATTATTCAGCCTTTCGCAGTCCACCTTTGGACCCAGACCTCTCCCAAAAATGATGGAATTATATCGAAATCGTGGTATTATACCATAACGATGGGATTATATCTGTATCAAAATGTACACATTGCAAACAAGTTAATTATCGCAGTAAGGTGTTTGTCATACGTTTTCTATAAGGGGGCTGCTGCCCACTCTCATAAATAAACTTAATCTATTTTTACGACGCACCCATAAATAAGGTGTAACAACAATAGTCCGTTTGCCCGTGACCATGAACGCTGCGAAGTATTCGAAACGTCGGGCAATCAAAAATCAAATACAAACGCGATAAAATCCATGGTTTTATTTACAACTAGCAACCTTTGCTTCGCTTCGTTTTCAGTCGCCTTACCCGGGTAGTGTCCGTTCCCGTGGAAATATCGGGATAAAATATAACCTATATTACTCCCTGATATTATAGCTTTCTATTGGTGAAAGAATTTTTGAAATCGGTTCAGTGGTGTAAGCGTGAAAGCGAACAAACAAACAAACTTACTTTCGCATTTATAATATTAGTAAGGATGTGTAATGCTCGTTTATATATCCGAAATTAAATAAAGACATTTGTATTTTTGTCTTTTCGTCACATGAACATTCAATTATCAGCGCCATTTTCTATCTTGTAGGTATCGTAAGATATTATTATACGCCATAATTGAACAGCATCACTGGAAAAAAGAATAAAATGCCGATGCCAAGCCCTCTTCCATTGTGAAAGAATTTTATGTCACCCTAATGACCCTTGAGTGGGCTCTATAAAACAATGAACAATGTTTGCAGTTAGATAAATCCGAAAGTGTGTCCAGTACTTAGAAAACTTTATGATAAGCGTTTGATGAATTCATGAATCTGACAATATCAAAGAAGTAAAATTTTAATAATCGGTCGCTTTTTGTGTTCGCATAAAACAAACACCATCCTTATGAATATCTTAACCTTAACAGAATCCAAATTGGGAAAGTTAGAAAGCTTTTGATTCTGAAAATAATTAGTAGGATTATGAATCCCCGAATTTTAGCAGAAATTCGTAATAATGATGAATGGACATTTTGAATGTATTAATTTTAATGAATTTCTTAAGACTTGCGGTGAGAGAAAGTTTTTAATGATGTTGGTTGATGACATTTATTTGAATTAAATTACTTTCATATTATCTAACTAAACATCAAAAGCAGAAAATCTTATAGTGATTGACTTTGATGTCAATATTCAGTATTTGTTATCTATATGTATGCTCATGACGTATCTATCACCTCACGATGCTGCCATATGGCCTGTCTGACCGCAGTGAAACAAAGCTTGTAGTAGTTCAGCACCGAGGCTAACCTCGCCGCGGGTGCCGGACTAACTCTCCGGTCTGGTCATCCGCAGCCTCTGCTAGCGCGGCATCAGGCGCAAATAATGCCTGTCGTACCTACTCTTTTATTGCAGATAGAATGTCTTTTATTCTATAAAAAGCAGGAAAAAATATCGATAAGTTAAAGGTCCATTCATGGAATCTAATTAATATACAATATTTAATCACGTTACTATTAAAACTAGAAACTTTCTCGCATACGTTTAAAAACTTTTTTAATAGAAACCCTTGTAACAATATTAAACTTGGTGTTATTACTTGTTCTTATTACTTTTTTCTTCTCAGCCCATATTGGGCCTCTTACATAATATGAGGGCAATTTACGTTTTTATACTGGTTTGGCAGATTGGCGTAAGCCTTTTCCGCTTTAAAGACATGAAATAAAGTACCACGTTGGTCAGCCTGTAAATAGACAATAACTTCAGTGCCCACATTCAGCCCAACCTAGCTCGTCATGAACACCACCTTCAGCCCGGCAAGTCTACAGCACCACCAAAGCACAGGAAAGACGAGGAAAGGTCTCCTCTTGATTCCCATATTTCCCGAACAAACCCCCATTTTGTGGGAACCAGTCCCACTAGTGGGATTGGCTTCCCGCTGGTCCTTCAGCAAGCCGACGTCGTTATGTTTCTGGCATAAACCACCCCATACAGTCCACTAAGCCACGACATAAGAAGTCTGATCCCACTTTGAACTTACTACAAACTGTATTCTTACTCGTATGTATTAAGGTTCATTCTTAGGCATCCCCAAAATGGCGCTTTATGTCATAGTTGCCACGCTTGGCGATGGCAGTTATTTTAATAAGTTCTCAGAATAATACTCCCTTAACCGGTTTTTACGACTGCCTCTGAAAATTATCATTATATTCATTACACAATCTTTTCATAATTTCTCACTATATGAAGATTTTCCCTGTGATGACGAAGTAAGAATACAATACACCACTCCCCATCTTGCCCTTGAATATCGTGAAAGACAATTTAGGGATATATAATATACACCTAACACCTGTCCAAGATAAGGCAAGCTCCAAATGAAACCCTATACCAAAATGTCAGCATGATATAGTCGTTCTATTTCCCTTCTCTATGGAAGGGAAATAGAACTACTACAAATTAGGAGGAGGCTTAAGATTAGCAATGTGACGTATATGAGCCAAGACGAAATCCCCATTTTCTTTTGTACCCTCTAAATTATTTCGATTTTAAAACCTAGATAGAGTACACCTAATGCCCATGAAAATACTACTCATAATATATAATAACTTCGAACCTTTAGTAGTGGCCAGATACTTTCAGTTTATTAACGTAAAATGTTTTAATGGTACTTAGCAATTCCTTTAGCTTATCCTAACGGTGTTTTAAGAAAAGAGCTTAACGTAAAGATGTATACATGGACTTCTCTTAATTAAATCTTCGTTTTAATGAAATAAAAGATGCAAAGAGTGTTTATGTAGAGTAATAAAACTGAAATAGTAGTTAGTCTGTGGTAAAGGAAGGAATCCGTGTGATAACGAAGTAAGAATACAATTCATCCTCTCTTGCCCGTGGGTGTCATAAAAGACGACTAAGGGATATGATATGCATAATATATCTATACAAGAGAAGGAAAACTTGAAATAAAATCCTATACCAATACCAGCTTATCCGATCGATGGCTCTGTAATCCGGTCGATGGCTCTGTACGGCGCACCGGTGTGGGCGGGGTCCCTGACCGTCCTGCTGAGGGCCCTCTTGAGGCGACCACAAAGGGTGATGGCGGTCAGGGCCATACGCGGTTACCGCACGGTGTCGACGGAGGCAGCGTGCCTCCTGGCCGGAACTCCCCCGTGGGACCTGGAGGCGGAGATGCTCGCCGACATTTATCGGCGGGTGTCGGAGACGCGCGCCCGCGGTGGCATGGTCCCCCTGCAGGAGATCACTGCCTGGCGGGTCGACGCCCGCCGAGGAGTCATTGCCCGTTGGGCAGTCCGGCTGGAGAGTCCTCGGTACGGTGTCAGGACCGTCGAGGCCTTCCGGCCGGTGCTAATGGAGTGGTTGGAGCGGACGCACGGGTTGCTTTCCTTCCGACTGGTGCAGGTGCTTACGGGGCACGGGTGTTTTAGGAAGTACCTGCACAAGATTGTCAGGAGGGAGAGCACACTGTCCTGCCACCACTGCAGTTGCGACGAGGACACGGCGCAGCACACGCTCGAGGAGTGTGCTGCATGGAAGGGGGAGTGCCGTGAACTTGTCGCGATTATTGGTGCCGACCTGGCGCTGCCGACCATCGCCAGGGAGATGCTCGACAGCGTCAGGAACTGGGACGCGGTCGCCGCCTTCTGTGAGGTCGTAATCTCACGGAAGGAGGCGGCGGATCGTGTGCGAGTAGAGCTCCTATTCGGCGACACGTTCCGCCGCCGGCGACTCGGGCGGCGGAGGCGCGAGTATCTGCGCCTAATGCCGCCCTAGCCAAGGCCGCGGGTGATCGGACCGGGGAATTGTCCGTCACCCGCAGAGAGGCTGACCGCGCGATGGCGACCGACGTCCCAGACGTCCTTTCATCACCCCGGACGGACAGGACCGCGCGTGCGCTTACCATAGCCCACCAATAAAAAAAAAATAATAATACCAATACCAGCTTGGTATAGTAGGTCAATTTCCCTCTTACTATAGAGGAGGGTTGAGCCTAGCAGTAAGACTTGTATGAGTTGAGATGCTGATGATGATCACATCACAATGACAGTATTAGAGTAAAAGTTTGTGAGACTTATTTAGTCTTATTGATTTTATTTTTAACTAGCAACCCGCCCTCGCTTCACTTCGGTTTCAGTCGTCTTTTCTACGTAGATCCCGTTTCCGTGGGAATACCGGGATAAAATATAGCCTAGTTTACGCCCTGATATTATAACTTTCCATTGGTGAAAGAATTTTTGAAATCGGACCAGCCGTTTTGAAGATTACCCGGAACAAACAGACAGACAGACAAAAAAAATATAAAGTGTATTTTAGGCACATGTATAGTGCAAATAACCGTGTGAGCATGAAAAAAGCCTATTATATTGACATTACAAACAGATACTTCAATTTTATTTATTGGTATAGATGATGTTTATAACAGGATACAAGCTTGGTGATAATAACCAGTCATCTTCTCTATCTAATTTTTGATGTTTAATAGCCGTGTGAGTCATTCTAGGCAAATATCGGTGTTCTTTTGCGAGGATTTGGCGATTCACTTTATTTTTTCTATTTAATATCTAATTTTATAACGGGTAGATATAAATCTCCATAATAATAAATAAATAAAAAGCCTTTTATTTCTTGCTTAAAATTAACAATGGTTATAACAGTAAACTTATTTATCTTTTTATTTATCCTAAGCTTATTCTAGGGTTAGTACACGTTACATTTATAATGAATTTGAGAAAAAATAAGGTTTAGTAGGTACCTAATTGTTTTATATTTATTACACTATAGTAAAAGATTATAATTTAAAGTTTACTTAAAAAATACTTAATTTTGATTTTCCGCAAGAACTCCTCTGCAGTCAAAGGCCTCCTTCAAGGTGTGCCAATCGTCTCTACATTTTGCTATATTTAGCCAGTTTGGTCCAGCTATTTGTTTTATGTCGTCTTCCCATCTTGCTCTAGGTCTACCCTGACTACACGTGCCGTGAGGTCCGTTCCATTTTGTCACTCTATATGTCCACCTCATGTCTTGAAGACGCGCCACGTGACCAGCCCATTTCCACTTTAGGGATTTAGCGTAAGTGCATGCATCAGCTGTTTTTGTATACTTGCGTATATCGATGTGACGGATTTTTTGGATTTTTCGTATATTCAGCATACTACGTTCCAGAGCTCTTTGGCATGTTATTATTTTTCTTTTGGCCTTGTTGGTAAATTTCCACGTCTGACAAGCATAGGTCAAGCATGGTAGAAGACATGAGTTAAATATTTTTGTTTTTATATTTATTGGTAAATTGCTCTTGAATATCTCCCTTAAATTCCAGTACTTATTCCAGGTTAATTGTACCCTGCGTTCAATGTCTAGCTCGTTATTTTTTATATCAAATCCAATTTGTTTGCCAAGGTATACATACTGCTCATTGTATTCTAGAGGAATGTTGTCGACTGTTATTGTTTTTCTGGTGCTATTTGTCATTAATTTCGTTTTTGTAAGGTTTATTTCTAGACCTACTTGTTTGCTGGCGTCATTAAGAGATAGTATCATTTCTTGTATCTCCTTGCTAGATTCAGATAGCAAAACCAAGTCGTCCGCAAAACGCAGGTGGCTTAAATAGGTTTTATTGATAGATATACCTTTTGTTTTCCATTCTAGCTGTTTTATAATCTGTTCCAGCACTGCTATGAATAGTTTCGGCGATAGTGGGTCACCCTGTCTAACACCCCTTTTTAGTGGGAACCAAGGACCGGTCGTTTCTAGTTGAACCCTGCTTTTTGTGTTACTGTAAATACTTTTGATTACAGACAATAATTTGATCTCTACTTTTTGCGTTTCCAAAGCTGTCCATATACTTTCGTGCGATAATGTATCGAAAGCTTTTTGGTAATCAATAAAGACAATGTAGAGTGGTCTTCTCATCTCTTGGTATTTCTCTATTATTATTTCTAGAGTGTGGATGTGGTCGATAGTAGAATATCCTTTTCGAAAACCAGCTTGCTCTATCGGTTGATTTGACTCTATTGCGCTACTTATCTTCTGGTTTATTATGCTGGAGAAAAGCTTATAGATACTGGGTAGTAAACTTATCGGTCTATAGTTTACAATATTGTGTGGATCGCCTTTCTTATACAGCAGAATTATATTTGATTCTCCCCATTGACTAGGTGTTTCTCCGGTTAGGATTATGTCGTTAAATAAATCAGTTAAAGGTTGAGCTAAGATTGGAGTGGCTACTTTTAAGCATTCGTTTGAGATGTGATCTGAACCTGGGCTTTTGTCATTTTTGAGGTTTCCCAAAGCTTTTATTACTTCACTGATCTCTATTTCAATTTGGTTCGCGTCTTTTTTGTAATTTATTGTGGTTAGCTGTCCTTGACTGGTACAATGACATTTATTGATGCTTTTTGTGTTATACAAGTTTCTATAGAAGTTGGTCGCCTCTTTGATAATGTCTAAATCTCCATAATAATGATGACTTATTGGTCGTACATCTTAGTACGTTCGTAACTATGAGCCCTGTAGTGTTCGGAACATGGTTAGATACATATTTTTTTTATTGCCAACGGTGGCAAACGAGCAAGCAGCACACCTGATGGTAAATGATACTACCGCACATGGACATTTGCAATACCAAGGGCACAGCCAGGCCGTTGCCAAAATATGGATATATCATCATCATCGCAGCCCATATACTGCCCCCCATTGGGCACGGGCCTCCTCCACTATGGCTGGCAAATTGACTATTTGAACTATTATCTTATGGAAACAATTTACCGGTATAAAAAGTATGCTATTCCGGGTTGCCAGCTCCTCCTCCATGCAGAATTTTATCAAAATTCGTCCAAGCATTGGAGCCCGAAAAGGTAAAAAACATATATACACACTCACAATCTTTTGCCTTTATAATATTAGTGTGATGTGATTACTTTCTAAATAGATAACATAAGTAGCATTTATACCAAGTATATTAAATTACATAAACATTTGTTACATATTCATTTGAAACCTTAAACATAACGCATTAATAATTCTATTACAAATTCAGGCTTGCCCGGGCGTTTCTACCAAAATTGCAAAATCGTTTTGATGACGATTTTGTGCTAAAATAAAGCGATACGGCCGGAGAGTTTGAACAAGTTGATATTTGCATCAACAAGCGATGGCAGCACGGAGCAAACAACGGCAGATAGAAGTTCGCAGTGCAAATAGCGTCAGCGTGTTTGTTTCAAATCGTAGCGTTGGATATTTCTAGAGTTTGCTCTATCTACATCGACGTAATCTGTTAAATCTTTGTTACTTCTCGTTTTGGAGAACATCTTGACATTTGATAAACTTTTAATTGAATTTAATATTTACAAAGTTAATGTAATATTTATAGAATATTTTTCTGCCGTGACGGAGTAAGTATGTAATTTACCAAACTCTCGCCCACAGTTGTCTCGACAAAGACTATTAAGATATATGATATTCAAATAACTTCGTGGTAGTTTATTTTTTTGGATAATTTAATTTTATTTTGTAATACAATAAGTAAACACCCCCTTGGGTCTATGCATAATAAATGATTTGAATTTGAATTTGGTACAATATCTTAATGTCCTCCATTAATTAGTCTGTCAACTTTCACTGCCGAATGTAGAACTCCCCGGGTGTGATATTGCCATAATCACAATGCTCTGTAGACAGATTGGCGATTGCAAAAGTTATTTTAAGTTTTCCAGGAGACTACTTCTGCTTCAATTGTAAACTGAAGTGGTTTAACGGTACAATGAACAATTTAAAATAATAAGCACGTTAGTTACATACACATCTGCTGAAGAAAAAGTCTCGAACATCCAAAAACATTGTGGCCTCGGTTGCTCTGTCCAGCGTTTTTCACTTTACCCCTACTCCGCGGCCGACTGTCACGCAACATACAATAGATGGATGAAAAAGTTTGAGGTGATGTAATAAAAGTTTCGCTTTAATAACACACTATTCGAAAATGGAAATAGAGATTAAAACAGAAATTTCTGCAGAGAAAGCTTTTATTTGTGCAAACAATACGAATGCAAACAATAATAATAATTAAATAATTAAATTGTGTTTAAAATCAATTTCAAATTGTTGAAGTTTCGTGTCGTTATATAGTTAGATGCCAGAGAGATCCCGAAGATCTGGTGAAGAGAAAAGAATGATTTCCTGGAAAATATAATAAACACGTTATTGTTTCATTGCAATACTATACTAACTGACGCGACAGACGTTGTCCTGTACACAGTATGTATATATAATCGTTAAGTTTTCTTAAATTTTCTAATTTTCTGCGCTAATATCTTATTTTTTTTTTCCGTAACAGCCTTTTTCAATGTATTAGAAAACTTATAAAAAAAAGATGGATGAAATCGGTAAAGTCGTTCTCAAGTTATGTTATTGTCCTGCCAGAACAGTGCCACCTACCGAAAACCCTTGAACACACACAAAAAATTACATCAACATCGGTGCAGGCGTTTAGGAGGGGTTCAGTGACATACACACTTACACAAGAAATATATATATAAAAATATAGCCAAGAGACTAGCCCACAGACGTCGTTCTGTTCAAATAAAATAAAAGGATTTCTTGAAATCGATAGCAGCGCCACCTACCGGGCCAAATTGTGAATCTAAACCATTCTCGAATCCCCTTGAACACACACAAAAACTATCATCAACATTGGTCTAGCCGTTTAGGAGGAGTTCAGTGCCATACAAACGTACACAAGAAATATACCTATAGCCTTAATAATATTATAAATGCGAAAGTAGGTTTGTTTGTCTGTTTGTCACCCTTTCTCGCTTAAACCACAGAACCGATTTCAAAAATTCTTTCTCCAATGGAAAGCTATATATATATATATATATATATATATATATATATATATATATATATATATATATATATATATATTATCAGTGAGTAACATAGACTATATTTTATCCCGATATTCCCACGGGAACAGAAACTACGCGGGTAAGGCGACTGAAGCCGAAGCGAAGCGAGGGCGGGCTGCTAGTATAAAGATATATAATATATATAGGTATATTAGTACTACTACTGCGTAGGAAAAAATATTTTTTTAAGTACTAACATTTAAAAAGTTTCTTTGTTAGTCACAAAAAACCTCCTAAAAGATTAGTTTGATATCGTGAAAATTGAGCTGGCGCATGGGAGGGTCCACTTGCCCATTTCAAATACATTAAAAAAAATTGTCGAATTTTTTTCCCCATGCCCTTTTCTTTATCTAGTGGCAAATTAATTTTTCTAAAAAAAGTGTCTCTTTCATTTTTTAACTAAAACGCATAGGAAATAGTTGCAAGAACTTATAAAGTACTTAAAGTTGCTCAGAAACATCATCAATCATATCCAAATTGTAACCAATACATTTTTTAAAATTTAACAGTCAAAAAGAGTAAGAATAATTAAATAAAAAAAATAATGTATAAATTAAAACTGAACAACAAACATCTTTTTGGAGGTATACACAAAGAAACTTTTTAGATGTACTTAGGTTCTCCAAAAAAAATTTTTTTTCTGACGCAGTTTAACATGTATATAGATTGTCCATGTGGTGACGGAGTGAGATAAGTACTTTATATATATATATATATATATATATAATATATATATATATATATATATATATATATATATATATATATATATATATATATATATGTAAGCTTTGTGACGTTGACAATGACAGTGACAGTAATATGAGAGGCCCAGGAGGGAACCACGAGCCATTAGCTTGAGAAAGATACATTAATGAATAAAAATTATAAAAATAAAACGTGGTTGATTTATATTAAAGTTTGTGAATTAGCTTTGATTTATTGTGAAAAAGGTGATTCGAGTTAAGTTGTAACATTAAGAGTAAAGCATATCATTTAATTGTCGATTCTTTGTTTTAGCTTTGTAACCTTTTCATTACTTTTCATATCTATTATTTGTATGTAAGAAAACGTTTGTATGTAATAAATAAACTTTGTTTTAGATGAATCGTATTGTGTTGTACTTTCGAAGAACCAACCCATCTTATATATATATATTTATATGCAATTTGGTAAATTTTAAAAATACTCTCACCAATGGATAGCTACATTATCAGGGTATCAGAGGCCGAGGGTGATTTGAGCAATTTCATTTCATCAATGGAAAACTACTGATGTTCAACAACTAAAATTCTCACGAATATCCTACAGATATTACTCGCTGAAAATGTATGTCAGTGAATAACACATGTAGGTTTTTATCGTGTTATTTCCACGGGAACAGGAATGACACGAGAGAAACCCCTGAATATTGACCAATTTTAAGAATTCTTTCACTAACGGTATGATATATATATATATCATTAGTGACTATCATATTTAGACATTTTTTATCCTGGTATTTCCACACGAATAGGAACTACGCAGGGGTGGGAATGGGAAAGCCCAGGTAGTCTGGGCAATTTGAAAAAAAAATCACCAATGGAAAGCGAGTGACATAGGCAATTTTTATTCTGGTTTTCCCATAGAAATTGATACTACGCGGGCAACACCGATTTTTAACTTTCTTTACTTATATTCTCTAGCTATATTAAGTGAGTAATATAGATTATATGTATTTGCTTTTTCACCGCCACGGACGTGGAAAAAAAAATGGGGTTCAACAATCATGGCAACTCGCTTTTATGTTTTGAAATGTTTTACTTTTATATTACATGTTAGTATATATTTTAAGTATAGATATTAATAGTAAATAATACTCTACCTTGATAATTTATATAATTCTAGTGAAGTTATAACAATGCGCCTCACCGTTAGTGCAACTATCAAAACCATCATAACCCTGTCTTTGGCAACATAGTAATTGATATATTATCGTCCGATTGCAAGTATAATCACACGGAGGTACATCATAATACTTAACAAACTGAGACATTGAATTTAGAATTTGCGTAGAAAATATTACTGAAACTGTAACTAGCAAAAATAAGGAGTTAACTTTTTTCAAACCAGCCATTCTTTCTGAATGCTCTTTGGCTATAACCTTAGAAAAGTTGTACTTCAATAACTTGTCACTACTGGTACTAATGCTACTATACAATTTTCTGTTGAATTTATACAGCGACATTCAACTTTATCAGACCTCAGTATAATCTTATCAAATGTCACTAATGAAACGCATTCTTAAATAATACTAATAAAGAAAAATACTTGTAAAAATAACAAATGTAATTTATGTTAATTAGCAAATTAAAACAGATCAGGGATGGCCCATAATATGTAAATAATAATGTAGAGGCATGCAGTTCTTGGATGTCATAAAAGATAACTAAGAACTTTACCTGGGTCAAATCCATGCATCTGATGCCGTTTGTTCAACATCCTCATACCACTACATACTAATATTTTAAAAGCGAAAGTTTGTGAGTGTTTATGTAAGTATTATAACTTTTCACCCTGTAACAGTTAGATTACTTTTGCTAAAATTTATCAAGGAGTTAACACCCTGGATAATAGATAACCTGGGATATAATACTTTCTGTCCAGGAATTTCTACGAGAGCGTGAACAACATGGGTGACCTAAAGGAGCTCATTGTCTTACTGAAAATGAGCGTGCATCCGATCACAGATACTTGAAATTTGGCGTAGACATAGGTTAGGGCTCGTAGATTTTATAGAGCCCAAGGCCTTAAAGGACTTTAGAGAAAGAATTTTCGTGAGAAAGGGTAATGTGGCCAGAATTCTATTATTATTGAAAGTCTAAGAAGTCTACTATTAGGTGTAGATAGTACCTAAGTCTATATGAGTTTATAATTCAAGATGGACTCATAATTCGAGATATTTTTATATCGAAAAAGTGACGAAAAAATGTGTTGCTGAAATTATGTGAAATTTTACAAAAAAAAATAAAGAAATGCCAAAACCGCGCTAGTCTATCTAGTGGCCATAAATCACTAATGATATTCGCACATTAAAGTCATTTAATCAAAGTGATCCCTATACCAACCTGTCTGACCAGCATGGTATAGTAAGGTCAATTTCCCTCCTATTGCGGCGGAGGCTCGAGCCCAACAGTGGGACATATATGAGCTGAAATGATGATGATGATGAATCAAAGTGAGAGAAGAGCATGCGTAGAATTTATCCAAATGTACCTATGATAGTAAAAAAGAATATATCCTCATAGAAAATAATAGCCGTGGATTTATTTACTGTGAAAGAAAAATTTATGGTGGTAATTGATTACTTTTTTCGTTTATCAGAAATATTTTCTCTATGCCCTACATCATCAACCATTATTATAACAAATTTAAAGAATTATTTGCTCTAAAATAGGTCGGTGGAGCTTTAAATTTTCACTAGTCCATTAACCACATATCCTAAACAATTGCAGCAGGAATACAATGTGAATTTCATTTAGTTCCATTCAACTGTTTTTATTTATATATGCTCTATATATAATACACCTCAATATAACGAATATTTTCTAATGCCTTTCAATTTCGTTATATCGACGCTGCACTGCATTATACATATAATGCCTAGGTATATAAGAGAAAGAAAACTCGAAATGGAATTCTGTACCGAGCCATCTGACTGGCACAGTGTAGTGGGTCAATTTCTATGGAGAAGGCTCGAGCGCAGCAGTGTTTAAAAGACAGACTAAAGACAGTCTATGTCTTGTAATAACTATAATCACAGAAAAATTAATAATATAAAACAGTAATATAGAACAACCTTGTGAGTGAGGCAGGCGTGCCACACTTATGATCGCTTGCTTAGAGTATTACCCAAATTCGTTTTACCGGCTAATAGTTGCATCAAATAATGACCTTGAACGTAGCTCTGACAAAAAAGATAAATACGCCGTCTTACGTTGTTATATCGTGTCGAAAAAATAGTCAGTTGTGTAGTGTAATCCAAGAAGGCAAATTTTTTTCATCCGTAAGTCCAGATACTTATTCATTCAATGATATTTGTTGATTTTATAATAGTATTATGTCGTTTATAGACAACAATAATAAAATCGCAAACAGAGAAAATATTATAATTCGTCTGCTATACATTGATGTATTTTTTTTTTACTTGAGGAACCGCGTAAAGTACCGCGTTCAATGCGATATCGCTAGCACCAAGTTAGCGTCCGCTGTTATAAAAAATGTATCTGTATTTTGCCTTGCGGTGACGTTTTACCGTGTGGTGACAAAGAAAGAATACAATTCACCACCCCCTCTCTTGCCCGTAGGTGTCGTAAAAGACGACTAAGGGATAATATGCATACAACATCCATGCAAGAGAAGGAAACCTCGAAATAAAATTCTATTACCAACACGTCTGACCAGCGTGGTATAGTAAGTCAATTTCCCTCCCATAGGGTAGGAGGTCCGAGCCCGACAGTGGGACGTATATGGGCTGATATGATATGATGATGTATTTTGCCTACAGAAGTTAATGCTAGTTTTGTACGAATTGCAGCTCCGAGATTTATATATGTGTTATGTCATATAGAGGATACACTACAACACATAAGGGACACTCCGCCCTTCCACCGCCCTGAACGACACCAAAGAGTTGTCTCCAGATTACAGCCTGCTAAAAACGACAGATTAGTTCTTCGTGTGATGCACAAATGATGCTTCTTTGTCTACGTGTTATTTGTGTCCATTAATAATAACGGGTATACCGTATGTAAACTCTACCCTAGCAATAGGATTTCTTCTCTAATGCGGGGTATTGTATAAAAAAAATGTTTTAGTGTAATTGGTATTAATAAATTTGCATTGACAGGTGATACCCGGCGGACTCGTGTAGTATTAAACTAAAGGACAATGGGCATTGCGGCCCATGAGCGGCCATCAATGAAACTAGTGTCATTTGAAAGGGGAGATCTTTGACAACAAATATTGTTCAAGGAGTACTATGAAATACCGTTTGGGAAAAAAAATATAGTTAAAATACTATTATTAAAATACTATTTTTTTTTTCATTATTATTTATGTATCCTAATATTCAATACTTTTTCTATTAGAGGTCTAAGAACCTTTGTTAAAATCGGTCTCGCCATGTTTCATGCGTCAACCAATCAGCGACGAGCGCCGCTCGCACTCGGCGACTCGGCGATTACCGTTATGCTCGAGCAAACAGCGCAGTCCATCGTTGACATTTGCGATTATTATTGTTTGACAATTTCTTTTGACTCTGGCTTGCATATCGGACTTGTTAATATCTATCTTGGTGACTTGTGCTCGTTTTTTTTGGACTTTTTTTAAGCAGATTCCTATAACAATGGCAGATAATCGCCAAGTGTGTATTTTATGTAATCGATCCGTGATAAACAGAAGAAGATACGAAATAACCCGTGCTCGGTTTGAAGAACATCCCGCTGTAGGCCAATATATCTTTGAAGCTCTTACCTCTGAACATCAGGTAAGTACATCAAACGAAATCATTATTTCTTAGTTGTCACGTCAACAATATAGTACTGTTTAACTTGAGGTGGTCACAGTGTTTTAACTCTCGCGCATTGAGATTACATTTCGCTGTAAGTAGTAAGTAAACTATTACCGACGCGGCGACGTTGTCGTTCCGTTTGATCCACGGGGCGAGAACGGGATAGAAGTATCGGTATTTACGTATGAGTAAGCGAGATAATTAATACTGCTTAGGCAATCGAGTAAAATATTTTTCTTTATATTTCGCTTTGTTTGAACAGCGTTCAATGAAAATATCTAAGCGTTTTAACTAATTGTAATACTCTCATTTTCAGATACAATACAATGGTCAGGAGTACATTTGTCGACCATGCTGGCAACGGGCAGAAAGAGCTGCGCAGCCAAGAGAAGACCGTCCACACGAATGTGTATTACATATTGAAGAATATTCAAGACTCCCTAATACAGCAACGCGTTGTATGTATGAAAACTGCAGACGAACGGATCTCCGAAGGATTCCGGATAACATTAAAGTGACATTCTTGATTCATTTTAATTTTTATATTCCAAATAGTGCAAGAGTTTGCGATCATCATTTGGTATCCAATGATTGGGATCAAATAATTGACAGCCCTAACTTGCTCCACGACTTCAATGCCACACATTTTGTGCATATCATGAGAATCGAAAATCGCGGTGCTTCGAGGATCTATACTAGATTTTGATAATATAGATGACATGGACCCAAATGAAGTATACATCCGATTAGGCGTTAGTCGAGACCAATTTATGAATATTTTGGAACAAACTCCTTCATTGTCGAACGTATCAACACGCCCGAAAACATCTTTGGCATGCTACTTAATGAAACTGCGAAGCGGTGAAGCAAATGAAAGGCTGGCGACGCTTTTTAATATGAGCCGTAGAACCCTAGAACGACATTTAACGTTCGCCAGAGACTCTCTTTTACTGGACTTCGTTCCCCGGCATCTTGGTTATGATCATCTCAATAGAATTGATGTAGCTAACCGAAACCTACAAGTTCCAAATGCAATTTTTGGAAATGCAAATGCCTTAAACAGAAAGGCAATTGTGATAGCAGACGCCACTTATATATATATACAAAAGTCCGCAAACTATTTATTCCAAAAGCGATCATATAGTCTACACAAATACACGAATTTGTTGAAACCGTTTTTAATAGTGTGCTGCGATGGCCACATTTAAGATGCCTTTGGGCCATATTCAGCCATAGAATCAGATGCACAAATAATGAAAAATATGATTGACGACGAAGGAAATCCTTTCCATTGGTTTTTTGAACATGGAGATGTGTTCATCTTAGACCGTGGGTTTCGCGACGTAATCGACGACTTACATGCCTATGGTTATGAAGCTCACTTACCGAAAACAAAAAATCGAGACGAAGATGAATTGACGACAGAACAAGCGAATAAGTCTAGGTTGGTTACTATGTGCCGCTGGGTTGTTGAAGTTATAAATGGTTGGTTCAAACGCGATTTTAAACTATTCCGACAAGACTTTTTCAATCGTGCTTTGCCTCATATGATGACAGATTTTAGAATAGGTGCTGCATTATTGAATGCTTGCAGAGAACCATTGTCAGATAACGTTCACGCTGAAACATTTATAGAAGTTATAAACCAAAGAGTGAACCAACCAAATAACCTAGCAGAGTATGTCCTAGCCAACAACCTTAATCATAGACGGGCTAGTTTCGATAGCATTACAGGAAACCAACCTAACATAAGTGATTTTCCTTTGCTGACTGAGGACGATTTAACCATTTTTGCACTTGGTACATACCAAGTGAAGCTAGCCCGCAGCTATTATGCGGAGCATGTGCGACAAGGTCTCTATAATATAGAAACGTATAGGGACCCCGATGTTACAGGCCTAGGCAGGTGCGGCATCACAGCAACAAATGTTTGGCTGCTAAGATGTCGAATACAATCTAGACATACTAGGTCAAAAATATATTATTCGTACATTATAGTAGATAGAGAGAAAAGCGGCAGAGAAGCCATAGAAAACTACTATTGCAGTTGTCTAAGCGGTAAGCGCACTCTTGGTTGCTGTGCCCACATTATGTGTGTAGTGTGGTATTTAGGGTGGGCGAGAAACCAAGAGGAAGATATCCGTTTACCAGCTCATTTTTTAAACGATATTATTGTAGACGACAATTGAATCCCATCATTTTCTTTTTTTAAAGGAATACTAGCATTATATACGAGCATTGTATATGTGTCTGTCAATAAATCGATGTATTTAATAACCAATTAACCTTTAGTTTTATTTAATCCATCATTATCTTATACTTAGACATGCATTACGTTTTATCATTTACGTACTTTCGGTTTAATTAATTCGATTTTTTTATATGATCAACGCTTTATAACTTTTTATCTAAACAAGTTGCCGAAATAATTTTTTGCAGTCTTAATATATACATAATTGTCGACTAAAAAATATATAGGACAGATGTGGCCGCCGATGGGACAAGCGCCATACATTTTTGCCCATTGTCCTTTCACTCTTAAAAACTGGCAATACTTTTTATTTTCCTTGGTATCATATCGGTTCTCTGCCAGATGTGAATAGATGATATCACTGCAAAAGACTCAATTAAAATACCTATGCCAACCCATCTGGTCAGCGTGAGGTTGTAGTTTAATTGCTCTCATCTGGAAAGTATTCATGCCCAACAGTTCAGTGCACATGGCAGAATAGAAGAACTATGTGGTATTGAAACATTATTATCATTTTGAAACCAGTTCAAAATATGTGTTTTATAGATCATTTTACTAAAACAATTAAACAAGTGTAATAATACCATTCATTTCAGCAAGAACTCAAAATTTATTATTTATCGTTAATTTTCTTATATCAATAATTACCCTAGATTAAAGTGATCCAAAACCTTAGCTGGCACAATCTCTTCTAACTGATGATTTCCTGAAAAATATAATATACACTTTATTGTTTCATTACAGTTTGTTCTTTTATTGTTTATTGGGATAGGGTCTTCTGAATGAATATACTTCATTCAGCATAATTATTATAATATATGTAAGTATTATCACAGGAATAGGAAATAGTGCGAGTAGTGGTAAGTACTCACTAAGGTGAGTGAAAGTGTGAAGTATAAACCAATTTGAAAAATTCATTCATTAATGGAAAGCTACATTATTAGCGTGTAATATATGTAAGCTTTTCTTATCTCGGTATTCTCACGAGAACGGAAACTACACAAGTAAAATCGCGTAATGTTGACATATCATGAAAGATAAATATAAGAGAAATATCATGAAGACGATAATCTTTGCCTAGCAAAGCAAAGATTATCGTCTTCATAATATTTCTCTCATGCCTGAGAAAGATAAAAGACTTCACCAGAGAGAATCAGTTCGCCCAACAGTTTGATACCAAAGAACCTCGATTTTAATAGACTTGCGTTCGGTAGTTGTATTATTGGTCTAATGCTTTTATATTTTGATTTTTTCTACTTTTATATTAATTTCCTTAATTTGAAATATAGATATTAATAGTAAATAGTATTCTACCTTGATAATTAGTTATATTTTAGAGAAGTTATAACATCGCGCCGCACCTTCTTCAGTGCATCTTTCAAAACCATCATAGTACTGACTTTTGCAACAATCTATTTTGTTTAATATCGTTTCATTACAAATATCATTACACGTAGGTACAGCAAACGTATGGACAAACGTATATGTCAATAAATTTAGAATTAGCATAGAAAATATTAGTGAAACTGTAACTAGCAAAAATAAAGAGTTAATTTTTTTCAAACTAGGCATTACTTCTGAATGCTCTTTAGTTATCTCCCTAGCAAAGCAGTACTTCAAGAACTTGTCACTATTGTTACTAATGCTACTGTACAATTTTCCGTTCTATTTATATAGCGGAATTTGACATTATCGGAACCTAGTATAATCTTATCATATGGCACTAATGGAATACATTATTAAGAACACTAATAAAAATACATACTTGACAAAACAACAAATGTAATTTAATTAATTAACCAATGAAAACAGATCAAGGATGCCCCACAAAATATAACTAATAGTGTACATGCATGCAATTCTTGGATATCGTAAAACATAATCAAGAGCTTTACCTGGGTCAACACCGTCTATTCAACAGTTACATTCGTACAAAATGTTCGGTTCGGTCACGGGAGGCCGGTGAAAGTGGTTCGCCCGTCACTGAGACGGAGATGTGGCGGCGGTGACGCGTATGCGTGTCAAATCCACCGCCTCTGGGCCAGACGGTGTACCCTATCGGGTACTGACCTTGGTCCTCAAGTGCATACGATCACGCCAAAGGGGACTGTTCAACTTTTGTTTATAGCGTGTGGACAGTTCCCTGAGTATCGAAAGGAGAGGAGGTAGGTGCGCCTGCCAAAGCCGCAACGGTCTCCGCCCTCGGCCGCAGCCTACAGATTCATCGCGCTGGACAACGCGGGTAAGCTGCTGGAGAGAATCCTGGCTTCCTTTATTATGAATAGAGTTACTGAAATAAGAACTCTATACCAACATAGATATGTTGGTGTAGAGTTTTATTTCGAGTTTGTTTGGTTAACTATTATACCACACTGGTGATCTGATAGCAGTGTGGTAAAATAATTAAATTTTCTTCCTATAGTTAGGAGCCTCAAGCCCAACGGTGGGACGTGTATGAGCTGAAATGATTATAGAAACTAACTTTCAGAAATCATCAAAATATAGGAAACCAAAATTATGATTAATTCCAAAAAATATCACTTAATTCAAAAGAAACTTATCGCGTTAACGTTAGTTCCAAGTAAATAATCAATAAATGGATAGATAAACTAGGAACGCTCCTGCCAAATTGCAGAACTCTTCCACCAAGCACAAAAAATTAAGCGGGCAGATGTCAGTGATGGTGCCATTGAAACAGCACTGTGGTCTTGAAAATAGTTTGAAATATGTGTCATTTCACTTCACAGGAAAAACTCAAAATTTATTATCTATCGTTAATTGTCTTATATCTGCAATTACCCTAGATTATAGTGATCCAAAATCATAGCTAACACAATATCTTCACGCTGGTGGACTAGGTTTTTCATGTGGTATTGGAACAAGTTTTCCACAATTTTACTTGTAGTTTTCTTAAGAAACAGATAAGGAATTTAATATACATATAATATCTACGCAAAATAAATAAAATTCGAAATCTTATACCAATTTGTCCAGCAAGATATATTGTGTCAATTTCCCTATTAATGTGGAGGAAGCTCGAGCTCCACAGTAGAAATATATATGAGCTGAGATGATGATGATGACTGTTAGACTATCTTGTGTCTTTCACTAATTAGTCTGTCAACGTTCACTGTCGAATGTAGATCTCCCCGAGCGTGAAAATGCTATTATCGTCATGCTCTGTAGATGGATTAGAGATTGCAGACGATATTTTAACTTTTACAGGAGAGTACTTCTGCTTTAGTTGTAAACTGAAGTAGTGTAACGGTACAATAAAACTTATTAGTCACATATATTATACAACTGCTTAAGAAAAAGTTTCAAATATCCAAATAACACACTTTTCGATGAGTATGAAAAAAAAAACAAAAATTTCTGCTGAGCAAGCTTTTGTTTGTACAAATGATACCAATACAAACATAATAATTAAATTCTATTTAAAATCAATTTCAAATTGTTGAAGTTTCTTGTCGATATATAATAAGTAAATGGTAAAGATATTCCTAAGATCTGATGAAGACAAAAGAATGATTTGCTGGAAATAGAATATACACATTATTGTATCATTACAGTTTGTGTTCTTTTATTGTTTACCGGGATAGCATTTTTAAAGCAAATAATAGGTATATGTAAGATATTATTATCTCGGTAATTCCACGGGAATATGAACTACACGAGTAAAACCGCGAAGTGTAAACTAATTTTAAAACCTCTTTCACCAATGAAAAGCTACATTTTTAGCGAGTAATATATGAAGGCTAACTTGATCTCGGTATTCCCAAGAGAATGGGATCTATTCGAGTAAAAATGCGGATGTTGACAGATTTTAAAAATTCTTTCATAATTCCATTATTAGCGAAATTATGCGATTAACATAGGTAGGCTTTTCTTCATTCAGTATTCCCACCGGGATTGGGAACTACGAGTCTGAAATCGGAAAGAGTTAACTGATTTTAAAAATTATTTCACTTATGGAAAGCTACATTATCAGCGTGCAACATAGACTATACTTTTGCCCGGTATTCTTACAGAAACGGGATCTTCGCCAATGAAACCAAAGGAATTTCACCGTTACTATTTTATAAATGTTAAAATTTGTGAAGTTCAAAACCAAAAGGCGGTAGCCGCCTTCTGTGGGATAGTTGCTTCGCGGCAAGTGACAGGGCGTGTCAGGTATGAAACCCTTTATGCTACTATGCTCTGCCGTTAACGCAATGAGCAACACAAGGGCGAATACCTGCACCTAAAGCCTTCCTAGCTGAAGTCAAAAGCAATTCCTGGACACTTTATTACCGGAGCGATAAGAGATACTATCTGAAAAAAAAACTGCTCGGCGGATATACAGAGCAGGTAATGAGACCACATGCTACTATCCCACCGCCGCAGACGTTTCGAGTAGATTGTGTTCAAACCATAGCCTATTAAAAAAACGTTCTATATAGAGCAGACGTAGACTCGTTAGAAAATGTTACCTGGCTATGATTCAAACGAATGACTACCGGAAAAATATTTTGATGTTCGCACGGCTGACATCTGTTGCGCGTGGCTACTAGGCGAGTTCTTTTGGCACATAATTTCCGATTGGCCATGGCTTTCTGCTCATAAATATTTTATATGCCACCAAGTAACCAAGATCATCCCTCAGCAATTTGCTTGTACAAACT
This sequence comes from Lymantria dispar, assembly GCA_032191425.1. NCBI lineage: Eukaryota > Metazoa > Arthropoda > Insecta > Lepidoptera > Erebidae > Lymantria > Lymantria dispar. The sequence goes on along the minus strand of CM063465.1, from coordinate 14,445,915 downwards.
TATGAGCATACAACGGATATATTCACCGCCCCCGGGCCTGACGGTGTTCCTAACCGTGTGCTGGCCCTGGTCTTCGAACACCTGAGTTCCCGCCTCAGGGGGCTGTTTGACGCGTGTTTAGCGTCCGGACGGTTCCCTGGGTGCTGGAAGGAGGGATGGCTGGTGCTCCTGCCGAAGCCGGGACGGTCTCCCGAGTCGCCCTCGGCCTACAGGCCTATAGTACTGCTCGACGATGCGGGCAAGCTACTGGAGAGGGTGGTAGCTGCCCGTATCGAGCGGCATCTCGTCGGCACGGGGCCGGATCTGTCGGACGCCCAATTTGGGTTTAGGAGGGGACGATCGCGGCTCTGTTGCGCCTGAGGGCCGTGGCGACTGAGGCTGTCACCGGTGGGGGAGTGCTGTTGGTGGTGTCCCTGGACATCGCCAACGCATTCAATAGTCTGCCCTTCAGCTGCATCAGGAAGGCGCTCCGGTATCACGGGGTGCCAGCTTACCTGAGGCAGCTAGTGGCAGACTATTTGGAGGAGCGCAGCGTCCCCTGCACCAACCGAGCAGGGGACGTTGTGCGAACGCCCATGACGTGCGGTGTCCCATAGGGGTCGGTTCTCAGACCCACCCTGTGGAACATCGGCTACGACTGGGCGTTGAGGGGGAGCCTCCCGCCCGGGCTGGGCGTGATTTGTTACGCCGACGACACGCTCGTCACAGTCCGCGGTGGGACGCTAGAAGACGCGGCAAGCCTGGCGACTCTAGGCACCGAAGAGATCGTCAGGCGGATCGAGGCGCTGGGGTTGAGGGTCACCCTAGACAAGACGGAGGCCCTCTTGTTCCATGGGCGCCGTATGAGCCCTCCCATCGGCGTCTCGATCACCGTCCACTCGGTCGACATCAGCATCCGGGCCCATATGAGGTACTTGGGCCTGGTGCTCGACGAGCAATGGTGGTTCCGGGAGCATTTCCGCAGGCTCGCTCCACGGCTCGTTGGCGCGGCGTCCGCCCTATCGTGTCTTATGCCGAACATGGGCGGACCGAGCGCTACATGCCGACGGCTGTATGCAGGGGTCATCCGGTCGATGGCCCTGTACGGCGCACCGGTGTGGGTGGGGTCCATGACTGTCCGACTCAGGGCTCTTCTGTGGCGACCACAGAGGGCCATGGCGGTCAGGGCCATCCGCGGATACCGCACGGTGGCGACGGAGGCAGCGTGCCTGTTGGCCGGGACTGCCCCGTGGGACCTGGAAGCGGAAATGCTCGCCGTATTGTATCGGCAGGTGACGGGGGTGGGAGCGGAGGGCGGTGTGGTCTCGTGGTCTCTCTCGGTCTCGAGCTCACTGCCTGGCGCGTTGACGCCCGCCGAGACGTCATTGCCCGTTAGGCAGTCCGGCTGGAGTGGCCTCAATTCTGGGTGCGAATCGTAGAGGCCTTCCGGCCGGTTCTGATGCAGTGGTTGGAAAGGCGGCACGGGGTGCTCTCCTTCCGACTAGTGCAGGTGTTGACGGGGCACGGGAGCTTCGCCAAATACCTGCACAAGGTCGTTGGGAGGGAGAGTACACCATCCTGCCACCACTGCGATTGCGACGAGGACACGGCGCAGTATACGCTCGAGGCCTGCGCCGTGAACTCGTCGCAATCATCGGTGCCGACCTGACGCTGCCGACTATCGCCAGGGCGATGGTCGGCAGCGTCGGGGTGACGTGATCGGGGAATTAGTCCGTCACCCGCCGAGAGACCGACCGCCCTCTATTGTTACTATTGCTACTGTACAATTTTCTGTTGTATTTATATAGTGGAATTTGTCGTTACCGGAACCCAGTATCTTCTTATCATATCGCTCTAATGAAATGCAATGTTAATTAACACTAATAAAGTGAAATACTGGACCTAATAATAAATGCAATTTATTTCATTAGCAAATGAATAACAAATCAGGGATGCCCCGGGCGACACTGGCTTTAGTACAAAATAAGCGCGATAGCCCTTCTAAAGTAGTAGTAAGTAACATTTCAGTGATTATAACGTAAATAAGACAATTCGGCGTGCTCCGGAACGTTGCGTATTGGAAAAGTATCCAAAAACGATAATGTGTCAAGCTTATCTCATCAGTTCCACTGGTAAACTCAGAAAATGGAGAGCCATTAAACAATTAGTTTTAAGTGGAAACCCTGATCAGCAGAATTTGCGGACTAAAAATAATAAAGGACTTCTAAAATGCATTTCTTAAATAATTAAATTAATTCTTATCAATGTCCTTGGTATTTAAAATAGATAAACTTCGTCTGTAGCGCTAAATAATTAGACAAGTAATTAGTTTAAAATGTACCATCATCATCATCATCATCTTGCTCTTATCCCAATTACTTGGGGTCGACGCAATATGTCATCTGTTTTGACATATTGCAAAAAGTTTCGGCAATGACTTTTATGACTGGCCGCCTGCCTGACGTCAACCCTCCTTGGGAATGTAATCGTTGACCCAAACAGTACCAGATGGAGTTGGTCCGGGTCAATCTAGGGCTCTTAGTCGTCTTTTACGACACCCACGAGCAAAGCAAGGGTTGGTAGTATTCGAAGCCGCTACCACACAGCACCATGTTTAAAATGTACCATGATACGAATTCCTTAAAAAGAATACTATTGAATTAAAATTTTGTTGTGAGTATAATTTGTATATAAAAATTCTATTGGTTCATCATCAAAATTTCAGCTCATTTACGTCCCACTGTTGGGTTCGAGCCACCTTCACAATAGGAGGGAAATTGACCTACTACACAACGTTGATCAGAAGTCTTGGTATAGGGTTTTGTTTCGAGTTTTCTTTCTCTTTCATATATGTTATATGCATATTTTCCTCAATCTTTTTTAGTTAAGTCCTGCTCCGTCATCATACGGAAAACATTATTGCTTCAAGCGATGCCATTATCACGCCTAATTTATACAACTACTTTAATTCTGCATTGTCAAAGGTCATTTTAGTATTATATTCGTTAACTTGCTAGACGATGAAGTATATACGATTAACATAAGATCATTTTGATTAGCTAGCTTATTTTTTTAGAATAAGTTGTTTCGCTCAAGAAATGTATTATTTTACTAAAAAAAATACTAAAATATCCCGAATTATAAAATTTAAAAAAATCTCATTTTTAATTACTATACATGATTAATAACAACTTTTGCACGTGTGGTCTAAAGTAAGCGAATAGTACACTGTTATACATTTTGAAGGTCTATGCAGGCAGTATAATGTCGGACTTTAGGCGGCGGTCAACCTTTGAAATATAGTAATACACTTCATTAATGGGTTTTCATCGCCATCTAGTGACAAGTGGTGATATTATATACTTTCATTAGTTTTTTTTTTGTCTATAAAAGTATATTCAGCGGGCTTTATTATATAATTGGACAATTACAGCTCTTTACAACACCCACGAATACAAGTAATAATTCAATCAACAATTTTACTCTCGGAAACCTACTTCAACGGATTTTTTAAAAATAAAAAATGTATAGAATTAGTGAGGTATTAGAGTAGTTTATTATATCTTACAGTAACTAACTTAGAATGGGCATTTTTTGAAGTGAAACTTCGTTGCGCGCATGAGGCTAAAATTTTTATGGATGAAACACAATTTAATGACACAAAAATGTGGGACGTTTTTGTCTAAGAAGAGGGAGAGAGCGATTGAGACTGATTGAGAGAGAGTGAGAAAGGGCGAACTTAGCACATAGTGCATTGCCATGGAGCGAGAGGAATCAAGCGAGTGAGAAAGATCGAGATAGAGAGAGTGCGAGAGCACATTTTTTTTAATATTGACCAAAACCACGTGGCGGCTAAGAAGTTTCATTTCTGACATGCGTACTTTTTACGCATGCTCTTTTTCTTATTTTTAGCAATAGATACCAAAAGAAATACATATTATTACTTATTTCTTTGTTTTTTTGTGGGTGGGTCGCGACCGGCGCGCCTCCGCACCACTCCGTCCGGGGCGACAGAGGGGCTTAAGCACGCAACTCCCGCGACCCACCCAAAAACCACGCCGCCTTCGTCGTTGGGCCGACCACTGGAGCAGCGTTAACTTGTCGTCAGTGGTCAAAAGAAATACATATTATTACCTATAGAGAATTTTAATTTAAAACAATGTCCATATAGTGAGAAGTTAAGATTACAATAGGAGTTGCGGCAGTCGTTAAAACAGTAGGTAGCAGAACTCTTTGCAAAAACTCCATTTGCTATTAAACCAATTTAGACAAAGACCTATGTCTAATGTGTTGATGTCCATTTCTGATAGGTTCATAAAATATTAAATATACACTTTATACAAATTAACTAGGACTTGGGCCCAATAAAGAGGGATAATATCATAAATACTGATATTGGCAGGTGGATTGGTGAGACATTCGATTAATTGGTGTTATACTCGTATATGATTCTCAGAAGCGCGCTGCTGGATCCTCCCTCAACACTTCCTCAGCTGGTTTTACAACTCTCAATAAAAGTACGGCGTGATAATATATTGTATTCTTATTCCTGTTACCACATATGGAATGTTTAAAGTATTTTATCTTAGGCAATAATTATAGTTAAAGATTTATTTGAATCAAAGTTGTCTAAAATTCATGACGCGATTGAAATTGGATGCTCGAATATTGGCGACCAATAAGATCTGGGTCAGTACCTAGATTAGGTTAGCTGTAAATCTGTCGCATAAAACGGATGATTTATAAAGCTGATTGCCACGTACGAAACTGTTTCAATACGTATCTTTCCGCTGTGACCAGTCAGTTGAATTAACCAGTTTACCTGAAACTGTTTTTACAGATCTTTGGAAAAATACTTTTGATAGTAGTTTTTTGTAAAAAATGTTTTCTAGTAATCATCAAGAAGAAACCGTAATTTATGTCAAAATTCTACATATTGATGTATAATATAATTTTAATTTATATCAGAGCTCGTTTTAAATTGACAGCGTTTGCCGGTTTTAACAATGATAGTTTCTACTATCCCTCATTTTCTCGTGGGACTAGTAAAAACTAGCATGCTAAAACTAGCATTTATCAGCAAGTAATCTCCTGGATAGGCCAGGGTTATTATCCTGGGAAACATGCAATAACTGTGATTGCCAACCTGCCTGTGAATGATACAAATGATTGTATTATCCCTCTTGAGCAGCCCTGAGTCCAACTTGGAGGTCTATACATAGGCTTATTGAAGGATAATATGATATTATTAGCTCTATTATTAATAATAACTTTCAATTGGCCAGTTACTCATAAGTTTAATTCATTATTCAGCTTTTTGTTATCTACTTCTCCAAACAAACCTCCATCCCTATTTTGCCGGACGGACAGGACCGCGCGTGCGCTTACCATAGCTCACCCATAAAAAAAACATCCATATTTTGCCATAAGGCGCGTTTCTATGCCGCCCACAGTTAACGAATCCCTCCCATTTGCGGTTAGTTCACCTGATTGTCGCATACTTAATTCATTTATATAAAATGCGAAATTAAATGAATCGTATATCGAATGTAATTAAATATGGCATCCATTCAAGTACCTGAAGGATGAAATGAAGAAATTTCTATCTGGAATAATGCTCAGTAAATCAAAGATACGCCTACTTACATAGCAGCGTAATAAAACTGTTTTATTTTTGCTATTTTTTTAATAAAAACTGCTATAGGCAGGTTTGGATGGGGAGCTGGATCACGTAAGCCGTCATCGACATGATTTTGTGACGTGTTAACCCTAACATCTATAGCTATGGCAATGTCACTATATCTATGCCGAGTCTTAATTTAAGCACAAACAATTACTTTGTATAGGTACTTCAAACGTAACAACTGTTTGTTCATAGATTTAAATTTTTACTTCTGTCGTCCACATGGCTCATTTGCTTTATTTCAAAAAAATAAAATGTGTTTTCAAATCAAGCTACTGTGACTGTCGATCGCCGACTTAAGTCGATGAGAAGGTGAATCATAGTTAATGTATTTACTTAATTCAAGATATTCTGCAGGGCTATATAGAATATACGTATATATCCACCGATGATAACAAATTCAAACAGCGATGGAGAGTTTATACGTATGGGGCTGCATTATCATCAATTCAGTCCTGTTGGACGCAATACGTCTGGGACATGGCCTATCAAGGCCTATTAAGATGTTTTTAATTGTATTTCAGTAAAAAAAAACTTATTCTGCTGAGACAGGCACATGGAGTACAGAGGGCAGGTATTTTTTTTTTTATTAAATGGGACTAATCCCACCACACATTCCCACCACTGTAACTCCTTTAAGCCAGGATCCACAATGGTCTCCGTATAAGAAACCGAGGTTTGACCCTCAGGAAATCCCGGAAAATGCTTTTAATTGTCTTGGGACCCGCAACAAATTTAATTAGAAAAGAAAAACAGGAGGAGTTGGAAAGATTCCACTTCCCTCCTATGCAAAGCGAGAGACATGAAGCAAAGTCGTCTAATAAGCTAGTAAATAAAAATTTGTGCAACTACGTGAAACGCAGCGGTACACTCCATATACGTCCCACTGTTGGGCTCAAACATGTTAGTATATACATAGAGTTATATATACATAGGATTTCATTTCGAGTTTTCCTTCTCTTGCATAGATCTTATGTGCATATTATCCCTTAGTCGTCTTTTACGACATTCACGGGTAAGATAGGGAGTAGTGAATTGTATTCGTACTCCGTGACCACACGGACGAAGCCTAGCACGTTCGCTACTGGCAAACAGGTAAGCGTGTTTTTGATTTTTCGTTTCTTATTTAAAAATTAAAGCGTGTTTTTGATAACACACGCGTGTGCGGCGATTACACGCCAGGCGTGTATGCCGGTGGTCGGCCCAACGACGAAGGCGACGTGGTGTTCGGGTGGGTTGCGGGTGTGCGTGCTTACACCTCTCTGTCGCCCCGGACGGAGTGATGCGAGAAGCGCGCCGACCGCAGGCCAGCCCAAAAAAAAAAAAAAAAAAGGCGTGTATGCCGCACACGATTGCGTGTGGCGACTCGCCGCATAATAATGTAGCTGTATGCGATATAGTGACAGCAATCAAAGGGCTAGTTCGTATTATCAGTATAAGACGAACGTAATAATTTCTTTCGTTATTTCACTCCGGTGTGATATTCGCCCTCTAAAAAGCATTACGGCTGTATCGGATTTATCGTGAACCCCTACTTGGTGCGCAATAACAAGACACGTGAGAATAAAACATGAGAACACCTGACCAATGAATAATTTCATGCGCCTGTTTATGTATGAGAGGCTGGAGTCAATTTATTTTATTTATTGGATACTTTTTTTGCTTGGATTTTCAGTGATATTTTCTGTATGATATTACTTCAATGATATCTGATGTCACAAATATAATACATATATGTGCTAGCAGATCCGGCCACGCGTTGCTATGGCTAATGTTTTTGTTAATACATTATCTATTAATTACTTACTGAATCCAGTCAACAGATGTCGCCATCTGTTAAAATCGTATATGACACGATTGTAGGTTTGACATAGCAGCGCCGTCTATTAATTACTTACTCAATCCAGTCAACAGATATCGCCATCTGTTAAAATCGTTTGGAGTTAACAGATAATTGTGAATGGCAAATAAGAGACAAATAATTTGCAATAAAATAATATTACAACTATAAATTAAGATGTAAGCTATCCTATCTTTCAAGTTGGATTAAATTGCACACGGTGTGCAAAGTTGATGAAAATCGGTTAAGTAGTTTAGGAGTCCATCGCGGACAAACAACGTGAAACGTAATTTATATATATTAAGATAAGATATGAAAAACCATTTTGAAGAATTTTATCGCGTTTGCATTTATTTTTTATTTTTTTGACGTCAGTCATGGTCACGGGAATTGGGCCAACCACTGGTACTGAGTTCCTTAACGTTCGTCGTCAGCCCAGCATACCTATATCCCTTATATACATTTTACGACGCTACTGAAGACAAGTACGGTTTATGTCGGTGGCTAGCCCATCTATACTAATATTATAAAGAGGTAAAATTTGTAAGTTTGTATGCAGGGGGTAATCTCTGGAACTCATAATCTAATTCTAATTTTATTTTAACTGGCAGAAAGCTACATTATTCCTGAGTGCTATAGGCTATAAATTGTTTCTATAACATGTATATTAACCGAGCTATCACAACTTTTGTCTGGCAAGTCGGAAAAAAATACCTCGTAAAACAGAATTATTTGCGTGCGCTGCCTAAACAGTTGCTTAAAATTAAAAAGAATGTATGGCTACCTGGTTCATCTTAATTATTTCTACAAAAAAGTCAGCGATACCATATCTCTATCTTTTATATTTTATCTTTTATACTTCTATTATTGCATTAAAAAATTTTTTTTTCGGCATTGTTACGTTTGGTTGATTATTTGAGCAACAAAATATTAATTCTTATGACAATAAATTATTTCAGTATCACAGGAACATCATACAGATAAGATTTGCCATTTACAGTATATCAATTGGTCATACAGTTTCGGAGATAATATAAAATTACTAAAACGCAAAATGACCCTAGCATAACTTTCATTGTGCAGACGTTTTACCTATTTGCCCATAGATGGCGTTCTGCAATGACGTCATTTTTCTGAATCGCGGTGTTAAGACTTTCCGTGGATTGATGACCCTCTCGAATTATTATGCCCACGTTGTCGTTAGTTGGAGTTCTAAAAATTACATGTCAGTTGGTTATTGGTTTCGGTTGTTTCGTTCGCATGGTTGTTGTTGTTGATAGATACCTCATATCTCATACCTGTGCAATGGCACAAGGCTACTAATAAAAGATTTAAAAGACAACCTAATTGTGGCGACCATTCTCATCGGCCCAGGAGCTGGCCAGTTGGCGCACATCCCAAGAATTCCAATGATTCCGACGGACCTACCCATACCGTTTAAACGACTCCAGTTTCCAATAAAAACATCATTTGCCCTGACTATTAATAAGTCCCAGGGACAAACATTCTCTTTGGTTGGCATTGACCTACGAAAAGAATGTTTTTCCCATGGGCAATTATATGTTGGTCTATCAAGAGTGGGATCATCCGAAAGGCAGATTATTCTGTTACCGGAAAATAAAACAACCTCAAACATTGTATATAGAGAAGCTTTAAATTAAATAGATACCTAACTTAAACAAATAAATAAAATAAGTAAAAGGCAACTAAGGGTTAAGTTACCTTGAGCAGAAAATAGAACTTCGGTAATCTTTTAAGTTACTGATCTGATTCCAAAAAATATTTTACTAATAAAATTAAATACAGTAATATCAATCGAGTGTAATCTTATGTTAAAACAAGAAATTTTCCGCGGACGAAGTCGCGGGCAGAAGCTATATGGTTATAAAGAGGTACATGTACCGCAGGTTATGGGATCACACTTTTGGAGTGGTAGGACCACACTGTCGACAGTTATCTGTCTACAGCTGCGGGCCGGTCCGTACGGGGCAGTACCACACTCTCGCAGAAAATCGACGTCTGAGTAGTAGCGATTTGTTACTGCGCTTCGTTCGGTGAGCGAGAGAGCTGGAAGCCCAATTTTCTGAGGGTGTTTGCGTGTGGAGGGTTTTGGTGGTGCCCTTGGTATCACCGAGCCTCAATGCACGCCTTCACACTCCCTTCAATTTCTTCGCGGTAGGCAGCGGCCTTGTAGAGGTCCATGAGCGGCAGCAACACTTACCATCAGGTGTACTGTTTGCTCGTTTGCCACCGTTTGCAACAAAAAAAAAACAACAAAAAAAACGCTATCATTCCGTCGCCTCGGACCGATCGGGCGTTTTGTGTTTAGACTATTATCATCATCATCACATCTCATACACGTCGCACTGTTGGGCTCGAGTCTCCTCCATAATGGGAAGGATATTGACCTACTATACCACGATGGTCAGGCGTTTTGGTGTGGGGGTTCATTTCCAGTTCTGCTTCTCCTGCATAGATGTCATATGCATATTAAATCCATTACTCATCTTTTACAATACCCACGGGCAAGAAAAGGGGTGATGAATGGTATTCTTACTCCGTCACCACAGGGACATGTTTAAACCATAGTCTACTAAAAAAATAATACATCTTATGGGAAAGGAAGAAGCTTATTTCGTCACCATAGGATTATAAAAAGGCGTGAAGTTTGAAATATTTCTTTTTAATCTAATCAGAAGCGCGAGGAAAAATTACGAGGTCAACAGCCATTTTAAGTTAAAAGAAGCGAAAGCTATTTCAAAGTTTTATAAACACATTCCTTATTATAACTTGGAACGCTTTTGAACATTCATTTTAAGTATGTTGCTTAAACTTGGTAAGAAGTTCGTAACTTAAACATCTTTAGAAACGACGCACTTGGCTTTTACGGCTTGTGTGCGACGATGCGTTTTGGGTTTTAACGTCGACAGCTGTCTTTATCAAGACGAGTATTTTTAAAATAATTATCATGGCATAATTTCCTATACCATGGAGAATTTAATATACATTTTTATCAGACAGTTTCACATTTATATGTTAAGCTGTTTATCTCAGTTATTATAAATGTCTATACTGACTTACAGCACGTATTTCTGTAGTGACGGAGTTAGAAAACAATTAACCACCAACTTCTTCTTGGCCATGGCTGTCGTAAACAACTCAGATATATATATATATATATAGAAAGAAAGAAAGAAATTTTATTTTGTAAACCTCACACAATATAGACACCAACAAAGAAATAAGAACTACTAACTAAAAACAAGGAGTCAAATATGTGAAGCCAAAATATGGTGCCCATCTCAGCTTATGGTACAGTAAATATGATACTATACCGCTGATATTCAGATGGGCCCGTTCAATCAAGTCGCGGCAGCAACAATATATCCAAAACAAAAATATTTAAAAAGAGTTAAACAGTAATATTTGAAATCATCATCATCATCATCATCATTGCAGCCCACATACGTCCCACTGTTGGGCTCGGGCCTCCTACACAATGGGAGGGAATTTGACCTACTATATCATGCTGGTCAGACATGTTGGTATAGGGTTTCATTTCGAGTTTTCCTTCTCTTGCACAGATCTTATGTGCATATTATATCCCTTAGTCGTCTTGTACGACATCCACGGGCAAGATAGGGAGTGGTGAATTGTATTCTTACTCCGATCATATTCTAGTTTGTAAAAAATATCATAATTATCACATAGAATAGCTTAAGTAAAAGAAACCAATTATTGAATAAAGACATATAGAATACAAAATAAAATAAACATTAATAGTATAAAGAAGAAACCGAAAGTACCGATAAGAACCGATAGTATATAAAATATATAATATGCACATAACATCGATTCTATAAAAGGAAAACTTGGCATAAAAACCCATCCAGTACGTTTAGTCAGTATGTTATAGTAATTATAAATCAAATTATTTTTACGAATTTTATCGCATTTTTATTTGATGTTTGATTTTAAATAAAACTACTGTTTTTATTGCCAACTTGCCATCGTTATTGCAATAACAATGACTTATTGGACGTGAGACATCTCAGTCCGCCCGTGACTATGAACGCTGCAAAGTGTTCGAAACGTCGGGCAAAAAAATAAAATCCGTGAAGTAGTTTTATTTAAAATGTGTAATACTCGCGTAAACATCAGAAATCATTATGATTTTCGATTGCCTAACGTTTTAAACACTTTACAGCGTTTATAGTCACAAAATTAATTAAGTAATTCTGCAGCGAGTATATACAAATCTCTGTAATAACAATGACTTGTTGAACGTGAGACATCTTAGTCCGCCCGTGACCATGAACGCTGTAAAGTGTTCAAAATGACAGGCAATCAAAAATCAAATAAAAATGCGATAAAATATGTAGATATCGTTTTATTTATAACTAGCAACCCGCCCTCGCTTCGCTTCGGTTATAGGTTATAGTCGTTTTACCCGCGTAGTTCCCGTTCCCGTGGGAATACCGGCATAAAATATAGCCTAGTTTACGCCCTGATATTATAGCTTTCCATTGGTGAAAGAATTTTCGAAATCGGTCCAGCCGTTTTGAAGATTACCCGGAACAAACAGACAGACAGACAAAAAATTTTTAATTGCTATTTTAGGCATAGGTGTCGTGCAAATAACCGTGTGAGCATGAAAAAAACCTATTATTTTGACATTACAAACAGACACTTCAATTTTATTTATTGGTATAGATGTGTAATACTCGCGTAAACATGATACGTTATGGTCTTCAACTGTACGTTTCCAGCGATAATTTTTCTCACCTACGTGCAAGCCATGGAATGAACTACCTGCTGCTGTTGACTCCCGAGCGCTATGACATGTCCTTCTTTAAACGAGGTTTAAGAAGAGTATTTTCTTCACGGTAGGCAACAGCTTGGCTGTGCCCCTGGTATTGCAAAGGTCCATGTGCGGCAAAATCCCTTACCATCAGGTCTGCTGCTCGCTCATTTGCCACCATTGTCAAAGCAATAAAAAAAAAGATATCATTACAGTAATTCAATGACCCTCCTATTGTGGAAGAGGCTTGACTCATACCGTAAGATTTATATGGGCTGAGATAATAATGATGACAGTCAGAATTATTTTAAAATATCCTAATGGCTTCATTTCAGCTCATATACGTCCCGCTGTTGGGCTCGAGCCGTGGAGGACCACAATAGGAGGGAAATTGACCTTATTATACCATGATGGTCAGACAGGTTGTTGTAGGGTTTTATTTCGAGTTTCCTTCACTTACGTACAATTTATAATTTAAAATTTAAATCTTTTATTATGCATAAACCCCGAGAGCACGGTAATGTAATCTACCAGTAATCCAACTTCATACAAACGGACGAAAGGCGAGCTATACCTACGCGCCTCGATCTCGGCATGCGCTCGGCATGTAGACAGTCGCGACTGTGCTGCAGTGACGAACGAACGGTGTGTTGTTTTTTTAACAATAACTGCGCGAATTTTTACTAAAATACATAATTATACACATATTTAATATGACAAGTAGGGTATATTGTGCTGTTTTTGGTTGCATGAATTCGTCAATAACGAATCCAGAGATAACTTTTTTTAGATTACCTGGAAACTCTGAAAGGTAAGATTATAAAATAATTTTACTTACTAGTAGGTAGGTACATAATGTGTGTCGTTTTAATTTCCTTTTATCTTCGGAAAAAAAGTTGTCTGGATTAATAAATAAAGTGAATAAAGTGATTGACACGAGTGAAGTAGGTTGTTATAGGCGGTTCATGAATCATGTTACGGTACGCTTGTGTTAAAACTCATAATGTGTTTTGTTTTGTTAGTTTATATAATTCAAAGTAAAGACGTGGTATTTTATTATTAATAATATATGTTTATTGTACTATGTGTATGAATAGTACTAGAAAAAAATAATTTGACCGTCTGTCTGTCACTAGATAATTTAAATTTATAGACCGATTTGTTATTTAAACATAAACATGTTTTTTTTTAAATTAAAACTACCAATCAAAAATCAACACGCATTCTTATTAAACACTTCCTATTCAATTCACAAAGTATTTTATTTGTTTATATAATAAAAGTATATACAAAACTAAATGGAAACACAAAGTAGGCAAATGTAATTAAAATGCTGGAGGCGGGCAGCCCTATCACATGTTTACGTTTAGACATTTAATTCAAGGTTACGGCCGAGATACATTACTGGATAGATGACTATACTATGACGAGAGGGCTCTTACATATTGTCAGGTTTACAAAATTAAAATAGATTAGCCAAAAAAAATAAACTACCACCGGATCGGAACGCGATCGCTACTGATAAGATCCGGCAAGAAACTCAGCGGGCTTGTCTATTGTTTTTTTTTTCTTCTTACAAGATATGAAATTGTGTACAACATGTTTTGTAAGAACTAACTCCAGTGTGTGATGCCCGTTGAACCACAAAATAGGAAATATAAATCAAACGATTATAGCTGAACCAGAACAGTGAAAAAACAAAATTTCGTTAGGCAAAATAAAAAAAAACTGTTTATTTAAAATATATAATATGCATATTATATCCCTCAGTCGTTTTTTACGACACCCACGAGTAAGAGAGGGGGTTGTGAATTGTATTCTTATTCCATCACCACACGGAATGGCTTAGGAATACCATAACATCATGTGTGGTGAAGAGACAAGAGTACAATTTATATCTGTCCCATTGAATTCGTAAAAACCGTTTAGAGAATTACTGGTATAGGCCGCAGCACTTTTCCACATAGATAGATAGATAGATAACTCTTCATTTGTACACCGATTATAAAACAAAATACAAAAACTTAAATACTAACATAACACAGAATGTACAAAGGGCGGCCTTATCGCTATAAGCGATCTCTTCCAGGCAACCTTGGGATGGAAATGGTAGAACAGAGAGATGGTAGGTAGTTTACTGCTGGTAGTAATGGAGATCAGTGTAAATAATATTTATAAGTCATAGATAACGACTATATAATAAATTGTATAACTTGTAAAATAAAAACAATATAAAACAATAAATAGTACATAATAAGAGACATAAATATATATACATATACACATTACACACATAGATATACACCTAATACCTACATATGCAGACATTCACATACATATACGTACACATCTATATATATATTAGGGACTTGCATAATAGGTACTTAAAAGAAACAATAAATAAGTATTACAGCGACAAGTAGTGATCGGTCAACTTTTTTTTAAAAGCAGCTAAAGTTTGGCTTTGTCTAATTGTTACGGGCAATGCATTCCATAGTAAAGTAGCCTTTACAGTAAAAGATTTACCCATGAAATCCGTGTAGTGGGTTGGTATCTTTAATTTCAGATTCTCCGATGATCTCAAGGATCTTGTGTGAGTATCATGGAGGTAATTAAATCGTTCTTTAAGAGAAAAAGGAGTCGTTGGACTAAATAGAATGTTATACAACAACGCAAGTGTATGAAAATTCCGGCGTAGGCGAATTGGAAGCCACTGAAGCTTTTGCCGAAACTCAGAAATGTGATCATACTTACGTAGTCCATAAATGAAACGAATACAGAAATTTTGGAGCCGCTCTAATTTATCGAGTTGTGCCTCTGTAAGATCAAGGTAGCAGACATCTGCATAGTCGAGAATAGGAAGAAGGAGGGTTTTTGCAAGCGCGATTTTGGTGGCAATTGGAAGAAAATTTCGCAGTCTCTGCAAAGGTCTAGCTGATGCGTACAATTTACGACTAACTTCTTGTATCTGTGGACTCCAAGATAACGTACTGTCAATATAGATGCCTAAATCCTTGACTTTGTCACTAATTGTTATAATAGATCCATCAAATATAATTGGAGGTATATCAGTCCAAGTAACCTTAGAGAGCATCCTGGTACTCCCAACAACTATAACTTGGGTCTTCGCAGGATTTACCGTAAGTCCATATCTACTACTCCATTTGGCTATTTGCGCTAAGTCTGTATTAATATTTATATAACATAGACTTTAATCACCAATCTTTTTTTTTATTTTTTTGTTTTACATTACAACAATGTATTACAATACAATTAATGGTAAGTGTTGCTGCCCCTTTTTTTTTTAACGCTGTGGAAATGCAATTTACGCACTGCCCCCCGCCGGTAACAGACGAGGGGGGTGTGTGGGACTCGCCGACTCTATGCAACCGGAATACCCACTAAAACCAACAGCGGTCTTTTCCACGCTTTTGTGGAGTGCTGGAGAGATCGTCTAGTGACATTCGATCCCCGGCGAGTGTTGCTGCCCCTGCCTTACGCGAAGAAAGTGAAGGGAGTGTGAATGTGTGTTCGAAGATACTAAAGGCATCACTAAAACCCACCACACGCAGATATCCTGAGAAAATTGGGCTTTAGATTTTCGCTCACCGAACGAAGCGTAATTACAAAGTGTTACTATTCGGACGTCGATTTTCTACAACAGTGTAGACTACTCCGGACGGACCGGGCCGCGGCTGTTGACAGACAACTGTCAACAGTGTGGTTCTACCACTATTGAAACCTAACTAGGTAGTTAGGTTAGGTTTAGGTAGGTGGTAGGTACCAAGCATAGTGATTATGGCATTACTTCCCTCGTATTGAAGCATATGTCTAACTACTACTTATTACTCTTTATTAAACGGGAATACTCTGACATCTGTCCTATTCCTAAATTATCATTACCTATTTGAATCATCATCATCATTATCATCGCAGCCCACATACGTCCCACTGTTGGGCTCGGGCCTCCACCATAATGAGAGAGAATTTGACTTACTATACCATGCTGGTCAGACATGTTGGTATAGGGTTTTGTTTCGAGTCTTCCTTCTCTTGCACAGATGTTATGTGCATATTACATCCCTTAATCGTCTCTTACGACATCCACGGTCAAGACAGGGAGTGGTGAATTGTATTCTTACTCCATCGCCACACGGAAATGAATCTCTCTTTGAATCATTGAGGTTAAATGGGATTGGATATTTTTTCTGCGAAGCAAACTGTATAGATCTAGTTCGTATTCTTTAAAAACAATTTGCTCATAGCTCAAGCCAGTCAATAGTTAGCTAACGCCATTACAATTGAGAATAATTAATATTCAGGGTCATGAAGACTTGTGTATTAATCCTAATGAAACATTGTATTCCTAGCCCATCATCAAAGGGAGTAAATATATAATGTTAATCATCGTCATCGCAGCCCACATACGTCCCTCTCCTCCATAACGGGAGGAAATTTGACCTACTATTTCATGCTGTTCAGACATGTTGGTATAGGGTTTCGTTTCGAGTTTTCCTTCTCTTGTACAGTTCTTATGTGCTTATATAGTATCCCTTCGTCATCTTTTACGACATCCACGAGCAACCTAGGGAGTGGCGAATTGTATTCTTACTCCGTCATCACACGGTAATAATGTTAATATCATTCAATAAAATATTTTGAATTGCAAAAATGTACGTTCGCCTATTTTAACGTTACCTAACTGACCACTAACATTGAGGATTATTCAGTGTTGAATATTACTGGCACGATATAGTATCTGGGAACTAGAGCGTGTTGGATTTATGTTAGACAGGGTTCCATTAAAATCTGTCCGCTATTATCTATACCTATTACTATTATAAAATCAAAGAGTTTATTTCATTGTATATATAAATTTTATTAACTTCTTACACGATATTGAAAAGCTTACTGCGTAAGATAACCCGTTTATCGAGAAAAGCTATAAATATATTATTGAGGTGCTCGTGTTCTTCGAATCCTCAGTAATCCCAATTTCACGGATGGACTGGAATCGCTAGAGCGGTGGAAAGGCGTTAGGTCCATCTGTGTAATCTAGCAGTTCTTTCAGAACAACTTCAGTCTTTCACGACAAGTACTCTAAGGAAACGTTTGACTTCGTCAAACATATCCCTAAGCAAAAGATTACCCATTGGTTGAATCGTTCGTGAGATATTGTAAAAGAAAACATGTAATAAATAAGTTTATTCAAATCAACTAAATTTTCAAAATTCTTGTTAATTCAATTTTCTTGTAGTTGCTTACCTGCGCCTAATGCCGCCCTAGCCGAGGCTACCGGTGGACGGACCGGGGATTAGTGCACCACACGCATAGTGGCCGATTGCGACACTATCTTGTTGTCGGGGCGTCGAAGGGGACGACATCCAAAAGGGTAACCCACCGGGCCGGTCACGGATGTCGAGGAATCGGGACCACTGCTCGGTCCAATATTAATGGGGAGAGAATACGGTAGATTATGGGGCCGCATGCCGGTCATCCGTGGCCCGGACTGACTCGGCGGGCTATGTCCAGACCATGGCATTTCAAACACTTCTCAGCGTTCATTATCACATAGAAATAGGTTGCCTTACGTCCAACAAGTCATCGTTAATACAAAGATTTATATTATAACCTAACCTAACCTACTACCGCTGTGTGGTAGCGGCTTCGAATACTACCAACCCTTGCTTTGCTCGTGGGTGTCGTAAAAGACGACTAAGAGCCCTAGATTGACCCGGACCAACTCCATCTGGTACCATTTGGGTCAATGATTACATTCCCAAGGAGGGTTGACGTCAGGCAGGCGGCCGGTCATAAAAGTCATTGCCGAAACTTTTTGCAATATGTCAAAACAGATGACATATTGCGTCGACCCCAAGTAATTGGGATAAGAGCAAGATGATGATGATGATAACCTACTACCGCCCATGACCATGAACGCCAACAAGTATTCGAAACGACAGGAATAAAAAAACTAAAACAAACTTTGATTTTTGATTGCCCAACGTTTCGAACATTTTACAACGTTCTGATTCACGAGCGGACTAAGATGTTTGACGTCCAACAAGTCATGTTTATTACAGATATTTATAATTATCTACACGCTACAGAAATTAGTTATTAAACACTTCGGTACTTTTTTATTTTTTAGTCCGCCCGTGACCATGAACGCTGTAAAGTGTTCAAAACGCCGAGCAATCAAAAATCAAATACAAACGCTATAAAATTCTTACTTTCATTTATAACTAACCGACCATACAATACACCCGAGCATGTACAATATATTACTAACACCAATCCATTCAGTTCTGTCCACTGTTGCTAAAATCTTAATTATCATCCTATTACAAATAGATCCAGGACCATCTTTACGTTAGACCACTATCGGACATAAATAATAATACCATAGTACTTGTGATGACGGAATACAATTCGCCATCCTTATCTTACCCGTGAGTATCGTAGAGGACAACTATGGTTATAATATGCAGAAATCATCTATGCAAGAGAAGACAAAGTCGAAATACAGCACACACTTTCTCCTACGAACGTGCAAACTGCTAAGAGTTTTTTCCTCATGACCATGCAAGCAACCATACCATGACAAAACCTGAGGACTTACCGTGCAAGCAATGAACTATCGAGGCGTTCTCGACCCTGCTTCAATCAGCCAATCATCATCATCATCTCAGCCCGTCCTACTGTTGGTCAGACGTGTTGCCACAGGGTTTAGTTTCGCGTTTTCCTTTTCTTGCATAAATGTTGTATGCATATTATACCCTTTTTTTTGTATGGGCTGCGGTCGGCGCACTCCTCGCACCACTCCGTCCGGAGCGATGGAGGGGCGTAAGCACGCACACACGCAACCCACCCGAACACCACGTCGCCTTCGTCGTTGGGCCGACCACCGGAGCAGGGTTACTTGTCATCAGTGGTCGGCCCGACGGAATACCCCTAGTGGGGTACCCTCCCATCGACCCACGTCCCCCCTCGGGGAGCACGTCGGTCTTTCGTTACACGGTCGGCCACGGGGTGACGGACTAACTCCCCGATCACGTCACCCACGGCCTCGGCTAGGGCGGTTGATTTTAAGACATAAGACATTTATTTCATAACAAATTTACATTTGTGTCGAAAATAAAAGAACAGTGCATAAATTAATGTCCTATTATAAAAACAATTACACAAGTCATATTAGTTTGTTGATAATATTTCTGTTTTTAAAAGTAAGGTATCAAAATTATTTTTGTTACGCATAATAATTATTATATCTTTATTTTTGAAATTGATAGATTATTCAGTTTCTATCTCTAAGATATTCATCTAAACTATAGTAACATTTTTTTCAATAAATGTGACTTCAATTTATTTTTGAATATAGTGTGATTTTTATTTTTTTTTTAATTACCGATGGTGGCAAACGAGCAGGCAGCACACCTGATGGTAAGTGACGCTGTCGCACATAGACTTTTGCAATACTAGGGGCACAGCCAGGCCGTTGCCTACCGTGAAGAAAAAGCTCTTCTGAAACCTCGTTTAAAGAAGGACATGTCATAGCGCTCGGGAAACACAGCAGCAGGTAGTTCATTCTAGAGCCTGCACGTACGTGGGAAAAATGATCGCTGGAAACGTACAGTTGAAGACCATACCGTTTCCAGGTGAAATGGATGAACCCTGCTGCGGTATCGAGTGGTACGTTGGTAAAACGGTGACCAAGTCAAACAGTTCCTCGGAACACTCCCCGTGAAAGAGTCGGTAGAGTACACAGAGTGACCCAAAGTCTCTCCGCCGCTCCAGCGATTCCAATTTTGAAATCGGAAGTTAATCTGTTATACAATATTACGGCTTGTACTCTGGAGCTATGTTGAACAACATTTAACTTTGAACGCAGAATGGTTGGCAGGTACTTTCTGCGAGTACTCAGTCTTCTTTCCCTTTCTGCATTAGTCTCATATTTATGTTGGTTTTTGACTAGGTTGGTAAGTGTAATACTTAGTGTAGCATATATAAAGATGCTATCGTTAGAATTTGTAGCCTTAAGAAGTGTTCTCTACATGATTCTGTCTATTTGATACGTGCTAGCATTATCATCGTCGCAGACCATATACACCCTACTGTTAGCCTTCGGCCTCCTCCACGAATGGAGGAAATTTAAACTACTATATCACGCTGATCGCGTACTGTTTATATCGAGATACTCGTCTCTGTTCTGTCTGATATCGATAATACCTCTGAAAAATTTGGTATTCATTTATTAATGCTTAAAGAATATTGTGACAAAATATTATAAGTTATTTATATAAACAACTGCAACGGTATAAAAAACTATCTCTCCGGCGGGGAATCGAACCCCGGTCTCCCGCGTGACAGGCGGGGATACTTACCACTATACTACCGAAGACATGTTTCAAATAGATGAAATTAGTACTCTGTAAATACAATGCTATGTCTGACCAGCATGGTATAGTAAGGTAAATTTCCCTCCTATTGTGGAGGAGATTCAAGCCCAAAAATGGAACATATGTAAACTGAAATGACAATGAAAATCAACACAAGCGTATTTTCAAGTTTTTTTTTTAAACTACATACCTATTTTATTATATAAAAGACTAGCTGCGGTTCCACCCGTAGTTCCTCTTCCCGTGGGAATATCGGGATAAATTATAGCCTGTGTTATTCTGATATGTAAGCTATGATCGTGAAGTTTCTCCAAAATCCATTCAATAGTTTTTGCGTGAAAGAGCAACAAACATCTTCACATCCTCACATCTTCACACACTCACAAACTATCGCGTTTATAATATTAGTAGGAAAAAGATATTAGAATTTCTTTAATAAAACAGCTATCTTTATATTTTTATCCGAACTAATGTTTGATGCGCTATTTTGAAGATATATTTCCACCTAATGATGAGAAATAAGTAAGACTTCCTTAACAAATAATTAATTCTGTCACGTGCCAACGTTTATGACACACTTTGATAAACGAAACTATTGCTATTTTAATTGATTATTGTGAAGGTAACATGTATTTGTACATCGTAAAGGTTTTACTCCGTCTCCATAACAATTTAAAAGGATGAAAGAAAAGAAAACACTCCAACTGAACCAAACTGAAATGAGACAACAGTGAGCAGTGCCAGCTATCAAATAAAAAGACTCATCAAAATTGGTTCACCCAATCGAAAGTTCTGAGGTATTAAACATAAAAAAAATACAGTCTAGTTGAGAACATCCTCCTTTTTGGAAGTCGATTAAAAAATAAACAATTATGACCTATAACATTATTTTAACATTATATACTAGCTGACCCAACAGACGTTGTCCAGTTCAAATAAGCGCCACCTACCGGGTCCAATTGTGATTCTAAAGGATTCTCAAATCCCCTTGAACACACACAAAAAATTTCATCAACATCGGACCAGCCGTTTAGGAGGAGTTCAGTGACATACACACGTACACAAAAAAATTATACATAAAGATAAACCCTCCGTGTCTACTGTCTCCGTCTGACGGAGTAAGAATACAATTCATCACCCCCTCTTCCTGCCCGTGCTCTCTCTCATCTTACTCGTGGGTTAAGTAAAAGACGACTAAGGAATATAATATGCATATCTGTCCCCACACGGACATCTTCTTATATATAAATTTCTAGCGTATGTGTGTATGGCACTGAACTCCTCCTAAACTGCTGGACCGTTGTTGACGGTATTTTTTGTGTTTATTCAAGGGGATTCAAGGATGGTTTAGAGTCACAATTGGACCTGGTAGATGGCACTGTTCGGGCAGGACGATAACATAACTTGAGAACGACTTTACTGATTTCGTCCCTCTTTTTTTTTAAGTTTTCTAATACTTTTTAAAATTACTTTCACGGAAAAAAAAATTAAGAAATTTGCGCAGAAAATTAGAAAATTTAAGAAAACTTAACGACTATATAAACTTTTCTATCTTTATATATATAAATCTTCTGTTCGTATGTTTGTAAATGAAATCCTTCTAAGCAGCTGGATCGATTTTGATGTTTTTTTAGCTATGCCGATGGATATGAGAATGGTTTAGATTAATAATTGGAACCGGTTTTTTTTTTGTTTTAGATTTGAACAGAACAACGTCTGTTGGGTCAAATAAAATCTTGTGTACGTGTGTATGTCACTGAACTCCTCCTAAAAGGCAGAACCGTTGTTGATGAAATTTTATGAGTGTGTTCAAAGGGATTCGAGACTGGTTTAAATTCACAATTAGACCCGGTAGGTGGCGCTGCTATCGATTTCAAGGAGAATTCCTTTTATTTTATTTGAACAGTTGTGTCAACTAGTTGTATATAATAATTTAATACAATTCACTCAATGGCACGCTTGTCAGGCGGGATGGCGACCGCATTCTATGTTACGAATATGCTGGGAGACAGCTTTTTTTTGGGGGTGGGTCGCGGTCCGTGTACTCCTCGCACCACTCTGTCCGGGGCGACAGAGGGGCGTAAGCACGCACACCCGCATCCCACCCGAACACCATGTCGCCCACGTCGTTGAACCGACCACCGGAGCAGGGTTACTTGTGCTAGGAGAGAGCTACTTATCAATTTAATACCCTCTTCACCGATTTTTACGATTTGAATGGTAAATAAAGTCTGTAAAAAACAGTATATTCTTAACCACCTATGTATATTCTTAACCCACAATATTCTTAACTCACCACCACAGGGGGAATATGTGATATAATACGCATATAACATCTATGCAAGAGAAGGAAAATTCGAAATAAAACCCTATACGAACCTGTCTGACCAGCATGGTATAGCAAGGTCAGTTTCTCTTCTATTGTGGAGGAGACTCGAGCCCAACAGTGGGACGTGTGAGGGCTGAAATGATGATGATGATGATTGTAAAAGACGAGTACATATTAAGTCAACGATAAATAATTAGACTAAAAGCAGGAACACGTTGATGATAATTCAATATATTATTACATGTATAAATATTGATTGGTAGGACCACACTGTCGACAGTTATCTGTCTACAGCCGCGGGCCGGTCCGTCCGGGGTAGTACCACACTCTCGCAGAAAATCAACGTCTGAGTAGTAGCAATTTGTTACTGCGCTTCGTTCGGTGAGCGAGAGAGCCGAAAGCCCAACTTTCTGAGGGTGTTTGTGTGTGGAGGGTTTTGGTGGTGCCCTTGGTATCACCGAGCCTCAATGCAGGCATTCACACTCCCTTCACTTTCTTCGCGGTAGGCAGCGACCCTGTAAAGGTCCATGAGCGGCAGCAACACTTACCATCAGGTGTACTGCTTGCTCGTTTGTCACCGTTGGCAATAAAAAAAAAAGTGTGGGTAGGTTACGGGGCCGCGCGCCGCCCATTTGTCGCCCCGGACGGAGCCTGGCGGCGGGTGCACTGACCGTGGCCCAACCAAAAAAAAAATATATGGTTTGAAATGGTGATGATGATCGCAAAGTATTTTAATTAGTTTTTTCATTAAATTACAAGACAAGGAGAAGATGTCTCGTGTTAATACCACCTGAAATTCATATTTTGAGGTTCGCTTGTAAATGATTAGAAAAAATGTGCCAAAATTAATAACGGAAAATATTGCAAGTTGTATTTATAAATTATAAAAAAGTTGTCTCTCCGGCGGGGAATCGAACCCCGGTCTCCCGCGTGACAGGCGGGGATACTTACCACTATACTACCGAAGACTTGCTGAGTAATGTTGAAATTAATATTCTGTTATTGGATGAAATGATACTGTGGACTCTACCGCGTTTAGAGAGGCACTCGCTTTATCGCCATTTGTGCTGAATCCTCGTTTCATCATCATCATCGCAGCCCACATACGTCCCACTGTTGGGCTCGGGCCTCCTCCACAAGAGAGTTTTCAATTTAGAGTTTTCAATCTTTCGCACTGTTCTATACCTAACTATTATATCCTTTAGTCGTCTTTTATGTCACCCACGGGCAAGGGAGTGGTGAATTGTATTCTTACGTCGTCACCACACGGGAAATTCAACAATATTTAGTCGTAATTCGTCATGCAGAAAATTTGATTGGCCCATGCGTTCATATATACCGCTGAGAAGAGACAAAAGAACAATTCTTCTCATATGGAGTCTTATCGATACCGCTTGAGAAAAGTTTGATTTAGAATTTAATTTCATGATATATTCATACGATGAGAATTTCCCCCAGAGTTGAGATTTATTCCTTAAATTTTATTCTAGCCTTCTAAACGAGGATTTCCGTGTGGTGACGGAGTAATAATACAATTCCCCACTCTCTATCTTGCCCGTGGATGTCGTATACGACTATGGGTGTATGCACATAACATTTATCCAAGAGAAGGAAAACTCGAAATGAAACCCTATATCAACATGCCTGATCAGCATGGTATAGTAGATCAAATTTCCTCCCACGATGAAGGAGGCCCGAGCCCTATAGGGGACGTAAATAAGCTCATATGATGAGATGATGATTGTTGAACAGATTCCTTATGGTCTAAGATCCCGCTATACAACGACCTTCACCGAGATGCTTATTTGATGAAACTTATTTTTTATGTAATTTAATATGTCAATAAATATATTGCATATGGGTTGCCTAACAAATTTTAGTCCAGAGTATGATTCATTAATTTTTTTTTGTACATTGCACCGGTTTGGTTATTAGACAAATTCTATACCAATCGAAACTATGAAGCCCATAGAATATGCAAGCGTCGATCAGACCGGTGCAAAATGCTAGTATCGATTTATCTGTTTATACCTGGCTACCCGAGAGTTGTGACCGGAAAAGAATAGGCAATCTAACGTTTGCATATTCTATGGGCTTCACACTTTCGATTGGTATAGAATTTGTCTAATAATCAAACCGGTGCAATGTTAAAAAAAAAAAAAATTATTAATTAATCATAATGTATTTTTTTTTGGGTGGGTTGCGGTCGGCGCGCTCCTTGCACCACTCCATCCAGGGCGACAGAGGGGCGTAAGCACGCACACCCGCAATCCACCCCATGTGCACGTCGCCATCGTCGTTGGGCTGACCACCGGAGTAGGGTTACTTGTCATCAGTGGTAATTAATCATACTCTCAACTAAAATTTGTTAGGCAACCCATATGCAATATATTTATTGACATATTAAATTACATAAAAAATAAATTTCATCAAATAAGCATCTCGGTGAAGGTCGTTGTATAGCGGGATCCTATACTATTATATTTGATTAATACGAAAAAATTGCGGCAGCGGTAGTCAGTATAAATTTTACAATATAATTAATAGCGACAATTACAGATATAGACAATTTATTATTGTATGTACTGTAGTAATAATAATGTGACAGTAATAAAATATCACAAGTTATGTATATAAATAATTGCAATGGTATAAAAGAGAATCTCTCCGGCGGGGAATCGAACCCCGGTCTCCCGCGTGACAGGCGGGGATACTTACCACTATACTACCGAAGACACGTCTTGGTTAGTTGAAATTGGTACTCTGTAAATGCAATATAAATAGAGTAGGTATTTTTATTTGGCAGTTTGCCTTTAAGTCATTATATCTATTCAACGACTTTATTTTATTTTTTTTTTATGGGTGGGCTATGGGAAGCACACACGCGGTCCATTCCGTCCGAAGCGACGAAAGGACGGCGGGCCCATAACCCACCTGTACCCACATCGCCTTCGTCGTTGGGCCGACCACCGTAGCAGGGTGACTTGTCGTCAGTGGTCGGCCCGACGGAATACCCTTTCGGGTACTCTCACCTCTTGACGTCCCTGTCCCGGAACGCACAGGGTCTATTCAAAGACTGAAGAATATTTCTAAATAGCATGGCATCTAGCCTAATCCGTAATAATCGTTATCTTTATGAATTTTGGAGACCAAATGGAAAAGTAATCGTGGAAAAAATAATATCTATATCTTCTGACATTGATTCCTTCAGACATCGATTGCAATAATAGTATAGTAATTAAGATCTATTGGTATAAAACAGTTGTGATGTGATCAATAATTTGCCACACTTGATAATGCTTTGTCCACAAGTTATTGTTCCGAATGTAATTTGTGTCCGATAATTTTAAGTTTTGTAAAGTCTCCCGTAATATAAAAATGAGTTTCTTAGTGCAGAGTGTAATTAAAAAAATACGTTTAATGGTATTTGACGTAAATGTTGATAGATAATGATTTCTGATGTTTACGCGAGTATTATACATTTTAAATAAAACTACTTTACGGATTTTATCGCGTTTGTATTTGATTTTTGATTACCCGACGTTTCGATCACTTTACAGCGTTCATGGTCACGGGTGGACTAAGATGTCTCACGTCCAACAAGTCAATATCCTAGTTAATATCCTGTTATAAACATTATTAAATACAAATCCAAAAAGACCACCACAAGACTGCAAGACACTGTGAGCTCATACTGTATAGATTTGACCCACAATAATAATAACTAAAAATAATTTTATAAATTAAAACCTTTTAGTAACATAAAGTAAGCCGCCTTCAAAATTAACATTAATTTAGCATCATGTCACCTGAGTTTTCTTGCCGGATCTTTCTCAGTGTGACCGTGTTCCGATCCGGTGGTAGTATACTAGATTATTAGTTAGTTTTTTAAATATAATTACTATTAACTAGCAACCCGCCCTCGCTTTGCTTCGGTTATAGGTTATAGTCGTTTTATCCGCGTAGTTCCCGTTCCCGTGGAAATACCGGGATAAAATATAGCCTAGTTTACGCCCTGATATTATAGCTTTCCATTGGTGAAAGAATTTTTGAAATCGGTCCAGCCGTTTTGAAAATTACCCGGAACAAACAGACAGACAGACAAAATTTTTTTAATTGCTATTTTAGGTATAGGTGTCGTGCAAATAACCGTGTGAGCATGAAAAAAGTCTATTATTTTGACATTACAAACAGACACTCCAATTTTATTTATTGGTATAGATTTATTGGTATAGATTTTAATGTTCAATTATTACTAACCATAAACAATATAATTTTTTCATATAGAATCATTTTCTTCTTACAGTGTAAGCAATAAATTTTGTATCAAAATGTGGGTCAATATTTAATAACTAATTTCTGTATCGGGTAGATAATTATAAATTTTCTGCCGTAACGATGACTTGTTGGACGTGAGACATCTTAGTCCACCCGTGACCATGAACGCTGTAAAGTGTTCGAAACGTCGGGTAATCAAAAATCAAATACAAACGCGATAAAATCTGTAAAGTAGTTTTATTTAAAATGTTGATAGATATTACACATGAATTAGAAAAAAAATCTCAAAACACAATATATTGTTATAAGTTATACAACAACTATTATCAGTACCGTTACTGACTAGAGGGACCTATGAGTATTATAAATCAGAAATATGATATTTGTTAACTCCAAAAATCAAAAGTACCTTTAGGCCAAACTCGAGATTTCTCACTACTGTATTAAAGTATACATTGAAAGGTCCTTTATACAAACTGTCGTCGTTATAACTTCAAGCTCGAGCCATTAAAGCACAAACAAAGTTGGATAACTGTTTGAAAGTTCCTTAGTTCCCGATTAGAGGGACTAGGATTTACAATTTATGCGAGACAAAACCGAATTTAACGACTTCTAATTTCGATGTTATATTCATTGCTTTAGTTATATTAGGAGGTAAAGAATGCAGTGTAAATAAAGTTTCTGTGTAGTAACAGAGTAAAAATACTACCACCGATAAGTTGCCTGTGGGTGTAGTAAAAGATGACTGTAAGATGTAATATGGAAATAACATTGGTGCAAGAGATAGAAAACTCGAAATAAAACCCTATACCAACCAGTTCCCGTGGGTGACGAATCGATCCGTATGGGGACGGAGTAAGAATACAATTCACCCAGATACCCGTGGGTATCATAAAAGACGACTAAAAGATATATTAAGCATATGACATCTACGCCTAGCAACTCTCGGCACCGAGGAGATTGTCAGGCGGATCGAAGCGCTGGGGTTCAGGGTAGCCCTGGAAAAGACGGAGGCCCTTTTATTCCATGGCCTCCGTACCGCCGGGCCTCCCGCCGGCGCTTCGATCACCGTGAAGTCTGTCACCATCAGCATCCAGGCCCACATGAAGTACTTGGGCCTGGTGCTCGACGGGCATTTTTGGTTCCGGGAGCATCTCCATCGACTTGTTCCCCGGCTTGTCGGCGCGGCGTCCGCCCTTTCGCGGCTGATGCCAAATGTGGGCGGATCCAGCACTACGTGCCGACAGCTGTACACAGGGGTGATCCGGTCGATGGCTCTGTACGGCGCACCGGTGTGGGCGGGGTCCCTGACCGTCTGGCTGAGGGCCCTCTTGAGGCGACCACAGAGGGTCATGGCGGTCAGGGCCATACGCGGTTACCGCACTGTGTCGACGGAGGCAGTGTGCCTTCTGGCCGGAACTCCCCCGTGGGACCTGGAGGCGGAGATGCTCGCCGACATTTATCGGCGGGTGTCGGAGACGCGCGCCCGCGGCGGCATGGTCTCCCTGCAGGAGATCACCGCCTGGCGGGTCGACGCCCGCCGAGGAGTCATTGCCCGTTGGGCAGTCCGGCTGGAGAGTCCTCGGTACGGTGTCAGGACCGTCGAGGCCTTCCGGCCGGTGCTGATGGAGTGGTTGGAGTGGACGTACGGGGTGCTTTCCTTCCGACTGGTGCAGGTGCTTACGGGGCACGGGTGTTTTAGGAAGTACCTGCACAAGATTATCAGGCGGGAGAGCACACCGTCCTGCCACCATTGCAGTTGCGACGAGGACACGGCGCAGCACATGCTCGAGGAGTGTGCTGCATGGGAGGGGGAGCGCCGTGAACTCGTCGCGATTATCGGTGCCGACCTGGCGCTGCCGACCATCGCCAGGGAGATGCTCGACAGCGTCAGGAACTGGGACGCGGTCGCCGCCTTCTGTGAGGCCGTAATCTCACGGAAGGAGGCGACGGATTGTGTGCGAGTACAGTTCCTATTCGGCGACACGTTCCGCCGCCGGCGACTCGGGCGGCGCAGGCGCGAGTATCTGCGCCTAATGCCGCCCTAGCCGAGGCCGCGGGTAATCGGACCGGGTAATTGTCCGTCACCCGTAGAGAGGCTGACCGCGCGATGGCGACCGACGTCCCAGTACGTCGAGAGGTGAGGTTACCCGAAAGGGTATTCCGTCGGGCCGACCACTGATGACAAGTCACATCTGCTCCGGTGGTCGGCCCAACAACGAGGCGACGTGGGTACGGGTGGGTTATGGGCCCGCGCGCCGTCCTTTTATCGCCCCGGACGGACAGGACCGTGCGTGCGCTTACCATAGCCCACCCATAAAAAAAAAAAAAAAAAGCATATGACATCTATGCAAGAGATGGAAAACTCGAAACAAAACCTTATACCAACTTGTCTCACCAGCATGGTATAGAAGGTCAATTTCCCTCCTATTATGGAGGAGGCTCGAGCCTAGCAGTGGGACGTATATGAGCGGAAATGATGATGTATGACCAACCAGTATGAACAGCGTGGTGTAGTAGACCTAACACATACCTCTCCAATGACAAAGGTGACGTTATAAAGAAGAACATTTTCAATCTATAACAAAACGTGGTCATACTACTTTCAAGATACTTTATACTCCAAGTCTTCATACTTTCTTCACTAACTATCTCTGGTATTTAATTGTTATGAATCCATTTCATCCCAGTTTTATAAGAAATATGAATAAGAAAACGCTTCGACTTTTGAATCAGCTTTGAAGAGTATTTTGCAAATTGGTTTTTCAAAGATATTATTTTTAACTGCCTCGTTGATTGCTGAATGTGAGATAGCTATTTTCATATTTATTTAATCATCATTCATCATAATCATTCCAGGTCATATACGTATCACGTAAAAAAAAAAGGTCATATACGTATCACTGTTGGGCCGAGCCTTCTCAACAATAGGAGGACAATTGACCTTACTATACCATGCTCATTAGCTAGATTGGTATAGGATTTTATTTCAAGGTTTCCTTCGCTTCCATGGATGTTATATGCTTACCACTGCGATTGCGACAGGGTGAGTACACCGTCCTGCCACCACTGCGATTGCGACGAGGACACGGCGCGCCATACGCTCGAGGCCTGCGCAGCTTGGGCAGTGCAGCGCTGTGAACTCATCGCAATCATCGGTGCAGACCTGACGCTGCCGGCTATCGCTAGGGCGATGGTCGACAGCGTCGGGAATTGGGACGCGGTCGCAGCCTTCTGCGAGACAGTGATCTCGCGGAAGGAGGCGGCGGATCGCCTGCGCGAGGAGCGCAGCGTCGATGAGGAGATCCGCCGCCGGCGACTGGGGCGGCGTAGGCGCAACTACCTGCGCCTCATGCCGCCCTAGCTGAGGCCGCGGGTGACGTGACCGGGGATTAGACCGTCACCCGCCGAGAGGCCGACCGCGTGAGGAAAGACCGACGTCCGCCCCGATGGGGGGGACGTCGGTCGATAGGAGGGTACCCCAATAGGGGGTATTCCGTCGGGCCGACCACTGATGTCAAGTAACCCTGTTCCGGTGGTCGGCCCAACGACGAAGGCGACGTAGTTTTTGGGTGGGTTGCGGGAGTTGCGTGCTTAATCCCCTCTGTCGCCCTGGACGGAGTGGTGCGGAGGCGCGCCGACCGCAGCCCACCCACAAAAAAAAAAAAATGGATGTTATATGCTTACTATACCCTCAGTCGTCTTTCACGACATCGACGGGTAATATAAGGAGTGGTGAATTGTATTCTTATTCCATCACCACACGAATTATTTATTTAATGATGATCGGTAATTTACGATACGAAATTTAAAAAAAATAATAATTCGCCTTTGCATTATATATTTTATGTCAGCTATACTCTAAGTGTGTTCCGCGGAACCCTAGGGTTCCGTGATACCTCTGTCGGGGTTCCGCAAGAATTTAGAAATAAAAAAATCAAAACACCTCTCTCTGGTCGCTCCGCGGCTGTGCGGACTCCGCGGCCGCGCGGAGACAAAACGCTATGAATGTTATTTATTTATTTATTTGTATTTGTATAAGCTTGTGTTACATTAGCTGGTACAATATCTCATAAGTTTGGTCTCAACAATTTTATACTTGTACAACGCGTTCGCTCTAAGTTTGCCGGTCTGTGGAATGCGCGTACCCTCCCCCACGTGACAACAAAACTTATAATGTGTCATAGTTTTACCCAAATATCTAACGTACACAATTTTTATTGTTACAATTAAATAAAAAATTTCGAACGTCATACACTCATACCTATCGCCAGCGGCAAACTTAAAACGAGCGGGTAGTATACTTGTAAGCGCTCAGTCTCTTTGATAAAAGCCGCCTCTGAATTAGACGCTATAGTTGTCAACTAGCGACTTTCGTCTCTAACTTCAAAGGATAAAGTCGATATTGTTTACAACGCTATTTTTAAATTTCTGTTTTTATTTTTGCTTTTTGTTTATCAAAGGTGCCGACTCGAGTATTTTCGAGAATATTTGAGATCGAGTCTAGGACTAAGTATAAAAGCGGCGATCGCGCGTTGGCGTCGTCAGAGAGCCCTCAGCGCTCACCCATAGTCCGAGATAAGCTGTCAAGGCCATCTGCGGCCAACAGCTAAAAACACACACAAAAAAAAAAAAAAAAAAAAAAAAAAAAAAAAAAAAAATGTTGGCGTCGTCAAATCATTCCGCGTCGGAGACCCGTAGCGCACGGACGTGCGCCTCGCTGCTCTCCATTTCGCCGCGCTCACCCCGCACCCGCCCCCTGCGGTCGTGCGTTCTCGCTCCGTCTTGCTCGCTCTCGCAGCGAACTACGCGTCGCGTCAAGCCGCCATCTTGTTCAACGTCTGTGGCCGTTCAGTGGCCCGCTCCGGGTGGCCGTGTATACGGTTGTCTGTGGCAGTTTCGCTGTTTGGACGCAGGTGTTGCCGGATCCCAACTGCACGAGTCGACTTTCTCAAGACGTCGAGTGCAGATTTCTACCGTTGGTAG
This sequence comes from Lymantria dispar, assembly GCA_032191425.1. Taxonomy (NCBI): domain Eukaryota; kingdom Metazoa; phylum Arthropoda; class Insecta; order Lepidoptera; family Erebidae; genus Lymantria; species Lymantria dispar. The sequence goes on along the minus strand of CM063465.1, from coordinate 14,413,620 downwards.
ATAAAAAGTCAACCTATTTTGGCCCCCTCAGGGCAGAAAACCATATTGTTTGGTCCCCGGCGGAAACCTCACGGTGTCAACGAAGCCGGGTGAGGCAAGGCCCCGATTTGCCTGCCGAGCCCCTTCAGGGCAGAGCTAACAATCGGAAGGGGTTAGAGCATCCGGCCTTGGGGGATCTCCTAGTCGGACCTAATCTACGGCTTTTCAACATTTTTCTGCGAAGGCCTAACGCCCCAAGCAGCTAGGAACCTATCGCACATTAAGATTGGCGAAGGATTACAAGCTTAGGGCACACTAATTAAGTACTCATCCTCCCGACCTGCACCCGGTTGGGAGGGACACGCACCACACACAACCCAGGGTACCCCACCCAGGGCGCTAGGTTTTTTATACTCCCTCCTAATTATCGTTTTCTGTTTTTTCCGTTAGACCACGATGGCGGAAAAAACCATTACGATTGACGCCCTTCTGGCAATTCCAGAAATTAAAGCATATATCGCTCAACATTTCGGAGCGATAACAATCCTCCCTCCGCAACCGAAACCCGCTCGATCCACCACCCAGCCGCTCGAACCGGAACTACCGGCCGTCGGTACGGCGATGGAAACAGAGTCTGCTTTTTCCTCCTCAAACTCGTCTTCCTCCTCCTCCGAGTCGGAAGATTCGACCAATGAGGGTTCATTCATCGAGGTCCGCTCTCGCAAACGGAGCAAAAGGACCAAAAACATCAAAGAGGCCCCCTCTAAGACCCCAAAAATCAAGCAGACTGACTCTGCAACAACTTCTGCCGCAGCCCCGCCTGCAACGACCGCCACGGCCGCTCCGGCCCCCCCAGTCGTCTCACAGGCAGCCCTAACCGCTGCCCCACCACCTACGGACAGCAACACCGTCGCCCCACCGACGGTCAAAAAATCACTCGCTCCGCCGCCCCTATATATTAGGGACAAGGAGAAGTGGCTAGCCATCTCCGCATGGCTAAACACTAACAGGATTTCGTATAAATCTGCGAAATCCACCCCCCAAGGTATACGAGTGGACCTTCACTCGTCAGCCGACCACCGTTCTGTATCAAAAATGCTAGGGAATCAACAGATTCCCTACCATACGTACACCCTCCCTGAAGCCAAACTTCTGCGTGCTGTAATACGCAACGTACCGAGGGAAATTGAGACCAAAGAGATTCTAGAATCTCTTAAAACCCAGGATCTACCGGTTGTAGAAGTACACCGGATGATCCGGGGTAGGGGTCGTTATCCCCTCAACATGATACTCGTCTGCCTTACAAATAACGCAGAGGGTAAAGGTATTTTTAAAATCAAGACCATCTGCGGTCTATCTGGGGTCTCGGTTGAACGCCCGCATAAAAATGGCAACCTGGCACAATGCCACAAGTGCCAACTGTATGGACACTCGTCCAAAAACTGCTTTGCCCGTCCTAGGTGCGTTAAGTGCCTAGGTGACCATCACACCTCTCAGTGTGAACGGCCAAAGGACATCTCACTCTGCAAAGAGCCACCAGCGTGTGTTCTCTGTGGCGAATACGGACACCCGGCTAACTACCGCGGCTGCCCAAGAGCGCCGAGGAGGTTAGTCCGCCAGCCCAACACAAATGGCAAGGCCTTGTACTATAACAAGACCTTCGTCCCAGCCCCCTTACCAACCCACAATGCGTGGGCTCGCCCCCTGCTAACCAGCAAGGAGGCTTTCCCAACCCTGCCCAACAGGCAGCCCGCTGCCCCACCCGCAACATCTCAACCCAAACCACCAACAACCGGGCCAAACCAACCCACCGGTGGTAATCCCAAGCCCCCTCAGGGCGCCCCCCTTCCTATCGTCGTCGCTAAAAGCGCGCCCCCAAAAGCCCCCCAAGGACTAGATCCAGATCTAGCCCTGGTGGCCAACTTCGCAGCTCAAATCAATTTCACGGAAATCCGCGAAATTGCAGCCGAATTAAGAAGGAACGAGGGAAACAACCTCGCCCTCCTCAATACCGCAATTAAATTTGCCCCCACGTTAGAGCGTCTAGGTTCGCTTAAATTCAAATAAAATGGATAGGTACACTCCAGGCAGAGTTAAACCCAGACACCTCAAAATAGGGACATTCAATGCCAATAGCCTAACCCAACAGAGGGATGAAGTAGGCACATTCCTTCGGGAACACCAGCTCGACATCTTGCTAGTACAAGAGACGTTCCTTAAACCATTTAACAAGGACCCTAGAGTCGCAAACTATAATATAGTTCGCAACGATAGGACAACCTCACCAATGGGCGGAACGCTTATCTACTACAAAAGGTCGCTGCATTGCACACCTGTGGATCCGCCCCCTCTCATGTACATTGAAGCTTCAATTTGCAGGCTAGCCCTCTCAGGCCATCAGCCTATCACCCTTGTATCCGCATATCTCTCTCCCAATAGAGAACATTCGAAACAGTTGGTTGAAAAAGATCTAAAAGCCTTGCTAGAATTGGGAGGCGCCGTCATCATTGGCGGTGACCTTAACGCCAAGAACACCTCTTGGAGCTGTCAAAGTTCCAATACGAGGGGCAAGACTTTAGAGCTATTCGCTGACAGACTGGGATTTGATGTCATAGCGCCCATAGAGCCGACACACTTCCCCTTTAACGTTTCGCACAGGCCGGACATACTCGATATCTTTCTTCTCAAAAACATAAACCTTCGTTTATGTTCAATAGAAGTTCAACACGAGTTAGACTCAGATCACCGCCCAGTGACTTTGGAATTAGCCTCACGTACCCCCGGCCCCTCAGGCCACAAAAACGAAAGGACCAAGATAGCGACTGACTGGGCACGGCTAGAGAAAAATCTCAAGTCAACCTCGTCGGTCCACCTTGATCAAATTCCCAAAGACATTACGTCTAAGGAAGATACCTCTCAGGCGATCGACTCGCTCACAAGTCACGTGCAGTCGATAATGGACGACTGCTCGCGGCCGGTACCAGATACGAGCGATCGTAAATGGCACCTGCCAGACGACGTCCGTGACTTGTTGAGACGGAAAAACGCCGCGACACGCGCTTATGACCGCTACCCTACGGAGGACAACCGTACCCGCCTACGGTCACTCCAGAGGGAGGTTAAACAAGCAATTAAAAAATTGAGACAGAGCAAATGGGACGCCATGATCGAGGAGCTAGAACCCTCTCACACAGCCTTTTGGCAGCTTTCCCGCTCACTCAAAAAAGACATCGTGTCCACTCTCCCTCCTCTCACCAGACCCAACCAGTCTCCGGCATTCATGGACGATGAAAAGTCAGAATGCCTGGCCGACTGCTTGGAGCTTCAGTGTACGCCGAGTACACTACACCCCGACGCCGCGAATCACCGCTTCATCGCCGACGAAGTGGAACCTCGTAACACTCTCTCGCGCTCGTTAGGAAACGACAGCCCCGATCAGCCAATCCCAGCAGTGACCACCGATGAGGTCGAATCGTTAGTCAGGGGTCTCAAAACCAGGAAAGCCCCAGGTTCGGACGGAATCTCAAATAAAGTCATTAAATTATTCCCCGCCCACTTGATAATCCTGTTGTGCTGCATCTTCAATGCAGCACTAAATAATAACATCTTTCCTGCGCAATGGAAAGAGGCCGTGGTAATAGGAATCCACAAACCCGGCAAGCGCCGTACCGAACCTAGTAGTTACCGCCCGATTAGTCTACTAAGAGGTCTAGGCAAGATCTACGAACGAATAGTTCTCAGTAGACTACGTACATTCGCCGAGGCTAACAACCTCGTTCCCGACGCACAGTTTGGCTTTCGAGCTAAACACAGCTGCGTACAACAAGTTCACCGTTTGGTAGAATACACGAGTAGTCAGTTCACCATGAACAGATATACGGGTGTATTATTCCTAGACGTAGCGAAAGCATTCGACAAGGTTTGGCATGAAGGCCTAATCTACAAACTCTATCTCCTCAAGATCCCTCACTACTTAATTCTCATTATACATGACTACTTAAGTCATCGCAGCTTTCGCTACAGGGTGGAAGGGACGTTGTCGACCTCCCACCCTATCAAGGCCGGCGTCCCTCAGGGGTCGGTCCTCTCCCCATTTCTCTTCACGCTATACACTAGCGATATGCCCAAATTCAACCGGGTACATAAAGCGCTTTACGCTGATGACACCGCACTCTTTTGTGCTGGTAGATCCCCGACAACAGTAGCCAAGACTCTCCAAACAGCGGTTACCGCCCTAGCCAATTGGTTTAGGAAATGGAGATTAGAAATCAACCCCGAGAAGAGTCAGGCGGTCATGTTCACTAGACGAACTGCCCGTTCCTACTCTATCGATAGCATTCCCCCCCTTAAAATTTTCAACAAGCCGGTCACTTGGACCAGGCAGGCCAAATACTTGGGTGTGACCCTTGACGATCGACTCAGCTTCGCCCCTCACATAAAGAAAGTCCGCGCACGGGCAGCCTTTGTGATGGGCCGTCTCCACTGTCTACTCAACTCTAGGTCGCGTATGCCCCTGAGTAGCAAAGTCCGACTTTACACCACCTGCATACGGCCTATCATGACCTATGCCAGCGTGGTGTTCGCGCATGTTAAGCCACACAGGATCCACAGGCTACAGACACTACAAAATCGTTTCATGCGCCGAGCTACGGGAGCACCGTGGTTCATACGAAACGTCGATCTCCACATCGACCTCGAACTGCCGACCATCAAGCAGTTTATGAAACGGTGCTCTCAGAGCTACTTTGACTCTGCCATGACACACCCCAACCAACTAGTGGTTGGGGCGGCTTCCTATAGACCCTCCAAAATCTCCTCCATTCGACGTCCTCGTCACGTCCTCGACGAAGAGGACGACATTATCACACTCGCTCAACAAAGAGCCTACACGGCCCGCGAGGCCTTAACAAATAAATATCCGCGGTTCCGCCCTCGCCATCGAGGTGCGAAACCGCGCCGCGCAAAAGTCACCACTAAAAACGTGGGCACGCCCACTTTGCCTCCAGCGACGCCCCAAGCCGAGGTCCGTTCCCCACAGGGGGAGCCCTTGGGCGATGTCGCTTAGCATACTTTTCTCCGGGTTGAGAGCCCTCAGCGCTCACCCATAGTCCGCGTCAAGCTGTCAAGGCCATCTGCGGCCAACAGCTGTACACACACAAAAAAAAAAAAAAAAAAAAAAAATTGGCGTCGTCAGTTGATGATTAGCGTTCGGAGCGATAAGTTACTACCTACTTACAAGCTCGCTAGCGAGAAACTAGTGTTCATTGTTTTACTGCCTGCTGTATTCTGTTGTCTCAGTTTTATACATTTCTTCCCTGTAGGTTCTAAATTTAGTCTCTTATACGCAGTAACGATTGTGCATTATTTAAACCCCACTATCCTGACTTGTAACATTATAAATAAAGAAGAATGGAACGTTGGCTTAAAGGTGTTAAACGTGTTCCAACAACATCTTCTAATGACGCTGAATGTTCAAAAGCAATGCGCGCGGAGAATTTAGCAATCACCGATCCAGAAGATGATGCCACGAGTGCCACGACGTCAAGCTCGACGGTTTCAAAGACGAAAAAAAGGAAGTATGATGAATCTTATATCAGTTTCGGATTTGTTGATTCCAACGGCTCACCTCTCTGCATGCTCTGTAGTAAACTGCTTCCTAATAGTTCCATGGCACCTGCCAAATTGCGTCGACATTTAGAAACCGTACACCCCGAGACTAAAGACAAAAATAAAGAATTTTTTGTTCGCAAAAAAGATCAGTTATTAGAAAGTCAAAAAAATATGATGCATGTAACACAAACTACCAACGAAAAGGCCACGGAGGCATCATACTTAGTTAGCTATCGCATTGCACAAGCAGGTGAAGCGCACACTATCGCTGAGAAATTAATAAAACCATGTGTATTAGACATAACAAAATGTATGCTTGATGAAAAATCTGCAAAGCATCTTTCTACTGTTCCGCTATCAAACGATACTGTTTCACGACGAATCCATGATCTGGCAAGCTACGTCAAACAAGAACTAGTTACACGTCTACAAAATACACGATTCGCTTTGCAAATGGACGAGTCGACTGATGTCGCTGGTTTGGCTATCCTGCTGGTTATTGTGAGATATCCATATAAAAGTTCTTTTGAAGAAGACGTGCTTATGTGTTCATCGCTGCTTACAAACACTACCGGGGAAGAAATTTTTAATAAAATAAATATATTTTTTGAAGAACATAATCTCAGTTGGAACAATTGCATTGACATTTGTACAGATGGGGCCAAGGCGATGACAGGTAAAACAGCAGGAGCAGTGTCACGAATGAAAAATAAAGCGCCTAATTGTAGTTCCAGTCATTGTATTCTGCATAGACAAGCACTTGCGATGAAGCAAATGCCGTCTAATCTAAAATTAGTTATGGATGAAGCGGTAAAAATAATTAATTTTATCAAATCACGACCACTACAATCCCGATTGTTCTCATTATTGTGTGAAGATTATGGCAGCAAACATAAAACACTGCTGCTCCATACAGAAGTGCGATGGCTGTCTCGGGGAAAAACTTTAACAAGGCTATTTGAACTTGGAGCCGAGTTACAAATGTTTCTTTCAGCAGATACTTCTTTAAATTTGAAGGACCGTTTGTATGATAAAACTTGGTTGTTCCGATTGTCTTTTATGGCGGATATCTTTCAAAAACTTAACGAATTAAATTTATCGTTGCAAGGTAAACAGACAACAGTGTTTCAGGCCTATAATAAAGTAACTGCTTTTAAAAGAAAATTAGATTTTTGGATCATTTGCATTGGTAAGAAAGAAATAGAAAGTTTTACGTTACTCAGTGAGTTTGTTAGCGAAAACGACTCAGAAATGTTTGAAGATAATGTGTTTGAAGAATTGGTCCAATATCTCAGTTCGATGCGCGCATCTTTTGAAAAGTATTTTCCCGAAGAACACAATACAAAAATTAAAGTGAACTCCTGGATTCATAATCCTTTTTTACCCAACTTGGAAAAGCCTGAAAACATGTCAAATGAGATATATGAATCTCTTTTAGAAATGTCATCAGACACAAGTATGGAGTCATTGTTCAAAACGACGCCTCTTAATGATTTTTGGTGCAGAATCCAAGATGAATATGCAATGCTTGGCCAAATGGCTCTGGATATTCTTCTCCCGTTCCCAACTACATATTTGTGCGAAACAGGATTCTCTACCTACGCAGCCACGAAAACAAAATATCGCAATAGACTGGACGCCGAAGCTGATATGAGACTCCAACTTTCTTCCATCAAACCTGATATCAAGCAATTGATGAAAAATAAAAAACAGTTTCATACCTCCCACTAGTTAGATTTTTTCTTTTTTAATGTTTTCTATTATTGTCCTTACCAAGTGGTGAAGTAAATAATAATTAGTAACTGATACATTGTACTTTTATTATGCTGATTAATATAGAATACACTTATAAAAATAATTGTTTTATTGTAGGGTTCCATCAAGTATTTTGCTTCCCAAAAGGGTTCCGTCATTTAAAAAGTTTGAGAACCACTGTTTTATGTAAGTCATAATATCGTTCGTCGTTCAGATGTTGCCGGCCAAAACTGGACTTAGGCATCTATATATTAATACGTGAAGCAAAAACTTTGTAGCCCTTTTTAGGAAAATTACGTGAACGGACAGGTATAAAATTTGGCACAGTTGAAGTATCTGACCACTGACGACAAGTAACCCTGATGGAGTGGTCGGTCCAACGACGAAGGCGACGTGGTGTTCGGGTGGGTTGCGGGTGTGCCTGCTTAGGCCGCTCTGTCGCCCCGGACGGAGTGGTGCGAGGAGTGCGCCAATCGCAACCCACCCCCAAAGAAGAAAAAAAAACAGTTGAAGTATATAATGAGGAGAAGTGCATAAAATCGAAATTTCATATAATAATGGATTAGAAATACATTAAATTAATTAAAGGTATTAGGCACACTACACACAATCGCTACACACACACGCACACATACCTACGCTTATACACTCTTCTTCTTCTTCTTCTTCTTGAGTAATGGCAATAAGCTACAATTATTATGAGCTATTGGTGGCAGTGTCAAGTTATAATATATATTCTTCACATCTTCAGTCTTCGTTTTTTAGTCTTAGTCGTTACCATGGATTAGGTGCTGAGAACCAATCCATGGTTCCTCTGGGAATTTTGGCAGAATATAAAAATGCACGCAATTCTCTATTATAACCTATTCACTATATTTTAACATTTTGTCCGCATTATATTACATAAAATATCAGCAAAATTATTTAATATAACACAGTAAAACACTAAAATAATGAATAAAAGATAAAAGCGCTACATGACATTTTGACATTCGCGTCAAAATACCATAGGTAGGTTTCTTCTTCTCCTTATTTGGTGGCAATGAGCTACAATAATATGAGCTATTGGTACCAGTGTCGAGTTATTATATTGTTAATTCACATCTTTAGTCTCCGTCTTTCAGTCAGTCGTTAGCATGATTTGTTGCTGATAACCAAGTCATGCCTTCTCTGGGAATTTTGGCAGAATGTCAAAATACACGCAATTCACTATTATATCATATTTACTACATTCCAGCATTTTATCTGCATTATGTTACATAAAATATCAGCAAAATTATTATCACCATAAAACTCTAAAACAATGAATAAATTTAAAAGCGCTACATGCCATTTTAACATTTTCGTCAAAAGTCTTATACACTTTTGTTTACGGTTAAAATCTCTGGTCGAACTAAATATCAAACAATCATAATTATGATGATAATTTTTAATAGACATTTGTACTTATATATTAGTTATTAGTGAGATACAGCTTGCTCAATATACAATTATGCATAAATAAAATTAAAAGAAAATTGTGTAGCAGAAAAAATTATTTAAATGAATTATGGTCAAATTTCGACCACTCGGCGATCACTAGTCTCCATAAAACGCCACATGATGCGCTCATCCATTGGAGAAATTATTGTCATAATCGCCTTCATGCTTGGCAATCGGGTTGACGATTGCAATAATAGGTATCTTTAAATATTATAAAACAAAGTCCCCGGCCGCCTCTGTCTGTCTGTCTGAATGCGATGAACTCAAAAACTATTAAACAGATTTTCATGCGGTTTTCACCAAATGACGGAGTGGTTCACGGGGAAGGTATTTATGTATAATATATCAATGTTTTGTGTAAATTGGTTGGAATATGACGATAATTCTTGAAGAGGTCGGCAAAAGTCAAGCCGCCTGGGAGCTTTTATCGAAAACGCTGTCTGTTCCGTTGGAGATATATCAAAACAATGTATAGTAGAATTGTGTATTTTTATAGGTCTAAAAAAAGTCATCGCTATCATATCTCTATCTTTTACGGACAATGTACAAAATCCATTTTAATGTTTAAGAAAATGGACACATTATAACGTGATTTGAAAGTTATTTAGATGCATAGGATATTAATCCTTATTCCCACGGGAACGGTAGCTACGCGGGTAAGGCGACTGAATCCGAAGCGAAGCGAGGGCGGGTTGCTAGTATTAAATATTTCTCAAGAGGACGCTGCTGTTTATTACTTCAGTGACCACTCAGCCGAATTTCACGAATGTGAAAAAGTGAAAACACCTCCTCTTTTTTACTCGTTGGTGTCGTAAAAGGTGATTAAAAGAAAATGATAAGCAGATAACATCGATACAAGAGAAAAATTTGACCTAAAACTCTATACCGGGTCGTTTAACCAGCCAATTTCTATCACATCGTAGAGATGGCCTTGGCCTAACAGTGTGACTTACATTAATGGGCTAAGATGATAATAATAATGATATGATATTTATAAGTACTACAGTATAAACCCTATCGAACTCAGTCCAGAAAAAGAATCGAATCGATTTCAATTTACCTTTAGACACCTTAGCTATTTTCTTAAGTCATCCATCTAAATGATTGAATCACGTAAGAATGATCGAACACCATCTTAACGTCTTATTCTGTTCATCTTAGACGCCATGTTTCATTTTTATATTGTGCACTAGACGTTAAAAGGGTTTCATTTGATGGACGACCTCAGAGCAATAATTCCTAAACATAAATATCTAAAGTTAAGAAAATTAAACTTTATTCAATCGGCATAAGATTGTAATGGACCGCAGTGTGATTTGGTTGAAATGGAAGTTGATACGAAACGATAACGGATTGGTTGTCATTGTCACTCATTGAAGATGTTCGGTTTTGTTGGAGCGTCCGAGCCAATTTGGGTCAAACGGATGACGTGGAACAAGTTTTTGTCCAATATTGCCATAGCGTAATAGAAACGATTTGCTTTTATGGCCCCGATTTTTCGATGTTATGAAAAATATTCATGTGATAACGTAGGTCGAGGTTCTTCACCTATGTAGTAGAACTTCTTAAGGGGCAAAATTTCGTAGCCATCACGCTTGGCAGGAGGGTGGGTAGCCCCAAAAATTTTTAAAAATCTTTAATGATAAAGCTCCTACCCAGCTACGTCGATGAGTGGTCCTTATAAGTCAGCTACAATTTCTACGCAAAAGTGGGATTAGTTTCACATTATTAGAGCAAGTCAATAAAAATTGGTTATACGTACTAATCTCTCTAATCCTAGGAATTCTTAGAAATTATTTTTACTACCGTCAGTCAAAGGATCTGTCGGTACAAATCCTTTGATTGACGGTAGTAAAAATAATGACGAGCACCAGTGTGCTCGGCACAAAGGCGATAGGAAGGTGATTCCTATACCGCAAGCAACCTTTCGTCGCCTTGTTCAGACGGTATAGAGAAAGATTGATATCCTATTATTGACTCTAGTTGGCTCTTTGTCTAATAAAGAAATCGAATATAAGACTTATCTAGTTAGTCGGTGACGATGTGAGAATTAATAGATAAAACATTTTCATTATCATCTTCTAAACTTTTCTTTAAAATTCTTGGCATTTTCCGCGCTAAATTCTGCATATTTTTCATTTTTTTCTTTCTCACATATTTCGTAAAATACGACTAAAAGATTTAAACAGATAACACTGCGTGGTGAAGTAAGTCACTGACACCCAAATTTAATGCGTTTGGCTAGGGTGGAATACTATTCAAATTATCCTCCAAACATAAAGGAAACTACAGTCCAAAAGTTCCATCGCTTTCTCTGTTCATATTTATCAACTGAGAAAAGGATTACCCCCCAAATTATCCTAATTCCTAGGATTAACCAACTAACTATTCATTTCATTAATATTCATAACTATTTTAACTACGCATGATTGGAATCTGTAAAGGAATTTTATTGGATTACAAGTTATAAGCTGTTATAACATTATTTGTAAGGTTCTAATATCCAAAACATACCAAGTAGGTAAGAGAGCAAATTTACATCGACCATGGGGTATAGTTTTATATTTTTATGTTGCCATTTATAAGGTTTGACGAAAGGAAAATTAACCATTTATGCCACGCTAGTGAGATGGATTAGTTCAGGATTTTGTTTCGATTAATTATTCCTTCCAGTGATATTGTACTCACTAGTTGTGTACTCGCTACTTATCTTTTTATTCGTTCTTTATTACTCCCATGGTAAAGGAAAACGTGATGAATTGTGTTCTTAGTGCATCATCATACAAAAAGAATCATTTTGATGGATAACGCTGCACAGATGACGGAGTAGACTAAGAACTAAAATTATACAGTCTTCAAATTATTGTTCTGATTCTGAGTGTAGTCCATGTCCCTTAATTGAATGCATTTACCGAAAATTTTTAAAAGATTATGTATTCAAGAATCTAGTTGAATAAGCAATTCGACTTAAACACGTTTAGCCGCCTTCAAAGGTAAGAGGCATTACAATATTAGCGTAAAACATACAAGCCAACGCTGAAAAAGTATAGACTTGTACAGAAAATTTAAAAATGACTGAAGGAAGACAAAAAAAATAATAGGTTAATTTTCTTTCTATTATAGAGGAGGCTCAAGCCCAACAGTGGGACGTATATGAGCTGAGCTGATGGTGATGGTCATTTTTATCATACTCTAAAATCTTCGCGTCGGCTAAAAGATACTCCCGAACTGACTTTACATAAATGTTACAAAATAACGGCTCAGTCACATTCAATATTCACAAATTTGACTGCACAAATGGCGTAGTGGTTAGGATACCGACGTGCCAGTGTCGCGGGTTCGAATCCCCGCTGGACAACACTTTGTGTGATCCACAAATTGTTGTTCTTATGTAATTTGTGTCCGTTAATTATATGTTTGTAAAGTCCCCCGCAACATAAGAATTATTCCCTTAGTGCCGGGCGTTGTAATTAAAAAAGAGAATAAAGTCCACAGCGTGTCTATAGAAATTTTCATTTCAAAAACACTAACAATACTTTTGTCGGTTTCGAACTTAAGTTATCAACGGTCCGGAATAGAATATCATTTGGCCTACAGGGTCCAAGTTAATATATTTATCCAATATTGGAACAAACCCTATCTTAAAATCTATATTATTAGAAGGGTATTACCGGCGTAAATTACCAAAGGTATTGCGCAGTTGCGCACAGATGTATTGAATGGGTCGTGCTGAGGTCGTTTTTACGATTTCAATTGACTTTTAAGATTAAAACGGCCAGCATTTTGCGAGTCATATGTGGTTATAATAAAGTTTTATTGAGGGAAATGGGAACGGGTCAGTGATATTAGTTTTATAATAGATTCTTTGTGATCGTTTGCAAATTTTTATAGCTAAGAACGATGGAGTCGAAAATTTAATTTTATAGTTACGCTTTTATCTCCGAAGACTCAGAGTGCGTTCGGCCGTATGTCAGGTAGAAGTTACCGACAAGGATAACCCGTCAGAAAGGCACTAGACAAAATTCTACTCAAAAGTCGACTACAGAGAAAGATAAAGAGACTATGGTTAGACAGTGTCCACCAATAATGAAGAGTAAATGGAGATAGAGTATTCAAAAGTTGCCTTTGGATTGGGCAGGCGATGGTATCTGAAAGGGCATTCCGAAGAGAAAGACTTGCGCGGTATCGGTGGTCTAAATGGCATTAGAGAGAGATTTAGGGTTATACACTGTCCTTTTGTACCGGCCAGGCCAATCTGAGCAAGGTGTGACAGGCGTATTGCCTGCCACTTAAAACACGAACTTATAGGTCTTTATATAATTTATCTATTTTTCAATTCCAAAAGATTCTTTCACGACATTTGTAAGATAAAATAGAGTGGATCACATTTTCCTTTAGTTTGTTTAATATGCGAAACTTAAAAAATTGTGTTCACATTTTTTTTCAGTAGCCGTAGTAGTAGTAGTAGTAGTTAGTAGTAGTAGTATCAATCTACGTTATTGTTCCATCCAATATCTTTATCTAATAATAAAAATGTAAGTCAAGTACTTTTTTCTAGATCAGAACATAAATAGTAAAATTAAGGTTTCGAAATCAAAGTCATCCTTTGCAAATATGATAACATATTTTTTTATTGTTTTTGAAGTCTGAACTACGCTGTTATATTAATGTACTTATAAGTTTTTTGTGGTAACGGAGTAAGAACACAATCCTTTTTTTTTATTGCAAACGATGGCAAACGAGCAAACAGTACATCTGATGGTAAGTGTTGCTGCCGCTCATAGAACTTTGCTAGGCCGCTGCCTACCGTAATTAAAAGCGGAAGAGTGTGAATGCGTGCAATGAGATTCAGTGATACTAAAGGCATCACTAAAACCGCCCACACGCAAACACCCTCAGGAAGTTGGCCTTCCGGCTTACCGAACGATATGCAAAACAAATTACTTCTACTGAAAATCAGCGTTGTGGTGTTACATTGACATCACAACAATTGCTGAGCAGTTATCCTTTATTATGCCGCAGCTGAGACGTTCATTCTATCACAATTATTATATCTCTTTATTTAGTTTATTAATTTTTTGTGTGTTTCATTTTGTAAGGTTTTTTTTATGTATTACTAACGTCTCTACTCTGTGACACAAAATAAATACTTTTCTTTCTTTCTTTCTTTCTACTACTCGGACGTCGATTTTCTGCGAGAGTGTGGTACTACCCCAGACAGATCGGCCCGCGGCTGTAGACAGACAGCACTCAGCGGTGTGATCCTACCACTACAGTACTACACCATCCCCTCTCTTGTCTATGGGTCTCGGAAAAGACGACTAAGGGATAAAATATGCATAAAACATCGATACAAGAAAGGGGTAACTCCAAACTAAACCTTATGCCAACATGTTTGACCAGCGTGGTATAGTAGTTGAAATTCATTCGCACATTAAAAAAGACCCGACGCCCGATAGTGAGACGTATAGGGGCCGAGATGATGATATGAAATACATAATCATTATCGTCATCTCTTTTCATATTTGTCCCATTGCTGAGTCGCGAGCCTCCTTCACAATAGGAGAGAAATTGATCTACTATACCACGCTGGTCATACCGGTTGGTATAGGCCTTTATTTCGACTATTTTTCTCTTGCATAGATGTTATGTACATATTACATCTCTTAATAGTTTTTTACGATACTCACTGGTAAGATAGGGGATGGTGAATTGTATTCTTACCGAGACAACACGTCATCATCATCATCTCAGCCTATATACATATGTCCAACTGTTGGGCACAGGCCTCCTCCATAATGGAAGGGGAATTGACTTACTATTCCACGCTGGTCAGACTTGTTAAAATAGGGTTTTGTTTTCAGTTTTTCTTCTCTTGCATAGATGTTATATGTATATTATATCCCTTATACTCGTTCCAACCATTTATTTTACTTTTGGCAGGTCGAATTCTGATCAATTAGTGTTGTACCAATGTATTACGGATACTATGTTTTGTAATAATCGATTTTAGTCAGGAAGAACTTTTAATCGATTTAACACGGATATTTTATTTTTGCTTAAATACATATTTCATATTATTTAAAAACTTCACTTCTGTAAATATATTTGTTATTTGGGCACATTAATTTTTGCATACCCACTAATTCAGTCCTCCCAAAATATTTTACTTTGTACTTTGCAAAATAAAAAATAACTACTTTATGAAGCATTCTTCCATTAAGCGGGGTCCGCTGCTCCAAACTTTACTTAGAGACAATAGCGCCCTCGTCTGCGGTAGTAAATCACTAATTTTCTCATCCAGCCTACCCCTTTTTTTTTAAGCCGAATTGGCAACACTGAACGGCACGCCGGCGACGCCATTTTGTTGTGTTGTCTGTCACTCGCAACAAGACTCCCGTGCTAGTCACATTTCTGTTCGCTGAGTGCTCTTTCATATTTTTCATACGCTGTGTTGAGTATTTATATTCCACCGTATTGATTTCATTGTTCTTACTTTGATTGAGTTGAGCGTATCGTTCCTCCCAGTAAGATTTTACTTGCAAAATGCCGAAAGGTATGGTGCTTAAAGGACAATCCAGAGAGTTAGTGCTGCGGCTTCGTGAATTTTTTGAAAAGGAAAGCCGCAATGGCGGATTCCTTATACCAGTAACCTAAGTTAGAGACCGTGTTGCAGCAGCATTAGGTATTAGTGCTCCAACGGTGGCGAAAATCACTAAAGAAGCCTATGGTAGTAGTGGTATTGAACAGAACAAGCTATCTACGCCTAAGAAAAAACGTCAGCCCCGTAAAGTGACAGCAATTGACAGTTTTGATACTGATGCTATTCGTCGTCATATATACAATTATTGCACAAGCAAAGAGATTCCTACTTTGAAAAAATTAGTAGCGTCTCTACGAAATTGTGGCTTGTTTCGTGGTCAAAAATCTTCTTTGTCAAAGATGCTGCACCAAATCGGGTTCTTGTATAAGAAATCCGACAAAAGAAAAATTTTAATGGAACGTCGTGATATAGCCTTGTTTCGCTGTGAATTTTTAAGACAAGCGAAGAAAATAGAAGACTGGTCGAATGTCGTTTTCACAGATGAAACTTGGCTCAATGCCAATCATTCCATACCAAAAGGTTGGACTGACGATACTGCTGCTTCTACTTCTGCAGTGCCAATGGGGAAAGGTGAACGCCTCATCATTTGCAATGCGGGAACTACAAAGGGATTTGTACCAGACGCTCTGTTAGCGTTCAAATAAAAAAAAACAGGAGACTATCATGAGGAGATGAATGCGGACGTGTATGAAAAGTGGTTCAGAGAAATGCTTACATCACTTGAAGAGCCATCAACAATATTTATTGATTATGCACCCTATCACTCTCGCCAAATTAATAAAATGCCAACACAGGCCAACAAAAAACACGAGATTATAAACTGGCTTCGTGATAATGGGGAAGATGTGGACGAATCCCTACTAAAAGTAGAATTACTTAAAATATTAAAAAGTAAAAAGCAGCCAAAACGATATGTCATCGACGAAATGGCAGCAGAATATGGGCATGTTGTAATCAGAATTCCTCCGTACCACTGTCAATATAATCCAATTGAAATGATCTGGGCACAAGTCAAAGGACACGCCGCAAGAAACAATACAACTCCTCCTTTCACAGCAAATAAAATGCTTGAACTTTTAAAAAACGCATGTGCTAGTGTGACGCCTGAAAACTGGGCGAGTGTCGTCAACAAGACAAAAAATATAATATTCTCTGATTGGGATCGGGAAATTGAATTTGACAACATACCTACACAAGAGTTAATAATATACACTGCAGATGATTCAAGCGACGATTCGAGTTCATATGAAGAATCCGACGATTCGTTATAATAAAATAATATTAAAATATTTTGGTTGTTTTATTTCATGTTATAGGTATGATGAGAAGATTTTTATATCTCCCTGATACAATTTTAACGTGTTGTCTATTACAACAATTCAAAACTCAGTTGTCAGCTGACTTAACTGCAAATAAGTGTAATCGATTATTTGCGATTCATTAGTTTGCACCGTATACTTTTGATCCTGTCACTAGATGCGATAGAACGTAACTTTTTTTATAACGGAAATGAATTATCACTTAAATTTTATGAATAGAGCTATTTACGGCATATTAATGTATTTAGTGGGTAATAATTAAGATATATAAATATTATTGGGCAGTTTATATATTTCTCTGTTCACTCGTTTCAAAGTTAATAATTGCGTATAATGAAACAGTTACGTCCTAAAGCATGTGTCAAAAGTAAAATAAATGATTGGAACGAGTATAGTCGTCTCTTACGACATCCACGAGCAAGATAGGGAGTGGTGAATTGTATTCTTACTCCGTCACCATACGGACCACCGAAACAGCATACGGTAAATATATAAATTACTTGAGAAAATGTTTGTTATATTTTCAAAAGACATAATATTCTCATTACAAATTTTGCTAACATAAATTAAAACCCAAGAATGTTTTGTTGAAACCCGCACGCGGCAAACCCATTAAGACATTAATTCAGTTTATAATTATTATATGTGTATGCCGTCCGTCATTTCATAAAACATTTAAGCGACGAGATGTTTTTGTTGTACCGGTTTTTCAGATTTTTTTTACATGCCTTTATTTAGATTTACTTCTCCCTTTGTCATGATCAAATCTTGCATGTTGAACGTGACACGCTTCCCGGGGTTCAATTGTATTAAAATTTTCTATAAACCTCTAATCCTGATAACAATGATGAAATACATAATACTCTATATCATAAAAATATCAATAACCGAAAAAATATCAATTGTTCGTGTGGTGACGGAGTAAGAATACACTTCACCAATGCTGTCATGCCCGTGAATGTCGTAAAGGACGACCAAGGGATATAATAAGCATATAACATCTATGCAAGAGAAAGAAATTCGAAAGAAATCCCTATTCCAACACTTCTTAACAGCGTGGAATGGTAAGTCATTTCCTCTCCCATTACAGAGATGGGCTGAGCCCAACAGTGGGCCATATATAGGCTGAGTTGATGATCAATAACTGCTGTCGTTTAAAGACTGCATTACATTTTTCTATTCAACACCCTTAAAAAGGGCGTGAAGAATAGAAAACGGTAACATTAATGATGTCACACTAAACTCAATATGGCTATCGTTTCAGAATGTAGGAGCAGTTTTTTTCACATGGTATGCGTATCTAATAAAGGCCTTGAAAAGTAGAAAGGGATAAAGACTTTAAAATGTAAATTTCAACGACTTTATAAAGTAATGTATAAATTATATTTTATATTTGATAATAATTTCCTTTTTTCCGTGTGATGGCGGAATAAGAATACAATTCATCACCTCCCCCATCTTGCTCATCGGTATCGTAAAAGACCGGGTGACTGGGCCGGGTATCAAGTGACTGGACCAGGAACCTCGAGAGAAGAGGGTACCCCGCGACCGGGTTATTCCGTTGGGCTGACCACTAAAGACAAGTTACTCTGCACCGGTGGTCGGCCCAACGACAAAAGCGTCGTGCCACGGGTGGATCATTGGGCCGCGCGCCGCCTCTCCGTCGCCCCGGACGGAGTCGGGCAATGGGTGCGCTGACCATGGCCCACACGCTAAAAAAAAGGTATCGTAAAAGACGACTAAGAGATGTAGTACGCATAGAACAATAGAAGAAAAAAGTGAGCCGTCGCTCAGGACGCCTGGCAGATGTGAAACTTCGAAATTATTTTGCACAAGTATATATTAGGCTTGTTGAAAAAATATCGATATATGGATATTTTTTGTTAGAAATATCGATATTTTTAACCGATATATATTGAGCTGATATATCGATATTAAATATCCAATATCGAAATCGAATCAAAAACGATATTTTTTTTTATTTGTGTAAATCAAGTCTAGAATCTAGAAGCGTAAAAGATAGGAAATATAAAAGTATAGCATTAACTGTATACATACTCTGTGATTAGTATGTTTTAATTGCCACTACATTAGTATGTTTTGATTGCCATTTGATTGTCACTTTTTATTAAGGACAATTATTGTTATTGACACACATGATAATCGAATTATTGCAATACATATATCCAACTGTCGCTTAGAATTCAAATGATAAATCGTTAATAGAATAGTTTTATATCACTTATTTTTTTCTATAAGTACAATTGACTTGTTATTAAAAAAAAATAGACACAATTCCCCAGCAATTAAAGTGATTTCGTTTTTAATAATTTGATCTTAACTAAGTTACGTATGGCGTCGGGTTAAGAATATAATTGTCACTACCCCTTTCGAGTCGTAAAAATCGTATAAGGGTTTACCAGGAGAGTGGGCAGTAGCTCTCGCCTGGGATATGTATAAATATATAATAAGTTGAAAAATATTGGTTCGAAAATAGCTTTTTTGTTTTTGATATTTTTGTAATTATTGCTTAATAAAAAAGAATTTTGATTGAACTAAATACATTATTATTTTAAAAACACAAAATCTTTTAAAAATTTGACCGATATATCGATATTTTTCCTTAATATATCGACGTCGATATTGATATTTTGATAAATATAGATAAATCTATATACTGATATGTTTTTCATTTCCGACATCCCTACTAAATACGTATAGTATTTAATAAACGCATTTTTTAAAGACCGATATATCGATATTTCTTTTTCGATATCATCATCTCAGCCTATATATGTCCCACTGTTGGGCTCGGGCCTCCTCCATAATGGAAGGGTAATTGACCTACTATACCACGCTGGTCAGACGTGTTGATATAGGGTTTTATTTCAAGTTTTCCTTCTCTCGCATAGATATTATATGCGTTTTATATCCCTTAGTCGTCTCGTACGATCACCCACGGGTAAGATAGGGGGTGGTGAATTGTATTCTTACTCCGTCACCACACGGAAACTTTTTCGATATATCGACGTCGATATTGATATTTTTACAAATATCGATATTTTTTTTCACTTCCGACATCCCTAGTATATATGAATAAAAGCATAGATTACGACAGGAACTACTTTGTAAAGTATTGAATAGAATACGATTTCATCGATTTCTACTATTATCTAAGATATTACAAAGAAATGATATTAATTAACCGCTCGGCCGCTTACGACCTAACATAGCGTCGCTACGTCTCCCTCACACACTTCTGCGTAGTTCAAATCAAAAGGATCGGTTAAAAAAGGGTGATTTAGCAAACAAAAATAACGACATCTATCGAGCTAAGGCTAAATCTCAGCTACAAAATATATTTTATAAAGAAATCTCTAATCCTGTAATGATGATGATGATAATGAGACAAGCTATTTAAATTATTTTATTGTCATTGGTTCTTGTTAAATTAACAAATTTTAAATGAAATCTGAATGTTGAAAGTGGGTCAAGATCCAATTCCTATGAGTCTGTAACATACAAACAAATAAATATACATCTGAAACTAATAAAACACCTATAAAAAGCGATTGTCCAGTTTTCGTACGTGAAAGTATTGTAAGTAGGTATGGTATACTTATATTGGCAAGTTAGAGAATTATACATTATTTTGTAGATTAAGTATATATGCATAAAAGAACAGATTACGACAGGCACTAAAATAGCACATTAATAAAAATAATATTACGATTTTTTTCCAATAAAATGATGATTTTTATTCAATAAACATTTATTTTCATTAGTATACATTATAGGTAACAATTTACTTTAAGCGCACTAGATGGCGTTGTACAAATTTTAAATCGCACTATGGTTTCGTTACAAAAATGTACACATATGTATTCGGATTTTTATTTTTCGTTAATAAAAAAAAAAAAAAAAAAAAAAAAAAATATAATAAAAAAAAAAAAATAATAAAAATCCGAATCCGAAAACGAAAAATTTTTTTTTTTTTTTTTTTTTTTTTTTTTTTTTTTGATTTTTATTTTTCGTTAATGTGCGGGTTGAGAGCCCTCAGCGCTCACCCACCAGTCCGGGTAAAGTTGTCACAGCCATCTGAGGCTAACAACTAAGTCACACAAAAAAAAAAAAAAAAAAAAAAAATTTTTCGTTAATTAAAAGGGTGCCGTGAAGCGTGGCGTTAACGCCACGCGATGATCGGGATCACCCTCGCCTATAGATGTTTCACATCATAAACTCGAAATTAAACCCTATTTTCGTCAAAATCGATAGCCGTTTATAAGGAGTTCAGTCATTTACAAAGGTACAAAGGAATTATGATTAAAAAGATATTAGTTCCTTAGGTATATTATTTCCTTAAACCTTATTGCTCACGACTTTTTTTCGGCGCCTCGTCAACGGTCATTGGCCAATCAACTGATTTAAAGCGAAGATTGTCTTGCTTATGCGAACGTAATCATTGATTTATTCAATTTCCAATGAACATTTAACAAAGTACGAATATGTTGCAGATTAAGTATCACTGATTTTATACATTTCAATCAGATTTACACGAAAAAACTATGACACAATTGAAAACTTTACATATTATCTCTAATTCATTAACTATAGTCCATAAAATATAGCTTGATCTCTGTGACAGATGTCAACGAAACCAACGAAGTAAGTTTAAACGAGCGACATGTTTACAATTTCATTTTGTATCAAATATATTTTCATTCTTTTCGTGCCAGTTTTATTGCAACTAAATTGCAATATATTATAAATATAAAAATATTAATATTCATGCCTAAAATGCGCCTCATAAGTACTGAAATACCTAGTAAATATTTTATACATAAATGACGCTTGCACACGTACAAGGTCATACTGGACTGAATATAAAAAAGAGATGGGACAGTCGATATACGTAAATCGATAAACGATCTTTATTAAATTATTAATAAAAGAAATAAACCTAGTACCTATATAAAACTTTCAACTTATTTTTTACAATTAAAACAGAGTTACATTATAAAATACATAAAGTGAATTAATTAAACATTAGAAAACTACTTTTCGTCTCAGAGTAGAAGATAATATTATGTACGCATTATTGTCAATAAACTAGACATATTTATTTATAAAACAGTTGTAATTGATTAATTGATCTAACGACTGTCCCTATTTGCCACAAAATTATAAATGTTCTAGCAGGATCGTTCCAGTGATGACGATAATAGTGACCTACACCTTGATTGTACTCCTTTTGAATAATTAAAACAGTAAAAAAAGACTTTTTGATTGAAATAAATTCAAAAAGATTTTCATTGATTGTATTTTAATATAAATATCACCATAATAGAAAATCACAATTATAAAAATAAATAATTTTATCGATAAAATACTACGGACTTTATCGTAAGCGTGACAGCACTAGGGACAACTATCACTAACTACAGAGATCATCCTATATTTTATGGACTATAATCAATAATTTTATTTCAAATTTTTTTCATGGGTTTCTACCGCCATTGCCTAGTTCCCGTTTGACCAGTTGCCCCATAACCTGATACACCTTTATAAATACATACATATATGTTTAGATATATATCTCAAAATACTCTGGGATAAATCTAACCAAATGAATTACACAATTTGCTGGTATATCATTCTCGTACGAAATGTTTCATACGCGGCAAGGAATTTTAATTACACTTTGAAATAAGAGATTACTGTCTAGGAATTCTAATAGCATTTTGCAATCTGATACAGAGAGTAAACTGGAGCGAGAACTGAGCGAGTTATTTTCGAGATACATTGTGAAAATTTAAATATCTTTAAACGTGCAATTCTTGTATATTTCTATATATATATATATATATATATATATATATATATATATATATATATATATATATATATATATATATATATATATATATCTATATTTTCAGAATCTCGGCAACGGCACCAATAATTTGCATGAAATTTAGTATACAAGAGGTTTCAGGGGCAAAAAATCGATCCAGCTAGGTTTTATTTATAAAAAATGTCGCCTTGTCGGTGATTTTAGGTAATCCACAAAAAGTTATTAGAATAGGAATATAAATTTGGTGACAATAGCTCAGTTGGGAAATTGTCCAGTCGCATTCAAACAGCGTAAGATCGAATCTCAGTGTTATTATTATTCTGATTTATAATTTTTGATATATTTTTCATTATTTCATCATTTTAATTTTCTATCTAAATATGTTCGTCAAAAATACAATTTACAAAAATACAATTTATATATACTAAGCAAAGCTCAATCAACTAGATATTGAAAATTTAAATAAGATCTGAACGGAATAATACGTTAAAACATTCTTGAAATTTATCTCATAGCAGTTCGTTTTGAAATATACTTTAATTAACTAATAAATGTTAATAAAATTATACTTTTAATTTAATTAAAAAAATAAAATTTTACGGTAATTAATGATAAAATATCTGGTTGACCAAACTTCGCTATATTTTTGTTGTATTTTTGTCGAATTTATTTAGATATAGGTATATTAATAAAAAATAAATAATGAAAAAATATCAAAAATTACAAAAAGAGAATAATAATAACACCGAGATTCGATCCGACGCTGTTTGAATGCCAAAACGAAACAAAAAGAAAACTGGACAATTCCCCAACTGAGCTATCGCCGCTCTCGACGTTGACGGCGAAATTTGAATCCATATTCTATTGACATTTTATGTCATAATATTTATTAGTTAAAAACACCGACAAAACAACATTTTCTATCAATAAAACATAGCTAGATCGATTTTTGGCCCCGAAACCTCTAGTATGCCAAATTTCATCAAAATCGTTGGAGCCGTTTCCGAGATCCTGAAAATATATATATATACAAGAATTGCTCGTTTAAAGATATAAGATAAGATACCAACATGTCTGACCAGCATAGTATAGTAGGCAAAATTCCCTCCCATTGTGGAGGAGGCTTGAGCCCAACAGTGGGACATATGTGGGCTGTGATGATGATGAATGATATATTTTTTAATATTTTTCCGTGTAGCGACGGTGTAAGAATACAATTCATGGTGAATTCCCTTTTCTTGCCCGTGGGTGTCGTAAAAGACGGCTAAGGGATTATATGTAATATGCATGCAATATCTGTGCAAGAGAAGGAAATCTCGAAATAAAACCCTGTACCAACACGCTTGACCAGCGCTTGACAGCAGGTCAATTTCGCTACCATTGTGGAGGAGGGTCGAAGCTAGTAGTGGGACATTTATGAGCTGTGATGATAATGACATTCGATCCCCGACACCGTCAAGGTCTGGCTACGTCCTGTCGATGGAGGAGGCCTAAGTGGGACATTTATAGGCTGAGATCATGATATTACTTATATCCCTTAATCGCCTTTTACGTTATCCACGGGCAAGATAGAGAGTAGTCAGAGAATTGTATTGTTATTGTCACCACACGGAAGTTTTTAGTTGCATACAAACCAAGTTAAGTGTGTTAAAAAATAATTATCAATGGAATTTCAAACTATTGTTATCAACGTTCGTAATAGAAGAACTGACAACACTTCAAAATGCACCTCTATTCTATTATTTCTCTTTCATTCGTTCATGAGCTATCATTTTATTTTTTTAAATAAACATGAAATTTGCCTCCGAGGTAACTATAAGTAATTCCATCTACTTCTCCGCTACCAAAAGTGTACCATTAATCCACCTTGGCCGAATTAATTCATCAGCCGTCCAATCCGCTGAGTGACGCCACCAATGATTTAAACTACTGGAATTGACACAATAATATTTGGCCGAAAAATATTAATAAACATTTTTATATTTAACACCACGAAGTTTTGTGATGGGCTTTCAAAGGTTTTCTTTTTTTTTTTAATAGTCAACACACTACGCTAAGGAAAATGTTTCTAATACTACGGGAGCTTACAAACACGGAATTAAAGATAACTAATCAAAATCGACGTCTGAGTAGTAGCAATATGTACTGTGCTTCGTTCAGTGAGCGAGAGAGCAGGAAGCCCAACTTTCTGAGCGTGTTTGCGTGCCGTGAATTTTTCAGTTTCACCGAACCTCATTGCACGCATTCATACTCCCTTTACTTTCTACACGGTAGGCAGCGGTCTAGCAAAGAATCATGAGCGGCAGCAACACTTAGGATCAGGATTTTATTGCAAACGGTGGAAAACGAGCAAACAGTACACTGTTTGCTCGTTTTCCACCGTTTGCAATAAAAAAAACCAATGGAATAACACGGAACAACAATTTGTGTATAGCACAAATTATTGTGCTGAATAGGAAAAAAAAGCACGATCGATCGTCACATATCCGAGCGTGACGACTCAGCTTCATTTAATACCGACAAAATGGAGTGCACGGCGCGTCTAAAAATTTTTCACTTTATATAGCGCTTCTAGTATTAAACTTTATATCATACAGACATCAAAGTATAATGCGGCAACGTAATTTATAGGCTTTTAAGGAAATCAAGGGCTTCATTTATATATTTAGCGCTACATTATGTAATTGATTTGATAGCATAACTCTTGAATATTCATAAAAAAAACATTATAATACTCTAAAAATTACAATGTTAAAAAATTTGTACCAATTTTATGTGATGACAGAGTAATAGATACAATTCATTACCCTATCTCTTGCCCGTGGACGTCGTAAAAGATGACTAAGGGATTATATGCATATAACATGTATACATACAAGGAAAATTCGTACTGGCGTGGTACAGTAAGTCGATTTAGCTCCCATAACGGGAGAGGCACGAGCCCAGCAGTAGAATGTAGTATGGGATGAGATGATGATGGTGATGATGATGAACAAAAATCTTCGCAAAAAGCTTAGCAACGTTTATAGTCCTTCCTACTAGGACCAAATGGCTGGAGGTGATACCAAAATGGCTGTGTTTGTCAGATGGGTTACCGGTCGTATTTGGTGTTATAATTTTCCAGAACAGTACTGCTGAATCTCACGGAAGGAGGCGGCGGATCGTGTGCGAATAGAGCTCCTATTCGGCGACACGTTCCGCCGCCGGCGACTCGGGCGGCGCAGGCGCGAGTATCTGCGCCTAATGCCGCCCTAGCCGAGGCCGCGGGTGATCGGACCAGGGAATTGTCCGTCACCCGCAGAGAGGCTGACCGCGCGACGGCGACCGACGTCCCAGGACGTCGAGAGGTGAGGTTACCCGAAAGGGTATTCCGTGAGGCCGACCACTGACGACAAGTCACATCTGCTCCAGTGGTCGGCCCAACAACGAGGTGACGTGGGTACGGGTGGGTTATGGGCCCGCGCGCCGTCCTTTCATCGTCCCGGACGGACTGGACCGCGCGTGCGCTTACCATAGCCCACCCATAAAAAAGAAAAAAAAAACCGTACTGTTGCCCTTTTCTGCGAGATGTGATGCCCAAACCCCAATCCATCCGAAGCGATGGAACATGTGCACCTCCATAATCTGCTCTAAATATACCACACTATAATTATGTAATTGGTATCCAGTTTTTGTTATCAGTGACTCGTCAGGCTTACCATCTTGCGTCGACGTGCTCTGGTGCTTGCCTAAGCGATTTTCATCATAGTTACGATCAACCAAGAGGCAATACATTTTATTACCAACCCGTTATCACAGGCAAAACTTCCTTCCACAGCATAATACTATGTTTTAACAGAACACTTGAATAAAATTCATTACAGTATTCGTTTACTTTTGTTGAAATAAATCGATATCATTGCAAATCGGATAATCCATTAATTCCAACTCCAAATTTCCTTTATGGCCCGCCAGGGACTCCTACAGTGATGAAGCGGGACAAATTCGGTTCGAAAAGCAATTTCTGGAATGGAATCGTTATTTCTCTAAATGTGATATTAACGTGTGTTTACTTGTAATGGAATATATCAGGCTTACGTTTTCGTATTTTACGAGACATGACGTTCATATACGAAGGTACTAGAGTTTATATATTTATTTATATGGCTGCCATCATCATCTTATGTACATCCTAAAGCGGAGCGGAGGGTAGAGACCCTCCTCCACAATAAGAGTGAAACTAACCTTAATATACCATGCTGGTCAGATAGTTTTATTTCGAGATTTCCTTTTTGTGCATAGATATCATATGCATATTCTATCCCTTAGTCGTCTATTACGATATCCACGGGTGATGAATTGTATTCTTAATCCGTCACGACACGGATGATATTTGGGTGTAATATTAGGGCTTATGATTTGGCATTGTCGTTTCGTACTGATAAATTAAAACGATCTTTTTGTCCTTAAAATAGATTTCTTTAATCAAAGTATTTACCATCGTTATCTATACATTTCTGCCATCTAATTGGAATTACAAGAGTTTTATCGCAAAGGTTGATTTTGCAATAAAACTCTGGGGTCCCAGACTCCACCCAAACTGTGGGAAGATGTTTTGTAAAAATTTTCCGAGGAAGGCCTCGGAAGAAGTTTTTTTCCGTGCAAAAAATTGACCAGATCGTGAAAAAATTGTAGTCGGTTGGGGCGAGGTCTAGCAAGTACGGAGGATGACGTATGGTTTCTAACTGCAGGTCTTGTAGTATTAAAACAGTTTCTCGAGCAGTACGAGATCTTGCGTTATTATGAGGCAATAATGCTGAAGATCGATTGATAGTTCGAAGCTGTTTTACTGCGAGTTTCGCCATCATTGTTCGGAGTTCTGCACAGTAGACATCTACGTTTATTGCTTGACCAGATCTGAGGAAGCTGTCTTGAATTACAGCATGAAGTGACCACCAAACAGTTACTATCACCTTTCTATGGGTAAGCTTCTCTTTAGGGCATTGATGTGGTGTTTGATCTGGGGTCAGCCATTGCGTTGTTCGCTTTCGAGAGAGACCGACGATGAAAACGCTCGGGTTTATTTTAAAAGACGTATGTTGACCGCATTTAGATACAAATTTCAATTTTATTTCGATGGTATTTCTTTCATGAGAGTGAGGCTACTTGAAACAATGTGAAAGTGGTTTTTTGGGTGGGCTATAGTCAGCGCACATGCCGTCTACTACGTCCAGGGTAACGAAAAGGTGGAGCGCAGCCCCATAAACCACCTTATTACCTCCCTTTCAGGCTGACCACCAATACGGAGTTCCTTGTCATCCGTAGCCAGCCAGGCGGGATACCCTATCCGAAATGTGGTAGCGCCTACGAATACTACCAACAATTCCAGCTCTTACATTGTTAATAGGTGTCATAAAATATGACTAAAAGTTTCTTTTTTTTTTCATGGATCTGAGCTAACTGCATCAGATGCCGTTAGTTCAAGATTGCCAATAAATTTTACAATATACAGTATGAAGGAATAGTACATATTGTGTCGATCTCAAATAATTGGAAGAAGAGTAGGGTAATGATGGCAATAAGAGTAAGTGTTTGTACGATTTAGTTGTCTTAAATAACATCCACGAAGCACTGTAAAATAAAAGAAGGCAAACTCGAAATTAAACCCTATACCAACCCATTTGATATGCATGGTAAAGTAGGTCAATTTCCTTCCTCTTGTGCACGAGGTTCAAGCCCAATAGTGGAACATATAAGCTGATATGATGATATCACGCTGGTCAGACGAATTAGTATAGGCTTTTATTTCGAACTTTTCTTCTCTTGCATAAGTGTTATATGCATATTATATACTTTATTGTCTTTTATGATCTCCACTATACTAGATGGTGAATTATAGAAAATATTTTATGGCAAATAAACATCCTCATAAAAGGAACAATGCCATAAGCACCATACTTGTGGGGCGGTTTGGTAAAGAATTATTATCATCAGTTTCCCAGGATAACGTAATAGCAGCAACTATTCATCTGATAATCCCTCATCTGGTTTGTACGGTTCTCACAGGAATATAAGGAGTAGCAATAAATTGAATTCTAAAGCTTCAATATAGCGTCAGATCGTAATGTATATAGGTAAATTTTAAATTGCTCCGGCTTCAGGCTACATACATAAATTGAATTAATAAATACCATTAAATTCATACGTATTCACATAAATACAAGTAAAGTTAATGGAAAGCGTGTGAAAAATCTTTTTTCCTCGCCACCCTTCTTTTGTAAACACGTTATCACCCTTTTCATATGTAATCGGGCAAAAGATCACGGCTCATTTCCCGCCCCGCAATCGCTAACATCTTCTAAACGACTGCGGAACGGTTACTGACGTATTTTTTTTTTTCTGGGTTTGCGCTATTCAAGTTTTTCAATATTGAAACCGTGTTCCGCTTGACTAAAAACCCCAATGTTTTATTATGAAGTAAAGATTCTCTACCTTTTTAATATTATAAATATGAAAATTTGTAAAGTTAAATTTGTTAGTTAAAATGTTGTGATGTTTTTTACTTTCTTTCGACCGTTAACCGTTGAACAGATCAGTATAAAAATTGGCCTATGTGCTAATATTTTTATAACATTTTGATCACTTTTTATATTAAAACATAGGATATGCTATGATCCCTATGGTTGTTCCACTTCCGTGTGGTGATGGAGTATGAAAACTATTCACCACTATGTATCTTGCCCAAGGGAGTCGTTTGCGGGCTGGCCATAGAGGACAAGGAACTTGGTATCGATGGCAAAGGAGAGGAGATACGGTAGGTTATATGGCTGCGCGCCGCCTCTTCCTCACACTGTACTGGGGCAACAAAGGGGCGGCGCGCAGCCCCGTAACCCAACCGTGGCACGTCGCCTTCATCGTTGAGCCGACCACCGGTGCAGGGTGACTTGTCTTCAGTGGTCGACCCGACGGAATACCCCCGAGGAGTACTCTCTCCTCGACCGACGTCCCCTCGCTGTTCGGGGACGTTGGTCGTCGCGTGGTCAGCCTCTCGGCGAGTGACGGACTAACTCCCCGGTCTAGTCACCCATGGCCTCGGCTAGGGCGCCATCATGCGCAGGTAATCGCGCCTGCGCCATCCCAGTCCCCGGCGGTGGTTCGCGTCGTCGACGAGGCGTTCCTCCCGCGCGAGCTCCACCGCCTCCTTCCGCAAGACTACCGACCGTGTCCCAATTCCTGGGGCAGCCGACTATCACCAGGGCAATGTTCGGCAGCATCAGGTTGGCACCGATGATTGCGACGAGTTCACGGCGCTGCTCTGCCCAGGCGGCACACATCTCGAGCGTGTGCTACGCCGTGTCGTCGTCGCAATCGCATCAGTACCAGTGGTCGGCCTAATGGAACAGGGAATACGATATGTTCAGAATATAGCCTACCTGCAAAAATAAAAAGGTTCATTTTAACTTCAGAGGTCGTTGGTGAAAATTGGCGCAAGAATTACTTTTTTTTTTATTCTAACGTTACATTTATTTTTCTGACACGAGTTATAAACTCACAATACGTAAGTGGATAGGCACGATTCGTATTATTATGCTCCACCAATCTTCCAATACGATTTGTACTTCAATGAACTACGAAATGGGGAAGGTTTTTTTTCCCTAGAAATTTCATTTGATTCATTGCCTTCTGTAGTAAAGTTATTATATACGATATTTCTTGCTATAATGGGATTGGAAGGAACTCTTTGAAATCTACTACCTTCAGATGTAGATACTCAATTATATTATTAAAGAAATTCAAGCAATGCAACTTATATTATTAACAGACATTAAAAAAGGAGTAGGTTCTCAATTCGATTTTGTTTGTTACCTCAGAACTTTCGACTTGGGTGAACTGAATTTGATGATTCTTTTTTTTTATTTGAAAACCTTTTTTCTTTTTTTATTTGATCCCCGTGTGATTTCATTTCAATCCAGTTTGGTTCTGATAATGATGTCTATGAGAAAACGGTTGCAGTCACTTATATTTTGGTAAGAATTATTGATTGTACAATGGTTAAGATACATACTTACCGATCCCAATAACTTTGTTCTAAGTGTGAATGTAAGAATGAATGAATTTGTGTATGTCAAGATTGTAGAAGTTGCAATACAATGATTATTTCCTTAGTACTCGGTATTCCTTTTTTAAATAAAAAAATATATTTTACTATCTCCCTGTGGTGTCGAAATGAGAACACGAATTGTCCACACCATCTCCCGTCTATAGGCGTCGTAAAAGACAAAATATTACATAAATATTCATAACATCCCAATAAATTCATAATATTCATAACATCCCAAAATATTACTTCGTCAACGCACAGATATATATTACAGTTATTCCTAAGTGAATTAAAAAAATAATATGATATCCAGATGGCAAAGATTGAACCTATAAAATATTTAAAAGGCAACTTCAATGAAAACGTCACAAATCTAATTTGGCGGGTCCGTTCGCCCATCGGTCCCGGCATAAATCTAGACGCAAGACGAGAACCGGCTTATAATAAATCTCATAGCGGATACCGGAATATTCATGAGACCACATATGTACGTTTAACGTATATATATGATACAGGGTGAGTACTTTTAATTATTAATAGTCCCACGTGTGTGATTGCAAAAGATGACTAAAGGACACGAAGGAAATTACATCAATACACGTATAACAAAACGAAAACTTGAAATAATAATCAGTAAAATTGAACATTTTGAATAACCCTCGACATAAACTGCAAAAATATAAAAAAGTATCAAATTGTCATTTAACGATTATGCTCGCATACGTGAAACACCTAATCGAGTAATCATACGCCATTACATCACTTTGAAAAAAAGCTGATACTCTTACATTGATGGACCGATATTAACCAAACATAACTAAGAACCACCGAAGGAAAATGGCTTTAGAATGAAAAAAACTGCATCGAAATCGGTCCATCCGTTTGAGAGCTGGGTCAAATTACGTCATGTGGAGCCCTTTTACCACTTGGTGATAGAAAGCTTATTAAAATATAATTATCGAAAGTAGTCATACCTAAAAATCATCCCTCAAAATAGTTTTTGAAAATTTTGAATTTAACATTTTTATTTTTACAATAAAAAATTTGGTACTTTAAATTAAAAAATTAATTTTACAAAAGCTATTGAAGATAACTTAACGAAACTTTCAACGATTATAGTGAAATGTCTATAATTTCACATAAAATTATTTTGCATATTTCATTTGTTTATTATCATACTAGCAACCCGCCCCCGCTTCGCTTCGGTTATAGGTTATAGTCGTTTTACCCGCGTAGTTCCTGTTTCCGTGGGAATACCGGGATAAAATATAGCCTAGTTTACGCCCTGATATTATAGCTTTCCATTGGTGAAAGAATTTTTGAAATCGGTCCAGCCGTTTTGAAGATTACCCGGAACAAACAGACAGACAGACAAAAATTTTTTAATTGCTATTTTAGGCATAGGTGTCGTGCAAATAACCGTGTGAGCATGAAAAAAGCCTATTATTTTGACATTACAAACAGACACTCCAATTTTGTTTATTGGTATAGATATAGATTTTTTATTAACTTTCAAATAAACAAATTGAAATTTTAATAACTTAGAATTTTTTTTCTAGTAATACGTGTTATACATTTAAGTTCTTTATTTCAAAAGAAAATTGCACTGTCCAGTATTATTTTAAATAATATGAATTTTTATATGACGCAGCGGCGAACGGTACAAGTGCTGCGCGCTACTGAGCTTAGCTGTTAAGGCCATAGATAGCTACAGATTATACAATTATTTAATAAATAAGCTTTACAATTCAACTTTTTTTTTTTTATTTATTTATATTGTTAACAACATTTGCACAGAGTAATTAAAACATATTCATAAAAGTATTATTTAAATCGAATAGTTGAATAAAATAAACATTTTAATAAAATATTTGAATAAATCAATTGGTGCCTTAAATTGGTTTCTTTTTTTTTGTATTTTTTCTTAAATACTACAATTGTAATAAGAGTATTATGAGAAGAGTCTCATCGTCGGAGAAAACTTTACATCTCAGTGAATCTTTATTGACACTTTCAAAAAAATTAAATTGACAGGTATTTTTTACTGTGATTGCATGGTCATGTCGCGATTTATATTCAGCTTCATGGGAATCATGCTATAAGAAGCTTCATGGGAATCGCGCTATAAGAAGGCCCTATAAGAAGGGCGGGTTGCTAGTGAGTAATACATGTAAGTAAAACTTCTAGCAAAACTATTTAAATATTTACACGCTGTATATCACCTATAAGGTTAGGGTTGTCCAAAATATTCGCGTATACAGTAATAATTTTATAGCCTGGCTGTCCGCTGTCGAATAGTGCAAAAGAGCCCTTTGATATCTCTTTGTGTGTTTCCTACGTACATAAAATGTTTGCGTTCTGAATTAATGATGAGACTATATACTAGGGATGGTCTTGAATAACGATACGTTCTTCTTTCGTTAATATATTATATCAATTTAAATTTCGTTAGTTCCTAATAAATGTAGTGTGAATATTTGTTTAATGAAATAAAAACTGTTTTAACACGCTTTTATTACCTTCAGACGTATGTTAGTATGTGGCTATGTAACGGAAACTTTGAACATGATTTTGAGCCCCTTCAAAACGTCAGTCTTGAAATTTGGCATAGAATAGAATAATATTTATTTGTTCAACATAGGTACATAAATGGGGTTTATACTAGTAGTAGATTCACTATGTTTTGCGTCTAGGGCATACAAATTAAATAAAACAAGTTCAGTTCAGCGTTGAAATGAAGAAATACAAATAGGAATTATTACTAAAAACTTTATACATAATTGTAATAAAAAAAAAAAACAGATTTCATCAAGGACCATACTTATGAAGGACCGATGATAATTCATATTTTAAAACTGTCCCGCTATCAAGGTCAGGATTTTCAGGATCAGCGATTTTTTAGTTTAGTTTTCTATAAAAACGTGTATTACAGTTTTATTTAAATTATTAAGGACTTTGTTTACAGTTATAGAGTAAATTAGAACAATAACTTTATCTTAAATACTGCATAGATAGCATTGAGGATCTTTTTTTGCCAATTTTTATGGACTGGGAGTAGGTCCTTTGGTCTTCTTCTACGACACTCATATGAAAAGTGATAGTGAATTTGTATCCTTATTCCGCCAGCACACGGAGGAATCTAATACAGATAATTTTACGTATTAACACAATTCTTAGTAGTAGAATAAATGAGCTGTCAAACGCTTCAGTGACAAGAGTAAATAGATTTGTTCAATCGAACCAATTCATTATCTAATATCTGGTTGACCGAGCTTCGCTCGGAATATTTTTGTAGAATTTATTTAGATATATATTAATAAAAAATAAAAAAGTTAATACTGAAAGGTATATAAAAAATTACAAAAAGAGAATAATAATAACACCGAGATTCGAACCGACGCTGTTTGAACCAGCCACAAAAACCAAAATTAAAACCTGTCAACTTCCCATCTGAGCTATCGTAACTCATGACGTTGACAACAAAATTTGAATTCATATTCTTTTAAAATATAATGTCATTGTTTGTTTTGCTAAAAACACGGACAAAACAATATTTTCTATAAATTTTATTTATGCTAGCTAGATCGATTTTTTGGACCCGAAACCTCTAGTATGCCAAGTTTCATAAAAATCGTTGGAGCCGTTTCCGAGATCCTGAATATATATACATATATATATATATATAAGAATTGCTCGTTTAAAGATATAAGATATCTTTACGAACTGGATCAAGCTCATTTTTGTATTTTCTGTATACACTCAAAATATGAACTTGTTGCGCATCTATTAGCTTTTAAACAAAACTTGTTTGTTAGTTTGTATTGAATAGGCTCCGAAACTACTGGACAGATTACTAAAAATTCTTTCACCAATGCAAAACTATAATATCAGGGAGAAACATTTTTTTTTTATGGGTGGGCTATGGTAAGCGTACGCGCGGTCCAGTGCGTCCGGGGCGATGTAAGGACGGCGCGCGGGCCCATAACCCACCCGTACCTACGTCACCTCGTTGTTGGGCCGACCACCGGAGCAGATGTGACTTGTCGTCAGTGGTCGGCCGAACGGAATACCCTTTCGGGTAACCTCACCTCTCAACGTCATAGGACATCGGTCGCCGTCGCGCGTTCAGCCACTCTGCGGGTGACAGACAATTCCCCGGTCCGATCACCCGCGGCCTCGGCTAGGGCGGCATTAGGCGCAGATACTCGCGCCTGCGCCGCCCGAGTCGCCGGCGGCGGAATGTGTCGCCGAATAGGAGCTCTACTCGCACACGATCCGCCGCCTCCTTCCGTGAGATTACGGCCTCACAGAAGGCGGCGACCGCGTCCCAGTTCCTGACGCTGACGAGCATCTCCCTGGCGATGGTCGGCAGCGCCAGGTCGGCACAGATAATTGCGACGAGTTCACGGCGATCCCCCTCCCATGCAGCACACTCCTCGAGCGTGTGCTGCGCCGTGTCCTCGTCGCAACTGCAGTGGTGGCAGGACGGTGTGTTCTCCCTCCTGACAATCTTGTGCAGGTACTTCCCGAAGCAACCGTGCCCCGTCAGCGCCTGCACCAGTCGTATGGAAAGCACTCCATGCGTCCGCTCCAACCACTCCATCAGCACCGGCCGGAGGGCCTCGACGGTATTAGGGAGTAACATAGGCTTTATTTTATAGGGTATAATTATGTAGGTTATATTTTATGTAGTTCCGGTATTCTAACGGGAACGAGAACTATACGGGTAAGACGATTGAAACCGAAGTGAAGCGAGGGCAGGTTGCTAGTCAATAATAATTTAGTATCATACACTCGGTTTGCCTGATCTTTCTTAGTGTAGCCGCTTTTCGATCGGGTAGTAGTGTATTGGATTTCATCATCATCATCATTATCTTAGCCCACATAAGTCCCACTGTTGGGCTCGGACCTCCTTCACTGTGGGAGGGAAATTGCTCTACCATGCCGCGTTAGTCAGACGTGTTGGCATAAGGTTTTATGTCGAGTTTTCCTTCTCTCTTGTATAGATGTTATTCGCATATCATATCCCTTTTTTTAAGGTTGGGCTATGGTCTACGCACGTGCGGTCCACTCCGTCCGGGGGACGAAAGGACGGCGCGCGGGCCCATAACCCACCCGTATCCACGTCGCCTTCGTCGTTGGGCCGACCACCAGTGCCGAGTTCCTTGTCTTTAGTGGTCGGCCCGATGGAATACCCCGAATGTTATGTGCATGTCACATCCCTTAGTTGTCTTTTACGATACTCACGGGCAAGAGAGGGGATGGTGAATTATATTCCACCATCATCATCATCATCATCTTGCTCTTATCCCAATTACTTGGGGTCGACGCAATATGTCATCTGTTTTGACATATTGCAAAAAGTTTCGGCAATGACTTTTATGACCGGCCGCCTGCCTGACGTCAACCCTCCTTGGGAATGTAATCGTTGACCCAAATGGTACCAGATGGAGTTGGTCCGGGTCAATCTAGGGCTCTTAGTCGTCTTTTACGACATCCACGAGCAAAGCAAGGGTTGGTAGTATTCGAAGCCGCTACCACACAGCTATAATTATATTCCACCACACGGAAAATATATTACTCTAGCAACCCGCCCTCGCTTCGGTTTCAGTCGTCTTTTCTGCATAGTTCCCATCGCAATAACGGGATAAAATATAGCTTAGGTTACTCCCTGATATTATAGCTTTCCATTGGTGAAAGAATTTTTGAAATCGGTCCAGCCGTTTTGAAGATTACCCGGAACAAACAGACAGACAGACAAAAAAATATAAAGTGTATTTTAGGCATATGTATAGTGCAAATAACCGTGTGAGCATGAAAAATGTCTATTATTTTGACATTACAAACAGACACTCTAATTTTATTTATTGGTATAGATTTGTTTGATTTAAATTTAAAAAAAATCCATACTATAATAATTACTGTAAATTTAATAATGACTGACCAAAAACATTTTTCTTTCCAAAAAGACTAATTTTCTTTATATATTTGTATCAAAATCTGGGCCAAAATTTAATATCTAATTCTGTAGCGGTTAGATTTAAATCTCTGTAATAAAGATAACTTGTTGGACGTGAGACATCTTAATCTGCCCGTAACCATAAACGCTAAAAAGTGTTCGAAACATCGGAATATCGAAAATCAAATACAAATACGTTAAAATTTTTGATATATATAGAATCATTTTCTTTATGTACTGGCTATAAATTTGTATCAAAATGTGGGCCAAAATTTTATATCTAATTCTATAGCGATTAGATATAAATCTGTGTAATAAATTTCAAATTTCAAATTTTTATTTGCTCAATAATAGGGTGTGCATGGTTTTAAGGAATATTTGAAATTAGATCACCTATTTGGCCATTAAAATAATAGCATGCAAATATAAATACTTAAAAACTATTTTTAAACTACATGCCTCATTCCATACTATTTACTCTTTATACGTCAAAAATTCATCAATTGAGTAAAATGCCTTTTCTAAGAGCCACTTTTTTAGAGTTAACTTAAAAGAACTTAGTACCAGTAATCAAATTTTTTCTGGAATGTTATTATAAATATTTCTGCACATCACGTAACAATTTTTTTGCATTCGACTACTTTTCGGCACCTCTTCTGGTACCAATCGATTTGGATTTCGAGTATTTCCTCTAATGCATCCCGCTGACGTATATATTACTATATTCATTTTCGTAAATACTGCACATTCAAAAATATATATACATGGTAGTGTTAATATTTTTAATTTTCTAAAATAGGGATGGCAGGACACATCTGGTGCAATCCCACATAAGGAACGAACACATCTTTTTTGTGCAATAAATGCTTTAATTATATCTGTACCATTTCCCCATATCACTACAACATATCTTAGTACGGATTCTACATATGCAAAATAGGCAGTCATAGCAGTAGTCTTATTTGTCATCATTAATAATTTATATAGAGCAAATGAGAATCTGTTTATTTTAGTAATAACAGTTTATATATGCTCTTTCCAATTTAAATGTGGGTTTAAAATGATACCGAGAAATGTTATCTTATTTGTATTTCGTAAAATTTGTCCATCAATAGCTATATCTACATTGTATTGTTTAAAATTATTAAAATTCATTAAATTTGTTTTAGATAAATTAATTTGCAAATTATTATTCTTTAACCAATTTATTACTAATGTCAATGTTTCGTGGATGTCAAATTTACGTTGTTCTAATGTCAATTTATTTTCTGTAGTCACAATAATCGATGCATCGTCAGCAAACAGTACTGTTTTATGTCGTATTTGATCTGGTAAGTCGTTTATATATAATAGAAACAGCAGCGGACCAAGCACGCTGCCTTGAGGCACACCAAAATGGTTAGTTAAAAATTTTGATCTAAATACTTTTTGCAAATTTGTATTGTTTAGTTGCGTCACTTCCACACATTGTACTCTATTTTTCAAATATGATTCTAACCAATTTAAGGCAGGGCCTCTTATACCATTATGTTCTAGCCTAGTCAACAGTTGATCATGAGCAACGCGATCAAAAGCTTTAGTCATATCTAAAAATAAAACTGTGGTGTATTTCTTATTATTTATGCTCTGTAAAACTTCCTTTATTAAATAAAATGTAGCGTTACTTGTAGACCTATGTTTTTGGAATCCAAATTGACATTTTTTAATTATGCTTTTTGAGTTAAAAAAATTAGTCAACTTCTCATGCATGACTTTTTCAAAAATTTTTGAAAAGATCGGTACTATTGTGATAGGCCGATAGTTATTGATATCGCTCGTATCACCTTTCTTGTGAAGGGGTTTCACTATTGATTGCTTTAATTTATCGGGGAACACACCAGTCTCTAATGAATAATTTATTAATGGAGTTAGAATGGGACTAAGGTAATCTTTGCATAGTTTAATAACTCTTGTATTTACACAATCATAACCCTCGGCTGCCGTGTTTTTTAAGGACATTATTATCTTTTTAATGTAGGCCTCACTTACGGGGGTTAAAAAGATAGAATTTACTTGCTTGTCTTTGACATTGGCATGGCAAATTTTATTGAAGGATTCATTCGTATTAAGAATTAATGTTTCATTAAATTTATTTGCTATGAGTAAGGGATCTGTTATAACTACATCATTTATTGCTATTTTCGAAATGTTATATTTTGAGTAAGAAGTATCAATTTCATTTTTTATAATTTGCCACGTAGACTTACTCACATTATCGCTGTTTAGAACATATTTCATATTCGAATTTTTTTTTGCATTTATAATACGTTTTTTTAATATTTTTGTATAATTTAAATACTTAATTTTATCTATATTACATTTGCCAGAATAATATTTAAAACGTAGTAGCCTTTTTTTGGTGCAGCTTATTTTTATGCCTTTAGATAGCCAGCGCATTGATCTTAATATATTAAGTTTTACTACTTGAATAGGAAAACAAAGTTTATATAAAAGACAGAAATAATCATAAAATTCTTCAAAAACTATATTAAAATTATTTGTAGCACTATCTGGTTGTAGTTTTAGGTAGTGTAAACTGTGTAGGTGTTTTTGGAATGTATTTATATTTTCCTTACTATAACACCTTTTGTGCTGTAGTATATACCTGGGGATTACAATTTTTGAAGGAACATTAAAAGTCAATACTTGTGCCGTGTCATGATCCGAAAGACCTAGTGGTAGAACTGAACTTTTTGAATCACTTTTGCTAATATCACTGATTATTAAATCAATGCACGAATTGGCTCTTGTTGGGCTAGTAATATGTTGACACAGATTATATTGCTGTAATAAATCTTCAAGTTTCTTTGTATTTATATTTTCCTCGAGAGTATTTATGTTTAAGTCACCAGCAATAATTATATGTTTTTTAGAATGCTTCGTTAAATATTTATGTAATAAAAGTTCAAGTTGGGAAAAGAAATATCGAATGTCAGTTGCATATTTTGATGGGATTCTGTATAGACAAATAACTATAATATTAGGTAATATATGTATAGCACAGCATTCAAAATGGCACAATGTTTGCAATTTATTTATTTATTTATAACTTTTGCACAAACAAACGCACAAGGCGGACTTAATGCCATAGGCATTCTCTACCAGCCGACCAAGGGTGGAGCAGAAATAATGTCAGGCAGGTGCAATACAAGGTGGTTAACGATGTCGCGTAGTAATCAATTATATATAATTACTATTACATAATACATATATACTCTATAAATATATATAAATACATATACATACATACATAAATAATGATCATGATATTTGAATGAGTGGATGTGAGCTGTCACAGATGTGCAATTCATCAAAACAATTTATTTTTTTGAACACTAGTCCTCTCCTAACCAGAATACATACTCCACCCCTTTTCTTAGGTCTCGAATAATTAGATACTAGTTCATAATTATTTATGTGAATATTTTTTTCTGTGCCTACTTTCACAAATGTCTCAGTGAAAGAGAGTACGTCGGGATAAATATCTTCTTTGATTTCCGAAAGTGTGATTTCTATTATTTCTTTTTTTGACAGTAGTCCATGTATGTTTTGATGAAATATAATAAATTTATTTGTTTGGTGTGGGTCGAAAAAATTGTTTGGCTAAGGACCTATTTGTAGTAATTGTAGTACTGTTTGTGTGTAATATTTGTGTATTTTAATTAGATTCTGATTCTTTTATTTTTGGATTTATTTGATACTTAATTTTCTCAAAATAGTACGGTATAGTTCCTCTTCGGATTAGTTTAGTATGAGATAATTCTGGTAATTGTTTAATAATATTTTTAGTTGAGGTATTAGTTTGAAAGTAGTATGGAATAGTGCCTTTTTTGGCTAGTGAATTTCTCTCAGAAAATTCATTAGGGTTTTGTACAGGTTTATGTATTTTCTTAAACGTCAGGAATTGATTTTTGTATTGAATATAGTCAATATTTAAATTAAGTTTTTCACATATACAATTTAGATAATTAGATTTACTATACAATCAATGTCAATTACAGATGTGTTTTTAAAATGTTTAGTCCATAATTTAAATGATTTATTGATCATATTTTCGTTCAAATTTCTGTTACTGTTTAGGTGGACAGGGCATATGAACACAGAAGTCTTAATAAACTGATGCAGAATTATACAAACATTAGAATGTAACAATTGTATATCACTGTCATGGATACCAATACCTAATATGACAATATCTTTATTTGTTATTAATTGAGACATATTTTCACAAAATGTTAATATTTGAGTGCTCATGGCACCAGTCATGATTAATGCGCTGGGCTCATAATCATCGTTCCACTTTCCATGGCGAGATTCCATTAATTTCGCAGATAAACCTCTTAACAGTTCATCGCCAATAATAAATATTTTGGGCTTTGGTTATTTTGCGTACAAGTAACGCCACCTAGTTTTAAAGGAGTCAACTTAGAATATTGGCTTTTGTTATTTTTGTTAGATTTATTCTGCAGTTTACACGAATTCTCTGTATCAGGTCTGCTTCTACCTGGTGTTGCTTGTACAGTTTTTATAGGCGAATCCATCGCCGCTGAGAAGTCAATCGTTCTCCTGATAGTCTTGTTTATTCGATCCTTTTTAGAGCTTATTTTTTTGCTTGATGTGCAGATTGAAGTTAATTTATCTATCCTTTTTTGTTGTTCCTTTATAAGATTTTGTAATTGTGTATTTTGAATTAGGAGATTTTGTATCTCATTATCAGCGCTATCTAGACGTAACTGTAAGGTACTTATGGTGTCCTTTAATTGCAATATTTCTTCGTTATTACATGAGGGTAGGTCTGGTAAACTCATATCTGACTCATACGAGGTAATACTTTCATTTAAATCAGGTAAAGAACTGTAGCTGTATAATAGATTTTTATTTTTATTTCGTACTGTAATATTTTCTTTTGCCATTATTAAATCGTTTCCATTATTAAAAATGACTTGTTGGACGTGAGACATTTTAGTCCGCCCGTGACCATAAACGCTAAAATGTTTTCCAAACATCGGCATCATCATTCATCATTTCAGCCTATTGCCGTCCACTGCTGGACGTAGGCCTCCCTCATATTGCGCCACAATGTGCGGTCCTGTGCCGCCTGCATCCAACGACGCCCAGCAACTTTCACTAGGTCGTCGGTCCACCTAGTGGGGGGGCGTCCTACACTGCGTCGTCCGATGCGTGGTCGCCACTCGAGAACCTTTCTTCCCCAGCGGTTGTCGGTTCGTCGAGCGATGTGGCCTGCCCATTGCCACTTCAGCGTGCTAATTCTTCGTGCTATGTCGGTTACACCCGTTCTTCTGCGGATTTCTGTATTCCGGATTCTATCTCGCAGAGAAATCCCGAGCATAGCCCGTTCCATAGCACGCTGAGCGACTTTGAGCCTTGATATGAGGCCTACATTTAGGGACCACGTTTCCGTGCCGTAAGTCATCACTGGTAACACACACTGGTCGTAGACCTGTGTTTTCAGACATTGAGGTATGTTGGACGAGAAGATCCTCTTAAGTTTCCCGAACGCTGCCCAACCGAGTTGGATTCGTCGGCTGATCTCTTTCTCGAAATTGGATCTACCTAACTGGACTGTTTGTCCTAGGTAAACATAGTGATTGACAACTTCGAGAATCGCATTGCCAACTAGGACCGGTACAGGAATGACATGGGTATTTGACATGACTTTCGTCTTGTCCATGTTCATTCGTAGACCCACTAGTTGGGATACCCTGCTGAGATCATTGAGCATAGTGCCAAGGTCCTCCATGGATTCTGCCATAACGACGATATCGTCTGCGAATCGAAGGTGAGTGATGTATTCGCCGTTAATGTTGATGCCGAGTCCTGTCCAGTCTAAGAGCTTGAAGACATCTTCCAGTGCAGTGGTGAACAGTTTCGGAGAGATGACATCTCCCTGTCTCACGCCTTTCTGCAACTGGATCGGTTTCGTACTCTTATCCCGGATACGGACTGACATTGTGGCGTTCCTATACAAACACTTCAGCACTTCGATATAGCGATGGTCGATTTGGCACCGCTGAAGGGACTGCAGCACCGCCCAAGTTTCGACTGAATCAAAGGCTTTCTCATAGTCCATAAACGCTAAGCACAGGGGCCGATTATACTCCTCGGTCTTTTGTATAATCTGCCGAAGCGTGAGGATATGGTCTATGGTGCTATAGCCTTTTCGGAAGCCGGCTTGTTCGGGCGGCTGGAAGTCATCGAGCTTGCGCGTGAGTCGATTGGTAATGACCCTCGAAAACAACTTATAAACATGGCTCAGGAGTGAGATGGGTCTGTAGTTCTTTAAAAGAGCTTTGTCACCCTTCTTGAAGAACAGCACCACCACACTCCTGGTCCACGACTCTGGAACGTCGCCCCCGAGGATAACGGAATTAAATAGCTTCTGAAGGGCTATTAATACCGGCTTGCCGCCCGCCTTCAAGAGCTCTGCCGTAATTCCGTCATCTCCCGGTGCCTTACCGTTACGTAGTTGTTTGAGAGCCATTCTGATCTCGTACAAGCTGATGTCCGGGATTTCTTCGGTATAGTGCCGAGTTAGCTTGGATCTGGGATCTTGGACCAAGCCGACAACAGGATTTCGGGATGATTTGTATAACTGTCCATAGAACCTTTCGACCTCTCCCAAGATCTCACTTTGGGATGAAATGACAGTGCCGTCATCGGTCTTCAGCTTAGTCATTTGGCTTTTCCCAATAGACAGATCTTGTGCGAACACTTTCGAGCCACGATTCCGCTCTATCGCTTCTTTAATACGGAACGTATTAAATCGGCGAATATCGCGACGCACAGACCTGGAGATCTGTCTATTTAGCTGCCTATGTTTGGACCAATCGGCTGCAGACTGCACCGTCATCTCTTTTCTCCGCTCCATGAGCTCGAGAGTCTGGTCAGAAAGTTTTTTAGGTCTATTAACGCGGTGAGCCTTGAAAAATTTCGACCCAACCGCGTGGACAGTTTCCACGAACCTGTTGTTCATATCGTTCGGAGATTCGCACTCGTCCAGACATTGGAAGCGATTATGTAGTTCGAGTTGAAAGTTTTCGAGGTTCTGGTATTGGACAGATGTAGGTCGGAGTGTAGACTTCATCAAGCGTGACCGCTCGACTTTTGTATGGATATTCAATGTGCCTCGTACCATCCGGTGATCGCTCCCAGTTTTAATTCTGCTGATCACTGAGACATCATTGATCGGCATATTGTAAATCAAATACAAACACGTTAAAAATTTTGATATATATAATCATTTTCTTTATGTACTGGCTATAAATTTGTATCAAAATGTGGCCCAAAATTTTATATCTAATTCTATAGCGATTTGATATAAATCTGTGTAATAAAAATAACTTGCTGGACGTGAGACATCTTAGTCCGCCCGTAACCATAAACGCTAAAAAGTGTTCGAAACATCGGAATATCGAAAATCAAATACAAACACATTAATATTCGTAAAATATGTTTTATTTACGTATGGAATTGTATTTCTTAAAGGAAATGAAATAATGAAATGCTTACAGAAAAGGGGCCTGATTAATTTTTTTGTCAGATAAAGCATTTTCTAATAAACTGCCTTAAACATTTGTGTGATTTTACAACTTGTTATAAACTTTGGAATATTGTGATTCACATAAAAATGTATTCGAAAAAGTCAATAATTATTCTAAATTAAACTCTATAAAACTCTCCTTTAAAGTTATTCAAGGTTAAAATTGAAATCGACCAAAAATTCTTGTTATATTTTAGGTGTAGTTTTAGATTTTCCGGATCAATTTGGATTATGTTTTCTCTCTGCTCACCGTTAGTTCGAGAAAAGTTCTAACACCCAACAGAAAAAAAACTACTAGTGCAAAAAAAAAAACACTAATCTTCTCAGCTAACCATTCTCTTGTCAAAGTTATAGCCAAATAATGTGTAGTAACAACATATCTTTAACACAAGTATA
Source organism: Lymantria dispar (assembly GCA_032191425.1). Taxonomy (NCBI): domain Eukaryota; kingdom Metazoa; phylum Arthropoda; class Insecta; order Lepidoptera; family Erebidae; genus Lymantria; species Lymantria dispar. The sequence goes on along the minus strand of CM063465.1, from coordinate 14,368,982 downwards.
CCCTCACTGAGCAATAGACTTATTTTAATAAATCTCTTTTTTATTATTGATTATTAATACATTTTTTTAGTATTACTATTTTACAATACAATATACAGTATTTCTATTGTAGTGTGTTTCAAGATAGGAATTACTTACTACAAGACCAAAGGTTAGCTTTAAGTAATTGTTATCTAGTTACTCAAATGTTTCCATATTTTTTGTATTGAAAGTCTTTAGTATTCTTTTTTTTTACGCCGACGACACGCTCGTCACAGCCCGCGGTGGGACGCTAGAAGAGGCGGTAAGCCTGGCAACCTGTGGCACCGAAGAGGTCGTCAGGCAGATCGAGGCGCTGGGGTTGAGGGTCGCCCTGGACAAGACGGAGGCCCTCTTGTTCCATGGGCGCCTTATGAGCCTTCCCATCGGCGTCTCGATTACCGTCCGCTCGGTTGACATCAGCATCCGGGCCCATATGAGGTACTTGGGCCTGGTGCTCGACGGGCAATGGTGGTTCCGGGAGCATTTCCGCAGGCTCGCTCCGCGGCTCGTCGGCGCGGCGTCCGTCCTATCGTGGCTTATGCCGAACGTGGGCGGACCGAGCGCTACGTGCCGACGGCTGTATACGGGGGTCATCCGGTCGATGGCCCTGTACGGCGCACCAGTGTGGGCGGGGTCCTTGACCGTCCGACTTAGGGCCCTTCTGTGGCGACTACAGAGGGTCATGGCGGTCAGGGCCATCCGCGGATACCGCACGGTGGCGACGGAGGCAGCGTGCCTATTGGCCGGGACTCCCACGTGGGACCTGGAGGCGGAGATGCTCGCCGGATTGTATCGGCGGGTGACGGGGGTGCGAACGGAGGGCGGTGAGATCTCGTTAAGGGAGCTCACCGCCTGGCGCATCGACGCCCGCCGAGACGTCATTGCCCGTTGGGCAGTCCGGCTGGAGAGGCCTCGGTTCGGGGTGCGAACCGTGGAGGCCTTCCGGCCGGTGCTGATGCAGTGGTTGGAAAGGCGGCAAGGGGTGCTCTCCTTCCGACTAGTGCAGGTGTTGACGGGGCACGGGAGCTTCGCCAAATACCTGCACAGGGTCGTAAGGAGGGAGAGCACACCGTCCTGCCACCACTGCTATTGCGGCTTGGGCAGTGCAACGCCGTGAACTCGTCGCAATCATCGGTGCCGACCTGACGCTGCCGGCCATCGCTAGGGCGATGGTCGACAGCGTCGGGAATTGGGACGCGGTTGCAGCCTTCTGCGAGACAGTGATCTCGTAGAAGGAGGCGGCGGATCGTCTGCGCGTGGAGCGCAGCCTCGATGAGGAGATCCGCCGCCGGCGACTGGGGCGGCGCAGGCGCAACTATCTGCGCCTCATGCCGCCCTAGCCGAGGCCGCGGGTGACGTGACCGGGGATTAGTCCGTCACCCGCCGAGAGGCCGACCGCGTGAGGAAAGACCGACGTCCTCCCCGAGGGGAGGACGTCGGTCGATGGGAGGGTACCCCGCGTAGGGGGTATTCCGTCGGGCCGACCACTGACGACAAGTAAACCTGCTCCGGTGGTCGGCCCAATGACGAAGGCGAGGTGGTTTTCGGGTGGGTTGCGGGAGTTGCGTGCTTAAGCCCCTCTGTCGCCCCGGACGGAGTGGTGCGGAGGCGCGCTGACCGCAGCCCACCCACAAAAAAAAAAAAAAAAAGTATTCTTTTTTTTTAAATTAAAGATTGATATATGTGGAGACTCTTAAATGGCTTTATGATGCTATTTAGGTTATCAATGTACCTAATTCTTTTAGCAATCAGTTTCCTTTAAAATAAATAAAAAAAACGTGTTCTAAGTTTTACTAATCTTTGGTTTGATGGCACCTCATAATCATCATCCTGCTCTCATCCTGGTTATTTGAGAGTCAGCTCAATATGTGCCCTTTTTTCATAACACTTATTGCAAAAGTTTTGGCAAAAATTTTACCGCCGGCTGCTTGGCATCAGAATGAGACCTCTTTGAGAATGAAACTGTTAACCAGACGGCATTAGAGGAAAGTGGCTCAGGTTGAGATAGATCTCTTAGTCCTCTTTTACGACACCTAAGAGCAATGTACGGGTTGGTAATATTGTTAGCCTTTAGCACACAGCAGATCACCTGATGATACTTAACTTATTATTATGATTTAATCCCTGTGGTGACGGAGTAAGAATACAATTTACTGCTACCTATTTTACCCGTGGATGTCGTAAAAGACGACTATGGGATATAATATGCACATACCATCTGTGTAAGAGAAGGAAAACTCGAAACGAAATCCTATACCGACATGTCTGACCAGCATGGTATAGTAGGTCAAATTCCCTCCCATTGTGGAGAAGGCCCGAGCCCAACAGTGGGACGTATATGGGCTGCGATGATGATGATGATGATCTTACCCGTGGATGTCATAAAACATAACTAAGGGATATAATATGCATATAGCATCTATACAAGAGAAGGAAAACTGGAAATAAAACCCTATACCAATTTGTCTGACTAGCATGGTTTAATAAGGTCAATTTCTCTCCTATTGTGGAGGAGGCTCGAGCTCAGTAGTGGGACGTTTATGAGCTGAAATGATGATGAGATACAATGATTCCCAAGGGAAAGCGGTATACAATGTAATTTTAATTAAAAAACCATATGGGGAAGTAGACCGGGATCCACCGTACATTTTTTTTATTTGATTACTAACAAGCGAACTTTTCGTGAGTAGCTTTATTTTGATGAGACGCCCAACAGTATCTGTACGAAAACTCGGTAGGTTACGGAGGTAGGAGGGATAGAATATGTCCATTTAGTGGTTCTCAAAAATTTATTACCAACGGGGTGTTCTTTGGTAAATGTCAAGATAATTATCTAAATTAACTAAAGAAATATTTGTCCTACAAAATCTCCAAATCCATTTGGTGGTTCTCAAAAATTTATTACTAACGGGGTGATCTTTGGTAAATCTCAAGATAATTATCTAAATTAACTAAAAAAATATTTGTCCTACAAAATCTCCAAATCCATTTGGTGGTTCTCAAAAATGTATTACTAACCAGGTGATTTTTGGTAAATCTCAAGATAATTATCTAAATTTACTAAAAAAATATTTGTCCCACAAAATGTATGGTTAGATCACAGAGTCCCCTGCTTCCAACATGTATCGATAACGAGGTCATCAAAAATGATTACTAACACGCTGATTTTTCTTTTCTTACATATTTAATCCATACTAATATTATAAATGCGAAAGTAAGGATGTTTGTTTGTTTGTTTGTAACGCTTTCACGCTTAAACCACCGAACCGATTTCAAAAATTCTTTCACCAATGGAAAGCTATAATATCAGGGAGTAACATAGGCTATATTTTATGCCGGTATTTCCACAGGAACGGGCACTACGCCGTGGGTAAAGCGACTGAAACCGAAGCAAAGCGAGGGCGGGTTACTAGTCTATACTAATATTATAAAGAGGTAAAATTTGTAAGTTTGTATGCAGGGGGTAATCTCTGGAACTCATAATCTAATTCTAATTTTATTTTAACTGGCAGAAAGCTACATTATTCCTGAGTGCTATAGGCTATAAATTGTTTCTATAACATGTATATTAACCGAGCTATCACAACTTTTGTCTGGCAAGTCGGAAAAAAATACCTCGTAAAACAGAATTATTTGCGTGCGCTGCCTAAACAGTTGCTTAAAATTAAAAAGAATGTATGGCTACCTGGTTCATCTTAATTATTTCTACAAAAAAGTCAGCGATACCATATCTCTATCTTTTATATTTTATCTTTTATACTTCTATTATTGCATTAAAAAATTTTTTTTTCGGCATTGTTACGTTTGGTTGATTATTTGAGCAACAAAATATTAATTCTTATGACAATAAATTATTTCAGTATCACAAGAACATCATACAGATAAGATTTGCCATTTACAGTATATCAATTGGTCATACAGTTTCGGAGATAATATAAAATTACTAAAACGCAAAATGACCCTAGCATAACTTTCATTGTGCAGACGTTTTACCTATTTGCCCATAGATGGCGTTCTGCAATGACGTCATTTTTCTGAATCGCGGTGTTAAGACTTTCCGTGGATTGATGACCCTCTCGAATTATTATGCCCACGTTGTCGTTAGTTGGAGTTCTAAAAATTACATGTCAGTTGGTTATTGGTTTCGGTTGTTTCGTTCGCATGGTTGTTGTTGTTGATAGATACCTCATAATCGAAAATATCGTAATTTCGTTGTACGTTTGTTTTGTATGTTCGTAGTTTCGTACTTCGTTCTATCGTAATAATCGACACGAGTTATTCGATATTACGATTGTTTTGTTTTGTAAAGGCGGACGGTGTTCGAGTCGCTCTCCCTTTGTTCATAATTGTTTTCAAGTCTGTGCGTGGTTTGTTGAGAGCATGCCTAAAAGGAAATCTCAACTGTCTCGGCAGACATCACAGACAAGAGCCGCTCGAGTACGCCGTACGGAAGAATCTGCCCCTGAAAATGAGCAACGCCTCTCGAGAAATAGAGAATATATTTCGCAAGCACGCGCTAGAGAATCTAGCTCCGAGCGCTCACAGCGCCTCGCAAGCCAAAATGTGAGGACGACGCGGGCCCGTGCTCGAGAAACTAGCGCTGAACGTGCGCAATCATTTGCCCTGACTATTAATAAGTCCCAGGGACAAACATTCTCTTTGGTTGGCATTGACCTACGAAAAGAATGTTTTTCCCATGGGCAATTATATGTTGGTCTATCAAGAGTGGGATCATCCGAAAGGCAGATTATTCTGTTACCGGAAAATAAAACAACCTCAAACATTGTATATAGAGAAGCTTTAAATTAAATAGATACCTAACTTAAACAAATAAATAAAATAAGTAAAAGGCAACTAAGGGTTAAGTTACCTTGAGCAGAAAATAGAACTTCGGTAATCTTTTAAGTTACTGATCTGATTCCAAAAAATATTTTACTAATAAAATTAAATACAGTAATATCAATCGAGTGTAATCTTATGTTAAAACAAGAAATTTTCCGCGGACGAAGTCGCGGGCAGAAGCTAGTATTTATATAAATTAATAGTCATATTGTTCTACAAATTGCGCAGAACGTTATCCCGGTCCTACGCTCAGGAATTTTAATGCCATAATACCATTTTTCTCATTAATAACTGTAGGACAAAGATATTACATAACAGGTTAGTGTGTTCTCTACCCGAATGAAACAATGTCCTACAAGAAAATAGGTAGGTTTCACTAGTCCGACAAGAATTGTCATTTTTTCGATTGCCTATTTTTAATATAAAATAAATTGAAAACATATTTTTAAAATTTAAATTGTAGTTTAATACGTTTTCTTTTACGGTATGAGTTATTTGAAAAAGGATATAAATCAAAAAACGAAAATGACAAAAATTTAAAAAGGATTATCATAGGATATGATCCTTCAAGTTTGCCAAAAGTTTTCAAGTTCAACAAAAGAAGAATTTTTGCAACAAATAAAAATAACTGCATTTTTTTTTTGTGGATGGGCTGCGGTCGGCGCGCCTCCGCACCACTCCGTCCGGGCGACAGAGGGGCTTAAGCACGCAACTCCCGCAACCCACCCAAAAACCACGTCGCCTTTGTCGTTGGGCCGACCACCGGAGCAGGGTTACTTGACATCAGTGGTCGGCCTGACGGAATACCCCCTATTGGGGTACCCTCCCATCGACCGACGTCCCCCCATCGGGGAGGACGTCGGTCTTTCCTCACGCGATCGGCCTCTCGGCGGGTGACGGACTAATCCCCGGTCACGGTCACGTTTTGCGGCCTCGGCTAGGGCGGCATGAGGCGCAGGTAGTTGCGCCTACGTCGCCCCAGTCGCCGGTGGTGGATCTCCTCATCGAGGCTGCGCTCCTCGCGCAGGCGATCCGCCGAAAAAAAAAAATAACTGCATATATCTGCAATATATGGTGTAAGGCGCTTCACACACTGCTAGGCGCTCCGTCACCTAACGCGGAGTGGCAGGTTTTAATATTGTATGCAAGTACATCAATAAGTAGGTATAGACACGCCAGGTCCAATACACCGAAAACACGCCACGGCGCGGGAGCATGTCCCGCTAGCAGAATCAGCCGCCAGGCGCGGAGTCGTGGGGTGGACCGCAGCAGATCTGGACACGGATAGATTTATTTACGAAATTGAATGACTTCAGTATTGCCCATTGTAACGTAACTAACCACAACGACCAAATGGAAAGTAACCTTTAGTTTAGTGCGGGACGCGTACAAAGCCGTCAGGCGGGGAAATCTACTCGAAAAGGCAGATCTGCTCCTCCGCGCCTCCGCGCCTGGGCCCGTCGCCAATGTGTGGAGCGCCTAATGCACACATGCGGTGCCCTACGACAAAATTGCCAGAAAATTTTGGATGGACAATGTTGTTGATGGCAAATACTATTGCCATAACTTGTGCTGTACAAAGCACAAGTTGGTCCTCGTGTGGAGTACTGCTCACATCTCTGGGCAGGTGCGCCCAAATATCAGCTAGACCCACTTGACTCCCTGCAAAGACGGGCTGTTCGAATCGTCGGGGATCCCAATCTTACGGACAGATTGGAGTTGCTGGAGCAGCGGAGAGACTTTGGGTCACTCTGTGTACTCTACCGACTCTTTCACGGGGAGTGCTACGGGGAGACTATAGTCTTCAACTGTACGCTTCCAGCGATCATTTCTCCCACGTATATGCAAGCTCTGGAATGAACTACCTGCTGCTGTGTTGCCCGAGCGCTATGACATGTCCTTCTTTAAACGAGGTTTAAGAAGAGTATTTCCCTCACGGTAGGCAGCGGCCTGGCTGTACCCCTGGTATTGCAAAGGTCCATGTGCAGCAGTTTCACTTACCATCAGATGTGCTGCTTGCTCGTTTGCCACCGTTGGCAATAAAAAAAAAATATGGATTTTATTGGTTTGACGGTCTCCAAAATCCAAAGTTTTGAAGAATTATCGTGTGACATACAAGGTACTTTATTAATACTATTGTTATTTATTGATTGATTATTCATTATTTTATAATATACTTAGATATGTAATATTATCAAAGTAATACAGGGTCAGATATTACTAATGAGGTAAATGAAATAGATGAAGATGAGAGCGATGTTAGTAGCGAAGATTGGATAAATGTGATGAAGATTATTTTCATTTTTGATGACCTCGTTATCGATACATATTGGAAGCAGGAGACTCTGTGATCTAACCATACATTTTGCGGGACAAATATTTTTTTAGTAAATTTAGATAATTATCTTGAGATTTACTAAAAATCACCCCGTTAGTAATAAATTTTTGAGAACCACCAAATGGACGTATTCTATCCCTTCTACCTCCGTAACCTACCACAATTGAGAGTTTTCGTACAGGTATTGTTGGGCGTCTCATCAAAATAAAGCTACTCACGAAAAATTTGCTTGTTAGTAATCAAATAAAAAAATGTACGGTGGATCCCGTATTAAAGATGTTCATCATCATCATCTTGCTCTTATCCCAATTACTTGGGGTCAACGCAATATGTCATCTGTTTTGACATATTGCAAAAAGTTTCGGCAATGACTTTTATGACCGGCCGCCTGCCTGACGTCAACCCTCCTTGGGAATGTAATCGTTGACCCAAATGGTACCAGATGGAGTTGGTCCGGGTCAATCTAGGGCTCTTAGTCGTCTTTTACGACACCCACGAGCAAAGCAAGGGTTGGTAGTATTCGAAGCCGCTACCACACAGCACGATTAAGGATGTTACTAACATAAAATTGATTTTCTTATATTTTGTATGATTAAATAAAAAGTTTACATCGAGTTTGTAATTGCAATCTGAAACGAGTCTCAAGGGTTCACTGTGTAAAATAATCGACTTAAAGCCAGCGCCGAGAAATTCATTTATTTAATTAAGTCCCTCTGAGGAACTTCCAAACAGTCTGAGGCACGAATCAACGACTAAATAAACTTCAGCTTTAATCTAAGATTATATTTTGCAAAGTAATACGAGGAAGGATCCGTATATTGACGGAGTAATGGCACAGTGATCTTCGCCATCTCTTATACCCCATCATCCATGCTCTAAAGTTTCGACTCAATTTCTTCATCCATACAACCTTATGGAACGTCATCTCTTTAATCACTCGTTAGCCACCAACATCAATAAAATAGTGACAAAAAAGGGAGTCGTCGCTCAGGACGCCTGGCAGATGTGAAAAATTGAAATTAGTTTATACCAGTATATGTCATCATCATCATCTTGCTCTTATCCCAATTACTTGGGGTCAACGCAATATGTTATCTGTTTTGACATATTGCAAAAAGTTTCGGCAATGACTTTTATGACCGGCCGCCTGCCTGACGTCAACCCTCCTTGGGAATGTAATCGTTGACCCAAATGGTACCAGGTGGAGTTGGTCCGGGTCAATCTAGGGCTCTTAGTCGTCTTTTACGACACCCACGAGCAAAGCAAGGGTTGGTAGTATTCGAAGCCGCTACCACATAGCACTATACCAGTATATGTACATATATGCATAAAAGAACAGATTATGGCAGAAACTAATATGTCATAAAATATTAATAAATTATTCATTAGTATACACTATAGGTACGTGTTTAGGTTAATAATTTATTTTGATCTCACTAGATGGCGTTGTACAAAATTCTAAAACGGGTTATGATTTCGTTACACAAAAGTACATATCAAAACGTGGCGTTAACGCCACGTTAACAATCAGGTTCGCCCTCGCCTATAGATGTTTCACATTAAAAAAACTCTAGAATGGTGTAATAGGTTGCTTTTTATTCCGGCAAAATATACGGTACCATTGAAATAGATTTGTTTGAAAAATCTATATTAACACAAGCGAAGCCACGGATATAACTAAATAATGACACGTGAAGAGGTACCAGCAAATGATTAATAAGAAATAAATTAAAACTGTTACTTTTCAATAAAAATAAAAGACATATTTTAATATGTACGTTTTGCAAGCGTGGGACACAATTTTCCGCACGGAGGCGTCCTTTAAGTATAAAAGCAAATAAATTGAAGTAGAATGAACGAAGAACTTTTTAGGGATCCGCATCCAAATCAAATCAAATCATTTATTCTGCATAGGCCCCTTAAGGGCACTTACATATTGTCAAATTTCACAACGTGTGTTCAAACGTTACTATACTATAATCTACCACCGGATCGGAACGCAGCCACAAACTGAGAAGATCCGGCAAGAAACTCAGCGGGCAGTCATTTTTTTCTTTAATCTTTTAAATATACATAATTTTATGCTTCGTACAACATATATGGTATTAGCTCCAGTTTGATGCCCTTCGAAATTGTATATATGTATTGAAATTGTATATATCCACACGGGTAGATAGATCAGTAAACAGTCTCTCACGTGTAGGAAGGCCAAAAGCGTTAAGGAGACGCCCCGTTGCTTTATTACCATTGCGTGAACGGGACTGGTACCGACAAGGGCGACGCCTGCCTGAATGGCCTGCTCGATTGCCGTTCAGCAATAGCTTTGTCTGAAACGATCATAAACTTGTTGCCAATTAGCCTGCCAGGCATTATTTTCCTTTCGTAAGGAAACCTATGTCCAATCACAGAATACAATAAAATGGAGAGATTTAAAACATTAGTTAAATATTATACGTTGGTACGGAACAATACTTGAGCGAGTCTGAGTCGCAGCTACCTCTTTTAAAGTTATATATTCTTACTATAAAGACCAAACCTGGCCTTTTTTATCTTTCCTTGTTTCTTATTGTCTCTTTCGTAGTTCTCTTCATTATTTAAGTCCGTTATACACTACTTGTTTTATTGAATGTAGTTGTAGTCATTTGCATTAAACAGTTTGTCTTTATAATAAATATAATTCAGCGCTCCCTTTCTTGCTCTTAGATGTCGTAAAAGATGACTAAAGATATCATATGCACATAACATCTTTGAAAGAGAAGACAATATCGATATAAAACCCTATAAGAAGCCTTCTGGCCAGCATAGTGGGAATTTTTCCCTACTATTTATGGAGAAGGCTTGAGCTCAACGTTGAGGAGTATGAGCTGAGATTATAAAGTAACATATCTCTCTTCAGAAAAACTTATATCGCCTGTAATCTTCGACCCACTCTGCTAGGCGTATTGATTATAATACTATCTCCCTTTATCTCACTCTGAGATCGTATTTAGAATCATCATCATCTCATCTCATATGTATTTCACTCCCAACAGTGAACCTCCTTCATGATAGGAGGCAAATTGATCTACTATAGCACCCTAGTTAGACGTGTTGTGTTTTAATGTCGAGTTTCCCTTCACTTACATAGATGTTATCTGCATATCATATCCCTAAGTCCGCCTTTAGGACACCCAAGGGACCCGGACCGGACCCCCGTCACCACACGAAGTAAAGCACACGATGGAAGTAAACCTTTTGTATTTCATAGCAAACTGTTTAATTATATTACTTACTTATAAATAGCATATATTGTGTTTATAATTCATTAACATATAACTAAAATTGGAGATTTTTAATAACTCGCGACACAAACTAAAATAAAAAAATATTACCTTCTCTTGAACAGGCATTATCAATTAATTGTCATTTAACGATTATACTGGCCCGCGTGAAGTATTTAATCGAGTAATCATGCGCACATTATTTTGGAATAGAGTTGATACTCTTACACTGCTGGACCGATGTCGACCAAACAAAGCTAAAAACCACCGCAAGGAAACTGGATATGAAATGAAAAAAATCGCATCGGAATCGGTTCATCCGTTTGAGAGCTACGATGGCACAGACAGACAGACATCGATGCCAAATTTATAGCACTCCTCTTTTTGCGTCAGGGATATAAATAATGAACGTGAGAAAAAAATCTCACTGTTTTCGATATACTATGACACTGTCCCCGTTCTACATGACACAGAGTCTACCCCTATTACTTTTCGTCGAGAGAAAAAAAGTTGGAAACAGATTCTCCTATAAAAATAAATATCTTAAAAAAAAATTGTTATATTTCTACGGAACACATTTCTGAAGTAAACTCGATCACTCACAAGGCGTTCAGTTTGTGTGTTATACAGCTCAATAGCGTCGTCATCCGCTTGTTTTTTCAGACGCTTAACTTCGATCATTACACAGTCTGAATCAAGAAACGTATTTCTAATTTCATAAAAAGAGTTTCAATATTTTAAGATCAATCTGATATTAAAACTTAATGTTTTAAATATATGCCAATCTTCTCTATTTCTCATACAGGTCCCACTGTTGGGCTCGAGTCTCCACCCCAATAGCCCTCCTATTGAAAATGACCTATACCGTGTTGGCCAGACATGTCGATATAGGCCTTCATTTCAAGTTTTCCTTTATTCTCCTCTACACATTTCTTCTCTTAGACGTCTTTTACAACACCTTCGTGCAATAAAGAATGGTGAATTGGATTCTTACTCTGTCACTACACGGAAATCTCTATATTACTCCGATAGAAGGCTACGACGACTAGCAACATAACCGCTTTTAGCAAACACTGATTCCAATACAAAGAAAAGAGTGGTGAAGCATTGTATTCTTAACCAATAACCACTTGGAGGACATTTTTTTTTTTTTTTTGGTTGGGCTATGGTAAGCGCACGCGCGGTCCAGTCCGTCCGGGGCGATGAAAAGACAGCGCGCGGGCCCATAACCCACCCGTACCCACGTCACCTCGTTGTTGGGCCGACCACCGGAGCAGATGTGACTTGTCGTCAGTGGTCGGCTCACTTGGAGGACATATACCATTCATCATCTTCCTCCACCTCAGCTCATATAAGTCTCACTGCTGGGCTCAATCTCCTCTACAATAGGAGAGAAAATAAATGTACTGTACTACGTAATATACCACGTATTTAGATCTCGATCTAGATCTTTTCTTTTCTTCTTTTACAGTAAAAACGGCGTAAAACTATAAATATCCTGAAATACGCACTATGGAATCAAACTAGAGTCCTTCATTAAAGTAATATTAAATTATAAGTCCCACCTATACTTACTCAGCGCACTTACGCTTAAATTTATTTACCGTACGATAGAAAATGAGATTTACGTTGGAATCAATACAATTTCTCACTATTTGTGTACGCTAGATACAAACATTGAAATGTTTATTTAAGGGTCTGCAGCCGTCAAATCAAATCCACAACAGAAACTTGATTATTGTGAGTCGCGATTTACCGAGTTTGTGTATCTACGTGACGGCGGACGACTTCATTTAGCGAAAGGGGTGAACTCGTACAATTTGAACTTGGGTACATAATTTTTATTATTTTTGAAGAAGTACTTCGCGCGTTAGGGAAAAATGAGAGTAAATTTTTACGACGCGCGTGCACGCCATCTTGGAAAGGTGGTAGAACCACACTGTTGACAGTTGTCTGTCTACAGCCGCGGGCCGGTCCGTTCGGTGTAGTACCACACTCTCGCAGAAAATCGACGTCTGAGTAGCAGCAATTTTGCTATTACGCTTCGTTCGATGAGCGAGAGGACCGGAAGCCTAATTTTCTGAGGATGTTTGCGGTATTGGTGTTGCCTTTAATTTCCCCGCACCTTATTGCACGCATTCACTCTCCCTTCACGGTAGACAGCAGCCTAGCAAAGGTCTCAAAGGTCTGTGAATGGTAGCAAAACTTACCATCAGGTGTACTGTTTATTCGTTTGCCACCGTTGGCAAGAAGTAAAATAATGCAAAACCGACACCCTAAAAGTAGCCAATGAACATTTTTACGTTGCGCACGCACAGCGCCACAAATGTGAACTAAATAATGCATTATGATAAAACTTTCAATATATTAAATACCTTTTTTTTCTATTATTAGTGTCTTTTTTTCTACAAACGTAGAATAACGTGAAGGATAAATTTTTAGAACGATTTTTATCGTGTTACAACAAAGCAGTATGACTTTTACGTGCGTACATAGGTACACACATACTCTTTTAAGGTAGGTAACAAACAGTGGCCATGTAATTCTGGCTGATGAAACTCATTAGCTATTGTTATTGTATTCACCACTTGCTTGTTTTAATGATAGTTATATAAGCTAGTAATCAAATGAAATCATAATTTTATAGTACACAAATAAGTGACTTACATGCGTTGGCGAAACAAAATATTTTCATGATATTCAAAGTACACGAATGTAAATCATATCCACAAAAACGTATTTGCGAGAGAAAAATGATTACTACATGTAAAACTTAATTCTATATCTATTTAAAGGCGGTTAGAACCGACAGAAGTAGGTTAAGTTTCACGTGTAACCGTTATTGTGTAGTTATTATTTGATCGAATTTGAATTTTTCAATAAATGCAATACTAATTGTGCGGGACGGGCCTCCAGACAAATGTGTTGTAGTCGGCTGACGTCCCGGTTGGTCGCTGGTTCGGTGGTTTATGTGGACTGTATGTGTGGACTGTATCTTCGGGTTCGGCGGGTACTGGCGGGTTTCAGTGAAGAAATAAAACGATCTATTTTGAAGTAACTTGCACATCGGACGAATATTACACCGTTGCTGCCTAGCCCCTGAATGTTAATGCTTGAAGTTCGCTATTTCTTCATACTATTTCTTCATACTGTGGTTTTCAAGCTTCCATCTCGCGCCGCTAGGTGTCTTCGGTAGTCTATGCTACGATGTGTTCATTAAAACGAGGGGCTTAGGCACCTCGAGGTGTTACCGTAACGACAGCCGCGAGGCGATTACTGTAAACGGTTGTCGCATTCGTCCGATTTGTGCTATGATTTTATTGAATAATTAACTATAACGCTAAGACTATTACAGATATGCTTACATTCTATATACTATTCTATTTATCTAAGACACATCTATCTGTTTCAGTAGTGGCCGCGACCCTAGGTAGTAAAATAGGCTTTATACAAGCACTAAAAACTATTATTTTATACTATCAGCATTGTTTTTCTATCTTTATTACGCTATATCTCGCAAGTTATAATACCTAGGGTGTTGGTTCTTACTGCATTCGATAGGTCCTAGCGTATATTTTAATAAAACACCAAGAATATTTATGTTTATTGCAAATTTGACACTATAAACAACAAAAATTACAACGTAACTAAGTACAATTACGCTTTTACATAAATTAAGAAAAACAAACAGTTATAGGCTATTTTAATACTATTTTTACTACAATATAACGTATAATTAATCTACTTTAATGTTCATTACTCACATTGTTTATTTAGCACTGTACACATTAATTCGTAATGTTTACATCTTACGAATTTCGCTATGTATTTGGAGCGCCCTGATTGGTCGATATTCGTTACGCACTCCTATCGGGCGATACACTTTGAGTTAGTTAATTTTCACGGTATTCTTATCACTATACTTTTTCTCAAAAATTCACTATTATGTAGTGAATTTTTATTATCACTATTATGCCAAAAAAAGAAAACGCATTCCGCGTCGGAGACCCGTAGCGCACGGACGTGCGCCTCGCTGCTCTCCATTTCGCCGCGCTCACCCCGCACCCGCCCCCTGCGGTCGTGCGTTCTCGCTCCGTCTCGCTCGCTCTCGCAGCGAACCACGCGTCGCGTCAAGCCGCCATCTTGTTCAACGTCTGTGGCCGTTCAGTGGCCCGCTCCGGGTGGCCGTGTATACGGTTGTCTGTGGCAGTTTCGCTGTTTGGACGCAGGTGTTGCCGGATCCCAACTGCACGAGTCGACTTTTTCAAGACGTCGAGTGCAGATTTCTACCGTTGGTAGATAAAAAGTCAACCCATTTTGGCCCCCTCAGGGCAGAAAACCATATTGTTTGGTCCCCGGCGGAAACCTCACGGTGTAAACGAAGCCGGGTGAGGCAAGGCCCCGATTTGCCTGCCGAGCCCCTTCAGGGCAGAGCTAACAATCGGAAGGGGTTAGAGCATCCGGCCTTGGGGGATCTCCTAGTCGGACCTAATCTACGGCTTTTCATCATTTTTCTGCGAAGGCCTAACGGCCCGAGCAGCTAGGAACCTATCGCACATTAAGATTGGCGAAGGAGTACAAGCTTAGGGCACATTAGTTAAGTACACATCCTCCCGACCTGCACCCGGTTGGGAGGGACACACACTACACACAACCCAGGGTTTACCCCACCCAGGGCGATAGGACACATTCCTGCGAACGTTTTTCCCGCCAGCCCACGATGGCGGAAAAAACTATCACCATCGACGCCCTTCTGGCGATCCCTGAGATAAAAGCCTACATCGCTCAACATTTTGGAGCGATAACTATTCTTCCACCGCAACCCCTACGCGCTCACTCCACCGTCCTGCCGCTCAAACCGGAATTACCGGCCACCGGCACGGCGATGGATACTGAATCGGTCCCCTCCTCAGCCTCAGCCTCATCTTCCTCCGAGTCGGAAGATTCGCCCAATGAGGGCTCCTTCATCGAAGTTCGCTCCCGTAAGCGTACTAAGAAGGCAAAAGCCAACAAAGAGGCCCCCACTAAGGCCCCAAAAATAAAGCCGACCGAATCGGCCATAACTCCAGCCGCAATCCCGTCTGAAACGACCGCTACGACCGCCTCGGCCCTCCCTGTCGTCTCGCAGACAGCCCCATTCTCTGTCCCATCCACTACGGACAGCAACACCGTCGCCCCACAGATGGTCAAAAAACCACTGGCTCCGCCGCCCCTATACATTAGGGATAAAGAGAAGTGGCTAGCCATCTCCGCGTGGCTAAACACCAACAGGATTTCGTACAAATCTGCGAAATCCACCCCCCAAGGCATACGAGTGGACCTTCACTCGTCAGCTGACCACCGCTCCGTGTCAAGCATGCTAGGGAATCAACAGATTCCCTACCATACGTACACCCTCCCCGAAGCCAAACTTCTGCGTGCTGTAATACGCAACGTACCGAGGGAAATAGAGACCAAAGAGATTCTAGAATCTCTTAAAACCCAGGATCTACCGGTTGTAGAAGTACACCGGATGATCCGGGGTAGGGGTCGTTATCCCCTCAACATGATACTCGTCTGCCTTACAAATAACGCAGAGGGTAAAGGCATTTTTAAAATTAAGACCATCTGCGGTCTATCTGGGGTCTCGGTTGAGCCCCCACACAAAAATGGCAACCTGGCACAATGCCACAAGTGCCAACTGTATGGACACTCGTCCAAAAACTGCTTTGCCCGTCCTAGGTGCGTTAAGTGCCTAGGTGACCATCACACCTCTCAGTGTGAACGGCCAAAGGACATCTCACTCTGCAAAGAGCCACCAGCGTGTGTTCTCTGTGGAGAATACGGACACCCGGCTAACTACCGCGGCTGCCCAAGAGCGCCGAGGAGGTTAGTCCGCCAGCCCAACACAAACGGCAAGGCCTTGTACTATAACAAGACCTTCGTCCCAGCCCCCTTACCAACCCACAATGCGTGGGCTCGCCCCCTGCTAAACAGCAAGGAGGCTTTCCCAACCCTGCCCAACAGGCAGCCCGCTGCCCCACCCGCAACATCTCAACTCAAACCACCAACAACCGGGCCAAACCAGCCCACTGGTGGTAATCCCAAGCCCCCTCAGGGCGCCCCTATTCCTATCGTCGTCGCTAAAAGCGCGCCCCCAAAAGCCCCCCAAGGACTAGATCCAGATCTAGCCCTGGTGGCCAACTTCGCAGCTCAAATCAATTTCACGGAAATCCGCGAAATTGCAGCCGAATTAAGAAGGAACGAGGGAAACAACCTCGCCCTCCTTAATACTGCTATTAAATTTTCCCCCACGTTAGAGCGTCTAGGCTCGCTTAAATTCAAATAAAATGGATAGGTACACTCCAGGCAGAGTTAAACCCAGACACCTCAAAATAGGGACATTCAATGCCAATAGCCTAACCCAACAGAAGGATGAAGTAGGCACATTCCTTCGGGAACACCAGCTCGACATCTTGCTAGTACAAGAGACGTTCCTTAAACCATTTAACAAGGACCCTAGAGTCGCCAACTATAATATAGCTCGCAACGATAGGAAAACCTCACCAATGGGCGGAACGCTTATCTACTACAAAAGGTCGCTGCATTGCACACCTGTGGATCCGCCCCCTCTGATGTACATTGAAGCTTCAATTTGCAGGCTAGCCCTCTCAGGCCATCAGCCTATCACCCTTGTATCCGCATATCTCTCTCCCAATAGAGAACATTCGAAACAGTTGGTTGAAAAAGATCTAAAAGCCTTGCTAGAATTGGGAGGCGCCGTCATCATTGGCGGTGACCTTAACGCCAAGAACACCTCTTGGAGCTGTCAAAGTTCCAATAAGAGGGGCAAGACTTTAGAGCTATTCGCTGACAGACTGGGATTTGATGTCATAGCGCCCATAGAGCCGACACACTTCCCCTTTAACGTTTCGCACAGGCCGGACATACTCGATATTTTTCTTCTCAAAAACATAAACCTTCGTTTATGTTCAATAGAAGTTCAACACGAGTTAGACTCAGATCACCGCCCGGTGACTCTGGAATTAGCCTCCCGCACCCCCGGCCCCTCAGGCCACAACAACGAAAGGACCAAGATAGCGACTGACTGGGCACGGCTAGAGAAAAATCTCAAGTCAACCTCGTCGGTCCACCTTGATCAAATTCCCAAAGACATTACGTCTAAGGAAGATACCTCTCAGGCGATCGACTCGCTCACAAGTCACGTGCAGTCGATAATGGACGACTGCTCGCGGCCGGTACCAGATACGAGCGATCGTAAATGGCGCCTGCCAGACGACGTCCGTGACTTGCTGAGACGGAAAAACGCCGCGACACGCGCTTATGACCGCTACCCTACGGAGGACAACCGTACCCGCCTACGGTCACTCCAGAGGGAGGTTAAACAAGCAATTAAAAAATTGAGACAGAGCAAATGGGACGCCATGATCGAGGAGCTAGAACCCTCTCACACAGCCTTTTGGCAGCTTTCCCGCTCACTCAAAAAAGACATCGTGTCCACTCTCCCTCCTCTCACCAGACCCAACCAGCCTCCGGCATTCATGGACGATGAAAAGTCAGAATGCCTGGCCGACTGCTTAGAGCTTCAGTGTACGCCGAGTACACTACACCCCGACGCCGCGAATCACCGCTTCATCGCCGACGAAGTGGAACGTCGTAACACTCTCTCGCGCTCGTTAGGAAACGACAGCCCCGATCAGCCAATCCCAGCAGTGACCACCGATGAGGTCGAATCGTTAGTCAGGGGTCTCAAAACCAGGAAAGCCCCAGGTTCGGACGGAATCTCAAATAAAGTCATTAAATTATTCCCCGCCCACTTGATAATCCTGTTGTGCTGCATCTTCAATGCAGCACTAAATAATAACATCTTTCCCGCGCAATGGAAAGAGGCCGTGGTAATAGGAATCCACAAACCCGGCAAGCGCCGTACCGAACCCAGTAGTTACCGCCCGATTAGTCTACTAAGAGGTCTAGGTAAGATCTACGAACGAATAGTTCTCAGTAGACTACGTACATTCGCCGAGGCTAACAACCTCGTTCCCGACGCACAGTTTGGCTTCCGAGCTAAACACAGCTGCGTACAACAAGTTCACCGTTTGGTAGAATACACAAGTAGTCAGTTCATCATGAACAGATATACGGGTGTATTATTCCTAGACGTAGCGAAAGCATTCGACAAGGTTTGGCATGAAGGCCTAATCTACAAACTCTATCTCCTCAAGATCCCTCACTACTTAATTCACATTATACATGACTACTTAAGTCATCGCAGCTTTCGCTACAGGGTGGAAGGGACGTTGTCGACCTCCCACCCTATCAAGGCCGGCGTCCCTCAGGGGTCGGTCCTCTCCCCATTTCTCTTCACGCTATACACTAGCGATATGCCCAAATTCAACCGGGTACATAAAGCGCTTTACGCTGATGACACCGCACTCTTTTGTGCTGGTAGATCCCCGACAACAGTAGCCAAGACTCTCCAAACAGCGGTTACCGCCCTAGCCAATTGGTTTAGGAAATGGAGATTAGAAATCAACCCCGAGAAGAGTCAGGCGGTCATGTTCACTAGACGAACTGCCCGTTCCTACTCTATCGATAGCATTCCCCCCCTTAAAATTTTCAACAAGCCGGTCACTTGGACCAGGCAGGCCAAATACTTGGGTGTGACCCTTGACGATCGACTCAGCTTCGCCCCTCACATAAAGAAAGTCCGCGCACGGGCAGCCTTTGTGATGGGCCGTCTCCACTGTCTACTCAACTCTAGGTCGCGTATGCCCCTGAGTAGCAAAGTCCGACTTTACACCACCTGCATACGGCCTATCATGACCTATGCCAGCGTGGTGTTCGCGCATGTTAAGCCACACAGGATCCACAGGCTACAGACACTACAAAATCGTTTCATGCGCCGAGCTACGGGAGCACCGTGGTTCATACGAAACGTCGATCTCCACATCGACCTCGAACTGCCGACCATCAAGCAGTTTATGAAACGGTGCTCTCAGAGCTACTTTGACTCTGCCATGACACACCCCAACCAACTAGTGGTTGGGGCGGCTTCCTATAGACCCTCCAAAATCTCCTCCATCCGACGTCCTCGTCACGTCCTCGACGAAGAGGACGACATTATCACACTCGCTCAACAAAGAGCCTACACGGCCCGCGAGGCCTTAACAAATAAATATCCGCGGTTCCGCCCTCGCCGTCGAGGTGCGAAACCGCGCCGCGCAAAAGTCACTACCAAAAACGTGGGCACGTCCACTTTGCCTCCAGCGACGCCCCAAGCCGAGGTCCGTTCCCCACAGGGGGAGCCCTTGGGCGATGTCGCTTAGCATACTTTTCTCCGGGTTGAGAGCCCTCAGCGCTCACCCATAGTCCGCGTCAAGCTGTCAAGGCCATCTGCGGCCAACAGCTGTACACACACAAAAAAAAAAAAAAAAAAAAAAAAAAAAAAAAAAAAAAAAATCACTATTATGTTACAGTTCGTTTTTTAAGCACTATCACGGTATTTTACACTTGTCGCGAACACTAATGTTATTTTTTTCAGTTACACCCTTAATTCTATTGCCGCTTCTAGGGTGTCACGTTCACGCGGTCAGCTTCACTGCGAATGACGGATTATTCCCAGTCCGGCTACTAACCATCAGCTAGGGCGGCATCAAGCGCAGGACAAAGTGTTATTTTGAGTGGCATTCGAACCTCCGACCCTGGCATGGTAGGTCGCTGTTTTAACCACTATGCCATCTGTACAGTTAATTGATTTGTCATGGCCAATGTGTATCTCATTTCTTGAGTAAATTTAAAATGATTTCATTTAAAATAAAAACAAATATAAAAATACTTGTCACATGTTTCGCCCCACCACTCATAACGAGCCCTTTCATTATATATTTCATTCTACTACAGTTAGCAAAGACTTTTTTAAATTTACTAGTTTATACCCCAATTTTAAACAGATGACCTTACATCTGTAAAATGTATGTCTACGTATTGCGTGCTTATGTTGTCTATTGAAATATTCAGGTGTATCAGATTATGGGGTAACTGGTCAAACGCGAGTTAGGCAATGGTGGTAGAGCCCAAAAAAAAAATTTTAAGAGAAAATATGAATTGTTAATGAATTAGGGACATGTAAATTTTCAATTGTATTATAGCTATTTCGTGTAAATCTAATTAAAATGTATAAAGTCTTAAGACATATATAATTAGAAAATACTTAATCTGCAGAAATATTCGTACTTTGGTAAATGTTCATTAGAAATTCAATAAATCTATAATTACGTTCGCAAGCAAGACAAGCTTCACCTTAATATCAGCTGATCGGGCGATGACCGTTAGGCCCTCCGCACATGGAGCTACTCAAAAATGACGGAACTGATCAGTAATTACAATTACAAATTAGTTAGTAACTGTACCTCGCACATGACGCTACTTAAATTGCAAGGTTTCAGTGACTTATGTTATTTCTGCTCTCACAAGCACACCATTAACGAGGAAATATTAGGGAAAAAAATCAAACATGTACCTAGAGTGAGTCAAGCGAGGATGACGACGATAATGTATTTTACCTATCTCTAATAGACGTCGAAGGAATCTTCGTAGGTTTTGGAATATACGGGTATATTAGAAATAATGTAAACTGCAGATTATCAGTCGAGTAATCTGACAACATCTTTCCTTGAGTAATCTGAGTTTATAATTATATAAACATGGATACTTTTCCACCTCCTGCACAAATGATCGTTCATTTTTCACAACAAAAACAGAAAACTCTGGTAACCGGTAGCGCGGCGACCGGCACGACGCGTCATGCGTGATCAGTTGTTAACGCGTTATTAACCGGTTGGTGACTAGTCGCGTCGTGTACGACCCTCAATGAGAATGTATGGACGGTGACGCTCAAGCAACTCGTTAGTAATTTGAGTTTGTAACTAGTACTTTTTCAGTCGCTCCATGTGCGGAGGGCCTTAGTCTAACGCGACCGCTCGCCTTCGGATCTAAAAACTTAAACCGTCGACGCGTTTGTGCGTTTCGTACTACTACATATATTTAAGGCATCAATTTTTAGACACACATTTTTGAAATCACGTGTAAACCATTATGTTTTATTGTTGTTTTTTTTTTTGTATAAGATACATTATAATTAAGATCCATGTCCGTTAAACTACAACATACTCGAACAATATTGCTACCTGAGACTGGTCAGTTGTATACAACATACTTAAAGGAAATATATCACTTGCAATTAAGACTACTAAAAATTATTGTACCTAAACATATTAAAGAATTATATAAAGGCAACGAAAATGAGCTATTTAAATATTGTAAAGTAATGAATGTATATCATAAAATAAAATTTAGCATTCTCACTGAAATCAGTAAACCAGAATTATTGGATGAAAAAACTAGACTAAATTACCTGAGATTAATTTCATATAAAAATAAGTATACTCTGCCCAAAACGAACAACTGTTATGGAGAAAGAGTAGAAAAACATTTGATACCATTATTTTTAAATGAGCTTCCCAACAACTTACAACAAAAGTATAGAACAAATTGTAAACAATTCAAAAACAAACTTAAAAAATTTTATGTAACCAGTAGCATTGAGTAGTATGATGTGTAAAAGATAACATATGTATGTAAAATGTATATAACTATTAGAATGTAGGTATATAACGAACGACTCACCGTAACCCAGACAAATTCCTCGCGGTTTACGTGGTACGGATCACGCCATTATATTATGTATTTAATGAGAATTTTGGAAATAAATTGGATTGGATATACATGTGTACCAATTTTGAATTTTATCGATGCAGTAAATTTGACAGAAATTAGCTGTGACAGATGGTCGCGCAGTCATACCTGATCAGTTTTTATTCGAACGTACAAATTCCTAAAAAATTTCAAATATGTTCCTAGATCCATAGTTATTAGAATTTCATTATACAGCGTGGAAGAGTTTACCAACTTGGAAAGTGGGTTCCGCTTATTGATTTACTGGATCGAAGCATCCTAAAGAGGTTTGTTGAGAGCTTACAAGATAGATTGAAGGGAAACTTTCAGTTCTCACTACAAAAACTCGAGCCAACACAATTAAATGTTGGTGAAAAAGTTTGTTGCGACAGCCGGGGCAAGCTTTTCATATAAACACTGTAGATAAAAGACGTTCTTTCTTTATATTCTTTCATAAACATAATAATTTCTGACGTTTACGCAATATGAAGAAAAACAATTTTTATGAATTTTATTACGTTTTTATTTTTGCTTTTGCTATCTCGACGTTACATTATCTTTTTTTTTATTCATACGCATGGGAGAACTATGATATTTGATATCACGTTAAAACTAGGTCAAACATAATAATGTAAATTGTAACTAAAAATGCTTCTATTATAACGTGGTCCCTTAATGTAGGCCTCATAACAAGGCTCAAAGTCGCTCAGAGTGCTATGGAGCGGGCTATGCTCGGGATTTCTCTGCGAGATAACATCCGAAATATAGAACTCCGCAGAAGAACGGGTGTAACCGATATAGCGCGAAGAATTAGCACGGTGAAGTGGCAATGGGCAGGCCACATGGCTCGACGAACCGACAACCGCTGGGGAGGAAAGGTTCTCGAGTGGCGACCATGTATCGGACGACGCAGTGTAGGACGCCACCCCTCAAATAATAGACAAATAATTTGCAATAAAATAACATTGTGACTATAAATTAAGATGTAAGCTATCCTATCTTTCAAGTTGGATCAAACTCACGGTGTGCAAATTTGATTAAAATCGGTTAAGTAGTTTAGGAGTCCATCGCGGACATACAACATGACACGTAATTTATATATATATTAAGATACTAGCTGACCCGGCGAACTTCGTAACGCCATAATTTTTTTTTTTCGTAAATACATTTTCTAAATTTCCGAATATATATTCTCTAATGGTCTGTGCCGCTTGGGCAGAGCCGCGTCGTGAACTCGTCGCAATCATAAACATAGTAACTAACACGACTTTCTTTTATATATATATATATATATTTATTTTTTTTTTTTTTTGTTAAAAAACAACAGCACTTAGGGTAAGGAAATAAATAACTGGCCGACCACTGAGGACAAGAGGACAAGGAACTCGGCACTGGTGGTCGGCTCAACGACGAAGGTGACATGGGTACGGGTGTGTTATGGGCCCGCGCGTCGTCCTTTCGTCGCCCCGGACGGAATGGACCACGTGTGAGCTTATCTTAGCCTATCCATAAAATTAAAAAGGTAAGGAAATAATCCATGTATTGTGGGAGACTTTTATCATCATTTCAACTCACATACGTCCTACTGTTGGGCTCGAGCCTCCTTCATAATAGGAGGGCAATTGACCTTACTATACCATGCTGGTGAGACAGGTTGGTATAGGGATTTAGTTTGAGTTTTCCTTCTCTTACATAAGTGTTATATGCATATCATGCGCATATAACGAATATGACTTTGGTATCACCGAACCTCATTGCACGCATTCACACTCCCTTGACTTTCTTCGCGGTAGGCAGCGGTCTTGCAAAGGTCCATGAGCAACAGCAACACTTACCATCAGGTGTAGGTATTGTTTGTCCGTGTGTCACCGTTTGCAATAATAAAAAAAACCTACTCTACGACGCTTGTCTAACTTGTTGATATATAGTTTTATTATGAATTTTCCTTAACTGACATAAATTTTATCTGCATATTAAATATCTTAGTCATCTTTTACAACTCACAAGTCGTCTTTTACGACACCCTTAGACAAGAAAAGGAGTGGTGAATTGTACTCTTACTCCGTCACCATACGGAAAAATGTGGTAATGATTTATATCAGTGGGCCGAAATCAATACAAATTCTATTCAAATATATATCTTACAATCAAACTGTTTGAATATTCATCTTTTTTTTTTTTTTTTTTTTTTTTTTTATTGCAAACGGTGGCAAACGAGCAAACAGTACACCTGGTGGTAAGTGTTGCTGCCGCTCATGGACCTTTACAAGGCCGTTGCCTACCGCGAAGAAAGCGAAGGGAGTGTGAATGCGTGCATTGAGACTCGGTGATACCAAGGGCACCACCAAAACCCTCTACACGCAATCACCCTAAGAAAGTTGGGCTTCCGGCTCTCTCGCTCACCGAACGAAGCGCAGTAACAAATTGCTACTACTCAGACGTCGATTTTCTGCGAGAGCATGGTACTGCCCCGGACGGACCGGCCCGCGGCTGTAGACAGATAACTGTCGACAGTGTGGTCCTACCACTCCTCTATCCTCACAAGCTATAAAAAGTAAAAAGCAAAGCCACAAATTCACCCTAAAAACAGTGTATATATTTCCCAATACCTTTTCCATGATCAGGATACAAAGGAAATGAATATTGCATGAATTACAATGCGCCCTTGTATCAATTTGATAGACATCCTCGAAAGGGCTCATCGTTTATTCATAGATCCTACCTTTGCAAGAAGGAAAAATACGAATTAATTGAATAACATTATACATAGTTATTTACGGTTATCTCATGTGGTACCAGAATAAGAATATGATTACCAGTCTTTACCTACCCGTAAGCATCGTAAATATCATCTAAAAATCCCATCAAGAAAGAGGCAAACGCATTAAATATTAATGCGATCGCCAAGTCATCTTCCAAACTGATCAAGGGAGTCGTTGGCGGTGGATCTAAAAAGTGACTCTCTTGGGTTCAATGCCGTATATTTTAAATTTAATTTTACAATTTGTTGTCCGTGTGGTGACGGAGTAAGAATGCGATTTACCACCCTCCTTTTCTTACCCGTAGGTGTCGTAAAAGACGATTAAGGGATTAATATTTAGATAACATCGATGCAAGAGGAGGAAAACTCGAAACAAAACCATATGCCAACATGTCTGAGCAGCATGGTATTGTGGATAAAATTCCCTTCCACAAGGAAAGAGATTCGAGCTCAACAGTGGAACGTTTACGGGCTAAGATGATGATGATGATGATGAATTTTTTGTATGACGTATGAATACAGTCGAGTCTAGCGAGAGAGTGTTAAACGATGATTGCCGAAGCTACGGATCGCGATACTCGCATCTGTATGCGTTTGATACACTCTTAAGCCCCCACTACACATCGGCAGATGCGTCCGCAGACGTCGTCAGACGCATCCGCGGATGGATCTCTGTGCACCGTCCACACGTCTGTAGATCGATCAGTCTGTATTGATTCTTGACGGACGCAACACATACGTGCGTACGCACGCGAAATGGATAATGAGACCGTAGCGATTGAGTGTGATCTTTAAGTATTATTTAAATGTCCATCGTAGTAGTTATTAAAAAAAATGGAGAAGAGGAAGGTGGTGGCCGCTGTAATCAGCATACATAGGAATCAAATAATGTGGAAAAAAATCATTTCCATAATGTAGGTTTTGCCTTCCGTGTGGTGACGGAGTAAGAATACAATTTACCACCATCCCCCACACATTCTTACCCGTACGAGACGACTAAGGGATATAAAACGCATTTAACATCAATGCGAGAGAAGGAAAACTCGAGATAAAACCCTTTACCAACCTATACCGACACGTCTGACCAGCGTGGTATAGTAGGTCAAATACCCTTCCATTATGGAGGAAGTCCGAGCCCAACAGTGGGAGGTATATGGGCTGAGATGAAGAAGATGATGATTTATTCCAATTTTTTTAACGCGTCCTCCTGGACGCCATTTTTTTCGAAGGAATAGCGTGGATAACTAGCTTTTAGAACTACATATATGCAGAGCCATCCCGAGAATTTGATAATTTTGTTCGACTTTCTGCTTGATACCGCTCCAGGAATTTTAATGTTTTGTCAGTGCTCGTGTTAACCATTTTACCGAGCAAGTAAAAAAGAAAGAACGAAAAAATACTGTAGAAATCACGCGTGCATTCTCATCCGCTTCCCGATGAACACTGATGCGTCGTCAGACGTGTGGACGCAACACTCAGCGCTGGCGTTGAAACCCTTTGATCCGTGCTACAAAAACCGACAACTAACGGATGAGTGCCGGATGCATCTGCAGACGTCAAATACCTACCACAGACGAGCAAATCACCCCCTCTATACGTCGACAGATGCGTCCGCCGATGACATCTGCGGACGCATCTGCCGACGTGTAGTGGGGGCTTTATGCAGGCCGCTGTGGTTCACGTCAATACAAACGTGGCGATTAGAATACTATCTCCTTATTTGTGGAAGAGGGAAGAAGGGAAATCAATATTTTATTTAGAACATCGATCATCATCATCTCAACCTATATAAGTCCCACCAGTGGGTTCAAATAAGTTTTTATAGATAGCTTAGCTATTTGACACAAATACCTTTAACCAAATAAGATCTTAGTAATTTAGACCATGCCTTTAGTTAGACCTCTAGAAATATATTAGACAAACTGTATTTAAATCGATATAAGTAGATTTTATGTAACGAATGTGTGGATAAACAGACCAAAAATTGTTGTTTTGACTTTATACGCTTTAAAAAAGACTCACCATATTAGATTTCTTCAAAATCCATAATGTACAAACATCAGTCTGTTACAATTTTATCTTTATATATATATTTCTTGTGTGCGTGTGTATGTCACTGAACTCCTCCTAGACGGCTGGACCGATTTTTATAAAATTTTTGTGTGAGTTCAAGGGGATTCGAGGATGGTTTAGATTCACAATTGGACCCGGTAGGTGGCGCTGCTGTGTGTATGTCACTGAACTCCTCCTAAACGGGTACACCGATGTTAATGAAATTTTTTGTGTGTGTTCAAGGGGATTAGAGAATGGTTTAGATTTATACTTGGACCCGGTAGGTGGCGCTGCTGTCCATTTCAAGGAGAATTTATTTTATTGTATTTGAACAGAACAACGTCTGTTGGGTCAGCTAGTCATATATAAAAATTTTATTCGTAACCATAATCCAAAGCCAAATCATATCTATAGAAAGTAATTTAAAATAATACATAGCTTTGTTTAATTGTTTTGTCTTCTACAAAAACTTTTCTTTTATTTTATCTATTATATTTAAGTTAATCCAATTTTGTCTCTCTTGTTTGTGCGAAGGGAAAGATAAGTGGTCCATTTGTCAGTGACTACGATCTTGTCACCGCTGTACCAGAAGATATACTGTCGAAGGTTACATAATTGATTACCTAACATTAGAATAGGATCGAATACAATAAAAGGTAGTCCTTATTTTGAAATTATTTTTAAATTAGATTGAAATGAAGTCCGCGTCCGTATAGTGACGGAGTAAGAATACAATTCACTGGCCACAATTTTATTCGTTAGTGTCGTAAAAGAGAATTAAAGGATACACTATGTATATAACATCTATGAATACTGGAAATAAAACCTTGTCTAAGAAGTACGGTATAAAAGATAAATTGCCTTTTCCTTATGGAATAAACTCAAGCTCAGCTGTCGGACGTATATAAGCTAGAATTATGATTTTGAGGTTCGATAAAGAATTGAAACGCTTGGCTTAAAGGCTTTTTTTTTGTACTGCCTTGAGTGGCTGATGAGAAAGGAGCCCATCTAATGGTAAGTGGTAATAACTCATGATGCAGTAGAAGGGCAAGCCAAGTCGCTGCTCTATTGTGAAATTGGCGCTTGAAACTCTGTCTTGCTCACAGAAGCGCAATATCAATTTTTCTCTATTTTTTTTTTTGATTGGACTCACGCATTAGGGAAATAATACATCATAAACAGCCGAATATGATGAAATAGTCATCATATTATAGCATGTTATAGTAGGTCAATTTCCCATTTTTTTTTTTTAATATTCTCGTCAAAACTCAAACAACTTTACTCAAACGAGCGATACATAGCTGAGCATGATGGATCAGTCTTAATCAATACCCAAAAAAAAAATGAATAGCACACCTAAAGAAATCTTCACTTCAAAAAGCTAATTAAAATCAAACATAACGATATAACTTTTCTTCATAAAACAAATTCAATTTTAACGAGAGACAAAAGAGGCTATTGCTTCAACTTGTGCTACTTCACTCAAATGAAATAACACTGATATTCTGCCAACACCTGGTAATAGAAGACGTTATCTAATGCAATATCGTCAGAAATTTGCATTGAACGTTGAATTGAACTAGTTATATTACAAAGAACACCGAAGTAAAACAAGATTCGTGCAGGGGTTCCTAAACTTTAAAGATAACGGAACCCCAACCGAATACCTTGTATTTTATGAAACCCCATATCAAATGATATCAAGTAATAAACAGTTCTGTATCATAGTTCAAGTCTTGGAGGGGCGCAGCGTCCTCTACGTTGACCGAGTAGGGGACGTTGTGCGAACGCCCATGACGTGCGGTGTCCCACAGGGGTCGGTTCTGGGTCCGACCCTGTGGAACATCGGCTACGACTGGGCGTTGAGAGGAAGCCTCCCACCCGGGCTGGGTGTAATTTGCTACGCCAACGATACACTCGTCACAGCCCGGGGTGGGACGCTAGAGGAGGCGGCACGCCTGGCAACTCTCGGCACCGAGGAGATTGTCAGGCAGATCGAAGCGCTGGGGTTGAGGGTAGCCCTGGAAAAGACGGAGGCCCTTTTGTTCCATGGCCTCCGTACCGCCGGGCCTCCCGCCGGCGCTCCGATCACCGTGAAGTCGGTCACCATCAGCATCCAGGCCCACATGAAGTACTTGGGCCTGGTGCTCGACGGGCATTTTTGGTTCCGGGAGCATCTCCATCGACTTGTTCCCCGGCTTGTCGGCGCGGCGTCCGCCCTTTCGCGGCTGATGCCGAATGTGGGCGAACCCAGCACTACGTGCCGACAGCTGTACGCGGGGGTGATCCGGTCGATGGCTCTGTACGGCGCACCGGTGTGGGCGGGGTCCCTGACCGTCCGGCTGAGGGCCCTCTTGAGGCGACCACAGAGGGTAATGGCGGTCAGGGCCATACGCGGTTACCGCACCATGTCGATGAAGGCAGCGTGCCTCTTGGCCGGAACTCCCCTGTGGGACCTGGAGGCGGAGATGCTCGCCGACATTTATCGGCGGGTGTCGGAGACGCGCGCCCGCGGCGGTATGATCTCCCTGCAGGAGATCACCGCCTGGCGGGTCGACGCCCGCCGTGGAGTCATTGCCCGTTGGGCAGTCCGGCTGGAGAGTCCTCGGTACGGTGTCAGGACCGTCGAGGCCTTCCGGCCGGTGCTGATGGAGTGGTTGGAGCGGACGCACGGGGTGTTTTCCTTCCGACTGGTGCAGGTGCTGACGGGGCACGGATGCTTCGCGAAGTACTTGCACAAGATTGTCAGGAGGGAGAGCACACCGTCCTGCCACCACTGCAGTTGCGACGAGGACACGGCGCAGCACACGCTCGAGGAGTGTGCTGCGTGGGAGGGGGAGCGCCGTGAACTCGTCGCGATTATCGGTGCCGACCTGGCGCTGCCGACCATCGCCAGGGAGATGCTCGTCAGCGTTAGGAACTGGGACGCGGTCGCCGCCTTCTGTGAGGCCGTTATCTCACGGAAGGAGGCGGCGGATCGTGTGCGAGTAGAGATCCTATTCGGCGACACGTTCCGCCGCCGGCGACTCGGGCGGCGCAGGCGCGAGAATCTGCGCCTAATGCCGCCCTGGGCGAGACCGCGGGTGATTGGACCGGGGAATTGTCCGTCACCCGCAGTGTGGCAAACCGCGCGACGGCGACCGACGTCCCAGGATGTCGAGAGGTGAGGGTACCCGAAAGGGTATTCCGTCGGTGTGTAGGCCCTAACGGGACGTCAATGATAGACCAGTGGACTGTATAAAAAGGTATAATATTCCAGCAAATAATATCTATTCTAATTTATGCGAAGTGCCCGTATGACGTGCGTGATCTCGTCGTGCAGTGTCGTGTCGAGCGCGCGGCCGCTCGCTCCCGCGGCCCTCTCCCCCTCCAACCACGCCTTCCCTCACTCCCGTCCGGGCTCAGCTGGTCTTCGGTGCGCCGACATATTCCCCGGGTTGAAGAGATGTCTTCAATTTTCGACTGGAAGAGGGCAAATGTTATTAAAAGCACGACGAATGGTGCCCTTCTTCGTCTTCAATTCAGCCACTCTTGTTACTCCGTCTACGCCGGGGTAGATCTTTATCACCCGACCCAGGGACCAGAGTAGTGGTGGCGTTGCCTTATCCTTGATCAGAACCAATGCCCGGGCATCAGCTCCCCTCTGGAATGAAGCCACTTGGATTTTGCCTGTAGCAGAGAAGTGTATTCATTATGAAAGCGGTTCCAGAAGTGCTGCCTTATGTACTGTATTCTTCGCCAACGATCGAGCCGCGTGAGTTTAGCTTCAGTCACCTGAGGGTAAGGCACAGATAAGAGTGATCGTCCAATTAGGAAGTGAGAAGTAGTAAGCGCCGAAAAATCGTTGGGGTCTGATGAGAGAGCAGTAAGAGGCCGTGAATTCAGGACAGCTTCAATATGTGTGAGGCAGGTAGCCATTTCTTCAAAGGTGAAATGAGTGAATTCTAATAGCCTTTTTAAATGATGCTTGCATGATTTCACCGCAGCTTCAGCAAGTGAATTAAAGTGAGGGCTGTAAGCAGGCGTGAAAATAAATTCAATACCCTCCTGTGTTATTTCAGAAGCAACGTTTGATGATTTCAAAAAGTACGAATTTCGTTTGAAGAGCCCACGAAATTTGTCCCGTTATCGGACGTGATGCTTCGAGGTTTTCCTCGACGCGCCACGAAACGATTTAGAGCAGCCATGTAAGCATCAGTGCTGAGGTCTGTGACGCGCTCCAAGTGTACGGCTTTTACAGCTGCGCAAACAAAGATGCACATATATGACTTTGTTAGTTTGCACCCGCGACCCTTGCGGTCCGCTACCAATACAGGCCCTACATAGTCGACATAGCAGTTTAAAAATGGAAACTCTAGATTTGATCTGGAAGCTGGTAACTGTCCCATCACAGGCTGTATGTTTTGTGCTTTATGCCGGCAACATTTAAGACATTTATTCACAACAAATCTAGATAAGTTTCTACCACCCAAAGGCCAATAAGTTTGTCGAATGTGTGATAAGAGCAATTGAGGTCCTGCATGTAATAATTTCAAATGTTGGGTTTGAAATATAAGCCTAGTTAATATATGTTTACTACAAACTACAATAGGATGTTTTACACTAAACTCGTAAGGAGAGTTATCAAGCCTCCCGCCCACGCGAATGAGACCATTAGCATCAAGAAACGGAGTTAGAGAAAGCAATCTACTCTTACGGAATAATTTTTGACCTGTTTTTAAACGATTATATTCGTCAGGAAACATTTCAATTTGTGAATTACGGATAATAATATTAAATGACTCCTGTAATTCTGCTGTAGATAAGATGCCACCCCGTTTATTTTTATTTTTTAAGTTATATATGAATCGTTGTACATATGTAAATATTTTTTGAACTTTTAATAAACTAGAATACTTTTCTAATAAGCAATGAGTGATCGATGAGTGAAAGGATACGTCTGTATGATGACTAATACTTGAATTATCACTACTATTACTACTACCATTGCAATGATTTACTACTTCCGGCAAATCGTGTTTCGTGTTTGGCATTTTGGGCCACTCATTTTTACCACGTAATAAAAATGAGGGTCCGGACCACCACAGCGGTGTATCCTTGATAAGGTCTGCCCTCAAACCACGGGAAACCAGATCCGCCGGATTGTCCTTCGACGGTACGTAGTTCCAGGTGTGACCACTTGTGCTTTCTTGTATCTCATTAACTCTATTCCTAACAAAGGGTTTTAATAGGTTAGAAGGAGTAGTGAGCCAACCCAGCACTATGGTGGAGTCACACCAAAATCTACATTGATGAATGGGTATGGTAAATGATTCCTTCACCTTAGTACACAGTCTTGCACCTAACAAAGCTCCACAAAGCTCAAGTCTTGGTGTGGTTATTGGCTTAATGGGCACAATACGATTTTTGGAAACTAAAAAAACGACTCACTCAAATACTGTGTTTATACTCCCAGAAAATCATCATTAGCTTCTTCGACGGGTATGCAAGCTGCTACGGGAACGACTTCTTTTCTTGAAATACCGGTCGCGGTCAAAGTTCACACGACGACCGTTGACGATATTATTTACGGCAAACTAGTGTCGTATTTTAACGCGCTTAAGGACCAATGTGTAGGCCCTAACGGGACGTCAATGATAGACCAGTGGACTGTATAAAAAGGTATAATATTCCAGCAAATAATATCTATTCTAATTTATGCGAAGTGCCCGTATGACGTGCGTGATCTCGTCGTGCAGTGTCGTGTCGAGCGCGCGGCCGCTCGCTCCCGCGGCCCTCTCCCCCTCCAACCACGCCTTCCCTCACTCCCGTCCGGGCTCAGCTGGTCTTCGGTGCGCCGACAGTCGGGCTGACCACTGACGACAAATCACATCTGCTCCGGTGGTCGGCCCAACAACGAGGTGACGTAGGTACGGGTGGGTTATGGGCCCGCGCGCCGTCCTTTCATCGCCCCGGACGGACTGGACCGCGCGTGCGCTTACCATAGCCCACGCATAAAAAAAAAAAAAATCATAGTTCAAGTCTAATTCTTGCTATCTACTTACATAACGAGTTCTTCGCATAACTAATTTCTCGCTATTTTAAGTTAATATTTGTAATCGTGGTATTTATATCACAGCCAAATTACTAAAATTAAAAGCTATTTAATTTCGGCGGAACCCTGATGACTATTCTACGGAACCCCTAGGTTCCGCGGAACACACTTTGGGAAGCCCTGCTCTATAGTATATTTCTATACCGTATAGTAATATTTCTATACCTTAATGAAACTGAAAATGATTGTTGAACGTACATATAGTTGAGGACTATAACGTTTTCAGGTGAAATAGATGAACTCTGCTAATATCACTTCAGGAAAAGGATGATTCGACACAAAATCCTATATCTATATACACAGGGTGTCCCGTAAGTAATGGACCAACGGGCTATGAAGGGTAGCGAGACTTATTATCTAACAAAAATACTCAAATTTATTGTCCTAGGTCTTGTAGTTTTGAAGTTAGGATTTTTTTATTAAATGTGATGAAAATGTCATCCATGTATGCTAAATATTAAATTTTACAAAAACTGTTTATAATTTATTGTTATTTTTTGTTTAAGGTAGTTAAGAATACATAGGTCTTCTTAATTCAAACGATATTTAGGCGTAATTACTAATTACATGACCAATAAAACATACAACAAGTGCAAACTTTAAATTTAAAAATATTTTTAGTTAAATTTGAACCAAGCTGGTGTAAAAAAAATGTATTACGACCTTCGGGGACTGTATTTTAAAAACATCTGCATCTAATACTAATTACATAAAGGTATAAAAAAGTAGTTTAAAGTATTTAAAAATGGTAAGATTAGCACAGAACGCTAAATTCTAGCAGTTTTCAGATAGTCAACCTGTTATGTAATTCCGAGAATTATTGCGCAAAATGGCGGTAGAATTCTTTTTTAGACTAATCATAGGCGATACTCGAACCCCCTCTCCTTATCTTCAACTCACACTTCCTTCAGAGTAAGTTACTCATAGCTCGGAATTACACGCGTGTTTTACTCGATCCTGTTACTATTGTTTGTTGAAGTATGCTTGAATTGGACGTTGATTTTGCTTGTGATTTGGATATTGTTCAAATTGACAGCTACCTGATACTCATCCTCCCCGTGAATATATAGAAATGATTTTTATTTTCTCCAATAAACACGTGTTTTAGCATTTTTTAATTTTCATCCTCTAAGGGATGTAATCTATTGGCCAACTCAGGCAAGCTCCTCGTGGGCTGGAGTTCGGCGCGGGTAACCGTGCTGGAGCCCCGGCCCGCGAGGTGTTATAAGTGCATGGCGGTCGGGCATACCCGACCGACATGCAGGAACTGCTTTGACTGCAGCGGGCTATGTTTCCGTTGCGGTCAAACTGGACACCAGGCGGCATCGTGCTCTGCGATGCCCCACTGCCCCGCGTGTGCGGCGGGCAATAAGCCTGCCAAGCACCGCATGGGTTCTGGAGACTGCAGACCCCCGGCATCGGCCCCAAAGGGGCGGGGCGTCCCATCGACCGGGCCAGTCCCCGCTCCGAGCGCGGCCCGATCGCCCGTTAGCGCGGAGGAGGTGACGATGGATACGGACCGTTAATGGACCCCGTATCCATTCGTCTCCTCCAGGCCAATCTCAACCACTCCGCCGGTGCGCAGGACGTGTTCCTGCAAGCCATGGCGGAATGGTTGACAGGAGTAGCCGTAGTCGCGGAGCCGTACGTGGTGCCCGACCGGATTAACTGGTTGGGTAGCACCGATGGCACCGTGGCAATCGTCGCCTCCATGTCGTGGCCTTCATCGTCTCTGACCCTTAGGGACAGGGGCGTCGGATACGTCGCGGCGGACTGGGGGGAGATTACGCTCTTCGGAGTTTATCTCTCCCCTAACTGGAGTGTGACCGATTTCGAGGCCTTCCTCACCATCATGGAGGCCTCGTTACGGCGACTGGCATCGCGCCAGGTCTTCGTCCTGGGGGACTTTAACGCCAAGTCCGTGGCGTGGGGGTCCCCTAGGACGGATGACCGAGGACGGGCGATCGAGGAGTGGGCGGCGGCACTGGGCCTCTGTTTGCTGAACAGGGGCTCGGTGCATACGTGCGTGCGACAACGGGGCGGGTCGATAGTGGACCTTTCGTTCGCTAGCCCCGAGGTCGCCTCACGCGTGGGGAGCTGGCGTGTCGTGGAGGAGGTGGAGACCTTGTCGGACCACCGGTATATCCGGATGGAGGTCTCCCGTGCAATCCCGACGCCCAGCTGGGGTCACGGGGCGGATGGGCGTCCTGCATTCCCGCGATGGGCTGTGGGTCGCTTAGACCGAGACCAGCTGGCGGAGACAGCCATCGTATACTCGTGGCTGTCCTCTGCCCACCAGTCGGACGGGGTGGACGCCGAGGCTGGCCGCGTCATCGAGGACCTGTTCCCGCGGCGGGCGGAACACAGGCCCCCGGTCATAGCTCCGCCAGACACTGACCGGGAGGCCGACAACGACAGTGTTCCGCCTATCACGGAACTCAAGATGGGGGTGGTGGTGACGCGCATGCGCGCAAAGTCTACCGGCCCCGGGCCCGACGGTGTTCCTAACCGTGTGCTGGCCCTGGTCCTTGAACACCTGGGACCCCGCCTCAGGGAGCTGTTCGACGCGTGTTTAGCGTTCGGACGGTTCCCTGGGTGCTGGAAGGAGAGATGGCTGGTGCTCCTGCCGAAGCCGGGACGGTCTCCGGAGTGGCCTTCGGCCTACAGGCATATCGTGCTGCTCGATGACATGGGCACGCTACTGGAGAGGGTGGTAGCTGCCCGCATCGAGTGGCACCTCGTCGGCACGGAGCCCGATCTGTCGGACGCCCAGTTTGGGTTTAGGAGGGGTCGTTCGACGATCGCGGCTCTGTTGCGCCTGAGGGCTGTGGCGACTGAGGCCGTCACCGGCGGGGGAGTGCTGTTGGTGGTGTCCCTAGACATCGCCAACGCATTCAATAGTCTGCCATTCAGCTGCATCAGGGAGGCGCTCCGGTATCCCGGGGTGCCAGTTTACCTGAGGTGGCTAGTGGCAGACTATTTGGAGGGGCACAGCGTCCTCTGCACCGACCGAGCAGGGGACGTCGTGCGAACGCCCATGACGTGCGGTGTCCCACAGGGGTCGGTCCTCGGACCCACCCTGTGGAACATCGGCTACGACTGGGTGTTGAGAGGGAGCCTCCCGCCCGGGCTGGGCGTGATTTGTTACGCCGATGACACGCTCGTCACAGCCCGCGGTGGGACGCTAGAAGAGGCGGTAAGCCTGGCGACCTCTGGTACCGAGGAGGTCGTCAGGCGGATCGAGGCGCTGGGGTTGAGGGTCGCCCTGGACAAGACGGAGGCCCTCTTATTCCATGGGCGCACTATGAGCCCTCCCATCGACGTCTCGATCACCGTCCACTCGGTCGACATCAGCATCCGGGCCCATATGAGGTACTTGGGCCTGGTGCTCGACGGGCGATGGTGGTTCCGGGAGCATTTCCGCAGGCTCGCTCCGCGGCTCGTCGGCGCGGCGTCCGCCCTATCGTGGCTTATGCCGAACGTGGGCGGACCGAGCGCTGCGTACCGACGGCTGTACGCGGGGGTCATCCGGTCGATGGCCCTGTACGGCGCACCGGTGTGGGCGGGATCCATGACCGTCCGACTTAGGGCCCTTCTGTGGCGACCACAGAGGGTCATGGCGGTCAGGGCCATCCGCAGATACCGCACGGTGGCGACGGAGGCAGCGTGCCTATTGGCCGGGACTCACCCGTGGGACCTGGAGGCGGAGATGCTCGCTGGACTATATCGGCGGGTGACGGGGGTGCGAGCGGAGGGCGGTGTGGTCTCGTTAAGGGATCTCACCGCCTGGCGCGTCGACGCCCGCCGAGACGTCATTGCCCGTTGGGCGGTCCGGCTGGAGAGGCCTCGGTTCGGGGTGCGAACCGTCGAGGCCTTCTGGCCGGTGCTGATGCAGTGGTTGGAGAGGCGGCACGGGGTGCTCTCCTTCCGACTGGTGCAGGTTTTGACCCGGGGCACGGGTGCTTCGCCAAATACCTGCACAAGGTCGTTAGGAGGGAGAGTACACCGTCCTGCCACCACTGCGATTGCGACGATGACACGGCGCGCCATACGCTCGAGGCCTGCGGGGCTTGGGCAGTGCAGCGCTGTGAACTCGTCGCAATCATCGGTACGGACCTGACGCTGCCGGCTATCGCAGGGCAATGGTCGGCAGCGTCGGGAATTGGGACGCGGTCGCAGCCTTCTGCGAGACAGTGATCTCGCGGAAGGAGGCGGCGGATCGCCTGCGTGAGGAGCGCAGCCTCGATGAGGAGATCCACCGCCGGCGACTGGGGCGGCGCAGGCGCAACTATCTGCGCCTCATGCCGCCCTAGCCGAGGCTGCGGGTGACGCGACCGGGGATTAGTCCGTCACCCGCCGAGAGGCCGATCGCGTGAGAAAAGACCAACGTCCTCCCCGAGGGGGGGGACGTCGGTCGATGGGAGGGTACCCCAATAGGGGGTATTCCGTCGGGCCGACCACTGACGACAAGTTAACGCTGCTCAAGTGTTCGGCCCAACGACGAAGGCGACGTGGTTTTTGGGTGGGTCGCGGGAGTTGCGTGCTTAAGCCCCTCTGTCGCCCCGGACGGAGTGGTGCGGAGGCGCGCCGACCGCGACCCACGCACAAAAAAAAATAAAAAAAAAAGGGTGTAATCTACACTAATATTATAAAGAGGAAACGTTCCTTACGAATAAACTCAAAAACTCCTGGACGGATTTTGATAATTCTTTCACCATTAGGATGTTACAGTATCCCTGAGTAACAAAGACTATATTTTATCCCAGTATACTCACGGGAATGGGAACTACGCGAGTAAGGCGACTGAAGGGTGATTGTCAAATTAGATCACCGTTACGAAACCGGAATGCTATTTTTTTTTTAGTATTGATTTTGTATTTTTTTTTTTTATAATTTTGGATAGCTTATTAAATAAGTTTTTTGAAAATACCAAATGTTTTATATTTGCAAAAGCAATTATGCCAAAATCTTAGTTTTTCTAGACCACTCAGGGCGAAGTTGTTCCATTTAGCAACACTTTAATATGTCTCGTTAAATAAAATCCAAGTATTTTGTGTATATTTGTTATTTAATTTCTAATTAATCAAATATGTAACATTCATAATAAATGCAAACAAGAACAACTTTAAGCATTATTTTCATAAATATTAATGAATTTACCTCCGATTAGTAACATTTGTTTCATATTTTTCTCAAATTATACTCTGTTATGAAAAAGGTGCTAGATATAAAACTAAATCTCTTAGCAATTCAGGTAAAACATATCAAAATATACAATTTTAAGTTCTTACATAATCATCTTCTTATAAATTAACAAAAAAAAATAACATTTTCTAAATTAAGTCTCACTTTAACAAATTACTAATTGGAAATCTTAGTTACTAACAGGCACATAAAGTTGAGTACACAGTACTAACTTTTAATTAACAATTTTAATAATATAATCAGTCTTATCTCATGATATTATCATAATATTATGGAGCTTGACTATTGATCTAAATCATTCTTTTTTTTCCTAAGCCTTCCAACAATTTCTCTTTGTTTGTGTTTATATTTTTCATATCTTTCAGGATCCTCCTTTAATTTTTCTCTAAATCTCCTCGCTCGTTCAGCTCCGGTAAGTGGTACTTTTGTTTTTGTAAAATATAAGCTAGGTAGCTATTTTATTTGTACTCGCAATATTCACACTCGTCGTCCGGATAGTGATCATAAATAGTAAATAATGAACAGGTTTGACACCAGAAAAAGTTATGATACAAAAGACGAAATATTTGTTTGCTACTAAAAATAACAAAATGAGGAGGTATTCCGGCGTTCGTATCAGTGTAAGTCTTGCTGTTATGATATTTTTTGCTAGTAT
The DNA here is from genome assembly GCA_032191425.1 of Lymantria dispar. Classification (NCBI taxonomy): domain Eukaryota; kingdom Metazoa; phylum Arthropoda; class Insecta; order Lepidoptera; family Erebidae; genus Lymantria; species Lymantria dispar. The sequence continues at coordinate 14,330,021 of CM063465.1, read as the reverse complement.
AAAGTGTGTTCTTCTGCATGACCACTTAGTTTTTTTAAGTAGGCTTAAATCATTGCGAGTCAAAAATTTGTCAATGTCTAAAAATACTACCATATTTTCTAACCAGAAGGTGAAAATATGAAGTATTTATCTGCGTATGTTATGTAGAAGACCTGCAATGCAACCCAAATGATTTTATTTTCGAACATAACAATATAAAAATAACAAAGGAAACGAACTATAAAAATATTTTCGGTTTGAATGCTTTTACAGCACATACCTACTTGCTAAAGAAAAATAAAATATATTAATTCAAGAAAAAAACCTAGCTTTTATTTTATAGGTACTCGGCCTTATAATTCCAGTTAGTAATAAAATCTATTCCGGCTATATGTAGCGTTACTCACCTGACGCTACGAAAATACGTTTTATGACCTCACATCGCAATATTTCCTATAAAATACACTAAAACTTGTGATTTTAATAAAGTTCAATTATTGTTAGATACTTAGTGCACAACTTATAATGATTTTCGTGTTTAAAAAAACAATATAATTTATCAAAACTCACCTTACTAATCGGAACTCGTTTTTTGTCACGTCTTCTACGAACACAAAGTAACGGTTTGATAATTATCTCTAAGCCCGAAAAGGAATAGGATGGTTAACTGTCATAAAAGGGTGGCTACATCCAAAAAAATAACTTTAGTAGGTTAAGTTAATTTTAGAAGACGACAAAAATCGTCGTTACTAACTGGGAATTCCGGTATATATGAAATTATGGGACAAAATAAAATTTGATTTATTTATTTATTTTTATATAAAAACCGTTGAAAAAACAACATAGAAATTTAATTTGTTATTATTTTACTACAAACTAAATGATTTGGTATAAGTTTGATGAGGAGTTTTGAAGATATAAAACATCAAAGCTGAGAAGGTATGCATGGGACATCGTAAAATAAGGGGACATTATCGTCATATTTATCTATTTTTTAAAACTAGGACTTCATTTTCAATATTATTCTATTTAAATTTACTTTTGTTGATATTTGCTACCGATTGCCGTATTAAAGATGAATATCACACATGTAATTATTGTATAATATAATTGCAAAGTCAGTGGACATGCCGTTTTGGCAATGGTCAAAGAATTTGAAAACGCTCTGAAACCGAAGCGTAGCGAGGGCGGGTTGCTAGTAAGCAATATACCTATTCATTGCTTTTACTGTAGTAGAATTCTTCGCATTCTTCTTAAACATATTTACATACATATAAGATACAATTAACTTGTAAATTTCCTATTTATTAAAAAGAAACGTTACTTTTTAATAGGAAAAAATTTTTATGGTGGAGAATCGAAATTATTAAACAATTTTATGGCTTAATCTAGTTTTCACAGAATCCCAAATGTTTATCAAAATAAAATGCCGTATGGTGCCGGAGTAAGAATACAAATCACCACTCACTATCTTGCCCGAGGATGTCGTAAAAAATGACTAAGGGATATAATACGCATGTAAGATTTATGCAAGAGAAGAAATTCTCGAAATAAAACCATATACCAACCAGTTTGACCAGCATGGTATAGTAAGGTCAATTTACCTCTTATTGTGAAAGAGACTCGAGCCCAACAGTGGGACATATATGAGCTGAAATGAACGAATGACGTAATCTTGTAGCATATACTATTTACAAGTGAAACTCCCATCAAAATCTGTCCGGATATGTCTTCCTTGATGAAGAAAGTCTCTAACTGTAGGACTTACAGAGGTTTACTGCACAGATAGCGTGATGGTTAGGATACTGACGGATTCCCATGGATGACAACACTTGTGCGATCCATAAATATTGTTCCGAGTCTGAGTGTAGTTTGTATGATTGTAAATTTCCCCCTGAAAATCAGGATTAGTTCCTTAGTGCTGGATGTTATCTTTTTAAATTAAAATAGATTATATATATATATATATATATATATAGAGAATGCCGGTAAAAGTGAAAACTTTGAACTTTTATAGTAGAAAATAAAAACTCCAACATTTTCAAACGCCAAAATAAATACGAGTATTTAAAATAATTTACTGTTATTTATTTTTTATCTTAAAAATATTAATATATTTATTTAGTACTCACTATTGTGCTGCACAATAATTCTTCAATTAAACGATTCAAATAATAATCAAACAAAAACACTATTTCAACAATGCACAGTATATACACATTGAACTTTTCACTAAATCCATTGAATTTCACTAATAAGATATACACAGCACTATACGTCAGCTATATAGCTACAGATATACTGCTATAAGCATGTCGGTGATGCAAACGCACGAGATTTTACCCATACAAAAATCGGCTAAGTGCGAGTCGGAATCGCATACGAAGGGTTCCGTACCATTATCTATAAAATCGCGTTTGTTGTATGAGAGACCTCCTTAAATATTGATTTTATTTTATTTTTAGTATTTTTTGTGAGAGCGGCACCAGAAATACATAACTTGTGAAAATTTCAACTGTCTAGCTATCCAGGTTCTTGAAATACAGCCTGGTGACAGACAGACGGAAGGACAGACGGATGGACAGATGGACGGACAGACAGCGAAGTCTTAGTAATAGGGTCCCGTTTTTAGCCTTTGGGTACAGAACCCTAAAAACCACAGCACACTACGCTTACGCCGGTCATGAGCATGTCGGTGACGCGACCCCATAAGATTTTCCCCTACCAAAAAGTGCTCAACGCGGCTAAAGAAGTTTCCACTTCAAAAAATATGTTTCTCCAATAAAGTCTGCAATAATTCTCGCTGCTATTGCAAAGATGCGAGTCATAAACCATTTTAATTATTGATAACGAAATCTTGTAAAAGGTTCGCATGCGTTATTTATGACGGTACGCTCTGGAACTAACAAAGAGAAATAAGATTAATTCCTATAATGTTTTCTGATGTTTACGCGAGTATTATACATCGTAATCTATACAAATAAATAAAATTGAAATTGTAAATGGCATTCTTACTTTGTCACCACACGGAAATGTATTCGCCTCAATAAGAACGAAATTGAGCTACTACGTTGGTCTACACTACATTGGTCAAATGGGATTTATTTCGAGTTTCCTTCACTTGCAGAGTTATTATCTGTATAGTATATCTTTTAAAGGTAGGGAGTAGTGAATGGCATTCTTACTCCTTCACCACACCGTTCAGTAAATGTGTGATGGATAATTTTAAAAATGAATAAGATGAAATTCTGCTACGTTGGATATGTCTTCGTAATATCACCAAGTTTATTATCGTCCAATATAACTTGAACTTTGAGACAATAAAATTTTAATGCGCTGTGTCTGTCGTTTGGAAGATTATTTCACGCTCGAAATATTTTAAGCGGATCTATTCGAATTCACAATTTTCTTTTTCGGCATTAATTTCGTCAACTTTTATGAAGTTTGTACAGACTTTTTATGGAATTGGCTTAGCAGGAAATTTGTTCAAGTTGGCCGTATTTTTTAAATGTTTTGTTTATGATACATAAGCGCTTAATGTTATCCATGTGGATGGCTTTATAAATATCACTACTTCTTTCCCATGGGTGTCGTATAAACCATCTGTGTGATAATCATAAGAATAGTCAGCAGTACTTTAAGCTATAACGAAATAATAACCGGCTATCAATCCTTGAATTGCTCATTGGTGTTGTAAAAGGGCTTTAAATCGATCTCCAACTCGATCTGCGTCGATCGAGATTCAAGAGTAAGTCTCTTGAATCTCGATTCCAATCCTAAATCCAATCGCAGCTCGAATTTGAGTAATTTGGTACTCTTAAAAGCGACACTAGCGCACGATTGGAATCGAATTCGGTGGAAATTTTTTAAACTAAATGAATTTGACTTTCGTCGATTCCTGACGTGATTTTGACATATACATTCGAGTTTAAAAACGTTAATGTTGCACAATTTCAAGAAAGCGTCTTTGTGGTGATAGAGCTCGGTAACGTTATTAATTTAAAGTAATAAAATACGGCACATTTGGTAAAAAAATAACGACAAACGAAAAATTCATTCTCGATTTTGTTTAAGATTAATATAAGTTTGGTGAGATTGGAATTGAATCGGATTCAAAATTAGAATTGATTTCAAGGGTACGCGCACTGATGCCGTCTGGTCAACTAATATATTCTCAAGAAGGATTGTCGTCAACTAGGTCACTTATAAAACTATAGCCTATTTTGTTTGCAATATTTCATCATCATAGCTCATGTGCGTCCCACTGTTGGGCTTTAACCTCCTCCATAATAGGAGGGAAGTTGACCTACTATATCACACTGGTCAGACGTATTTTATTTCGCGTTATCTATCTCTTGCATAGATGTTATATACATATTATATCCCTTACTGTATTCCGTGTGGTGGCGGAGTAAGAATATAATTCCCCATTCCCTATCTTGTCCGTGGATATCGTACAAGACGACTATAGGATATAATAAGCACACAACATCTGTGCAAGAGAAGGAAAACTCGAAATAAAACCCTATACCACTATGTCTGACTAGCATAGTACAGTAGGTCAAATTCCCTCCTATTGTGAAGGAGGCCCGAGCTCAACAGTGGGACGTATCAGACTAAGGGATATCAATATCCCTTAGTTATCCTTTACTACACCCACGAGCAAGAAAGGGAGTGGTGAATTGTATTCTTACTCCCTCACCACATGGAGAATATTGCCGCCGGCGACTGGGGCGGCGTAGGCGCAACTATCTGCGCCTCACGCCGCCCTAGCCGAGGCCGCGGGTGACGTGACCGGGGATTAGTCCGTCACCCGCCGAGAGGCCGACCGCGTGAGGAAAGACCGACGTCCTCCCCGAGGGGGGGACGTCAGTCGATGGGAGGGTACCCCACGTAGGGGGTATTCCGTCGGGCCAACCACTGACGACAAGTAAACCTGCTCCGGTGGTCGGCCCAATGACGAAGGCGAGGTGGTTTTCGGGTGGGTTGCGGGAGTTGCGTGCTTAAGCCCCTCTGTCGCCCCGGACGGAGTGGTGCGGAGGCGCGCCGACCGCAACCCACCCACAACAAAAAAAAAAAAAAAAAACATGGAGAATATTGAGGAAGAATGTGGAAGAAAAATACATATCGTGTCGATCCCAAGTAATTAGGATAAAAAAAGGATAACAACGATTTACTCATATTTATATTTTTACTTTTATTACTCATTATTTTTCAGAAAATGTAAATTAAATTACATTTAATTTAAAATATAAAAGCGGATTAATTTATTTAACATTAATTGTTAGTTTGTAAGCGAACAAAATAACATTCAACTAAACATTTCAGGAGCACCTGTTCTAGAGCCTTCCTTCATTAAGTTAAAAAACTTAGTCGTTTCATCCCTGGGTATAGTGTAACCACAATTTCGGCACATTTAAGACAATCCCATTAAAATTCTCTTTTTCTTTTTATAACGTTGCTTTACTTAAATATTATGCTATACAGGGTAATTTGGATCTCTTTTAAATGCACGTATGTTATTTATTTAATTTGATTAGGAATAAACTGTCTTGTTTAAAATTGCTTCCTAAATAACCCATCATTTTTCACTACCCCCCTGTCTTGTTATTTCTTCTTGTGCATATAACAACTAGTCTAGTCATCTGACCAGCGTATAATAGGTTAATTTCCCTCCCATTGTGAAAGAGACTCGAGCCCAGAAGTGGGACATATATATATGGGCTATGATGATGATATCCGTGTGGTGACGGAGTAAGAATACAATTCACCACTCCCTATCTTGCCCGTTGATGTCGTACAAGACGACTAAGAAATATTATATGCACATAAGATCTGTGCAAGAGAAGGAAAACTCGAAATGAAACCCTATACCAACATGTCTGACCAGCATGGTATAGTAGGTCAAATCCCCTCCCATTGTGGAGGAGGCCCGAGCCCAACAGTGGGACGTATGTGGGCTGCGATGATGATGATATGACTACAGTGGCATAGTGATCTAAGTTAGTGACCTCTCATCTCATTCTAAATGTGATGAATTCAATTTCCATACAGGAATTTTTTTGTAGAATTATTCTTTTGCGTTTGGGCATTCATGTATGCCCCACTACTAGGCTCAAGCCTCCTCCACAATGAAGGGAATTGACGTACTATATCACGCTGGTCAGACGTGTAGGTCAAGGGTTTTATTACGAGTTTTCGTTCTCTTGCTTAAATGTTATCTACATAATGATTTCTGATGTTTAAGCGAGTACTACACATCTATACCAATTAGTGGTCGGCGTGTGGTCGAAATTCGGCCATAATTCATTTTAATTAATTTGCTACACAATTTTCTTTAATTTTATTTATGTATAATTGTAAATTGAGCAAGCTGTATTTCACTAATCCTTACTAATATTATAAATGCGAGAGTAACTCTGTCTGTCTGTCTGTTACGCTTTCACGTCTAAACCACTGAACCGATTATAATGAAATTTGGTAAAGAGAAAGACTAAAGCTTGAGAAAGGACATAGGCTACTTTTTATCGCGAAAAAATGGGTATAAGGGGTTGAAATAGGGGATGACATTTTGTATGGAAATTCCTCATTTTCGAAGATAGAACCACGAATCTTTATATTAAGGCACTTGATAATAAATAAATAAAGATTCGATTTAGCGTTTTGGAAATTTCATTTATATGGGGATGAAATTCAACCCTTAAAAGACAAAAAAGCATATAGCCGAAACTACTGGGCCTAGAAACGTATTTTTTTTTACACCGTAGTATTTCTTGGGGTACATGAGCACTAGCAAAGGATTTTTGGAAAATCATCCCCTTAAGGGGGTGAAAAGCGCCTTTTACGCCTAAACCACTGAACCGATTTTGATGAAATCTGGTACAGAGATGGACTAAAGTTTGAGAAAGGACATGGGCTACATTTTATTGCGAAAAAATGGGTATAAGGGGTTGAAATAGGGGATGACATTTTGTATGGAGATTCGTCATTTTCGATTATAGAAACATCAATCTTTGTATTAAGGCACTTGATAATAAATAAATAAATATTCGTTCCAGTGTTTTGGCAATTTCATTTATATGGGGATGAAATTCAACCCCTAAAAGACAAAAAAGCATACAGCCGAAACCACTGGGCCTAGAAACGTAATCTTTTTTTTCACACCGTAGTATTTCTTGGGGTACACGAGCACTAGCAAAGGACTTTTGGAACGTCACTTCCTTAAGGGGGTGAAAAGCGTTTAACGCCTAAACCACTGAACTGATTTTAATGAAATTGGGTGCAGAGATGGACTAAAACTTGAGAAAGTACATGGGCTACTTTTTATCGCGAAAAAAATGGGTATAAAGGATTAAAATACGGGATGATATTTTGTATGGAAATTCGTCATTTTCAATGAATGAACCATATATCTTTGTATTAAGGCATTTGATAATAAATACATATAGGTATATTCGTTCGAGCATTTTGAAAATTTCACTATCATTCAATTTCAACCCCTAAAAGACCAAAAAGCATACAGCGGAAACCTCTGGGCCTAGAAACGTAATTTTTTTTTACTCCGTCGTATTTATTGGAGTACACGAGCACTAGCAAAGGAATTTTGGAAAATGGGGTGAAAAGCGTATAGCCGAAACTATTGGGGCTAGGAACGTGAAACTGTATATGCGATTCTCTTTCTTTTGTTGTAAGTGAGCTCTAAGAAATTAGTTTTTGAAATTCAATTTCTTAGGTAGTGAAAAATGCATACCCGAAATCATTAGGCCTAGAAACTTGAAATTTTGTATAAAGTTGTCTTTCTTGGGGAAAGTGCTCATTAAAAAGATTGTTTTGCAATTTTACCCCTAAAGAGGTGAAAAGCGTATAACCGATATCATTGAGCCTAGGAACGATCATTTTAGTACACGGTCAGCTTTCTTGGGTTACCCCAATATTTTTTCTTAGTGCTCGCTTACCAAGATTACTTTGGATCGACGCAATATGTAGGCGCTCCTCTGCCATCGTAGATATATTGTAAAGGTTCTTCTAGCAACATTTTATGACCAGTTGCCTGCCAGACGACATTGCTGGCTAGATGGCATTACCAATTGGTCCAGGTCGATGTAAATCTTTGTCATAGTAATATTTTGCGACACCCACGAACAATGAAACCGTGATAATGTTCCTAGCCGCTACCAGACAGTAAGTTAAAGTCAAGATATAAATCCAAGTTTCTATCTCTAGATATAAACAAATTTGAAGCGTCTGTTTGTCTGTCTAAATAATAGGTTTTATTTATGGTCACACAATTATTTGCACGATACCTATGTCTAAAAAACCGGCCAAGTGCGAGTCGGGGTCGCGCACAAAGGGTTTCGTACCATTATCTATAAAAAGGAGGAAAAATAGCGTTTGTTGTTTAGGAGCCCCCTTAAATATTAATTTTATTTCGTTTTTAATATTTATTGTTATAGCAGCAACAGAAATGCATAATTTGTAAAAAAAATCAACTGTCTAGCTACGCGGTCCTTTAAATACAGCTTGGTGACAGACAGACAGACGGACAGACAGCAAAGTTTCAGTAATAGGGTCGTTTTTATCCTTTGGGTACGGAACCCAAAAAATAGCTCAATTTTTTTCCTGTCTATCTATTCGTTACGGATAACCTCCAAAACAGCTGGACCGACACTGATAAGACTTTACTACCAGGTCTACCAGCCTTACATAAGGAATAACTTAGGCTATATTTTATCCCGGTGTGGCTGGAGCAACTGTGAGAATTTAGTCAATTTTAAAAATTCCACTAATGGAAAGCTATTTTTAAGCGAGTAACATATTTAGGCTATTTTTTTATCTCGATATTCCTACGGGATCGGGCACAATGCCGATGAAATCGCCGGAATTTAATGGATATATAAATTAATTTACGAATGAAAATCTACATTGTCAGTGAATAACAAATAAAGGCTATTTTCATCCCGATGTTTGCCCGGGAACAAGAACTTCGCGAGGGAAACCGGTAATGTTGACCAATTTTTAAAATTCTTTCACCAATCGGAAGCTACGTTATCAGCGAATAACATAGGCAATTTTTATCTCGAATTTTTCGCAGGTATTTGATTAGTATATTTATTTATTTTTTTCACCCATGTATGTAACTTTTTTTTTTTCTATTGCAAACGGTGGCAAACGGGCAAACAGTACACCTGATGGTAAGTGTTGCTGCCGCTCATGGACCTTTACAAGGCCGTTGCCTACCGCGAAGAAAGCGAAGGGAATGTGAATGCGTGCATTGAGGCTGGGTGATACCAAGGGCACCACCGAAACCCTCCACACGCAATCACCCTCAGAAAGTTGGGCTTATAATATCAGCGAGTAATATTGGCAATTTTTATCTCGGCATTCGCATGGAAATGGGGTCTACATGGGTGAAACTACGGGCGTTTGATCGATATTATTTTTTTTCACCAATGGAAAACTATCATGGATAATGACTAAGGGAGGCCATATTTATCATCGTATTTCCACGTGAATTTGAACTACAAGAGTGGAAGTAATATTCAAATATAAAAATTTGTAAAGATATTTGGATATTTGTTACACAATCACGCGTAAATTATTGAGAAGATTTGGATGAAAATTGACACATAGATAGAGTATTTTTTAAATTAAAACATATGCAAGTTTAACTTTTACGCGGGCGAAGCCGCGGGCAAAAGCTAGTAACTAATATATAAGCACAAATCTTTAGACATTGTCATCATAATTATGATTGTTTGACATTCAGTTCGACCAGAGATTTTAACCGTAAACAAAAGTCTATAAGCGTTGCTACGCAACACACTCACACAAACGTGCGTGTGTGTGTGTGTGTGTAGCGATTGCTTTGTAGTGTGCGTAATGCATTTTTTTATTAATTTAATGTATTTCTAATCCATTATTATATAAAATTTTAGTTTTATGCACTTCTCCTCATTATATACTTCAACCGTGCCAAATTTCATACATGTCCGTTCACGACATTTTCGTAAAAAGGGATACAAAGTTTTCGCTTCACGTATTTATATATAGATAAATAAAATTGGAGTGTCTGTTCGTAATGTCAAAATAATAGGCTTTTTTCATGCTCACACGGTTATTTGCACGACACCTATGCATAAAATACAGATTAAAAAAATTTTGTCTGTCTGTGTGTTCCGGGTAATCTTCAAAAAGGCTAGACCGATTTCAAAAATTCTTTCACCAATAGAAAGCTGTAATATCAGGGCGTAAACTAGGCTATATTTTATCCCGGTATTCCCACGGGAACGGGCACTACGGGGGTAAAACCATTAAAACTGAAGCGAAGCGAGAGCGGGTTGCTAGTTTTAAATAAAACTACTTCCCGGATTTTATCGCGTTTGTATTTGATTTTTGATTGACCGACGTTTTGACTTCTTGGAAGTGAGACACCTTAGTCCGCACGTGACCATGAATGCTGCAAAGTGTTCGAAACGCGATAAAATCCGTAAAGTAGTTTTATTTAAAATGTTATCTGCATATTATCCTTTAGTCGTCTTCCACGACACCCACTGGCAGGAAAGAGGGAGGAGGGGGAAATAGTATTCTTACTCCGATACCACAAGAAAGTTCTCAATATCAAATCTGTATACTTTTTCTACTTTTTCTTCTCTTTCTATATTCCTTTCTCAACAAAAGGTGACAATGCGACCATCAAGTCAAGGTTGTGGTATTATCCTCCATACTATCTCCAACAATGAACATTAATAGGCAGATGTATGGACAAACATATTAATGTATCCAACAACTCTTTATAAATATGGTAACCCTATCTGAAATGGAACACTTGAAAAAATCCGCCTCAGATCCTATGGAAGCCTTCAATTATGTTTCCACCGCTGTGCACAATTGTACCGACGGTTAAAGTTAGGTCCTGCGTTCGCGAGCGTACTCCACTCTTCTAGAGAAACTTTTTTACAAAACTACTTTTTATTTCATGATGAGTTGAAAAAGTGTGAGGATAGAAATGAATTACATATATTTTTATGAGAACTGTCTAATGTAAAAATTTTATTAAACCTCCATTTTAGGCCCTCTTGTTCCATGGGCGCACTATAAGCCCTCCCATCGGCGTCTCGATCACCGTCCACTCGGTCGACATCAGCATCCGGGCCCATATGAGGTACTTGGGCCTGGTGCTCGACGGGCGATGGTGGTTCCGGGAGCATTTCCGCAGGCTCGCTCCACGGCTAGTCGGCGCGGCGTCCGCCCTATCGTGGCTTATGCCGAACGTGGGCGGACCGAGCGCTGCGTGCCGACGACTGTACGCGGGGGTCATCCGGTCGATGGCCCTGTGCGGTCAGGGCCATCCGCGGATACCGCACGGTGGCGACGGAGGCAGCGTGCCTATTGGCCGGGACTCCCCCGTGGGACCTGGAGGCGGAGATGCTCGCCGGACTATATCGGCGGGTGACGGGAGTGCGAGCGGAGGGCGGTGTGGTCTCGTTAAGGGATCTCACCGCCTGGCGCGTCGACGCCCGCCGAGACGTCATCGCCCGTTGGGCAGTCCGGCTGGAGAGGCCTCGGTTCGGGGTGCGAACCGTGGAGGCCTTCCGGCCGGTGCTAATGCAGTGGTTGGAGAGGCGGCACGGGGTGCTCTCCTTCCGACTGGTGCAGGTTTTGACGGGGCATGGGTGCTTCGCCAAATACCTGCACAAGGTCGTTAGGAGGGAGAGTACACCGTCCTGCCACCACTGCGATTGCGACGAGGACACGGCGCGTCATACGCTCGAGGCCTGCGGGGCTTGGGCAGTGCAGCGCTGTGAACTCGTCGCAATCATCGGTACGGACCTGACGCTGCCGGCTATCGCTAGGGCGATGGTTGACAGCGTCGGGAATTAGGACGCGGTTGCAGCCTTCTGCGAGACGGTGATCTCGCGGAAGGAGGCGGCGGATCGCCTGCGCGAGGAGCGCAGCCTCGATGGGGAGGTCCGCCGCCGGCGACTGGGGCGGCGTAGGCGCAACTATCTGCGCCTCATGCCGCCCTAGCCGAGGCCGGGGAGACCGGGGATTAGTCCGTCACCCGCCGAGAGGCCGACCGCGTGAGGAAAGACCGACGTCCTCCCCGAGGGGGGGACGTCGGTCAATGGGAGGGTACCCCAATAGGGGGTATTCCGTCGCGCCGACCACTGACGACAAGTTAACGCTGCTCCAGTGGTCGGCCCAACGACGAAGGCTACGTGGTTTTCGGGTGGGTCGCGGGAGTTGCGTGCTTAAGCCCCTCTGTCGCCCCGGACGGAGTGGTGCGGAGGCGCGCCGATCGCGGCCCACCTACAAAAAAAAAAACCTCCATTTTAAATAATTATTTATCTGCTTTTTTTGTAGGCTATGGCGGCCAAGGATGACTATAAAGGTTACAGCAGAGATATACGGCTACATCTGATATGCTGCCGCTCAAGGACCTTAGCAAGGCCGCTGCCTACCGAGAAGACAGTGAAGGGAGTGTGAATGCGTACAATAAGGCTCGGTGATACTAAAGGCATCATCAAAACGCACCACACTCAAACACCCTTAGAAAGTTGGGTTTCCGGCTTTCTCGCTCACCGAACGAGGCGCAGTAACAAATTTGCTACTACTCGGACGTCGATTTTCTGCGAGATTGTGGTACTCTGGACGGACCGACCCGCGGCTGTAGACAAACAACTGGCAACAATGTGATTCTACCACTAATTAAATCATCAGAATCATTTATATCATTAATTTCATTCCTTTTCTCGATTTTCTCTTTGCTTTTTTTATTTCTATTGAAAATTAATATCTATTCTGGTATTTATCTTCTTTTTATTTCAAATTGTATATTTATTGAAGTGAAACTTCTTTGCGCGTATGAGAGTAAATTTTTTACGGATTAAACGCAATTTAGCGTCATGAAGATGTGCAGCGTGTTTGTCGAAGAAGAGGGAGAGAGCGATTGAGACCGATTGAGAGAGAGTGAGAAAGGGCGAACATAGCACGAAGCACAGCCATGTGGCGAGAGTAGGACGCAAGCGAGTGAGAAAGATCGAGAGATTTTTTTTTATAATAATGATAAAACACATGGAACTAAAGAAGTTTCACTTCTGACATGCGTACTTAGTACTCACGCTATTTTTTTGTACCATGTGTGTTTCTTGGTTTCTGTACCTTAACGAAGCACTTTCTTTTTCTTTCTTTCTTTCTCGTAGATATGCCACAAATTGGTTTGACACTCGTTAGTATAGTCATGTGTAAATGAATTAAAATTCCTTTGAGAAACAAAGTCCAACGGTAATCGCTAACCCACCTACCCAACGGGGTAGTTATATCACCTCTCTTCGTAGGGAGGCTTATGTATAGTAAACTTGTGGTTGGTCTAATAAACGTGTGGTTTCGGAGTAAAAATACAATTTCACACCTCCAAACAAGAGAGTTTGTAAGTACCGTAAATGACGGTGAAGTGATATGATATGCGGATAATATCGATGCAAATGAAGGAAAAATCGACGGAAAACCAGTACGTTTGACCAGCATGGTATTGTAGGTCAATTCCTCCCTCGTAGTAGAAGATGCCTGAGGTTATTGGTTAAACGTCAGATTTCATTAATGTACTGCCGATCTCCTTATACAAGCCAATTACCTCAACGCATGAAATAAGTGGAGTTTATTTGACATTTAACTCTTTTTAGTTTCGAACTTAGATCTTCTTATCTCTATGTATTTATATGTTACATTTAAACAAAATTAATAATTATCTTGGGCTCTATTCTTCTTGATAATTTTGGAGCTTCCAAAATAGTTAGGACCACACTGTTGATAGTTTTTTGTCAACACTGCACAGATGGCGTAGTGATTGAGACGTAGACCTACTGCGCCAGTGTCGGGGGTTCGAATCCCGCGCAGGACAACACTTTGTGCGATCCACAGATTGTTGTTCTGAGTCTGGATGTGATTTGTGTCCGTTAATTTTCATGTTTGTAAAGTCCCTCGCAATTAAAGGATAAATTACCTTCGTGCAGGGATACGTCTTTAAAAAAAAAAAAAGAAAAGCAGCCCCGGGCTGGTCCGTCCGGGGTAGTAGCAATTTGTTACTGCGCTTCGTTTGATGAACGAGAGAGCCGGCAGTCCAACTTTCTGAGGCTGTTTGCGTGTGGTGGGTTTTAGTGATACCTTTAATATTGCTAAACCTAATTGCACGCATTCACACTCCCTTCACTTTCTTCGCGGCAGGCAGCGGCCTTGAAAAGGTCCATGAACGGCACCAACACTTACCATCAGGTGTATTGTTTGCTCTTTTGCGGGGCAAACAAGAAAAACAGTAATTTTTCAATAAAATTCTGGGCTTGTGCTCTGGCAAAACTGCGGCGCGTTATTATTGAGAGGTTTAGCGGCTTAAAAAGTTTAGGAATAGTGGATTCGAATTATAGACAGTATTCGGCAGTGATCTTGTGTTTAGAAAACATCATTGCGTCATTCATATTTCAAATGTTTAATAAGTTATATGAAGTATATTCAGCTTACCTAAAAGACATTGTTGTGTACAAATTATAACAAATAACAAAGCTTTTTTTTTCACTTCTTAAACTATCTTTGCAATTATTCATTTCGGCTCATATACGTCCCATTGTTGGGCTTGAGCCTCCTCTGTAATAGGAAGGGTATTGACCTACCATACCACGCTGGTCAGAGGGGTTGGTATTGGGTTTTATTTCGATTTTCTTTTCGCTTGCATAAATATTATTTTATCATCATCATTTCAGCCTATCACCGTCCGCTGTTGGACGTAAGACATGTTACGCCACAGAGTACAGTCCTGTGCCGCCTGCATCCAACGACGCCCAGTAACTTTCACCAGGTCGTCGATCCACCTAGTGGGGAGGCGTCCTACACTGCGTCGTACTCGCCACTCGAGAATTTTTCTGCCCCAGCAGTTGTCGGTTTGTCGAGCGATGTGACATGCCCATAGCCACTTCAGCGCGCTAATTCTTCGTGCTATATCGGTTACACCCGTTCTTCTTCTTATAAATATTATATATTATATATATTAAATTTCTTAGTCGTTTTTTACATCAGCCATGGGCAAGATAGGGGGTGATGAATGGTATTCCTATTGCGTCATGACACGGAAAACATAACTTTGGGGTGTAATCAATAACCAGAACTTATACTTTAATGTGTTTCTTTTTTATTATTCAAGTTTATATAACATCCCAAAACTTAACTCCTTACATATTTATTACTTAATTTATATTATAAACCTCATTGTGTTATTAATTTATTTATTTTGTAAATCCTTACTAATATTATAAATGCGTAAGTAAGTTTGTTTGTTTGTTACGCATTCACGCTTAAACTACCAAACGGATTACAAAAATTCTTTCACCATTAGAAAGCTATAATGTCAAGACGTAACATAGGCTATATTTATTTAATATAATTGTACCTATAATTTTTGCCCGATATTCCCATAAGAACGGGAACTATGTGGGTAAGGCGACTGAAACCGAAGCGAAACGAGGGCGAGGCTAGATAGTTCATAATTCTGTTTCTTTAAACATAATAAATAAATAAATCTGATATAACTTACCGCAAGATGCAGTTACCCCTTATTATTACATGAGCTGAGTTTTCTAGTTGTTTCACAAATAATATTAAAAAACAAAGAGTATGTTCCTACTTATAGTTCGATACAAACAATTAACTCAGTACTTCCCCGAGTTGGATCTTTTGTTTGCATTGAGACAGATATATGTATAGTTGTATTTACATTTTATGAAATAGATAATCACAGTTCATGTCCTCAATCAATATTATGTGGTTATTTAACACTAAATTGAGGAAGTTATTTTGATTTTAACATAAAAGGAGGGGAGTAAAGTATAACACAATTTAAAATGTAAAAAACCCACTACGCAAAAAATGCTTATAGTTTAAGGAACAACCCTTAAAAGCTAAAAAATCATTGTTCTTTATCAGTCATTAGAAACCAAACAAACAAATTTT
This sequence comes from Lymantria dispar, assembly GCA_032191425.1. Lineage (NCBI taxonomy): Eukaryota > Metazoa > Arthropoda > Insecta > Lepidoptera > Erebidae > Lymantria > Lymantria dispar. The sequence goes on along the minus strand of CM063465.1, from coordinate 14,314,046 downwards.
TATCGAAATGTGAATTGAAAAAATCATGCCGTCTCCAAACATTATAGATTCTGATGAAACTTAACAATAAACTATATTCTCATCATCATCATCGCAGTCCAAATACGTCCCACTGTTGGACTTTCCTCCTCCACAATGGGAGGGAATTGATCTTTCAAACCATGCTGGTCAGGCGTTGATATAGGGTTTCATTTCCAGTTTGCCTTCTCTTGCATAGATATTATGTGCATATATATCCCTTAGTCGTCTTTTATGACATCCACAGGCAAGATAGAGAGTGGTGAATTGTATTTTTACTCCGTCACCACACGAAAAACATATACTCAATTCAACCATATTTGTTTTTCAATGTTTTGAAATACACTTATCTAGATTTTTTATAGAGATTAAAAGTCGCGGTTACATCCCGCGATGTACAAAACTAGACTTTTCGTACAACATATACATCTTTTTACTAAAAAAACATATTAAACACTTCATGGACAGAGTCAATTGCCCCTTTTTCTTCAGTCATTTTGACTGTCTTTAAGAAGTATAGGTAGATACAAAAATTTAGGCAATCTATAATATAATGTTAATATGTAAATAATCATTATGTTTACCTAGGACAAGCAGTCCAGTTAGGTAGATCCAATTTCGAGAAAGAGGTCAGCCGACGAATCCAACTCGGCTGGGCAGCGTTTGGGAAACTTAAGAGGATCTTCTCGTCCAATATTCCGCAGTGTCTGAAAACAAAGGTTTATAATCAGTGTGTGTGTTACCAGCGATGACTTACGGCACTGAAACGTGGTCTCTAAATGTTGGCCTCATAAAAAAGCTCAAAGTCGCTCAGCGTGCTATGGATATGCTATGCTCGGTATTTCTCTACGTGATAAAATCCGGAACACGGAAATCCGTAGAAGAACGGGTGTAACCGACATAGCCTGCAGAATTAGCACGTTGAAATGGCAATGGGCAGGCCACATCGCTCTTCGAACCGACAACCGATGGGGAAGAAAGGTTCTTGAGTGACGACCACGAATCGGACGGCGCAGCGTAGGACGACCCCCCACTAGGTGGACTGACGACATTCTCAAACTCGCAGAGAACCGTTGGATGCAAGTGGCGCAGGACCGTTCCGAATGGCATTCTTGTGGGGAGGCCTATGTCCAGCAGTGGATGTCTGTAGGCTGATGGATGGATGGATGGATGATAATGTAATGTTAATATAATTTTCCATTTTCCGTGTGGTGATGGAGTAAGAATACAATTCACCACACCCTCTCATACACGTGAGTGTCGTAAATGACGACTAAGGAATATATTACGCATATGACATATATGCAAGAGGTGGAAAACTCGAAACAAAACCCTATACCAACTTGTCTGACCAGCATGTTATAGTAAAGTCAATTTCCTCACTATTATGGAGGAGGCTCGAGCCCAGCAGTGGGACGTATATAAGCCGAAATGTTGATGAAATGATAATTTTCCGTGTGATGACGGAGTAAGAATATAATTCACCACCCTCTCTTGCCCATTGGTGTCGTAAAAGACGACTAAGGGACTAAATATTCATATAACATGCGTACTGAAAATATATTTAAAAATTGTAAGGCCTTTTTTTTTTTGGGGGTGGGTTGCGGTCGGCGCGCTCCTCGCACCACTCCGTCCAGGGCGACAGAGGGGCGTATAGCACGCAACACCTGTGACCCACCCGAACACCACGTTGCCTTCGTCGCTGGGCCGACCCCGGGGCAGGGTTACTTGTCATCAGTGGTCGGCCCGACGGAATACCCCCTACGTGGGGTACCCTCCCATTGACCGACGTCCCCCCTCGGGGAGGACGTCGGTCTTTCCTCACGCGGTCGGCCTCTCGGCGGGTGACGGACTAATCCCCGGTCACGTCACCCGCGGCCTCGGCTAGGGCGGCATGAGGCGCAAAAATAGTAAGGCCTAGAAGCTTATCAACACTTCATCATCATCATCATTTTAGCTCATATACATCCCGCTATTGGATTGGAGCCTCCTCCATAATAGGAGGGAAATTGTCCTTACTGCACTATGCTGGTCAGGCAGATAGCTATAGGGATTTATTTCGAGTTCTCCTTCTCTTGCATAGATGTTATATGCCTTTTACATCCCTTAGTCGTCTTTTACGACATCCACGGGCAAGGGAGTGGTAACTTGTATTCTTCCTCCATCACCACACTTACGAAACATAGTGTAATCTTTAAAAAAAGGGTGTATCTTTAAAAAAATGAATTTATCAAAGCTATATTGGGATCCCTTTTTCTAATGAATCCAAACAAATCTATCTTTAAATGTTTATATTTCATATACAATTTCAGTACTTAGTTATCTTTCCATCGATGATATTCACCAACGAGGATATTTTCCCAACAATTTTCCAACGTTGAAAGCTTCTGATAATGCTTGGAAGATTTCTCTTAGTGGTGTCTACGTAGATCTGTCATTGGCTAGAAATGACTTGTTATTTTTCACTTAAATAGTATTAGCACTTTATGATTTACCAAAAATAGGTGATAGATAATTACGCTTTATACTTAAAACAAGATTCTCCTTGTGAAGATTTGCTAGTGGGAGTTGGATAAATCAGTTAAGGGTCTCAGCAGGAACTTTCCTGGGAAACATACTACGCCCCACTGGCATCGCCAAACTGTTTGCCAAGCGTGGCAATTACAGCAATTTCTTCTGATTTGTAAGAGAAGCTTGCGTCAAAGATTGAACAACGAAAGGCTAAAATATTATTGATCAAACTTAAAACTTCGACATAAAAATCAAAGACATAAAAACATCAAAATTTATTATGAATTTTTTCTAAAAGATGTTTTGTTATAGTAAAGAAATTTCTTTGGGCTAACGTGTAATTCAGGCCGTCCACGGATATCGAGAAATCGTTACCAGTGGTCGACTGTTGTAGAACCTGACCTAGGAGGCCATTTTGTTTAAATGAATATAATGTTCCCCGTGTAGGGACGGAGTAAGAATTCAATTCACCATCCACTCTCTTGCCCGTGGTTGCTGTAAAAGTCGACTAAGGGATATGATATGCATATAATATATAGATATTGTATATATTGGGATATGCAAGAGAAGGCAAACTGGAAATGAAACCCTATATCAACGTCTGACCAGCATGGTTTGAAAGGTCAATTCCCTCCCATTGTGGAGGAGGCAAGTCCAACAGTGGGACGTATTTGGGCTGCGATGATGATGATGAGTATATAGTTTATTGTTAACTTTCATCACAATCTATAATGTTTAGAGACGGCATGGTAAATATTTTTCAATTGACATTTCGATAAACATTTGTTTATTTGGTTTCTAACGACTGATAAAGGACAATAAAATTATTTTTTAACTTTTAAGACACGAATATGACAACTAAAGAAAGGAGGAGGTAACACGTAATGGGCCTCCTCGGCAAGTTCACAAACTGCGAGATATCTCGTTGTTCGTCGTTAACGTCTGAAATATCAGCAAATCTTCAAGGGCAAGCATGACTTCAAATCCTACCTCTACTAATAAATAATCTCTTTTTAACACGCTTTTATTAATTTCACTTATATGTATGCTTGTAATCAAACTCTTTGAGTTTTGTGCCACATTTTCGTAAATCGAGCACCCCACGCTTTTTTCACAATAATAATAATATTTTTCACAATAATATTATTATCATCTGCCTTTATTGAAAATTATTTTACACTTTTTAGTTAAAAGCGTGTTTTTTAGTTTTTTTTAAACTATATTACATATCACAATATTTCTTTTTTGACGTGACAACGTCTTATAATCTTATAATTATAATTCGATGGAGCCGGCTGCACACACGAAAAAACATGACGTATGCGCCGTTACCTCGCTCTGAGGCGTTCCATTTAAGGCTTACCATACAAAATATCTATCAAACAAATAAAATTAAAATTTTCTTTTGAAAAATGAAACCATTCCATCAGTATTTTCTTATGACGTTATCACGTTCAACTATCGTCAGTAAACCGACTTTACAGACAACCGATGTTTTTATCAATAATAATCTCTTTCTAAATATCACACTTTTTTTCATATAGTGACAGAGTAAGAATAAAATTCGCCACCCCCTATCTTACCCGTAGGTGTCGTAAAAGACGCTTGTAATATCTATGCAAGAGAAGAAAAACTAGAAATGAAACCCTATAACAACCTGTCTGACCAGTGTGGTAAAGCAAGGTCAATTTACCTCCTATTGCGGAGCAGGCTCGAGGCTAACAGTGGGACGTAGATGAGCTGAAATGATGACGATAATGACATATCACAAATAATTTGATTCTTTTTAATTTTTAAAAATATCTGAAAATATCTGTAACACTTCCAGTAAATTTAAAGCGTATAACGAGTTGCGTCTGTTGTGATTGCGAGTAGCGGACCATTGAGTTGCACAAACAAAAGATTTGTTCAACCGACTGTGTACTTGAAACAATGTCTTCAACGGGTGTATTAACAAAAACGTGTTTACTTTGATATTTATTTATAATATGCATGTTTGATATATATTATTAAAATGTTATAGTAATATTAGCATACAACCGAGTGGGGAACGTTGAGCTAACGCCCATGACGTGCGGTGTATCACAGAAGTTGGTCCTGGCGCCCACCCTGTAGAACATCGGCAACGACCCACCCGGGCAGCGCGTAATTTTTTACGCCGACGACACGCTTGTAACAACCTGAGGTGCGACACTGGAGGAGGCGACAAACCTGGCAATTTTCGGCACCGAAGAGATTGTTAGGCGGATCGAGGCGCTGGGGTTGAGGATAGCCCTGGACAAGACAGAGGCCCTCTTGTTCTATGGACCCCGTGTGGGTCCTCCCATCGGCGTCTCGATCACCGTCCAGTTGGTGGCCCCGTACGGCGCACCAGTCTGGGTGGGGTCCCTGACCGCCCGTCTCGGGGCTCTTCTGTAGCGTCCGCAGAGAACCATGGTGACCAGAGCCATACGCGAGTACCGCACGGTGGCGACGGAGGCAGCGTGCGTGTGGGCAGCGACTCCCCCGTGGGACCTGGAGGCGGAGATGCTCGCCGGGTTGTACGGGCGGGTGTCGGAGACGCAAGTGGGAGGTGGCTTAGTCTCATTCAGGGAGACTGTCACCTGGCGGGTCGGTGCCAGCCAACACGTCATTTCCCGTTGGGCAGTCCGTCTAAATATGCCTCAGTTCGGTGTCCGAAACATCGAGGCCTTCTGGCCGGTGCTGATGGAGTGGTTAGAGCGGCAGCACGGGGTGCTTTCCTTCCTACTGGTGCAAGTTTTGACGGAGCACGGATGCTTCGCCATAAACTTGCACACGGTCGTTGGGAGGGAGGGCACACTATCCTGCTACTAATGTAATTGCGACGGGGACACGGCGCAGTACACACTCGAGGTGTGTGCCGCGTGGGCTGAGCAGTGCCGTGATCTCGTTGCGATTATCGGTGCCCGACGCTGCCGACCATCGCTAGGAAAGTACTCGGCAGCTTCAGGAACTGGGACGCGGTCGCAGCTTTCTGCGAGGCAGTTATGTCGTGGAAGGAGGCGGCGGAACGCGTGGGGAAGGATCGCCTTCATGATGACGTGGTCCGCCGCCAACGACTCTGGTGGCGCAGGCGAGATTACCTGCGCATGCTCATGCCGCCCTAGCCGCTGCCCCGGGTGATGGCACCGGAGATTAGTCCGTCATCTGCAGAGAGACGGACCGCGGGACGGCGACCGACGTCCCGGAAAGGGGAAGTCGTGAGGAGAGGGTAACCCGCAGGGGTATACCGTCGGGCCGATCACAGACGATAAGGAACTCGGCATAGGTGGTTGGCCCAACGATGAAGGCGACGTGCTACAGGTGGGTTATGGGGCCGTGTACCACTCCTCTGTCACCCCGGACGGAGCGGGGCGGCGGTTGCGCTGATCATAGTTCACCCCAAAAAAAAGTATTAAACACACGTACAGAAGAATTCCGTGTGATGACTCAGTAAGAGTACAATTCACAGCCCTCTTTTTTGTCCATGAATGTTGTTAAACACGACTAAGGGTAGGGATTGAGCTCGAGCCTCCTTCATAACAAGAGTTTAATTCACATACTATGCCACGTTAGTTAAACGTTTTGGTATACGGTTTTATTTCAAGTTTTCTTTCTCTTTCACAGATGTTATATGCATTTTATATTCCTTGGTCATCTTTTACGACATCCACGGTCACGATAGGGAGTGATATTCTTATTCCGTCACCACGCTTAAATCATACTTAGATTTATTTTCTGCAATAGTTCCCCTGGTTTATCAAATTATTACTTTAAAAAATATACCGATAATATATATGACCTATTAACTTGGTAGATATATTATTGCAATGTTCAGGGGTCAGCACACGAAATTGAGATAATTGGTTACTAACGTAGTTTATCGCTTCGGGACCGGGGAATTCTATCGTATCAACAAATTCTCATATGTTAAGTGCACTTGTATTAAATGTTACTTCAGCTTTATTGAAATATTCTCGAAAAGTACTATATCCTATTAAAGGTTTTTGGTTATTTTTTTTATTCTTAATACGTCTCTTTCTTAATCAATTCATAATACACGGAAAACTAAAGTGAATTAACAGAATAAAATTAAAAAATTATATGTGGTTTAGAAAACGAAGAAATCACCTTTTTATAACGCGTTAAAATATAAAAGCACTTAAATTGACTTTTATTTTTATTATTTATTATATTAGCTACAACACTTTTAAGCTGTATTTACTCCTAATTGCTTTAAATAAAGTTCTTCGACCTTCCTGAATTATTAAATCATTGGATGTAAAGGAAGTGGCATGATTTCTAGCGCTTACATAAAAAGCAGCTCTCAAGTACTTGGTTATTTAAATAAAAATTGATAGATTAAATTATGAAAAAAAAAATATAGGTATATGAGATTTAAATAGATAAAAAATTATTAAAAAATGGGAAACTAAGGACCGAACTAGAACTGTCTGCTTTAAGCAACTCCTCTATGTTCCAACTGAGCTTTTTTAGTTGACAGTGGCTAAATTTAACTTCATATTCTAATTATATTTTGTATTACCTGATAAGTAAACTTTAAAATTTTGGATAATCCGGACATATACTTAAATAAGACAAAAAAAAAACATCACATTCTCTTCAACAGGAATTATCAATTAATTGTCATTTAACGACTGTATTGCCACGCGTGAAACACCTAATCAAGTAATTATACGCCATTACATCACTTTTGAAAAGAGTTGATACTCTTACACTGCTGAACCGATATTAACCAAACATAGATAAGAACCACCGCCAGGAAACTGGCTTTCAAATGAAAAAGAACTGTATTGAAATAGGTCCATCCATTGGAGAAGTACGATGCCACAGACAAACAGACACACACACACACACACACACGCACGCACGCACGCACGCACGCACGCACGCACGCGCACGCGCGCTCGCACACGCACACGCACACGCACACGCACACGCACACGCGCACGCACACGCGCACGCACACGCGCACGCGCACGCGCACACGCACACGCACACGCACACACACACGCACACGCACACGCACACGCACACGCGCACACGCACACGCACGCGCACACGCACACACGCACCTAACATTTAATACAAGTGCACTTAACATATGAGAATTTGTTGATACGATAGAATTCCCCGGTCCCGAAGCGATAAACTACGTTAGTAACCAATTATCTCAATTTCGTGTGCTGACCCCTGAACATTGCAATAATATATCTACCAAGTTAATAGGTCATATATATTATCGGTATATTTTTTAAAGTAATAATTTGATAAACCAGGGGAACTATTGCAGAAAATAAATCTAAGTATGATTTAAGCGTGGTGACGGAATAACAATATCACTCCCTATCTTGACCGTGGATGTCGTAAAAGATGACCAAGAAATATAAAATGCATATAACATCTGTGAAAGAGAAAGAAAACTTGAAATAAAACCGTATACCAAAACGTTTAACCAACGTGGCATAGTATTTGAATTAAACTCTTGTTATGAAGGAGGCTCGAGCTCAATCCCTACCCTTAGTCGTGTTTAACAACACTCATGGACAAAAAAGAGGGCTGTGAATTGTACTCTTACTGAGTCATCACACGGAATTCTTCTGTACGTGTGTTTAATACTTTTTTTGGGGTGAACTATGGTCAGCGCAGCCGCCGCCCCGCTCCGTCCGGGGTGACAGAGGAGTGGTACACGGCCCCATAACCCACCTGTAGCACGTCGCCTTCATCGTTGGGCCAACCACCTATGCCGAGTTCCTTTTCGTCTGTGATCGGCCCGACGGTATACCCCTGTGGTAGAAGATCTAGTAAAAAAAACCCATGGCCCTCAATATCTGGGCTGTGTCATCAGTTGTGAGGTCACTATGCTCAAAGGCCCGAGGTCGGTGACAATAGATATCACCCTGAAGGAATATGCACACCCCGACTTTACAGCGGAAGGTGGCTCCAAGTCGTAGCCGGGGTAATTTAGATACGAAATGTCATCTATGGCACCTATCTGCGTCTCCGTTAAATATAGCAGTGGGCTTACCTTGGAAATTAATTCTAATTTCGAATCCGATTCAATTCCAAGCTCACCAAACTTACATTTGGTACTCTTAAATAAAATCGAGAATGAATTCTTCGCGTTTGCCGTTGTTATTTTCACCAAATGTGCCATATTCTATTACTTTAAATTAATAATGTTACCAAACTCGATCACCACAAAGACGCTTTCTTGAAGTTATGCAACATTAACGATTTTAAACTACGTCAAAATCACGTCGGGATTAGCAAATATTTGACTTAATCGACGAGAGTCGAATTCATTTAGTTTAAAAAAAAATCCACCGAATTTGATTCCAATCATGCGCTAGTGTCGCTTTCAGGAGTACCAAATTTGCTCATATTCGAGCTGCGATTGGATTTAGGATTGGAATCGAGATTCAAGAGTAGGCACACAGGGCAGCCCATGCGAGATGATGGTGAAGCGCGTAGAGGTGGTGCTATATAAAACCCCTGCAAAAATCAACACCAAATGTGGATAAGGTGAACTTTGTTTTTCCTTTTTCATGCGGTTGTTTTAAAGAAGATGAAGGGAGTGTGAATGTGTACAATTTTGTGAGGAGCTGACACGAAATACGGAAGGGACCCCGATGGACCCCCGCACGTAGCCACCGAGGTCCAACTTCGGCACGACATTTTCTGTGAGAGTGTAGTGCCATACCGGACGGACCGCCACGTGGCTGTAGATCGTCAACAGTGTGGTCCTACCATTGTCACTTGTATGTATACTCATGTATAAATCGAAAATATTAATGAAAAAAAAATGAAATTTACGTTTAATATTATGTAGCTTTCTAATACTTACAAGTTATCAAGAGCTAATCCAAGGCTTTTAGAAGCTGTGTTCATTTTATTGTCGACACCAACACTGCCGATGGCACTCAACACATTCTTATCATTACCAACGAGTGGTACTTTAGCTTTAAGTGTAGTACTACCATCATTATTGAGCGTGAGGCTACCTTGCGCTTGACGACGAACTCTTGCGCTTGACAAATAACTTGGATGTTGATAGTAGACATCTTCATCTACATCGTATACTGGATATCTGTACTCTTCATATATTCCATCAGGAGTATCCTCCCATTGAATATGTCTTGCACTTGCACCTACCAATAGAACTATAGCCAAGAATAACTGCGTTGAGAACATCTTGAGTGTTTTATGAGAAACGTAGCTTTTCTTAGAAGATTTAACTGTAGAATGATGATATTCTCATACAAAGGCACTCTATATAGCAAAATTTGTTGATAGGATAGGAATCCCCGGCCCCGATATAATAAAACTAGCTTTCGCCCGCGACTTCGCCCGCGTAGAAAGCATTTGTGACAGAGGGAAATATAGATAATTGTGTAAGATGTTGTAGGTCATACGGGCGTAACATGTTGACTGGCAAGATGGAAAGACTCCACGCTATCCGAATTATCCAGCATTAGCGAAGTTGGCTCGAGCGCGGCGCGACGCGAGTACCGGCGCCTGATGTTGTCTTAGCCATGCCGCGGTCTTTGCACCGCGGTCTTTGTAGTAGTCCGCTACCCGAATATGTGAGGTTAACTTGGATACCATGTCCTATGTATGCCTCGACAACATTGCTTGCTGCCGGTGTGGATTCATCCATCAGCCTACAGAGGTCCACTGCTGGACATAGGTCGTGTGGATTACCAGAATATTTTCATTAGTAGTGAGATTTGTGTTAATTTTCAATAAAAAAAAATCAAGTAAAAGTATTACTAAAAAATTTAATCACCTATTTTATACCTTTATAGGTTAAAAAGGGATACACGCTTAAAAACGTATTCATTTATTTCCCCTGAAGAGTATGTGGGGTTAATTTGAAGCTATATTGATAAGGGTTTTTTCCTTCTTGTCCAAACTTTGGAAATGCGATTCACCCCTTTAGGATTATATATATATATATATAGAAATACGAAAAATCCTTTAATAAATTTAATGTTTCTGCCGTCAATAGTTTCGGCCCGGCGCTGTGGATCAGTCAATCAATATCTTTATACCTATTTTACGCCCTTTAAGGGAAAAAACGCTGAAACACGTGTTAACTTTTTTTTGAAGAGTATTTGTGGTTAATTTGAAGAAAATTGAGGAAGATGTTATTTTCTCCCCATATAAAGTTTACCACTGCGTTTCACCCTCTTTGGCGTTAAATCGTTAGTGGTAGGATCACACTGTTGACAGTTGTCTATCTACAGCCGCGGGCCAGTCCGTCCGGGGTAGTACCACACTCTCGCAGAAAATAGAGGTCCGAGTTGTAGCAATTTGTTACTGCGCTTCGTTCGGTGAGCGAGAGTGCCGAAAGCCCAACTTTCTGAGGGTGTTTGCATGTGATGAGTTTTAGTGATGCCTTTAGTATCACCGAACCTCATTGCACACTCCCTTCACTGCGCGGTAGTCAGCGACCTTACAAAGGTCTATTAGCGGCAGCAACACTTACCATCAGATGTAGTGTTTGTGTATTTGCCACCGCTTGCAATAAAAAAAAGAAATTTCTTAAAATCCTTTCGTAGTAGAATTCGTCATCATAAAAAAAAAACTATTGTCAAAATTTCATATTTCTGCCTTCAGTAGTTTCGGCATGGCGATGGGTCACTCAATCGACATCTGTATACTAATATTACTCCCTTCGAGAATGAAAATTGATAAATTGTGAAACACGCAAACAGCCCAACATTCTGAGGGTGTTTGCGTGTAGTGTGTCTTAGTGATACCTTTAGTTCCACCGAACCTCATTGTACGCATTCACACTCCTTTTACTTTCTACGCGTGTGTGCGCGTGTGTTAGCGTGTGTGTGCGTGTGTGTGCGTGTGTGCGCGTGTGTGCGCGTGTGTGCGCGTGTGTGCGCGTGCGTGTGCGTGCGTCTGCGTGCGTGTGTGCGTGTGTGCGTGTGCGTGTGCGTGTGCGTGGGCGTGTGCGTATGCGTGTGCGTGTGCGTGTGCGTGTGCGTGTGCGTGTGCGTGTGTGTGTGTGTGTGTGTGTCATGTCAAATGCCCATGTCGTTACAGTATCGGTCCTAGATGGCAATGCAATCCTAGACAATTTATGTCGAGGAAGTTCGAAGTTCTCTAAGTTGTTGTTTACCTTGGACAAACAATCCAATAAAGTAGATCCAACTTCGACAAAAAGATCATCCGATTAATCCAACTCAATTGGGCAGCGTTTGGGAAACTTAAGAAGATGTTCTCATCCAACATATCTCAGTATCTGAAACCACAGGTCTACAACCAGTGCGTGTTTTACCAGTGATGACTTATGGCACGGAAACCTGATCTCAAAATGTAGGCCTCATAAGCTAGTCATATAGTCTCATAACCTCATAGCTCAAGTCCCTCAGCGTGCTATGGATCTGGCTATGCTCAGCATTTCTCTGCAAGATAGATGCCGAAATACGGTAATCGCCAGCAGAACGGGTGTAACCAACATAGCACGAAGAATTAGCACCGCTCGACGAACCGACAACCCGCTGGGGAAGAAAGGTTCTCGTGTGGCTACCACAGCGACGACGTAGTGTAGGTCACCAGCCCAGCAACAACCCTACTAGATGGATCGACGCCCTGGTGAAAGTTGCTGGGCATCGTTGGATGCAAACGGCGCAAGACTGCACTCTGTGGCATAACAGAAAAGATGCCTTCGTCCAACAGTGGACGGTGATAGGCTGAAATAATGATGATGATGATGATGATAAAAACTATATAAAAACTTTTTTTTTTTGCAAATGGTGGCGAACCAGCAAACAGTACATTTGATGCTAAGTATTGCTGCTGCTCATGGATCTTTGCAAGTCCGCTGCCTACTGCGAAGAAAGTAAAAGGAGTGTGAATGCGTACAATGAGGTTCGGTGGAACTAAAGGTATCACTAAGACACACTACACGCAAACACCCTCAGAATGTTGGGCTGTTTGCGTGTTTCACAATTTATCAATTTTCATTCTCGAAGGGAGTAATATTAGTATACAGATGTCGATTGAGTGACCCATCGCCATGCCGAAACTACTGAAGGCAGAAATATGAAATTTTGACAATAGTTTTTTTTTTTATGATGACGAATTCTACTACGAAAGGATTTTAAGAAATTTCTTTTTTTTTTATTGCAAGCGGTGGCAAATACACAAACACTACATCTGATGGTAAGTGTTGCTGCCGCTAATAGACCTTTGTAAGGTCGCTGACTACCGCGCAGTGAAGGGAGTGTGCAATGAGGTTCGGTGATACTAAAGGCATCACTAAAACTCATCACATGCAAACACCCTCAGAAAGTTGGGCTTTCGGCTCTCTCGCTCACCGAACGAAGCGCAGTAACAAATTGCTACAACTTGGACCTCTATTTTCTGCGAGAGCGTGGTACTACCCCGGACGGACTGGCCCGCGGCTGTAGATAGACAACTGTCAACAGTGTGATCCTACCACTAACGATTTAACGCCAAAAAGGGTGAAACGCAATGGTAAACTTTATATGGGGAGAAAATAACATCTTCCTCAATTTTCTTCAAATTAACCACAAATACTCTTCAAAAAAAAGTTAACACGTGTTTCAGCGTTTTTTTCCTTAAAGGGCGTAAAATAGGTATAAAGATATTGATTGACTGATCCACAGCGCCGGGCCGAAACTATTGACGGCAGAAACATTAAATTTATTAAAGGATTTTTCGTATTTCTATATATATATATAATCCTAAAGGGGTGAATCGCATTTCCAAAGTTTGGACAAGAAGGAAAAAACCCTTATCAATATAGCTTCAAATTAACCCCACATACTCTTCAGGGGGAATAAATGAATACGTTTTTAAGCGTGTATCCCTTTTTAACCTATAAAGGTATAAAATAGGTGATTAAATTTTTAAGTAATACTTTTACTTGATTTTTTTTTATTGAAAATTAACACAAATCTCACTATTAATGAAAATATTCTGGTAATCCACACGGCCTATGTCCAGCAGTGGATCTCTATAGGCTGATGGATGAATCCACACCGGCAGCAAGCAATGTTGTCGAGGCATACATAGGACATGGTACCCAAGTTAACCTCACATATTCGGGTAGCGGACTACTACGAAGACCGCGGTGCAAAGACCGCGGCATGGCTAAGACAACATCAGGCGCCGGTACTCGCGTCGCGCCGCGCTCGAGCCAACTTCGCTAATGCTGGATAATTCGGATAGCGTGGAGTCTTTCCATCTTGCCAGTCAACATGTTACGCCCGTATGACCTACAACATCTTACACAATGATCTATATTTCCCTCTGTCACAAATGCTTTCTACGCGGGCGAAGTCGCGGGCGAAAGCTAGTTTTATTATATCGGGGCCGGGGATTCCTATCCTATCAACAAATTTTGCTATATAAAGTGCCTTTGTATGAGAATATCATCATTCTACAGTTAAATCTTCTAAGAAAAGCTACGTTTCTCATAAAACACTCAAGATGTTCTCAACGCAGTTATTCTTGGCTATAGTTCTATTGGTGGGTGCAAGTGCAAGACATATTCAATGGGAGGATACTCCTGATGGAATATATGAAGAGTACAGATATCCAGTATACGATGTAGATGAAGATGTCTACTATCAACATCCAAGTTATTTGTCAAGCGCAAGAGTTCGTCGTCAAGCGCAAGGTAGCCTCACGCTCAATAATGATGGTAGTACTACACTTAAAGCTAAAGTACCACTCGTTGGTAATGATAAGAATGTGTTGAGTGCCATCGGCAGTGTTGGTGTCGACAATAAAATGAACACAGCTTCTAAAAGCCTTGGATTAGCTCTTGATAACGTGTAAGTATTAGAAAGCTACATAATATTAAACGTAAATTTCTTTTTTTTTTCCATTAATATTTTCGATTTATACATGAGTATACATACAAGTGACAATGGTAGGACCACACTGTTGACGATCTACAGCCACGTGGCGGTCCGTCCGGTATGGCACTACACTCTCACAGAAAATGTCGTGCCGAAGTTGGACCTCGGTGGCTACGTGCGGGGGTCCATCGGGGTCCCTTCCGTATTTCGTGTCAGCTCCTCACAAAATTGTACACATTCACACTCCCTTCATCTTCTTTCAAACAACCCCATGAAAAAGGAAAAACAAAGTTCACCTTATCCACATTTGGTGTTGATTTTTGCAGGGGTTTTATATAGCACCACCTCTACGCGCTTCACCATCATCTCGCATGGGCTGCCCTGTGTGCCTACTCTTGAATCTCGATTCCAATCCTAAATCCAATCGCAGCTCGAATATGAGCACGTGGGACCTGGAGGCGGAGATGCTCGCCGGAATTTACCGGCGTGTGTCACAGACGCGCGCCCGCGGTGGTATGGTCTCATTGCAGCAGATTACCGCCTGGCGGGTCGACGCTCGCTGAGAAGTCATTGCCCGTTGGGCAGTCTGGCTGGAGAGTCCTCGGTGCTCTCCCCGACGTTGTTTATCTTGCACCTCAACGACATGCTTAGAGAATATGCGCAACACATATTCTCTATAGGAAGCAGCACAGCTAACGAGCGATATACCGAGCAACAGAATGTGTCTAAAATCGAGCGCTCACTGGGGCGTGCCTCGGAGTGAAGTGAATTTGTGGCATCGAAATGTCAAGTAAAATCTAGTTTAGGAGTAATTTGGAGTACAATTCCAAATTGGCAAGCAAAAAAAATTGGGCGTTTTGAACAGAGTCAGGTGGTACTTCAAAACGGGGAAGCTTCTTGTGTTATCAAAGCATCAGGACGTCTTCATGTGGAGTACTGTCACATCTGTAGGCAGACACACCCAAACATCAGCTAGACTGACTGACTTTTTGCAAAGGCGAGCTTTTCGAATCATCGGGGATCCTAATCTTACGAACAAGTCACTGGAATGCCGGAGACCTGGGACCTGTCAGTCACTGGAGCGCCGGAGAGAATTTGGGGTTATTCTGTGAACTCTACCGACTCTTTCGTGGGGGAATGCTCGGAGGATCTGTTTGACTTAGTACCACGGTTACCGTTTTACAAACGTACCACTGGGCACCGAAACAGTGTTCATCTATTTTATTATGGACCCGTCCATCCGGAAACGTTATAACGTTGGGTCTTCAGTCACTCACTATGCGTTTCCAACGATCATTTCTCCCACATATGTACGTGCAGGCTCTGGAATGAACTATCTACTGCTGTGTTTCGCGAGCACTATAAACATGTCCTGCTTTAGATGAGGTTTAAATAGAGCATTGGTAATAAAAAAGTATTCCTACATAAAAAATAAGAAACATAGGGTGCCGAAATATAACCCACAATGAAAATTTTATTCTAAATTTAATAAGATATATTAATATCATTCCAGTAATGGCCATAGTCTATCTGTGATGAAGGAGACGATACCTGGCTTCGGTTCTAGGCTGACAGGTGCCGGCCAGGCAACTCTGTTTCACAATGATAACCATAATATTGGAGCAAACGCCTTTGTCGCCAAGAACATACCTGATCACCCCAGTGTACCCAATTTCAATACTGTTGGTGGGGGACTTGACTACACGTACAAGTAAGTATAAAAATCATAACTTTACTGAATAAATTCTACAGATTCTGACTAAATTTTAATCAATACACTATTTAAGAATGTATAAAAGAATATTTGAAAGTTATGGAAAGCTAAAAAGTGAAAGATAATATGAAAATAATGTTGTGTGGAACGTTCGAAGTATTAAACTCAAAGGCTTTAGTGGTAACAGAATACAAACAGAATATTGATGGTATGCGTGACGCATACGAGCATGGAATGAAAATGATAGTGAAGGAGACTTCTAGAGGATTAAGTATGAAAAAGAAAACACATTGCGTCGACTTCAAGTAATTGGAATAAGAGCTGGGTGTGGCACTATTTACGAAACTTTCAGAATATGAAATATTTTTAAAACCGAAATAAAAGATAATGACTGATAAATCTTTGTATTTCAGTAATAAGATCGGAGCTTCTTTGGGCATGGCACATACTCCATTTCTTGACCGCAAGGACTACTCGGCGATGGGCAACCTGAATTTTTTTCATAATCCTACCGCCAGTGTAGACTTCAGCGCTGGATTCAAGAAATTCGAAACTCCATCCTTTAATAGTGGTTGGGAACCAAACTTCATGTTAAAATTAGACAGAACTTTCTAGCACTTAATTTTATTTATAATTTTTCCTCTTAGACATATAGACGTTCTATTATTAATCGCGGGGCTCCTGCAGACGAATAATATTAGCCTAGTATACACATATCACGCAGACGAGACGGCTTGGCCTAGCGTTATTTCCTTCAATCTTATTTACTTATCATATCCGGTGAACTACTCAATTGCGGGTAATAGACTAATTCAGTAGATTATACAGGTGCGTGCCGTTATTCACTTTGAAAAAACAAGGAATCGATTACATTAAATGAAATCCACCAATTACGATTCATTTACTTAGAAAATAATTATAAAATATTAAACATAAACAATAAATGCTCAGTGTATTTTTATAACAATAAACTAATCCTATTCTATGATAAACAGTTTTTTTTTTCCTGTATTGTTTTCGTACTGGTACGGGAAATTTACGCAAAATTTTTAACCGTAAAATATTTTTAAATAGTTTGTCGATGCGAATGAAATACATTAGAACCAGGTACAAACAGAGATATATGGTCTCTGCCCACTTCTCTACACTAAAATATCATCATCACCCTACTAAGGCCAATTACTTATGGTTGACCCAATTCAATTCCATTCAAATCATTTATTATGTATAAACCCCGCGGTACTTACGTATTGTCATTTTTTTACATTTAACTTAAATTACTACCGGATCGGAACGCGACCGCACTGAGAAGATCCAGCAAGACACTCAGTAGGATTGTCTTCCTTTTAGTTCATTTACTAGTTTTTTATCTTCATCACTACGCCGTCTGTGTTGTCTGGTCAACAATTACATTCCAGAGAAAGATTGACATGAGGCAGGCGGTTGATCGTAAAACTATTGCGATAAACTTTTACAATATATACAATGGAAGAGGAAGACATATTGCTTGTACCACGAGTAATTAAGATAAAACCAGGGTGATGTAAATTCTTCCCGTTTGGTGACGACGACGTGAAAGACGACTATGGGATATAATATGCACATAACATAATATGTGCAAGAGAAGGGAAACTCGAAATGAAATTCTATATCAACATATCTGACCAGCATGGTATAGTAGGTCAAATTCCCTCCCATTGTGGAGGAGTCCCGAGCCCAACAGTGGGACGTATGAGGGCTGCGATCCGATGCGATGTAAATTCTTAGCTTTTAAGCCTCACGTCATAAAACTTGAATAGAATATTTAAGCGAATAATATCGCTACAAGAGAAGCAAATTTAGGAAAGTCCCTATGAGACAACTCAGCGGGGTAAGGAGTAACCGTATATGCTGGTTGGCAGCTAGTTGGTATAGGGTTTTATTTTGAGTTTTCCTTCTGTCTCACCTAATCATATTCATCGTTCGACAAAAATCCTGCCCCGCGCCTAAAGAAATAATTACTTCAAACAAACGAAATTAAAAAATACAACTATACCTCAGAATAGTACCCCAAACCCATTACATTTCCATAGCCATTAAGAAGATTGAAGCTAAAGAAACAAGAATCCAAAAACTTATGTCTCAATACTAAATGTAATCTTGTGCCTCAATATAAAAAATGTATACGGTTTTTTAAGTTTTTATTAAAGTACTTGCTTTGATCAACCATGTAATCAATGCTTTTAATTACTTTTGATATAAAGATACCTTCTTTTGTATCTTAAAGAGTACTCTTTATTAAAATATTTAAAAATAATATCTCTATATCACATAAGTGAATTTACAAAACAAAACTAAATAAATTTAGACTTTTATTATTGCCTATGGTGGTAAACGAGCCAGCAGCACCTGACGGTAAGTGATACTGACGCGTATGGACCTTTGCAATACCAGGGGCACAGCTAGACCGTTGCCTACCGTAAAAAAATACTCTTCTTAAACCTCATTTAGAAGGACATGTCATAGTGCTCGGGAAACATAACAGCAGATAGTTCATACCCGAGCCTGCACGTACGTTGGAGAAATGATCGCTGGAAACGTCCAGTTGAAGACCATAACGTTTCCAGGTGAAATGGATGAACTCTGCTACGGTGTCGAGTGATACGTTGGTAAAACGGTGACGATGGTACCAAGTCAAACAGTTCCTCAGAGCACTCCTCATTATTATTCCCTGGTGAAGGAGGACAATCTTCCACCACTGAAGTGGGGTCTAGGACGAGTTATTGCAGTTCATCCTGGCTCTTATGGAATTAACAGAGTTGCTGACATTAAGATATCTACTGGAGTGATACGACTAAGCTAGTCGTATCACTGTCAACAAAATCTGCCCGAATCTACTCGAAGTTTCACCAAAAATATATATTTTTTTTGAATTGAAAACTTCTTTAGCATTGTTGTGATTTGAAAGTCGATGAAACTGAAAAGTGACAGGAAAATGAGACAAACGAATGTGTTTGTCTTATTAGATTTAACGTGGGCGAAAATGAGATAGAAAGCAATATACAATGTTTCTTATATTCGTGGGTCTCTTTGTGCTCTGCTTCGTACCCTCTACACTCGGGGTTACAAAGACATAGTGGGAGTTTGCTTGGCTGTCTTTTTTTTTTTGTTGTGTGTGTACAGCTTTTGGCCGCAGATGACCTTGACAGCTTGACTATGGGTGAGCGCGGAGGGCTCTCAACCCGGTGAAAGTATAATAAAATGACATCGCCCAAGGGCTCCCCCCCTGTCCATGACGTGCGGTGTCCCACAGAGGTCGGTCCTCGGATCCACCCTGTGGAACATCGGCCCTGTACGGCGCACCGGTGTCGGCGAGGTCCCTGACCGCCCGACTCAGGGCTACTCTTGGCGACCACAGAGGGCCATGGCGATCAGGGCCGTACGCAGATATCGCACGATGGCGGCGGAGGCGGCGTGGCTGTTGGCCGGGACTCCCCCGTGATACCTGGAGGCGGAAATGCTCGCCGATTTGTATCGGCGGGTGTCGGGGGTGCAAGCGGGGAGCGGTGTGGTCTTTTTGAGGGAACTCACCACCTGGCGCGTCGACGCCCGCCGAGACGTCATTGCCCGTTGGGCAGTCCGGCTGGAGAAGCCTCGATACGGTGTCTGGACCGTGGAGGCCTTCCGGCCGGTGCTGGTGCAGTGGCTAAAACGGCGGCACGGGGTGCTTTCCTTCCGACTGGTGCGGGTCTTGACGGGGCATGGATGCTTCGGCAAGTACCTGTACACAGTCGCTAGGAGGGAGAGTACACCGTCCTGCCACCACTGCGATTGCGACGAGGACGCGGCGCAGCATACACTCGAGGTTTGTGCCGCCTGGGCAGAGCAGCGTCGTGAACTCGTCGCAATCATCGGTGCCGACCTGACGCTGCCAAGCATCGCCCTGGCGGTGGTCAGCGTCAGGAACTGGGACGCGGTCGCAGCCTTCGAGGGGGGGGGGAGACGTCGGTCGATGGGAGAGTACCCCACTATTCAGTATTCCGTCGGGCCGACCACTGATGACAAGTAATCCTGCTCCGATGGTCGGCCCAACGACGAAGGCGACGTGGTGCTTCCGCCCCTCTGTCGCTCCGGACAGAGTAGTGCAAGGAGTGCGCCGACCGTAGCTCCCCCTGTGGGGAACAGACCTCGGCTTGGGACGTCGCTGGAGGCAAAGTGGGCGTGCCCACGTTTTGATTAATGATTTTTGCGCGGCGCGGTTTCGTACCTCCACGTCGAGGGCGGAACCGCGGGTATTTACGTGTTAAGGCGTCGCGGGCCGTGTAGGCTCTACGTTGAGCGAGTGTGATATTGGCGTCCTCTTCATCGAGCACGTCACAAGGACGTTGGATGTATGCTTGGCCATCAGCGTGGTACATGTATTAATATGTGTTTGTGCGCGTATGCGTAGTACAAAACTTATACAAACTTTTTGAAAGTTTCACTTCTACTACGTGTGAATTGCACATATGTTTTTCTTTTTTTGTTTTATAAGACAAGTTTCCAAAGGCGCGTTTTATGTTCAAGCACGCCTGTATTAAACTTCAGGGCAACACTCGCGTTCTAAATCAAAAAAGAAAAAATGGCTATGGTTTTGTATTCTCTTGCAATTATTTTTCTGATCTCTTTGTACTATAAATAAATACATCCATATTGGGCTCGAAGTCAAAGAGCCTTCCTTCACCGTGGAAGACTAAATACGTTAATGCAGAGTTTCAATACTTGGGCTCGAGCCTCCTCCACAACAGAAGGCAACTTGACCTACTATACCACGCTGGTTAGACGTGATGGTATAGGATTTTATTTCGAGTTTTCCTTCTCTTACATGTTTAATGCATATTATATCCCTTAGTCGTCTTGTATGACACCCGCTGGCAAGAAAGGAAGGCAGTAAATTGTATTATTACTCCGTCACCACACGGAGATTGTAAAATAATATGTAGTGTGTATTTCTGGGTGATGATGGGGTAAGAATACAATTCACAGTTTACGACCCCCTTTCTTACCGGTGGGTATCATAAAAAACGACGTAAAAATTACCAAGGGATATAATACGCAGTTATGATCGCTGCAAGAAAAGGAGAACTCGACATAAAACCCTATACCAACTAGAGATTGCAACCCCGTATGTTTCTCAACCCGGACGGGCCCGGTGGGATTCGCCGCCAACCCGGCCGGGTCCGCCGGGCCCGGCCGGGTTGTATTAGCGATGAAACCTTTAAAGAATTTTATGAAAATTTTCTATATATCAATGGAAAAAGACAATGATTCAAGGTTAATATTTATTTCAAACTGGCTTATGAACAGTTATCACAATAATCGGTCTCACTCAAGTCTGTAAATCACACTTAATCCATAATTGATTACTTTTACTTATGGAAAAGTAACATTAGTATTAGTAATTATTCATTTTTATAAGTTTAAACAAGCAGGTCTTTCACTTTTCTCCTTAGCTACAGTGTAAGTGAATGTTTTGACTTGTGGAATTCTAGTTTAGCTAATTGGTAAATTAATAAAAAATTGCGTTGTGCAGAGGATAAGATTTTTAATGTGCTTCGTTACAGCGGTAGTAAGAGAATGAATAGTTTTACAAAAAGCTTAACATTATAAACTATGCATGCATCATGACGGGCTCGTGCGTGTTGCGGTAAGGTTTAAGTCAGGGTTGCCAAATTTTCTGAACATACCGCCCGACTTTGAAAGCTTGTCTTTCAAAACAAAACAATGTAAATCTTGCTGAGAACGCATCGTATCACTCCGTCAGAAACTCTGTTAATCCCATCACAATCAGGGTGACCTGCAATGACTCGTTCTAGACGCCACTTCAATGGTGGAATATTCTCCTCCTTCTCAACAACCAAGCAGTTTAAATTTAGAGAATCTCACTTCACTCGCCACTTAGTACGTTGTTGCAGTTCGGCAACATATTTTTTGCCTTCTTTGCCATCGAAGCCAAAGTGATGAAGTTGTCCAATGCGTTGCAAGCATGTGAGCAGGTTGTATGAGCATTATTCATGCTGGGTTCTGGCAGCGCCGTAATTGATCGTCCGATGACGAAATGACCAGCAGTTAGATGTGTCAAATCATTAGGGTCGGATGAAATTGGTGTGAGAGCTCGAGAGTTTAATATGGTCTCAATTTGATTCAAGGTAGTGTTCAACTCCTTGTAAGTAAGATGACAATTTCCCAACACTCTAACTAAATGATATTTATTGAAGACTTGACACCGGCTTTCCAGAATCCTCCAATATGTGGCGAATACGCCGGAATAAAATGGAACTATATTTCTTCGTTGGCCAAATTTTCACCTAGTGAGTTGTAATTGCTCTTTAAAAATTTAGATAGCTCATTATATGCACCTACGAAAGAAGTCCCATTATCAGAATAAATATCCTGCGGTTTACCATGACGTTAAATGAAACATCGCAACGCTAAAATAAAATTGTGACTCGTTAAATCGTCAACCAATTCTAACTGGAAAGCTTTAGTGGCAAAATAAATTAAAATAACTGATAGCTGCTAGAGGTTCAGCATAATCGACGCCTACGTAGTTAAAAGGATAACCTGCCGATGAAATATGTTTTTGAGGTAGATTTCCCATCAGTAAGTAGCTCAACTACCTGTGCCCTTAAACGACTACAGCGTATACATTGGTGGTAACACTTTTTTGCCAAATTGCGACTACCTAAGAGCCAATACCTCTCTTAAATTGATGCTAACAACAGCTGAGTGCCTGCATGCTTAAAGCTTTATGTTTATAAATAAATAATAATTTAGTGAAACGATGTGTGGACTGTAAATTAATGTTTTTTATCATAATAATAATAATCTGAATTTTCTAAACGTCCTTCTACACGTATAATATTGTGCTGATCTTAAACATGCTAATTTTAAGTAAAGGACTCTTTTTCGGCATAACTTAATTATTAATATTAATTTTAATTAACAATAAATTATATTCAGGAAAAGATTCAGATTGAGATATATTTCAATAATTAACTATAAAGATGTAACTCGTGGTGCATTAAATACGTATTAGTGAATGAATGACGTTTGCAATGTTTAATGAATCGTACAATGTACGCGACTGTACGGTTTAATCTTAAAAAATCGGCAAACCGATAAAAATTAATAAGACCTATCTATAAGTCTTCTCGAATACTTACTTATAAAGTAACTTGCCGCGTGTCGGGTAAATTATTAATAATGCTTATAACCCCTTGAGATGAATGTAAGTTTAAAAATGGCAGGTCTGACCACCATTTATCAAGGGATTGAATAGACAGATAGTCAAATGCGCGCGTTATATGATTAACTGAATTCATATCAATGGAAATGTCGCTAAGTGAGATCACTAATCCTTTGCTAGAATCTCTGTGACTTTATTACGCACAAATGGTCGTAATTTATTAGGTAGCATTGTTAACCTACTCAAACAATAGTTAAATTTGTCTAAAAGGTTAAATTTAACCTTAACATTAAGCGTATTAATCGCTTTTTCATAAGACAAATACCTATTAAGGCGCCAATCTTAATACGGGTTTTTACTAATAATAACCTAACTATACAATCGCCTGAAGTATTAATATTACGTAGATATGTATAAATATGCACCGTACGCTCAGACGTATCTGTTATGGCAAATAACATGCCGTGGCACACAAAGTTCGTTTAACATTGGTAAACTACTAATAATGTCGGTAAATGATAGTGTATAACACATAAGTTTTTAAGGTGTGCACTGAATTAAAACGCCACAAAATTTGTTGACAGTGACTATCGTCGGGATGTACCACTACCTGTCGGTATATTTCTCCATATCCGTCACTAAAATATTTAGCATAAGTAGTCTGCGATGATTATAGATAATAAGTTATCTTGCACCTGCGATCCTACCATCTGAATATAATTCAGCTAAATTCCTAAAGTGGTAGGACTACTGGTGTTAAACACAGTCCTTAACTTATGTGGTAGAACTGATTTCTCGCACGGCTATGATGACGTATATAATGTGAATCCGTTCTAATGTGTGTACATTCCGACATATGCCCTAATAATTTATAATCTGACATGAAGTCAGTATACAGCTTACCTAGGGTAGGTTCAGCCTTACTTATACGCTCCAATGAGAGGAAACAAAGAATTCCCTAATAAATAATGATATTTAATATTACTATTTTTGAGGGTATTTTTACGCAAAAATGCTCATCGAATAAACGAATTGATTTTTAAAATAATGTTTGTCACATATGCGTTCTTCTTTAGAATAAGTAATACTTAGGACAGACTTCCTCTAGCGGCCAAAACGCGACCGTTAGTTTGTGAATTATAATCAAAATTAGAAGAATCATTAAAATTGATATTTGCATAGTTACATTTAATTTTATTTGTCGACTGCATAAAATAATCATTATATATCGGACCGGAAACTAACCATCCTAACTTGCTTTCGTATAAAATTGGTTTACCTTTCCCTAAATATATCTTTTGAGTGCCTAAAATGTCCCAAAAAATATCGGCACCAATAATTAAGTCTATATCGGCCGGTGAATGAAAACTAGGATCGGCTAACAAAATGTTTGACGGTATATTAAGCCTCGATAAATTAATGTTGCCGCTAGGAAGACTCTCGGTTATTGACGGCAGAACAAAACATCTTATATTATTCGAATAATAATTATTTAAGGACCTAATAGTCAAATCACAACTCTTTTGAATATTTGTACTTATATTATTTATACCTAACACAGATTTATTTGTATCAATAGGAGGCACATTTAATTTTTTAAACATCCTTTCCGTAATTAAACATGACGTACTGCCACTGTCGAGCACAGCACGTGCGGTGTATTCTCGGTGATTTCTGCCGCGTATCTTAATCATTGCCGTTGACAATAACACATGTTGTGCACTATCGGCGCGACTGGAGTTATCTACGCTCGCAGTTAACGTCAGGTTGGATAATAATGCGACCGAATTAGATACAGGTGCATCTGGCTGCATATTATTAGCGATGCAATCAGTTTGTAATGGTGCAGTATTACACTTACGAGTAAAATCATTTATATGGATCATTGTATGATGTTTACGTTTACAAACATTACAACCCTGTCTTTTACAACGATTTGCAAAGTGACATGTATTAAAACAATTAAAGCAAACCTTAAATGTCGGTAATAATTGCAACCGTGCCTTATTATCTAGTGCTATGAATTGCGAACAAGTGTTTAGGTTATGTTCATAACTATTACACATAGGACACGAATTAATTGACTGTACTGAATCCTTAATTCGTGTCCTATGTGTAATAGTTACATCCGGCTCGAAGGACCATGTAAGTGAATGTTTTGACTTGTGGAATTCTAGTTTAGCTAATTGGTAAATTAATAAAAAATTGCGTTGTGCAGAGGATAAGATTTTTAATGTGCTTCGTTACAGCGGTAGTAAGAGAATGAATAGTTTTACAAAAAGCTTAACATTATAAACTATGCATGCATCATGACGGGCTCGTGCGTGTTGCGGTAAGGTTTAAGTCAGGGTTGCCAAATTTTCTGAACATACAGTGTTTATTTGAAAACATAGTATTAAAATAAGAAACTAATAGCGCAGCTTAAAGTACTAAACGAATCATAACAACTTAGATTAGATGATAAACTATGGTGATAAACTATGGTAGCTTTGGTATAAACAAAACAAATTCAAATTTGCTAAAAGTAAAGTATTATGTTTTTTCCTACACTTTGGTTATTAAGACTAATCAGTGTTACTATTACTAATTGAGCAAATAGCGAAATCTTGTAAGTTATGTTGTATTGTATAAACAACCAAACTTGTACAGTCTTAACTAACAAAATGTAACGTAAAATTGGTTGCGTTACGTGGCTTTATAAGTATATTATAACAAAACAAAAAGTATATTCTAACTTGCATAAGGCAAAACAATTATTTTTCAGTCTAAAAGAATGATCTTAAAAAGCTGGCCATTATTACTGGGTCCGGTAAGAATGGCCGGGCCCGGTGGGTGCCTAAAAGGGCACCGGGCCCGGGCTCGCCCGGCCCGGCCCGGCCAGGCCCGGTTTGCAATCTCTAATACCAACACGTTCGATCAACGAGGTATAGTAGATAATTCCCTCCCATAGTGAAGGCGAGCCGAGCTCAATAGTGGGACGTATATAGGCTGAAATGATTATCATGATTATATAGTCCTTATAAGTCTTTTACGACACTCCCGAACAAAAGAGGGGCTGGTGAATTTCTATGTGGTGAATAATGTAATCAGCTATTTGGTTTATGCAATAAAAATAAACTAATAAACTCATTTGCAAAAAAAACGGGCACCTAAGCAATGAACCATTTCAAATGTTAATATTTCTTTGTTTGATAATTATAGGTAGTTTTATCCACACAATTTGCTAAATTAATAAGAAAATAATCGTTTTCATCAGTATTTCATAAAATTTAGATACAATTTATGGGAAATAATGCTAAACCTCGCTAGTAGTGTATATTCGCTAGTAGTGCATATGCTCATGAAGTAAAAATAAAAAAGTTTTTTTGTTTGTTTTTCTTTAATAAAGTAAAAGCAGATAAATGTTTAGTATCGAGTGTGACCCCCTCTAGCTAAAATCACAGCTTGAATTCGTCTGGGCATGCTAGCGAGTATATCCCGGATACTTGCTTGCGGAATACGTTCCCACTCCGCAGTAATCACATTCTTCAGCTCTCTGATGGTCTGCGGAGCCGGGTGTACTGATCTCACACGCCATTTCAGAACGTCGCAGACATGCTCTATGGGATTGAGGTCGGGACTTCGAGCTGGCCAATCCAAACGACGAATGCCGACCTCTTGCACATACGCATTAACATCGCGGGATCGGTGGGCGCGAGCATTGTCGTCCATAAAAATCGAGTCTTCACCTAGAGCGGCCAATGCGGGTTGTGCATGAGAAATTAGAACTTCCGTTATGTATCGATGCCCAGTCAGTGAGCCGTTTTCAATGAAGACTAACTCTGTACGATCCATTGAATTTATTCCTGCCCAAAACATAACAGAGCCCCCACCATAAGGTGTGATTTCTTCGAAACATGCCTCTGCAAAGCGTTCTCCTTGTCTTCTTAGCACTCGCCGACGTCGATCTTCACCGAACAGAGATATCCTGGCTTCATCAGAGAACAAAACCCTATTCCAATCGTCTTGAGTCCATGATTCACAATTTCTAGCGAACCTAAGCCTGTGAACTCTGTGCTCACGGAGTAATTTGGGGCCGCGGGCCGGGCGGTGACTGCGTATATTGGCAGCGAGAAGCCTCCTCCTGACCGTCCATAGACTAATATGCACATTTCTTACTTCTTGGAGGTTGTTCTTAAGATCCACATACGAAGATTTGCGATTTCTCAATGCGCGACTCACAAGAAAACGATCATCCCGTGGTTGGGTACATGGTTTTCTTCCAGAACCAGGCCTTCTCTCGACGGAACCAGTCTCCTGATATCGCTGCCAGGTCCTTTGGACTGTCGAGCGACTAACATTTAGCCTCCTAGCCACGAAACATTGGCTGCAACCCTCTTCAAGCAGCGCGATAATTTTGGTAGCTTTTACCACTTTATCTACCATTTTTGATACAGCCAAACAGCATTAAATAAAGCTTTGACAGTCAAGGATATGAAATTAATCGATAAAAATTGAATAAAAGTTATGAAAGTCGATGTTAACTTCTGGAACTTCGCGCCAAAAATGTAGGATAAAAAGGGGTTTTCTGTAAAAATGAACATCAAATGAAAAATTGAATTTAGAACGTACTTTTTTAAATACCACAGCATTTTTAAAACCGGCCAGTAACGTGTACAAACGATTGAAACCTTTTTGGTATTGTATCTTTTTAAATATGAATGAAAATCAAAACCGCCCGTTTTTTTTGCAAATGAGTTTATATTTTAATTACGTATATTTATAGTGTGACTAGATTATATTACATCGCATCGATTATAATGACTATTTATTATATCTAAACTTAGTAAAATCTAAACAATATATTTACAATCTGCTTTAAGATTAAGCCTATTTTAAAAAGATCTACCAAATGAGAGCCCGAAATTCGGTTTCCAGCCACTGTTCATGAATGGAGTCTCAAATTTCTTGAAGCCAGCGCTGAAGTCCACGGTGCTAGTAGGATTACGGAAAAGATTCAGGTTGCCCATCGCCGAGTAGTCGTGGCGGTTAAGGAAAGGTGTATTTGCCATACCCAAAGAAGCTCCAACTTTATTCCTGAAACGTGTACAATTAACAGTTATTAGGATACATTTTTTCATGGAAACAATCCAATAGTTCCTGTACCTATTCATAATTTTAATGAACTTTCATATTCTCAAATTCGTTAGTAGTTAAATAAAATATATTCAATAATTTGAAAATGACTTTTAAAAAGCTAAGATTTAATACTGACTTGTACATATAGTCGAGTCCTCCGCCCACAGTGTTGAAATTGGGTACGTTGTGGAAGCTGGGCATATTTCTCGTGACGAACGCATTTGCCCCAACATTGTGGTTAGCATTTTGGAACAGAGTGGAGTGACCAGCACCAGTCAACTTAGAACCGAAGCCAGGAATCGTCTCCTTCATCACAGATAGACCATGGCCATTACTGGAATAAAATAAATATTATATAAAAAGTTTTTTTTTTTCAAAAGGATATTTATCTAACAACATTTTAAATTGTCAAGAGCTAGTCCAAAGCCTTTAGAAGCTGTGTTCATGTGATTGTCGATACCAACACTACCGAGGGCACTCAACATGTTCTTATCATTACCAACGAGTGGTACTTTAGCTCCTAGTCCAGTACTGCCATCACTATTGAGCGTGAGACTACCTTGAGCTTGACGACGAACTCTTGCGCTTGTCAAATAACTTGGATGTTGATAGTGAATATCTTCATCTACATCGTATACTGGATGTATGTATTCTTCCTGTATTCCATGAGGAACATCCGTCCATTGGACGTGTCTTGCACTTGCACCCACCAACAGAATTGTAGCCATTAATAATTGCGAAGAAAACATATTGAATTCTATTTAAAACTCGGTGTCATAAGTCCAGATGTAGAATGATGTCCTCACATCTCAACAGATGTTTATATATGAAAATTTTGGGAGGGTACCCCATTTAGGGGTATTCCGTCGGGCCGACCACTGACGACAAGTTAACGCTGCTCCAGTGGTCGGCCCAACGACGAAGGCGACGTGGTTTTTGGGTGGGTCGCGAGAGTTGCGTGCTTAAGCCCCTCTGTCGCCCCGGACGGAGTAGTGCGGAGGCGCGCCGACCGCGACCCACCCACAAAAAAAAAAAAATATATATATATGAAAATTTATTAATAAGAGAGGATTCCCCGGTCGTGTCATCATTACAGTATCGTGTTTGTTTATAAACTTTTATCACAATTACTTATTTTTATGTTCATACTATCATAACGAACGGATGTGTCAAAGGTCTGACACTACTACTACCACTACCTGCGCCTGATGCCGCCTTAGCCGAGGCGGCGGGTGACTGGACCAGGGAAAAGTCGTTACCCACCGGGCTGGCCACCGACAACATGGGATTCGGTACCAGTGACCGGCCCAATGGTGAAGGGGTTGAAATACGGTGGGTTATGTGGCCGTGCCGACCTTGCGTCATCCCTGATGGAGCGGACGGCATGTGCGTTAACTATAATCCATCCAAAAAAAAGGCTGACAATTATAGCCCATGTAGCCTGCGGCGGGTCGCGAGCGCGAGGAGCACAGCCTCGATGATGCGACCCGCCGCCGGCGACTGGGGCGGCGCAAGCGGGAATACCTGCGCGCAATGCCGCCCTAGCCGAAGCCGCGGGTGACGTGACCGGGGATTAGTCCGTCACCCGCTGAGAGGCCGACCGCGTGAGGAAAGACCGACGTCCTCCCCGAGGGGGGGACGTCGGTCGATGGGAGGGCACCCCGGGTAGGGGATATTCCGTCGGGCCGACCACTGATGACAAGTAACCCTGCTCCAGTGGTCGGCCCAACGACGAAGGCGACGTGGTGTTCGGGTGGGTTGCGGGAGTTGCGTGCTTAAGCCCCTCTGTCGCCCCGGACGGGGTGGTGCGGAGGCGCGCCGACCGCAGCCCATCCCAAAAAAAAAAGCCCATTTAGCCTTTTAAACGCTTCCGAAGACGAGGATTCGGATCCAGTGATCAGCATAAATGATGACTAAAAGAGTACTCTTTAAATGCCCCATCCAGAGTATTAATTCATTCAATTACAGAATATTAATTTCAACTTAACTTGGCAAGTCTTCGGTAGTATAGTGGTAAGTATCCCCGCCTGTCACGCGGGAGACCGGGGTTCGATTCCCCGCCGGAGAGACTACTTTTTATTATTTTAGTTATTTATGAATATAACTCGTAATATTTCTTTTAATTGTGTTTAAATAAACGTCAAAATATGAATCTCATTTGATATTGACACAAGACTGATTAAAATAAAAACTGATTAAAATATTTGTCGATAGCGCTTAGAAATTACATTATGCAGTTTAGGTCTTGATGTTATGTAGTTGTAAAAGGTCTCTAAAGCGATTGGAGGCATATGTGTTTGCCGGACAACCTCCTTACCTTATAAGCAAATATTTTTCATAATGATCTGTTAAATGCCCTTTGAAATTTCTTCAATCTGCAAAATAACATTAATAACTAAAAACACGTATTCATTACCTATTCATTCTATTTATAGTCTACCTAGATAGCTTTTCATGTTCTGACAAAGTAAGAATACAATTCGCCTATCTTGCTCGTGTGTCCTAGAGGACGAACAAGGTATATCATACGCATATATATTATATTATCTCTTATATATAAATTTCTAGCGTACGTGTGTATGTCACTGAACTCCTCCTAAACGGCTGCACCGATGTTGACGAAATTTTTTTAGATTTCTAATTGGACCCAGTAGGTGGCGCTATTCGATCAGGACAATAACATAACTTGAGAACGACTTCACCGATTTCGTCCATCTTTTTTTTTAAGTTTTCTAATACTTGGAAAATGACTTTCACGGTAAAAAAAATTAAGAAAGCTGCGCAGAAAATTAGAAAATTTAAGAAAACTTAACGATAAACTTTTCTAATGTAACCTTTTTTTCGACTATATAAATTTTGCTATCTTTCGTCCGTCCTGCCACCACTGCAGTTGCGACGAGGACACGGCGCAGCACACGCTCGAAGAGTGTACTGCATGGGAGGGGGATCGCCGTGAACTCCTCGCGATTATCGGTGCCGACCTGGCGCTGCCGACCATCGCCAGGGAGATGCTCGTCAGGGTCAGGAACTGGGACGCGGTCGCCGCCTTCTGTGAAGCCGTAATCTCACGGAAGGAGGCGGCGGATCGTATGCGAGTAGAGCTCCTATTCGGCGATACGTTCCGCCGCCGGCGACTCGGGCAGCGCAGGCGCGAGTATCTGCGCCTAATGCCGCCCTAGCCGAGGCCGCCGGTGATCGGACCGGGGAATTGTCCGTCACCCGCAGAGAGGTTACCGCGCGACGGCGACCGACGTCTCAGGACGTGGAGAGGTGAGGTTACCCGAAAGGGTGTTCCATCAGGCCGACCACTGACGACAAGTCACATCTGCTCCGCCTCCGGTGGTCGGCCCAACAACGAGGTGACGTGGGTACGGGTGGATTATGGGCCCGCGCGCCGTCCTTTCATCGCCCGGACGCACTGGACTGCGCGTGCGCATACCATAGCCCACCCATAAAAAAAAAACTTTATATAAATCTTCTGTTCGTATGTTTGTAAATGAACTCCTTCTAAGCGGCTGGACCAATTTTGATGTTTTTTTAAGCTATGCCCATACCATTCTCACATCCATCGGATATGAGAATGGTATGGGCAGAATGGCATACCATTGTATGGCATATGGTGGAATGGTGGAATGGTGGAATGGTATACCATTCTCATGTCCAATGGATATGAGAATGGCTTAGATTACTAATTGGAACAGGTTTTTTTAGACTTGAACAAAACATCGTCTGTTGGGTCAGCTATAGTCCATAAAATATAGGATGATCTCTGTGACAGTTGTCCCTAGTGCTGTCACGCTTACGATAAAGTCCGTATTTTTTTATCGATAAAACTCTTTATTTTTATAATTGTGATTTTCTATTATAATGAAAATACAATCAATGAAAAAATGAAAATCTTTTTTAATTTATTTCACACAAGACTGTTTTTTAACTGGTTTAATTATTCAAAAGGTCAAGACAATCAAGGTCTAGGGCACTATTACGTCATCACTGGAGCGTTCCTGCTAGAACTTTTATCATTTTATACCAAAATAGGGACAGTCGTTAGATCAATCGATCAATTACGACTGTTTTATAAATAAATCATCATCATCATCATCATCTCAGCCCATATATGTCCCACTGTTGGGCTCGGGCCTCCTCCATAATGGAAGGGTACTTGACCTACTATACCACGCTGGTCAGACGTGTTGGTATAGGGTTTTATTTCGAGTTTTCCTTCTCTCGCATAGATGATATATGCGTTTTATATCCCTTAGTCGTCTCGTACGATCACCCACGGGTAAGATAGAGGGTGGTGAATTGTATTCTTACTCCGTCACCACACGGAAATTTATAAATAAATATGTCTAGTTTATTCACGATAATGAGTACATAATATTATTATTTACTCTGAGACAAAAAGTAGCTTTTTAATGTTTAATTAATTCAATTTATGTATTTTATAATGTAATTGTCTGTTTTAATTGTAAAAAATATGTTGAAAGTTTTATATAGGTACTATATTGGGTTTATTTCTTTAATGAATAATTTAATAAATATCGGTTATCGATTTACGTGTATCGACTGTCCCATCTCTTTTTTATTTTCAGTCCAGTATGACATTGTACGTTCGTAAGCGTCATTTTTGTATAAAATGTTTATTAGGTATTTCAGTACTTATGAGGTACATTTTAGGCATGAATATTAATATTTTTGTATTTATAATATATGGCACTTCAATTGCAATAAAACTGGCACGAAAAGAACGAAAATATATTTGACACAAAATAAAATTGTAAACATGTCGCTCGTTCAAACTTACTTCGTTAGTTTCGTTGACATCTGTCACAGAGATCAAGCTATATTTTATGGACTATAGTATATTATAAACTCATTTGCAAAAAAAACGGGCGGTTTTGATTTTCATTCATATTTAAAAAGATACAATACCAAAAAGGTTTCAATCGTTTGTACACGTTACTGGCCGGTTTTAAAAATGCTGTGGTATTTAAAAAAGTACGTTCTAAATTCAATTTTTCATTTGATGTTCATTTTTACAGAAAACCCCTTTTTATCCTACATTTTTGGCGCGAAGTTCCAGAAGTTAACATCGACTTTCATAACTTTTATTCAATTTTTATCGATTAATTTCATATCCTTTTGACTGTCAAAGCTTTATTTAATGCTGTTTGGCTGTATCAAAAATGGTAGATAAAGTGGTAAAAGCTACCAAAATTATCGCGCTGCTTGAAGAGGGTTGCAGCCAATGTTTCGTGGCTAGGAGGCTAAATTTTAGTCGCTCGACAGTCCAAAGGACCTGGCAGCGATATCAGGAGACTGGTTCCGTCGAGAGAAGGCCTGGTTCTGGAAGAAAACCATGTACCCAACCACGGGATGATCGTTTTCTTGTGAGTCGCGCATTGAGAAATCGCAAATCTTCGTATGTGGATCTTAAGAACAACCTCCAAGAAGTAAGAAATGTGCATATTAGTCTATGGACGGTCAGGAGGAGGCTTCTCGCTGCCAATATACGCAATCACCGCCCGGCCCGCGGCCCCAAATTACTCCGTGAGCACAGAGTTCACAGGCTTAGGTTCGCTAGAAATTGTGAATCATGGACTCAAGACGATTGGAATAGGGTTTTGCTCTCTGATGAAGCCAGGATATCTCTGTTCGGTGAAGATTGACGTCGGCGAGTGCTAAGAAGACAAGGAGAACGCTTTGCAGAGGCATGTTTCGAAGAAATCACACCTTATGGTGGGGGCTCTGTTATGTTTTGGGCAGGAATAAATTCAATGGATCGTACAGAGTTAGTCTTCATTGAAAACGGCTCACTGACTGGGCATCGATACATAACGGAAGTTCTAATTTCTCATGCACAACCCGCATTGGCCGCTCTAGGTGAAGACTCGATTTTTATGGACGACAATGCTCGCGCCCACCGATCCCGCGATGTTAATGCGTATGTGCAAGAGGTCGGCATTCGTCGTTTGGATTGGCCAGCTCGAAGTCCCGACCTCAATCCCATAGAGCATGTCTGGGACGTTCTGAAACGGCGTGTGAGATCAGTACACCCGGCTCCGCAGACCATCAGAGAGCTGAAGAATGTGATTACTGCGGAGTGGGAACGTATTCCGCAAGCAAGTATCCGGGATATACTCGCTAGCATGCCCAGACGAATTCAAGCTGTGATTTTAGCTAGAGGGGGTCACACTCGATACTAAACATTTATCTGCTTTTACTTTATTAAAGAAAAACAAACAAAAAAACTTTTTTATTTTTACTTCATGAGCATATGCACTACTAGCGAATATACACTACTAGCGAGGTTTAGCATTATTTCCCATAAATTGTATCTAAATTTTATGAAATACTGATGAAAACGATTATTTTCTTATTAATTTAGCAAATTGTGTGGATAAAACTACCTATAATTATCAAACAAAGAAATATTAACATTTGAAATGGTTCATTGCTTAGGTGCCCGTTTTTTTTGCAAATGAGTGTATTATCTCTTATATATAAATTTCTAGCGTACGTGTGTATGTCACTGAACTCCTCCTAAACGGCTGGACCGATGTTGACGAAATTTTGTGTCTGTGTTCAAGGACATTCGAGGATGGTTTAGATTTATAATTGGACCCAGTAGGTGGCGCTGTTCGGGCAGGACAATAACATAACTTGAGAACGACTTCATCAATTTCGTCCATCTTTCTTTTTAATTATTCTAATACTTTGAAAAAGGCATTTCCGGATGAAAAAATATGAAAGTTGCGCAGAAAATCAGAGAATTTAAGAAAACTTAACGACTAGGTATCTAGGTTATTTATCCATACTGTAACTAAACGGCTGGATGGATTTCAATGAATTTTTGTGAATGTTTTCAAGTGGGTGATTCGAGAATGGTTTAGATTCCCAATTAAACCCGATAGGTGGCGCTGCGGTCGATTTCAATGACAATGCCTTTTATTTCATTTGAACAGAACAACGCCTGTCGGGTCAGCTAGTATTTTTATATTATTTTATTATATTTAAATTATCATATTAATTTTAATGCTATGTTAATCATTTTGACATCTTTTAATAACATAATAACTTATTTTTTTTTAAGGGACTAATCCCACCACACATTCCCACCATTGTAACTCCTGTAAGCCAGGATCCACAATGGTCTCCATAAATGACACCGAGGTTTGACCCTCAGGCAGTCCCGGGATATGATTTTAATTGTCTTGGGACCCGCAACAAATTTAATTAGAAAAGATTAAAGAGGAGTTGGAAAAAGAGATTCCACACAAAAAAAAAAAACATAATAACTTATTCAATGACATATCTTTTTATATACATATATTCCTTTTATTATTATTTTTTTAAATTACAAAACTTGATTGTAACATATCAATGTTTACTGTGTTCTTATGATCATTTCAGTATTTTTAAAATGCAGATTTCAAAAAGTGTTGGTTTGATTTAAATGCTGTTATTACTGTTACTAATATGACTATTTGCAATTTTGAATATTCTATGAACCTATTAATTGTAGCTTTTCTGTACTTGCACTTCTTGTGACCTGTAACTTAGATCAGCTAGGCTGCAGCTGAAAATCAGCGCTGCAAGTTTATGTAGCATATGCTGAGCTGTTGCCTTTTGGACACTAATATTTGAAATTTCGTTTGTATATACTACAATTATTTTAAACATCAATAATTTTTCGTCTTCGTTTTTATATCATTTGTGTACCTATATTTCTATATCAAGCATGTAACTATAGTGTCCAATAAATCTTATTTTCTTTCTTCTTTCCTTCTTGCATATAGCACATAGAAATTGATGTGTAAGAGAAAGAAAAGTCGAAATAAAGTCTTATACTAACTCGTTCTACCAGCGTAGCGTGATAAATTAATATTCCTTATATATTTTTATGTGGTAGAACTACACTGTCGACAGTCCTCCGACTTCATCATATCGCAGAAAACCGACGTCAGATTAGTAGCAGTTAGCTCTGCGTTTGGTGAGCGACAGATCTGAAAGCCTTCTTCTGAAGATCTTGCTGTTGTACCAACCCGTCTGACCAGCATGACGTAGTAGATCAATTAAGAGTGGTAGGACCACACTGTCAACAGTTATCTGTCTACAGCCGCGGGCCGATCCGTCCGG
Source organism: Lymantria dispar (assembly GCA_032191425.1). Classification (NCBI taxonomy): domain Eukaryota; kingdom Metazoa; phylum Arthropoda; class Insecta; order Lepidoptera; family Erebidae; genus Lymantria; species Lymantria dispar. The sequence goes on along the minus strand of CM063465.1, from coordinate 14,277,466 downwards.
GGTAGTACCACACTCTCACAGAAAATCGACGTCTGTATAGTAGCAATTTGTTACTGCGTTTCTTTCGGTGAGCAAGAGAGCCGGAAGCCCAACTTTCTGAGGGTGTTTGCGTGTGGAGAGTTTTGGTGGTGCCCTTGGTATCACCGAGCCTCAAAGCACTCATTCACACTCCCTTCACTTACTTCGCGGTAGGCAGCGGCCTTGTAAAGGTCTATGAGCCGCAGCAACACTTACCATCAGGTGTATTGTTTGCTCTTTTGCCATAGTTTACAATAAAGAAAAAAAATTCCTTCCTATTGTGTAGGAGGTATAAGCCCAGTAGTGCGATGATAAGGTCATTTTTTAAAGCAAGGATAAAATTATAATTTCTTCTACATACGACATGACTTGAGTTAGAATCAGTTACTACCGTCCAAACTGAAGCTAATGTTCTAGTTACCATATCTAACAGCCATTAGGGCCCTAAACTGCTAGAACCATTAAACAAATTACCTAGATGAAAAACTGTTCTTCTAAAGAAATCCCAATATTAAGTAGGTCAATAAAAATTATATTTAAAGCAGTACTTCCCCGAAGCAGGTTTTCCGTTTGCTTTTCTGAGATAAATATAGGATAGCATCTTGATTTTACATTGCTGCTACGTTTGACATCATATATTAATCGTCTAAATTGGTAAGTATGGCATGAAAAATTTGTCATAAATTGAATATTTGAATCCGTGTGATGTCGGAGTAAGAATACTGTTCATCGCCCCCTTTCTTGCCCGTGGTTATCGTAAAAGGCGACTAAAAATATAACACGCATATATCTAAGCATAAGAATAAAAACTCGAAATAAAACACTTTACCAACCAATGTAACCAGTATATTAGGTCAATGTTACTCCTATCAAGGCGGAGGCTCGAGCCCAGCAGTGGGGACGTATATGAGCGAAAATGATGAATGATGAATAATTGATGATAAAAATTATGTGCTTGTAGCACTCAGGGATTCCTTGGGTCCGCAGCATTAGATTTTTGGCCCTCCAAGTGGAAATAGAATGAAGAAAAAATAGAAAGTAAAATAGTTTATTTCTCCCTCGCAGGGCATACATATTTGTACAACTTATTTTACATATACATGTAAGATGTAAGAGCTGGGATCCCACCCGCAAGCGAATAAAAAGATCTCTACTCAGCTTTATGTTGTGGTAACACCACAACGCTGTTTTTCAGTAGCGGCCGGATGTGACGATTGTCAGCAAACTCAACGCTTACTACTTATTTAGAACAATATTTTAGTTGAGAATACCTAAAACTAAAATAAGTACGTACTACACGTGCAAATATTAATAATAACAACAATAAAAATAAAGACCTTACATAAAAAAAAACAAACGGTTAAGAATAGTATCAACACTCAAAAAATAAAATAACTAAAAATTAAACAATACCAAAAGCTTAAAATAATAACATATAGAGCACAAAAAGTGAAGCATTTCAATTGGAGCCTAATGGAGCTTACGCCGGAACCGTTCCGTAATATATAAGTCATGGTACTGCACGTACGTACGCAACTCTTAAAAATAAATAAATAATAATTATGACGGTTTGTGCATTCAAATGGTGTCATAACACATTTGTAAACTTCCCCGGCTTGTCGGCGCGGCGTCCGCCCTTTCGCGGCTGATGCCGAATGTGGGCGGACCCAGGGCTACGTGCCGACAGTTGTATGTGGGGGTGATCCGGTCGATGGCCCTGTACGGCGCACCGGTGTGGGCGGGGTCCCTGACCGTCCGTCTTAGGGCCCTCCTGTGGCGACCACAGAGGGTCATGGCGATCAGGGCCATACGGGGTTACCGCACGGTGGCGACGGAGGCAGCGTGCCTCCTGGCCGGAACTCCCCCGTGGGACCTGGAGGCGGAGATGCTCGCCGAAATTTATCGGCGGGTGTCGGAGACGCGCGCCCGCGGCGGCATGGTCTCCATCAAAGAAATCACCGCCTGGCGGGTCGACGCCCGCCAAGAAGTCATTGCCCGTTGGGCAGTCCGGCTGGAGAGTCCTCGGTACGGTGCCAGGCCCGTCGAGGCCCTCCGGCCGGTGCTGATGGAGTGGTTGGAGCGGACGCACGGGATGCTTTCCTTCCGACTGGTGCAGGTGCTGACGGGGCATGGTTGCTTCAGGAAGTACCTGCACAAGATTGTCAGGAGGGAGAGCACACCGTCCTGCTACCACTGCAGTTGCGACGAGGACACGGCGCAGCATACGCTCGAGGAGTGTGCTGCATGGGAAGGGGATCGCCGTGAAATCGTCGCAATTATCGGTGCTGACCTGGCGCTGCCGACCATCGCCAGGGAGATGCTCGTCAGCGTCAGGAACTGGGACGCGGTCGCCGCCTTCTGTGAGGCCGTAATCTCACGGAAGGAGGCAGCGGATCGTGTGCGAGTAGAGCTCCTATTCGGCGATACGTTCCGCTGCCGGCGACTTGGGCGGCGCAGGCGCGAGTATCTGCGCCTAATGCCGCCATAGCCGAGGCCGCGGGTGATCGGACCGGGGAATTGTCCGTCACCCGCAGAGAGGCTAACCGCGCGACGGCGACCGACGTCCCAGGACGTCGAGAGGTGAGGTAATCCGAAAGGGTATTCCGTTGGGCCGACCACTGACAACAAGTCACATCTGCTCCGGTGGTCGGCCCACGAACGAGGCGACGTGGGTACGGGTGTGTTATGGGCCCGCGCGCCGTCCTTTCATCGCCCCGGACGGACTGGACCGCGCGTGCGCTTACCATAGCCCACCCAAAAAAAAAAGAAAAAAAAAAACACATTTGTAAAACTTAAAAAGGTTTTTAACGTCACTTTTAAAAGTATTTCGACGATTTATGTTAATAATAACAAAATTTGATTTCATAATTTGTATAGTGGTGTGCGTGTGTACGTGTGTAATCGTCTGCGCGGCATTAGTGGTTTTAGATTCAAATTTCGAACCTTCGAAGTATCGACACTATCCTTCTATACGTTATTATTCTAAGACCAAAAGTGAAAAAAAAACAAAATCAAGATAAAAAAAACAATATAAAAATGTATATACAATTTGGCTGTATAAGTGTTATTGCCTTTGCCCACATGAATACGCCAGTGCAGTCTGCGCATACGGTTTACGATGTGCTATATATCTATGTAATTATATATATAAAAATAATATTATTCTCTTCTCACAAGAAATTAAAGACATTTTTTTTTGGGTGGACTACGGTCAAGACACCCGCCGTTCATTCCACCCGGGGTGACGAAAGACCGACGCGCGATCCCATAACCCACCATACTCCCTCACCTTCGTCACTGGGCCGGCAGCCGGTACCGCGTTCCTTGTCATCCGTGGCCAGCCCGACGGGATACTCTTTTGAGTGGATACCCCTCCCTAACGCCCCTCCCGGGAAATAGGTCGCCCTGACGCGGTAAGCGTCTCTGCGGATGACAAACTATTGCCTGGTCCATTCACCCGCGGCCTCGGCTGGGGCGGCATCAGGCGCAGGAAGAAAATTTAAGACATGGCAACGCATTACTTTTTTAACTTATTATCAGACGGGGAACTCTTTATATCTTATTAATTGTATATTAAAATATAAGTATATAGTTATTATAACCTATTGACTTATTAGTACTATAGACATGTGCTTCGTACGAGTCATTTCGATAAGAGGTTACTAACATATTAATGTTATTATTTTACGGCCGGGGATTCCTATACAGGGAACAAATATTGCTATATAAAGCTCGTTTGTATGAGAACGAATCATCTTTTCCCCACAGGGGGAGCCCTTGGGCGATGTCGCTTAGCATACTTTTCTCCGGGTTGAGAGCCCTCAGCGCTCACCCATAGTCCGCGTCAAGCTGTCAAGGCCATCTGCGGCCAACAGCTGTACACACAAAAAAAAAAAAAAACGAATCATTCTGCAGTTGAGTCTTCTCAGACAAGCTACATTTCTCATAAAACAGTCAATATGTTCTCATCACAGTTATTCTTGGCTATAGTTCTATTAGTGGGTGCAAGCGCTAGACATATTCAATGGGAGGATACTCCTGATGGCATATATGAAGATTACAGATATCCAGTATACGATGTAGATGAAGATGTCTACTATCAACATCCAAGTTATTTGACAAACGCAAGAGTTCGTCGTCAAGCGCAAGGTAGTCTCACACTCAACAGTGATGGTAGTACTGGACCTGGAGCTAAAGTACACTCGTTGGTAATGGACAAGAATATGTTGAGTGCTATCGGTAGTGTTGGTCTTGACAATCACATGAACACAGCTTCTAAAGGCTTTGAATTTGCTCTTGATAATGTGTAAATATTAGAAATTTGCATAATTTTTAATGGTTTTTCCCATCATGTTTTCTTTTGACTAAAATTTAATATTTACTTAAACGTACACATACATTCTAACATATATATAAACTATGTCTTTTTAGAATGCACATTCTGTTATAAATTTAATAAATGTTTATTCTATTCCAGTAATGGCCATGGTCTATCTGTGATGAAGGAAAATATTCCTGGCTTCGGTTCTAAACTAACCGGTGCCGGCCACGCCACCTTATTCCACAATGATAACCACAACGTTGGAGCAAATGCCTTTGTCACAAAAAATATGCCTAATTTCCCAAACGTACCTAATTTCAACACTGTTGGTGGTGGAGTCGATTATATGTACAAGTGAGTAGCCTTTCTTAATAAATTCTACAGAATGTAATTAATAAATTTTGTTTAATACTCTATTTAAGAACATATTAGAAGAAGTTTAAAAGTTACGGAAAACTAAATAGTAAATAATCATCATCGTCATCATCTCAGCCCACACAGGTCCCACTGGGAAGGTAATTGATCTACTATACCACACTGCTCAAACGTGTTTGTATAGGGTTTTATGTCGAGATTTCCTTCTGCTAAGGCTGCTTATCTCAAGTAAATAAAAAAAGCAATCAATATACTGAATAACTCATTTAATGTACAGTAGTTAAATACAATATTTAAGTACAACGGCGCCTGATTAAAAGGTACGTTGTATTCTCGCCGCGGTGCTAAGCTCGAAAGTGCTCGACGCCTCGATGTCGCTAGCGTCGAACTTTCTGGCACGTCCCTCGCCCCACCGGTGCATAACATGTAGTCGCGTAAACACCTTCTCTTTCATAGATATTATATGCATAAGATATCCCTTAATCGTCTTTTACAACATCCATGGGCAAGGGTGGTGAATTGTATTCTTACTTCGTCACCACATTTACGAAAATAATGTTGTGAGTTAAGTTCCCAAGTAAGAATGTCGAAGCCTTTAAAGAACGATTAATATGGATGAATTTCATTAAACATAATATAAATTGAAAGGGTCAATCCCTTTGATTGAGATAATATTTGATAGGGTTATGTGGAAAAAGCGGATACATTGCGTCATTCCCAAGTAATTGAATAATACCAGGATTTGTCATTATTTAAGAAACTTTTTAAAAGCAAAATAAAAAGATAATAATTGTTAAATCTCTGTATTTCAGGAATAAGATCGGCGTTTCTTTGGGTAATGCAAATACACCATTCCTTAACCGCAATGACTATTCGGCGATGGGCAACCTGAATCTCTTCCGTAATCCTACCACCACTGTAGATTTCGGCGCTGGATTTAAGAAATTCGAAACACCATTCATGAACAGCGGCTGGCAACCGAATTTCGGACTCACATTTAACAGATCTTTCTAAAATCATTTTATTTAGATATTCTTCTACACTGTAGAGAGCAGGTCTCCTGCAGAGGAAGAAAAGCCTATCACGTACCACGCTACCCAAATAGGTTGGCCCAGTATTCATCTCTAGCAATAATGTGATTTTTTTACCGTCTGGTGACCTATTCAATTACAGGTAAAGAATACTATAGTTATTAAAGTGGCCAAATGCCATCATTCCATCAGCTCGGATGGCTTAAGCGCAGTGTGACTAGACCAATCGCCTATAAAAAATAAGACATTACTTTAACTATTCCGCCTTGAATGCAATATTGTAATTATTGATACCCATTTATTATATAAATATAAAATAAATTAATATTACGAATAAGTAAAAAAGTTGTTTGTTTTCTTTTCCAATTTGTTATCGTAATGGCAAGGGCTATATAGGCCAAACTGTAAACCAATGAGAATATTTTTAATAGGAATTAAATAAGTCAGAACCAGTAGGAAATGGCAATATATAACCTCTGTTTACTTCTAGCAAACAAGCACTTGGCTATATCTATAAAAATAAAAACGATATAGGTATTGCAGTGTATCCTTTACGCTAATATTACACATTTTGAATAAAACTACTTTACGGATTTTATCGCATTTGTAGTTGATTTTTGACTGCCCGACGTTTCGAACACTTTGCAGCGTTCATGCTTACTGACGGGACCTGATTAATATTAATTTTGAAAGCGGCTTACTTTATGTTACTAAAAGGTTTTAATTTTTAAAATTATGTTTAGCTATATTAATTTTCTGCAATAATGGTGACTTGTTGGACGAGAGCCATCTTAGTCCGCCCGTGACCATGAACGCTGCAAAATGTTCAAAACGTCGGGCAATCAAAAATCAAATACAAACGCGATAAAATAAGTAAGGTAGTTTATTTAAAATACTATATATGTGTGTGTGTGTGTGTGTTTAGTATATAAGTTACATATAAGTACATGTATCCTCTATATAAGCCAATACTTACTGAATAAACGAACAGTTATTATACAGCAGTCAGATCGTATTATTGCATCCCAACGCCCAACCTTACATGGCGACCCTGCCATGTTTGGTAGAGCGGTTTCGGGTTACAATTCGCTTGCGTGTGGCATTTGAACTTTGATCTTCAGAGTGCAGCAAAAGTCAAAATAATATTTTCGACTGGACGGCGTAGTATTTGCTGAGGTTCGACAGAAACTCTCGACACCAGAGAATTCAACGCCGAGAACAATGTTAATACGAAGTTATTTCTAGAAGAGAGTTAAGAGAAGAGAGAGAACTGTTAATAGAAGTTATTTCTACAAGAGGACAGTGCGACGAGTACCTCCCGCACCACCACCGAGACTCACTCTGCCCAACGATCTTAACAGGGTATCTCTACTAGTAGGTTTATAAATAAACATGCATAAGACGAAAGTCATGTCAAATGTCCATGTCATTCCTGTACCAGTCCTAATTAACAATGCGATTCTCGTAATTGTCAATCATTATGTTTACCTAGGACAAACAGTCCATCCAACAGGTAGATCCAATTTCAAGAAAGAGGCAATTTAAGAAGTGTCCGAAGAGACAGGTCCACGACCAATTTGTGTTACCAGTGACTTACGGCACGGAAACATGATCCCTAAATATAAGCCTCATAACCAAGCTCAAAGTCGCTCAGTGTGCTACGGAGCCGGCTATGCACGGTATTTCTCTGCGAGATAGAATCCGAAGTACGGAAATCCGCACAAGAGAGGGTGTAACCGATATAGCACGAAGCATTTGTACGCTGAAGTGGCAATAGGCAGGCCACGTCGCTCGACGAACCGACAATCGCTGGAGAAAAGGTTCTCAAGCAGCGACCAGTGTATAGGCGACCAGTGTATAGGCGACCAGTGTATAGGCGACGCTATGTAGGACGCCCCCTACTAGACTAACGACCTGGTGAAAGTTGCTGGGCATCGTTGGATGCAGGTGGCACAGGACCACATACTGTAGCGTAACATGAGGGAGGCCTACGTCCAGCAGTGGACGGCGATAGACTGAAATGATGATGATGAATGATGAGATATATACTAAAATCTACGTAGTGACGTATTAAGAATACAATTTACCACTCCCTATCTCACTCGTGGATGTCGCAAAAGACGACTAAGGGAGATGAAATGTAGATGATCTTTTAGAACTTTTAGAGATTTAATATTAAAGAAAAATAAAACTTGACATAAACGCTAACCCTATCCCTAATACGCCAGACCAGCGTAGTATAATAGGCTAAATTCCCAACCCCTAATAATTTTTATGACGTCCACGAGAAAATAATGATGTATAGACACATTGAATTCTTAACACGTCATCACTCTAATATATACTAAAATATAGCCAATATAAGAAAATAGTGTCCGTGTGGGGACGGAGTAAGAATACTATCCGTGTGGTGACGTTGCTAGAATACAATTCATCACTCCCTATCTTGCCCGTGGATATCGTAAAAGACGACTATGGGATATAATATGCACATAACATCTGTGCAAGAGAAGGAAAACTCGAAATAAAACCCTATACGAACATGTCTGGTCAGCATGATATAGTAGGTCAAATTCTCGCCCATTGTGGAGGAGACCCGAGCCCAGCAGTGGGACGTATGTGGGTTGCAATGATAAGAAAGTACCAAAAGAAGGTGTACTTAATTATATAATTTTGTTGTATAAAACTTTTTATTAATTTTCAATATATTTACAATAACCACGACGAATATTTGAATTATACCAACAGCTAACGAGATGGAAACCATCGGTAGGAAGTGTACCGAAAAAAAAAACAAACCAAAACTTTCAGAGAACATGGAAATATAACTGTAGTGCAAATATTATTTCAGCCGATACATTAAAGCAGGCGTGCGGCCCGATTTAGTGCTGCGAGATGGAAAATGTAGCGAACTATTCTGTACATCGTTCGATATTTTTATCTATACTGAAAATGTAGCATTTTTTTGTTTATTGCAAACGGTGGCAAACGAGCAAACAGTACACCTGATGGTAAGTGTTGCTGCCACTCGTGGACCTTTACAGGGTCGCTGCCTACCGCGAAGAAAGTGAAGGGAGTGTGAACGCGCGCATTGAGGCTCGGTGATATCAAGGGCACCACTAAAACCCTCCACACGCAAACACCCTCAGAAAGTTGGGCTTCCGGCTCTCTCGCTCACCGAACGAAGCGCAGTAACAAATTGCTACTACTCAGACGTCGATTTTCTGCTCAGTGTGGTACTACCCCGGACGGACCGGCCCGCGGCTCTAGACAGATAACTGTCGACAGTGTGGTCCTACCACACATAAATTTATTTATACAGCATGTATTTATTTTCATAATTTTCATAATACTTTATTCGACTGCACAGATAGTGTTGTAGTTAATATTTATTTACCGTGCGTCGTGGATTCAATTATGAGACAAGATATTTGTGTAATCCACAATTTGCTGTTCTAAGTTTGGTTATAATATGGGTCCGTTAAATAGTTGTTTGTAAAATTCACCCATAAATAAATGCCATCAGTACAGGATGGTGTCATAAGAAAAACACCTCACCTACATCATCAAGTGGTATTCGTCGCTCTATTATCTCAAGGTAATAACAGACTTATCCGTGTGGTGACGGAGTAAGAATACAATTCACCACCCGCCTCTCTTGCCCGTGGATGTCGTAAAAGACGACTAAGGGATATCTACAACAATACAGAGAAGGAAAACTCCAAATAAAACCCTATAACAACCCGCCTGACCAGCGTGGTATAGTAGGTCAATTTCCCTCTCAATAGAGAGGGAGCTAAAAGCCAGTAGTGGGACGTATATGAGCTGTGATGATGATGAATAACTGACTTGGAATACAAATTCTTATCTTGAGTATTGTCATAAAATTTGATTGAAAGATGTAAGAAATAATATTACTACAAGAAAAAGAAAACTTAAAAGAATACGATTCATCAACCATTCTCTTACCCGTGGGTGTCGCAAAAGGCAACTAAGTGATATATATAAAATTGGAGCATACCAATAAATAAAATTGGAGTGTCCGTTTGTAATGTCAAAATAATAGGCTTTTTTCATGCTCACGTGGTTATTTGTACTAATACATATGCCTTCTTTTTTTTTTATGGGTGGGCAGTCCGTCCGGGGCGATAAAAGGACGACGCGCGGGCCCATAACCCACCCGTACCCACGTCACCTCGTTGTTGGGCCGACCACCGGAGCAGATGTGACTTGTCGTCAGTGGTCGGGCTATACATATGCCTAAAATACATTTTATATTTTTTTTGTCTGTCTGTTTGCCTGATTTTTCCGTCTGTTTGCCTGATTTTTCCGGATAATCTTCAAAACGGCTGGACCGATGTCAAAGTTACGTAAACTAGGCTATATTTTATCCCGATATTCCCACGGGAACGGGAACTACGCAGGAAAGACTGAAACCGAAGCGAAGCGAGGGCGGGTTGCTAGTTCTACATATAATAACTATGTAGAGAAGGAAATCTCAAAATAGAACCCTATACCAATCCGTTTGACCAGCTGGTCCAGCTTGATATAGCACATAATGATTGAATTAGGCGATACATTGCGGAAATCCATTTTTACTTTAAAATGGAGGGAGGAAAAGACCCACCACTTTCCCACAGTAATCAATATACCGCATACCACAATAGAAGGAATACGGGATAGGATTAAGGTGGACTAGGAAATAAGGAAATCTTACTCTCACGTGATGAGGACGGATCCTCAGGACGGTTCGGCTTCAAATGCGCGCATTTGAACCGTCCTGAGGATGCTTTGTTTAGAGGCGTTTGCTAGTGGTAGGACCACACTGTCGACAGTTATCTGTCTACAGCCGCGGGCCGGTCCGTCCGGGGCAGTACCACGCTCTCGCAGAAAATCGACGTCTGAGTAGTAGCAATTTGTTACTGTGCTTCGTTCGGTGAGCGAGAGAGCCGGAAGCCCAACTTTCTGAGGGTGCTTGCGTATGGAAGGTTATGGTGGTGCCTTTGGTATCACCGAGCCCCAATGCACGCATTCATACTCCCTTCACTTTCTTTGCGGTAGGCAGCGGCCTTGTAAAGGTCCATAAGCGGCAGCAACACTTACCATCAGGTGTACTGTTTGCTCGTTTGCAATAAGAAAAAAAAAAAAAGGCAAAACACGTGTCGAATAAATATTCGAAGTTCTGCGAAAGATTGCAAGTTGATGTTCTGGAAGGTGCTCATCACGTGAGAGTTAAATTTCCTTATTGATTAGTCCAACTTAATCCTATCCTTTATTCCTTCTATTGTGGTGTGCGGTATATAGATTACCGTGGGAAAGCGCTGAATGGAAGGAAGGAGGGAAGGGAGCCCTCCTTCCTTCCAATTTAAAGTTGATATAAGTAGGTCAATTTCCCTCCTAAAGTGAAGGAGACTCAAGCCCAATAGGGGAACGTAAATAAACTGTGGTGATATATACTGTGCGGTATGTAGTAGTCCTATATGCTGATCAACTAAGTTGGTATAGGGTTTTATTTTAAATTTTTCATCACTTTCATCCCTTAATCGTCTCTGCCTGTCAACTTTTTAACCCCCGACGAAAAAAGCGGTGTTATAAGTTTGACGTCAATGGCTGTCTGTCTTTGTATGTGTGTGTGTGTGTCCATCTGTGGCATCGTAGCTCTCAAACGGATGGATCGATTTCGATGCGATTTCTTTCATCTGAAAGCCAGTTTCCTGGCGGTGGTTCTTAGCTATTTTTGGTTAACATTAGTCTAGTAGTTTAAGAGTACCAGCTCCAAAATTATGTAATGGCGTGATTTTTTGTTTAAGTGTAGTCTAGTATAATCCTCAAATGACAATTAATGGATTACTTCGACTTCATGCTGCAACCAGAATAGTCTCCAGGGAACCCAACTCTTCAAAAATGCACAGCAGACATTTTATATTTTTAGGTTTGATAGATTAGTTTTAATAGCCTGGTCTAATAACCTTGTAGGTTATGGTCTTGCAATACGGTCACATTGACCTGGTACTACAACCTCGATGATCTCCAGGACGCCCAACTCCTCGAAAATTTACAGCAGACATATCGTGTTTGGGTGCAATATATTAGTTTTAATGAGTAAATTTCTTGCAGGTTATGATTTCTTCTAGGACGCGGTCGCAGCCTTCTACGAGGCAATCGTCTCGCGGAAGGGGCGGCGGCACGTGTGCGCGAGGATCGCCTCCACGACGACGCAAACCGGCGGCGCAGGCGCGATTACCAGCGCCTGATGCCGCCCTAGCCGAGGCCGTGGATGACTGGACCGGGGAGTTAGTCCGTCACCCGCTGAGAGGCCGACCGCGCGACTACAATCAATGTCCCCGAGAGGGGGACGTAGGTCGAGGAGAGGGTACTCCTCAAGAGGTATTCCGTCGGGCTGACCACTAACGACAAGTCACCGTACACCGGTGGTCAGCCCAACGATGAAGACGACGTGCCACGGATGAGTTACGGGGCCGCGCGCCACCCCTTTGTCGCCCCGGACGGTGCCGGGCGGCACGTGCGCTGAAAAAAATGGTTATGATTTCTTACTCCGCGCGACAAATGAGTGTGTGTCTGTGGCATCGTAGCTGTCAAATGGATGGACCGCTTTCGATGCGTTTTTTTTGCATTCTAAAGCCCTGCCTTGCGGTGGTTTTTAGTTATGCTTGGTTAATATCTGTCCAGCAATGTAAGAGTATAAGCTCTTTGTCTGTCGTCTCTGCCTGTCAACTTTTTAACCCCCGACGAAAAAGAGGGGTGTTATAAGTTTGACGTCAATGGTGTCTGTCTTTGTGTGTGTGTGTGTGTGTGTCCGTCTGTGGCATCATAGTTCTCAAACGGATGGACCGATTTCGATGCGTTTTCTTTCATCTGAAAGCCAGTTTCCTGGCGGTCATTCTTAGCTATTTTTGGTTAACATTAGTCTAGTAGTTTAAGAGTACCAGCTCCAAAGTGATGTAATGGCGTATGATTACTCGATTAGGTGTCTCACGCGTGCCAGTATAATGGTTAAATGACAATTAATTGATAATTCCCGTTGAAGAGAATTTGATACTTATTTGTATTATTGCAGTTTGTATCAGGAGTTATTTAAAATTTTCAATTTTACTGATAATCAGTAAAATTGAAAATTTTAAATAACTCCTGATCATATACAAATCCTCTCGCGCGCCATCACATTAAATTATCAAGCAAAATTAAAAATACAGCTATACATCAGAATAGTGCCCCACGCCCATTTCATTTCCACTGCCATTAAACAGATTAAAGCTGGGGAAACAAGATTCCATAAACTTATGTCGCAGTACTAAAAGTAATCTTTTGCCTCAATCTAAAAAATGTTTACAGTTTTTTTAAGTTTTAATGAAAGTACTTGCTTTGTTCGAACTTGTAATTAGCGCTTTTAATTATTTTTGAATTAAAGGATTGCTTTTTTCATTTGGACTGATTGTTTAAAAAGTAATCTTTTTAACGGCAATAAAAATGGATTGCTCCGTGTGGTGACAGAGTAAGAACACAATTCACTACTCATCAACACATCTTACCCGAGGTAAAAAACGAAATAAACTTGGGTTACGTTTAATAGATTATGATTATGCGATAATTCATTTTAATTTATTTAAAAGTATCAACAATAGCTAAAATACAACTGGAGATATAGTTCCATCTACGCCAATATTACATTATATGTATTTTTTTTGTAATCGAAGATATGCAGATGCAGAAAAATTTATGTAAGAAAATGAAAACTCGACATAAAAACCTATATCAACATGTGTGATCAACCTGGTGTAACAGATCAATTTCCCTCCCATATTAGAGGAGATCTAAACCCAATAGCTAAACGAATATGGGCTGGAATGATAATGATGATGATAATGATGATAAATATACTGTCCTAGTAAGTAGTCCTAGTAATCCTAGTAAGTTTTTTTTATATCCGTGTGGTGACGGAGTAAGAATACAATTCACCACTCCCTATCTTGCCCGTGAATGTCATAAAAGACGACTAAGGGATCTGTGCAAGAGAAGGAAAACTCGAAATGAAACCCTATACCATCGATGGCAGGCTGGTTTCAGTAAAAAACATCGATGTTTCAAAAACATCGATGTATCGTTTGCATCCCTAGGCATAGTAGGTCAAATTCAATCTCATTGTGGAGGAGGCCCCAAGCCCAACAATAGGGCGCATGTGAGCTGCGATGAGAAAGTTTTTTACGACGCCCCCAGGCTATACAGAGGGGGAGGGTATCCCACTAGGGGGTATTCCGTCGGACCGACCACTGATGACAAGTAACCCTGCTCCGGTGGTAAGTCCAACGACGAAGGCGACGTACATCGTGGGTGGGTTGCAGGTGTGCGTGCTTACGCCCCTCTGTCGCTCCAGACGGAGTGGTGCGAGGAGTGCGCCGACCGCAACAACCCAAAAAAAAAGCTATATAGAGGCTGGTGAATTTGTATTGTGGTGATTAGTATGATCTGCTGTGATTAATGTAAAATACTTGTTAGTTTATGTAAAAAATATATACTGACATATTTTTATAATTACATATATTCATAGTAAGACTAGATTATATTACATCAAATATAATTATTGTTTAACATATCTAAGCTTAAGTAAAAACTAAACAATATAAATTTAATTTATTTACAATCTGCTTTCAGAGTATTTTAGAAAGATCTGCCAAACGAGAGACCGAAGTTCGGTTTCCAGCCACTGTTCATGAACGGAGTCTCGAATTTCTTGAAGCCAGCGCTGAAGTCCACATTACTTGTAGGATTACGGAAGAGATTGAGGTTACCCATCGCCGAGTAATCGTGGCGGTTAAGGAAAGGAGTATTTGCCATGCCCAAAGAAGCTCCGACCTTGTTCCTGAAACATATAGAGTTATTAGTCACGAGGCAAGATCTTTCATGTTGAATCACATTGATTCCTGTATTTATGACCTGATTCCTGTATTATAAAGGTTATAAAGAATGCTTATGCTAGAATTTGTTAAATAGCAAGATGAATAAAATCTATTAAGTAGTTTGAAAAGGACTTTTATATAAAATAGCTACTATAGAATACTCACTTGTACATGTAGTCAAGTCCTCCGCCAACAGTGTTAAAATTAGGTACATTCGGGAAATTGGGCATATTTCTCGTGACGAAGGCATTCGCGCCAACATTGTGGTTAGCATTTTGAAACAGAGTGGCGTGACCGGCACCAGTCAACTTAGAACCGAAACCGGGAATCGTCTCCTTCATCACAGATAGACCATGGCCATTACTGAAATAAAATAAACATTAATTAAATTTGGCATAGAATTTACATTTTGGGTAGCCTTTGGAAGTACTCTTTATACACTCATTTGCAAAAAAAACGGGCACCTAAGCAATGAACCATTTCAAATGTTAATATTTCTCTGTTTGATAATTATAGGTAGTTTTATCCACACAATTTGCTAAATTAATAAGAAAATAATCGTTTTCATCAGTATTTCATAAAATTTAGATACAATTTATGGGAAATAATGCTAAACCTCGCTAGTAGTGTATATTCGCTAGTAGTGCATATGCTCATGAAGTAAAAATAAAAAAGTTTTTTTGTTTGTTTTTCTTTAATAAAGTAAAAGCAGATAAATGTTTAGTATCGAGTGTGACCCCCTCTAGCTAAAATCACAGCTTGAATTCGTCTGGGCATGCTAGCGAGTATATCCCGGATACTTGCTTGCGGAATACGTTCCCACTCCGCAGTAATCACATTCTTCAGCTCTCTGATGGTCTGCGGAGCCGGGTGTACTGATCTCACACGCCGTTTCAGAACGTCCCAGACATGCTCTATGGGATTGAGGTCGGGACTTCGAGCTGGCCAATCCAAACGACGAATGCCGACCTCTTGCACATACGCATTAACATCGCGGGATCGGTGGGCGCGAGCATTGTCGTCCATAAAAATCGAGTCTTCACCTAGAGCGGCCAATGCGGGTTGTGCATGAGAAATTAGAACTTCCGTTATGTATCGATGCCCAGTCAGTGAGCCGTTTTCAATGAAGACTAACTCTGTACGATCCATTGAATTTATTCCTGCCCAAAACATAACAGAGCCCCCACCATAAGGTGTGATTTCTTCGAAACATGCCTCTGCAAAGCGTTCTCCTTGTCTTCTTAGCACTCGCCGACGTCGATCTTCACCGAACAGAGATATCCTGGCTTCATCAGAGAACAAAACCCTATTCCAATCGTCTTGAGTCCATGATTCACAATTTCTAGCGAACCTAAGCCTGTGAACTCTGTGCTCACGGAGTAATTTGGGGCCGCGGGCCGGGCGGTGACTGCGTATATTGGCAGCGAGAAGCCTCCTCCTGACCGTCCATAGACTAATATGCACATTTCTTACTTCTTGGAGGTTGTTCTTAAGATCCACATACGAAGATTTGCGATTTCTCAATGCGCGACTCACAAGAAAACGATCATCCCGTGGTTGGGTACATGGTTTTCTTCCAGAACCAGGCCTTCTCTCGACGGAACCAGTCTCCTGATATCGCTGCCAGGTCCTTTGGACTGTCGAGCGACTAACATTTAGCCTCCTAGCCACGAAACATTGGCTGCAACCCTCTTCAAGCAGCGCGATAATTTTGGTAGCTTTTACCACTTTATCTACCATTTTTGATACAGCCAAACAGCATTAAATAAAGCTTTGACAGTCAAGGATATGAAATTAATCGATAAAAATTGAATAAAAGTTATGAAAGTCGATGTTAACTTCTGGAACTTCGCGCCAAAAATGTAGGATAAAAAGGGGTTTTCTGTAAAAATGAACATCAAATGAAAAATTGAATTTAGAACGTACTTTTTTAAATACCACAGCATTTTTAAAACCGGCCAGTAACGTGTACAAACGATTGAAACCTTTTTGGTATTGTATCTTTTTAAATATGAATGAAAATCAAAACCGCCCGTTTTTTTTGCAAATGAGTTTATTAGAATATACGGATATATCAAGAGTAAATTTTGTTTAAAAACAGATCTTAAGTTACAAAAATTGCTAATACTTACACGTTATCAAGAGCTAATCCAAAGCCTTTAGAAGCTGTGTTCATGTGATTGTCGATACCAACACTACCGAGGGCACTCAGCATATTCTTATCATTACCAACGAGTGGTACTTTAGCTCCTAGTCCAGTACTGCCATCACTGTTGAGTGTGAGACTACCTTGTGCTTGACGACGAACTCTTGCGTTTGTCAAATAACTTGGATGTTGATAGTAGACATCTTCGTCTACATCGTATACTGGATGTATATACTCTTCGTGTATTCCATGAGGAACATCCTCCCATTGAACGTGTCTAGCGCTTGCACCCACCAACAAAACTGCAGTTAAGAATAACTTTGTAGAAAACATATTGACTTTTATTTAAACTCGTTGTAGCTTCGAATAAATACAGATGTAGAATGATGTTCTCACATCTCGGCAGATATTTATATATGAAAATTTAATGATAAGAGAGGATTCCCCTGTCGTGGAGCCATAATAGTAATGTGTTTATATGCGTTTATCACGAATAATACTTTATGCGTATATTCTATTTATATAAGTACTATCAGAGTATACAAATGTTAAAGGTCTTGGTCAAAGATACAATTTATTGTGTTCAGTATTAAGTTTTTTGAAAACAACTAAGTTGCGTTAAATGAATACCTATGTGTCGTTATATTATTTTTTTTTTTTTTTTGGAGTGGCCTATGGTCAGCGCATCCGCCGCCCAGCTCCGTCCGGGGCGGTGCGCGGCCCCGTAACCCACCCATGTAGCACCTCGCCTTCGTCGTTAGGCCGACCGCCGGTGCAGAGTTCCTTAACTTCAGTGGTCGGCCCGACGAAATACCCCGAGGGAGTATACCCTCTCCCATCAACGTTCCCTTCCCAGGACGGCGATCGCCGTCGCGAGGCTAGCCCCTCCGCGGGCGCTGGACTAAATCCCCGGTCCGGTCACCCGCATATTATTAAATACTTAGGATTATATTATAACGTATATATGGGTGCATATCGCCCTCTATCGGCAATATTTGTAAATTGTTGATGTATGTGTTATCAATTATAGTTATAAACGTGTTTGAAATATTTGCAACTAATATTTTAATAATTATTTGTAGTAACAACACTGCTATATATCATGCTATGATATTTAAAAGACACTTTTTGAATGTATTTCTAGATATATTTGATTTAGATGTTTAAATATTTATATAGTTGATTAAATTAAAATCGATTAGAATTAATGTAATTATTTGTAACCATATTTAGTTGTTTTTACACAATAAATATTGCAATTTATTTCTAGTTACAGCGCCGTCTGTTGAACAATATGAGAACAATATTTCCTTTAATAACATTAATGTAAATTGTGTAAAATTGACTATTTGGAATTATGTTAAATGCATTAGAATATTTATCATCATTATTTAGCTATATGCCGATAGTTATTTAATAGTTGTTTTATTTGTTTGTTATAAATAGTAATTGTAGTTGCTAAGACTAGACCGTTTCATTGTAAAGCGGAGGTTATAAAAACATTGTAAGATTAGAATAGAGGACAGTTTTACTTCACTCACTTCTCCAGCAATAACTCCTAATAAATACAGTGATTACATACTCAGTATTTTACTATCATCGTCCAAATTCCTGGCGCAACGCCGACATATACGTATATTGCGACGTATGACGTATATACGTGACGTTTTCCGTGTGGTGACGGAGTAAGAATACAATTCACCACTCCCTATCTTACCCGTGAATGTCGTAAAGACGACTAAGGGATATAATATGCATATAACATCTTTGCAAGAGAGGGAAAACTCGAAACAAAATCCTATGTCAACACGTCTGACCAGCATGGTATAGTAAGTCAATTTCCTTCCCATAGTAGAGGAAGTTTGAGCCCAGCAGTGGGACGTAAATGGACTGAGATGATGATGATGATGATTGTGCAGTATTTATCAAAATAGTTCATCCATACATCTATTCTCATGGTGATTCAAGAACTCATTTTTACGACTTCCACGAAAAAGTGTAAAAAGATATGGTGACACATTAAATTCTTAACTCATCATCACACAGAAGTAGAATGAAAGAAGAAGTAGATGCCTCTCCCATTGTAGAGGAGACGCGAGCCCAACAGTGAGACTTATCTGGCTGTGATGATGAGATAATGTTGATAATATTTACAATACTAAGTCATTTTGTAATTAGTGGAGCGCTGTAAGGTTTGTAACTCGGAATCAGAAACCAGTCAATGAACCTTTATATAAAGTTTTGAAATGTGTTTTTTTTAATGTGCATATAGAAAATGTTATCAAATATTATTAAATATTATGTGCTATCTAAATTTTTATTTTATAAAAATAAATATTGATTAATTTTTCGGATTTTGTTTTTAAATATTAGTTTAAATTTTTATTTTAAACCGCAGAACTGGAGAACTGCTAATGATTGCCTCATTTATGATAAAATTAAATCTAGTTTTCAATTAAGCGCTGGACTAGGATAAATAGAAAAATAGTTAACGTAACTAGGGAAACATCAACGCTGAAAGTTGCTTCTACAAAAAGAGCAAATGGACTGTATCAGTATTTAAATACTTACGAAGTTGTCTACGTACAATTAATTTGACAAATGTTTTACATTTTTAAAACTAGAAATGTGAAATTCAATTGTGGCAAATTATTATTAAATTTGTTTTCCAAAAAACTGATGAATGAAAAAGGAGTGCTCTGTATTTTTAATTAATTGAATGTTTACTATGAAACGTTTAATTGAAACAACATTTTTTTTTGTTGTATCAAATTTTAGACTTCGCTCGCAGCCGGGGCCTCTTTGAATCATGCCACTTTATCAGAATCGCCTTATTAGAACGGTTAAATTGAAACTAGTATACCAATCTAGAAACTCATTTAGTTTTTGTCATAACCACACGGATGTCGAATTTTAACAATTCTTTACGCAATGTAGGTATATATGGGCGCATATCGCCCTCTATCGGCAATATTTGTAAATTGTTGATGTATGTGTTATCAATTATAGTTATAAACATGTTTGAAATATTTGCAACTAATATTTAAATAATTATTTGTAGTAACAACACTGCTATTTACCATGCTATGATATTTAAGACACTTTTTGAATGTATTTCCAGAAATCTTTGATTTAATTGTTTAAATATTTATATAATTGATCAAATTATAATCTATTAGAATTAATGTAATTGTTTGTAACCATATATAGTTGTTTTTACACAATAAAGATTGTAATTTATTTCTAGTTAGAGCGCCGTCTGTTGAACAATATATGAGAACAATATTTCCTTTAATTACATTAATGTAAATTGTGTAAAATTGACTATTTGGAATTATGTTAAATGCATTAGAATATTTATCATTATTATTTAGCTATATTCAGATAGTTAACAATATTGTTTTATTGGTTTGTTATAAAAAGTAATTGTAGTTACTAAGACTAGACCGTTTCATTGTAAAGCGGAGGTTATAAAAACATTGTAAGATTAGAATAGAGGACAGATTTACTTCACTAACTTCTCCAGCAAGAACTCCTAATAAATACAGTGATTACATACTCGATATTTTAATATGGACAACCTAATTTCTGGCGTAACGCCGACAGCAGCGGTGGGATCACAGCCCCAAAACTCTTCAAGATCTACGGATGACCTTCACTATGGAGCAAATGATGGATCTCCTGACCTCGATTACAAAATACTGCTGCAACAACAGCTGCGAGAGCCGCATTTTCTACGGAGGCTACAATGTAACGGCGGCACCAAAATTTTTATCTACCGCCGTTCAACCCCGACGAGAGATCGCATCGATAATCATCGACATCGCGGACTGGTGGGCAAATGTTAACGAGACGATCATGGCTTTCAACATATAAGCCGCAAGAAGCAAGAATGGAAGCTATTCTTGAACTCAACGGTATGGCAGACACATGGGCGCTTCAATCAATTACATGGCAACAAGTGGAAGATGACATCGTTACAACCTTCGGCAAGGAGTTCCGGTATGCTGGCTACGTCCAGTGGTGGCGCAGCTGCACCTCTGAACAAGCTGACAGTTACGCAGACTACGCTACAACGGGCCGGGCTCTGCTCAAACGTTTTGAGACGTGAGGCTACGGACTCTGAGGTGATCGACGCCGTAATAACAGGTATTTATCTTGAATTAATAAGATCTGAGCTATTGCGAAACACGCCTAGATTTTGTCTAGGCTCGTGTTTGTTTTGTTAACTTTTCGTTAGCGAAAACTACCGTCTAACAGTAATTGTAACTGTCTGGAGACGACGCCGGGGGTTTCACCGGCGTGCAGGCGGTGAAGAGTTATGTAATGACTATTGACGCCAAAAAGTACTGATGTGTTGAATAACTAGCAACCCACCCTAGCTTCGCCTCTGTTTTAGTAGTTTTACTCGCGTAGTTCCCGTTCTCGTGGGAATACCGAAATAAAATATAGCCTAGTTTACGCCCTGATATTATAGCTTTCCATTGGTGAAAGAATTTTTGAAATCGGTCCAGCCGTTTTGAAGATTACCCGGAACAAACAGACGGACAAAAATTTTTTAATCTGTATTTTGGGCATAGGTGTCGTGCAGGTGACCGCGTGAGCGTGAAAAAAGCCATTTTGACATTACAGACACTCCATTTTTATTTATTGGTATAGATATTGACTAATAATAATAGTAAACAGCACGGGACATTTAAAAATGATAAGGCCCGTATTTGGCACCTTTCGTGACGTAAAAGGCGCTCAAGTCCAGGTGACGTGAGCGCGGCAGCGCGCGAGAACCTCTCCCTGCGCGACCAATTACCCCGCGCGCCAGTTACCCCGCGCGCACTTGCATAGCAACAATAGAATGCCTACTACATATTTACAATTATTAAATAGTTCTTATTTTGAATAATTCGCGTCGCTTACACTGTCTAGTAATTGTGTTAACTGTAATAACCTAGGACCTTTTTGTGATGCAAATAGAAGCGTCTACTTATCACGCTTGCAGAGTTCTCGATTTATAACTTTCATAACCCCTTTAATACGACGAAGTTTATAATACCGTTTTTGTTATAGAAAATACCATAGTGAAAATAATTATTTCCGTAAGCAAATCGATAAAATTTATGGTTAACTAACAATCGGACTATTTTTACTTCTAGAGATCGCATTATCACGAGGTAAAGTTTTGAATAGCTTATTCCATACTGGTGTTGATTGTTCTCTGATCCGAAATAAGTTTACTGGTTCGATTCCGGCCAAACGCCAGATCGTTGATGTTACTTGTATTACAACCAAAGTTAGTTTCCATGACGTGTCGAGGTAGAATTGGTTATGACATTATTAGTGCTGTTTGGTATTACCGTAAGTCTTAAAGAGGGTATAATATAGAAAACTGTAACTGCTGATAAATGAACCCTCCATGCTATCTATAACTTTGATTTTAACTTCAATCTAAACGACTCGATATTGTTTTAAGTTACATGATGTTCTCAAGCTTTAAATCTAGTTTCCTACTCTGCAACTGTGTATCGCAAATAAAGACCAGTGCGTTAACAATAAAACTAAAAGGCTGATTAAATAGTTCAACGCAGACCCTATAGATTATCACCTCTATAACGCTATGAAAATGAGATAAGCTGCCTTCACTTTAAATATCACTAAATGTTCAAAAGTCCCCGTGTAGTTCAGTATGCGAACCGTGTGCGTTGAAATAAATACCGCTCGTGAGCTGAAGACGCTAGACTTCGTTTGAAGCTATTAAGCATTTTCATCATTTAGGTGGTCAATTATTTAAAGTGGTAACTGATTATGTTGAACTGAAATTCACTTAAGGTTTCAAGGCAAGGCAGAAAGAGCACACTCCAGGAGTGCATAACTGGTAACATTTCTTTAAAATTTTAGTTTAAAGTAGAATATCGAAAGGGTGACTGCTTGGTTAATACAGATTATAGTCTTAATCTGTGTTAAGTAAACCATATGCTCTAAAACGAAGTAATTGTTTATCTCGTCGTAAATTCATCCACTCTTGACCATACTTGGCTTCATGTAGGGCAGAAGAGTGATCCTTCAATAAAGGAGATTGACTCTTGACAGTAGTCTATACTTTATGTCATTTAACAAGATATTGCTGCTGAGCCATAATGTTCAAATAGTATCGTTTCACGTAATTACCGTTAGAAACTCGTGTTACGATCACACTACACTGCACAGATGACGTAGTAGTTAAGATATCGTGCCAGTGTCGCGGGTTCGAATCCCGCGCAGGACAACTCTGCGATCCATAAATTTTTGTTCTGAATTTGGATCTAAGTTTGTTTCCATTAATGTGTTTATTACCTCCACCGCAATATAAGGACTATTGCGAGACTACCACAACTTTTGTTGCGAAAAGGTACTGGCTAAAATCGGCGAACAATATTGGTACCCGAATATGTTCGAAAATTTGTGAAGAATTGTGTTAGCTAACATTCGTGAAGCCGAAATCGGGCGTAAAACAATCTACTTCCAATCTATAAAATTGTAATATAATTTTCATACTGTGTTCGCTGACATTACAGGCTACATTCATGGCGGACGTCATCAACCAAAATACGCATTTGTCTTTATAGTAGTTTACACTAAAGACGTCAATCGGCTATGAGGTCTTTTGTGAAGTTGTAACTGTATTTGGAACTCGTCTCTTCTTATAATAATGAATAAATACGGTATGGAATATACCTTGTGGCTAAGGGAACTAGTAGAGCAAATGGTTAAGTGGGACTAGTTGTGAAAATTATCAAAGATATTAATGTCTGTACTTGAGCTTGATAAACCATGCCATAGTGCTATTTGCGATTTCCAGTTGGCTATAAACTGCAATATTACTGGGAGTATTGTTTGGCAAAATATTGACCGCCGCTTATTAAGATTTTGCAGGTAAATTACGACGAACGAACAAAAGATTTAACGTC
Organism: Lymantria dispar; assembly: GCA_032191425.1. Taxonomy (NCBI): domain Eukaryota; kingdom Metazoa; phylum Arthropoda; class Insecta; order Lepidoptera; family Erebidae; genus Lymantria; species Lymantria dispar. The sequence continues at coordinate 14,253,719 of CM063465.1, read as the reverse complement.
TGTACGATGAGGATGGACGAGCGGTATTTTCCGAGTTAATTGATTTGACAAAGATAGAGCCAAAATAAATGTATTTTTGGCAATTTTGTTCTCGTGCATCGTCACGATCGACGCACTCTCTTCGAGGGTCTCATGGCACTTTAGGAGGTATTGCCTAATGACCGATACATGTTGAAGCATAATTATCTCCGGATGTGATGTAAGTATCGCTAGCCATGACTTTTATGACCAGCGCCTGTTGCAAAGACTGATTTTTTTTTTATCACAGCAATGCCGTATGGGCGGGTGAATATTAATTTTGAAACAAATGCTTTTTATTTTTCCTATCCAAACCATCCTTCCTAAAGCGCTGGCTGGCCACCATGCGTATCCTTAAACCTGGTCTTGTTGGCTAGATCCCAGGATGGGTGATGCCTTATGGTTGGCTAGATCCCGTGGTGGTGATGCCTTATGGTTGGCTAGATCCCAGGATGGGTGATGCCTTATGGTTGGCTAGATCCCGTGGTGGTGATGCCTTATGGTTGGCTAGATCCCGTGGTGGTGATGCCTTGTCGTTGGCTAGATCCCTTGGTGGGTGACGCCTTAACTTAAGTCAGTATGGCCGTATGGGCGCATATCGCCCTCTATCGGCAATATTTGTAAATTGTTGATGTATGTGTTATCAATTATAGTTATAAACATGTTTGAAATATTTGCAACTAATATTTAAATAATTATTATAATTGATCAAATTAAAATCTATTAGAATTAATGTAATTGTTTGTAACCATATATAGTTGTTTTTACACAATAAAGATTGTAATTTATTTCTAGTTAGAGCGCCGTCTGTTGAACAATATATGAGAACAATATTTCCTTTAATTACATTAATGTAAATTGTGTAAAATTGACTATTTGGAATTATGTTAAATGCATTAGAATATTTATCATTATTATTTAGCTATATTCAGATAGTTAACAATATTGTTTTATTGGTTTGTTATAAAAAGTAATTGTAGTTACTAAGACTAGACCGTTTCATTGTAAAGCGGAAGTTATAAAAACATTGTAAGATTAGAATAGAGGACAGATTTACTTCACTAACTTCTCCGGCAAGAAGACCTAATAAATACAGTGATTACATACTCGATATTTTAATATGGACAACCTAATTCCTGGCGCAACGCCGACATATACCTACACATTATAAAATCACCAAACTCGCAAATTTTGACGTACTCTTTTTTATTAAAGGTGCGATGTATTAGGTATTTAAGTAGTAAAGTATTTAGCCCAATATAATATTGTCTCCGTGTGGTGACGGAGTAAGAATACAATTCACCACCCCCGTGGATGTCGTTAAAAACGACTATGAAATATGACTTGCAGAGAATTTCTATGAAACTAACTCAGATTAATTACATCAACAGTTTCAAATTGAGAGAATTGGAAACTATCCGTGACCTTGGTGTTGTGTTCGATAGGAAATTGACTTTTAAGCCTCACCTAGATAGTATTGTAAAGAAAGCATCTAAAATGCTGGGCTTTGTCTTAAGAAATTGTAAGGTCTTTCAAAACTACAAAACTAAGTTAGTACTTTATAACAGTTTGATTCGTAGTATTCTATTCGATTATTATATATATAGTATTCTATTCGATTCTGTAGCGTGGTTTGGCGGCCACATTATGCAGTCCACTCGTTGCGTCTTGAACGTATCCAAAAACGATTCCTATGGCACCTGGCGTTTTCCGACAGTATCTCGAGGTCAATTTACCCTTATAAACATAGGCTAATGCATTATCATAAGTCTTTAGAAAATCGTAGGAAAATTCATGATGCAATTTTTGTGTGCAAAATTCTAAATCATCGTATCGACTGTCCTCTGTTGCTAAGTCTTTTTAAATTTCGCGTTCCCTCACGCCTTCCGCGTCACCCTATTACGCCTCTGTGCTCACCGTTTCGAAGAACAGTTTTAGGCGGTAATTCTCCTTATGCAAGATGTTGTAGGGAAGTGAACAGCTGCAGTGACATAGTCGATTTACATTTTGATTCAGTGCTAACACAAAAAGTACGACTGAATAATTTATTAGAGCCTTAAGTACATAGCTTCGTGGGTCTCATGATTGATTGTTGCTTGCCTGTAACTCACTATATTTTTCATATATTGTTAGTTTGTCTTTCACATGTGGTGTTTCATCATCATCATCATCATCATCTCAGCCCATATACGTCCCACTGTTGGGTTCGGGCTTCCTCCATAATGGAAGGGTAATTGACTTACTATACCACGCTGGTCAGACGTGTTGGTATAGGGTTTTATTTCGAGTTTTCCTTCTCTCGCATAGATGTTATATGCGTTTTATATCCCTTAGTCATCTCGTATGATCACCCACGGGTAAGATAGGGGGTGGTGAATTGTATTCTTACTCCGTCACCACACGGACTTACATGTGGTGTTTACCTTTAAGTAATTATCATGTTGTTACTAGCATTAAGAATTTTGAACCGTGGAGGCCTTCCGGCCGGTGCTGATGCAGTGGATGGAAAGGCGGCACGGGGTGCTCTCCTTCCGACTAGTGCAGGTGTTGACGGGGCACGGGAGCTTCGCCAAATACCTGCACAAGGTCGTAAGGAGGGAGAGTACACCATCCTGCCACCACTGCGATTGCGACGAGGACACGGCGCGCCACACGCTCGAGGCCTGCGCGGCTTGGGCAGTGCAGCGCCGTGAACTCGTCGCAATCATCGGTGCCAACCTGACGCTGCCGGCCATCGCTAGGGCGATGGTCGACAGCGTCGGGAATTGGGACGCGTTCGCAGCCTTCTGCGAGACAGTGATCTCGCAGAAGGAGGCGGCGGATCGTCTGCGCGTGGAGCGCAGCCTCGATAAGGAGATCCGCCGCCGGCGACTGGGGCGGCGCAGGCGCAACTACCTGCGCCTCATGCTGCCCTAGCCGAGGCCGCGGGTGACGTGACCGGGGATTAGTCCGTCACCCGCCGAGAGGCCGACCGCCTGAGGAAAGACCTCCCCGAGGGGGGGACGTCGATCGATGGGAGGGTACCCCGCGTAGGGGGTATTCCGTCGGGCCGACCACTGACGACAAGTAAACCTGCTCTGGTGGTCGGCCCAATGACGAAGGCGAGGTGGTTTTCGGGTGGGTTGCGGGAGTTGCGTGCTTAAGCCCCTCTGTCGCCCCGGACGGAGTGGTGCGGAGGCGCGCCGACCGCAGCCCACCCACAAAAAAAAAAAAAAGCATTAAGAATTTTGTTTAGTGTTAAGCTTTAATGTGAACAATTGTTGGTAAACCTTAATAAAATAAATAAATAAAAATAAAAAAAAAGGAAAACTCAACATAAAACTCTATGGCAACACGTTTAATCAGCGCGGTATATTAGGTGGATTTCCCTCCCATTGTGGAGATGGCCCGAGCCCTACAGTGGGCCTTATGTATGCTGAGATGTTGATGATAAGACGAATAAAAGTAACCGAATACTGAATAACAACCGAATATTCGTAGTTCTAGTCTTAAGGCGCGCCTAGTTGCCGGATGTCCATCCAAATTTCTAAAGGGATTTTCCTTAAAATTTGTTACCGTACCTACAGTTTAATTTTAAATACATTATCCATTTATTTAATATGCATCTTCTATTATGCAATTCAAATTGGCAATTCAAATTTAATTTATAAGTTACAGACGGGTAAACTCGTAAGAATACAATACACCACTCTCTATCTTGCCCGAAGATGTCTTAAAAGACGACTAAGGGAATTTATAATAAACATGCATCTGTGCAAGAGAAGGCAAACTCGAAACAAAACCCTAGTCCAACACGTCGGGTGACTGGACCGGGGATTTATTCCATCACCCGCAGAGAGGCTGACTGTGCGACGGCGACCGACGTCCTCGGAGGGGGATCGTCGAGAGGAGAGGGTACCCCGCGACCGGGGTATTCCGTCAGGCCAACTACTGAAGACAACCCTGCACCGGTGGTCGGCCCAACGACGAAGGCGACGTGCCACGGGTGGATGATGCGGCCGCACTCCGCCCCTCTGTCGCCCCGGATGGAGCTGGGCGGCGAGTGCCCTGACCATGCCCCACCACTAAAACCTTTTTTTAGTGGTGAGGCATGGTCAGCGCACTATGCCCCACCACAACCATGTACAACACGTCTGACCAGCGCGGAATAGTAGGTCAATTCCCCTGCCATTATGGAGGAAGCCTAAACCCTCCAGTGGGACTGGGCAGGCTGAGATCGTGATAATAAGATAATGAAACTCGTTCAATGTGAAACATATTGTCCACAGTTACTAAGCTATTTCAGCTTGCGCATCCCCAGATATCGTAGAAATGTCTGTCACCCGCCGAGAGGCCGACCGCGTGAGGAAAGACCGACATCCTCCCCGATGACATCAGGCGAGGAGAGGGTACTCCTCAGGGGGCATTCCGTCGGGCCGACTACTGACGTCAGGTCACCTTGCGCCGGTGGTCGGTCCAACGACGAAGGCGACGTGTCACGGGTGGGTTACGGGTGTGCGTGCTTACGCCCTTCTGTCGCCCCGGGCGGAGTGGAGCGAGGAGTCCGACCGTAAACCACTAAAAAAAAACGATATCGCAGAAATTCTAGTACACCGCTGTGCCTTGCCGCTGTGCTTCTGTAAATAACAGTTCTTGGGACTAATTTGCTCGTGTGTAGAATGTGTAATATTGAAAATGTATGTAGTGAGATAAATGACATCCTTTTTGACATTTTTGGAAAAATTTCGACGGGTCGATAGGTTGCAATCTTTTAGTTAAAAAGTTGAAAAAAATATTTGACAGGTTCAGTATTATCTTATATCTTTAAACGAGCAATTCTTGTAAATATATATATTTTCAGGATCTCGGAAACGGCTGCAACGATTTTGTTGAAACTTGGCATATCTTATATCTTTAAACGAGCAATTCTTGTAAATATATATATTTCCAGGATCTCGGAAACAGCTCCAACAATTTTGTTGAAACTTGGCATATATTATATCTTTAAACGAGCAGTTCTTGTAAATATATATATTTCCAGGATCTCGGAAACAGCTCCAACAATTTTGTTGAAACTTGGCATACTAGAGGATTCGGGCCCAAAAAATCGATCTAGCTAGGTTTTATGTATAGAAAATGTTGTTTTGTTAGTGTTTTTGGCAGACAATATAACGACATTAAATTTTAAAAGAATATGAATTCAAATTTTGCCATCAATGTCATGAATTACGATAGCTCAGCGGCGAAGTAGTCAGGTTTCATTTTATTTTTGACATCGGCGACAAACGGCGTCGGATCGAATCTCGGTGTTATTATTATTCTCTTTTTGTAATTTTTTATATAATTTTCAACCTGGTAATTTTCAAAGCTGGTCAACCTGATATTCATCGTTAATCTACAACATACTTTTACTTTTTTGTTTTCCTTTTTTACTTTTGCATTCCTTTTATTTAATTTATTATAATACGACCTCAATTTTACTTTTTTTAATGCGCCTAATTTAATAATTTTATTATTTCACATTCGAAACCTACATGTCCATGTGGTGTTCAAATATATTTATTATAATCATTATTTTTGTAATTTTACCAATTTTGAACAATTATTGTTAGTTAACCTAATAAATAAATAGGTTTAATTTAATTTAAAGTTGATTTTTTTGTTCTTAAAACTGTTTCTTACCAGTAATTTATTTTCTAAATTACATTATTTCACAAATAAATCCAAAGTATGTTTAAAGTATAAAGTATGTTTAGTTAGACTTCGCCACCCTGGTCAAACGTATTGGTAGATGGTTTTATTTCTCGTTCTCTTCCTCTTGCAAAGCTATTATGTATATATAATTTCACTAAGACATATTTTAACGACACCCTCGGACAAGATGGAGTATGGTAAATTTCAATCTTACCCTCACCACATGGTAACACTACGTTAATATAATTAGTTTGAAGGTTTATGTAATAAAAGTAAACTATTATATCTTTATATCTACGTATATTTGACTAGATTATATTAAGTCTATGTATGTGAGTGTCTATGTGAGACTAGATTATATTATGTCAGTTTTATTGTTTAACATATCTAAGTAAAATCTATACAATTCAAATTTATTTTATTTACAATCTGCTTTCAGACTAAGCCTATTTTAGAAAGATCTGCCAAATGAGAGACCGAAGTTCGGTTTCCAGCCACTGTTCATGAACGGGGTCTCGAATTTCTTGAACCCAGCACTGAAGTCCACAGTGCTTGTAGGATTACGGAAGAGGTTGAGGTTGCCCATGGCCGAGTAGTCGTGACGGTTAAGGAAAGGAGTATTTGCCATGCCCAAAGAAGCTCCGACCTTGTTCCTGAAACATATAGAGTTATTAGTTATGAGGCAAAATCTTTCATGTTGAATCACATTGATTCCTGTATTTGTGATCTTTATAATCTTCCTTATGCTACAATTTGTTAAATAGCAAGTTGAATAAAATCTATTATGTAGTTTGAAGAAGGCCTTTTACATAAAAAGGCTATGATTTAGAAATAGCTTTTATTTAATACTAACTTGTACATGTAGTCGAGTCCTCCACCAACAGTGTTGAAATTAGGTACGTTCGGGAAGTTGGGCATGTTTCTCGTGACGAAAGCGTTTGCGCCAACATTGTGGTTAGCATTTTGGAACAGAGTGGCGTGACCGGCACCAGTCAACTTAGAACCGAAGCCGGGAATCGTCTCTTTCATCACAGATAGACCATGGCCATTACTGAAATAAAATAAACATTTATTAAATGCGGAATAGAATTTACATTCTGGGTAGCCTTTGAGAGTACTCAATATATGTATTAGAATATAGAGATATAACAAGAGTAAATTTTATTCAACATGGACCTTAAAGTAACGAAAATTGCTAATACTTACACATTATCAAGAGCTAATCCAAATCCTTTAGAAGCTGTGTTCATGTGATTGTCAAGACCAACACTACCGAGGGCACTCAGCATATTCTTGTCATTACCAATGAGTGGGACTTTAGCTCCAAGTCCAGTACTGCCATCACTGTTGAGTGTGAGACTACTTTGCGCTTGACGACGAACTCTTGCGCTTGTCAAATAACTTGGATGTTGATAGTAGACATCTTCATCTACATCGTATACTGGATATATATACTCTTCGTGTATTCCATGAGGAACATCCTCCCATTGAACGTGTCTAGCGCTTGCACCCACCAATAAAACTGCAGTCAAGAATAACTTTGTAGAAAACATATTGACTTGTATTAAAACTCGTTGTGGCTTCGAATAAATACAGATGTAGAATGATGTTCTCACATCTCGGCAGATGTTTATATATGAAATTTTAATGATAAGAGAGGATTCCCCTGTTGTGCCGTCACAATAGTATTGTATTTATAAACTTTTATCGCTTTGATTCATATACGTAATATCACAACACATATGTCACAGGTCAAAGATACAAATTAAAATGTTCAGTATTATTTTCCTTAAGTGTGACGTATGTCGTAATTTTATCACGTTCTTACCACGGTACTGTACATAAAGCTGGCAACTGACCTGTAACATTTCGTCGTAACGTAACGTTACTTTATGACGAAATGTTACAGGTCAGTACAGCGAACCGATCCGCTCGCTGCGAGCGCCGTGTGCTCCATCCGGTTGTCGATATTTTCGCGAGTCCCTTTGAGTGTTACATTACGCCTTAATTTTAGGTTAGTACAGCCCCTAGTGTCAATCAAACACACGAGTCGTTCAAAAGTTTGGAGACATGCGCACAATATTTTTGTATCGTCCAGCAAACATTTGATTCTTCAGTGTTGCCATTAACGATGAACCATCCGTTATATTTCTGTTTTTGTACAAGATTGAAATCCAATAACGTTTCTTTTTTTCTTCATCTGGCGTAAGGAATAATTTAGTAAAATCACAGAGCCTAGAAACACGCCTTTGTTATCCGACATTTTGATTACTAAAAGGCGGAGCGCAGTCGAGCATAGTGCTCGCCACGAGCAAGGGAACAGGTCAGTCAGGTAATGCCGTAACGTAACACGTTCGCCTCGAATGTACGTTATGGCCAAATGCTCATGTCAGTCGCCAGCTTAATGATTTAAACAGTATATTTTTTTCATATAGAATCATTTTCCTCTTATACTGGCAATACATTTATTTGCACATGTGGGTCAAAATTTAATTACCAATTTTCTGTATTGGATAGATAATTATAAATATTTGTAATAACGATGACTTGTTAGACGCGAGACATTTTAGTCCACCCGTGACCATGAACGCTGCAGTGTTCCAAACGTCGGGCAATCAAAGATCAAATACAAACGCGATAAAATCCGTAAAGTAGTTTTATTTAAAAGGTACCTTCAAAATAGTCCATCCTTTCATCTATTAGCCTATTATATCATAACTAGCAACCCGCCCTCGCTTCACTTCAATTTCAGTCGCCTTACCCGCGTAGTTCCCGTTCCCGTATAATATTAGTTATCATGACCGTTCTTTCCAAGCGGGTTGGTGATCGAAATTGATGTAATAATTAGACCATTCGAAAGTCAATCTTAATGGTAGAACATTTTGAATATTACCTAATCTTTAACAATCATCATCATCGCAGCCCCAGGCGTCCTCCACAATCGGAGGGAAGTTGATACCACGCTAGTCAGACGTGATGGTATAGGATTTAATGTCCAGTATTCCTTCTTTTACATATTTTTCAAGACATCGTTCCAATTTTATTTCTTCTTCAATTGACGTGAGTCTGGTTAGAGACAGTAATAACTTACTGGTATCCAAATAGAAGCGGCTATTTTAGCTGCTGTTGCTAATAATAACTTCTGGGACCTCATAAACTAGGCGTCTACCACAAAATCTCAAAATCACACAGAAAAAATAACTGTTCTCTTCAAGAAGAAAGCGTATACAAAGAGCTTAAATAAAGGGTAATAATAGGAAGTTGTTCAATTAAGTTTGTTTCTGAGACAATATTCATTTATCATGTTTTCGTTAGTATCTAGTAGGAGTGGTAGGACCACACTGTCGACAGTTATCTGTCAGCACACAGTCTGTCTGTCTGTACAGCCGCGGGCCGGTCCGTCCGGGGCAGTACCATGCTCTCGCAGAAAATCGACGTCTGAGTAGTAGCAATTTGTTACTGCGCTTCGTTCGGTGAGCGAGAGAGCCGGCAGCCCAACTTTCTGAGGGTGATTGCGTGTGGAGGGTTTTGGTGGTGCCCTTGGTATCACCGAGCCTCAATGCACGCATTCACACTCCCTTCGCTTTCTTCGCGGTAGGCAACGGCCTTGTAAAGGTCCATGAGCGGCAGCAACACTTACCATCAGGTGTACTGTTTGCTCGTTTGCCACCGTTTGTAATAAAAAAAAAAATAACTATTCCTTTTAATATAGACTACCGGATACTCACTGCTTCATTTAAGCTTGATGGTGTAAAGCTTCTCTCCTTTTTTTCATCTCGTTCTTTGCTTTACATTTTACTATACAAATAAATAAATTTAAAGTGTCTATTTCTAATGTCAAAATAGGTTTTTTTCACGTTCACATAATTATTTACACTATACCTATGCTTAAAAACCAGTTTAAAGTCTTTTGTCTATCTATTTGTTTGGTCCGGATGACCTTCCAAAACGGCTGTACCGATTAGAAAAATTTTTGACTACCAGATATCTGTCCTTATAAGGGGTAAATTGGGTTATTTTTTCTGTGAAGAAATCCCCATAAAATTTTGCCCGCATTTTTTATTAGACAAAAGTATTCGTCTAGTTTATGACACCATAACTTAGTTCTCACTTGTTTGTTCTCATCATCAACACAGATCATATACGTCCCTCTATTGCACTCCTCCACAATAGAAAGGAAATTGACCTATTATACCATGCTGGTCTGACGTTTTTTATATAGGGTTTATTACGAGTTTTCATCCCCTTGCATAAATAGTTTTAACCTTTCGTGTGATGACGGAGTAAGAATACAATTCACCATTTTCTATCTTGCGTGAATGTCGTACAAGACCTTATGTATATTACATATAACATGCCTGCAAGAGAAAGAAAGCTCGAAAAGCTTAAACTAATATCTTTTAACAGCATGATAATAGTAGGCTAATTGCCCTCATATTGTGCTATGTAACAATTACATTCCCAAGGAGGGTTGAGGTCAGGCAGGCGGCTGGTCATAAAACTATTGACAATAACTTTTGCTATATTGATTGAAGAGAAATACGTACTACGTTAACGCCAAGCACAGAAATATTAATTTTTTTCTGTGACCCCAAGCAATTAAGATAGGAACCGGATTGATATTGATGATGTGAAGTACGTTCGAGCCCAGCAGTGGGACGTATATGAGCTGAAATGAGATGATGATAGTCTTTATACATCATATTTATCACATTAAGCACTCAAATTTACGTTTTTCTTTTTAATGCCCTCTCATTTTATTATTTTATTGTTTCACATTGTAAGCATATATGCATGTGGTGTGAACCTGTGTTAAGTTATTACTTTATTTTCGAAATTTTAGCTATTTTATTCAATTACTGGCAACCCGCCCTCGCTTCGCTTCGGTTTCAGTCGCTTTACCCGCGGGGTAGTTCCCGTTCCTGTGGGAATACCGGAACAAAATATAGCCTATGTTACTCCCTGATATTATAGCTTTCCATTGGTGAAAGAATTTTTGAAATCGGTTCGAACCACCGAACGTTAAAGCGTTACAAACAAACAAACAAACATCCTTACTTTCGCATTTATAATATTAGTATGGATGTTGGTACGGTTACCATTATGAAATGGGTTTAAATTAATTAAAAGTTTAATTTCTCTTTTTTTCTCATATATTTTTAGGTAGATACAATTTCAAAAGGGAGGTCAGTCGACGAATGCAACTCGGTTTGGGAAACTAAAAGGATCTTTACGTTCAATATTTCGCAGTGTCTAAAAACAAAGGTTTATTACAATGGGTTTTACCAGTGATGACATACGGCACTGAAACGTGGTTTCTAAATTTCGGCCTCATAAAGAAGCTCATAGTCACCCAAAGTGCTATGGAGAGGGCTCGGTTCGGTATTTCTTCTATACCAATAAATAAAATTGGAGTGTCTGTTTGTAATGTCAAAATAATAGGCGTTTTTCATGCTCACACGGTTATTTGCACGACACCTATGCCTAAAATAGCAATTAAAAATTTTTTGTCTGTCTGTCTGTCTGTTTGTTCCGGGCAATCTTCAAAACGACTGGACCGATTTAAAAAATTCTTTCACCAATGGAAAGCTATAATATCAGGGCGTAAACTAGGCTATATTTTATCCCGGTATTTCCACGGGAACGGGAACTACGCGGGTAAAACGACTATAACCTATAACCGAAGCGAAGCGAGGGCGGGTTGCTAGTTACATGATAAAATCCAGAATTCGAAAAACCGTAGAAAACGGATGTTACCGACATAGTCCGCAGAAATAACACGTTGAAATGGCAATGGGCAGGCGACATAGCTCGTCGAACCGACAACCGTTGCGGAAGAAAGGTTCTCGACTGACGACCAGGAATCGGACGACGCAGCGTAGGATGACCCCTTACAAGGTGGACTAACGACGTCTTGGAAGTTACAGGGGACCGTTGGATGCAAGTGGCACAGGACCGTTTCGAGTGGCATTCTCGTGGTAAGGTCTATGTGGACAGTGGACGTCTGTAGGTGGATGAATGGGTGGCAAACTACTTGTTACTAATTAATTTCTAAATTACATTTGTTTACCAAAATAAACCCACTAATATCAGACATGCTATCTGATAGACTACATAGTTCCCGTGGGAATACCGGGATAAAATATAGCCTAGTTTACGCCCTGATATTATAGCTTTCCATTGGTGAAAGAATTTTTTAAATCGGTCCAGTCGTTTTGAAGATTGCCCGGAACAAACAGACAGACAGACAGACAAAAAATTTTTAATTGCTATTTTAGGCATAGGTGTCGTGCAAATAACCGTGTGAGCATGAAAAAAGCCTATTATTTTGACATTACAAACAGACACTCCAATTTTATTTATTGGTATTTGTTAACGTAATTTGTTTGTTGGTTTACGTAATAAAAGTAAACTATTATATTTTATGTCGTTCATATATTTAAGTGAAACTAGATTAAATTATACCAGTTATAATTATTGAGCACTATATCTAAGTAAAATCTATACAATATAAATTTATTTACAATCTGCTTTTAGACTAAGTCTATTTTAGAATGATCTGCCAAATGAGAGACCGAAGTTCGGTTTCCAGCCACTATTCATAAACGGAGTCTCGAATTTCTTGAATCCAGCACTAAAGTCCACGGTGCTTGTAGGATTACGGAAGAGGTTGAGGTTGCCCATCGCCGAGTAGTCGTGGCGGTTAAGGAAAGGAGTATTTGCCATGCCCAAAGAAGCGCCGACCTTGTTCCTGAAACATATAGAATTATTACTTATGAGACAAGAGCTTGATGTCGAATCACGTCGATTCCAGTATTTATGATTTCTATATTCTTCTTTATACTAAAATTTATTAAATAGTTATTATAAAATCTATTAAATAATTGGATATGACTTTTAAAAAAGCTAAGATTTAATACTCACTTGTACATGTAGTCGAGTCCTCCACCAACAGTGTTGAAATTAGGTACGTTCGGGAAGTTGGGCATATTTCTCGAGACGAAGGCATTCGCTCCAACATTGTGGTTAGTATTTTGAAACAGAGTGGCGTGACCGGCACCAGTCAACTTAGACCCGAAGCCGGGAATCGTCTCCTTCATCACAGACAGACCATGTCCATTACTGGAATAAAATAAACATTTATTAAATTCGGAATAGAAGGTAGCGGTAGCCTTTGAGAGTATTCTATGTATTAGAATATATGGATATAACAAGAGTAAATATTATTCAAAATGGACTTTAAAATTACGAAAATTGCTAATACTTACACATTGTCAAGAGCTAATCCAAAGCCTTTAGAAGCTGTGTTCATGTGATTGTCGATACCAACACTACCGAGGGCACTCAACATGTTCTTATCATTACCAACAAGTGGTACTTTAGCTCCTAGTCCAGTACTGCCATCACTGTTGAGTGTGACCTACCTACTTGAGTGTGGGCTACCTTGCGCTTGACGTCGAACTCTTGCGCTTGTCAAATAACTTGGATGTTGATAGTAGACATCTTCATCTACATCATATACTGGATGTATATACTCTTCGTGTATTCCATGAGGAACGTCCTCCCATTGAACGTGTCTAGCGCTTGCACCGACCAATAAAACTGCAGTCAAGAATAACTTTGTAGCAAACATATTGACTTGTATTTAAACTCGTTGTAGCTTCGAATAAATACAGATGCTGAATGATGTTCTCGTTTCTCGGCGTATGTTTATATATGAAAATTTATTGATAAGCAAGGATTCCCCTATTGCATCGTCATAATAGTATTGTGTTTGTAAACTTTTATCACTTTAATTTATATACATATTATCACAACATATGTCATAGGTCAAAGATTCAAATTAAAATGTTCAGTATTATTTTACTTAGTTATGATGTCTGTCGTAATTTTATTACGTTCTTACCAAGGTACTGTACCTTTAAAATATTCCGTCCATTTATCTATTAGCCTATAATTATCATTCTTGGCCATTGGGCTGACTACTGGTATCGAATCCTTAACGTCCGTGGCCAGCTCGGAGGGATACCCTTTCGGGCACTCTCCATCCCCGATGCCCTGGTGCGTCACCCTCATGCGATCGGGCTCTTTGCAGGTGTCGACTATTGCGTGGTCCAATCACCTTGGCTAGAGTGGCATCAAGCGCAGGTACTCCTGCCTGCGGCATCCAAGGCACCGGCGGCGGGTTATGTCACCGTAAAGGAATTCCTACCACGTACTATCCTCGCCTCCTTCCATAATATAACTATCTCATAGAATGCGGCGACCGCATCCCAATTCCTGGCCTTCTCCAGCATCGCCATAGTGACTAACGACAGCGTCAAGTCGGCATCGATGATTACGACGAGCTCAGGGCGCTGCTCTCAACGCGATACACATCTCGAATGTGTGCTGCTTCTAGTCCTCGTCGCAAACGTAGTGGTGGCAGAATGAAAGTATCCCTTCTGACGATCTTGTGCGGGTACTTGGCGAAGCAGCCATGCCACGTCGAGACCGGCACCAGTCGGAAGGAAAGAACCCCGTACTGCCAACAACCACTCCATCGGTCGGAAGACCTCGACGATCCGAAGACCATACCGAGGCCTCGCCAGCCGCTTTGCCCAACGGGCAATAACTTCACGAGGCACACTGCCTCCGTCATCACCGTGAGGAATCCGCGATGGCCCTGACTGCCATAGCCCTCTGTGGACGCCACAATAGAGACAGACGGACGATACGCAGTCCACACCGGTGCACCGTAAAAGGCCATCGACCGGACATAGTAGGTCAATTTGGTGTCTAATGTGGAGGAGGCTTGATCTAAGCAATGGGACGTACATTTGCAAACGTACATACGCATTATGTTATCAAAATACGCAGTGCGGTAGCAATAGAGCGCACGGTATGATAAGATGGTAAGTTTATTAAAACAAACAAACAAGAGACAATAACTTCGATACAAGTTCTGGCTATACAAACTAGCTAATATGAATACTTTTACTTAATATTCCGCTATTCAGTATGAAAGCTCTCAGAATAATTGATATTCAAAGTATCACCGCTATCAGTCCCGAATATTTATATATTTTTGGTGGCAAACGAGCAAACAGCACACCTGATGGTAAGTTATGCTATCGCTCCTTTGCTAGGCCGCTGCTTCCCCTATAGAAAGTGAATGAAGTGTGAATGCGTGCTTCAATAATTTTAAAGGCATCAGCAAAACCTACCACACGCCAAACACCCTCAAAAAGTTGAGCTGCCAACTCTCTCGCTAGACCAACGAAGTGCAGTAAGAAATTACTACTACTCGGACGTCGTGAGTGTAGTACCCTGGACAGACTGGCCCGCGGCTGTAAATAGAGGACAGTCGACAGTGTGGTCCCACATGAAATGTGATACAAAGAAAAGAAGAAAGAGATAAAAAAGACGATTCATATTTTGCACTGTCAAGTTTAAGTGATGACTGTTACTATCATTTAGTATGCGAATATAATAAAAAAATATATGTTAACCCAATCATGATAGCGTTTATATAGAGCAAATATTTATCTCGGAATAGTAAGCAGAAGTCCCGTATCGGGGAAGTACTGCGTTGATTATTTATCTGTTTCCTCATCATCGTCATGCTTTTAGCCCAATTATTTATGATTGACACAATATATACTCTTCTTGCATAGCTTCTTTGCTTCAAGCATACATATTACAAAGTTTTCCATGTGGTGACGTAGTAAGAATACAATTCACCACTCCCTATCAATTCGTCTTTTAAGACGACTGAGGGACATAATACGCAAATAAGGAAGAGAAGGAAACCTCGAAACAAACCTCTATACCAACCTATCTGACCAACATAGTATAGTAAAGTCAATTTCCCTCCCTATTGTGGAGAAGGCTCAAGCCCAACAATGGGACGTATATGAGCTGTAATGATGATGATGATGAAGAGAACGAACATTTGAAATATAGCTATAGGGTTTTATTAAGAGAGCCAACGCGTCTGACCAGCGTGGTACAATTACCCTAACATTGTGGAGGAGGCTCGCGCCCCTGCTGGGCGCGAGCCTCCTCCTAAGACGTATATGAGCTGAGATGAAGATCATATATACTATTTCAAATGAAAATCATTCATTCATCACAACTCGGAAACATACAGAATCATATTTTAGTTACCATAAACCTATAATTTCTATGATAGAATTCAATTAGGCGTAATTATTATTTATGTAAATAGCGTTTTATATAATTAATACAATATCTGGTTGTCCGGTATATTTTTTTTTTTTTGTAAGTAAATGGTATTTTTGACGAATATATTTAGATACAAGCAACCCGCCCTCGCTTCACTTTGGTTTCATTCGCCTTACCAGCGGGGCGGTTCCCGTTCCCGTGGGTATACCGGGCTAAAATATAGCCTATGTTACTCCCTGATATTATAGCTTTCCATTGTTGAAAGAATTTTTGAAATCGGTTCGGTGGTTTAAGCGTGAAAGCGTAACAAACAAATAAATATCCTTACTTTCGCATTTATAGTAAGGATATATTAATAAAAAACTAAAAATGATGAAATAATGAAAAAAATATCTGAAATTTAAAAACAGAATAATAATAACACCGAGATTCGATCGCACGATATTTGAATGCGACTGGACAACTTCCCAACTGAGCTATTGTCACTCATGACGGCGACGGCTAAATTTAAATTCCTATTTTATTGACATTTTATGTCATTGTATTGATTAGCTAAAAACACTGACAAAACAACATTTTCTATAAATAAAATCTAGCTAGATCGATTTCTGCCCCCGAAACCTCTAGTAGGTATACTAAATTTCATGAAAATCGTTGGAGCCGTTTCCGAGATTCTGAAAATGTGTATACATACAAGAATGTCTTGTTTAAAGATATAAGATATCACGCTACTATTATAAAGACGAAAGTTTGTGAGTGTGGGTGTTTATTTGTTACCTTTTCACACTTTAACGACTAGACCAATTTTAATAATATTCATACTTGAACGGGTACTACGCGGTTGAACAAAAAGAGCTAATTGACTGACGATAAGCGCACAGTTGAACTCAAATACATGAAATTTGATGGAGACATAGCTTATGTACCCCTAGGCAGAAACCAATAGGAGAAGTCTAAAAATTCTCATGAGAAAGGAAATTATATCCAGAAATCTATTACTTTGTGTTAAGTATTGAACCCATGGTTGGATATTTCCTGTGGAGAAGCTGGGTGCAACCACTGAACTAATGCGCGGTTTGGTAGTACCAAGTATTTCCACCTCAACCACCTCTCCAAAATTGGCGGGCCTATTGTCGCTAAAGACACAAACTTGTGCTGCGCTCTAGTATCGAAATGTGTAAATGTCAAACGTCGTCGCATTGACCTACCTACAAGACCGTGCGTTATTCAAAAATCGAAATACCGGGATTTTATCGACACCGTGTGTTGTGGATATCCAAGCGACCTTCAGCATCCCCAAACATCCCAAGGACTACCAAGGAAGCCAGCCATTGCAGAGGAACGATGAGTCGTACTTATTTTTCTTTGCGGGATTTGTCCAACCCGGGGGAAACGCCTGACACTCCACGTAGGATAATCTACCAGCCAAATTACAATTTTAAATACAGTCCACTTCGCTATCCCACATTCTGATTCTTGCGAGCCATATATATAAGCCAAAGCCTTTATTAATTACGTACATACATTTTTTCGTGATCCTTTTTCTAATTATAAGATGTAGAGATTCTAATTATATGATAAAACTTTAACTGTTGAGGTTATATAGATAAAGTACAAATTTGAATTCTATGTTTTATGAAGCCCAAAATCCTAAGGGACGACGCAAATTAAACGAATTCCCATGGGAAAGGGAACTATGGCCAGAAATCCTTTACTATATTAAATCTAAACTATTAAACATGTATTGTAGCTAAGTCTTTAGCATTGTAGGTTATCAATCAAAAATAATTTTCACTTGAATGATCACTTTTTAAATGACTTTAATAAAGAAGATTCTTAATTCATCGGAATCTTTTTTTTTTTTGTTTGATAGGGTAGTTTGCAAATGCTCTTATGATTATTAAGTTCAGGATCTGATGGTAAGATCTATCACTAAAATGTTAAAAAAATATTAAAAAGAAATAGAAATGCGCCTTCAAAAAACACAGAGGAGAATTATGGTCCTACCTACACATTAAAACTAATCTATTAAACCCAAAAATACGATATGTCTGCTGTGAATTTTCGATGAGTTGGGTTCTCCGGAGACCATTCTGGTTGCAGCATCAAGTCGAAGTTTTCAATTAATTGTCATTTGACGATTATACTGACACGCGTGAAGCACTTAATCGAAAAGTCATCTGCCATTATATATATATTTATGCCATATAATATTGCAGGTATTACTCTTATACTACTGAACCGATATTAACCAAACATAGCTAAGAACCACCGCCAGAAAACTGGCTTTCAAATGAAATAAACCGCATCAAAAGCGGTCCCTCCGTTTGAGAGCTACAATGCCACAGACAAACAAACACACACACGCACGCGCAATCGCACACACACACGAACACGCCCACGCGCACGCACACGCATAGGCACGCACACCCACACCCACACGCACGCCCACACCCACACGCACGCCCACACCCACACGCACACCCACAAACACACACACACAAACAACATCAACGTCAAACTCAACTAACACCCCTCTATTTCGTCGGGTGTTAAAAATATTTTTTGAATTTGGTGTTTCCTATAAACCTACATATCTACTACCTAACCTATACGAACTTATACCTAACGTTAACGTTATTAATGATACTACGAACGTTTGTACCTCACGGAAGATTAGTTACAAGTGCTTTGTATTAATTAGGTTGCTGTACTCATAATGCACATAGAACTAAGTCTCTGTGTTAGTAGCTAATATTGCTTATATTAGCTCGTACATACATATATTCAACGTAATTTTTGAAGTTATAATTCTTTTGGCGCGACGAGGGGTGTCGGGGGGGCGTTTGCAGGGAGTCAAGTGGGGTCCAGCTGATTTTTGGCCGCGCCTGTCCAGAAATGTGAGCAGTATTCCACATGATGACGAATTTGTGCTTTGTATACCACAAGACACTGTCTCGGTGTGAAATACAGCCTGGCTCTATTCAGAACCTAACTTTTGCATTTTAATAAAACTTTCCATTTATTCTATTATTAGTGTATTTTTTAAGGTTCCGTACCCAAAGGGTAAAAACGGGACCCTATTACTAAGACTTCGCTGTCTGTCCGTCCCTCTGTTTGTCACCAGGCTGTATCTCAAGAACCGCGTTAGCAAGACAGTTGAAATTTGTACAAATTATGTATTTCTGTTGCCGCTATAACAATAAATACTAAAAACAAAATAAAATAAATATTTAAGAGGAGCTGCCATATAATAAACGCGATTTATACCCTCTTTTGCTTGATATCGATAATGGCCATAGGTAGGCACTTGTTTATCTAGTCAATGGTACGGAACTCTTCGTGCGCGAGTCCGACTTGCACTTGGCCGATTTTATTTTCTACTAAGTCTATGTAAGTATTTTCTACAAAGGACGCGAAGGATAACATTTTTAGAAAGATTTTTATCTTGTTACGCTAAAGAAGTATAATTTCCTATGTGCGTACATAAGTTCACACACATTTTTTTAGGAAATCTAGATACTGAACACTTTATATCTTTGACCTAGACCTTAAATACATCTTATTGTTCTGTAAGCATGTATAAATAGAAGCATTCGCGATAAAAGTTTATAAACATGACAATATTATGAAGATGTGTCCGGGGAATCCTCTCTTATCAATAAATTTTCATATATAAACATCTGCCGAGATGTGAAAACATCATTCTACATCTGTATTTATTCGAAGAAGAACGAGTTTAAATACAAGTCAATATGTTTTCTACAAAGTTACTCTTGACTGCAATTCTGCTGGTCGGTGCAAGCGCTAGACACGTTCAATGGGAGGATGTTCCTCATGGAATACACGAAGAGTATATACATCCAGTATACGATGTAGACGAAGATGTCTACTATCAACATCCAAGTTATTTGACAAACGCAAGAGTTCGTCGTCAAGCACAAGGTAGTCTCACACTCAACAGTGATGGCAGTACTGGACTGGGAGCTAAAGTACCACTCGTTGGTAATGATAAGAATATGCTGAGTGCCCTCGGCAGTGTTGGTCTCGACAATCACATGAACACAGCTTCTAAAGGCTTTGGATTAGCTCTTGATAATGTGTAAGTATTAACTATTTTTTAACTTTAAGGTTCATTTTTAATAAAATTTACTCTTAATATATCCGTATATTTTAATATAGCCCGACTTTCTGAGGGTATGCATTTAGTATCATCAAACCATTCACACTCACTTCAGTTTCTTCGCGGTATGCAGCGGTCTTGCAAATATCCATGAGCGGCAGTAACACTTACCATCAAGTGTACTGTTTGCTGGTTTGCCACCGTTAGCAATAAAAAAAAATTATAGAGAGTACTCCTAAAGACAACCCAGAACATAAATTCTATACCAAATTTAATAAAAGTTTATTTTATTTCAGTAATGGCCATGGTTTATCTGTAATGAAGGAGACGATTCCCGGCTTCGGTTCTAAGTTGACTGGTGCCGGTCACGCCACTCTGTTCCAAAATGCTAACCACAATGTTGGGGCAAACGCCTTCGTAACCAGAAATATGCCCAACTTCCCCAACGTACCTAATTTCAACACTGTTGGCGGAGGACTCGACTATATGTACAAGTGAGTATTCAATCATAGCCATTTTATATAAAAGTCCTTTTGAAACTAATTAATAGATTTTATTCAACTTGTGTCAGCTCACACACGACCCGCTGCTGGACTTGAACCTCCTTCCTGATAGGAGGGAAATTGACCTACTATACTAGTCAGATATGAAGAATATGGAATATTATATAAATCATGAATACTAAGAAATCAAACATGAAAAATCTTTCCTCATAACTAATAATTCTACGTGTTTCAGGAACAAGGTCGGTGCTTCTTTGGGTATGGCAAATACTCCTTTCCTTAACCGCCACGACTACTCAGCAATGGGCAACCTCAATCTCTTCCGTAATCCTACAAGCACTGTCGACTTCAGCGCTGGCTTCAAGAAATTCGAAACACCATTCATGAACAGTGGCTGGAAACCGAACTTCGGGCTCTCATTTGGCAGATCTTTCTAAAACTGTATTAGTTTAAGTGCAGATTGTAAATAAATTATATAATCGTACTAATATTATCTAGTCTCACTATAAATATACATAGTTTTAAATATGTGACATTTTATTTTATTACATACTAGCAACCCGCCCTCGCTTCACTGCGATTTCAGTCACCTTACCCGCGTAGTTCCCGTTCCCGTGGGAATACGAGGATAAAATATAGCCTGTGTTACTCCCTGATATTATAGCTTTCCATTGGTGAAAGACTTTTTGACAACGGTTCGGTGGTTTAAACATGAAAGCGTAACACACAAACAAACTTACTCTCGCATTTATAATACTAGTAAGTAAGGTTACGAACTAATTAGTTGTCTCGTCTCAGCTCATACATGTCCCACTGTTGGGCTCGAGCCTCCTTCCAATAGGAGGGAAATAGACCTACTATACCAGGCTGGACAGACATATTGGTACAGAGTTTTATTTCGCGTTTTCCTTTTCTTGCACTGATATTATATGCATATTATATCCCTTAATCATCTTTTACGACATGCAAGACAAGGAGTGATGAATTGTATTCTTACTCCGTCACCATACGGAGTAAACTAATTATACTAACATATTATTACTTTCAGTGTGGTAAAGGAGTATGAATACAATTCACCACCCCTTCTCCGTGGGTGTCGAAAAAGACGACTAAGGGCCTAAACATGCATATAACAAAAGGAGGAAAACTCGAACTAAAACCCTATAGCAAAACATCTGACTTCGCAGTATAGTAAGTAGGTCAATTGCCCCTCTTATTGTGGAGGACGTTAATGCCCAATAGTAGGACATATATGAGCTGAAATGATAATGATGATAATTGTTACAGCAATGTGTTTTCGTGTGGTGACGAAGTAAAATTTAAATTCACACCCCTCTCTTGCTTCAAGGGTAACATAAAGGACGGCTAAGGTATAGCGGTATATTTGTATATCTTCTTCTTCATCATCTTTGCATAATAGGGAAAACTTAAACTAAAACACTACACCACAGACACGTCTGACCAACCTAATACAGTAGGTTAGTTTCCCTTCCATTATGGAGGAGGGTCAAGCCGGGACGTAATTATACTTATTAACATAACTTTCAGTGTGGTGAAGGAGTATGAATACAAATCACCACCCCCTCTCCGTGGGTGTCGTAAAAGACGACTAAGGGCCTAAACATGCATATAACAACAGACAATAGAAATAGACGGACAGAACTATAACAGACGAGATAAAGATGATGAAGAGTGTGTGCCTATTTGTTTTATAATACAAATATGTAAGCATATTTAAATTAATCGCCATAAATAATTAAAATATTTCTTCATATAATATTTTATAGTCAATTATTGATTGAAACTCTTAAACGGGTGTATATGGAGTATGATTGCTATCAACCAGTGCCGTAAAAATTACTAAAAAATTCACAGTTACGAAATTACCAGATTCCATTGAGATATATATACTACCAAAGCGGTATTCCCCGGACCTGAGGGCCTACTCTTGAAATCAATTCTAATTTCGAATCCGATTCAATTCCAATCTCCCTAAACTTATATTTAGTATCTACTCTTGAACAAAATCGAGAATAAATTCTTCGCGTTTGCCGTTGGTAGTTTCACCAAATGTGCCGTATTTTCTTACTTTAAATTAATAACGTTATCGAACTCGGATCACCACAAAGACGCTTTCTTGAAATTGTGCAACATTAACGATTTTAAACTACGTCAAAAGCACGTTGGGAGTAGCAAATATTTGACTTAATGGACGAGAGTCGAATTCATTTAGTTTAAAAAAATTCCACCAAATTTGATACCAATCGTGCGCTAGTGTCGCTTTCAAGAGTACCAAATTTGCTCAAATTCGAGCTGCGATTGGATTTAGGATTGGAATCGAGAATCAAGAGTAAGCACACTGATATTATAGTACAACTTTCTTACCGCATGATCTATTTGCGAAGAGGTTATCAAGTCAAATGGTCTATAATTATAGGGAACTCGGGGTTAACTCTACACATGGTGATATAACCTATATATCTATATAAATATTGCGTTATTGCTCATGCAAGATAACAATAGGCGTGACGAAAGATTTTGAAATCCTTTGCCGTGATGTGGGCACACACTATTTACGAAAAAACCCTATATTTCGGTAATAAATTTATGTTTAAAGAAGTTTAAAACAATTTTTCCAATATTTTTTAAATATTGCGCCTAAACCGCTCGCCGGTGTCATGGCGTCGGCTGTTACGTCACGTTAAGGTAAACACGTCCTTGTGTCTATGTGTAGCGAAGAAAGTAAGCAAAACATTAAATTAATTCTTGTGATAAAAATGAATTCCAAAGTTTATAAGTGGTGTGCGGTACCTCAGTGCAAAAGTACATCAATAAAAACACCCAACAAAGTATTTGTACATGTTCCTAACAAGAAAATAATAAGAGTTAAGTGGTTAAAGCTCGCAAAGCTGTGAGGGAGCTAACCTCAAGAATAAACATGACAAGTTTAACAACAATGACAAGTTTAATGTAAAAATAAGCTATAAAAATAAAATAAACTCACATCAGTTCAAAACGAGTTAGATTATATCTAAGTTGGTACTAGAGATTAGGTTACTAGAAACATGGTAGTAAAGATAAACAAAAATTTACTTACAAAGAAGTTTTTACGTTTCTAAACTCAGGCGAGCAAAATTATTTATTTGTAGCCAGGAAATCACCCAACATCAATACATCAATCCTGGGCAAATTTGAGCTGTTTGCTTTAACAAAGCTTGTTTCCATTGTAATAATCGAGTGGAGTCGATAAATCACACGTAAACAAATAAAAAATCAATCCAAATGCGTAATCACACAGTACTGAGAACAACAAACAGAGTAGTTTACCTTAACGTGACGTAATACACTGTGATTGGTGTTTCAGCCAAAATGGCCAAAATGGCTAAAGTAGCGTATTAAATTTTTTTGATATGTATTTTCCCCTAAAATCATTAATGCATCGATTCTTTTATACTGTCGTCACGCCTATTACGGCCATTGAAGTCAACTTACTGTACGGTGTCTGTTACTGGTTCGCTCAAAATTTGTGAGCTATCACACGACTGGTTGTCCCTATCTTGCCTGGCTGTCATCCTGTACGAGAGAAATCTTCTTATTTGCCATTGAAAACCCAAGTTGTAATATATTTTCATAAATGTCTTTCGGACCTTTTAAAAAGAGCTTAATTAAAAATTTCAAATTGTTCATATGAGCAGCTCCTCATTTAGTCAATTTTTCGTTGTTTTAACTAAACAGTTACAACTTTTTTGGTGCTATAACTACAATTGTCAAGTGTGTATGCCTAATGAATTATGTTATTTTGACTGTGGTTTGCGTTTGTAGCATATGGTCACGCACATAGAAAGATCTGCTTGCGGTAGCCGCGTAGACCGAGTCACTCCCACGGAAGATTCCCCGGGCGATAGTTACGTAAACTGAATCACTTTCGTCGTGGTTGATCGCAGCGATGGCTACTCTAATAGTTAACTCATGATCTGGAGTCGCTTATGGAATCTGGTCCAATCATAATCGTTGTAATTATATTTGTGAATTGTATTACATGTCTTGTGGTTCGATGAGCTGGAGAAATTACTAAAAAATAATTATTTAAATAATGGACAAGCCCGCTAAGTTACTTGCGGCATCTTCTCAGTAGCCGTCGCGTTTCGGTTCGGTGGTAGTTTATTGGATAAATTTAAGTTAATAATGTTAAAATTGACAATATATTAGTCCCCTCGCGGCGTTTATAAATATTAATTGATTTGTATTTTAATGGTTATTATTTTACATTTCATACTTTTTTAATAATATCTAGAAAATTCAGGCATAAAGTTGAATTAAAAAGATCAGTAGACATATTCAGATCGTAAAAAAATATTAATAGTGATAATAGACTCAATAATACCAAAGATTTTAAAATTATTTTGGCGGATTTTATCGCGTTTGTATTCGATTGTTGATTGCTCGACGTTTTGAAACACTTTTCAGCGTTCATGGTCACGGAAGAATCAAAATGTTTCACGTCCAACAAGTCATTATTATTACGGAGTCAACAACATTAATAAGTCATTTGAATCTTCCTACTGATCGCCAATCCCCTCCACAGTGGTTGAAAATTGTACCCAACTACCACGCTACCCAGACGGATTGATGATCATCATCATTATCTCAGCCCATATAAGTCCCACTGTAGGGTTGCCTCTTCCACAATAGGAAGGAAATCTACCTACTATGCCACGCTGGCCAGACGTATTGGTATAGGATTTTACGTCAAGTTTTTCTTCTCCAGCATGGATAATATTTGTATATTATGTTCCTTAGTCGTTTTATACGACACCCACGGGTAAGAGAGGGGGTGGTGAATTGTATTCTTACTCCGTCACCACACGGAGATGTAAGGACGGGTTGACATATTATTATGAATAAAAAAAACACAAGTCCACTGTGTTTCTTGCCGGATCTTCTCAGTGCGGTCGCGTTCCGATCCGGTAGTAATGTAAGGTAAAATGTGAAAAAATGACCATATGTAAGTGCCCCCGCGGGGTTTATGCATAATAAAGGATTTGAATTTGAATTTATTTATTTCGGATTTTAGTGCGATGATTTTATCTACGTAAATATCTTAGTAAATGTCTTACTCCATGTGTAGACGGAGAAATAATACAGATCACCACTGTATGATGACTGTTGTCGTAAAAGACGACTAAGGGATATAATATGCATATAACATCTATGCAAGAGAAGGAAAACTCGAAATAAAAGCCTATATCAACCTGCCTGACCAGCATGGTATAGTAAGGTCAAGTTTTCTCCTATTGTGTAGGAGGCTCGAGCCCTACAAAGGGACATATATGGGCTGAGATAATGATAATGAGATAACATATCTTAGTTATCTTTTACGACAGAGACAGTAAAAGAAGGAATTATATTTTTCATTGTAAATGAAAATGAAAATTTATTCATATAGAATCATTTTCTTCTTACACATTAAATTTGTACCAAAATGTGGGTCAGTTTAATAACTAATTTCTATAGCGGGTAGGTAATGATAAATCTCTGTAATAACGATGACTTGTTGGACGTGAGACATCTTAGTTCGCCCGTGACCATGAACACTGCAAATTCTTCGAAACGTCCGGCAATCAAAAATCAAATACAAACGCGATAAAATCCATAAAGTAGTTTTATTTACAACGTTTAATAGCGTAAACATCAGAAATTATTATATTAATTCTATTTTTTCTCGGTCATAAAAAAAATACATTACAATTTTGTTTATTGAAGATAAAAATCGAATTGCTATACATTATCTAGCTATTATATCAAAATTTTAATAGCATCAAAACACCATATTACAACAAATTAATGTCCGCGTCCTTCCATCAACGCCTCACATTATCACAAAAGGAAACATCTAAGCCTTTTCTTTGACTAAAAGGTTGTATAAAAATATTGCTGCAACACTACCAATTTATATAGACACTTCATACGCTTCAATATTTAAATACTTTTAAGGATATTAAGTCTATTTTTGCTTGTAAATATATAGTATATAGGCCAATGAACTTTGGACGATCCGATATCGCACTAAATAAAAAACCTTTAACGTCACGATAAAAATCCGCAACAAAGCCAAAAAGGTCCACGATTTTCCAAACGTTTACGCCACGAATGTGACCCCTATTACGAAGATATAAGGATCACGTTAAAAGTTACGTAAACCTAAATAAGAAAATAGTAAAGGAGTTGACTGATAAAGTGATAAATTGAATATTTTATGCATTATTTTTTATAACCCCGTTCAGCTTCAGGTTGAGATGTAAAACCATGTAGGTATACATGCATTCTATTACATAATAGATATTTAGGAAAATATGTTTGATGAAGGAAGAGGGGTTTACCAGGTAATACACCAAATTTTTCCGTGCGGTGTCGGAGTAAAAATACAATTCACCACTCCCTATCTTGCCCGTAGATATCGTAAAGGACGATTAAGCCATAAAATACGCATATAACATCTATGCAAGAGAAGGGAAACCCGAAATAAAGCCCTATACTAACCTGTCTGACCAGCATGGTATAGTTAGGTCAAGTTCCCTTCTACTATGGAGGAGGCTCGAGCCCAATAGTGGGACGTGTATTGGTCAAGAGTAAGACGATGATTGAGAATTTCTTCTTAATACAGTAGAAACTCGATTAACCGGACTAATTATTGTCGTTAGGTATTCGGATAATCGTAAAGCCGGATAATCGAATGTATGAAAAACATCCTTTGGTTTTGTGCATATGTGTAGTATGTACATATTGTTATGGGTTTATTAAAAGACCAATAATATATATCCCGCGGAGCAACGGAGTAACAATTACTAACTAAATTAATAACAAATCGCGTGCGGCAGAGATCTCGTGGGGCGCGGGCGGTACATGCCATTTCAGACACGTTCATGCTTTTATAAATTCAATTGTTAGGTACAATACGTAGGTTGCGGGTAATTCGGATAATCGCGAATCCGTATAACTGAGGGCCGGATAATCGAGTTTCTACTGTATAGATAAGACTAGGTACCACACTCCTCTCGGGGACGTCGGTCGCCGTCGCGCGGTCAGCCTCTCTGCGGGTGACAGACTAAATCCCCGGTTCAGTCACTCGCGGCCTCGACTAGGGCGGCATTAGGCGCAGATACTCGCATCTGCGCCCCGCCCGAGTCACCGGCGGCGGATTGCGTCGTCGTGGAGGCGTTCCTCCCGCACGCGCTTCACCGCCTCCTTCCGCGAGACGACTGCCTCGCAGAAGGCGGCGACCACGTCCCAGTTTCTGATGCTGCCGAGCATCTCCCTAGCGATGATCAGCAGCGTCAGGTCGGCACCGATGATTGCGACGAGATCATGGCGCCGCTCAGCCCACGCGGCACACACCTCGAGTATGTGCTGCGCCATGGTAGGCAGCAGCCTAGCAAATGGCCCATAGGTCTGTTTTTATTGTTTGCTATCAACATCAATAAAAAAAAATAATATATTTTTAGTCATAGAGATTAAATTAACTTACTATACTACCATGGTCAGTGAATTTGGTATAGGGATTATAATTAACGGGTATAAAGTACACCCAGACTCAGAACAGCAATTGATGGATCG
Organism: Lymantria dispar; assembly: GCA_032191425.1. Lineage (NCBI taxonomy): Eukaryota > Metazoa > Arthropoda > Insecta > Lepidoptera > Erebidae > Lymantria > Lymantria dispar. The sequence goes on along the minus strand of CM063465.1, from coordinate 14,225,621 downwards.
TACAAAGTATTGTCCTACATAGGAATTGAACTCATGATACTTGGAGACAGTCTTCTGTCTATAGCTGCGGGTCGATCCGTTCGGAGTATTACAACACTCTCGCAGAAAATCGACTACGTCATCGTTACTACGTCATTTATTGAGCAAGAGCACCGGAAGCTCATCTTTCTGCGTGTGTTTGGATGTGATGGCTGATAATGGTGCCTTTATTATCACCGAACATTATTGCACTCATTCAAACGCCCATCACTTTTTTCACGGTAGGCAGCATCCTAGCAAAGGATCTATAAGCGGCAGTATCTAGGATGCAAATATCGAAACCAAAAACATCGATTTATCGAAACATTGATGTATCGAAACTTCGATGTTTTCTAGATATCTATGCGATGAGCTTTTTTTTTGTTTTTTAGCTAAATTAAGCATATTTTTTACATGAAACACCAACATTTGCGTGATGTGAGGACCTTTTTCTTGCAGGCTCTGCTAAAAGTACCATACATTTTAAATCATGCAGGTAAAACATCGATGTCAAAACATCGTATAAAATAACATCGATACATCGATGTTTTACAATAATGAGCAACGATGTTTCAAAAACGTCGATGTATCGTTTGCATCCCTAGCAGTGTTATTTACCATCAGGTGTGCTGGTTGCTTGTTTGCCATCGACAGCTATAAAAAAAAATTACATTTATAAAATAAATAAGGTTTTAATATAAATATAAAGAAACTGTATGTACAAGACATTAATTAAAAAGTTTCGAACGCAGTGCAACAGTTTTTATTTTATGCAGAAATAAGTTTTGCAATATACAACGGGATAGAAAATTACAACTAAGTTAATTTCAAACTCGTCAAACTTTGTAGACTAAGTAAAACTTTGTTAGTAATAAACAAGTTTATATTCAGACTCATTTCTTATGACGATAAAATCTATCTTCTTTCTTTTCGACTCATAATGGTCCCATTGTTGGGTTCAAGCCTCCTACACAATAGAAGGGCAATTGACCTTACCGTGCCATGCTGTTGCGTCAATCAAGTTGGCTTTGTTTCGAATTTTCCTTCTCTTGCATAGATGCGTAATATGGGATATATTAGTCGTCTTTTACGACAACCACGGATAAGATAGGAAGTAGTAAATTGTAAATAGAATCTAAATACTGTTCTAAATAATAAAATTTATATACTACTTAAGTGAAGCTCAAGAGTTGAAGGTTTGGATTTTAAAACAATTTATTGCGTAAAATAGTATAACTGGCTATAGTGATGGCTGCTCTATTCATTTCAGCCTATCGCCGTCCACTGCTGGACGTAGGCCTCCCTCATGTTGCGCCACAATGAGCGGTCCTGTGCCGCCTGCATCCAACGACGCCTAGCTACTTTCACTAGGTCATCGGTCCACCTAGTGGGGGGGCGTCCTACACTGCGTCGTCCGATACGTGGTCGCCACTCGAGAACCTTTCTTCCCCAGCGGTTGTCGGTTCGTCGAGCGATGTGGCCTGCCCATTGCCACTTCAGCGTGCTAATTCTTCGTGCTATGTCGGTTACACCCGTTCTTCTGCGGATTTCCGTATTCCGGATTCTATCTCGCAGAGAAATCCCGAGCATAGCCCGCTCCATAGCACGCTGAGCGACTTTGAGCCTTGATATGAGGCCTACATTTAGGGACCACGTTTCCGTGCCGTAAGTCATCACTGGTAACACACACTGGTCAAAGACCTGTGTTTTCAGACACTGAGGTATGTTGGACGAAAAGATCCTCTTAAGTTTCCCGAACGCTGCCCAACCGAGTTGGATTCGTCGGCTGATCTCTTTCTCGAAATTGGATCTACCTAACTGGACTGTTTGTCCTAGGTAAACATAGTGATCAACAACTTCAAGAATCGCATTGCCAACTAGGACCGGTACAGGAATGACATGGACATTTGACATGACTTTCGTCTTGTCCATGTTCATTCGTAAACCCACTAGTTGGGATACCCTGCTGAGATCATTGAGCATCGTGCCAAGGTCCTCCATGGATTCTGCCATATTGACTATATCGTCCGCAAATCGAAGGTGAGTGATGTATTCGCCGTTAATGTTGATGCCGAGTCCAGTCCAGTCTAAGAGCTTGAAGACATCTTCCAGTGCAGTGGTGAACAGTTTCGGAGAGATAACATCTCCCTGTCTCACGCCTTTCTGCAACTGGATCGGTTTCGTACTCTTATCCCGGATACGGACTGACATTGTGGCGTTCCTATACAAACACTTCAGCACTTCGATATAGCGATAGTCGATTTGGCACCGCTGAAGGGACTGCAGCACCGCCCAAGTTTCGACTGAATCAAAGGCTTTCTCATAGTCCACAAACGCTAAGCACAGGGGCCGATTATACTCCTCGGTCTTTTGTATAATCTGCCGAAGCGTGAGGATATGGTCTATGGTGCTATAGCCTTTTCGGAAGCCGGCTTGTTCGGGCTCTATTTGTCGGGCTCTTGTTCGGCCGGCTGCTCTATTAGTTAACTAGTAATGGAGTGCTGCTTGTGCGATTTTGTTCAGTACAATTCACTACTTTGCCGCGGTTATTATAAACTAATAGATATGATCATCATCTCAACCCATAACGCGTCCTACTGTTGGGCTTGGATCTCCCCCATTATGGAACGGCAATTGACCTACTATAACCACGCTGGTTAGACGTGTTGGTATAGGGTTTTGTTTCGAGTCATTCTCTTGCATAGATATTATACGCATATTAAATCCCCTAGTCGTCCTTCACGACACCCACGGGCCAGATACGGGCTGGTAAATTGTATTCATACTCCATCGACACACGGAAAATTTACATATACAAAATAAATTTGGCGAGATTTAGCTCTTCGCCTATGTAAATTTAAGCCGATGTTGCGATCATAAGGTTGCAAATATATACCCGAGCTCCAATCGTATAAGGATATGTACGTAAAACGGTCGTCTATTGAATTCGGGCGAAGGGTCCAAAGGTTCTAAAGTACAGGCCTATTTATTTTGATCTCAAGTGACATTCTGTAAATCGTTCGTGAAATGTTAAATTTTTAGACCTTTTGCTGCGAAATAAATGTTACTAAAGTGAAATTTATGGAACTATTCGTCTTTCTGAATTAATTGAACAGCTATTTTAATTTACATCCATTTTAAAAAGGGATAATGAAAATTATCATCACCTTTAACCTAATGACTCAGGTTTTTACGACTATCACGTAAGGGGTGGCGACACATTGTTTTCTTAACACCAAGTTTAAAATAAAGATGAAAAGTCCACAAAGCAATTTAGATATTCAAAAGAATCTCAACGATGTGTAATGTAAATACTGTTTTATTAAAAGCTTTTATTTAACTTGCCCTGTTTGTATGGGATAAATCTTACGAGTTAAATTAGAACCACTTTCTGTCGTTAGATTAGGTTGAAATTTGATTTACTTACCTAACTTCGGTGACAATGCAATATTATGGCACCATGAAACTGGTCGGCAGGTCGCTATAGGAACTCCTAAACTAAACAAGATAAAACCGTCGAGTTTGGACTCGTTTGAATAGTCTTGATAAGCACTCTTGTGCTACATGACAGCCTTTTCTTCGATTTAGAGCATTTATATATAAGCTTGTTTTTTATTTTTTTTTAATCAATATTTTATTTTTATTTTAGTTTCTAAGTCGACGGGAGCTGTCGACGGTAGTCATGGTGACGGTGTAAGACTACAATTAACCACTCCCTTTCTTTCCCGTGAGAAAATATAATAGTAATATAGTAATAATCCTTACTAATATTATAAATGCGAAAGTAAGTTTGTTTGTTTGTTTGTTCGTTATGCTTTCACGCTTAAACCGCTTTACCGATTTCAAAAATTCTTTCACCAATAAAGAAAGCTATAATATCAGGGAGTAACAGAGGCTATATTTTATCCCGGTATTCCCACGGGAAAGGGAACCACGCGGGTAAAACGACTGAAACCTAAGCGAAGCAAAAGCGATTGCTAGTAGTAAAATAAAAAACGACTAAAAGATATGGATATGCAGATATTATCTATGCAAGAGAAGGAAAGTCGTCATAAAATCCTATGCCAACACGACTGACTAGCGCGGTATAGTATTGATTTCTGATGTTTACGCAAAGATTACACATCTTTACTAATATTATAAATGCGCAAGTAACCTTGATTGTTTGTTACACTTTCACGCTTAAACCACCTATCGGATTAGAAAAATTCTTTAACCAATGGAAAGCTATGATGTCAGGGAGTAACATAGGCTATATTATAGCCCGGTATTCCCACGGGAACGGAAACTACGCGGGTAAGGCGAATGAAACCAAAGCGAAGCGAGGGCGGATTGCTAGCTTAAAATAAAACTAAACGAGTAATACAATTTTAAAGATTTTAGTGTTCGAAACGTCAGGCAATTAAAAAATCAAATACAAAGGTGATGAAATCGGTAAAGTACTTTTATTTAAAAAGTGGTATAGCCGATCAATATCCGTCCCATTGCGGAAGAGGCGCGAGCTTAACAGTGGAACTTATGTGGTTTTAGATGAGATGAGATTTAAATCTCATATATAGTAATCATTTTTGTCCGCAAATATTTTTTATGAGTAGCCTATTATGACAATAAATAACTAAAACCGCAAAAAAAAAACAAATTCGGACATGATTTTCTTTTTTTTAAGTGAAACTTCTTTGCGTGCATGATGGTAATTTTTTTACGGATGAAACGCAATTTAGCGTCACGAAGATGTGCAGCGTTTTTGTCGAAGAAGAGGGAGAGAGCGATTGAGACCGATTGAGAGAGAATGAGAAAAGGCGAACATAGCACGAAGCACAGCCATGGGGCGAGAGTAGGGAGCAAGCGAGTGAGAAAGATCGAGAGATTTTTTAATTATTTATTTTGTTATTTTTTTTTCTTTTTTTTTTCGATACTGATAAAAACACATGGAACCAAAGAAATTTCACTTTTGATATGCGTACTTAGTACTCACGCATTTTTTTTTAAAAATGCAACATTATGTATTTTGCAGCTTTTACTCTGTTGATAGATCAGATCAGTCAGTCAGAACAAACACTTAATAAAATAAATAGAGCATATCACACTGGGAAGCAAGTACAATGGGAAGAAATTAGACCTACTATACCATGCTGGTCAGAAATGTTGGTTTGAGTTTCATTTCGAGTTTTGCTTCTCATGCACAGGTGTTATGTGCATATTATATCCCATAGTCTTCTTATACGACATCCACGGGCAAGATAGGGAGTGGTGAATTGTATTCTTTTTTCGATCATCACACGGAAAAATCAAGTATACATAAAATCGATGGCTCCTACGAATAGTGAGTCATCTGAAAAATTCCAATTTTACAGGGGAGCGTGTCAAAGATAAAATGTTTACATTTTTTCAAATTCTTGTTCTAGGATTTTTAAGTTTTTGTATTGATTACGACGTGATTCATTTGACATTTAAATAGTTAACAGGATCAAACCATTCTTTATAGAGGTCAAACATCTTAGGAAACGACAAGGATCCATCCAAATATTTACGATTTGTATCTTTGCGGGTGTAATGAGCTTCCACGTATGAAGAAGCTTCAATGATTTTCTGCAATGAATTTTTTTATTTTTATGATCGAGATTGATAAATAAGGTTATTTTTTTATCATTTCATCAAAAAAGTTAAAATACCTAGAAATTTTAGTTGACTCACTATACTTAGGAGCCATCGAAATAATTACGCAAATGACAATAAAAAATCATTCGTAAATAATTTAAACACAACTTTTGTATGGTCCATTTCAACAATGAACTCATGGCAGTTAATTATAATAACAAAAACATCATAGCATGTTTGAAATTTGAAAATGACCAAAGTTTTATACAAAACGTTATGAACAAATCCATCTGAGAGTCACATTGTGAGAAACAATTGGGAATGTAACGTAAATTATCCGACGTTTTCATTTTAAACGACCTTTTAAGCGATTAACTGGACCGCTAGGGGTGCGCCCCAAAAGTACTTGAATAACTTGTATAGATATATTGTTATTATTTTAGGGTCGACAGCTTGAATTAATAAATTAATTTAATGAGGTTGCCGGGTATTGCTATAATTTAAAATTTATTACATACAATGACATTTTGTAATATCAATACTGTAAAACGTACTTTCTTTTAATCGGCTAAAGCGCAACAATGTATATTTTTATGAAAATTTCTATTGGTTTGATTGGATGAGAAGGAATTTCATGAAAGTCACCTTCTTCTTCTTTTGTATTGATAATAAGCTGCAATAATATAGGCTATTGGTGTCAGTGTGAAGTTTTAATATTCTTCTTAATACGTCTATGATTATATGATTATATGATTATACGTATATTAGGTGCTGACAACCAAATCAATAGTTGCCCTGGGAATTTTGTAGGACATTAAAATGCACACAATTCACTATTAAATGCTATTCACTAAAAATTTTTATGAATATAAAATACATATATAATATTTTCATAAATATAAAATGCCAGCAAAATTATTCAATACTAGCAACCCGCGCTCTCTTCGCTTCGGTTTCAGTCATCTTACCCGCGTAGCTCCCGTTCCCGTGGGAATACCGGGATAAAGCTATAATATCAGGGAGTAATATGGCTATAAGCCTATGACTATATTTTAATATAGCCTTTGTTACTCCCTGGTATTATAACTTTCCATCGGCGAAAGATTTTTTAAAATCGGTTCAGTGATTTAAGCGTGAAAGCGTAACAAACAAACTTACTTTCGCATTTATAATATTAGTAAGGATAACACTCTAAAACACCAAAGTAATTAATAAAATTATAAGCGTTACATGACGTTTTGATGTACCCGTCAAAATTCCCCATATACGTTGTCATCGACATGATATCGTGACGTGTGAACGCTTACCATATATCTGTAGCTCTGTCTGTATTGATAGATGCCAAAATGAGATCATCGTAAAAAAAATTACAAATATGAATTAATAGTTTATTTACAGATCAAATAATGACTTTGAATATCGAAAAATCACAACTGTTTGTTCATAGTTTTAATTTTTCACTTCTGTCTTAATATGAGTGTTGTATTCTTACAACACAACACACATCTTAGTATGTATCTTGTATTCTTAAAACACATTATAAGCCCTAGTGTCCGTGTTGTATTCTTACAACACACGTGTTAGTGTGTGTCTTGTATTCTCAAAGCACAATACACACCCTAGAGTACGTGTTGTATTCTTACAAAAAACACACACATCTGAATATGCGTGTTGTATTCTTACAACATAACACACCTTAGTACATGTCTTGTATTCTTAAAACACAAAATACACCCTAGTGTCCGTGTTGTATTCTTACAAGAAAACACACATCTTAATATGCGTGTTGTATTCTTGAAATACAACATATATCTTAATATGCGTATTGTATTGTTCAACCGTCGCATTAAACGGGGCAAATATAAAAACATATTATCTTGTCTTAAACTCGTATACTCTAGTTAAGGTCCTATGCCATAATATGTGCTATCAAATAATTATAGCCCCTCATTAGAGGATAAGGGTTTAATATTACAGGCTTTACTAGATCACACAATGACTTGAGTAATAACGATAAAGCTTGAGGTTATGTAACCAAGATTTCTGTAACTTGCTCTTGGCGTAAGTACACATGAACATATTTATTAACGTTGCGCTTCTGAAATTGGGCATTTTGAGTCTGCAATATCTCCTAAGATAGGGCCTCGGGTTCGAGTCCCGGTTCAGCCAAAATTTTATGATCCTTTTCTTTGAAGAAAAATATCTTAAGTTACTCCTTACTGTTATCGTCAATCGAAAGCTGGCACCAAAAAATATGCTTTGGCAACATTTGTAGTTGCGTATCGTCACTCTTGAGTAGCGAAAAACGGATATAAATAGACGGTCTCAAATGAGTAGAGGGCACGGGTTGAGAGCCCTCAGTGCTCATCCACCAGTCCGGGTAAAGTTGTCACAGCCATCTGATGCTAACAACTAAGTCACACACAAAAAAAAAAAAAGAGGGAGGGCATTTGGTGGTGACACATAGTTCAGAGTCAACAAAAGCAAACAGGAAGAATATTTATCCAAATATCCATTGCAAGTGCCTATTAAGATTGTTACTAAGTAGGTATTTATGAAAATGTAATTGTGGAGACATGCGTACGAATGTTGTGTGTACATGACTGGATTAAGTTAACGCTTATATTATATACCTGTTAATATTATATCAATAAAAGGCAATCAGATAAAAAAAAACCTTTTTAGGCATAAGTATCATGCAAATAACCGTGTGAGAATGAAAGAAAGGAACTATAACACTTCACTTTTATTTATTTGTATAGACAGTGATCATCTAGACTTCCCGTGATGGAAATTTGATTTATTATAAACTTGACCGAATTTTTCGTACTCGAAAACTCGAAACAAAACCCTATCCCCCTCCACAATGATGCTCGCCGACATTTATCGGCGGGTGTCGGAGACGCGCGGCCACGGCGGCATGGTCTCCATCAAAGAGATCACCGCCTGGCGGGTCGACGCCCGTTGAGAAGTCATTGCCCATTGGGCAGTCCGGCTGGAGAGTCCTCGGTACGGTGTCAGGACCGTCGAGGCCCTCCGGCCGGTGCTGATGGAGTGGTTGGAGCGGACACATGGGGTGCTTTCCTTCCGACTGGTGCAGGTGCTGACGGGGCACGGTTGCTTCGGGAAGTACCTGCACAAGATTGTCAGGAGGGAGAGCACACCGTCCTGCCACCACTGCAGTTGCGACGAGGACACGGCGCAGCACACGCTCGAGGAGTGTGCTGCATGGGAGGGGGATCGCCGTGAACTCGTCGCAATTATCGGTGCTGACCTGGCGCTGCCGACCATCGCCAGGGAGATGCTCGACAGCGTCAGGAACTGGGACGCGGTCGCCGCCTTCTGTGAGGCCGTAATCTCACGGAAGGAGGCGGCGGATCGTGTGCGAGTAGAGCTCCTATTCGGCGACACGTTCCGCCGCCGGCGACTCGGGCGGCGCAGGCGCGAGTATCTGCGCCTAATGCCGCCCTAGCCGAGGCCGCGGGTGATCGGACCGGGGAATTGTCCGTCACCCGCAGAGAAGCTGACCGCGTGACGGTGACCGACGTCCCAGTACGTCAAGAGGTGAGAGGTTACCCGAAAGAGTATTCCGTCGGGCCGACCACTGATGACAAGTCACATCTGCTCCGGTGGTCGGCCCAACAACGAGGTGACGTAGGTACGGGTGGGTTATGGGCCCGCGCGCCGTCCTTTCATCGCCCCGGACGGACTGGACCGCGCGTGCGCTTACCATAGCCCACCCATAAAAAAAAAAAAAAAAAAAAACCCCTCCACAATGATGCTCGCCGACATTTATCGGCGGGTGTCGGAGACGCGCGCCCGCGGCGGCATGGTCTCCATCAAAGAGATCACCGCCTGGTGGGTCGACGCCCGCCGAGAAGTCATTGCCCGTTGGGCAGTCCGACTGGAGAGTCCTCGGTACGGTGTCAGGACTGTCGAGGCCCTCCGGCCGGTGCTGATGGAGTGGTTGGAGCGGACGCACGGGGTGCTTTCCTTCCGACTGGTGCAGGTGCTGACGGGGCACGGTTACTTCGGGAAGTATCTGTACAAGATTGTCAGGAGGGAGAGCACACCGTCCTACCACCACTGCAGTTGCGACGAGGACACGGCGCAGCACACGCTCGAGGAGTGTGCTGCATGGGAGGGGGATCGCCGTGAACTCGTCGCAATTATCGTCGCCGACCTGGCGCTGCCGACCATCGCCAGGGAGATGCTCGACAGCGTCAGGAACTGGGATGCGGTCGCCGCCTTCTGTGAGGCCGTAATCTCACGGAAGGAGGCGGCGGATCGTGTGCGAGTAGAGCTCCTACTCGGCGACACGTTCCGCCGCCGGCGACTCGGGCGGCGCAGGCGCGAGTATCTGCGCCTAATGCCGCCCTAGCCGAGGCCGCGGGTGATCGGACCGGGGAATTGTCCGTCACCTGCGGAGAGGCTGACCGCGCGACGGTGACCGACGTCCCAGGACGTCGAGAGGTGAGGTTACCCGAAAGGGTATTCCGTTGGGCCGACCACTGACGACAAGTCACATCTGCTCCGGTGGTCGGCCCAACAACGAGGTGACGTGGGTACGGGTGGGTTATGGGCCCGCGCGCCGTCCTTTCATTGCCCCGGACGGACTGGACCGCGCGTGCGCTTACCATAGCCCACCAATAAAAAAATGAAAAAATCCCCCTCCACAATGGGAGGGAAATTGAGCTACTATACCATACTGGTCAGACAGGTTGATATAGTGTTTTGTATCGAGTTTTCCTTCTCTTGCATAAATGTTATAAGCGTATTAGTCGTCTTTTACGACATCCACGAGCAAGATGGGGGACTGATGAATTGTGTTCCGTTACCACGCGGTTTTTTTATAGGTATTTAGATTCAGTGAAAGTTATTTCTAAACTATTTCCTGATAGCCCTGCGTAACATTGTCATTAGATTAGTGACAACCTTTAGTAATGGACTCGTTTAAAAAGCTTTGGCCCTGCGTTTTAAATGGGATTAAAAGGAACAAGCGGCTAAATGAAACTGAGGGAACGGTTTTCAAAACCAATGGAGGGTTAACTATGTAACTGTAATCTAAACACTATTTTCTAAATACTGTATGCATAGATAAGAGTCGTAAATGTCTTCTATTAGAATACAATATACTTCCAGGCTATGCTCACTAACTCGATACCAGTGATCGGCCCAATGCTAAAGGGTAGGCAATACGGTTATGGAGCTGTGCGCCACCCGTTGCCACCCCGGACGGAACGAAGCAGCGTGCGTCCAAACCATACGCGGTACAAAAAAGCGAAAATTCACTACATTCCAATTAACATCATTAATTTATTAACAATATATTGCACAGATGGCCCAGTGGTTAAGATACCGTCCTACTATGTCAGTGTCACGGGTTCGATGTCCACGTAGTGCAATATTTTGGGTGATCCACAAATTGTTGTTCTGAATCTGGTTATTATTAGTGTCCGTTAAATTACATGTTAAGTTTACCGCATTACAAGGTTTATTTCCTTAGCGCAGAATGTGATTGCTTTTTTAAAATACACTAAACTGTGATAGTTTAGTGTAAATTAAGCGCTGGTGCTTTTTCTCCTGATGATCCTTATGTTGGCTTTATGAGTTTCGTAGAAAGTAATGGGTACACTGCATTCTTAACGTTCACCACATGTAACAAAAAGAACATGAATTATACCAGTAAAACAGTCTACACCAATATATTCTTCAAATTGAACTATGGGGCGGAGATCCTCAGCAGAAGTACCCATAACTATCCTCCTGCTCTTACTCTTCCTCCAACATAGGTGGAAATAGAGTAAAAAGATGTGGCAAACTATGTAGTTGTATTTCAACCACGTTTTTGACGCCGCGGTGGGGGATAGCCCTTTAACCAGTGGCCTCAAGACTTTGTGGAGATCGCAAATTGTAGGAAACTGCCACAGGATCGCGCTTTATTGTAAATTATGTAGGAGGCCTATATCCAGTAAAGGCCAGCAAAATGCTGAATGATAATAGTAATAGATTATGACTAAGATTTATGGCCGTTCGCATATCTGTTCGCATGCTGATGGTATCAGCATAGGCACGGTTCGGCGTAAATTACTCCAAAGTCTAAGTAAATATTCCTATGTAAGCCATACAGAACAGCTAACACTGGAGCCTTACCAGTACTTGCACGCGTAATGCCGGTCGACTTGGAAATATGAAGACGTACGTCAATGTATTAATCCACTTTTTTTTTGGGGTGCGTTACGGTCCGCACACTCCTCGTCCGCTCCGTCCGGGGCGACAGAGGGTCGTAAGCACGCACACCCGTTACCCACCCGCGCGACACGTCGCCTTCATCGTTGGGCCGACCACTGGGGCAGGTGACTTGACGTCAGTGAGTGTATTAATCCACTAAGGTAAACATGAACATCGATTTTCTTTTGCCATGCGAACTTAATAAATTACTAGACCTTTCGGGCTACTATCCGTTGTGTACGATGAGCTTCTGACCGAATTTCAGAAAGGGTGGAATTCACTAACGAAGGGGGCGTCCGTTATATCCGTTATACTATCCATCGGTTCATGAGCGTTCAGAGAAAATATGGCTAGCAATTGACCAATATGTAACCCAATTCCTTACCAGTCATGGCAATTTTAAAAGTAAATTATTCTCATTTTAAATTAGTAGTGTCACAATTTTCACCTCTACCTACGATTTTGAACAAACTTAATTTATTAGTTAATTTATAATAAGATTATTAATTATTTATGATCAAAATTATTTATTAATTATTTATGATCAAAAATAGTCATATTTTTACCACATCATCATAGCTCATATACGTCCCACTGTTGGGCTCAAGCCTCCTCCACAATAGGAGGGTAATCGAAATTGACCATGCTGGTCAAACAGATTGGTATGGGACTTGATTCAAGTTTTCCTTCTTTTGCACTGATGTTATATACGTTTCCCTCAGTCGTCTTTTACACATCCACGTGCAAGATAGGGAGTGGTGAATTGTATCATATAAACAATAAATTTTATTATACAGTATTAAATCATCTATACCAATAAATAAAATCGGAGTGTCTGTTTGTAATGTCAAAATAATAGGTTTTTTTTCATGCTCACACGGTTATTTGCACGACACCTATGCCTAAAATACAAATTAAAAAATTTTTGTCTGTCTATCTGTCTATCTGTCTGTCTGTCTATCTGTTTGTTCCGAGTAATCTTCAAAACGGCTGGACCGATTTCAAAAATTCTTTCACCAATGGAAAGCTATAATATCAGGGCGTAAACTAGGCTATATTTTATCCCGGTATTCTCACGGGAACGGGAACTACGCGGGTAAAACGACTAAAACCGAAGCGAAGCGAGGGCGGGTTGCTAGTATTACATATTTGTATAATTTTTTATGGGATTAATACCTCCACACGTTTCCATCACTGTAACTCCTATAAGCCAGGATCCACAATGGTCTCCGTATAAGACACCGAGGTTTGACCTTCATGAAGTCACGGAAAAAGGTTTTATTTGTCTTGGGACCCGCAATATATTTAATTAGAAAAGAAAAAGAGGAGAAGTTGGAAAGATTCCACTTTCCTTTCCACTTTCCGCGGAAGACATGAACCAAAGTTGGTTAATAAGCCAGTAAATAAGACTATGTACAACTACGTTAAACGCAGCGGTGCAGCACCACAGATTGAATAGAGCTTAATAGACCTATTTGTGAGCTTTAGGTTTGGTTACAGTAGTAAAAACTCTTTCTCGAGTTGCTACAAGGTCCGTATAGTATACTACCCCAGACGTGACTTGCAGACTGTCTAGCATGAGGTCCCGCTCGTTACGCCAGAGAATGCACTCTCAAAGAATGTGGTGAGTTGTTTGTTCAAAATCGGAGTTTGAGGTCAAAAGTTTACAATATGGTAAAGGTACTTGTAAAAGGTAATATGTGTTTATATCATTATCTTTATTGAATAAATAATGCAAATATCAAGTTTTTATCTGTCAGTTTCTATATAATTTTCATTATATAACTTAAAGTATGCCCCAAGAGGCTTACAAACTTAACCATAATTCTACTAACATTATTTAAGCATTAGAAGACTTTCAAGTAATCCACTTCTGAAGTCAAGAATTTTATTTTCACAATTCATGAGGGCAAGCCTTACAAAGTTTCTTACTTAAGAAAGAAAACAGAACTATTAAGACATTCATTTATGTGTCTGCGCTTGGTTTCACATTTTTAGAATTGTTTTTTTACTTCTCTATTTATTTTTTATTGTGAAAGCCTTCTATAAGAAAGCATTGCGACTATTATTTAAGATATCTGCCAATAAGGAGCCAGTAAGGAATAATAATAATAAAACCCTCTGAGCCAGTCGTTATCTCACCATGAGACTAACGCAAAACTCGGAGGAACATTATATGGCTCTCTAAATTCTTTTGATATAAAAAAAAAATGTATCACAAGATTTATAGGAAAGCCAATAAACCGCAGGGCAGCTTGTGGCGTGCTGAATATGAGTGGCGACACTGCGGTCCTGAGTGCCCCAGAGAGTTGGCCAAGGCCTCGTATCCAGCTGGCCTTTATTGGCTGGCTGGAGTGGAAACCGAAGAGTGCCCGCAGGATTCTCAACTCTGGCTTGCCTTAAACGGCTGGTCAGAGAGGGGTTGCCAGAGCTATATGCTCGGGGGTGGAAGTGTCATTTTCAAGGGCATAACTACGGGGAAACCACTGCGATGGTGAAACCGGCGCCGCACCGCTCGACACCCCAAGCCACTTGCACCAATGTTGCCCTCCTGTTGCCCGTATAGCCTGTGTGCCTGTGGCGACCGTTTGGGGGGGCCCATTCAGTGAGTTGGCGAGTCACCGTCTGCCAAAGTTCAAGACGATAAAGGTATTGAAGGCAGACGACAGTTTTTCAGTCAATCATCATCATCATCTTGCTCTTATCCCAATTACTTGGGGTCGACGCAATATGTCATCTGTTTTGACATATTGCAAAAAGTTTCGGCAATGACTTTTATGACCGGCCGCCTGCTTGACGTCAACCCTCCTTGGGAATGTAATCGTTGACCCAAATGGTACCAGATGGAGTTGGTCCGGGTCAATCTAGGGGCTCTTAGTCGTCTTTTACGACACCCACGAGCAAAGCAAGAGTTGGTAGTATTCGAAGCCGCTACCACACAGCACAGTTTTTCAGTCAATAGTTTCATTTAATCCAATCCATCAAACCTCACAACCCCATAATCATATATTAGATACCATCATCAACAATAGTTTTACACCTACCGTTGGCAGTCCACGTGTGTTATGTGCAGACGTGGAGTGTTATCGGTAGACGTCCCATCCCATTTTTAGATTAAATTTCTCCAAAGGCCTCTGCGTGTTGGATCTATATCCCCATGTAAGCCTTTCAAAGGACCGGGTATCTTCCCTAGGAAGATCCCGTGAACAAGGAGATACATAATAATAATAATCTTTATTGTACCATTAACCTTCACAAATTTGTTTGCAAGCTCTGACTCCCAAACTAGCATAGGCTGTGTGTTGGGAACCAGTTCCATCTCAGTAATAAGTTAATTATATAATAAATTATTAAATAGCCACAATGGTTAATATATATTGATATTGCATGGTTGTGTGTATGTAAGTGATATGCGCGAGCACGTTTGTGTGGGTGCGTGCGTGTGTGTTTATCTGTACGATGCATGTGTGCGTGTGTGTGTAATGTTTATTTTGATTTTATTTTACAATTTCAAATAGTTTTTCAGTGTCATTATGAATGGAATGAAAAGTCGTATCGCTTGAGTCTCTGATTCATCCATTAATCAGCATATGGAATGCTTATGCAAGACCGCTGATGGTCATAGGCCTGTCTGAACAGTACACTCACTGAAATGAATGTACGTTTAATAAAATGTGCAGATTTTTTTTGGGTTGAGCTGTTCAGCGCATCCGCCACCTGGCTCTGTCCGGGGCGGCGCGCGGCCCCATAACCAACCGTAGCACGTCGCCTTCGTCGTCGACGGAATACCCTGATAGGGTACCCTCTCCTGTCGACATCCTTTTTCCGGGACGTCTCTGTCTCTCTGAGGCGGTCAGCCTCTCTGCGGGAGACGGACTAGAATCCCCGATCCGGTCACCCGCGGCATAATCTTCAGATGAGGGGGAAAATTGACCATCTATACTACGCTGATCAGGCTGGTTGGTATAGCGTATTTCAAGTTTTTCCTTCTCTTGCATAGTCATATGTAGAAAATATTCCTATTAATATTAAAGAGGGGGGTGGTGAATGGTATTCCTACTCAGTCACTACACAGGGAAGAAAATATTGAATATTAATCAATAAATTTGTCACCAGACCTGCTATACCACCCTGGTTAGACGTATTGGTATAGGGATTTATATCGAGTTTTCCCTCGCTTCATCATTCATCATTTTGGCTCATATACGTTCCACTGCTGGGCTCGAGCCTCTTTCATAATAAGAGGGGCATTGACCATATACCACGCTAGTCAGACAGGTGGGTATAGGGTTTTGTTTCGAGTTTTCCATCTCTGTCATAGATGTCATATGCGTAACATATCCCTTAGTCGTTCACAACACCCACGACTATAAGAGGGGGTGGTAAATTGTATTCTTACTCCGTCACCACACGGAAAGTATAGATTTCCTCGCTTGCATAGTTATTACCTGCATATCATAATTCCTTAGTCATCTTTTAGGACACTCAAGGGCAAAAAAGGGGGTGGTGAATTGTATTTTTGCTCCCTTATCACACGGACAGTGTTGAGTAATATGTGTTTTAAATATACTCTGGAGGTTTTTCGTGGACAGTTGCTTACGGAGCGTGACAGTGATCTTATGTGTACCAGCTCAGGCATCAGGCGCAGATAGTCGCGCCTGCGCCGCCCCAGTCGAGTTCGCGTTGTCGAGGAGCCGCTCCTCGCGCACGCGCTCCGCCGCCTCCTTCCACGAGACTACTGCCTAGCAGAAGGCTACGACCGCGTCCCAGTCCCAAGTCGGCACCGATGTTTGCGACGAGTTCACGACGCTGCTCTGCCCAAGCGGCACAAACCTCGAGCGTATGCTACGCCGTGTTCTCGTTGCAATCGCAGTGGTGTACTCTCCCTCCTAAGGACCATGTACAGATATTTGGCAAAGCATCCATGCCCCGTCAAAATCTGCACCAGTCGGAAGGAGAGCACCCCGTGCCGCCGTTTTAGCCACTGCATTAGCACCGGCTGGAAGGCCTCCACGGTCCGCACACCGAACCGAAACCTATCCAGCCGGAACATATACTACACCTACTGGACTACTATATTCCCGCTTTACTGGCGAGTAAGTGATCGCAAATTGCAAATGTGTGTCCTACTTTTTCGTGTGATAAGTAAAAAACACAATTTACTACCCTCTTTCTTGCCCGTTGGTGTCGAAAAGACGACCCCGTACCGTTTGCTCATTTGCACCGTCTGCAATAGAAAAAATTATTTTATTCGCACTTCATTGAGAAAGTGGAAGATGAAACGTTGAATAATGTTTATGTCGAAAATCTATATCTATATCTACACAATCTATATTCTATATTAATATAGAAAACTGAAGAGTTTGTTTGTTTGAACCCGCTAATCTCAGGTACTACTGGTCCGATTTGTAAAATGCTTTCAGTGTTAGATAGTCCACTTATCGAGAAAAACTATAGGCTATAGCTAAGACCAACAGGAGCGGAGCACCAACGAAAAATGTTTCAAAATCGGAGTTTTTTTTCCTTTTAAGAGCTCCTGCTGCGTAAACGATAAAATTTTCGCAAAAATCATGTCTGACAGAATCGTATCATTAAAAATATTTTCACCTTCTACGTTTCTTAGGTTAAAGTTAGCGTTCCGACCACTGAGGACAAGGAACTCTGCACTGATGGTCGGCTCAACGACGACAGCGACGTGGGTACGGGTGGGTTATGGACCCGCGCGCCGCCCTTTCAACGCTCCGGAGGGAACGGACCGCGTGTGTGCCCACCTTGTGCCCACCCATAAAAAAAAGTTAAAGTTAGCGTTAGCCCAAAGTATTTATACCACGCGGACAAAGTCGCGATCAGAAGCTAGTCTAAAATAAAACTTTTTTAATTACATCACCGGATCATATTAATTATGACAACCAACATATACGAACGTGAATTGAAATACGAGATTTTTCTAATACAAAACACAATTAAAACAGAAGATTAATATTCCATGTACATTCTAAAATTTCATTACCTACAATCCACAATGTTGTAAAGTAATAACTAGATAGAACTTTTGCAATAAGAGTGTTGAACAAAACGCTCAAGAAGATAGCACAAATATGAGGAAACTTCCTCCTGTTTATGCTCGAGTGTAAACTTGAGTGTTTGTTTTAACAAGGGCTTGTCTCTTAAGTGTTGGGATAAACAATCATATAAGTACACAGATGTTATAAAACTGCTTAGGTGTTACTTAGTCTATGTTGAATAACGGATTTTCTTATTGAAGTAATAAAAAGTCAGTTTTCGTGTAGTGACGAAGTAAGAATACTTAAATAAGGCTAGAAAAACTCTGCTATGTCGAATGACGTATTTAACTATTGAAAAAAATCAAAGATGCCCTATAGCGACGGAGTAAGAATACCATTCACCATCTGGGTAAACCATGTGTGTCGTAAAAGACGATTAACCCCTCAGGCGCCAAACATCGCGGCGCTCTCGAGTGCCCCACGCGCTTGGGTATATCGAAAAAAGTTCAGTGAATTTTATGATTTTACGTAAACTATTATTGTTGCTATATGACAAGGAAATATGAAATAAAATATATATTAATAGCTTTTGATTGGTTGATTTAAATAAATATACTAAAAGTAATTGCTAATTGTAAAGTATTTTTTTGGGTCAACGTGTGTCCCAAAAGCGCTTTGAGCACATTTTTTTTTTGGGTCTAATGGTGTCCCAAAAGCGCTCGAGGGGTTAAGGGATATTATAATATGCATATAACATCTATTCAAAAGAAGGAAAGCTCGAAATAAAATCCTATACTAATTAATATCAATATCCCTCTTATCAGGCCGACCACGACAGATAAGGAACTCGGGACCGGTGGTGGCCCAATGATGAAGGTATAATGCGATACGAGCTATAATGGGTTATGGGGCCCCGCGATGCCCTCCGTCGCCCCGAACTGAGCCGGACGGTGAATGCGCTGACCATAGTCTACCCAAAAAAAAAAAATAGCGTGAGTACCAAGTATGAATGTCAGAAGTGAAACTTCTTTAGTTCCATGTGAGTTTTATCAGGTTAAAAAAAAAACAAAAAAAAATAAACAAAAAAAATTAAAAAATAACAAAAAAATAATAAAAAAAGAAAAGAAATAAAAAAAAGAAAAAAAAATTAAAAAGAAAATTCCTTTCGACTCGATTTTTCTCGCTCGCTACTCTCGCCCCATGGCTGTGCTTCGTGCTATGTTCGCCCGTCGTTCTCACTCTCTCTCAATCGGTCTCAATCGCTCTCTCCCGCTTCTTCGACAAAAACGCTGCACATCATCGTGACGCTAAAATAAAAAAATTACCCTCATGCACGCAAATAAGTTTCACTTCAAAAATATCCTTGCTAATGGAGCCCAGTAGTGGGACATATACGAGCCGAGATGCTTATGAAGATGATGTAAAATTTATCAATCAACATTGCACTAACAGAGCCTGATCGTGGTGTTGGGTGGCATTCCTCAAACGATCTTTAAGAATGAAAAGTAAGAGAGTGATGACGCATTGTCTTCTCAACCCTTCACTACACAGGGAAGACAATTATAATCATCATAACAGCTCATATACGTCCGACTATAGGGCTCGAGCCTGCTCCATATTGGGAGGCAAATTGACTTACTATAGTCAGGCGGGTTGGTAGAGGGTATTTAAAGTTTTTCTACTCTTGCATAGATGTTATATGCATGTTATATCCCTTATCCCCCATTTCTTTCGTGTGGTGACGGAATAAGAATACAATTCACCACTCCCTATCTTGCCCGTGAATGTCGTAAAAGACGACTAAAGTATATAATACGTACATAACACCTGTGCAAGAGAAGATAAACTGGAAATTAAACTCTATACCAACATGTCTGATCAGCATGGTATAGTAAGGTTAATTGCCCTCCTATTATGGAGGAGACTCGAGCCCAACAGTGGGACGTATATGAGCTGAAATGATGTTAAATGATGATATCCCTTGGTCGTCTTTTACGACACCCACGGGCAAAAGAGGGAGGTCGCGATTTGTATTCTTACTCCGTCAACACACATTTTGTAAAAGAATATTGTATATTAATCACTAAATTCATCACCTGTGATCAGCAAATCCCAGCTATTTAAAAAGCAGGAAAGATTGCAGATGTACAATATTTATTTGTAAAGTTTATAATGAAATAGTCGGTTGAACAGCTCTGCGCCCCAAGAGCTCGTTATAAACAGAGATAGCCAAGTTTATGAAAATAAGTGGATGCAATCTAGTGACACACTGGGAGCGAACTTAGTATTTTGTTTAAACGTGTATTCCATGTTTTTTTTTATTACCTACTGTTAATTGCAAACAAGCATACCGCACACCTAATGGTAAGTGTTATTGCCGTTCATGGACCTTTGCTAATCCGCTTCCTATCGTAAAGAAAGTGCGTAAAATAAAGCGTGTAATGTGGCTCGGTGATATTAAAAGCATCAACCAAAATCCACCACAAGTAATTAGACGTAACCTTTAGAAATTTGAGCTTTCGGCTCCCTCGCTCATGAACGAAGTACAGTAAATATTGCTACTACTCTGACGTCGAGTTTCTGCGAGAGTTTGGTACCCAGACCGACGGGCCCATGGCTATAGACAGATGATTATCAACAGTGTGGTCCTACCAGTTATAAAATATTAAGAAGATTAGATGACGATTACCGTGGTCTCGCTTGCACGCTCGGCTCAGACAGAACGACGGAACCTGACAATTAGTCATACTTTTTTAAGCGTGCAGCCAGCGTTCATCGATTTATAAGACGTTATCACTTCAAAAAAATAGCCTCTTAAAAACATTAACTTTCTTATTACATCACCATCTTTAGCCTGCATCGCACCGCGTTTCGTTGAAGCGCGAAATGGGACGAGCAAGCTGTTAGCACTCCATCTTCTAACAAAAAGAGTAGGTAAGTACTTCTAATAACTATGATGTATCTTTTAGTTATCTTCATCATTTCGTACTAGTTTTTGAAGTACATTACGTTTGTGATTACAAACGTAACAACGTAACGTTAACTTTTTTTGTGTAGACGAAAAATTTATTGCCATTTATTATTTCATAAATTTATATCTCTATATACTAATACGAGTATATAGAGCTGAAGAGTTTGTTTGTTTGAACGCCCTACTCTCAGGAACTACTGGCACGATTTGAAAAATTCTTTCAGTGTTAGATAGCCCATTTATCGAGGAGGGCTATAAGCTATATCATTACGCTAAGACCAAGAGGAGCGGAACACCTTTGTTTTTTATTGCCAACCGTGGCAAACGAGCAAGCAGCACACCTGATGGTAAGTGAAACTGCTGCACATGGACCTTTGCAATACCAGGGGTACAGCCAGGCCGTTGCCTACTGTGAAGAAAATACTATTCTTGAACTTCGTTTAAAGAAGGACATGTCATAGCGCTCGGGAAACACAGCAGCAGGTAGTTCATTCCAGAGCTTGCACGTATGTGGGAGAAAAGATCGCTGGAAACGTACAGTTGAAGACCATAACGTTTTCAGGTGAAATGGATGAACCCTACTACGATGTCGAGTGGTACGTTGGTAGAATGATGACAGTGGTACCAAGTCAAACAGTTCCTCGGAGCACTCCCCGTGAAAGAGTCGGTAGAGTACACTGAGTGACCCAAGGTCTCTCCGCTGCTCCAGCGACTCCAATCTGTCCGTAACACTGGGATCCCGACGATTCGAATAGCCCGTCTTTGCAGGGAGTCAAGTGGTTCTAGCTGATATTTTGGTGCACCTGCCCAGAGATGTGAGCAGTACTCCACATGAGGATGGACTTGTGCTTATGCACCTATGAAGAATGTTTCAACATCGGGTTTTTTTTCTTCTGAGAGCTTCCGCGGCATAAACGGCTATTTTCGAAAAAATCATGTGTGACAGAATCGTCTTATTATAAAATATTTTCACCTTCTACGTAAACAAAGTCTTAGGTTAAAGTTAGAATCAATCATACGTAGAATGATTCAGCAATTTCGCGTACACGTTATCAGGGATAAAAATCAATAAGGTACCTTTCATGGTGGTAATATTTATTCGCACTCCATCAGCACACGGACAAAATAAAAGCAAATAAATAGACGTAAATAATTTTATTTACAATGCATAATACTCGCGTAACTACAAAAAAATCATACGTATTATGCGGACGAGACCCACTGTTAACCAAACAATTTTAACCATGGTTACGATCTCTAAGCTTTAGGTAATATAATTATGAAAATTTAAACTATAACTACTAATTTCCACCAAGATGATTTTAATATACTAGAAACGCTACAGTAGGGATGGCAATCTGAGATCGATTAATCAGAGAATCAATTTTTAGGAACAAAAAATCGATTTTATAGATCAAAACGAAGCCAGTGCTTTGAAAACGATACTTTACCCTAGAGAATTGTCATTCGATTTTTCCCTGTCCACTCGATACTAAGTATGATAATGTTTTATACTATATTATAAGATTAGTAACATTTTCAGATTTCCTAAAAAAAAGCTCATCACAAATTTACTCTCCCGATTTCCCGAAAAAAAGGTCGAGGCCGTCCAAAAGAAAAGATTGATAGATCGATTAATCGAGCATCAATCCTTCAGACCTCAATTTTCTTGTGAATCGATTCTTTCAACGACAATTCGAATCGATTCAAGAATCGATCCTTTTCAGAAAGATCGCCCATCCCTACGCTACAGAAAATACCCTACAATATTATAATCAACGTTAACTAAACGTTACTCTGTACTTAATATCAAAATATCAGCGGCATTTCTCGCTGTAAGTTTTAATAACAGCCACTCCAGTTGCTAAGGGAGCATATTAATAGGTACATACGTTATTACGTATATGCGGTTACTGTATAAACGGATATTGCATATTATGCAATTATGTTCTAAAGCTGTTAAGTTTAATTAATTATTAAATTTTGCTAGCGATTAGAAATCATGTATGACTTTCCCTGATAAATATTATTTTCATTATTTCTATTGTAAGTTTGAAAAATATAAATGTGTTAATACCCTCAAAATATGTATATGACCACACAGATGGCGTACTGATTAAGATACCGACCTAAAGTGTCAGTGTTAAGGATTCGAATCCCACGCAGGACAACACTTTGTGCGAACCATAAATTGTTATTGTGAGTCTGGATGTAATTTGTGTCCGTTAATTATATGTTTGTAAAATCCCCCGCAATACAAGGACTTATTTCTTTAGTGCAGGGTGTTTAAATAAAAATCAGTGTGAATTATTTTCGGAATGTTTTCTTTTAGTGTGAATCTCTACATTGAAAAGGTATACATTAAGCGCTGTACAATGCTTATTTGTCACCATCATGATCACAGCTTATATACGTCCCACTGCTGGGCCCGAGCCTCCTTCGTAATGGGGTTGAAATTAATAATAAATATCTGGTTGACCGAGCTTCGCTCGGAATATTTTTGTCGAATTTATTTAGATGTATATTAATAAAAAATAAATAATGAAAATTATATAAAAAATTACAAAAGAGAATAATAATAACACCGAGATTCGAACCGACGCTGTTTGAATGCCACATAACCTAAAATTAAAACCGGCCGTCTCCCCAACTGAGCTATAGTAACTCATGACGTTGACAACGAAATTTGAATTCATATTCTTTTAAAATTTAATGTCATTATTTGTTTTGCTAAAAACACGGACAAAACAACATTTTCTATAAATAAAACCTAGCTAGATCGATTTTTTGGACCCCAAAACCTCTAGTATGCCAAGTTTCAACAAAATCGTTGGAGCCGTTTCCGAGATCCTGAATATATATATATATATATATATATATATATATATATATATATATATATATATATATATATATATATATATATATATATATATATCTATATCTATATATATATATATATATATATATTTATATATATATATATATATATAATATATATATATATCTATATATATATATACAGGGTGTATCAGGTTATGGGGCAACTGTTCGAGTATGTTGTAGTTTAACGGTCATAGTTCGTAATTAGAATGTACTTTACACAAAAAACAATATAACATAAAAGTTATAGTGATTTCAAAAAAATGTGTCCAAGAGTCTATGCCTTAAATGTTACGTATTATGTAGGCATGTACAGACAGAATACATTTAGGCATGTAAAGCTTCGACAGTATAAATTCATTCAGTAATACCTAGAATTGTGCAAACGTTTTAATGATATACTCAGTGCCATATAACTTGGCAAATGACAACCTTTTTTTTTTTTTTATTGCAAACGGTGGCAAACGCGCAAAAGTACACCTGATGGTAAGTGTTGCTGCCGCTCATGGACCTTTACAAGGCCGTTGCCCACCGCGAAGAAAGTGATGGGAGTGTGAATGCGTGCATTGAGGCTCGGTGATACCAAGGGCACCACCAAAACCCTCCACACGCAAACACCCTCAGAAAGTTGGGCTTCCGGCTCTCTCGCTCACCGAACGAAGCGACAAATCGCTACTACTCAGACGTCGATTTTCTGCGAGAGTGTGGTACTACCCCGGACGGACCGGCCCGCGGCTGTAGACAGATAACTGTCGACAGTGTAGTCCTACCACTCTTATACCTTCACCTACCTTCACCACGATATCTTAAAATATTCTTGAATCGATATTTTTCGTTCAAATTTTTTTCATGGGTTCCTACTACCATTGCCTAGCTCCCTTTTGAGTTGTTGCCCCATAACCTGATACATCCTGTATATACAAGAATTACTCGTTTAAAGATATAAGATAATTGAACACTAGTACATATTATAAATAAAATTATTGTTATGGTTTTTTTTTTGCGTTTGTATTTTTGATTTTGGATTACCCGTCGTTTCGAATACTTTTTAGCGTTCGTGGTCCCCTCTCCTTTTATTTATAACTAACAATCCGTCCTCGCTTCACTTCGGTCACAGTCGTCTGGCCCCCGCATTATAAAACTTCAGTAACTTCTAAAATATTGCAATACACAGTTGCAGTTCATGAGGCCTCCGGTTCATTTCCCAGACCGGAAAATATTCATAGGAGTTTCTTGACAGAAAAAAATTACTAGGTTACTCCTTATATAGAGAGGTGCCTGGTAGTAAAATATTATTAAAATCGATCCAGCCGTTTGGAAGATTACCCGGAACATACAGACAAAATAATGTTTTTTAATTTGGTTTTTAGGCACAGATATCGTATGAATAACCGCGTGAGCATAAATAAAATCTATTATTTTGACATTACAAACAGACACTTCAATTTTATTTAGTTGTATAGATGTGTAATACTCGCGTAAACAATAACAATCTCTACATCTGTCATAAATGGCAAATAATAAAGGCTTTATATAATAACTTAAACTTAATTACGAATAATGTTAGAAGTAAGTATACATGTGCTTAGTAATAGGTTACGTAATTAAGGTTTATAATTATTAATAAATTACTGAAACTGCAGAAATATAATGTCTTAGTTCCATTAGATTGAAAGTCAAGCTGTTTTAAACTATGTAATAAATTTTATATAAAGCTTATAAACTTCGAATATTCAGATTGTAATTACACTAAGCGTTACACAGATGGCCCAGCGGTTAAGATATCGATCTACCGTTTCAGTCGCGTGGGTTCGATTTTCACGTAGGATAATAGTTTTTCCGATCCTCAAATTGTTGTTGTCTGGGTGTAATTTATGTCTTTTTATTATTGTATGTTTGTAAAGTCCCTCGCAATACAAGGATTTATTTCCTTAGTGCAGAGGGTGCACCACGCTAATCAGACGAGTTGCTATAAGGTTTTATTTTGAGTATCAAATTTCTCTCATCGATTATATTTGCATATTATATCCCATAGTCGTCTTTTACGATACCCACGGACAAGAGGATGCGATAAATACTATTCTTATTCCACAAGAAAACTTACTTTTACAGTGGATTGATATTCTTCAGAGAAGAACCCGTTCCAGTGTAGTATCATCTGGATTGCGCCATTAAATACATTGAAAAGCTTCTATATATCTCTAAGATAGATAACCATGAGGCAAGCGGACCGATAAATTGTTGGTGGAGTTTAACTTAATTTAGACCAGTGACATGCAATCTTAATTGCTTTGGGCCATATTACTTGAATTTACAACCGTTCGACTGGGTTCTGAAGCAGGCTAGAGTAATTAACTGACTGTTTATATTCATTTGGTTTATGGAATTTAAAGGGGAGAGTGTAGTGGTAATGGTGTGCCGGGAGTATTTGTTGAGTGCTTTATAATTACGAACTACTTAAGTTTGTATTATATGCATAGAAATATATACACAAAATTACTAATATTTAACTATAAAAGGAATCATGAAACGTGGTCCCTAAATGTAAGCCTCATAACCGAGCTCAAAGTCGCTCAGCATGTTATAGAGTGGGCTATGCTCGGGATTTCTCTGTAAGATAGAATCCGAAATACGGAAATTCGCAGAAAACGGGTGTAAACAATTTAGCACGCTGAAGTGGCAACGACCGGCCACATCGCTCGATGAACCGACAACATCTGGGTAGAAATGTTCTGCAGTGGCGACCACGTATCGAACGACGCAGTGTAGGACGCCTCCCACTAGGTGGACCGACGACCTGATGAAAGTTGCTGGGCGTCGTTGGATGCAGGTGGCACAGAACCGCACTCTATGGCGTCACTTGAGGAAGGCCTACGTCCAGCAGATAATAAATGATGATCAAAGAAATCAAGAAGGAACGCACTAAAACAGGCGATGTGACGAGGAGGGATGAAAGGCATGACAAAGAGGGCTATTAATATGATTGTAACGGACGTAATAATCGTGGCAAACCCAAAAAAAAAATTATGCTTTGTATAAAGGATATGCATACGCTTTCATACGAAAGCAATGAGTGCAGACAGGATGACGGCTGACAGGAGTACATGGAAGGTAAAAAAACATATTGTGTCGACCCCACTTAGCGTGGGATGAGGGCAGGCAGATTATGACTAGAAATTTTTTATTGAAAACAGGCGGCCCTTTTTTGTCGCAGGCTTCTGTCTGGAAACATCCCGCCTACGCCCGCCGGGGCGACAAAGCGGCGGCGTGCAGCCACATAACCGCAATATCCCCTCCCTATCCCTATTATACTAACCATTGGTATCAATTCTTTGGACTCGGTAACAAGCCAGGACAGGCGAGCCTCGACGTTGTTCTGAAAAAACTAATTAAGATATCATCATTATATCAGCCCATAGACTTCCCACTGCTGGGCTTAGGTCATCTTCACTATGGGAGACCTAATCTTCTCCACTATGGGAGGGAAGTTGACCTATTATACAACACTAGTCAGACATGTTGGCATAGCGTTTTATTTCGACTTTTTCCTTCTCTTGCTTGCATGTCATCTGCATATTATAATACATTAGTAATCAAAGGGCATGGTGAATTTATTCTTACTCCGTCATCTCACGGAAAGAAAATAAAATACAGCTCTTTAATACAGCGAAGTTGCGTTTGGCAGACAGTACAAAATAATTAAGTATCTCTCGACGAAATACGCTTCCGCTCAATGTAAGCCTCGGCTTGTTCCAACAATTTAATTCCGCCTCATGCTAATAGGACCGGTCTCTAGCCAGGAGGCAATTTCGCAAGACGTTTTAGTTACTGATGATATTACAAGGCACTATCGTAAGACTGATGTTTTGGGTCCTAATTTATAATGTTTACTTTACAAGTTTACTAGGTCTAGCTTAAGTGATGAGACATAGGGCCCGTTTCAGAAGCCTAACCAATATTGTAAATTCGTATTTGTGTGTAATTTGTGTATAAAGTGATTCGAGTTGG
Organism: Lymantria dispar; assembly: GCA_032191425.1. Classification (NCBI taxonomy): domain Eukaryota; kingdom Metazoa; phylum Arthropoda; class Insecta; order Lepidoptera; family Erebidae; genus Lymantria; species Lymantria dispar. Next base: position 14,197,907 of record CM063465.1, on the reverse strand, counting down.
ACTCTCACGCAAATTAATTCTTTTTACGATCTACGAATGGCTATTTTGTGTCTGGATATAATTTTTATATGTTAAAGCGTTATCTTATTAAAAAATATAGAAATTAAAGCAGTCAATAATTAAAAAAAATGTTATATTCATCCAGTATTAGTTTGCCAACATTAAGAGTTGTTGTTTTTGCAAAAACTGACTAAAAGCTCTGATCCAAGTTGTGCTGATTCCCCCTGATGCTGTGTGGTCAACGATTACATTTCCAAGAAGGGTGACATCAGACATGCCGCTGGGACACCGATGTAAAGGAACGGGTATCGGTGGCCCGCCCTGTGACGCTAGAGATAAATACGCTGGCTAATTGTGGGTTCGCATACCGGGAGAATCGGGCGGGAGATGACTATACTATAGCTTGTCGGCAAAAGCAAGACAGGCCGTTGGTAACTTATTCAAAACTCTATCTCGCATTTTCTACTATTGACATGGTGGTAGGTGAATCACGGTCGAACCCTCCCAACAATTATGTATTAGTTGAAGATTATATTTTGCGTAAATAACCTAATGGTTACTACTTAGAATAATAACGTATAGAAGGATAGTGTCAATACTTCGAAAGTTCGAAACATGAATCTAAAAATACTAATGGCGCGCAGACGATTACACACGTACACACGCACACCACCAAACAAATTATGGAATCAAATTTTGTTTTTAGTCGAAATACTTTTAAAAGTAATGTTAAAAACCTTTTTTAAGTTTTTCAAATGTGTTACACCATTTGAATGCACAAACCGTCATAATTACTTATTTATTTAATGATTTCTGATGTTTACACGAGTATTATACATTTTAAATAAAACTACTTTACGCATTTTATCGCGTTTGTATTTGATTTTTGATTACCCGACGTTTCGAACACTTTACAGCGTTCATGGTCACGGGTGGACTAAGATGTCTCACGTCCAACAAGTCATCGTTACTCCATAAAATTTATAATACGAAACGTCGGGTAATCAAAAATCAAATACAAACGCGATAAAATCCGTAGTTTTATTTAAAATGTACTTATTTATTATTTTTTAAGAGTTCCGTACGTACGTGCAGTACAATGACTTGTACATTACGGAACGGTTTCGGCGTAAGCTCCATTAGGCTCCAATTGAAATTCTTCACTTTTTGTGCGCGAACTTACCTTCTATACGTTATTATTCTAAGGGTTACTATTATTAATATTCTTCATAATTGCCCGCGTAGGGATGATTGAATAATACATAGTCACCGTTTTCTAGTATACCGTAAGAGTCGTAGTAACTGGCTGCGAATATACCTACCAAGTGAGTGCGGCTACGAAACTAACACGAAACACTACATCACAACTCGCATTCCTCCACGCTATTATCGCCCTATTCCTCTTCGTGGGGATACCTATTATTAACAGCGAATGCCAATTTCGATAGCCCAATGGGAATCGTCCCTTGTAGTGACAGAATAAGAAAACAATTATAGAAGAATAACAATTCCCTTTTGTATCGGTGGATGTCGTAAAAGACAACTAAGGAATGTAATAATACATATTACGATTATGCAAGAGAAGGAAAACTCGAAATAAAACCCTGTACCAACCCGTCTGATCAACGTGGTATAATAGGTAGCCCTCCCATTAAGGAGGATCTCGAACCCTGTAGTGGGAGTTATGTAGACTGAGATTATGATGACTGGACACGTTGGCATAGTTTTGCTTCTATTGTAGAAATATTATCTAATACATTTATTTTCAAGTTATCGTTACTGGAGACGCTTCGTCTGAAAGAATCGGCCTGACGAAAGGGTGGCGTAAGGCTTCATAACTGCCGTATTTTCCGTCGCCACTATTGAGTAACACATCGTCCCTCGACTTTGATAGCTCCTTGCAAAAGACCCTTTTTGTGTATATATCTTGATTTTCCATGTGGTGACGGAATAAAAATACAATTAACCACCCCCCTATCTTGCCCGTGGTTATTGTAAACGTCGACTAAGGGATATAATATGCCTGCATCTATACATGTGAGGGGAAACTCGAAACAAATCCCTATACTAACGCGTTTAACCAGTGTTATCAAGTACTACTTCCGGCCTCAGATGTACGGCTAATTTAGATGCATCCTAATTATTTACTGACTTGATTATAGTTTTATAATTTAACTGATATTTTTATAATTAGGTAAATAGTTTATTAATATTTCTGTAAGTTAAAATAATTCTTATACAATGGGCGCCTTCCGCTTGTCAGCTTCCGGCGCCACTATTAATAGTACTTATTGTTGTAGACCTCTGTACTCTCTTACACTATGTCGACTAATCGCACCTATATTCCTTATATTTTACTACATGTATTAGATTCTTATTTCACTGATTCATGATGTCATCATTAACACGTCTGCGTGTCAACTTCCGCCGTAATAAATATTCAATGTTACATAATCCTGTATAATATTTGCACGTAAATAACTATTAGAATTATTAAGATATTTTATAATTAGTATTATCTATTAAGTTTGTGTATTTCATATTAGTTCACGCCGCGTGTATCTATAAATACCGCCATCTTGAATATTGTAGGGCATTCGTATTGTAACCGCTGTAAGGTCAATTACAAATTGTAAAGTACAAAGTGCGTCTTCATTACCTTCGTCGTCACCCTTGCCGCCTTCGTTCTACATTTCAGAAGTGGGATATGTCCAGCCCACACTCTGACGAATTTGGTATGAAGAAGGAGACGTCGTTGCACCAATTGCAAGTGAAACGAACATTCAATCGAAAAAATATTACGCCTACCGAAGAGAAGTCCATGAATTAGAAGGACAAGAAGAAGGCAAGGTGCCGTGCTGCGAGGTGTGTCATCGCCGGGTCCACAACCACAAGTCTGCTAGCTGCTGTTGTGCGGCCAGCTCGCTACATTAAAAGGCCAGTAATATTTTTCTTTTTAACAACATACAACATAAACGTAATGGTTGCAGTCTCACGGCATACATAGGTACTAGAAGCAAATTATATACTTTTTTTTTTATTTCTTTGTTTTAAGGAGCATGTCGCTCTATTAAATCTCCCACATATTAAACCTCGAAACTAAAACAGATGTTAGCCACAGCACCCAGACCGTATCTCGCCTATAGTAAGGCTAACACAGTGCGCTGTCTTGTACCAATTTGAACTGATCTATATAAAAGTTTGACCGTATCAGACGGGGGATATGACAGGATACTGTTACAACGTCCATTTATATTTACAACGCTGTTAAATCTTTCCTACTATGCCACGCTGGTCAGACTGATTATGTAATTTTGTATCAAGTTCTTCATATCTTGCGTACATATTGTTTATACCTATACTCTAATACTTTAGTGGTCTTTTGCAACACTTTGGGTAGGAAACAGGGTGATGAATTGTATTCTTGCTGCGTCACCGCACGGAAATGTATCTTCATTTAAGCCTGAAATGAGCGTTAATTTTGTATGATGAACGTCTTAAAATACCCGTTCTTAAGTTCACCAAAAATGTGCATCTCCTGAAGAACCCAAGTCAAATCTTACAGTATTATCCACCTTTGAGAAGACATATGTCCAATGGACGTGGATAGGGTTGATACATAGCTGGTTGGTTTTAAAATCACTTTTTAATCAGATAGAAAATAAGAAGGAATTTGATAAAAAAAAATATATGTACTCAATCAAATGTTTTCAATAGCACGCCATATTAGCATAAGCCTATTTGCTGGGTTCGAGCCTCCCACATAATCTATATATGTGATATATAATATCTGAAGCAAAAACTTTGTACCCCCCTTTTTTTTTTTTTTCGAAAAATGAGATTGGTTACGGTTTAAGTATATAATGAAATGCGTAAAATTGAAATTTCGTTAAATAATCGATTAGAAATTAAATTTATTAAAAAAAAGGCATTACCACAATACCAGGCAATCGCTACACACAGAGGCGCGCGCGCGTTTATACAATTTCTTTACGGGTAAAATATGTGGTCGAACTGAAAGTCAAAAATCATAATTATGACTACAACGTCTAATAGATATTTGTACTTACAAATAAATTTAAAAGAAAATTCTGTAGCGGAGAAATTAAATAAAATGAATTTGAGCCGCATTTTGACCACTCGGCGACCACTAGTGGTAGCAAATTAACGTCTGTACTCTATCCCGAGGGGGAAACGTATTTAGTTCGAATATTTTATTTCGTGTATACATTTACTCGTCCACGTTACATGTTCTCGTTCCGAATCCGCCTCCGAAATCACGCCACCACATATGTAATACGTCCTTAACTGTTAACTTAATTTATTGAGTGGAGTGTCCGGATCGAATTCTAAACGTCGTGGTTACATTAAAACCACGGTTATTTACAAGGCTACCTATACCATATGTCTTTCTCCACTGACCTCGTATTGAAGTGTTTTCTATAATTAGTAACAATATTCTTTAACTTTTCTTTGAATGTATTTTTCAACTGAAGTATCATTAGAATTATAATGTAGGCGATCGGTGTGCATCTTAAATAAGAATTCCACCAAGCCACATGCTCTAAGGCACTCCATGAGTCTGTTAAGACAACGAAAACATTGTAGTCGGCACTGTTCTTAATATAGGATATAGACTTTGGGCGTTACTGGCTATCTATGGCAACGACTACTAACAGTTTATTTGGTGTCAATACGGATAATAGTTGACCGAATATCGGCATAATACGCGTAAAAATAAATACGATCTCATTTCTATTAATTCACGGTTTGGCCGTTATAACCTTTGAGAAGCACAACTATTTTACTATTAGTCTGATTTACCAAGGTTTGTGACGGTTAAGTCTTACGCTGGTATAATAAGAGTATATGATAAGAGTATATAATAAGAGCGTCTTTCGCTTTAACATACGTTGCTTGTTACTAAGCCGTTGGCCAATGCCCGCCCCCCTCTCCTTTGCACGTCAGAAATCGCGTGGAAAGAGATATAGCATAATTCACAGTATCTAACCAAAAATTGTTATGCTATTGTTGGTTGACAATGTCACGTCATCGTCAGTTGTTTGTAGCTAGTTAACTGATAGCCAATATTAGCTTATATCAATACCGATACGATACGTTAGAAGTATATCAACATCAGTTACGTTTTGGTGTAGCGAACACATGTCTGAGAGGATAGTGCTTCCGAGATAGCAAGATATGTCACCACAGATCTTAATTTTCATAGAACTTTGTTTGGGAATCGAAAAACGTAGCGAATATGTCAATAGTGAGTGTTTACTATTATATCTTTAGAGCTGTCTGTGTACATACAACTTGTAATCTGACAGATAATGTTTCTGTATGAAAGACTGGCAAGCCGCCCTCGCTACGCTTCGGTTTGAGTAGCGTTACCCGCGTAATTCCCGTTCCCGTGAGAATATCTGGATAAAATATGATACTATGGCTTTTCATTGGTGAAAGAATTTTTGAAATCCGTCATCCCTTCAATATGATTTTCATTAGGTTGCTTAGATTATACCAACTTGCCCAGTAATCCAATGTGTACATAGCGAGACAGTCTGCAGAGAAAGGTTTAAGGTCTTTAAATTTTATATATATTTGAACTAAAAGCGGTGTCCGTCTATGCCTTCAGTACCTACGGGTAGTTAGAGAGCTTAAATCATTATTGTTTTGTTATTAAATATTGACATTTATTTAATCAATAATTTCCAGCAGAAAGAACCGTCGAAATATATAGTTTGCAAAGTTCTCTGTCCATCACATGGATAGGTGTGCTCTTAAAAAAAAAAAAAACCACCGATAATACGTAATGCCTGTTTCTGTAATCTATCTAGTTTGATTAAGTTGGTATTGCAACTGACTGCTTATCTGATGGTACTTATACAGAGCTTTCTTTAAGTGTTTCGGATGTACACCCCATCCAGGACCGGCCAATACGTCTCGGCAATATGTGTGTGTGTCTCTCTCTCATCTCAACAAGCGATTGAGCCACATACATAAGTATTTTACATGGTCTACCTACTCTAATGGCATATCTCAATCGTGTGGCCAAAGCGCCAAAATTATATAATACCTGCTATGGCATTTGCTGGTAAATTAAATTCGAGATTGAACCCTCCATGGTTATAATGCTGTGTGATTACCTACAAATCAAAAGCTGGGTGACGCGGGACAAATCATTATACTGTGACGCCGATCATTATAATACTGTGACGCCGATCATTATAATACTGTGACGCCGATCATTATACTGTGACGCCGATCATTATACTGTGACGCCGATCATTATACTGTGACGCCGATCATTATACTGTGACGCCGATCATTATACTGTGACGCCGATCATTATACTGTGACGCCGATCATTATACTGTGACGCCGATCATTATACTGTGACGCCGATCATTATACTGTGACGCCGATCATTATACTGTGACGCCGATCATTATACTGTGACGCCGATCATTATACTGTGACGCCGATCATTATACTGTGACGCCGATCATTATACTGTGACGCCGATCATTATACTGTGACGCCGATCATTATACTGTGACGCCGATCATTATACTGTGACGCCGATCATTATACTGTGTGACGCCGATCATTATACTGTGTGACCCCAATTAATACTGTGTGACCCCAATTAATACTGTGTGACCCCAATTAATACTGTGTGACCCCAATTAATACTGTGTGACCCCAATTAATACTGTGTGACCCCAATTAATACTGTGTGACCCCAATTAATACTGTGTGACCCCAATTAATACTGTGTGACCCCAATTAATACTGTGTGACCCCAATTAATACTGTGTGACCCCAATTAATACTGTGTGACCCCAATTAATACTGTGTGACCCCAATTAATACTGTGTGACCCCACTCAATGCTGTGTGACGCGGATCAATGCTGTGTGACGCGGATCAATGCTGTGTGACGCGGATCAATGCTGTGTGACGCGGATCAATGCTGTGTGACGCGGATCAATGCTGTGTGACGCGGATCAATGCTGTGTGACGCGGATCAATGCTGTGTGACGCGGATCAATGCTGTGTGACGCGGATCATTACTATGTAACGGGCGACAGTTAAAACTGTGCGCCGCCTATCGAATCTGTAATCTGTGTGGATTGGGGCACGTATACAATCTGTGTGGAACACGTATACAATCTGCATAAATTAAGTAATCCAAGATTTAATTACTGCTAAAACATATCGATTCCAGATGCTGTTCGCCACCAACAAACCAGGCGCCGCCGACAGCGCTGATCGCCGTGGGACACGGCGTCCACAGGATGGCCGAATGTTATCAAGTACTACTTCCGGCCTCAGATGTACGGCTAATTTAGATGCATCCTAATTATTTACTGACTTGATTATAGTTTTATAATTTAACTGATATTTTTATAATTAGGTAAATAGTTTATTAATATTTCTGTAAGTTAAAATAATTCTTATACAATGGGCGCCTTCCGCTTGTCAGCTTCCGGCGCCACTATTAATAGTACTTATTGTTGTAGACCTCTGTACTCTCTTACACTATGTCGACTAATCGCACCTATATTCCTTATATTTTACTACATGTATTAGATTCTTATTTCACTGATTCATGATGTCATCATTAACACGTCTGCGTGTCAACTTCCGCCGTAATAAATATTCAATGTTACATAATCCTGTATAATATTTGCACGTAAATAACTATTAGAATTATTAAGATATTTTATAATTAGTATTATCTATTAAGTTTGTGTATTTCATATTAGTTCACGCCGCGTGTATCTATAAATACCGCCATCTTGAATATTGTAGGGCATTCGTATTGTAACCGCTGTAAGGTCAATTACAAATTGTAAAGTACAAAGTGCGTCTTCATTACCTTCGTCGTCACCCTTGCCGCCTTCGTTCTACACCAGCGTGGTAGGTCAATCTCCCTCCCATAGTGTAGGAGGCTCGCGCCCAACAGTGGGACGTGTATGAGTTGAGATGAATGAATCATAAATGAATAGTCTCTACAGTCGCCTCCCAATCCCTTCGGGATAGGGATGTGAAAAAATAATCGATTTTTATAAAATAATCGATTATTTTTTTTGTAAAAATCGATTATGAAAATGAGAAAAATCGATTATTAATCGATTTTTTACTATTCGAAATTAAGCGATTATTCATGGCCAGATTTCCTAAAAAAAAAGGTCAGGATTTTTTCATACTATATTAGAAAATAAAGCTTACATTTTCTAAAAAAAAAGGTCATCACAATCCTGTTGGCAGAAAAAATCGATTATTTTATAATCAATTTATTTTAACGAACAAAAAATCGATTATTTTCCCACCAGGTCACATCCCTACTTCGGGGCGACAGAAGGACGAACTATGGCCCGATACCACACCATCGCACTGGAGTAACCACTGGTACAGCTTGCTTGACCTCGGTCGCAATTAGTAGAAGACCCTAACAAAAACTATAATAATAAATAATAACACAATAAAGCTATAAAACCATTTATTATCTTATTTTATCCGAAAACCAACACTATATTTACATGCTAAATATAATTTTGTCACCAAAATAAAACCAAGTCTTTGCATACAATAAAAATAAAAACGTGACAATCGATCCTCTCTCTAAATCTGGACTTATTCTTAATACTACATTAAATATTAATATTACAATCACATTTTAATTGGTGTTATATTTACAAGTAATGTGCAAGTTAGTGAATAAAAAAAATTACGTATTTCATGATTTATATAAGTTTAAAAGTGATCTCTGCTTATGGGAAAAAAGGTGTGAATGTATGTACGTATGTAAAAGTAATTTAAAAGTAACACCAGTACCTATATATTTTCTTTTATGAAACGCACTGAAGCTAAATTAGCTATGATCAAATAAACTCTTAACGCGTCATGATACGATATGTACAAATATTGCTGTCAAGATAACTAACGCACTGATTAGCATTAACTGTTTGCAGACATTCAATGTGGTGACAGAATAAAATGAAGAAGAAAACAGTTCACATCCCGTTTTTTGCTCGTGGGTGTCGTAAAAGACGACTAAGGGATATAATTTGTATATAACTTCTATGCAAGAGAAAGAAGATTCGAAATAAAACCCTATACCAGTGTAAACTTTTCTCTTAGTCTCTCAGTGCGGTCATGTTCCGATTCCTCTGGTGGTTTTCTGGATTAAAATAAAATATAAAAAAATTACAAAATGTACATATATTCGCGGGGTTTATGCATGATAAATGATTTGAATTTGAAACTGTGGAGAAAGATCCAGCCCAACAGGGGGACTTATATAAGCTGAGATGTTGATGCTGTTTATAGATATCTCAGTCACGGTAAAAGCATATTTGTACATTTTTTGTATAAATATATTTTATAAAAAGCGTTCATTTATTATGTTCGCCATATTGGATTTAGAATAACGTCACTTATTGTATTTCGCTCATCAAGCCCTTTCATTTGCCACCCGTATTATAAGTTTTGTGATGTCCGTCATATTGCATCTAAATTAACGATATTTAATTTATGACACGTGAATTTAACGTGTACCAATTTTCATCCAGATTGCTTCATTGGAAGTGTGTGAAGTATTGATTCCAAAATTTTCGTACACAAGTGAAGTAAAAAAGGGTTTTAATAAATAAATCCACCGATTCCATTTTACATTTAAAGCTGCCATCAAAGAAATCCTTGAATTCTATCTTAAATTATTAGCTTGCAATCAGACTAGTTACCTATAATTCTGATGTTTACGCGAGTATTACAAATTGTAAACTATTTTACGGATGTTATCGTGACACCTAGTCTGCTTGTGACCATTGGATTTAATCGTGTTCGTATTTCATTTGTAGAAAAAATTTAATACTTCTTAGTATTAATGTAATGTAATTAAGCTTGGTATTACAAAATCAGGGAGGATTTAACTATTTTCAAAGAACACCTTAATCCTTCCTTTTATTTATAGGTGAAAATGTTTTGATTTAATGTGTAAATCTCGCCTTAAACTTCAGAAATCATTAGTTAACGCGTTAACAAAATAATATTCATGATTTAAATTACTTCAAAATTGTCCAAAGTAATTCAATTTACTTATATTTTCCCTTTTTGTCCTTATGAAATATCAACCATAATAATGCATCAAACTTAATGTTTGATAAGCCATTTTGTTGGTTTAATTTCCCGTCTAAAGAAAAGTAAGTAAATATTTGAACATTAATGTTTTCATAAAAAAAATCTCTTGACATTCTATCTATATTGTAGCAACTTTTAAAAATGTATTAACACGAAATAAAACCCTATACCAACCTGTCTGACTCTTGTAGTATAGCGTAGGTCAATTTGCCTCCCATTGTGGAGGAGTCTTAAGCCCAGCAGCTGAACGTTTATGAGTCGTAATGATGATGATATGTTAGCATACGTTACTAAGTTACAGTTATATACGCAATAAATCCTTACGGTGCGACATATTCGCACTATTCTTATATATACTTATATTTAAAGCAAATTTTACCAACTTAATATACACAAAATTATAATTTTACAATACAAAATTGACACTTAAATTTTTAAAATGTTAACATTATTATTATTCGTTGAAATTTAATTTTTTTAAGGAATTCTAAAAGAAAAATGCTTATATCTATCGTATCACTCCCCTTTAAAAAGGCTTACGTCGAGGCTGTCAGATAGAATACCTGCAGTAACATTTCTCATACATACACCGGCCCTAACCGAAATTTATATCAGATTCCTTCTGTGTGGTGACCAAGTAAGAATACAATTCACCACCTTCTTTCTTGTCTATGGATATCGTAAAAGATATACGCTTAGGATAATGTTAACAACAAAAAATCTAATAATTACTCTACATACAAATAAGTTTTTATGATTAAACACCATACAAATTTATTATAAGTATAACTAGCAATCCGCCCTCGCTTCGCTTCGGTTATAGTCGTTTTACCCGCGTAGTTCCCGTTCCCGTGGGAATACCGGGATAAAATATAGCCTAGTTTACGCCCTGATATTATCGTAGTAGTGTCGTAGTGTCGATTATTACGATAGAACGAAGTACGAAACTACGAACATACAAAACAAACGTACAACGAAATTACGATATTTTCGATTATGAGGTATCTATCAACAACAACAACCATGCGAACGAAACAACCGAAACCAATAACCAACTGACATGTAATTTTTAGAACTCCAACTAACGACAACGTGGGCATAATAATTCGAGAGGGTCATCAATCCACGGAAAGTCTTAACACCGCGATTCAGAAAAATGACGTCATTGCAGAACGCCATCTATGGGCAAATAGGTAAAACGTCTGCACAATGAAAGTTATGCTAGGGTCATTTTGCGTTTTAGTAATTTTATATTATCTCCGAAACTGTATGACCAATTGATATACTGTAAATGGCAAATCTTATCTGTATGATGTTCCTGTGATACTGAAATAATTTATTGTCATAAGAATTAATATTTTGTTGCTCAAATAATCAACCAAACGTAACAATGCCGAAAAAAAAATTTTTTAATGCAATAATAGAAGTATAAAAGATAAAATATAAAAGATAGAGATATGGTATCGCTGACTTTTTTGTAGAAATAATTAAGATGAACCAGGTAGCCATACATTCTTTTTAATTTTAAGCAACTGTTTAGGCAGCGCACGCAAATAATTCTGTTTTACGAGGTATTTTTTTCCGACTTGCCAGACAAAAGTTGTGATAGCTCGGTTAATATACATGTTATAGAAACAATTTATAGCCTATAGCACTCAGGAATAATGTAGCTTTCTGCCAGTTAAAATAAAATTAGAATTAGATTATGAGTTCCAGAGATTACCCCCTGCATACAAACTTACAAATTTTACCTCTTTATAATATTAGTATAGATGAACAGATAGAAATACTTCGTTAATTTTCATCAACACCTAAAATTTAGGTAACACCTACGCCAATCTATAAGTTTGTATTAATCCCGATGACTAGTGCTTATAATAATAAGTCATTTAATTTAATATTGATAAGTTAAATATAATTAAATGTCATTTAATTTAATATTGATGTTTATATTGCCTTTTCTTGTTTTTTTTTTGGCAGACTACTGGACATCCTCATTTAGAGCCGTCCGAGATGGCGAAAAGTAGAAGACTTTGCGGGAACGTGAAAGTGTCATGTAGTGGTTTTGAGTATCTTAATGTTTTGACGTAAGTATTATCCTTACTAATATTATAAATGCGAAAGTAAGTTTGTTTGTTACGCTTTCACGCTTAAACCACCGAACCGATTTCAAAAATTCTTTAACCAATGGAAAGCTATAATATCAGGGACTAACATAGGCTATATTCTATCCCGGTATTCCCACGAGAACACGAGAACGGAAACTACGCGGGTAAAGAGACTGAAACCGAAACGAAGCGATGGCGGGTTGCTAGTATTAAATAATGTTTATGACAATTTATGTAATGTGATGCGAAAAAACCGCTGGGCGTAGTGAATATTATATAAAAGTGCTTTACAAATCTGTTCACTTTCTACCATAATTCTCAGAAGATAACAATAACAATTTAGTTCACTGACGGACAGTGATTAATTCAAAGAAACTAAAGATATCGACGGTCCCTACGTACAAAAAGACATGTCAAAAATGGCATTTTTTTATTGTATTCTTTAGGCTTTAGATTTTCAATACGCACATTTCATACTGCATATTTATTGAAAATCTAAAGCCTAAAAAGAATAGAAAGAAGAATGTCTTTATGTACGTAGGCACCATCGATATGAAGAAACTGATATTTTTTGAAGATTAAACGCTGGCAACAATGGACTCGTATTAGAAGATAGTTTTTTTTTGTATTGGCAATACAAAAAAAAAACAGAAAATGAAGGAGAGGCGTAGTGTCTCATTACCTATCGTATCACCTCCCTATCGAGTTCCCTAAATGTTTATATTGCTTTAAAAGTTACCTAAAATTTAGGTGTTGGTGTTTCGACACATATCCTCGTAGAAATATATCATCATACAATTTATACGCTACAATTAAACACTTAAAAATATTGATACATTTACAACACACATAAGCTTACCCTAATTTGTACTTTTCAATATCTTATATACATTGTAATTGCTAAGGAAAAATAAGGCAATTTTATATTTCGTAAATTATTTTATTCTTTTTTACCGTACCCAAAGCGTAAAAACGGGACTCTATTACTAAGACTTAGCTGTCTATCCGTCCGTCTGTTAGTCACAAGGCTGTATCTCAAGAACCGCGATAGCTAGACAGTTTAAATTTTTACAAATTATTTATTTCTATTGCCGCTATCACAACAAATACTAAAAACAAAATAAAATAAATAATTAAAGGGGGACTTCCATACAACAAACGCGATTTTTTGCACTTTATTGTAGAAAATGGTACGGAACTCGTTGTGCGCCATGCCAACTCGCACTTAGCTGGTTTTATTTTTCTTTCATGCCCATAAAAAAGTTATAACATTTGAAATCAATCAATCTAAAAAAACTAATATAAATAAAAAACTTTTGTGATATAAAAAATATCAGTTTGTTTATTGAATCTTTTATATAAGGGTTTTAGGGTTTTCTTCAGTTTATAAAAATTTCATTCTATATTTTTTATTTGTACCCTCTTACCTTTTTGGCAAACCATATCGAAAATAAAATCAAAAGAATAGTGACAGATGTAGGGGAAGAGGCGGACAAAGCGCTAGTTCTTTAAATAAGGCAAAGTAAGTTTCTGTAAACAGTAAAAAATCTGCCAGCAATATAATTTAATTTTTATTATTTTTATCGTAACACAATTTTTATTTATTTAACTCTTTAGAACTACTTATCTCGTAAACTTACAAAAAAAAATCTAAATAATAGCGCAAAAGTATGCATAGACAATCACAAATCCTTTATATTTCTGACAAAAAATAATAATAAAATTCTAGCAAAAAAACATATTTTAAAACCATAATCTGTAAAACTAACATGGACATAATACAAATTTATCAATTATAATATGTTAAACAATAATTTCAAAACACCTTAAAACTTATAATACACTATAAAAACTTATAATAAAACTTACAACTAATATGCCATACCTTTATTTTCACAATATACTTATAATTAAAATCACACTTTTTCGTTTATATACTAAGAAAAGACTTAACTAAATAACTAAAATATAACTTAATAAGCGTAAATAGGACTTTTTTTTTTGTGGGTGGGTCGCGGTCGGCGCGCCTCCGCACCACTCCGTCCGGGGCGACAGAGGGGCTTAAGCACGCAACTCCCGCGACCCACCCAAAAACCACGTCGCCTTCGTCGTTGGGCCGACCACTGAAGCAGCGTTAACTTGTCGTCAGTGGTCGGCCCGACGGAATACCCCTAATTGGGGTACCCTCCCATCGACCGACGTCCCCCCCTCGGGGAGGACCTCGGTCTTTCCTCACGCGGTCGGCCTCTCAGCGGGTGACGGACTAATCCCCGGTCACGTCACCCGCGGCCTCGGCTAGGGCGGCATGAGGCGCAGATAAATAGGACTTAACTGCAGTCTCACACTAAATTTATTTATACTTAATTTTTATATTCCACGATAACATCTGGTTACAAGAGTGTAGATTTAATATACAATTGAGGGTATTAACACATTATGGTATTTACTGGGTAAATAACCTTTGAATGAACTGTCAAACTACCCACAAAATCTGCTTTAGTCAGTTAAATTATAGCATGCTAATTGAAAGATATACATATAGTGGTACTATTATAGATATAAATACATATAATTATTTAAATAATGCTAGGTCTCATTTAGCAGATCACTTAGGTTTACAGATACTAACCAAATTCTGAAGTATTAACGTCAACTTAAGAGTGAAATTTCAAACTACCCACAAAATCTACATTACCCTGTTAAATTATAACATGCTATCTGAAGGATATAAATACATTTCCACGATAACCCCTGATTACTAGAATGGAGATTTAATATATAATTAAGGGTTAGTACCCTCATTATGGAATTTAATGTAAATTAATTTTAGAATGAACCATCAAACTACCCACAAAATCTGCTTCAGTCAGTTAAATTATAGTATGCCATCTGAAAGACTACAGCAGTATTATTGACATAATGACATATAATTATTTAAATAATGCTAAGTCTTAGTCACTTAGGATCACTTTAGATTTACTGATACTAACCAAATTCTGGAGTATCAGCGTGAAGTTCAGATTGAAATATCAAACTACCCACAAAATCTGCTTTAGTCAGTTAAATTATAGCATGCCATCTGAAAGAATACAGCTGTAATATTATAGATATAAAACATATAATCATTTAGGTTTACAGATATATACCAACCATAGATATAACCAAATTCTGGAGTATTACCGTGAACTTCAGAATGAAATGTCAAACTACCCACAAAATCTACTTTATTCAGTTAAATTATAGCATGCTATCTGAAAAATATTAATGCAACGACATATTGTCGTATTACAGATGTACAAAAATATATTTATTTGAATAATGATACCATTTTATAGATTAAAGCAATTTAGTTGGCCATTTGACAAATCGTTTCAGAGCACATAAAGGTAAGGGAGACCAGATACTCTAAAATGTAGTATCTAACGTTGCAAACTAACTGCTAGCTACAAAAAGGCTAAGCAATTTGAAATACTTCTCCAAAATATTTTATGTTATATAAATCTGTTAAAAATGGTTGTCTCAGATAGCAACAAGCTTGATTTTAAAGACATTTTTTACCAATTTCTATGTTGTAATTGTTATTACTATATTTCTCTATACTTTTATTGAGACTTTTCACCTTATATTAACTATAATTTAATTATATAAATCTTCCATTTTGTGTATATCTGCTATCTTCTCAATTTTGAACGCTATAAGAAAAAAAAGAATCATCTATTGCGTTGATTACTGATTACATATCATAAGCGCTATAATTAATTTAACAATGTGTCTAATGCATCTTAATAATTCTAGATATCATATCGTACAAATTAATTGAGAATTTTATTAACAAATTTTCATGCGATTTCTTTAAAGAATTATGGTATTACAGTGACTATATTCTTAAAATGATACTAAAAATGTTAAATACGTATATTTTCATAAATCAAACTTTATAAAAAGTTCAGTGATCGTGGTTTCAATGCTGTTTTTCTCATGTATTGGTGTGCTAACTTAGTGAGGTCTAGTTGATCTTGGGTTTTGCCGCAAGCATAAGTTTGCCATTTGTAGTCGTTCTGTAAAAAAACAATATTTTGTTAATCTATATCTAATCCCCAGTGTGGTGACGGATCAAAATAAAATTGTTACAATTTCTTGCTTTCCTGTGATACTCGTAAGAACTGGCTAAGGAATGACCAAGAGAATGGGCGGCAACACTCTGGGGAATCCTGCCAAGCGTGGCGGACCTGACAAAAATTGCGGCATGTAACAAACTTTTTTCTCGAATCTGTCGTAAAGTGTGTCCATTTTTCTAGTATGTTATTTCAAGTGAAAAAAACAAACTTATTCTAATCGTTTTGCTCTTCGTGGTGTAGTAAAGCAATTAACCTCCGATGTTCGTAGAGGCAACAAAGAATTGTGAGCAGTTGATGAAAGATCGAAGAGAAGGTCTCCTTATTTACCCTTAAAAACTAACTAAATCACGTACATTTCGCCACATAGACTTAGCCTTGCATAATATGGAGCGAGTACCAAGCCAACGCATATAATCAACGTAGCGTGGTACACACCCAACAGTAGGGCTTGTATCGACTGAGAAGAAAATATTACATACAAAATCCTTCCAAAGGAAATTACAAACAAATGTGCAAACGAACCGCTTGTATGAAAAGCGATCTCACTGAAGATATACTACATATTTAGTTATCTACCTTATCATCAAGTTTTATCGCTATCTATATAGTTATAATGTAAATTTTAATGATTAGTATTACTGTAATGTGTATAGAATATTTATCTCATTATATTATTAGTTAAAGTGAATTATATAAAATGAAACTGACAATAGAAACAGCAATGAAATGGATTCATGATCGTTCAAGATTTGGAGCAAGACCGGGATTGAAACGAGTGGAAGCACTATTAGAAAGAATAGATAATCCAGAGAAAAAAGTACCTATGATTCATGTCGCTGGAACTAACGGGAAAGGATCGACAGTGGCATTTTTAAGGTCAATGCTTGTGGAACAAGGTTTGAAAGTAGGAACATTTATATCTCCATTTGTGGTTAATTATAATGAGCAAATAGCTATCAATGGAGAATATATAACTAATGAAGCATTTGTAAAATATGTTGAAAAGTATCAAAAAATAGTTGAACTAATGGATGAAGATTCAGAAGTTGCTGGTATCACTGAATTTGAAACAGTTACTGTGATAGCCTTTGATTATTTTTACGATGAACGTGTTGACGTTGCAATCATTGAAGTTGGAATGGGAGGCTTATTAGACAGTACCAATGTAATTTATCCAATATTAACTGCAATTACTACTATTGGTAAAGATCATACTGATTTTCTAGGACATACAATTGAGGAGATAGCTTCACATAAAGCAGGAATTATTAAAACAAATGCTCCAATTGTAACGGGCAATATTGTCATGGCCGCTCTTGATGTTATTCAAAAAGTTGCAAGTAATAAACAGAGTCAAATTTATTGTTATGGTAAAGAATTTCATATTGAATATTTGCATGCAGATGAAATGTGGGGTGAGGTTTTTAATTTTTATGGATCGATCGGTCCTTTGGCTAATGTAAAAGTGTCTTTATTAGGCCGACATCAATGTGAAAACGCTGCTCTTGCTATTCAGTTATTTATTTTATATTGTGAAAAACAAGAAATCGCTTTGAATTTGAAAAACTTGTATCAAGGATTAAGTAAGACTTTTTGGCCTGCTCGAATGGAGAGAATTAGTGCTGATCCGTTTATTATCTTAGATGGAACTCATAATGACCACGCTGTGCATCGTTTGGCAGAAAATTTGAAACATAAATTCAATGAAAGCCATATACATATTTTATTCTCAGCTTTATCAACCAAAAATGTTGATCTCATGATTAAAACGCTAAAAGAATTACCAAATGTCTACATGTATCTCACAATTTTTGACTATCCTAAATCTGTTGAATTATGGCAAATAGAAAATTACAAAGATCAGAATACAAAAGTCGTTCCAATTTGGCAAAATGGTCTAAAAAATATTTTAAGCAACATGTCTAAAAATGACCTGTTATTGGTAACGGGATCTTTGTATTTTGTATCACAAGTTCGTCGCCATTTACAAGTTAAAGATTGACATGGATAATAAAACCTAGCACATTAAGCATTAAGCCGTATTTAGTGCATTTTATAAGACACATCATCTTCACCATTGGACTACACAGATGGCGTAGTGGTTAAACGACCTACAGTCCCAGTGTCGAGGGTTCGAATCCCACGCAGGACAATACCTTGTGCGATCCACAAATTGTTGTTCTGAGTCCGTTAGTTATATGTTTGTACAGTCTACCGCAATACAAGAATTGTTCCTTAGTGCAGGGTGTTGTCATTTTTTAAATAAAAAAAAAATTGAAAATCATTAATCATTTCAGCTCATATACGTTCCACTGTTCAGCACGAACTTACTCCATATTAGAAGGGATATCATGCTGGTCAGACGCGTTGGTACAGGTTGGTTGGCTTTATTTCAAGATTACCTTCTCTTGCATAGATGTTATCATCATCATCATCAGCTCATATACGTCCCACTGTTGGGCTCGAGCCTCCTCCACAATAGGAGAGATATTGACCTTACTATACCATGCTGGTCAGACAGGTTGGTATAGTGTTTTATTTCAAGTGTATCTTCTCTTGTCTAGATGATATATGCGTATTATATCCCTTAGTCGTCTTTTACGACATCCATCATTGTATTCTTACTCCGTCACCACACGGATGTTATATGAATATTTAATCCTTTAGTCGTCTTTTGCGTCACCCACAGGTAAGAGAGTGGAATCGTATCCTTTCTCTGTCACCACACGGAAAGACACAGAAATAGATAAGTTTAATACATAATTTAATTAAAAGCATTATTACTAAATATTGTAAGCAAAAAACTCGTAAAGATAAATTTATATTTGATAGCATTTTATCTCATGTAGTACAAAGAAAATGCTAATATGTAGTAAGATTACAAATTACACCCAAACTCAGAACAACAATATGTGGTTCGCTTAAAGTTTTGACCTGCACTTGGTATAAGTCACTATCTTAACCATTGTACCACCAAAATATGACAACTAGGTACTAGCAACTTTTTTTTTTCTATTTTTTTTTTACCTTGGTGCGTCACACACCTTCCGATCCGTCCGGAGCCCATAACCCGTCCGATGCATACCTCTCTGGCGCTATGTGGGCGAGTCACCTTTACCCCACCTGTCATCAGTAGCGAACTTTAACTAATCTACAATGTAATTACAATAGACTAACCAGTAAGAAAGACGTAGATTTCTCCTCCATATCTTCAAGTTCAAGGTCTTGATCAAACTTTATTGAACGAACAGCTGACTTCTTCACGACAATCGGTTCGCCATTATTTCGAGATATCTATAAAATGAATTATTTATATTTATTAATTTCTGATTTTACACAATGAAATACATATAATTGTTTTTACAGATTTGATGATATTTGAATTTTGTTCCATACCATACTAAGGTTTTTTTATTATCTTTTTTATTGCTTTTGAGTATTCGTATTCACAGAGGAATTTATCTTTTTAGTCCCACGCTTTTATCCTAGGTATATTTTTTATTATGGTAGAAAACCAGTTAGCAGCATAAATGGGTACCGGTTATGGATCTTTGCAATACCAGGGGTACAGCTGCATATCGTTTTTTTTTTGAGTAGGCTATGGTTAGCATACTCGCCGTCCGTTCCATCCGGGGTGACAAAAAGGCGACGCACGGCTCCATAACCTACTGTATTCCCTCCCCTTTGCTATTGGGCCGAACACTGGTACACCTAGCAATTTCCTTGACATCCCGACAGCTGCCTACCGTAAAGAAAGTCTTCGTAAACCTTATTTAATGGACTATATACCATAGCGCTAAGAAACCACAGCAAGTTAGTTCATTTTAGAACCTGCTCTTATATGGAAGAAATAATTGCTGAAAACGTACAATTTAAAACCATAACGTTTCCAGGTGAAATATAAAGGGAAAAATAGGAAATTGTTCCTCTATGATACTTCCCCATCTTCCCAGGCTATAATAGGGCCATTTTTCAGTTCGGATCTCTTCCACAATAGAAGAAAAATTGATCCACGCAGGTCATAATGGATTGGCATAGTTTCTTGTTGAGTTGGCTGAATAGATTTTTATGAAATTTTCAGGAAAACTGCATGTTATTAGTAGTTATCTGATCAAGATTTTTTAATTTAACCTTTATTAGTTATAAAAATTAGTTATGCTCAACAACAACACCACTATAAGATAGAGACTTGTATGCCTATTTGTCTAGCGAGCTTGAGATAGTGCGTGAATTTCCCTTATATTAGAGAGGGAAGCCTGTGGGCAATAGTGAGACGCATATGGCTTGCAGCAGAATAAGAAAACAATGGGAATAAAAATTGTATCAGTGTATAAAAGGTTACCCAGGTGATGGAGTAAGAATATAATTCACCACCCCTTATCTTGGCCGTAGGTAACCTTAAAGTAGGGATGTGAAAAAAATTATCGATTATTATTGTAATAATCGATTTTAATAATCGATTATCTAAATAATAAAAAACGATCGTAAATCAATTTTTTTTTATATTAAAATTAATCGATAATTTTAGAATTTCCTGTTTTGTTTAAAATAAATCACTGCCAGATTTCCTAAAAAAAGGTCGACACGATACTGCCAGGAAAAGTGCTCGATCGAATGTCAGTGTTTCAAATCTCACATTTCCTAAAAAAAAGGTCATCATAATCTTCTTATAAAAAAAATCGATTATTTTATAATCGATTAATTATTTTTAATTAATCGATTGTTTTATAATCGATTTAATTTAAAGAAATATCGATTATTTATTAACCGATTTTTCTGTCATGTGACTTGGAGAGAAACTACCTTAAAGCCGATTGATGGATTTCCATTTTTGCAAGAGAAGGAAATCTTGACATAAAACTATGCTAATTCGTTTTACTCGAGTGGTATACATAGAAGATCAATTGCCTTCCTATTAAGGAGGAGGCTCGAGCCCAGCAGTGGGACATATATGGGCCGAGACCACGACACGAGACCAAATTGGTACTCATTGGTTCGTCTCAATTAGTTTTGTTAATTTCTCCTGATAAAATGATTTATTGAAGTGTGACTGCACTGATTAAAGTTAAATTTATTTATTCACGATAAAATATCAAGAATTGTATCTATCAAGGATCACTTGGCATATAATATACTATTATACATAATTTTAAATTATGTCGATATTCTCGCAAACCAACGAGATAGGTACTAACAGAGTAATGTTCGCTAGATTACAATTTAAATCAGCAATATATAAACAATATTAAGTAATAGCATTTATAAACACAGCCTTTTAATGGCAGTATAATCAAAGAACTTTCTCTGTGGTGACAAATTAAGAATACAATTCACCACCCTCTCTCTTGCCCGTGGATGTCGTAAAAGCCGACTAAGGGATGTAATATGCAGATAATATCAAGGCAAGAGATGGAAAACTTAAAATAAAACCCTATGCCAAGACGTCCAACCAGCGTGGTATAGTAGGAAATTAACAAATTCCCTTTCATAAAGGGGGAGGCCCTAGCCCAACGGTGGGAGACATATAAGCAAAGATGATGCGTCAGAGGATTCCTTATTCTTCAAATATCATCATCAGTATCTCAAATTCCCAATGCTAGGCGCAAGTCTACACCAAAACAGGATGGGAATTGACCGACTATATTACATTTGTCAGGTGGGTTGATAGTCCAAATATGTGGACTTCATCTGATAATTGTCCATTGTTGATCGTGTGGTGACGGAGTAAGAATACAATTCACCAATCCCTATCTTACCCTTGGATGTTGTAAAAGACGACTAAAGGATATAATACGCATATAACATCTATGCAAGAGAAGGGAACCTACCAGCATGGTATAAGTAAGGTCAATTTCCCGTCTATTACGGAGAAGGCTGAGCCCAACAGTGGATCGTATATGAGCTAAAATTATAATGATGATTTGATTTGTAGGTTTCTGTCAAAGTTTACAGTCACTTGTAACACCATTATATGCATCTTTGCTAAACTAATATTATTTTTAAGGGTTAAAACAAAAACAAAAAATAATGTTGACAATACATTTATTGAAATAAAAAATGACATTGGATCTCTTTTGGATTGGATTGGAACACAAACAATATTGACAGATACACTAAACTACTCAAAATAATAAAAAAGAAATAGAAAACACAATAATACAAAAAATGTGCCATAATACAAAACTACTGCTACAGAATAAATTAAAACATTTTTTAAAAACATAAATAGTAACAAAAAACAATTTGCAATAACAAGATATAAATAAATAAGTATTTTTAGAAGATTCAACACTGGCCTGTCAATATTGTGGCGGGAATGGATTTGGCGGGAAAAGTAAAATTGACGAAGTAAAACTGGCGGGATACGGGTATAAGGTAATGTCATTTATTTATTTTCAATAAAGTACTCTTTCTTAAGTAGCTGCCGATATTAAAATTGTTACAAAATTTAACAAAAAGAAAATTACTACAATAAATACCAATTTTCACAACCTAGATACGCGACAGGTTTTCGAGTAATCATATGAAAATTAAATGTATAATTATTAATATTTTATAAATGCAAAATACAAAGCCATGATACTATTAATATAGAATATATAAATAAATAAATACCAGGGAAAGGAGAGGTTACTGACTGGGGTAAGTTAGTTTAGCCGATTTTCGTAATAGAATCAAAATAGTATAAAGATATCCCACGCCTAATTTACGTATTCCACGACTTTACAAGTATTCGAAAAAGATTTTTTCAACTCAAAAATATTTAATCGACGCGACGCTATCCCTAAACACTGATAAATCAGCTATTTTGTACTTATTTTTCGTTAGTACGAATAAGCATTTTAAAACCTACTAATTAATACTTCAAATAATTATAACTAGTAACACTTAAATAATTTGGTGCATGGTAAACTTGAGGTATACTTTTTAATTATTTTTAACTACGAAATTAAGAATATATTAAATTAATAAAAAAAAACGAATAGTTCATTTGATGAAAACCTCATCTTTGGTACCTTATGTTCTAATCTCGTTAGACGTTAAAATAAGTTTGGTGCAAAGCCTACCTATTAAATCGAGAATAAAATATTTACAACCGAAAACAATTTCCATAAAAAAAATTATACATATTAGTATAAATTTTAAATTCTACACCATCCAATTTAGTCGATTATTATGTTGTACAATAAAATTAGTCATGATTTAATTAATCGATTATAAAATTATGTCAATAGATGGTTGATTTATTCTAAATCACTACAAAAAGCCCCGTATAATAACCGCAATACTCTTTTAGTAACGTATTATTATATTAAAATTTACATTGTTTAAATGACCGCCAATTTAGTCGTCAGTTTAAGTAATCAAATAGATTACACTTTTACGGTAATGATTGCGATTTTTTTTTTCTTTATAATAATATGCCAATTTTTAAAAATCAAATCGGTCGTGAACTGCCGAGTTCTTCTATCTGACTTTACACACATTTTAAAGGAGGAATGTCTCTAAAATGTATTGAAAAAAAATTAAATAACTCCACTATGGGAAGGAAATTGATCTGTGAATTCCCTGGTCAGACGTGTTTCCATAGGGTTTTGTTTCTAGTTTTACTCTTGCACAGATGTTACATGCATATTATATCCTTTAGTCGTCTTTTACCACATCCACGGGCAAGAGAGCGTGGCGAAATGTATTCTTACTCCGTCACCAGATAGGTTAGTCTTAATGTTGCAAAATAGCTAATATTTTGAACTTTATTTTGTATAAATTTCTGTTTCTAAGCTAAGTATAGGGCGAGAAAAATTTAAAAATATTCACTGATAAGATATCATCGCCATTAGTGAATATTTAATTTAAGGAGTTATGACATTCGATTGGTTCAGCGTGTCGTCTATGTGTTAGAAGTTCACGACCAAATATTTTATGTATTGAAACGTGTTTGAAGCAGATAATATTGTCTCTTGTAAGTTCTCTTTCTTACAAGCTATAGTAGTTTAGTGGTTTGCAACACTAAAAAACATTAAATTATATTTTATCATCTGAAATACACTGATTTTGGACATGACAGAAAAACGAAATTGAAATTTCTAGTCAATTGATTTTATTCAATTATAAAATTTATACTTTCATACGAAATAAAACAACTTTTACGGATTTTATCGCGTTTTTCTTTATCTCAACTGCTAATAATAATGGTTTTAGATGTTTACTCGATAATTATAGAATTGAAATAAAACTATTTTTACGAATTGTATGTGATTTTATAATTTTTCGACGTTTCGAACCCTATATAAGAATCATTCACCATAAAAAAAAAAACCGAAAATATAGTTTCATTTCTAATAGCGCTTATAATTTAAATTATGTAAAAATCATTAGCAGTACAGTTAAGGATTTTTATACGTATACGCCACTGACAATTTGTAACTTAATTTAGTATGATACTACTATCTCTAACATACGCAGTCTGTTATAGTATTGTGGTATTTCGTTAGTGTCTTTAATCACAAATAAAAATAAATTAACAACTATCACTCAAAGATGATGATGATGACAAAAAAAGTTACTCGCTAATCAGATGACTTATTACACACTTATTAATGATCTTTATAATATCTTCTTTATATATAAATTTCTTGTGTATGTCACTGAACTCCTCCTAAACAGCTGGACAGATGTTGATGTAATTTTTTTTTTTTGCGTGTTCAAGGGGATTCGAGAATGGTTTAGATTCACAATTGGACCTGGTAGGTGGCACTGCTGTCGATTTTAAGGAGAATTCCTTTTATAGGAGTGGTAGGACCACACTGTCGATAGTTATCTGTCTACAGCCGCGGGCCGGTCCGTCCGGGGCAGTACCATGCTCTCGCAGAAAATCGACGTCTGAGTAGTAGCAATTTGATACTGCGCTTCGTTCGGTGAGCGAGAGAGCCGGAAGCCCAACTTTCTGAGGGTGATTGCGTGTGGAGGGTTTTGGTAGTGCCCTTGGTATCACAGAGCCTCAATGCACGCATTCACACTCCCTTCGCTTTCTTCGCGATAGGCAACGGCCTTGTAAAGGTCCATGAGCAGCAGCAACACTTACCATCAGGTGTACTGTTTGCTCGTTTGCCACCGTTTGCGATAAAAAAAATAAAAAAAAAAGTATTATTTTTTTAGATTTAAACAGAACAACGTCTGTTGGGTCAGCTAGTAATATATAAAATCTAATTAAGTTAAACGCAAATTGCTCAATTTTTTAGTAAGATTAAAAAGTTTGAGAAATGTACCTACTAATGTAGTTTGTCCCATTCTGGCCAACAAACACGTTTTAAAAATTTTGAAGCAATTCATTATGATTCGGTTTAGTGTAGAAAAGCTGAAGTAGGAAGTAGATTATCTGTATTATATCCCTGGTATTGCTCAATTCCACGACCGATCAGTACCACTTATTATAAAGTTATATGTTATATGTCTTCAGCCAACATGAGAAACAAAAAAAAACTATAAAATCACTGTATCTCAGTGAATAACACAAATTTAAAAAACTTACACAAGAACAGATATCGACGTGGAGTCGAGTTGACATTTACTAAAAAAAATGTCTACTGTTTGAATTTATACTGAGTTTGTTGACGTCACACGACATGAAATCTCAGCCACAGGCGACAAGGAACTCGGCACCAGAAGTGGGCCTAATGGCGAAGGGGAAGGATTACGGTGGGTTTAGGGTCGCGCTCCGCCCTTTCGTCATCCCAGTCGGAACGGACTGCGTGCCGACCATAGCCCACCCAAAAAAGGCAGTATTATTGCTAAGAAACTTAAACCGAAAGCTTTAAGGGGGTGCCAAAAGGACCATGAAATTTCTTGATATCGATTCCTTAATGATAGGCGCACCCAGTGGGACGGTTAAGAGATGGACAAAACGTAAATATCAAATTATGCGTTTATTTCACACTGAAACGTAACTGAAAACGGTTGACATGCCTCTAACGTATCGTGTCGGTATTGATTAACTAATAACGGCTATCAGTTATCTAGCTACAAACAACTGACAATAACTGTCAACTAGCAATATCACAACAATGATTTGTTTCATGCCGTGATTCTCGCTGCGCTTCGTTGGGACCCAAACGATTATTAATAAGTTTAATAACCAAAATAATTATGTCATCTCTCTCTTTCTACGTGATTCCTGACGTGCAAAACAGAGAGTGAGCGGTTACTGGCTAGCGGCTTAATAACAAGCAACATTTCACTAATATTGATATATGCGAAATACGCTGTCAAACTCTGGTAAATCAAATTGTAATGGTATAGTGGTTTTATTTCTCGTTGCTATCGTATGCTATAAAAACTGTTCACTTTAGTTTGGCCAATGAAATGTTATAATGGTTAAACCGTGCATTGATAGAAATAAGGTCGCGATTACTTTACGCGTATTATACCGATATTCGGCAACGGTTATCGATATTGGTATTGACATCAAATAAACAGTTAGTAGTAGTTGCCCGAAATAGCCGTTGCCAGAAATAGCCAGTAACGTCCATGTCTACTTCACACTAACGAAAATACCACAAAAACCAACTAAAATTCCTCACATATTCGTGAACATATAATAATCGTTATTAAATAATTCGTCCGTATGTTCAGTATCTTTTTCATTCCACCATTGATTTTCCTTTTGAGTGCAATCAGTTTTTTGCATAATTTTATTCGTCAATATCTCATCTATACGCGACGTAGATGGTTTTTGATTTGTAACTTTATAAATATGATCGGCTAACGCATTAGCTAATACCTCTTTGGGGGCTATTAAATTATCGCATGCTAATTCATTACCTGATGTTATAGTACGTAATCTATCAGCGTTTAATCTAGCGAAACTTCTAGGGGATTCTACGTTAGTTAGATCTCTGAAGGGCATAATATCACTGGTATACTCAGGGTATAATTCAGGGTTAGGTATAGGATTAGTAGGGACTAAAGACCTGTGTTGTACCTTAGTTTTTTCGCTGATGACCGCTTCAATATCAATATCGTCGAATTTGCTCGTATCTGGTGTATTGTCGACGCTGATGAGGCTGTGTAGACTTGTGGATTCTTCTAGCAAGGAATGTTTGACGATTGATGGGGGTGAAAACATTACGGAATTGTCGCCCGCTAACGTTTTACTCTGAAACAATCAAAACAACTAATATTATATATCTTTATACATATAATTCTTCGTGTGTGTGTGTGACTGAACTCCTCCTAAACGGCTGGACCGATGTTGATGAATTTTTTTGTGTGTGTTCAAGGGGATTTGAGAATGATTTCGATTAATAATTGGGTCCGGTAGGTGGCGCTGCGATCGATTTCAAGGAGAATTCTTTTACTATTTTTTTGGATTTGAACAGAACGTCTGTTAGGTCAGCTAGTCTATACATATATAATTCTTCGTGTGTATGTGACTGACTTCTTCTAAACAGTTGAGTCAATTTTGATGAGATTTTATGTGTGTCTTTAGACGAATTCAAGAATGGTTTAGCTTAATAATTGGACCCTAGTAGGTGACGCTGCGATCGATTCCAAGGCATTCTATTTTATTTTAATATGTACAGAACAGGGTCTGTTGGATCAGCTAGTATATGTGTTAAATCCTTTTGTATGTTTATGTGAGTTCTTTAACTTCTAAATGGTTGAACATATTTTGAACAAAATTTATGTTTTAGTTGATCTGTGAATGATCTGTGAACCCAAAAGTTGGCTCAGCGATAAAATACTAGTCTTTAATTTTACAGATATTGTGTCCCTTATTAAATAATGTCAAGTCAGTTTTTAATATATAAAACATACTATAGCACTTGTTGTGTGGTAGCAAATTAAGGACACAATACACCACTAACTATTGTTCCCGTAGGTTTCGTACAAGATGAATAAGAAATGCAAGAGATGATAACACGAAATAATACCCTATACGAACCAGTTTCACCAGCGTGGTTTAGTAACTCATTTTCTTTTTTTTATCACCCTCATTATAGAGGAAGTTTGTACCCAGCAATACTATATATAGAAGCTGAGATAATGATGATGCTGATTATATACTATCATGGGTAATATTTCCAATGTAATATATTTTAATTATCTTATATATAAATTTCTAGCGTACGTGTGTATGTCACTGAACTCCTCCTAAACGGCTGGACCGATGTTGACGAAATTTATTGTGTGTGTTCAAGGGGATTCGAAGATGGTTTAGTTTCACAATTGGACCTGGTAGGTGGTGCTGTTCGGGCAGGACAATAGCATAACTTGAGAACGACTTTACCGATTCCGTCCATTTTTCTTTTTAATTTTTCTACTACTTTAAGAAAGGCCTTGACGAAAAAAAAATTTGAAAAATGCGCAGGAAATCAGAAAATTTAAGAAAACTTAACGACTAGGTATCTAGGTTATTTATCTATACTGCAACTAAACGGCTAGATGGATTTTTATGAATTTTTGTGAATACATACAAGTGGAGGCCTGGATGATTTAGATTCACAAATCAGCCCGGCAGATGGCGCTGCAGTCGGTCAGTCCCTGTTACTGCTGTCGATTTCAAGGCGATTTCCTTTTATTTTATTTGAACAGAATAACGTCTGTTGGATCAGCTAGTCTTTATATATATTTCTTGTATATGTGTGTATGTCACTGAACTCCTCCTGAACGGTTGGACCGATGTTGATCAAGCTTTTTGTGTGTATTCAAGGAGATTCGAGAATGGTTTAGATTCACAATTGGACCCGGTAGGTGGCGCTTATTTGAACAGAACAACGTCTGTTAGGTCAGCTAGTATTATTATACAGGGTGTATCAGGTTATGGGGCAACTGTTCGAGTATATTGTAGTTTAACGGTCATAGATCGTAATTAGAATGTACATTACACAAAAAACAATATAACATAAAAGTTATAGTGATTTCAAAAAAATGTGTCTAAGAGTCTAGGCCTTAAATGTTACGTATTATGTAGGCATGTACAGACAGAATACATTTAGGCATGTAAAGCTTCGACAGTATAAATTCATTCAGTAATACCTAGAATTGTGCAAACGTTTCAATGATATACTCAGTGCCATATAACGTGGCAAAAGACGACCTTCACCACGATATCTTAAAATGCAAAAAAAAACTATCGCTTACCATACAAATCTATCGAAAAGTTGTATTGCAAAATTCTCTTGGTAGATGCCTACCAGGAAGCAACATTACAAACAGCACAACCCAAAATTTTACGAAATCTAGTAAAATTACCATAGAAAATATATGTTTTTAATATCCTATAATCATGTATTTCATTGTTTTAAAATACCAGATTAACCTGTAACTGGTGACATTTCATTATTTTATAAATAATATCATTGATAACAATGCCAAATTACTTTCAAATGTCTGAATATTAAAAGTTTTTAAGTAACATTAAAATTAAAGTACCGAGAATATTTATATAAATTCAATATAATATAGATCCTATAATTAAATACGTAATTAGCTTCGAAGAGTTATGTAACGCCTAAAAAATGCCAAGTTTTAAGTTATGACACATTTCTTTCAACTCATTTTACCGTCAGGTGTTATAAACCTAAAGGATCGCACAAGTAGATGCAAGATTTTAGGTTATGTGTATCAAACATAAAATCTTTTCTTAACTGATTTTAGCGTCAGGTGTACGAGACCAGTGGCGTCGTGTGGCCACGACGTTTTGACATTCCGTGTGAAGCACGTAAAAGATATTGAAAAAAAAATGATGGGCCTCGATGACAGTACATACCGAAAGATTGATGCATTCATAATTCATGTATCAGACAGCAGTGATAGTAACAGTAGTAGAAGTGACAGTCCAGAACTATAGATTTTTGTAAAGTCATAAATAAATCTATACCAACACGTCTGACCAGCGTGGTATAGTAGGTCAATTACCCTTCCATTATGGAGGAGGCCCGAGCCCAACAGTATTTTACCTCACCTTACGTATTTAACAAAAAGTTAGCCTTAAGATAGGTTAGCTATCAGTTTCATGCTAGGGCAGTGGTAAGGTAGGTAACGTGTACATATGCTTTATTATTGCACGTGTAGGTGTTTAATAATTTCTTAATTAAAATTCTAAACAAATTACACGCAGACAAATGTTTATAACCTCTGTACAGTCTAGACACCTTCACCACGATATTACAACGATAAGACGGTTTGTATGGAAAGCGATAGAATTAGCGATAAATTACTTGGATTTGATGATATTGTGGTGAAGGTCACCAAATCACCTCTTTTGCCATGCTATTTGGCAAACACTATAGTGTAGGTTTGTACCTACGAGCGACGAGCGGTCAACGGTCCAAGGCCGATCAGCTGTTTTAAAGCGAAGTTTGTTTTGTTTATGTGAATGTAATCATTGATTTATTCAATTTCTAATGAACATTTAACAAAGTATGAATATGTTGCGTATTAAGTATCATTGACTTTATACATTTCAATCAGATTTACACGAAAAAGCGACGACAAAATTGAAAACTTTACATGTCTCTAATTCCTTAACGAATCGATATTTTTCGTTCAAATTTTTTTCATGGGTTCCTACCACCATTGCCTAGCTCCCTTTTGACCAGTTGCCCCATAACCTGATACACCCTGTATATTTTAATAATATCAATATTATAATATTGGATCGTGGGTGTCGTAAAAATCAGGTAAGACTCCACTCAGAGAGTGGGCAGCAACTCTCTCCTGGGAAACATTGATATGTTTAAGCTTTAAGCTCACTGCCAACCCGCTTACCAAACGTAGCGATTATGGCACAATCTCACAGTTATGGGATAGGCCTCCATCCAATGGTTGACGGTGGAAGGCTAACAACAACTCCTAAATTTTAATCAAAATTTATTCAATCATATAATCTCATTGTATATAAGCAATAAAGTTAACTAACCGGTGTTTCAACGATATAGGAGACGTCTGGTGGTTGAATTCCAGTGGGTGTATGCTGGTGGGGTTGCGGATGCGAATGGGGGGTGCTGGTGACAGCTGCCCAACTGCTAGCGAGCGCCTTCCTTGCTCGCTTATGCGTCGGCGCCGGGACGTTTTCTTTTCCCTGTTCTATGCTCTGTCGACGACCGCTGCCTATACCAGAGTCGTTTACCTGCTACATATATTTATCAGTTAAATTCAAAATCATTTATTACGTAATGATCTCTGATATTTACGCGAGTATTACATATTGTAAATAAAACTATTTTACGGATTTTAACGAGTTTGTATTTGTTTTTTGATGGCCCGACATTTCGAAGACTTTACAGCGTTCATGGTCACGAGCGGACCGGATCAGTCCGCAATCAAATATCAAATACAAACGCGATAAAATCCGTAAAATAGTTTCATTTATTATGCATAAACCCAAGGTAGGCCACTTGCATATGGTTATATGATCGTCTCGTCTCACGTAAGTTTTACTGTTGGGTTCGGAACTCATTCACAATGGCAGGGAAATTGACCTATTATACCGCGCTGGTCAGACGAGTTGATATAGGGTTTTATGTCTAGTTTTCCCAACTCTTGCACAGATGTTAGCTATATACATACATAACTAGCAGACCCGGCTACGCGTTGCTGTGGCTAATGTTTTTGTTATATTACATTTTATTAAACTATTTAAGTGGAACTACAGGAGAACATCTGTCATGGAGGTCATCATATTTTTTTACAAATGGCATCTATGTAAAAAAGCAAGTTAAAATCGTATATGACACGTTTGTAGGTTTGACATAGCAGCGCCCATCTATTAATTAATTACTCAATCCAGTCAACAGATATCGCCATCTGTTAAAATCGTTTGGAGTTGACAGATAATTGTGAATGTCAAATAATTTGCAATAAAATAATATTGCGACTATAAATTAAGCAAATTTGATTAAAATCGGTTAAGTAGTTTAGGAGTCCATCGCGGACAAACAACATGACACGTAATTTATATATATTAAGATGATGAGTTGTATTCTTACTCCGTCACCACACGGAAAAATACATTGTCAATTTTACATTTAATTTTACTAATCATCATCTACTAACTCAGCAGGATTGTCTATTCTTTTTTTTCATTTAAGTTTATATACATACCACTGTTGGGCACGAGCCTCCTCCACAATAAGAGAAAAATTGCCGTTGTCTTAGTCGTCTTTTACGACACCCATGGGCAAAAGAGGGTCACTTATTCCGTCACCACACGGAGGATTTTTATTGACTTATATACAGTTCTATACAACATATTTATTAAATAGTAGCACCAGTGTGATGCCCTTCAAACCACAATATAATTCTTAAAAGATTATGGCTGCACCACATCCGACAAGCGGCAGCCGATGTCAGTTTCATTTATTGTTATTATGCAGGACAAATAGTAACTGGCAACTGACGCTCATGGACGTTCATAATGCCAGAGCCACAGCCAGATCGCTGTGTATAGTTGGTTTGGCCTTTCGGCTCTCAGTGAACAAATCGATTTTCTGCTAGAGTGTGGTAATGTGTGGTAAATCTTAGACGATCTGACCCATTTCTGACTGCAGCCAGAAAATTGTCAGCTGCGTGGCCTTACCACTGAAGTTATTAAATGCAGAGGAATTTTTGCACTTGATACTTCCGTATTTATACAGCAAAAAGAACACAATATAATCTAATACTGTTCATCAACCGTCCACTCCTGGAATACTGCCCAGAATAATATGATGCTCATTCTTTTCCAGGATAAAATTAAGGGATCTGCTGACTGATTTTATTCTTAACCTGTCAAATGTAAGTCAACAAGCTGTGGTATCATCGTTTCATCTGTTTATTTATATCCTACAGTTAAATTCGAGCCTCGTCTACAGTAGAAAGAAAAATGATCTATTACACCGCACTGGTCAGACGGGTTGGTATGGTTAATTTCGATTTTTCCTTCATCATCATCGCAGCCTACATACATCGCACTGTTGGGCTCAGGCTTCCTCCACAATGGGAGAGAATTCACCTACTATACCATGCCAGACATGTTGGTAAAGGGTTTCATTTCGAGCTTTCCTTCTCTTGCTCATGTTATGTGCATATTATATCGCATAGTCGTCATTTACGATATCCACGGGCAAGATAGGGAGTGGTGAATTGTATTTTTACTCCGTAACCACACGGAAAACGCTTTTTCCTTAATTAGATGTTATCTGCATATCACTGAGTCATATTTCATGGCACCCAAGGACAAGAGAGCTTAGTGGATTGTATTGTTACTCCGTCAGTACACGGATAAGACGTAATATATTAGGGAAATTTCCCTCCAAAGCCTCGCTCCTTATCTTACCCATGGATGTCGTAAAAGACAACTAAGAGATATAATACACATATAACATCTATGCAAGAGTACGAAAACTCAAAATAAAACCCTATACCAACCTGTCTGTCCAGCATGGTATAGTAGCAGGTCAATTCCTCTCCTATTGTGGAGAAGGCTCGTGCCCAACAGTGGGACGTATATGAGCTGCGATGAATGAGGTATTAAACTTACTTGAACACTAATATTCTCATGATCAGCGGTAGATGACAGCAATGAATCGTTGAGTTGCACTGTACTATCTGAATTTTCACGTTTCATCATCATCGTTATGTCTTCGACAAGTAAACCTGGACTTGATGGTTCATATTTGAGGCCGGACTTTTTGCCTATTTCCGCCATGGCGATCTTGAACGGTGTTGGCGTTCTGCAAAGAGATAACAGAAGATTAAGATCACGTTGTTTTAGCTGTTTGGTGGCAAACAAGCAAACAGCACACCTGATGGTAAGTAATGCTGACGCTCATGGACTTTGCTAGACGAAATAAATTTTTTATTAAAAATTCGCAAACAGACCCAGACAATTGGACTTCCAGTTCTCCAATTCGATGAATGAAGCGTAGCAACAAATTGCTGCATCAATTGTCTGCGAGAGCATGGTACTACTCCGGTAGAACCGGCCTGCGGCTGTACAAACACGACTGTAGACATTGTCATCCTACCACAGTATTTTCACTATGGGAGGATAATTTATTTAATAATCTGCGCTAATCTGACCACTCCTGATCTTGTCCGTAGATCTGGTAAAAGACGACTATGGGATAGAATATGCACATACATAACATCTGTGTAAGAGAAGGAATACTCGAAACAAAACTCTATACCAACACGTCTGACCAACGTAGAATAGTAGGTCAATTGCCCCCTCATTATAGAGGGGGCCTGAGCCCAACAGTGGGACATATATAGGCTGAGATGATGACGATGATGAGTCAGACAGGTTACAATACAGTTTTATTTTGAGTAAAGAAAGATCTTTTTGAAGAGAAAAGAGGTTTATTGCCGCATATTGATTTTAAAAACACCAGGATACATATTCACGTCATTGCGTACCATTACAGGTAAAAACATAGGGTGAATGGCATGAGCATAGGAGAAAGGGCCGCAACAAATTGATAATAGTCAAATGTCGACTTTTTGTGAGAGTGTGATTCTGTACATTTTATATCATCATCACAGCTCATATACATCCCACTGCTGAGCTCGAGCCTCCTTCTCAATAGAAGTTAACCTACTATACCACACTGGTCAGGCATGTTAGTATAGGGTTTTATTTCGAGTTTTCCTTCTCTCGCATCGATGTTATATGCCTATTATATCACCTAGTCGTCTTTTACGAAACCAATGGGCAAGAAAGGGGGTGGTGAATTGTCACATCGGATCACCACACTCACTCAATCACACGGATTACCGATATACTGATACAAATTTAATTCCCATTGGTTTCTTCTTCCGTTGCAAGCCATATATAATGACCACAGGCTTACTCCATAATATGAAGGAAATTCACGCATTATTTCAAGCTCTCCAGACAAATAGGCATACGGGTCTTTATCTTGGAGTGGTGTTGTTTGTTTATTTATATCTCTTAATCATCTTTTAAGATACCATCGTCATAGGAAGAGGATTGTAAATTATAGTCTTACTCCTTAACCAAAGGAATGTGTGGTGACGGAGTAAGAATACAATTCACCACCCCCTCTCATACCCGTGGGTATCGTAAAACGACGACTAAGGAATATATTGCGCATATGACATCTATGCAAGAGATGGAAAACTTGAAACAAAACCCTATACTAACCTGTATGACCAGTATGGTATAGTAAGGTTAATTTCTCTCCTATTATGGAGGAGGCTTGAGCCCAGCAGTGAGACATATATGAGCCGAAATGATGATAGGAAACTCCATTTAGTATAAGGAGTCTCTGTTAAATCATATTATACTTACATATACCATTATTATACTTACTTGGGCGTGTTACTTTTAAGAGCACTAGGCCCACCCGGTGTGAAATGGTTGACTGGAGTTGGTGTTTGTAGTAATGGACTGGCGGTCCATTCCTGAAATATATTTATTTTTAAATATTATTCTCAATAATCAATTTGTATTGTAATTCAACATCTTGGAAATTCATTGGAAGTATAGTAGAATCAATCTTCTATTTAACTTAATAATTCCTTCTGTTTAAGTTTTTTAATTAAATAAATTCTGTTTAACTTGTAGTGTATCCTACATATATGTGTGTGTTTAGTATATAAGTTACATATAAGTACATGTATCCCCTATATAAGCCACTATTGAATAAACTAACAGTTATTATACAGCAGTCAGATCGTGTTATTGCATCCCAACGCCCAACCTTACAAACTTTTCTAAATAAAAAAGCACCTGCAACAGTGCAAATAAATCTAAGCATTTCCAAGGACTTTCTAAGGGTTAAATCTCAGTGTCAGCTATGGAGACCATCGTGGATCCTGTTTTAGAATGATGGGAATGTGTGGCGGAATTAGTCCCATTTTTTTTGTCGGCAGACGAGTTAATCGTGCAATCTTGGGGATTCAAATATAATGAATACAGAACACATGTCAGTTAAAGCTTTCAGATTACATGTTTTAAAGGCCTAGAAAGAATAGAGGTAAATCCCTGAGAAGATTGCGCCTGAATACGTCTGATGGCGTAGATGCAGCTAGTGGCCGTATTAACAACTACCACTTGGAATTAAAAGTAGAGTGTAGTTACAACCAATATCCCGATTAGTACCTATAGATTCGACCCCACGCAAAACAGTTTCTTCTGCGATCTATACATAATCGAATTTTTGTCCGATACCTGCTGAAAATGGAGTAATTAAAGAAAAAAGTATACCTTAGCAGCGTGCCTGAGCGGTGTGGAATCAAGAGGAAATGATAAAGCCGCTGGTGAATTGAGGAATTGCGATGGACTGAACGGTAATGCTTTTATAGGAGTGACGCCGGCATCACGTGATTCCAGGGCTCTTGTAAGTGTTTCCGTCCAAGACTGAAAATAAAACATTATACACAGTTAATATTAAATTTACTCCCATAGCAATCGTAAAAATTACCAAAAGATTGTCTCTGAGATAATAATAATATCAACTGCAATTACCAATCCCTTGCCGAGTACAGTACCCGGTGATAAATATTGCACATGCACACAAAGAGACAATAGACTAATTTTATCTTAGTAAAAGCTTTGTCTTTATCGCACACTACCTCAGTGATGACGTATGAAGCACTAACAGTCTGGTATCTAATAGAAGCTATTAAACATTTTTTTTATCATCATCTCATCTCAGCCCATACACGTCCCACCGCTAGGCTCGGACCACTTCCACAATGGGAGGGAAACTGACCCCCTATTCCACGCTGGATCGAGTTTCCCTCTCTTGCACCGCTGCATATTCCTTAGTCGTCTTATACGGCGCCCACGGGCAAGATATAGGGGGTGGTGAATTATATTCTTACTCTGTCACCACATGGATGGTTGTGTTACTTGATTTTTTTTTATATAAAATACATAAATTTTACAAGATTTTTTTTTGCATTTCCTCGCAATTTCGCAAAGACTGACAAATATCACACAGCCATAGTCAACGCTCGACAAATTAGGGAAATAAAAAAGGAAAACTCGAAATAAAACCCTATACTAACCAGTCTGATCAACATGCTATAGTAGATCAATTCCCCTCCTATTATGAAGGAGCCTCGAGCCCAGTAGTGGGCCGTATAAGCTTCTTTTTTAGGGGTGGGCCATGGTCAGCGCACCCGCCGCCCGGCTCATTCCGAGGCGACGGAGGGGCGGCGCGCGGCCCCACGACCCACCCGTAGCCACGTCGCCTTCGTCGTTGGGCCGATCACCGGTGCAGGGTGACTTGTCATCAGTGGTCGGCCCGACGGAATACCCTTTGAAGAGTACCCTCTCCTTTAATCTACTAGTGAATTATTTAGAATGTCGGTTTAGGTCTTAACCCAGGTTCAGATTCTTATAATATATAAAATTTAATTGAATAGTTTACTAATTTTATAAGGCAATGTATTTTATTAATTCTTTTTTGCTATGATATAGTAATAATAATAAATAAATAAATCTAAAATTTAAATCTCCTCTCATTTCGCTCGGGGACGTCGGTCACGTCACGTGGACAGCCTCTCTGCGCGTGACGGACTAAATCCCCGGTCCTGTCACCCGCGGCCTGGGCTAGGGCGGCATTAGGCGCAGGTGGGCCGTATACGCTAAGATGTCAATGAATACAAATCAAATAATACAAATTCGATACGATACATTAACTCACATTAGTATTCGGTGTTATGACGTGTATCTTCTTCGCTTTTCGCCTCAATATTGGTGGTGGACTACTAGTTTCTAACCCACGTTTCTTGGGCGATGTATATACAGATGGTACAACGATCTCTTTTGGTGATTCCACTTGTATTGAGTATGTTACTGAAAGAAATAAAACAAATATATTTTATATTTATAACACTATCACTCGCTCCCACTGCTGGGCTCGAGCCTCTTCAATAGTGGGAGGTAAATTGACCCACTTCACCAAGATGAGTGAAAGTGAGCTGAAAGCCAAAATCTTACAATTTTTTTGGAAAAAACAGTTTTGATTAATTTTTGTGTAGAAACTATAG
Organism: Lymantria dispar; assembly: GCA_032191425.1. NCBI lineage: Eukaryota > Metazoa > Arthropoda > Insecta > Lepidoptera > Erebidae > Lymantria > Lymantria dispar. The sequence continues at coordinate 14,159,525 of CM063465.1, read as the reverse complement.
ACATTCTGGAATTTATCATGGTTGTGATCGATGGCAGTGCTACTTGCGTTGCTAATACAAAAAAAAACAGAATAATTTGTAAAATTGTAGCAATGGCACTTAAAAATATAATAAAGGTGTAAATTTTTTAAAGATTTCACTTTTTTATCGTAATGAAAAAAAAAATAAGAATGGAATTTTTTTCTTTTTTTTCTCGAGCAGCCACAAGTAGGCCCACCTGTTGGTGCCCGCTCATCGTTGAATTTTGGGACAACCTGTATATGCAAGAGAAGGCAAACTGAAGTTATATAATAATATAGTAGGTGAATTGCCCTCCTATTATGGATAAGGCTCAAGCCCAGCAGCAGGACACATATCAGTGGAGATGATGAGTATAATTCAAATAAAATCATTCTAACATTGTAACTATAATGGTTCGACAGCACTCATCTGCTGATGATGAATGCTATTCCTGAATGATGTACGTCCCACTATTGGGCTTGAGTCTCCTCCACTATGGGAGGGAAACTGACCTAGTATATATGGGCGCATATCGCCCTCTATCGGCAATATTTGTAAATTGTTGATGTATGTGTTATCAATTATAGTTGTAAACGTGTTTGAAATATTTGCAACTAATATTTAAATAATTATTTGTAGTAACAACACTGCTATTTATCATGCTATGATATTTAAAAGACACTTTTTGAATGTATTTCTAGATATATTTGATTTAGTTGTTTAAATATTTATATAGTTGATTAAATTAAAATCGATTAGAATTAATGTAATTATTTGTAACCATATTTAGTTGTTTTTACACAATAAATATTGCAATTTATTTCTAGTTACAGCGCCGTCTGTTGAACAATATATGAGAACAATATTTCCTTTAATTACATTAATGTAAATTGTGTAAAATTGACTATTTGGAATTATGTTAAATGCATTAGAATATTTATCATTATTATTTAGCTATATGCTGATAGTTATTTAATAGTTGTTTTATTTGTTTGTTATAAGTAATTGTAGTTGCTAAGACTAGACCGTTTCATTGTAAAGCGGAGGTTATAAAAACATTGTAAGATTAGAATAGAGGACAGTTTTACTTCACTCACTTCTCCGGCAAGAACTCCTAATAAATACATTACATACTCAGTATTTTACTATCATCGTCCAAATTCCTGGCGCAACGCCGACATATACCACGCTGATCAAATGTATTGGTATACGGTTTTATTTCGTGTTTTCCTTCTCTTGCATGGATGTTATATGCATATTAGATACCTTAGTACTCTTTTACGACTCCCACCGGCAAGAAGAGGGTGGTGAATTGTATTTTTACTACATCACCACACGGACTGCAGTACAAAAAAAAAACATACAACAGAACATACATGATTTGTAACGCGAGCAATGCCGCAGGTAAAGCACTAGCTATAGAAATAAATAACTAAACATACCTGCATTCCGATTGTTCTCATTATCTACAGATGATTGACCCAAGTAGTTTCTGAGAGGCGAATCTGTTGGTAATGTATCGAGATTTATGAATCTGAAAAAGAAACAAGGTCTTTCTTAAATAAGTTAAATAGTTTAAAACACTAAAAATCACGCTTACAAGCTGACAGACCGAATGACAGAAGATTCGAATTTCGCGCATGCGTAGTTCGCACACTAGCTCTGTCTCCCTTGCTCTTATGCAAAGGATACAATTACAAATTTCTAAATCCTGGCAAATCTAATCAGGATATTCGCCCATTTTGATCGAATTATTGCCTTGTCATGGGCCTTTGGCGAGTGTGCAAAGTTTATATAAATTCTGTTTGTTCAAAGTGGGCCAAAATGACGTTCAAAGATTTCGTTACATACCAATATACTAACATACATACATCTGAAGCTAATTAAAGCGTATTAAAAACAATTAATTGCAGACGAGATGACTGAGTAGATGTGCAGTAGCGACCTCTCATGCTATCGTCGTGGGTTCTAATCTCACGCAAAACAGGTCCACTTGAATCGAAACGCTCGAATCTGGATGCTATTCGTGTTCGTTACTCGAATATTTGTAAAACCCTCGTGAGTACATACATATGTAAATTCACGCCTTTTTCCTATAGGCGTAGGCAGAGACCACTTTCCTCCACTTACTATGATCTTGACATACCACTTTCGCTTCACCTACTTTTATTAAACTCCTAATGAATGTCCTTCGGTTTAGAGTATTTATAAACTGGCCTTTCTTAAGAACGTCTTCGATTTTAACGTGGAACGTCCACCTTGGTCTTTCCCTTCCAACACTTCCATTCACATTCGCCCTCATGATAAAAGGATACAATTCCTCTTCCTGCCGTGGATGTCGTAAAAAACGACTAAGGGATATAATACGCATGTAACATCTATGCAAGAGATGGAAAACTGGAAATAAAACTTTATACCAAACTGTCTGACCAGCATGGTATAGTAAGGTCAATTTCTCTCTTATTGTGGAGGAGGCTGGAGGCTGGAGCCCAACAGTGGGACGTATATAAGCTGAAATGATGATGATGAATGATGAATTTGTGCGGGTGTTATAAACAAACATACTTGAGATGAATTACTCTATCTTTCAAGCGGTCTGTCATCATCATCATTGCCGCTAATATACGTCCCACTGCTGAGCTCAAGCCTCCAACATAATAGGAGATAAATTGACACACCGCAGTTTGGTATACCAAAACGTCTGACCAGGGTTGGCACAGATTTTATTTGCCTATTATATTCTTTATTCGACTTTAACGGTAACCCAATTGCAAGAAAATGGATAGTGAATAGGCGTGACGAATGATTTTGAAATCCTTTTCCGTAATGTGGGCACACACTATTTACGAAAAAACTTATATTTCGGTAATTAATTTATGTTTAAAGAAGTTTAAAACAATTTTTCTAATATTTTTAAATATTGCGCCTAAACAGCTCGCCGGTGTAATGGCGTCGGCTGTTACGTCACGTTAAGGTAAACACGTCCTTGTGTCTATGTGTAGCAAAGAAAGTAAGCAAAACATTAAATTAATTCTTGTGATAAAAAGGTATTCCAAAGTTTATAAGTGGTGTGCAGTACCTCAGTGCAAAAATACATCAATAAAAACCCCCAACAAAGTATTTGTACATGTTCCTAACAAGAAAATAATAAGAGTTAAGTGGTTAAAGCTCGCAAAGCTGTGAGGGAGCTAACCTCAAGAATAAACAATGACAAGTTTAAGGGGGTATTCTGGTCTAGAAAGCCTAAGTTTTAGGCATTTTTCAAGCAAACATAAAAAAGAAATAAAAAACATTTTTACTATAGGATCTGGAATCGCCGATTAATCCAAAGTGAATACTAAATGTTGTTATCTGAGTTATTCTACGGAAATCGTTTCTTAAGCTTTAAACGCGTTTTTTTCCAAAACGACTTTTTTCGAGGTGGTTGACATGATATCTCAAGTTCTACATGACTGATTCCTTTGAAATTTTATATATATCTTCTTTATATATCTGTCTATGACCCCTACCTTGGATTTAAAAAATAATTGATTTTAAGTAATTTAAAAAAATTCTAAATGGTCGAAAAAATGGAGGTCCAATTTTATGTCGACGCCATTTTGTGAATTTTCTTTTTTTTTCTTTGGCAGAGGTCAAGGTCACAGCGACGTTTTTATTAATGAAGAATTTTCTTAATTTGTTTGATTTAGATCACTACAAGGGTTGACATCATGACAACCAGGAAGCGCCGTTTTTTTGGCAGCCCCTACTTCACCGGCCTGAATTTAAACGATTTTTTGATTTTTATTTTAATTTTGTTTTTATATTCTTAAAATGTCAATAAAAATCATATAAAAAAATCCATAGTAAAAATGTTTTTAATTTTTTTCTATCCTAGTTTGAAAAATACCTAAAATTTAGGCTTCTAGACCAGAATATTCCCTTAATGTAAAAATAAGCTATAAAAATAAAATAAACTCACATCAGTTCAAAACGAGTTAGATTATATCTAAGTTGGTACTAGAGATTAGGTTACTAGAAACATGGTAGTAAAGATAAACAAAAATTTACTTACAAAGAAGTTTTTACGTTTCTAAACTCAGGCGAGCAAAATTCTTTATTTGTAGCGAGGAAATCACCCAACATCAATACAGGGCAAATTTGAGCTATTTGGTTTAACAAAGCTTGGTTCCATTGTAATAATCGAGTGGAGTCGGTAAATCACACGTAAACAAATAAAAAATCAATCCAAATGCGTAATCAGTAGTACTGAGAACAACAGAGTAGTTTACCTTAACGTGACGTAATACACTGTGATTGGTGTTTCAGCCAAAATGGCCGAATACAGTATTTTAATGATTTAATTTATTGAAAATCTTAATAATCTCAATTATTTAGATAAATCTAAAGTAGCGTATTAAATTTTTTTGATATGTATTTTCCCCTAAAATCATTAATGCATCGATTCTTTTATACTGTCGTCACGCCTATTGTATCCTTAGTTACCACACGGAAGTTAATCCATCTGACCATTGTATTATAAGCTTATAAAGTATGGTTGGCAACCCCATACCCCACGGCCTTGAGGCCTATCTCCTATTGGAGTGTATATGAGTCGAGGCAGAACATTGAAAAAAATTGTTATCATGTAGAACAGCACGTTTTTCTTGCCTAACCCTGGATTTGAACTCTAAACTGTAGGGCTGGAGACAATAAAATATTTTTTTTTTAATATGTATATATAATTTATAACACCCTGCACCAAGGAAATAATCCTTGTGTTACAGGAGACTTGACAAACTTATAAATAATGGACACAAACCACAATGTCCTGCGTGGGATTCAAAGTCGTGACACTGGCATGACCGGTTGGTATCTTAACCACTACTGCATCTGTGCAGTCACAATAACTTGTTGATACTCACTTGAAAGGTGCATCAACTATTTCCACATCGGCGGCAACTAAACCACCTCTATCAGGCGACTTACTAGCTCTCTGGGGCTGTTGTTGTATATTGTTAAGTTGGTCTTTAAGTAGCTGTCTGAAGTGTAAAACGTGTTTGGAAGGTTGGCTGGTGCTCGATGAGTTACTCTGGATAGATTCGTTGAAAGGGTCCGACCAGGTTTGCTGTAAATAAAAATCATATAAATTAAGTAGTAGTACTAAATTGAAGTAATTTAATGCGTGTGGTGAAAGAAAGTTCACCACCCCATCTCTTACTCGTGGGTGTCGTAAAAGACGACTAAGGGATATCTTATATATAAATTTCTATCGTACGTGTGTATGTCACTGAACTCCTCCTAAACGGCTGGACCGATGTTGACGAAAATTTTTGTGTGTATTCAAGGGGATTCAAGGATGGTTTAGATTCATAATTGGATCCGGTAGGTGGCGCTGCTGTGTGTATGTCACTGAACTCCTCCTAAACGGCTGGACCTATGTTAATGAAATTTTTTGTGTGTTCAAGGGGATTCGAGAATGGTTTAGATTTATAATTGGATCCGGTAGGTGGCGCTGCTGTCGATTTCAAGGAGAATTTCTTTTATTGTATTTGAACAGAACAACGTCCGTTGCGTCAGCTATCTTATATATAATTTTTTTGTGTACATGTGTATGTCACCGAACTCCTCCTAAACAGCGGGACCGATGTTGACGAAATTTTTTGCACGAGTTCAAGGGGATTCGAGGATGGTTTAGATTTACAATTGGACCCAGTAGGTGGCGCTGCTTTTATTTTATTCGAACAGAACAACGTCTGTTGGGTCCGCTAGTAATATGTAAATATAATAAATGTAAATGTAAATATAATAAGAATAATAAGAAAAGAAAAACTCAACGCAAAACCCTATTCCAACATGTCTGGCTAGCGCGGTATAGCAGGTCAATTTCCCTTCCATTGCGGAGGAGGCCCGAGCCCAACAGTTGGACTTATCTGGGCTAAGATGATAATGATGATATTTAAGTACCGAATAAGAATAAAAAGTACCTCATGTCATCATCAAAAATCTCCACGCTTGGCAGGCAGATTGATAATATTGTGAAGTGTTATATGTTCTCTAGTAGAGAGCTGCTGCCGTCTTCTAGTGAGAACCTTAGCCAATTTTTACCACTTCTATGTGCAAACTGTATTCTTATCCCCTTACTACATGTGTTCCCATGTGGGTAAGCAGTCCGTATAGTGATGAGTTAAGAATACAATGCCTTACCGCCTCTTACATTTATGTGTTAATTGTAAAAAATACTAAAGGAATACCAAGGGAATGGGTAGCAACGCTAAGCCTGCAATCTAAAAACACACAAAATACTAAGAGCGATATTCAACCGGTAGGCCAATCCTGGCGATGATGTCATTATCACCAATCCTGGATGAGCCTGTGTCTAAAATGCATGTCGATTATCGATTGACGGATGCATGAATGGATGGCTAGATGAAAGGATGAAAGGATGGATGGATGGATGGTAGTATGGATGGATGGTAGGATGGATGGATGGTAGAATGGATGGATGGTAGAATGGATGGATGGTAGAATGGATGGATGGTAGAATGGATGGATGGTAGAATGGATAGATGGTAGATGGATGGATGGTAGAATGGATGGATGGTAGGATGGATGGATGGTAGGATGGATGGATGGTAGTATGGATGAATGGTAGGATGGATGGATGGATGGTAGGATGGATGGATGGATGGTAGGATGAATGGAAGGTAGGATGGATGGATGGTAGAATGGATGGATGGTAGAATGGATGGATGGTAGATTGGATGGATGGTAGAATGGATGGATGGTAGAATGGATGGATGGTAGAATGGATGGATGGTAAAATGGATGGATGGTAGAATGGATGGATGGTAGAATGGATGGATGGTAGGATAGATGGATGGTAGGATGGATGGATGGTAGGATGGATGGATGGTAGAATGGATGGATGGTAGAATGAATGGATGGTAGAATGGATGGATCGTAGGATGGATGGTAGGATGGACGGATGGTAGGATGGATGGATGGTAGGAAGGATGGATGGACGGATGGATGGCCGGATGGATGGCTGAATGGCTGGATAGATGGCTGGCTGAATGGATACATGGATGGATGAATGGATGGCCGGATGGATAGCTGAATGGATGGCTGGACGGCTGGATGTCTGCATAGATGGATGACTGGATGGATAGACGGATAGATAGAAATAAAATTATAAACTTAACTAACATCATTGTAGTGCACGATTTTGTCTGGTGTGCCGCAAGGAACGCTAGTAGGTACGTCCCGTTTGACTTTTGCTTGCCTACGACGGAGAGACTCGAAGCTGTCCACTAATTCAGGTTCATACTTCCTCCTCATGGTCGAATTCCAATGGTTTTTTATTGCATTATCCGTCCTGTTGATTTAAATATAACATTAATTTCACATAAATGTATAAAATATCTACCGTGTGATGACGGAATAATACAATTCACTATCATCTTTCTTGCCCGTGGGTGTCGTAAAAGACGACTAAGGGATATGTTGGACATATAACAAAAAGTTGCTATATACCCAAGATAACCCAGGGGCAAGAGAAGAAAGCTCGAAATTAAACCATATACCAAGCCGTCTGACCAGCGTGATATTATAGATCAATTTCCCTTCATTGTGTAGAAAGATCGAGCGCAGCTGTGGTTGCTCTCGTCGGTATTATAAAGAAGGGCTAAGGGTTGAAATGTGTCGGGTCGACCACTGAAGTCAAGGAACTCTTAAGGATGTTTTAACATCGATGTTGCTATAGGTAAAACATCGTAACATCGATGTTAACTGTTTTTAACATCGATTAAAGGAAAACATCGATATTGAAAAGGAAACATCGATGTTGAAGAGAAAATATTGGTGTTGAAAGGAAAACATCGATATTGAAAAGAAAACACATCGATGTTGTTATGGGCAGAACGAAATTTCCTAAAAAAAAAGGTCATCAAAATTTATCCGTAGGATTGTACATTTTCGCCGTAGCATCGATGTCATAACTCTCGCCATATGTTACATACATTCGATAGATTTCCTAAAAAAAAAAAAAATACAAACAAAAGCTCATCAAAATTTGCCTGGAAGATATTATTTCATCGTCGTAACATCGATGTCAAAAACATTCGACAGATTTCCTAAAAAAAAAAGCTCATCAAAATTTGCCACGAGAATTTTATATCGTAACATCGATGTTATAGAAATTCGATGTTCGACGATATCGATATTTCTGTAACATCGATGATTTCCTAACATCGATGTTCGGTGTTCGATAAACATCGAACATCGATGTTGGGCTTTCGATGTTGACATCGATGTTAACATCGATGTTTTTCTAACATCGATCATCTCTAGGAGGGAATACAGTAGGTTATAGGGCCGCACACCATCCACCCGTCGCCGTCGATTGGACGGGGCCAATGTCCAATCCATAGCCAAACAAAAAAAAAATAAGGCCTACCCATATGACCAACGTGGTATAGTAGATTTATTGTTTATTGTTTACTATGGAGGACGCTCCATCAGTGGGACGTATATATGCTATGAAAATATGTAATGATGACTCACCTGCCCGGCAATAACTTGGCGATTTTGGCCCACTGGTTACCTAGCTGTTTGTGGGCCATGTATATAACTCTGTCCTCATGCTCAGTCCATGCTGTCTTTTTGATCGACGGATTTAAATGGTTGTGCCATCGTTCCCTGAAAACAATAGAGTATTAAAAAAAATTTTGTATACATTTTTAAGTAATCCGCAATAAGAAATTAAAACCTGTATTGTGGGTGAAAGGAGCATATAATTAAATCATATACAAATCGCACAAAAAATATTAACATAGGAATCAAACCCATGACACTTGACACTCGAGGTTACTCTTTAAATAACTAAGTTATCTTGTGCAATCACATTCATTCTTTATAAGGAGTCAGCAATTTATATCTTTCTTATAGCTTGGAACATCGGATAAGAAGTAGAAAGAACAAAATCTTTGACCCCTTCCATTCTACTGGTTATCATAAAAATTGATTAAATAATATAAATAGATGTAAGATAATAATAGTTGCAGTTACGTAAACTGTAATAATAGAAAAATTTGAAATAAAACCCCTATCCAGAAAGGTAATGGGCTGATTTGTTGCACCTGAAGGGGGCTAGTGCCCCATGAGTGGAACGTGAAGACTGAGAAGTAAAAAAAGGCTTGAGTTTAGGGTTTTTAAATTGGACTGTACACACCGTGCCAGTGTCGTTCCGTCGCAAATTTGTGCGACCCACAAATTGTCGTTCTGAGTCTGGATGTAATTTGTGTCCGTTAATTATGTTTGTAAAGTCCCCCACAACACATGGATTGTTTCCTTAGTGCAGGATGTTGTCTTGTAAAAAAAAGAGTAATAAAAGAAATTCGTAAGCGACTTCCAAATGAATAATTACCTGCATTGTTTTCCTATCCTACCCTTGAGGTGACGCGCTATAAGCGTCCATTTCTTTGGCCCGTATTTGGCGACCAGTTCCATTACTTTCTCGTCTTCCTGTAAAACAGAACAATAATAATTAGAACAGCTATAGTGTGGAGAATTATAAACCGCTTCGCAGTGAAATCGCATGTGAATTTTTGAAGAGACTTCTCGCATTTATTTAAATTACTATATGTAACTAACTTTTCGGAATTATTCATTACAATCCAGCTCTTATCCTAAATAATTCAGGTTGATGGAATATATACTCCACTCCCATCAAGACCAACGTGGTATAATAGGTTTATTGGTCTCCCACTATAGAGGACAGTCCAGTAGTGGGACCTGCATCATCATCATCATCATCTCAGCTCATATACCTCCCACTGTTGGGCTCGAGCCTCCTCCACAAAAGGAGGGAAATTGGCCTACTATACCACGCTGGTCAGACAGGTTGGTATAGGGTTTGATTTCGAATTTGCCTTCTCTTGCATAGATGTTATTAGCGTATTATATCCCTGGCTCGTCTTCGATACCCACGGGTAAGATAGGGGCGGTGAATTTTATTCTTACTCCATCACCACAAAGAAAGCGGTATATTTATTTAGATATCTATTTGTTTATCGCCATTATCGTTAAGAAAAGGAAAATTCGAAACAAAACGTTATACCTACTTCTCTGACCAGTATGGTAAGTAAATTTGCCTCCTATTATAGACGCTAGGACGCTCGAGTCCTACAGTGGGACATGTATAAGTCGAGATGATTGTCATCTTGCTTCTATTCCTTTTACTTGGGGTCGAAATAATATGTAATTTTTTTCTATCGTACATAGTTATTAGCAATGGTTTTAAGACCGGGCGCTTCTTGGCGTCAACTCTCCTTGGGAAGTAATTATTGACCATACGGCTTCAGATGAAGTGGACCCAGGTCGATGTAAAGATCTTGGTCGTTTACGACAGCCATGAGACTGCTCATGGCTGTTGTAAACGACTAAGATCTTGTAGGTGTTGGTAGTATTCGTAGCCACTACAACACAGCACTTTCGAAGTTATTATTAATTTCAAATTATTTTTTTTTGTGTTTGATATGCTTTTTTTGAATACTTCTTTCAACTTGAATGACGTTGACTTGACGACGTAAATGTTTTATTTAATGTTTAAAACTGATGATGTCCAATATTTTCTGATGTTTACGCGAGTATAAGACATCTATCTATACCAATAAATAAAATTGGAGTGTTTGTTTGTAATGTCAAAATAATAGGCTTTTTTCATGCTCACACGGTTATTTGCACGACACCTATGCCTAAAATAGCAATTAAAAAATTTTTGTCTGTCTGTCTGTCTGTTTGTTCCGGGTAATCTTCAAAACGGCTGGACCGATTTCAAAAATTCTTTCACCAATGGAAAGCTATAATATCAGGGCGTAAACTAGGCTATATTTTATCCCGGTATTCCCACGGGAACGGGAACTACGCGGGTAAAACGACTATAACCTATAACCGAAGCGAAGCGAGGGCGGGTTGCTAGTCTATACCAATAAATAAAATTGGAGTGTCTGTTTGTAATGTCAAAATAATAGGCTTTTTTCATGCTCACACGGTTATTTGCACGACACCTACGCCTAAAATAGCAATTAAAAAATTTTTGTCTGTTTGTTCCGGGTAATCTTCAAAACGGCTGGACCGATTTCAAAAATTCTTTCACCAATGGAAAGCTATAATATCAGGGAGAAAACTAGGCTATATTTTATCCCGGTATTCCCACGGGAATGGGAACTACGCGGGTAAAACGACTATAACCTATAACCGAAGCGAAGCGAGGGCGGATTGCTAGTTGTAAATAAAACTACGGATTTTATCGCGCGTAGCGGGTAGATAATTGTAAATATATGTAATAACGATGAATTTTTGAACATCTTAGTCCGCCCGTGACCATGAACGCTGTAAAGTGTTGGAAACGTCGGGCAATCAAAAACCAAATACAAACGCGATAAAATCCGTAGTTTTAATTACACTGATGTTGTCATTAAAAAAGTTAATTGATTCTCTCTCGTAAGTGTTTGAAGATGCCAACATAATCAACACAATAAATCCTTTACGAGTTGTAGGAATTATTAGGACCGAAGATTAAACCTGGCAAGAAAACTTTCAAACGCTTTGCCTTCTTTAAGAAATTATTTATGGAATCCTGTATATCGATCCCAACTTTCACGACGATAAACATTGCATTAACATTAATAATACCACCTGGACAGGAAGTTAGATTAAATTTAATTAGAATATTGCCATCTGTCCAGATCACGAAGGACAGCAGGTTAACTAGAAAGTAGTAAATTCATTAACGAACCGTGTCACTTCTAAAATTAATCATTTAATCATTAAATTTATATTATTAATAGTAACAACATCATTAAAACAGCGATAATAAGTGTTCGATCGCATACGAAAAAAAAACAAAGTCTTACTGAACCGACTCAATAAAAGCATAAAAACCCGCGTCATATGGACATAACACCGATATTAAACAAAAACAATGTTTAGGTATATTTAAAAAAATCACAATGAAAAGTCATCTGATCGTGGCGTGCGAAAATACGTTAAATCGCAAGGTGAACTTGTACGTGGGCGTATAAAAAAATATAAATTAGTAACGAATCAGCTGTTATTGTTATTATATTAAGACTGGTTCTAGACTAAACTTGTAGGTGAGGCTTCGTATTGCGATTTAATATACTCGTAACAATTAGATTTCTACAGTATTTCCACGAATAATACGTACATTTTGCCGTTCGGTGTGACGGAATAAGAATATTATTCACTGATTCACAGATAAGGGGTTATAAAATAAAACGCATATCATAGCTACGTAAGAGAAGGTAAGCTTAAAATAAAACCTCATATCAACACATCTGAACAGCGTGACATAGCAATAGGACGTATATGAGCTGAAATTATGATGATGAGACATACATTAATGTCCTACGGACTTTAGTCACTGCCTCTTCCCTCGAGCAACGAGGGACGTAAGCAGATAATTTCAGCAGCAGAGAAGAAATACTGAAAATAAACCCTACGGCAACTTGTTTAGCGGACAATAGTAACCCAATTTGACTACACCCAAAAGCAGAATCTTCATCTTAGCTCATACACATCCCAGTGTTGGGCCCGAGCCTCCTCCACATTAGGAGGGAAATGTACCTTACTATACCACGCTGGTGAGACAGCAGATGGGAGACGCAGACCTGTTGGCATAATATTTTATTTCAAGTATTCGATTCCTTCTCTTTGCAAAGATGATATCTGCCATATCTCTTACTTGTCGTTTACGACACCCGTACTACAGATAGGGATTACATTCTTAGTCCATCATCACACAGAAAATAAGAATACGAGCGTCTATCTCGATTCAAAAAACAAACTCAGTGACGAACACTGCAGTTAAACCATTTCCATATAATATTAATAACAGTTTTGCTCCTGGTTTAAACTTAGATAAATATATTAACAACACTTTTGCGTCTAGTTTAAACTTAATAGGTATAGCTACATAGCTCTAATTGAGAATTATTTATATGTACTTAAAAAATCCAAATCATTCATAAAATATATGTTTCATTTGTACAGTGAAGGTTCCTTATGGCGATGGGAAAAGAATACCAAGCTAAGGAGTGCTGTTCTAGAAGTATCCTTGCCTTGCAATCAGCACGGCTGCAAAATCTACATGACTTACATCCTTAGCTAACTTTCATGACATCACCGAAATAAAATGTCGTGGCAACATTGTGTATTCTTAGACCGTCCATAAATAAGGCTAAAATTTAAATTTGAGGTGAGACAATGCCACGTGGTTATTTCATCTTGATTGTATCAGTACCACGAGGCAAATAACATCTGATTTTCGGAAAAATTCGAATCCGAATCTTCGAATTCCGGATCGAAAGAATAATAATAAAGTACAGTAGAACACGTTTAATACGATTTGCCGCATAATACGCCATTTTGCGTCAGTCCCAGCAACTTAAGACATGTTTTCATACATTTCTTAATGCTTAATACGATCGTCATCCCGTTTAATACACCAACACGTGCCACTCAAATACACATATTATTACCCCTTGCGGCAGCGGCCAGCGACTGTGTCGAGCGACCCTAAGTGATAATGACCTAGAAGAAGATGAGTCAACTCCAATTTTGTTACATGCCCAGGCATTATCAGCAGTTAATGATTTAAGACGCTATGTAACTTCTTTGAATCAAAGCGAAGACGCACTGCAAAATTTAATTACGTTGAAAATCTTTCTAATGATGATATCTGATGTTTACGCGAGCACTACACATTGTAAATAAAACTACTTTTACGGATTATATCGCGTTTGTATTTGATTTATGATTGCCCGACGTTTCGAACACTTTGCAGCATTCATGGTCACGGGCGGACTAAGGTGTCTCACGTCCAACAAGTAATCGTTATTACAGACATTTACAATTATCTACCCGATACAGAAAATAGTTATAAACTTATTAAATTGTTACCCACATTTTAGTACAAATTTATTGCCAGTGTAAGAAGAAAATGAATCTATATGAAAAATTATATTGTTTATGGTTAGTAATTATTAATTATTAAATTTGTAGCAATTATTATTACAATTTGTTGATTTAAAACTAACAAAACAAATATACTACCACCGGATCGGAACGCGGCCACACTGAGAAAGATCCGGCAAGAAAACTCAGGGGACATGATGCTAAATTAATATTGATTTTTAATTTTAGATGCGGCTTACTAAAAGATTTTTGATTTATAAAATTATCTTTAACCATTATTATTGTGGGTCAAATCTATACAATAAGTGCTCACAGTATCATGCAGTCTTGTGGTGGTCTCTTTGGATTTATTTTTAATTATGTTTATAACAGGATCCCAGCTTGATGGTAATACCCAGCCATCCTCTCTATTGAAATTTTTGTGTTTTTTGATTTCAATAGCCTCGCGTACCATTCTAGGCAGGTATCGGTGTTCCTTTGCGAGGACTTGAGGTTTATCAAACCTAATGTTATGGCGGGAGCGGTCCTGACTATGTTCACAGACTGCAGACTTAGTGTGGCGGCGGTGCTTCCGTAAACCCAATAACACCTTGAGTCATACAGTGTATCGTAAGGCAACACATACTGACAGATATCTGAACGGAGATTCTCATCATCCCCCTTCACAGTTAGCTACCGTGTCTAAATCTTTGTTGCAGAGAGCACGAGGAATCTGTGACGAGGAGCACCTGGCTGGGGAGCTGCAGCATGTCAAGCAGGTTCTACGTGCAAACAAGCTGCAAGTTCCACGCCCCCGTCGCAGAGACCGTGTGAAACCACCCACAGTTGAGCGCCTCCCTGCAGTACTACCTTATGTGAAAGGAGTCACTGACAAGATTGGCTATATCCTGAAACGGGCTTCCATAAAAACTTATTTTAAGCCACTCAAAAGGATAAGTCAGTTCTTACCACCTGTCAAGTGCCAGATCCCTCTACAAGATGCAGGAGTTTATAAACTTGACTGTGACTGTGGTCTCTCTTATATTGGGCAAACAAAGAGATCCATAAGAACTCGGGTCAAAGAACACATAGCTGATGTGAAGCACCGCCGCCACACTAAGTCTGCAGTCTGTGAACATAGTCAGGACCGCTCCCGCCATAACATTAGGTTTGATAAACCTCAAGTCCTCGCAAAGGAACACCGATACCTGCCTAGAATGGTACGCGAGGCTATTGAAATCAAAAAACACAAAAATTTCAATAGAGAGGATGGCTGGGTATTACCATCAAGCTGGGATCCTGTTATAAACATAATTAAAAATAAATCCAAAGAGACCACCACAAGACTGCATGATACTGTGAGCACTTATTGTATAGATTTGACCCACAATAATAATGGTTAAAGATAATTTTATAAATCAAAAATCTTTTAGTAAGCCGCATCTAAAATTAAAAATCAATATTAATTTAGCATCATGTCCCCTGAGTTTTCTTGCCGGATCTTTCTCAGTGTGGCCGCGTTCCGATCCGGTGGTAGTATATTTGTTTTGTTAGTTTTAAATCAACAAATTGTAATAATAATTGCTACAAATTTAATAATTAATAATTACTAACCATAAACAATATAATTTTTCATATAGATTCATTTTCTTCTTACACTGGCAATAAATTTGTACTAAAATGTGGGTAACAATTTAATAAGTTTATAACTATTTTCTGTATCGGGTAGATAATTGTAAATGTCTGTAATAACGATTACTTGTTGGACGTGAGACACCTTAGTCCGCCCGTGACCATGAATGCTGCAAAGTGTTCGAAACGTCGGGCAATCATAAATCAAATACAAACGCGATATAATCCGTAAAAGTAGTTTTATTTACAATCTTTCTAATGCTTCAAAATCTTTTTGTCAAACGAAAATAAGTGATTACTTTAAGTAACGTAATAACAATAAACATTTTTTTTTTATATTTTTAGATATTTTTTTAATATTTAAAAATGTATCTAGTAGTAAGTATATTAAATAAAGAAAATAAACAACATTTTATTTAGGTAATTTTTAAATGTTAAATTCAATACTAATGCAATGTAATAAAATGTAATACAATAATGGCACGTTTTTTCCCTTTCCCGCATAATACGCTTTTCCGCCTAAGTCGCGTTTTTGGTCGGGTCCCTGCGAATTCGTCTTAAAACGGGTTTTACTGTATATTCTTAGAGTGTAGTCCGTGTGGTGACGGAGCAAGAATATAATTCGACACTCCCTATCTTGTCCATGGATATCGCAAAAGACGACTAAGGGATATAATACGCAAATAACATCTATGCAAGAGAAAGAAAACTCGAAATAAAACCCTATGCCAACCTGTCTGACCAGCATGGTATAGTAGGTCAAATTCCCTCGCATTGTGGAGGAGACCCGAGCCCAAAAGTGGGACGTATGTGGACTGCGATGATGATGATGATGATTCTTAGTGTTTGCTGGCAGCTACATATACTACCAACTTTTGCATTGCTCTTGAGAGTGCTCTCATCGTAAAAACGACTGAAAGCTTTACATAGACCTGGGCCAACTCTATCCGATGCCGTCTGGTTAACTATTACGTCCCCCAGGATAGTTGGTTGCCAATAACTTTTGTAATATATGCTACGAAAATAGAGTAAATATTGAATCAACCCCATGTAACTAAAGTAAGAGCAATAAGAGCAGGAGTAGTCCACTTAAGGGTAACAGCCCCTCGTGGAGATCTGCAATAGCAGAGGCATAACCAGATCGCTGGCTACCGTAGGTAGGTGGCATTTGGTTCCATCGCTCAACGAAGGAAGCACAGTAGCAAACCACTATTACTAAGACGTCATTTAATGTTCGCGAGTATGTTACACCCAAAACGAACCAGCTTATTTAGGACTGCAGACCAGAAATCAACAATACAAACATACAGTAAAACAAGTAAAAAGATTACTGTACAAAATTATGTTCAACTAGCTTCTGCTCGCGACTTCGTCCACGCGGTATAGATACTTTGGGCTAACGCTAACTTTAACCTAAGACTTTGTTTACGTAGAAGGTGAAAATATTTTTTACATAATACGATTCTGCCACACATGATTTTTGCGAAAATTTTTACGCAGCGGCAGATCTCAAAATAAAAAAAAAACGATTTTGAAACATTCTTCATTGGTACTCCGCTCCTGTTGGTCTTAGCGTGATGATATACAGCCTATAGCCTTCCTCGATAAGTGGTTTATCTAACACTGAAAGAATTTTTCAAATTGGACCAGTAGTTCCTGAGATTAGCGCGTTTAAACAAACAAACTCTTCAGCTTCATATATTACTAGCAATCCGCTCTCGCTTCGCTTCGGTTATAGGTTATAGTCGTTTTACCCGCGTAGTTTCCGTTCCCGTGGGAATACCGGGATAAAATATAGCCTAGTTTACGCCCTGATATTATAGCTTTCCATTGGTGAAAGAATTTTTGAAATCGGTCCAGCCGTTTTGAAGATTACCCGGAACAAACAGACAGACAGACAAAAATTTTTAATTGCTATTTTAGGCATAGGTGTCGTGCAAATAACCGTGTGAGCATGAAAAAAGCCTATTATTTTGACATTACAAACAGACACTCCAATTTTATTTATTGGTATAGATGTTCAAATAAAACAAAAATGAACTAGACGATGTCTAAAAATACTAAAGTACTTCACTACTTAACATCTATTGAAAAAAAATAGCTCATAGTCATTCCACAATAGACATTCACACAAATATCTAGACTAAAAACTAATGAAACATCTGGGACGCTCCCAATTAAGAATGACATCATCCATTATCGACTTGTTAGGCTACATTATATTTATATAAACGGATACACAAAAAGCGGAGTCAAGGGCGAAGATAAAGCGTGAGGACAATTTGCGATTTGTAGAAGAAATATCATGATTAGCTCATACACATTCCAATGTTGGGCTCGAGCCTCCTCCTCAGTAAGATATTGACTTACTACACCACGCTGAACAGAGGGCTTGGTATAAAGTTTTATTTCGAACTTTACTTCTCTCTTACTGAAGTTTAATTTAATATTTAAACCTACCACTATTGGGCTCGAGCTTACTCGGAGTGAAGTTCACCCATTATACCATGCTGGTCAGACGGGTTGGTGAAATAGTGATGGGTCAAATATAATAACAATGTCACCCGTTACTCTCATAAAGGAGTTGCTAAATCGACTTAGGGATTTCAAATCAAATCATTTATTTTGCATAGGCCCCTTAAGGGCACTTACATATTGTCAAATTTCACAACGTTTGAACACAATTCAATAATCTACCACCGGATCCGAACGCGGCCACAAACTGAGAAGATCAGGCAAGAAACTCAGCGGGCAGTAATTTTTTTCTTTAATCTTTTTCTTCAATTTTATGTACGGGAGCAAATTGAGAGAGAGCCTTGGCGCTCAGTTCAAACATATATGGTAGCAGCTCCAGTGTGATGCCCTTCGAAATTGTATACAAGAATGAGCAACGGCACTCTCAATCTTTATACATTATATCCAATTGCAATGGCCGACAAGCATGGTGATTGTAGCACTATTCCTACCATGAAGAGGTGTATGTCCAACAGTGAACGGCGATGGGTTGATGGATGGACGTATGGGTGATGGAGCAGTAAATGGATGACGTGGTTATGGACTAAATTGCATATACAAATAATTGTTTCTAATCCAAATGTTATCAGAATCAGTTAATTATGTTTGAAGTGAATTAGTATAGAAATACTACACTACAAAGTGAAGAAAATACTTTACTTAACGTTTTGCGACCTATATTGTAATTGTATTGTAGTTTATTCATGGTATAAACAACGAAAACATGTATTAAATTTAAATAACCAGCGTTATGTTACCTAATTTACAATTTTATAAAGCATACCTAAAATGGATCAAATTCCTGAGATGTTTCATCACCAAAAATCTCATAAATTACGTTATATATGTCTGTATTATATTAAGTTATAACTATTTTATACAAAATTTTATTGACTATAATTTAAAACATCCTTCCGTATATGGAATAATATTATGGTAAAAATCATAGGTAAAACAAAATCTTTTACCAAAAAAGGTAAATGCAATAATACTAATATTTTATTCAATCACCTCTATATGATAAATAAAATTATCACAAATATAAAAATAAAGATTGACCCATTGATCTTGTGACAGAAGCGAGCAAGATTCCGGGACAGGCAGAGTGTTGGATGAAAATATATGTGAAATTAGATTTTCAACAGCAATTAGCAAGCTCCAAAATCTAATAAGTTAAGCCTTGGAACTATGTCCAATAAAAGACAATAGGCCCTGTATTACATCGGACTAAAAGTGTAGTAATGAACTATCCAAAGTTCGTCACCACACGGAAAAGCAGTATACAATTCATCACTATCTTGGGTCGACTAAGGGATATAATATGCATAAAAATCTATGCAAGAGGGAAAAATCGAAATAACAGCCTATACTAATCAGTCTGAACAGGGTAGTAGTAGGTCAATTTCATTCCTATTATCAGGAGTCCCATTCCCAGTAGTGGGACACGTATGAACTTAGATGATGATAAATGTAGTATAAACTTCAAAATGAAGTTTAAAGGTTTTTAACTTTTAGTGGCTCAAATTTATGAACTTTAACTATTTTACAACAGGAAATTGACCATATTATACCACGCTGGTCAGACGTGTTATCCTTCTCTTGCATATTATATGCATATTTAATCTCTTAGTCATCTTTTGCGACACCCACGGGTAAGAGTGGCTGCAGAGAATTGTTCTCTAACTCACCAAACAGAGTTTTTTCTTATGTATTTTTTTTATTTTCTTTTTGTTATAGGTACTGATATGCCGTATACTTTTTAGAATCTATGGCGACGAGAGGACAGTAGAATATTCGCGACATTATTACAAATTATTGCGATGATTAAATAAATATGTACAAAATATAAAAATTAGCATATGTTTTTTTTTAATAATAGACTTTTGCCTATTTTATTCACGTATTATGAAGTGTGAAAACACTTATTTTTTTTAGATATCAACGATTTTTATAGGCTATTGTTTGCTTATACAGTTCTTGTTGTTGGTGGTAATAAAATGGTCATATTTTATTTGTAAGTAGGTCGTGAATGTGAGGCCCATGGGTTTCATAGGGACATTGACCGTAAACTAGGCAGGAATTCAATAGTCGTAGTAACAACTAAAATGTATGATTGTCAATGTTTAAGTGATATTTAACAGTTTTTACACGTTTTAAAATCCTTTTTTTGTCCATGTGTTGACGGACTAAAAATACAATTCACTACCCCCACTTTCGCTCGGGGTGTCGTAAAAGACAACTAGGGGAGAGAAAAGGCGATTATATGCATATTATATCTATGCTAGAAAGAAAACTCGAAATAAAACCCTATGCCATCACGTCTGACCAGCGTGACCTCTTATGTCAATATCCCTCCTATTGTGGAGGCGGCTCGAGCCCAGCAGTGGGACGTGTATGAACCGAAATAAAAAGGTTGATATAGTATTTTAACTGTGTTTTAAAACCTCCAATGTTTCAAATACTTTCCAGTATTAGTGGTTGGGGGAGTAACCTAAAGTTTTCCATCTGTTTTATCTGATGGGTATATTTGTCTTTCTTTGTCTTCTTCAATGACTTTATGACCGCCTAAGTACTCAAAATCATATTAACTTTTAAACCCAAATTATAATATAACTTTCATATACTTAAAATTATTGAATATGCGAAACAAATAAATATTTCTTCTACACGAAGTATACAATTCTATTACATAGAGTAGTAAATAATTAGGGTTACAACGCCTTTTTAAGGGACAAAATGTTTTTATTGTCGTTGGTGGCAAACAAACAAACAGCACACATGATGATAAGTGATACTGCTGCTTATGGACTTTTACTAGGCTGTTACCTACCATGAAGAAAGTGGATATAGAGTGTGTAAGCGTGTAATAAGGTTCGTTGACAATAAAGGCATCATCAAAACCCACACCTTCAGAAAGTTTGTCTTGTGTGTAACTTACTCAACATTTTGCATGTAATGTGCAATCTAAAACTTGTGAATTACAACTGGAAACTAACAGAATCGACTATAAATTGTTTTAGAACAATAAATACAAACCAAGATTAAAATCTACTATGACTGCCAGCGCATTAATATGCGAAGTTAATACAAACAATAGATTCATTCATAAAATCGAAGAATTTATGCTTGCTTGTATGACGGATATTTCTGGACTCTATTATCATTTAAGACTCATATTAAGACTCATGAACCTAAATGATTATAGAGTCAACAAGAATTTGTCTGTTATTTAATTATCTGTGTTAAGTACGTATTCCTCACTATGTGTCACCACCTCCTTCCTTTATTGTGGAAGGAACAAAAACTGGAATTTACTTATAAAACAGTGATAGAATAATTTTTGACGTGACGGAGTAAGAATACCATTCAGCACTCCCACTCTTGCCCGTGGTTGTCGTAAAAGATGACTAAGGGATAAAATGTGGATATAATATCTATGCAAGAGAAGGAAAACTCGATACAAAACCCTAGGCCACCACGTCTGTCCAGAATGGTGCAGTAGGTCAATTTCCCTCCCATAGTGGAGGAGGCCGGAGCCTATCAGTGGGACGTGTATGGGCTGTGATGATGATGATGAGATTAAAAATGTAAGACAGGTGTTGGAATTATGCCATCTCGGCTCATATAGGTCAGGAGAGGGCAATTGATCTACCATACTGGTGAGACAAATTAGTAAAGTTTTAGAGTTTTTCTTCTCTTACATAGATTTTTTTTTTTGGGACTAATCGCACCTCACATTCCCACCACTGTAACTCCTGTAAGCCAGGATCCACAATGGTCTCCGTATAAGACACCAAGCTTTGACCCTCGGGAAGTCTCGGCAAACGCTTTTAATTGTCTTGGGACCCGCAACAAATTTGAAAAGAAAAACAGGAGGAGTTGGCAAGATTCCACTTCCCTCCTATGTAAAGCGGGCGACATGAAGCAAAGTTGGCTAATAAGCCAGTAAATAAGAATTTGTACAACTACGTGAAACGCAGCGATACAGCACCACGGATTGAACAGTGCTTAATGGACAATGGTTAATTAGATATCGTCGTTAAGTCAATAAATCCCAAGTTTCGACAATCAGTCTCTGAATGCAAGGCCTTCCTTGCATTCTCATTCTTCCTTCGTCACCACCGATTCACAGGTAATTCCGACTGCATCCATGATCCAATTGCATACAATTTGAATTTACATCACAATACGTCAGTAAGCACTAACACTTGTGCCATTCTGCCTAGAAAATATCAATGCATTAGCATTTTTAGTTACGACATTTGTTTAATAATTATTTCAAGTTTAGCATGATTTTACCTTGTGTTTTCCGTGTAGTGACGGAGTAAATTCTTACTCCAAGAATTCAATTATACAATTCACCACTCCCCTTTCTGTCTGTGGCTGTCATAAAAGTGGACTAAAGGTCTATATTATGCAAGGAAAACTTGTAATGAAACCCTATACCAACACGTCTGACCAGCGTGATATAGTAGGTCAATTTCCCTACCATTGTGGAGGAAGCTCGAGCCCAATAGTTGGACGTATATGAGCTAAGATGATGATGATAAAACTATATTATTTACTTCGCATAATTATTAAAGCATGTATTTTAGTTTAAAATTTATTTCTGACATTAGTCTTGTAAAATTACATAACCTGCAAAAACGGATTATTTTGAATTTGAAAAAAAAAAGTTTATTAAATTATTATACATCATACATATGTACTTTATCGGTACTTGACATCGGTATAAAGTTTCAGTTCAGTCGGGTGTTTTGAAGTCGTTCAAATTCACGTTAAAAGATTCCTTTACAAAGATAGATACCGAAAAAGTAATATATGTGTGTGTGTGTGTGACAGAAATAAAGACTTCATTGTCAATCGTAATTAATAAATGCATTCACCCGATCGAGCCTTTCAACACAGCGTGACAGATCAACCTACGAAAAAAATTGTGTGCTGTGCGCCAAAAGAAGTTATCACTTCAAAATTTTGTATTCACTATATTTCAAGCCTATACATCAAAATATATGTCGAAGTAATTCATTGCACACATCTATGCGCACGATTGCAGTAACAATGACGTGCAGTATGAGTCATATCCAGTTCCTTACATTCATAGACTGATTGACGAGAACTTGATTTATGCCATCGCTATTTCACTTATTAAGTTATTTATTTTTATATTTATAGCCAGTCGCTTTCGTACCAGCAGCGTAAAGAAAAAGCCTGCTTGTTTATTATTAAGAATCGTATAGGAAACTATGTAAAAAAAAAAACTACCAAAAATTTATTGAATATAAACTACAAGAGCTGTCATGAAGGATAAAATGTAATTCAATAAATTCAATTCAAGACTTTTACAAAGCTTTTTTTGCCGAAATATACTAACGGCAGACATCATACCACCTTGTGGCACTGCTGGTAAGCACCTCTAAAGTGCACTCTAGCGTCCTAAAACCTATTTACTCTTGCTTTAACGGAAAATTGACGCTGGCGAATTATCCACGTTTATAAATTTCACAACATTAGGAGGAAACAGACCGTTTGTGTGCGATAAGGGTTTAAGTACACAATGTGTCACCACATCTTGATTTGGTCTTTAAACCAGTTAAAAAAGTACCAGGTGAGTGGGCAGCAACACTTGATCGTCAACGCGACTACCAAGCGTGAATTATGGCATGAACCATCCTAATGGATACGGCCTATGTTCGTCGATAGGACGATGGATACATAAACTTGCAATATTTTTGATGCTACTACAAGTGATTAGATCAATATTGTTCTGGAAATATGTTTAGTACTTACTGAATTGCCCAATTACTACTAGTAATATTAGATCTTCGTACAAATCGTAATGTTTATTAGGATTTGCCAACAGATGGCGACATTTATTTTGCCTAAATGCTAAGTTTCCACCTTATGGCGTCTTATTATAGAAGTTTTATAATGTATTTTTTTTTAATAAAACATTCAATTTGACATAGGTACTAGGTGCCGTGTGGTAGCGGCTTCGAATACTACCAACCCTTGCTTTGCTCGTGGGTGTCGTAAAAGACGACTAAGAGCCCTAGATTGACCCGGACCAACTCCATCTGGTACCATTTGGGTCAACGATTACATTCCCAAGGAGGGTTGACGTCAGGAAGGCGGCCGGTCATAAAAGTCATTGCCGAAACTTTTTGCAATATGTCAAAACAGATGACATATTGCGTCGACCCCAAGTAATTGGGATAAGAGCAAGATGATGATGAATTTGACATAGGTACTTATTTTACTCATTAGTGGTGAAAGCAGTCTTCAAAATTGCACATAAAACATATTAATATTGATGAATAACTTTCAGAAATAACTAGTATAGGTACATAGATTTGAACTTATGAACAAGAGGATATTAGAATTTTATTTTAGATATATGTATATACTTCTTCTATCCGGGTGTATGTGAGCGAACTTTTCCTAAACTGCTGGATCGATTTTAATTAATTATTTCGTGTTCCAGTGGATTCGAGAATGGTTTAAATGAATAATTGACTCTATAGAAGACGTTGCGATTGATTTCAAGAATTCCTATTATTTTTTTAGATACATGTAAATAAGATTGACTATATAATTTATAAAATATTGTAATATATTTTTACCTCCTTGGTCCACGGGCCCTTGACTAGTTCAGGATTGACGACCTTCGTCCAGCGCTGTTGACACTGCACATCGGATCTGTCGGCGAACTCGGCAGCGATTAGCTCCCAGTTCTCATTGTACATCTTAACATATGACTTTAACTTCTTATCCTGAAATCATAAGTGAAGGATGATTCTAACTCAATGTAAACTGCAAATAAAGAAAAAATAATAATAGATGAGTAATCCCGTGACATCTTACCCGTGAATGTCGTAAAAGACGACTAAGGTATTAATATGCATATAACATCTATGCAAGAGAAGGAATACTTGAAATAAAACCCTATACCAACATGTCTGACCAACGTGGTATTGTAAGTCAATTTCCTTTCTATTGTGGAGGAGACTCGAGCCCAACGAATGAGGAGATTAATACCCATTTTTTTATGGGTGGGCTATGGTAAGCGCACGCGCGGTCCAGTCCGTCCGGAGCGATGAAAGGACGGCGCACGGGCCCATAACCCACCCGTACCCACGTCACCTCGTTGTTGGGCCGACCACCGGAGCAGATGTAGGAGATTAATACCATGAGAGCATTTCTGTCCGAGTATTTTAATAGTCTGTGGACTGAGATGATGACATATACTTACTATAAGTATTTATTAGTATTATATTCTTGTATTTTTTGTACTACATATTCTAGTGTTCTAGTGATAATAATCCATTGATTTGTCATCCATCGATGTCTAATGATGGAAATAGGCCTACCACGAAAAGGTTCGCAGTTATTTATAAAAGTTTATATCTAGGTGAGTACTGCTGCTATTCTCTTGGCAGTGCCTCAAACAGTTTTGACTTTGAGAAAGTAAAAAATACATATTGTCATCAAAAAATATTATAGAATAATAACGAAATGGTCGTTATGATTTCTGGTGTTACCGCGAGTATTACAGATTTTAAATAAAACTACTTGACGGATTTTATCGAGTTTCTATTTGATATATGATTGCCCGACGTTTCGAACACTTTACAGCATTCATGGTCTAGTACCTATCATCATCATCTTGCTCTTATCCCAATTACTTGGGGTCGACGCAATATGTCATCTGTTTTGACATATTGCAATAAGTTTCGGCAATGACTTTTATGACCGGCCGCCTGCCTGACGTCAATGACGTCATGGTCTAGTACCTATACTGGCAATAAATTTGTACCAAAAATGTGGATTAAAATTTAATATCTGTAATAACGATGACTTGTTTGGATGTCAGACATCTTAGTCCGCCCGTGACCATAAATGCTGTAAAGTGTTCGAAAAGCCGTGCAAAAATCAAATACAAACGCGATAAACTCCGTAAAACAGTTTTATTTACAATGTGTAATACTCGCATAAACATCAGAAATCATTATGATCATTCTTACTTCATTATCAATAACATTAATAAATATTACCTCCTCTTTGGTCCACCTCCCCCTATTGATATTCTTCCTCGTCCCAAAACTTTTGGTTGCAGCCGGCGCATCGTCGTACACCGCCGAGTCTTCTGAGTATTCGCTCGTCTCTGACTCATAGCCGCTGCGTCTGTTGACAAGGGAAATTACCTTTACTTAGGTTTTGAACCAGAGCCGTGGTCTAATTTCCTATAAATATTTTTTAAAGCCTCGCATGCTCGGTGTTCACGCGGTTTGAAGCGTTATCTTCAAACATTTACGTCAAACACCACAGAATCATTTCAAGTAAATGTTCGTAAACGCTGTGCCGAGCCGCGTTACCAGCATAATGAAATAACGCCCCTAATTCGACGTTAAAAATTAAAAAGTAACAGCAGCAAAATCTACGACCAGTGTGTGTTAACCAGTGATGACTTACGGCACGAAAACGTGGTCCCTAAATGTAGGCCTTATATCAAGGCTCAAATTCGCTCAGCGTGCTATGGAGCGGGCTATGCTGAGGTTTCTCTGCGAGATAGAATCCGGAATACGGAAATCCGCAGAAGAACGGGTGTAACCGACATAGCACAAAGAATTAGCACGCTGAAGTGGCAATGGGCAGGCCACATCGCTCGACGAACCAACAACCGCTGGGGAAGAAAGGTTCTGGAGTGGCGACCACGTAGCGGACGACGCAGTGTAAGACGCCCCCCCCACTAGGTGGACCGATGACCTAGTGAAAGTTGCTGGGCGTCGTTGGATGCAGGCGGCACAGGACCGCACATTGTGGCGCAACATGAGGGAGGCCTACGTCCAGCAGTGGACGGCAATAGGCTGAAATGATGAAATGAATGATGAACAGCAGCAAAATTTTAAGTCAAAATTTATAGCTACTGTAATAGGTAGAAAAAAAAACTAAAGTAGCGATGACTAGTTGAATGCCGAATACATTCAAATCCACGCGAGACTACATACCTATGCTGAAAGTATTTAAAATCGGTATAGTAAAAACAAATCTACAACGCAAATATAGAGTAAAATGCTTTTAATCCCCAAAATTTAGGCATAGGCAACAAGTACCTACATCTACTTAATAGAAAAGTATATTCAGAGGAGACTATACGAATGGGTACCTACAAAAATATCCCAATACGACAAAGATAATTACTTTTTAATATAACTGAAAGCACTAAACGGACACACTTAAAATAGATGGTCTGGAGTCATACAAAATACATGCTACACACGTATTTTTCCAAGAATTTTATCTTGACAACAAAATTCATAAGCCTTGTTCTTCAAACATGGTATTTTATTTGACTACTTTGAGTTTTAGTTTTATCAAAGGATATCCCTGTTTACTTAGAATCTTACTTGTGTAGGTACTTATAGTGCCGTATTGTGAGGATATTTTAAGTAAAAATAAACTGTTACAGGGTTTTACATCCGAAATTATCAAAGTTTAAAACTATAACTTGTGTGTAAATAATAGTTGAATTCCTTTCCTAGAGATTACGAAATCAATTAAATACCAAATAATTTCGTTTTAAGCGATTATTTGACAATTATGAGTAAAATTTAAAGCCAACGGGTCTTGCCCAGAAACGTAATATAGAATGTGGTGTTAAAATTGAAATAGAATTTACCATTCTTTTCCCTGAATGTAGGAAGAAGTTACTGAATAGTAAAGGGAAGAAAGATATAAGCAGACCATAAAACTGTAAGAAAAGCTCTCAATAATACATTAGTCATCTCGTCCGACCAATGAATGGTATGTAGTATATGTCATACCGCTGTTGATTAGGGGTGCAAAGGATATATCGATGTTTCTGAAACATCGATGTTTGCGATCATGTTCACTATTATAAAATATCATTTATACGCTGTTTTACATCGATGTTCTGCCATCTATTTAAAACATATGGCATTTTTAGCCGAGCCTGCGTGACAGTTTAGTTACTCTGTTTTTAAATAACATGCTGCAGTTAACATAAGCATGTAATAACTTTACTAAATTAACAAATGTAATTTTATTATCTCAACTCTACATCTTTCTTGCTCTAAAGACCTACCTACCTTACCTATTTAACAGATAATATTGGTATAGATGATTAAGAATGCTTGTATTTTAAATTAAAGTTAGGATTGTTTGTACGAATTAGGGCCATAGATCTTTAAAAGAACATCGTTGTTTCGATACATCGATGTTTTTAGGACGATGTTTTTTGTACATCGATGTTTGTTCTGAAACATTGATGTATCGATACATCGATGTTATTGCTTTCGATATTTGCATCTCTACTCCTGATGTCTACTCGCCTTCCAAGAGGAGATTCGTGTCTAAGAGGGAGAAGTATAATTGCTGAGAAAAAAATTGTTTACGAATTGCATGAATACATTTATACGCGCTCAGTAAAACCTGTTGCTCCGAAATAAATCATCGACAGACACGATGCTTATATCAGCAACAAAAAACTCCTTATTATCTATTATCCCAAGTAAGCCTCATATCATTTAGCTCACGTCCAAAATTATCTCGGACTTATTATCAAATATCATATACAAAATCCTGTTTTTTACCCCGCGTCTTATTTAATAATATCAATGTTACGTAATCACAATGTCGTCCAGAGAGGCCTTGTTAGATACACGTGTTGAGAATAAATGATGGATGAAATAAATAACTTATATGGTTCCGGTATGTTGAAATATGGATGTTTGGCCAGCGCTTACCTCATATGACTGTACAGATGGCGTAGTGGTTAAAATCTACCATGCCAGTATCATGGGTTCGAATCTCACGTAGGACAATACTTGTTGTTCACAAATTGTTGTTCCATTCCAAAATCCCCCGCAATAAAGGGATTATTGCCTTAGTGCGGGGTGTCTTTTAAAATAAAAAATAAAAAGAAATAAAAAAAGAATTAAAAAAAAACAATATGAAGGACGACAATTTTGAGAATACGCACGCGCGAGATACTTTATATCCGGTTGTTGGCTCGAGCAAATGACAGAGTAAGAATACAATTCACCATCTCTTTCCTACGAACAAGTATCGTAAATGATGACTAAGGAATGCGCGCTGATAACCACCATATAGCACGAGAAGGAAAACTCGTAATACAGCCAACATACCATCTGACCATTATAGTAGATCAACTTATCTCTCATTGTGAATGAGGCCCGTGAAATAAGAATAGGTATATTTTTTATACTTAATCACTAAATATAAATTGACATGAACTGGGCAACACAATCATTCGTAGGTCGTATAAAAACTTATTCGGCATGGGAAACATACCCATGATAATCCGAGAATACGTTAACACAGCTAGCATAGCTATAACTTTCGATTAAATAGCATTTTTAACCGACTTCTTAAAAAGGAGAGTAGGTGCTCAATTCGGGTGTTTGTACTTTTTTTATGTTGTTTGCGCATTACTCCGTCGTTTGCCAACCGATTTGAAAACTTCCCAAATGGTCCCATGAAAAATTTATCGAAATCGGACAAGCGGTTTTTGAAAATTCTAAAAAAATATGTACATTGTCTACATTCACGATCCCAAAAAAAATATTTTCTTGTTTTTTGGGGCGGTCTATAGGCACTACACGCCGTCCACTCCGTCCGGGACGATGTAAGACCGGCGCGCGGCCCCATGGCCCACCGTATTACTTCCCCTTCCCCACTGGGCCGGCCACTGACACTGAATCCTTGACGTCTGTGGCCAGCCCCGCAGGATACCTACTCTCTCGGGTACCGTTACTCCCCGACGCCTTTCACGGGGCATTGTCCGTCAGTTTAATACCATGCGTGAATTTGATTTAAAAAAACAAACGTGTTAACATTTTAAGACGTTTCTCATGTCAACCAATAATAATATCTTCATTCTTCGGGTCAATAAGTAATTAAGATAATTAATTACATAAGAAGCAACAATAACTAAAACAAACTGTTTTTTTATTCAAGAAATGCTTACCCTACCTACAGTATAACAATGCCGAAGCAATATAGTTAGCATTTTGTTTAAAAAACCAATATGATAACACTATCAATGTATGTCAGTTGACCTTCAATAATCGCTGATTATTTTATTGTTGGTCAAGGCATACTATATTAATCCAGTAGTAAATATATTAACTAATGAATAATTATTAGTGGTAGGACCACACTGTTGACAGCTGTATGTCTACAACCGCGAGCTGGTCTGTCAGGGGTAGTACCACACTCAGCAGAAAATTGTCTTCCGAGTAGTAGCAATTTGTTACTGCGCTTCGTTCGGTGAGCGAGAGAGCCGGAAACCCAACTTTCTGAGGGCGTTTGCGCGTGGTGGGTTTTTGTGATGCTTTTAGCATCACCGAACCTTATTGCACGCATTCGCAATCCCTTCATTTTCGTGACGGTAGGCAGCGGCCCTGCAAAGGTCCATGAGCGGCAGCAACACTTACCATCAGGTGTACTGTTTGCTCGTTTGCCACCTCTTGCAATAAAAAATCCCAGTTTCCATTTATGTGATGCTGGAGTAAGAAAACAATAAACCAGCTCTAAATTTTCAGTGCTTATAATAAAGTCAAGGCATATACGCGATTAACATCACTGTAACAGAAGTAGATTTCAAAATGAATTCCTATGGCAACCAGTCTGATTAACATGTTATAGTAGGCTAGCTTCTTTCTAGAGGATAGTCTTAATAATCGTGTGTATTGCTAATCACTGATCAGCAGATGATCAAAATAGAAACTGTATTATAACATGGGATCAGAAAAGTATCAAATCCACCTTTATGAAAATGAAATTCTGCAATAAATTAGAGTAGGCCTGCCGGAATTGCTGCTATCATAGCTAGTATAAAGATTTTTATATTACACTAACAATCCGCCCTCGCTTCGCTTCGGTTATAGGTTATAGTCGTTTTACCCGCGTAGTTCCCGTTCCTGTGGGAATACCGGGATAAAATATAGCCTAGTTTACGCGCTGATATTACAGCTTTCCATTGGTGAAAGAATTTTTGAAATCGGTCCAGCCGTTTTGAAGATTACCCGGAACAAACAGACAGACAGACAAAAATTTTTTAATTGCTATATTAGGCATAGGTGTCGTGCAAATAACCGTGTGAGCATGAAAAAAACCTATTATTTTGACATTACAAACAGACACTCCAATTTTATTTATTGGTATAGATAACAATAGCAGGAACTGAATGATCTGTGCAAAATGGACAACAATCTAGAACGCTTAGGTTATTATTCCGATAGCAACTTATAAAAAATGTCTTGTTTTTATGTATCTTTTCTAACAGTGAAGTGCAAATACAACTCTTCTCCTCATATAAAGAAATAAATTCTTGCAAGTAATTCCTTGAACACGAACACCCCCTTCTCACAATCGCACAACTACATTCAACAAAAAAAATGTCAACTGGCGCCAGAATCTCCCATAGACAAACAATAAATGTCAAAGAACTAGAGCACCAACGCCAATTAAAACTTTGTTACATGTAAGATAGAGTTTAAAATCGAATACACGTCGGTATAACAACGTGTTGCAAAGTGCTATAGAAAAGTAACCAAGTAAAGACTATATAATTCTCGGATCGGCATGTTTCGGACGAGACAAAAAACTGCGAATTTACTTATGCATACCACAGTCGAGACATCAGCTGATATGGAAACCAGTTTCGGTTCTCATTCATTGCAAATACAGACATAATGTAAGGAATTCTACTGAGCGACCAATATTTATATGTATTTCAAAATTAGTTTTTATTATTACATTTTTGAAGTTATACTTCTTTAGGCGCGTTATGAAAAAATGATGAGAGTGAAATTTTAAGATGCGCGCGCATCTGTGACACAAAATTAACAGTATGAAGCTGTCTGCTTAATCTTAAATTCAATTTTTAATTTATTATTAAATTTATTTTTAAAATATTAAATAATCAATAATAAACATTTAAAATTAAGAATCTTATAATATTTAGTACAAATTATGTCTTATATATTTATTATTCTCTAAATTTTGTTTTTAATAATTATATATATATATATTAATTATATATTATATAAATTTATATTAAATATATATATTTGAAATATATATATTAAATATATTATTATATAAATATATTAATTTTCAATTTTTAATATTAATTATTGATATCTAAGATCAATCTAAGATTCTTTTAGTTTAAATTTGATGACTATTAAACTGAACTTTGTTGATTATCCTTTTCCAATCCTTCTATTATTTTATTGTAATTATTTGCATGCAATTAAAAACTATTTTTTAATGATGCCAAAGAAGTATAACTTCTCACGCGCGTACATAAGTACACGCACCCATTTTTTATAATTAGTATTATAACGCAGCAAGTACATTGGTTGTTTGAACGAGCGAGCACTGTCCAAGATATGAAAACGCATTTTCGCTCATTTCCATTGAGAGCTATTTAGAGTATTGAGACCACCTATCAACTAATCTTATGATAATCTGCATTTCTAATTGAAGTTTTCAGAACATTTTGGAGATAGAAATTTTCAACAAATTTTTTCACAAATATAACATGATAGATAGACAAGACGCGATATTTTGAAACTAATACTTATGTTCCTTCTGCAAATGGAAAAAAAAATGCAGAGACTGAAAAATAATGTTTAAACTGCAATCTAATATTGATTAATTCAAATTATATAGTGATAATTATTAATACATTTTCCACATGTCTTTTTGAAGTGAAACTTCTTTAGAATTGTTGTGACTTCAAACTCGATGAAACGAAAAAGCGAGTCCATAGAGACACTAACGTAAATGTATAGGATTCAGCCGGCGAAATAAAGGATGAAGGATAAATGGATATAGGAGTTTCACTTCTGATATGCATACTTTGTACACATATTCTTTTTTTTTTTTTTTTATAAATACGTATAAGAATAATATAAGTTCTTACTTTTATCCATTTCTGAAAGCGTCCCGTTTAGACGTAAAAAATATGGTTACCTTAACTATTCTTACTAATATTATAAATGCGAAAGTAAGGATGTTTGTTTGTTTGTTACGCTTTCACGCTCAAACCACTGAGCCGATTTCAAAAATTCTTTCACCAATGGAAAGCTATAATATCAGGGAGTAACATTGGCAATATTTTATCCCGGTATTCCTACGGGAATGGAAACTATTGGGATAAGGGACTGAAACCGAAGCGAGGGCGGGTTGCTAGTCCTTATATTATAAATGTCAAAGTAAGTTTATTTGTTTGTTTGTTACGCTTTCACGCTTAAATCACCCAATCGATTTCAAAAATTCTTTCACCAATGTAAAGCTATAATATCAGGGAGTAACATAGGCTATATTTTATCCCGGTATTCCCACGGGAATGGAAACTATTGGGATAAGGGACTGAAACCGAAGCGAAGCGAGCGCGGGTTGCTAGTAATCCATAATACTGCCACAAATAGCAATGAAACAGTAATAAGTAAACCCATGTTAACAAATCGAACAACACTCGATAAACAATGACTGCGCTGATGGCGTAGTAGTTAAATACCGACTTACTGTGCCAGTGTCATGGGTTCGAATCCCATGCAGGACAACACTCTGTGGGATCTATAAATTGTTGTTCTGCGTCTGGATCTAATTTATATCCGTTAACTATATGTTTCTATTTCCTCTCTCTTTCATAATTATGTTTGTAAAATCCCCAGTAACACAAGGATTATTTCCTTAGTGCAGGGACCTTGAAAAGAAAAAATAATAAATGGGACTTCACGCATCGAGCGTTCTGCATAGTTTCCGTGTTGCATGGCAACTTCTGAGATAATAACAGTGATGATTGAATTATTTCGGATGTTCAGCGTTGTTGTTATTATTGTTAACGTACCTGGACGGCGTAGCAATTCAAATAAAATAATAACAATTTTCTTAGCACTTAATCCACGCAAGCACTGCTGTCATAGCCTAAGACTGATATTAACACATTCAAACTTCTTTTTTATTATAGTACACACATCATCATCATCGCAGCCCACATACATCCCACTGTTGGGCTCGGGCCTCCACCACAATGGGAGTGAATTTGACCTACTATACCATGCTGGTCAAACATGTCGGTATAGGGTTTCATTTCGAGTTTTCCTTCTCTTGCACAGATCTTATGTGCATATTATATCCCTTAGTCGTCTTTTACGACATCCACAAGCAAAATAGGCAATGGTGAATTGTATTCTTACTCCGTCACCGGAGTACATACATATAAATTCAAGCCTCTTTCCCATAGGGGTAGGCAGAGACCACTTCCCTCCACTTGCTACGATCTTGACATACCATTCGCCTCCTCCACATGCATTAATCTCCTCATGCATGTTTTTCGATTTAGGGTACTTTTAACCTGGGCTGTTTTAAGAATAATAGTACATAGATAACGAATCTCAAAGGTTATATGCAGAAAGTTTTAATTCTTAAAATTAAGTTCCTAATATAATAGCCGCAAAATAGACAGTTTTTAAAGTTGAATAATGAATATTCTACATATGCCAAACATCACACTACAACTTGGACTTATTCGTTACATAGTCTATAGAATAGCGAATACTAACAGATTTGTACACATCAAACTTAGGTACAGTTCTTGAGACTAGAACACAAAAAAAAGTTATTTGATACACGATTTAGTACGGAATGTGACCTTTTTGAATTAAAATACTTACATATACATTACATTCATCACGACGAATTAACACAATAAATGTTAGTCCAAATCCCCATTATTTATATAAAATAATCACCACACATTTTATTTTAAGACACATAACAATATGTATATAATTATATGCTACAATGCACATAACTATAATACTTTACGATGACTAGAACCCTCTGTATTCCCGCCAAAATTGTTCCCATATTCACATCTCTCTGGATCGACTCACGCGCACCGAAAACTACAACAACACTGCCAAATAAAAATTCTATTCGTACATATTCCCACAATAATACACGCACACACACCCACATGGTATGCATACCCATTTACCCAACACATAATAAGGGTGTGGGGAGGGGAACAACAAAAACTCTGTAAGGGACGCGGCAATCCCGATAAAAAGGACAATAGATATAATATGTATAAGAAAGACAGAGATAGAAAATCAGGTATAGAAATCATGATCATGCAGTGGGAATGTGACGCAATGTAGGCTAAGGTAAGCAGGTGTAAGCTACTAATGGAAAGGTATAAAGAAAAAATCTATTTTTTTTTTTATTGTAAAGGTCAGTACCCTAAGTATAGAAGAAAATGAAAAGACAACATTGGTTAGCCCGATGGAATACAGTTAAAAACTATAGGGAAGTAAGTTTATTTCACGAAAGTAAAAAAGTCGTTTAATAACAGAAAAAAATATGGATAGGATACCAAGGATGTAGTATAAATAAGAACAGCACTTTAAAAAATAACCCTCTGAGCTAAGGCAATAATCCTTGTAATGCGAGACTTTCCAAAACGTGTAATTTCGGGTGACGTGACTGGGATTAGTCCGTCACCCGGGGAGAGGCCGACCGCGTGAGGAAAGACCGACGTCCTCCCCGAGGGGGGACGTCGATCGATGGAAGGGTATAGGAGGTATTCCGTCGGGCCGACCACTGACGTCAAGTCACCCTGCTCCGGTGGTAAAACTGTCGAACTGACGAGCTAACGACGAAGGCGACGTGTCGTACGGGTGGGTTGCGGCGGTGGCTTACGCCGCTCTGTCGCCCCGGACGAAGTGGTGCGAGGAGTGCGCAGACCGCAACCCAACCCAAAAAAAAAAATTAAAAAAAACGTGTAATTTAACGGAGACAAATCACACCCAGATACCAGAACAAGAATTTGTGGATGGCACAAATTTTTGTTTTGCGTGGCAATTGAACACACTACACTGGCATGGTAGCTCGGTATCTTAAGCATTGCGCCAGCTAGACTATGAAAGTATGTAAATTACAACGTAACGAAACAAGACAAATTCTACAGTTGCATAAACATTTTAACTTGACGGCACTTTTGATTGCAGAAAAAAAATTCCAGAAACGAGAGGGATGTTTGCCGGATGCTATACTAATTTCGAATAACGGGAAATCTGTTTTTTGCTTCGACAGGATAGGGATGCTTTTACGAACATTGGACTTAAAATTTGCATGGATGTTTTTAATATATTTAATACTAGATCGCTTTCAATTTAATCTTCATTATCTCAGCTCATTCCTCAGGATTCCCTCCCCGCCTCAGCTCGGTGCAGTGTGAAGTTGATTCGTGTGCGGATTAAAAATTAGTTTTGTCCTTTTAAGGATACTATTGGGCTCGTGCAGTGTTTCCAATTGTGTTTTATTGTGTTTAGTTCGTGTTTACGTGAATTACGATAAGTATTGTTCTTGTTTATACTTAAATACAGCTGAACTCGGTAAGTTTTTTATTTTCTTAAGTAGTAGGTAGATTTAAAATTATTATTGAGTTAGGCATTTAAGTTTTATTTACTTCGATTATTTTACATATTTCTAATTCTGAAATGCCGAAATGTTATAACGATAACGAACCGCCTGATCGTGGCGCCGATGTATTTCGTTTAAGTCAACTAACACCACGCTCGCCACCGGCCGGTACCAGCAGATGTGCCCTTTTACAATGAGCCGTCTCCAGCTTACGTTACACCCGAGATGAAACCTTTACCCGTACCTAGTGCGATTAATTCGTCACCATTAAGTGTCAGCGACGGCGGACAACCTAATTATTGTGAACTAGTTTCAGAGGCCTCCACATTTCTGTCAAAAATAAACGAACTTGTCAATGACCAGGGTTCACGTATGAATAACGCGAATAAAACGGCAATAATGGACTACACTCAACGCATTACTGCCATCGTATCATTACTAGCGTTAAAATCATCTTGCAATGAGACGAAACTAGCAAATATTGAACGGGAAATAAACCAAACTCAAGCTACACGGCCTTTAACCGATATTAAGAAACCATCGTACGCCGATAAATTAAAATTATCCAATGTCGTGCCACAAGTGGACGTACGTTCGTCACGCGCTCCCTGTGTAATCGCATATCCTACGGCCGAGCGTTCAGCTGACTACGCGTCGTCTTCAGCTACCAAACAGGCGTTACTGAAGGCAATTAAACCTATGGACGATGGTTTTCAAATTGTAGGCGTTAAAAAAGCCGCGAAATCGGGTGTCGTCCTTCGCGTCACAAATGAGAGGCAAATTAAAAAGTTAGAATCTGTCGATGCCATTAAAGCCGCGGGCTTACGTTTAGAAAAACCGAAAGGTAGACGACCGCGCTTACTAATCAAGGACGTTCCCATTTCTATGGAAGACAACGCGTTCCTTGTGGCACTTTACCGTCAAAATATCAAAGACGAAATGTCCCTTAAGGAAGACGATTTTATTAAAGCTACGAAAATTATTCGCAACCGAAAATTACAAAACGGGCGTAAATGGGTCGGTATCGAACTCGATCCCGAAGTGCGTGTTCATTTGCTAAACACCAAGGAAAAAATATTTATAGACTGGGCCAGCTGCCGCTTCTACGATGATTTGGAAGTAGTACGCTGCTCAAACTGTCAGGTACACGGACATGTCGCGAAATATTGTACGGAAAAAACACCTACGTGTGGTCACTGCACAGAAGGACATATTACGAAGTCCTGCCCAAATAAGGACAATCAAGATTTTAAACCTAAATGTGCGTCTTGTAAACGTTTTAAAAAACCGTATGATCATCCTTGTGGCGCGTCAGATTGCCCCACTTACAAACTGAAGCTAGAACAACTGGTGCTCAATACTAACTATTAGAAATGGATAGTTTGAATATTGGGCAATTAAACCTCCATAATGATAGGGTTGCGACTTCAGAGTTAGATCGTATAGTTACGGAATATAATCTAGATATCGTGCTTGTACAAGAACAATACCAGAGTAGTCGCTTACGTAATAGGGTTGTACAATTGGACAACAAAGCACGAGCCGGCATTTATGTTGCAAGTTCCAAATTTTCAGTGACGTCACTACAAAATCTCATGACGTCACACTGTGCTGTCGCAGAGGTCACATCCCCATCCTGTAGGGTATACATTGTGAGCTGTTATTTTCAATATTCAGACCCCGTTAGTCCACACTTACACCATCTTCGTCATGTCTTGCGGTCTCTTACGGGCCGTAAAACAATTATAGGAGCTGACGTGAATGCGTCATCTACTCTCTGGTATGGCAAATTTAGATACACCGATACGGACCGACGGTGTGCTATAGAAGATTTCATCGCTGAGATGAATCTGTCCATCCACAATACACCCGATGCACCACCAACTTTTTGCAGCCCTTTGGGCGAATCTTCTATTGACGTCACGCTTTCAAGTGCAGACGTCCGTTTGAATAGGTGGCGCGTTCTTCCGGACGCGTCATGTAGTGATCATCGCCTGATCGTGTATGAATTTGGATCGAGACTGTTGCAGGCTCCTCCCAGACAAAGTTATAATTTTAGATACAAATCTAAAGGCGCAAACTGGGAATTTTTCAGTTCTCTCTTTTCTTCGTGTGCCAGGGATTTCACTCGTAGACAATTAACCGCAGAAGAAGGCGCTGAACTAATGTCACATTCTCTTATATACTGTGCTGATGTAGCCCTAGGCCGAACATCCCTGCCTAATACTAAGAGATGTGACTGGTGGAACAATCACCTAGTGGAACTCCGCAAACGCTTTCGAAGGGCGCGCAGGAAGCATAATAAACTTAAAAAGTCACCTAACGTAGGAAGGGCCTTTGATGAATCTCTATCTGTACTGAAAGCTGCCAGGTCTCGCTACCGGATTGCAGTAGGAAAATCGAAAGACGCTTTGTTAAATAAGATTGTGGAAAGATTAGAAAGTGAAGGTCCATGGTCTCCACTATATCACGAGTTTAAAGCGAATCGATCAGTCGACTTAGCGTACATACAAAACATTAAAGTGAACGGTAAACACACTACGGGTATTGAGGAGACCACGGAAGTTTTATTAAATACGTTAATCCCAGACGATGACATCTCAGTCGACAGCGAACATCATAAACAAATACGTGCATGGGCCGCCGAGCCACCTCTCTCGCCTATGTCTGACCTTCCATCTCTTGCCGAGTTTATGAATACCGTTAGAACTCTTCCCCTCAACAAGGCTGCTGGCGAAGATAAAATATCAAATAAAATGATCAAAGAAGCTAGTCGAACATCGGGCGACTCAATGTTAATCATTTTTAATCGTTGCATAACTGAAGGCATTTTTCCTCGTATATGGCGGCGCGGTTATATACGTATAATTCCTAAAGGCGGTGATAAGCCACCAGACGACCCGAAGTCATATCGACCAATCACCTTACTGCCTTCATTAGGCAAGCTCTTAGAACGTCTCATTGTTCCTCGTTTATTGCCGGGTGGACCAACGTTCAATCATAAACAATTCGGCTTCACTCACGGCAAATCAACTATCGACGCGGCCGTTGCGGTAAGACGTGTCATTAGCGCATCCGTTTTTAAATACGTACTGGGTGTCTTCCTGGATATCTCAGGTGCTTTCGATAACGCCTGGTGGCCAATGCTACTTCTTAAATTAAAGGCTCGTGGTTGCTATAGAAATATCTACCAAATCATACAGTCGTACTTTTTAAATGGCTCGACTAAATTGAAACTTGGTCACCATGCTGTGTCGAAACCACTGACGATGGGCTGCCCTCAAGGTTCGGTATTAAGTCCATATCTATGGAATTTAGGTTTTGACGATTTTCTCGAGTTACCTCTACCGAAAAATTGTCTACTGATCGGCTATGCAGACGACGGACTTTTACTTATACAATCGAACACAAGGGATGGTTTAGAGAAATTAGCGGAAACATGCCTCAATGATATATTCGATTGGGGTACACGAAACCGGCTTGCCTTCGCACCACAAAAAACATATCATCTTTTATTAAAAGGACATTTACAATCAGCGCCGCGTATAAAATTCAATAATATGACTGTCAAAAAGAAAGAATCAGTTTGCTATCTCGGCCTAGTCTTAGAAAAAAATTTTTCATTTATTGAACATATTAAAACTGTAGGCGAAAAAGCGAAACGGAATTTCTACGCGCTTACTAGAATATCCACATCTACTTGGGGCCTTCGTTTTAATACACTTAAAACCATATACATGGCCACATATTTGGGGTGTATTTGTTACGCTGCACCTGTATGGGCCGATAGGGCCACCATAGGGGCGGCTCGCCTTAAATTACTACAGAGCCAACGATTGGCCCTAATATTCTTATGTAAAGCCTATAGAACGGTTAGTACCGAGGCCTTACCAGTACTCGCGGGTGTACTTCCGGTTGATTTGGAGATTCAGAGACGAGCGTCAATGTATTACACCACAAAGGAAACTATGAATACAGATTTCCTTCTACCGCGCGACCGAAATAAAATTGCTAGATTGTTTGCACCACAATCCATTGTTTATGAGGAACTTTTAACTGAATGGCAAGAAAGATGGGATTCATCATCGAAAGGTCGTCATCTTTATCTATTTTTTCCATGCATCCGGGAGCGCCTGGAGAAGGTGTGGTTGGAGGTTGACCACTTCGTGGCCCAATTTTTAACTGGCCATGGCAACTTTAAAAGTAAATTATTTTCTTTTAAACTCGTACCATCACCATTATGTCAATGTTCCACATCTGACCACGAGTATGAACAATCAGCACATCACATTCTCTGGGAGTGCGATCTCTGGCGAAACGAGCGTAACCTTATGTTAAACAGTTTGCAAGTCACCTGTGGGGTAGTATACTATACGGACCTTGTAGCAACTCGAGAAAATTTCCGTGCGTTCATGCGTTTCTGCCATACCTACTGTAGCAATCAATCTTAACGCTCACATATAGGCCCCGTTAAGCTCTTCCGTATCCGTGGTGCCGTACTGCTGCGCTATCGTAGCTGTACTCCTGTTTACTTATTGGCTGACTAGTCATTTTGTTTTCCTGTCTCCCGCTTTGCCTGGGAGGGAAGTGGAATCTCTCTTTCCAACTCCTCCTCTTTAATCTTTTCTAATTAAATTTGTTGCGGGTCCCAAGACAATTAAAATCATATCCCGGGACTGCCTGAGGGTCAAACCTCGGTGTCATTTATGGAGACCATTGTGGATCCTGGCTTACAGGAGTTACAATGGTGGGAATGTGTGGTGGGATTAGTCCCAATTTAAAAAAAAAAAAAAATCTCAGCTCATATATCCCACTGCGGGGCTCGAGTCTCCTCCACAATAGGAGGGAAATTGATCTACTATAGATTTTTACGAGCTCGCGGGTAAAATAAAAACTATTCTTACCCTGTCACACGGCAAGTCAACGTAATTTGAAAAGCTTTTTTATTTTTAGTTTTACTTTAGATATGAGATCTTCTAATTCCATTGTATAATGTGTACAAGGTGTATACATCCTACTATATGACGGCAAATATTTATAATGTTTATCTGTAAAATTAGCTAGAATTGAGAACCGCGCGGTAACAAGGTATAAACGTATACAATTCATCACTTCCTATCTTGCCAATGGATGTTTTAAAAGACAACTGAGGGATATAATTTGCATACAACTTATGTGCAAGAGAAGCAAAATAAAACCCTATCACAGTTAATTGTCCTCCTATTAAAGAGAAGGCTCAAGCCTAGTAATAGCATGTGTAATAGCAGTGAGTAGTGTATGAGCCGAGATGAAGAGATAATGATGATAAAAAAATATTAAAATATAAAAGAGACTGAAGATTCATATGATATTGTTATGTAAGATTCAGGTACAATAAAATTTTGATCAGATTAAATCAATTTATTTATTACAAACTAGCAATCCGCCCTCGCTTCGCTTCGGTTATAGGTTATAGTCGTTTTACCCGCGTAGTTCCCGTTCCCGTGGGAATACCGGTATAAAATATAGCCTAGTTTACGCCCTGATATTATAGCTTTCCATTGGTGAAAGAATTTTTAAAATCAGTCCAGCCGTTTTGAAGATTACCCGGAACAAACAGACAGACAGACAGACAAAAATTTTTTAATTGCTATTTTAGGCATAAGTGTCGTGCAAATAACCGTGTGAGCATGAAAAAAGCCTATTATTTTGACATTACAAACAGACACTCCAATTTTATTTATTGGTATAGAAGAAGAAAGAAGTCACAATTAATTAATTAATGAGAAAAATCCTAGCATGACCTATTTGGGAAATTTATAATTAATTGAAGGTACTATAATACATAATCATTATCACAGCTCATATATATCCCAATGCTGCGCTCGAGCCTCCTCTACAATAGGAGGGAAGTTGATCTACTATACCATGCTAATCAGACACATTGGTATTTTTTTTTATGGGTGGGCTATGGTAAGCGCACGCGCAGTCCAGTCCGTCCGGGGCGATGAAAGGACGGCGCGCGGGCCCATAACCCACCCGTACCCACGTCACCTCGTTGTTGGGCCGACCATCGGAGCAGATGTGACTTGTCGTCAGTGGACGGCCCGACGGCATACCCTTTTGGGTAACCTCACCTCTCGACGTCCTGGGACGTCGGTCGCCGTCGCGCGGTCAGCCTCTCTGCAGGTGACGGACAGACACGTTGGTATAGGGTTTTATTTCGAAATTTTCTTCTTTAAAATAGAAATTAGTCTTAATTCTAGTTTATGCAGATAGATATCTTTTGTAATACCAATCGACTTCCACTAAATGTCATTTCCAAAAAGTTTC
The DNA here is from genome assembly GCA_032191425.1 of Lymantria dispar. Lineage (NCBI taxonomy): Eukaryota > Metazoa > Arthropoda > Insecta > Lepidoptera > Erebidae > Lymantria > Lymantria dispar. Next base: position 14,116,622 of record CM063465.1, on the reverse strand, counting down.
GTCAATTAAACATATTTGCCGAGCATGATGTCTGGCTGAATTACAAATATTAGTTTAAATTAATAAGCGATAGCGCACATTACTTCCTGTAACCATACAAAGATAAGAATACTGTGAATATGCTATGTGATCATATAAGGGCAATGTCAGATATGATATAATGCTATTGATAAGAGCTCTTTCATATTTCAAGTGAAATCTTCTTTAGCCGCATTGGGCACTTTTTGGTAGGAGAAAATCTTATGCGTTCGCGTCACCGACATGCTCATGACTGGCGCAGGCGCAATGTGCACCGTAGAAACTTTTTGTATGGATGAAGTCTTGTGCATTCGCGTCACCGACATGTTTATTGCAGTATATCTATAGCTATGTAGCTGACGGATAGAGCCTACGAGATTTTTAATTTCAATCGTTATCGTCGTCTCAGCTCATACACGTGCCACTGCTGGGCTCGAGCCTTCTCTCGAATAGAAGGAAAATTGACGTACTGTACCATGCTTGTCGGACATGGTGCAGGTGAGGGTACCCGAAAGGTTATTCCATCGGGCCGACCATTGACGACAAGTCACCCTGCTGCGGTGGTCGGCCCAACGATGAAGGTGACGTGGGTAAGGGTGGGTCCTTTCGTCGCCGGACGGAATGGACCGCGTGCGAGCTTACCATAGCCCACCCATAAAATAAAAGTCGGACATGGTGTACAGAGTTATATTTCCAGTTTGCACAGATGTTATATGCACATTATTAGTAGTCTTTTACGACATCTACGGGCAAGATAGGGAGTAGTGAATTGTATTCTTACTCCATCACCACGCGTAGGTACCAATTTCAATACCCATAGATAAAAATCAAAATGATTAACATCTATTGCCAAATATATCTGGTGACGTGACCGGGGATTAGTCCGTCACCCGCCGAGAGGCCGACCGCGTGAGGAAAGACCGAACGGAGTGGTGTGGAGGCGCGCCGACCGCAGCCCACCCACAAAAAAAAATGTGCCAAATATATTCTCTTTAAAGCTTACAATACACATAGAAGTTGAAATATAATAACAGGTCATGCTTGAAACTTTAATTTCAATTAGCTAACGCGACGGAAGTCTAAACAGATTAACTTCCTAGAAGCGCATTCTTTCTAATTTGTCACGGAAACTAATGTCAAAGTGCAACATGGACTATGAAAGACCATAAAATTTGTAATAACTACATCTTATATCGTATTTTTTCATTATATCGAAAGTTACTAGGCTTAATTAAAATACGGAAGCGAGGGCTTTTGTTTGTCGTCTTTGCACCTGTCCTACGTGACCATACCTTGATGTACATTTGATTGGAAGGCTGATTATAAGTATTATTTAGGAAGTTGTATAAAAAATGGGGACAATAAACTTAGTTTTGAATATTTATTTCCAAAAAATGTATATACACACATATACACGTAAAACATACTATAAAATGGAAATAGTTTTAGGAATTCATGAAGTCCACTAACAACTATTTCAACTAACCCTCCTTGTATCTCTTCTTGTATCTATGCAAATTATCTAACAATGCGAAAATCACAACAAAGATTACACTCTATTTTAGGCTTCCACAAAATAAAAAGTTAGATATTACTTAAACTAGAAAATTGAAACAGGAAAAATTCCTTCTCGTATCTCATTTTGTATCTATGCAAATTATCTAACAATGCGAAAAACACATCAAACATGGTCATTTAACATTATGGTCTTTTATTGAGCTTCCACAAAGAGAAAAGTTGAAATTACTTAAACTAGAAAATTGAAACAGAAAATATATATCTTCCTGTGTCTCTTCTTGTATTTATGCAAATTATCTAATAATGCGAAAAATTACATCCAACGTTTATACTCTTTTTTTCAGCTTCCACGTAGTAAAAAGTTAGACAAACTTAAACTAGAAAATTGGAACTGAAGATATAACAAATTCAACTATATGTTTCCTAATAGATAATAATCTCTGTCCCTATATATTTTCCTATAAAAATAAAAGAATGGCCTTTTCGAATCACTTGCTACGTCATCTATAATTAAAATCAGTAGACCTGCAATCTACCTACATCTATTAATAGCCTTCAACTACTCCATTTCCTTTGAAATGTCCAAGAGCAATCGCCAATTTCCTAAGAGGGAACTAAGTAAAAAAAATGTCAAGGGGTTCCCTAAGGAAGCGTCCTGTTAACTCGCGCATCGTCCGTATTTCCTGTCCCGTGTCCCCTCATATGACCTGCTTATTAGCACTTTGAGTATACACAATATATTCTTGGTTTTCTCCCGTTAAAAATTTACAACTTGATTTGACTGGTCGATGACTTGTTTGGTGAGAGTTGATTTTCGGGAGTCGCACTTACGTAATAGAGCAAACATGGGAATGGTTATGATTTCGTAGGTACTGTGAGAGTTTCGTAAGCAGGAGTGTGATACATCGCATATACATAATGTGACCGTATTTTTATGTTAAAACGGGGCGCTTGCATAACGATGCTACTTTTTGTGTCAGAACAAAATAAGCAAAAATATCATCACAAAAGCTAATAAGATAAAGTCCTGCACAAATAGGTTAAAATATTAATATAAAACCTAAAAAACAAGATGTCTGATTGCGTAAACGGCTCAGTTTTGTTACGGCTCTGGAGACAATAGGACAGAAGCTAAAAACTGGACTATGCCATTATGAACGTGACAAATGCTCAGGTGACATATACATATAGTGGAGACATTGTAGATACACATAGATGAAGTGGATATATTTGATGTAAGTAGACAATCTGTAACTGGCAGCTCCAGTAATTTCACTAAAATGCATTTAAGAATACAGCAGAAATGTGTTTTCTTTATTATTTGTCCTATTCGATATGCATTTTATTCAACTTTTCTATTTATTTTTATAAAAACTATTAGGACCTTCCTTTTTTTACATACATCAAATAACACAGACATTTTTTTTTTATTGAAAACGGTGGCAAACGAGCCAACAGTACCACCACCTGATGGTAAGTGTTGCTGCCGCTCATGGACTTTTGTAAGGCCGCTGCTTACCGCGAAGAAAGTGAAGGGAGTATGAATGCGTACAATGATTTTCGATTATACTAAAGGCATCACTAATACCCACCACACGCAAACACCACAAAAAAGTTGGGTTTCCGGCTCTCTCGCTCACCGAACGAAGCGCAGTAACAAATTGCTACTACTCGGACGTCAATTTTCTGTGAGTGTCCCTCTCCGGACGGACCGGCCCGTGGCTGTACACAGACAACTGTCAACAGTGTGGTCCTACATACAAAACATAGCAAACATATTTAATTGTTTGCAAGTACCTCACTTCACGACCTTCACAATAATATTAAAAAAATAATCCATAAAAAAATAATAATATTTACAACTTTTATTATCAACCAGTTGTCATGACAACAGCCACTGCGAAGAATGATTATATACTATAGTACTATTTTTTTAATAATTTACTAACAATTGGAGACACTGCTTAGCTCTTATTTGTCCCACCATTATGTATGTTTATAGCCATTCTATATAAACAGGCTAATAATGTATTTTTTTTTAGTGTAGGCTTTTTTTAGTATAGTATGATCCTCACCAGGCCCGATCCGTCCAGGGCAACGGAAGGCGTACCTCATTCTCGCCGCACAGGCGGGCCACCAACCATCTTTGTCATAGATAATATTAACCTTATTACACTAAGATTTTCTAAAAATCGCTGATATTTTTTCAGGCTAGCAAATTCAAACTAACAAACTCTTCAGGTTCATAGTAATATAGATTTTGACCCGTTTAATTTTTTTATAAATGGTATAAAAACGTTGTTGGCAATTTACAGAATTCTAATAAATTGCTTATAAAAACTGTCAAACCCGTTTCAACCGGAACAATATAATGATGAAATTGATGGGCTTGGCCGCAATTATACTGCAAAGCATTTAATAATCGCAGCTCATTCATAATTCATATAGTAAGTATGTTCAATTGGATCACACCCTTGAAGTCATTCTAGATTTTCAGTCTACATTTACGAAATAATATCTCAAAGAACCCGTACAGATACAGACAGGTACAAGCAAGTTCTTTGTTTGGGCATTTTTGTTTTAGTGGGCTCAGATGGCTGTTACACTCTTAGATAAGTAGGACTAGTGTTGAGCGCTGAGGGCTCTCGACCCAAAATATTTAAGCCTGAAGCCCAAGAGGAAAACAAGAACACGTGAAAAGTATTGAAGACTATGGGCTTAAAACCTAAAAAACTAAAAAAATAACACATCCCTATCAATATGAAAAAAAAATGCTGTTTGGCAAAAACGGGTCATTTTTGTACGGCTGGCGATAGCAGGGACAGTAAACTTGAAATGGAACGTATGGTCGTTATGATGACTATGCCACCGAGGTCAATTATTTCTGGCTTAGTACTGAATGTGTCTCATACGCCTTTAGCGGTAAATTTTTACTTTTTAGGAGATCCAAATTGCAATCAGATGCACCAGATACTTATGTCTTAGTTGTAAATCGAATCAAAAAAACTCTTCATTACTTCAAAACTAAAACGATGTCATAATCCAGTAAAACAACGTATGATCAATTTAAACACGAAATAACAAAACAAAATATGTAATCACATTTAATTCAATTACATTTTAAAACTTATCACAAAGCTTTGACGTTTCACAACACAAGTGTATATAGGTCACGAGATAAGCTCTTATAATGAACGATGTAAAAGCAATGCCGCCCTGTGTTAATTCAAGACTTAAATTTATTTAAAACTAACAACCCGTCCACGCTTCGCTTCGGTTTCAGTCACCTTACCCGTGCAAGATATTCCCGTGGGAATACCTGGATAAAATATAGCGTATGTAACTCCCTGGTATTATAGCTTGCCACTGGTGAAAGTATTTTTGAAATCGGCTCGGTGGTTTAAGCGTGTAAGCCTAACAAAAAAACAAACAAACTTACTTTCACATTTATAATATTAGTAAGGATTAGCGATCCGCCCCTGCTTCGCTTCTGTTTCAGTCGCTTTGCGATATTACGGTACGCAATTGCAGTCCAAAGTGCAGTTGCTCGGGTTAAATTGCCAGACCGAGCAATATTTTATAGGGTTTTTGCCGAGGCAAAAAGTTCCTAAGTTACTCCTTATATAGACAGCTACCGGACAGTAAAATATTATCAGAATCGATTCAGCTGTTTAAAGATTAAACATAGGTATTTATGTAAATAAGCAATTATTTTAACATTTGAAATTGACACTTCAATGTTATTTATTTGTACAGATGTCGCAACTTTTGACATCATCCAAAAGTTCATTTCCCAACGCTTTTTCAGTATAAAAGATCAAGATAATGGAATAGAAATCCTTCTAAATAGACACACAAGTTAAATGCAATACTATATTGTAAGAAAACACTTATTACAGCAACTTCGCGAAACCAATAATACAGAATTACAGACATTCCACGGCTATAGTTACCTACAACTTTCCCATGGTACAATTAAAACCAGTACCTATTTCAACCATATCAGTTTTAAACACCAGTTCTTTGAAGACTATCAAGTTCACTTGTAATGTGAGCTATTCAAGTAGTAAGTGTCGTTTTTAGAGTTAAGTTTGCAATAAATATAATTAAGATAGAATATCAGATGGAGTTTTGTTACGGAGTGAAAAGTATGTATTGGCTTTGAGAACGTACACACAATACCTGTTTTGGAGAAGAGGTTTTTAAATAAAAATATCTTTAACGTAATTGGACCTTTGCCGTATACTTAAGGCGACCATATATGCCATTTTGAACAGGGTAGTCCAACTTTTAGGTTGTCTATCTTTTTCGTGATCATACGCATTTTATTTTTTTTTTTTGTGTGTATTTAGCTGTTGGTCGCAGATGACCTTGACAGCTTAACGCGGGCAATGGGCGAGCGGAAGGCTCTCAACCCGGGTGATCATACGCAGTGGCGACTGTAGCTTAAGTGCGTTCGTACGCTGTACCACCAAATCAAAAGATTTAAAAATTACAAAATGTTACTTCATCTTTATTTTTAAATTACCATATTAATATTTATTCTTTGAACATACACAAACATAACAAATAAAATTTCAAATTACATACGACGAAACAGAAATAATTTAAGCGCTTTTACTAATAAAACATATTTTCCCTGTAAAAAAAAATCTCGTGCGCTTAGGCGAGCGCACGGGGACGGCCAATACAACTTGCATTAGTTAAGAGTTAAAACGCCTGGCGCGTGAGACAGAAGATAGTTCATAGAAATATACTGAAAAATGAGTCTGTTCCCGCGCGCCGCACGGGCGAACCGAATACTGCCGAGAGAACTCGACTTTCGACGAAATTCGCCAATGACGTCTCGTTAAGTACAGTAAATAGGTATAGTTTCGATGTATCTGTGACGCGTTAAATATGGTTTGTTTACATAAATTGTTTTTTATTTTGGTCTTAGTTCTATTTTATACTGCGTATAGGTACAGTGCGTGATGATGAAGTAAAAATGAGCGTAAATATATAAGACTATATTAAAGACAATAACAAAACTTTTCAAAATAAAGTTGATATAAAATGGCGGGACCGCCAAGGCCCTCTTTTATAAATATTTTTTGAAACGTGAAAAACAAAATAAAAATATTATATTCCTTAGCCGTCTTTTACGACATTCACGGGCAAAATAGGGAGTGGTGATTTGTCCGTCATCACACGGACAACATATGATGTACCGTTGTTGTATACCTGAATATATTGTGTAACTTTGAATGCAATCCAATATCTGTAACTTAAACTATGCAAAACTATAAGCAAATCCGAAATAACGTCTTCCGAAACCGTATCTGAAACCTGTATAACGTTATTCTAATTATTATTAATTTCAATATTCGCAACATTTCTACTTAAGAGAAGAAGCTAAAGGGCCGTCACCCAATGTCACGCGAGGGTGGTATCGGCATATATTACGTAGCTTTTTACCCGCGAGAAGTATTGTAAAATTGCATAAATGTATCTTGTTTACATACAATACAATGTCAAAGATTAAGCGCGGCCTACACGCGGTCAACCTCTCTGCGGGTGACGGAATATTCCCCGGTCCAGTCAGCCGCGGCCACGGCTAGGGGCTAATGGATGCCCTTTAAAAAATTATGATTACTCAATGCAACGCCTGAAATGTTCAATACTCAATGCAATACTGAAGATATAAATTGCTTTTTTGGGAGGCTTGGTTGAAGAATGTTTATCTAAATATTACCTTTACTGGCGACCTGTTCCAAAATTTCAATTTACATACACTTATCGAATGCCGAGACAACTCCACGATACTCACAATTAGTGGAATTCTTTGACAGCACACACTAGGGATGTTATGGATATGAAGTTTCGGATCTGGGATACGGATATTAGGATAACATTATATCGGTAACGGATATGTAATTATTTTGGATTATTCGACAATTTCGGTAATGGATAATGATTTTATAGGCAATTGTAAAAGAATTTAGCTAACTGTGGTGATCATTGTATTACAGCCCTTTAGAGAGGCCTATGTTTAGGCTATCAGGTCGGCTGATAGATAGGCAACCTGTCATAACCTGCCTCATAGAGACACTAACCCTATCCGAAAATATCCAAAACTTTTATATCGATTTCGGTTATATTTTCATCCGAAAGATATCCGATAATTTCGGCTATAGAGCTGCATAACATCCTTAGCACACACTACGAATAAATACATACAATGTTGGTACATGAACTTCGTGAGTAATCGTTTACTTTTTATTTATTTAAAGAGACAGGTTCGACGGTAAGAAATATAACTCTTCCATTAATGGCTAACGAGGCGAAATGATGTGGATATATGTGTAAGTATGTTGTGCGAGGGCGACGGCCCGGCAACACCGCTGAATATTGTTGAGGCATCGACGGAGGGAGGTACCCGAAAGGGTAACCCAATTGGGTCGGGGTGCGGGCATGGGTCAACAAATACCAATTCCTTGGAATCGGTACTAGAGGTCAGTCCAATGATGATAAGGTGATACGGTAGTTAATAGGTCAGAATGCCGCACTTTCCTCATCCTAAACGAATCATAAGGGCCGTGTCTAGACCATTGTTGCAAAAAATTAAAAAGAGTATGGTACGTATATGAGTTGAGCCCACAAAAAACTAATATTAGAATATAAGTTTGTTAGTTTCATTGCTACGCGTTCAAGCCTTGCCTATTTAACCGATCGTTTTAAAATAACGCATTTACTTCAGAGATACTAAAGAAGGCCTTTAGTAACCTTCTCCTTCCAGGAAAAAGCACTGTTCAAAAGGGTTAGATTTTTTTTCAACAAATCCAGGAATATAGCGTTGACGTTACAGAAACTTAAGTAGCTAATCCGTGGTTTGACTCTTAAATAATAAATAGTCCACAACGGAATACAGATTATGAGGACATATTCAGGCAATCTTCAGATTAGCCTAGAGCGTAATTCTGTGAAGTTCGGTAGCGAGCGAAAGAAAATTTATTAATCCGATATTAATAAAATTTCTTTTATTTACTTTTCATTAATTATAAACATGTAATAATTCTCAAGGAACAAAAATATGTATTTTTTAAAGACATCAATCAACAAGCACTAAGGACTGTATTGCGAATGACTTTACAAATAAATAATTTATCTGACACAAATCGCACCTAGACTGGTACATCGCACAAAATATTATTCTGCATGGTACATTCTTGAAAAAATCTCCAATCAAAGCCGCAAGAATATGTAATTGTATCTATAAATATGAACTATATATACTTACGAGTACATTAATCAAGCCTTGTTTTTGCTAAGCAACATGACACCGGAATCTGCACCGATGAGAACTGAGAAAGGTAATTCTATGTGGTGGGTAGGTAACATAATACAAACCAATCAGGGAGAAGTAATTCTTGTCGCCCTATAAAGGTACAAGGAAAAAAAAAAAAATCTGGTTGCCGCAAAATTAACTGCTGCGATTGATGGAACGACATCAGAAGAGGAGATTTCCAATTAAATGATTTTTTTTTTAATATTGTAACTAATACTCCGTGTGATGATGGCGTAAGAATATAATTCACCACCCCCTTTCTTGCCCGTGGGTATAGTTTTGGAATTTGTTGATTAAGGGATATAATATGCATATAACAACAAGGAAAACTCGAAATAAAACCCTATACAACCACGTCTGACCAGTTTGGTATAGTAGGTCAAATTCCCTCCTACTGTGGCGGAAGCTCGAGCCCAATAGTGGGACGTATATGGGCTGTGATTTGCAAGATTATTCTAAAATTAGTTACAGTTCAAAAATTGAAATTACAATAAAATCAAAAGGAAATAAAATTACAATTCTAAAATTGCAGTTATAGCATAGGTGTTTAAAGAAAATCACAATGCAAAACGTGGCAACAGAGTGTTGCTTTTTTAGATTTTCAAATATCCTATATAAAGAAATAAATCAATATAACACGAGAAGCTATAGAAACATTCAATTAACTGACACAAATTATTATATGCACGCTTGTACCAAGGAACCTGGTTTGGCGACCCGCGCCTAAACTGCTCAAAACGAACATTGTTGGTGATGGATTGCAAAATTAATCCTGTAGGGAATATGAATATTCTCCGTGTAGTAACGAAGTAAAAATATTCTCCGTGGGTGTTGTGAAAGACTAAAAGAAAATGGAATTAAAACATGTAAGGGACGGAAAATTAAATATAATCTTATACCAACAAGTCTGACCAGCGTGGTATAATGTCCTTCCTGTTATGGAGGCTCGAGCTCAACAGTGAGAAGCCGAGATGATGATGGGAATGGAAACCATGACACTATCGCAAGAGGAGCCCCCACCTCTTTCTAACTATCACAGCACCTTAACAGTTATATTCATCATCATCTCAGCCCATGTACGTCCTACTGTTGGACCTTATCAACGGGCCTCATCAACTATGGGAGGGTAATTGACCTACTATACCGCACTTGTCAGACGTATTGGCATGCGGTTTTGTTTCCAGTTTTCTTTATCTTGCATAGATGTATGCATGAGATACCTAGTCATCTTTTACGACACCCACGGCCAAAAGAGGTGACGAATTGTATTCCTACTCTATCACCACACGTTACAGGCAATTATTGCACAGCTGTAGTATAATCAAGATATACAACATTGATAAATTTTTAAATTAGGCCGATAAAAATATATGTTGATTACTAATCAATTTCTTCAAAGTGTTTATACGTATTTTATTCATACACATTTTCCTTAAGTGTTTCTGTCATTTACAACTTCATAACCGGGGCAAAGACAATGACCCGAATGAATGATTGCCTATTCAGAAGCTATTTTCTATTTAGAATCATTGAAGATAAATGGTACTTCTATTATTTAAACACCCCTAGCAAAATTAAAGACCATACTCGCCATGAGTCAGAATTGGTTAGTAAGTTTGTATGTAATAAAAACTATTAGGATAATATTATAAAACAAACCTAAAAAAAACAAACTAGTCATGACGACTGCCTACAGAAGTAAAAACTTAAAACTGAACAAAGAGTTGTTATTTTGGATCTTCAATTTAATTATATAGTATAGCGGTAGGACCACACTGTTGACAATTGTCGGTCTACAGCCACGGGCCGGTCCGTCTAGGGTAGTAGCACACACAAAAAAATCAACGTCCGAGTAGTAACAATTTATTACTGCGCTTCGTTCAGTGAGCGAGAGAGCCGAAAGCCCAACTTTCTGAGGGTGTTTCCGTGTGGTGGTTTTTAGTGATGACTTTAGTATCATCGAAGCTCATTGCACGCATTCACACTCCCTTCACTTTCTTCGCGATAGGCAGCGGCCTTGCAAAGGTCCATGAGCGGTAGCAACACTTACCATCGGGTGTACTGTTTGCTCGTTTGCCATCATTTGCAATAAACCAAAAAAAAACTTAAAACTTGTAAATAAAACCTTTTTATTTTTTCTGGTTTTGATATCTATCGGCACAGACACATTGACATGGCTACAGATGTAGTGTTAGTGTTCACACGTCAAGTGATCATGTCGATGACGACTTACGTGGTTTTACTGCCTATCCAAACCTGCCTATATAAGTTTTCACTTCAACAAGCACAGATTGGAATTATTCATCAATTTATCAGCCAGTTAGCTGTCTACCATAAGGTGGAATTTGGGCTTGCGGTTCTCTCACTCACCGAAAGAGGTGCAGTAGGAAATTGCTATAGCCATCGACTTTTTGCAAGAGTATGATATTTCTCAACACGAGCCGACCCATTTGTAAGTACAGAAAATTGTCAGTAGCGTGGTCCCCTAACAAGGTTATAAGCTTTGTGTTCTTGAAAAATCCTTGAAAGCTCTTAGTCAAATATTCATAGAACACCTGACCTATTCTAAGATATATTCCCAAACTATAGCAGGGGTTAGAAACAGGTTTCAGGCATACAGAATCGAAAAATACACATTAGATGAAAGGATGGGCTATTGAATTAAAACTCCTTGGACAATAGAACATAGACCAAGGGGACAATAAATAGACAAGGGTTTTTGCATCCCCTTCAAATACACTTTCTCACGCAATGGATAAAGGTCTTGCGTGGTCATGTGCAATTCATCACTAAGCCGACATGTCAGCGACTTATTATGCAAGCTGTCGTTTAGATTTTTTTAGTCCTTTACACCTTTATTCGCGAAAAGGTAAGCAGAGACATGTCCTCAATATAATTCCTTTATGGCATTTTCTTCAGTCAATATACACGTTTCAGAATTGGGCACAAACTCAGTCCACAAGGAAAAGAAATCTTAAAATATGTCTATTTGTATTAATATTTAACTTACTTAAAATATGTAAAGATTTGTAAAGAAAATGGGTGCAATATTAATTAAATCAGTTTTAACTTCAATTTCTTGATGAATGGCATTAGCTGGAGATTGCCTGCAAATTTGCAAATGTCACATAGACTCAAAGGCCGTAAAACAAAGAAGGTCGTGAATAAATTTTGTTATATAAATATAGTTGTGGGTCTCGAGTGGCGACCGCGCATCGGACGACGTAGTGTACCCAACCAAGTGGACGGACGACCTGGTAAAAGTGGCTGGGTGTCGTTGGATGACGAATAGAGCGTACTTTGTAGCGATAAAGGAGGACTATTTCGAAAAGTGGACGACAAAAGGCTGAATAAAGATGATGATAATACATTTCTGTGTATTGTAATATTCAAGCAGAAATATATTTCTTTTCGTTATTGATGCAACTCGGGAGTGATCTCGCCAATGTTCAAACATAATTACTTCAAGGAAGTCTTCAGAATTTTTAATAGATTCCGTTCGTAAAGCATAAACATTTCTATGATCAATAAGCCTGCTTTTCGTTGCTTAAAATCTTGTTGGTCGGTATGGTCTATGGTGGAACTTTCACATTCAAATGACAATCTTATTAACACATGTTAAATTGAGAATTATGAAGAATCTAATTTGATAGAAATATTATGCTTCATAAATAATGTGACCATATTTTTTTTAATAATAGATAAATATACGAATTTAAGAGATGGAAAAACCAAGGACCAGCATCGCATTCGTCCGTAACACTTGCAGATATAGCCAAAAACATAAACTGCAAATCAAAAAACGGACACATGAAAAGTTTGTGAACTGTTTGCATTTGCAAAAGCGAGACATTTTTGGTACGGCTCTGGGCACAATAAAACAAACACTGGAAACGCGACTGTCCCTTTGAAAATGAGACGTATGGTCATGACTTATTTCATTTCTAGAAACCCGTAGAAACGTTATAGTAAAAACCGATTTGCTAAATATCATACAAACAATGGAATATGTCATTTCAAACGTAATCTGGAAGCGACTTCCGATTTCCTGGTAAACAAATAGAGGGTACTTTTCTTTCAATAGTGATGTGTGTTAAAGACATCAGCCGATACAGTCATATGCCAATGACACATTTAAAACACATGTGAAGTTTTTGTTGAACTTTACATAGTTAGCATCTGTATTTCTATTCCTTGTACTTGATAAGAATTGATTGCGTTAAACTTTAACGTCTGAAGGGGAAGTTTAAATTAAATAAAGTTTCTGTTTTATGTGGAAGTAGGATATATTGTAATGGAGTATTAAGAACCGAATTATTAGTATCTCGAACGGTTTATTAGTTTATGGTAGACTATTGAAGCAATTCAAAAATCTTAATTGTCTGCCTATGTATTCAGTAACTAGTACATTTTGTATTAATGCTACCAACCCTTATATTGCTCATGGGTGAAGCAAAAGATGACTAAGAGATTACAATATGCAGATAACATCTATGCAAGAGAAGGAAATCTCGAAATAAAACCCTACGCAAACCCCCTGACCAGCGTTGTATAGTCAATTTCCCTCCCATTATGGAGGAAGGTCGAGGCCAGCAGTGAAACGTAAATGAGTCATGAGGACCTTTACATCGACCTGGGGCATCTTTATATGATGTCATCTGATCAACAATTACATTCTCAACGAGGATTGACATCAAACAGACGGCTGGTCATAACACTAGCGCCAATATTTCATCGTTATGTACAACAAAATATTGCGTTGACCTCAAATAATTACGAAAAAAGCAGGATAAAGTTAATTATTGGTGATCACGGACTTAAAAATACCAGGAGCACACCCAGACTGCTGACTAGCTTGAGACGAAGCTATTTACTCAAAAATAACTACTAATGTATCATCATTATCACAGCTCAGGTACGTCTCACTGTTAGTTTCGAGCCTCCTCCATAAAGGGAGCGAATATGACCTACCTACTATACCATAATGGTTAGACAGGTTGGTATAGGGTTTTATTTCGAGTTTTTCTTCTCTTGCATAGATGTTGTATGCATATTATAATCCCTTTGTCGTCTTGTTTCATCTCTTAGCCGTGTGATGACGGAGAAAGAATATAATTCACCACTACCTATCTTACCCGTGGATGTCGTAAAAGACGACTAAGGGATATAATACACATATAACACCTATACAAGAGTAGGAAATTCGAAATAAAACCCTATACCAACCTGTCTCACCAGCATGGCTATGGCGTGGTAGCTCAATTTCTCTTCTATAGGGAAGGAGGCTCGAGCCCAGCAGTGGGACATATATGAGCTTAGACGACAGCGAGTCATCTTTTATGACACCCAAGGTCAAGAAAATGGGTGGTGAATAGTATTCTTACTCCGTCCCCACACGCAAACTTACAATGTATCTTACTAAGGATAAAAAAAAATGTATCTACGCTGCTTATAAGTAAATAAATTAGTTGTATTCAATTAAACAGGTAGGTACATAGATGACATTAGGACGAGCGAAGGGTGACCGAACGGAGGGTCCGCAGCTGCTACCCTAGAATAACGATTAGCATCAATACATGTTGCAACTTGAATTAAAATTAAGTCTTATACAAATTTAAAGGTGAAAACACACCAGCGTAATAACACCTTAATTACTACGAATACTTTCCGTATAGTGACGGAATAAGAATACACTACGCCGTGGGTGTCGTAAAAGGCGACTAAGGGATATCTTGTGCATATTTTTTTATATTGAGACTAATCTCACCACATATTCCTCACCATTGTAAGTCCGGTAAGCCAGGATCCACAATGGTCTCCATAGATCACACCGAGGTTTAAACCTCAGGCAATCTCGGAAAATGATTTGAATTGCCTTGGAACCCGCAACAAATTTAATTAAAAAAGTGAGATTGATTCCATCTTGTGCATATAACAACTATACAAAAGTAGGCAAACTCAAAATAAAACCCTATATCAACCCACCTCACCGGCGTGGTATAGCGGATAAATTTCCCTCCCAATATTGAGTAGGCTCGAGCCCAGTAGTGGGACTTGTACGATTTGTGATAATGGCTTAGCACCCATATTGCTTGTTGCTAAAAGACAACTAAAAGCGTTACATCCACCTTGGCTAACTTCATCTGATGCCGTTTGATCAATAATTACATTCACAAACAGGGTTGACGTCAGGCAGGCAGCCTATCATATTAAATGAATGGCAAAATTTTGCCAATATGTACAAGTATTGAACAAGTGTAAAAAACACCTATTTCTTTTTGGAACGAAGTTCCTTATCGCGCGTTGCGAAAGGGGGCTAGACGGAAAAAAAATTAAGACCAAAAGTTGTAGCGACACTTTTTGCTATCTGCCTCTGTGTCTCTTTTTACCTATTAAAACCTGATTGTTTTGAGTATTCATGTTTCTTACATATAATATATTATGATAATATATATTATGTTATTACATATATATTATTTAATCATCATCTTGCTCTTATCCCAATTACTTGGGGTCGACGCAATATGTCATCTGTTTTGACATATTGCAAAAAGTTTCGGCAATGACTTTTATGACCGGCCGCCTGCCTGACGTCAACCCTCCTTGGGAATGTAATCGTTGACCCAAATGGTACCAGATGGAGTTGGTCCGGATCAATCTAGGGCTCTTAGTCGTCTTTTACGACACTCGTGGGTGTCGTAAAAGCAAGGGTTGGTAGTATTCGAAGCCGCTACCACACAGCACACATATATTATTTAATAATATATATATATATATTATGTAATAAATTACATTATACAAATAGAATAATTATAATGTACATATATTTATTAAATAATATAATATTAATATTATATTATTTTTTATTATTTAATATATGAATATATGAAATATAATCTATATACTAATAATGTACAATTACGTAAATGTTTTTATTAATGTTTTAAAATAAAATTTTATTACAATTCCTTCACTAATTAATCGAAAGTAACTTCGAGAGGAAAAGAAACTTGGAGAGGTGTCAAGGGACACCCGGATTTCCATCCGGGTTTTTTTTTGGGGGGTGAACAGAGGGGCGTAAGCACGCACACACACAACCCACCTACGATGCACGTCGCCTTCGTCGTTGGGCCGACCACCGGAGAAGGGTGACTTGACATCAGTGGTCGGCCCGACGAAATACCCCTATTTGGGGTACCCTCCCATCGACCGATGTCCCCCCCCCTCGGGGAGGACGTCGGTCTTTCCTCACGCGGTCGGCCTCTCGGCGTGTGACGGACTAATTCCCCGGTCACGTCACCCGCATAAAAAAAAAGACACCTATAGGCAGTGTAAGGGTTAATAGTACCTACGTACACTTTTTAAGTGTATACTTAATGCTTAAAAAAAGTGTAATGTTATAATTTATAATACTTTATGAATATGTATATAGATAATATAATTTCTACAATGTAGCAGTTTATGTTAAGTGTAAATAACACTGCTAATATTTTAATAAGGGCCAAATGCTAAGCTGAAATATACACCTGTATTTAAATACTTGGGAATAATCTTTATTAATCACTAATATACATAACCCATTTTTTACAATTTTTAAATCCCTCCCTCCTACTTTCAATAACCATCAGTAGAACAAAATCAGATCTAATTTTGTTGCAAGAGTAATAATTTTGAAGACACCCACATAAACAAGTCATCTCGTAGGGCCTTTGGCTACGTTCCCTGAAGTCTAAAACTGAAAAAATTAAGATCTGCTGATCAAAGATTTAAGTTTATTAGCCTAGAAACTATAATTCGACTTGGAAAACATGCCGCTTTAAAAAGTATGGAACAGAAAATATCAAAGGCGATGTTCAGAACATAGATATGGTCGTACGCCGACTTCACCCTCAACTGATGCTCTATTTCAACATAATATGTACATCGTTCTGTAACATCATAATCAGGACGATGGATCCTATTCTTATCCTAATTACTTGGGGCGAGGCAATATAGAAAGAAAGAAAATAGTTTTATTTTGCAACCTCACATTTTCCTCAAGCAATAAACCATACTAATATTATAAATGCGAAAGTAAGGATGTTTGTTTATTTGTTTGTTTGTAACGCTTTCACGCTTAAACCACAGAACCGATTTCAAAAATTCTTTCACCTATGGATAGCTATAATATCAGGGAGTAACATAGGCTATATTTTATCCCGGTATTCCCACGGGAAAGGGAACTACGCGGGTAAGGCGACTGAAACCGAAGCGAAGCGAGGGCAGGTTTCTATAGTATTTTATATATAACTGTGCACATGTGTGAGGCTAAAATATGGTATCTGTCTCAGCTATTGCTGAGGCAATATGGTTACCCTAGCGCTGATATTCTGACAGATCCATGTCAGTGAAGTCACTTATGCCAAATAAAGTGTTGTATTATAGACAAGTGTTGTGTTATGTACATATTCCTGCTTTCATCGTACATATTGAAAAAGTTTTGACAATAGTTTTTATGATCGTCTACCAGCCTGACGCCAGCACCCTTGAGAATGTAATAATTGTTAACCAGAAGGCATCAGATGAAGTAGACCCAGGTGAATATAAAACAAATCAAATCATTTATTTCTGAATTCTGCATAGGACCCTTGAGGGCACTTACATATTGTCAAATATAGAGTTCTTAACAGTCTTTTACGGCATCCCTGAGTAATGTAGTGTTGCTAGTTAGTAACAATAGGTTGGTACTATCTATAGCCGCCACCACAGTTGCACCTGATGCCGCCCTAGCAGAGGCTGCGGGTGACCGGACCGGGGATTTAGTCAGTCACCCGCGGCGAGACTGACCTCGCGACGGCGACCGACGTCCCGGAAAGGGGATGTCGATGGGAGAGGGTACTCCCTCGGGGTGTTCCGTCGGGCCGACCTCTGAAGTCAAGGAACTCTGCACCGGTGGTCGGCCCAACGACCAAGGCGACGTGCTATCGGGTAGGTTACGGAACCGCGCGACGCCCCTCTGTCGCCCCGGACGAAGCCGGGCGGTGGTTGCGCTGACCGTAGCCCACCCCCCAAAAGAAAGCCGCCACCACAGTAAATTGATAAAAATTATAAATAAAACTACTTTTACGGATTATATCGCGTTTGTATTTGATTTATGATTGCCCGACGTTTCGAACACTTTGCAGCATTCATGGTCACGGGCGGACTAAGGTGTCTCACGTCCAACAAGTAATCGTTATTACAGACATTTACAATTATCTACCCGATACAGAAAATAGTTATAAATTTATTAAATTGTTACCCACATTTTAGTACAAATTTATTGCCAGTGTAAGAAGAAAATGAATCTATATGAAAAATTATATTGTTTATGGTTAGTAATTATTAATTATTAAATTTGTAGCAATTATTATTACAATTTGTTGATTTAATACTAACAAAACTAATATACTACCACCGGATCGGAACGCGGCCTATTACTATTACTACTAGAAACTATTAAATATATAAATTGTAGTAAACTTTATAACAAATAACCGAAACTCAACTTCGAAAAACATGGACTTTGAAGAAAAAACTCCTCATAAGAAATATGGTATTTTCACAAATGTGTATTGTTTATAGTACAAAGGTCCAAGGGTATTCACCTGGCCAAGCAACCCCTAAGATTAATGTCTCAAGTCAGTACAATAGCTCGCCCCCGCGCACATGGCCTGACATTTTTACCCCTACTTGTTTTTTTTTTCAACTTCCTCCCTTATTATACCGTCTTACAATTATGTGGCACGCGCCCGAAAGGTGTTTAGAGAAAGCGTTAATGAGCCATTTCTGTAAGCTTTTTTTTTAATTTTTTTAATATTATTGACCTTTTTATATCACTAGAGAAAGTCTCAAGTTTAAATAAGTTTTTAATAAATTATATTATACTAGCTGACCCAACAGACGTTGTTCTGTTCAAATAAGTGCCACATACCGGGTCCAACTGTAAATCTAAACCATTCTCCATCCCCTTGAACATGCACAAAAAATTTCATCAACATCGGTCCAGCCGTTTAGGAGGAGTTCAGTGACATACACACGTACACAAGAAATTTATATATTAAGATTATAAATTAAATATTTGAGAAAAAATCCTTATCCTTAATCCTATGTAAGTGGGAGAGTTTCTTTACTAGCCACAGTTTGCCGGCTTCAAGCTTCGTTATCACAGCTCATATACGTCCCACTGCTGGACTCGAGCCTTCTCCACAATAGGACCGAAATTGGCCTATTATACCACGCTAGTTAGACGGATTGTTACAGAGACTTATTTCGAATTTTCTCTCTTGTATAGATGTTGTAATCCCTTAATGGTCTTAAAAGACCTCGGGCAAGAAAGGAAAATATTGGTTAGTATGTAAAGGAGCTATGATGATGATGAAAAATCAAGTTTAAATAAACGTGGTTATAAAGAAAACTATTTATTTACACTGCCCAATCAATAATTAAGATTGCATTTAATATTAACGATAACGTATTACGAATCGATCATAATGAATATATAAATTAAGAATGCTATAAAAATTAACATGGTAATATTGTTTAATAACATACCCAAAAACTTTTTGAAATTTCGTTTATCGCTTAATTTTTATTCGATAAACATCTGATCTATATTTATAAAAATGCCTGTATGCAGCTACACTGTTTAACTTTTTTATTTTCTTATTTAATTGCAATAACAAGGATTTAAGAAGGTATTCGGTTCAGCTTATATGTATACGTACCACTCTTGGGCCGAGCTTCCTCCCCAATAGGAGGGAAATTGACCTACTATTATCACGCTGGTCAGACTGATTGTTATAGGGATTTATTTAGTTTGCCTTCTCAAAGTGTATAAACTATTCCTTCATAAACGGTACAAACTAGTATTTTAAATATATTTTGTTAATGAACCATAACTTATAAGTATAGACAATTCGAAATCTAATTCCTAAATTAGAAAATTGAAAATTTAAAAATCGAAATTAAAACAGCTACAAATTACATTTCATAATTAGAAGGTAATTTACAACTGACAATAAGATATTTCATAAACATAAAAAAAAATACTAACATTAAACTATAGTTAGATTAATTAGCATCACAGATTGAAGGATACCTTAATTAAAATTTTCTGTTTTTTTTAACTCTTTTTTTCTTCTTCTTTGTACTTAATTGCATTAGATTGTCATCCACGTGATTGTAGTCAAATGTTATAATAATTTTAAAAAAATAATTCATCTCATATATTAGTTTTTCAGAATAATTCAACTAAACAATATATCGAAAATTCGAAAGCCAACAACTAAATTTATCTCGTAAAGTTCTTAGATATTAGCTTCCTAATTCCTATAACTGTCAATCTAAATCCAGTTATTGGCGAAATCTTGTAAACGCCATGTTAAAAAAAAAAATACATTTGACAAATAATATTTAGAGATAAAACAAATGCTCGATCGCACAATGTAAACAAAACGTGACAACACATGAGAAACATATTTTTTCCGGCCTCTCAATACTAGGGAACATATTATGTTATGAGGTCATTGTTCCTAACTTCTTAGCGCCAGAGACTAAATTGCTATACATTATTGCATTATTGACTTGCGTTTTGAGCAATGGCCGACTAAATAAATGAATTGTACACATACATCTTTTATTGAGTTTTCATATCTATGCGTCGATGTAATGATCCAATATAGGGTGTCTCATGGTTTGAATTGCCAAGCATAACAATTTGTTATGCGATCTACAGAAGGTAAGGTTGTAAAGTCCTCAAGGGACTGACCATTATTACCATGCTATTGTGAAGCATACCCGTATGCCCGGCGAAGTATATGATCTGAATAAAAAGAAAGTGACCCCGTGATAGAAATAGAATCACTGATAATCCATTTACATACACAAAGTCTGCTTAAGGCAATTTATATTGACGTATAAATGCCCTTAGGCATTGCCGAAAATTTAGATGTTAAATTCGATGTGAACCGGGACGGTAGACTTCAATTATGATTGCCACAGTCAAGCTAAAAATCTTTATAAACTAGAAATCTAATTACTAAATTAGAAAATTGTGATTTCTAAATTTAAAAATCGATTTTAAAAAGCGAATGAACTATATAGTGATGGGAATTATTTTTACAACAAAGAATGCGATCCCGTTTGTATTCCGTAAACTCATATAGGCTGTACGGAACTGCACACCTTAGTCAATCGGCAGGTGATACACCATCTGGCTAACCACGTGTCAACGAACGGGCATATATTCGCAAGAAATAACTCCCTGAAGGAGCCGAGACGGTAGTTTCTAAACTTTTTTTGGGACTAATATGATAGTTGTTTAATCAATTGGCGAACGGAGCGATAACAGATCAGTTTATGGCTTTGTTCACAGTCGCTTATTATAAAGTTGTTTATCAACATTTTGTTCGACGACAGGACCTCCCCGAAGACGTCCACTTAAAATAGATCTTAGGATTACATATATCCTTATAAATAAACAATTTGGGTTTTTAATAACGCTTAGAAATTTATGAGTTTCTCTGATGATAACAATATTATGAATTTAATTTTTTACAAAATCTAACAGGTTTTAGACAAAAATAAATTACGTAAATCTATTTGTAGCTATCAGCATCCTAATCTTATCCCAAGTATTTAGGATCGACTCAATAGGTATTCTTCTTTCATGGTACGCATTACAAAAGTTATTGTCCATAGCTCTTTGACCAGCTGTTTGTCTGACATCGATCCCCTTGGAAATGTAATCATCGACCGTACAGCATCAGATGAAATTGGCCCAGGACTAATGTAAAGCTCTTAGTTGTCTATTACGACATTCATGAGCAATATAGTAAGTAGCCACACAACACTATGAACTAAGAATATTGCGAAATAAGTCTCGAGACGCGTTACTAAAATAATAGCGGCAAATATTTGAATCCTACATTAACAATAGTACGACCTATGAATTACACAAATAATTATTCTGCGCAGTAATAGAACCTCCGAAACTACGCGTGTGTCACCACTAGAAGCAATATACTGTACTATTAAGTTTATAATGAAACAGAAATTTTGACGTAAAAAAATGATGACTCATTTATGAATTGAAATTTGATAAACTTCACATGACCTAAGTGTTTCCAAAAAACATACTTCATTCAAATATCGATTTATCGCATACATACGCCATCTGCGTATGCGCCCCCCACGCACGTTGATTGCCGACTTGACGCAGCTGCGCTAGGGATGCGCCATCGTAATGCCTTTTGGAATTGGAACTAAATAATACGGTGATTAAAGTAGGGTGAATGTTTATTTTACAATGTTATCGTTTTCTATTGTTGTTAGAAACTTGGAAACTAGGTAACAAGTTGAATTTACGTATCACAAGAATAATCGTATCGTTTTTTTTTATTGATTGGCTATGGTAAGCGCGTACGCGGTCCATTCCGTCCGGGGCGACGTATCACAAGAATAATCGTATCATTAGCAAATCTTATTTGATTAATTTTAGTGAAAGTTCTCAATCTATTATTATCCATCCGTTTGAGAGCTATGATGGCACAGACAGAGACACGCACACAGACAGACAGACATCGACGTCAATCTTATAACACCCCTCTTTTTGCATCGTGGGTTAAAAACAGACAGATGTCACAAAACAATGACTAGTGATAAGACATTACTGGTTAAATCGATCAATATATGGACTGCAATCGAAACCAAGCTAATCGATTCATCTTATCTATAGTTATTTCTACCATTGACATAACCTTGTAAGCGTGCAATTATAAAATTATAAATAGTTTAAACTTGTACAGAAATAAGTTTTATATGTCTGTTTAAGGCAGGAACAAAATATGTTTAGAGTTTCCTATTGTATTATTGATTGCGCAACAGTCAGATTACTGACGTTGTCAAACTAAGGTATGATTTAGATGTCGGCTCAAAGTTTTACTCTCGGATTTGATTCCAGCTTGTCATCGGTATCAAGCTCAGTATAATCTATTGTTAAGTCCAAAAATAAGCAATTCCGCAGAAAGTCCATAGTAAAAGACGAGAAGTTGGCTAACTTGGAGTAAAGTAAATAAGGTTAAAGAACCCCATTATAATATCCAACCACGCGCTTAGAAGATAAATAACATTATCTTCGTATAAATGGATCGTTTGTCGAAATTTCTAATCATTTATTTCCAAAAAAACCCAGTAAAATTAGAAAAAGCAAACACGCGCAAGCCTTTAAAATTGCAAAGCCTTAGATACCTATTAGAAAATGTAAACATGCGCATTCTCAAGCCTTTGAAATTCAAAGGCTCAAATATTTAGAACTCTAAATGCAGGATCATTAGATCAACTCACATTAACAATGGCGTGTAATGAATTAAAAATCCCTACACATAATGACCCATTTAAAGGGCAATGCACTTTAAAAACTTCTCAACAAAAGAATCCCTTTAAATCAAAGGGTTGGTAAACATTTTCTCTTGAATCAAAACGAGTTTTGTATCCAAAATTTGTAATGGATCATTTTGTAGGACACGCGAGAAAATATTCTTCAAATTGCATCAGTCTTTATTATCTGGAACCTCTATAAATTATTGAAGGTTTATAAATACAAAATAACTATTTATAATTTTAGATAAAACTATTTTTACGATTTCATTGCGTTTTAATTTTGTTTTTCCGTTTCGAGCAGATTCATAGCCACGGAGACTAAAATATTTGATGTCAAACATATTTTATATATTACCGGTGGTGGCAAACGAGCAAGCAAAACACCTGATAATATATATAGGTGAGAGTGACGCGCATGGTCCTTTGCAATATCAGAGACACCGCTAGGCCACTCTGCCTACCGTGAAGGAACCTAGTTAATATAATATTATTATAAATTTATTTACTATAGTTGTTACAGTATACAAATTTATAATTACTAACATAAATATAACAGGTTACCATCGAACAGGAACATGGTCACATTGACAAAACGAAACACCGGGTTAGTAACAACAAAATTAAAATGCATAAAAAAGGACCTACTAGTGACCTCGTTTAAACGTAAATTATATACTAAATATTGATTAGAACATAACACCATAAATACATTATTATTGATGATTACGGGGGTGTTAAAAGTTATAAATAATACTATTTTTATGGATTTTATGGCGTTTGTATTTGATTTTTGAGTGCCCGACATTTCGAACACTTTTTAGCGTTCATGGTCATGGGCACATTAAGATGTCTCACGTTCCAGTCATCGTTATTACAAAGATTTATATCTACCTACTAGATCATAAATGAAATATTGATTGAAAAAAAAGTGCGTTACTCATCCGTTCTTGTCACAAGCAGCACGGCCTAAGCATTGCTTGGCATTGCTTGGCATTGCAGTAAATAAAACCTAGAACATCTATTCTATTGTCTATTTCTTGATAAGTAGTAGCCGAATAGGGAGCACGCATTTAGCATCAACGCAATCATGGCCTGAACAACAAATTTTAAATGCGCAACGATACCTAGATACAGCCAAAAAAAAATTATGCGAATTCACACATGTCTCTAAAACAATTTTGAATCTTAGACTTGGATCAAATCCCAAATTGAATAACGCATATCATGAAAATTCATAGATCGGTAAATTCTACTCAATATTCTGTCACCAAATATAAACCCAATACTGGGGTGGAAATCCGACATGGGAACATATAAACATAACCATCTGCTGGTGAATCGTTTACAAATTTAAAGATAAAAAGATCAGAAGGACATGCACCAATAACTTTGCCCCTTGTCCAATGTTATGCAAGCCCCGACGCTAAAGCCGATCCCCTGTTTTCAAGTCGTGGGAATACAGTTACCTGCAAAATGGGGTGTATATTATTATACCCTTACATTAATTATAAGTGCAATAAATTACAATCAGTATTTTGATTTCATTCACGCATGATTAGGTAATTCGATGCAGGTATTAAAAAACTAAATAAAATGAATAAAGAACGCATTGAAACTATTTGGTTGAAAATTTTATATTGAAGTAAAAACAAGGCCAATCTTTAAGTTCATAATGCCTAACAATGAATGGCAATGTTGAATCGAGAATCTGCAATTCAGCATATTACTAAATATTAGCCACGGTAGTCATAAAAAACGGTAAAGACACCAAGAAAGTGGACAGCAGCACCCTCCTAGGAAACTTAATATAGCGATAAAGTAGAACCAACAGAGAGAAGAATGAAACTGTAAATAACCGTATGGGTCACCATACGTGTATACATGTATTCTTACTCCGTCAGGAGTAAGAATACAATTCACGAATCCCTATCTCGCCCGTGATTGTCATACAAGTTTTGTTTCCAATTGTCTCACCAGCGTGATATAGTAGGTCAATTTCTTTCCTATTTTGGAGGAGACTCGAATCCAGCAGTGGTACGTTTATGAGTCGAGATGATGATGATGATTACGAATAAAATAATAGATAAATAGTACTAATTTCATAATTAAAGTGCGACACTATGACTATGGTCTAATGCCCTGAAATAGTTACAAAAATAGGTTCTTCAATTATTAGATTTAAGAAAATTTATATGAAACTAGTGTGACTAGACACCACAAGATGTCGACAATTTATGTCGACATCTTTGTTCTGCTAATACACAAAGAGGAAACGAAGGAGAAATTTAAGCCGTGTAATTGTTGTGTAGATATGAATGTAAATTGTAAGATACCAAATAGAACAAACCTCTATGCTAACATTTATGGCGAGTGTGAAATCATGACTCGGTCGACGCAGGCGCGAGTACCTGCGCCTGATGCCGCCCTAGTCGAGGCCGAGGGTGATCGGACCGGGGACTTTAGTCCGTCACCCGCAGAGAGGCTGACCGCGCGACTGCGATCGACGTCCCGGGACAAAGACATCGAGAGGTGAGGATACCCGAAAGGGTATCCCGTCGGGCCGACCGCTGAGGACAAGGAACTCGGCACTGGTGGTGCCTGCCCAA
Source organism: Lymantria dispar (assembly GCA_032191425.1). Classification (NCBI taxonomy): domain Eukaryota; kingdom Metazoa; phylum Arthropoda; class Insecta; order Lepidoptera; family Erebidae; genus Lymantria; species Lymantria dispar. Next base: position 14,090,753 of record CM063465.1, on the reverse strand, counting down.
CGACGAAGGCGACGTGGGTACGGGTGAGTTATGGGCCCGCGCGCCGTCCATTTGTCGGTCCAGACGGAATGGACGGCGTGTGCGCTTACCATAGCACACCCTAAAAAAAAGTGTGAAATCATAATCATCATGACATATATACTTCCCACTGCTGGGTTCAAGCCTGGTCCAAAATGGAAGGCAAATTGACGTAGTGACTACGTTCGTCAGACGGATTGGGATAGCAGTTTATATCAAGTTTTCTTTCTCAAACATCATCTATGTTATCTGCATATTGTAATCATTTAGTCGTCTTTTACGACACACACAGGCAAGGGATGGTGAATTGTATTCTTACTCCGTCACCACATGAAATTGTGTGAGGTAATTTGCCCTCATCATCATTTCAGCCTATCGCCGTACACTGCTGGACGTAGGCCTCCCTCATGTTACGCCACAAAGTGCGGTCCTGTGCCGCCTGCATCCAACGACGCAGCAACTTTCACTAGGTATTCGGTCCACCCAGTGGGAGGCGTCCTACACTGCGTCGTCCGATACGTAGTCGCCACTCGAGAACCTTTCTTCCCCAGCGGTTGTTGGTTCGTCGAGCGATGTGGCCTGTCCATTGCCACTTCAGAGGACTAATTCTTCGCGCTATTTTCAATTTTCCGTATATTGTAGATTCTCCACAGAAAAAGGAAAGCAATTACTTAGTTACTTTTAGAGCTATGAGACTGGACTGTGCTTAAGACAGTTTTCAGGGCCGATATTAATAGTCACGAGAGGACTGCCCTGCCGTACAAAATACGTAGGTACGATGAAAATCCGTAGAATAATGTTATTTACGTACAATAATAATCTGTTACGTAAAATAATATTATATATGCTGATAGATGCTCTCAACATACAATATATAGTTTTGATAGTACAACAACAAAGCAATTGATTCAAACCTCTCAATATATTCAGGTTCCCACACTGAGAACCTTCGCAAATCATCAAAGCGTGTCATGATTATGCGTCATGAACAATATGGTGTTCACGCTTGTTGATAAAGTTACCATCACTAGTTAATGAGGGCTGAATAAATAAATGGGCACATGTTTATATGGTCAAATGAACAGGATCTTAATTGAATAATGTTGTAATACAAATCTAGGGCAATATAGTTCCTTTGAATGAACAGTCTTTGACCAGCGTCTTTATTTATACAAAAATTACGCATGTTGTAAATTATATTTGTAATATACAGATGTATGATTTAGAAATCTAAGTAGCCAGTATCAATGCCGTGTATAATTGGTTCCATTTCCACGCAGATTAATTACGTTAGTACTACAAAATGTTTACATAAAACAAATCTAAAAAAATACGACAAGCTTTTTGAATAAAATTTTGAAATATACATACATCTTTGGATTGCCGTTTAGTATACTCTATTGCATTCTCATAGAGTCGAAATAATTGGAATATGACATTAAACAGCCTAAAAATGATGTACCAAAATATATAAAAAAATTACATTTAAAAGGTAAATAATTAAAAAGACGCCGTGCGACCCATAAAATCGATTTTATTAGACATACGGCAAATGGTAACACAAAGAAACGATAACAATTTAAATACCCTCATGCATTATAATGGCAACTTAAAATACTTTCCGTAAAACAATAAAATTATCTAAAAACATAGGGGCCCTTGAATATAATAGGTACAACTTATTCCTTGAGCTCAAAACCCGCATTTCGCAGTACCGTGTTTTAATATTCTATTTTATATTATGGCCTTTACAAATGCATACCTGTTAAAATAAGAAAAGATAATAAGCGCAATATTAACAGTTTACCTGGCTTATGTTAAAGATTGCTCTTTAATTTTAATTAAATACTTCAATTTAAATAAGCCTTTTCGAAGACTTAGAAAACTTAAGATATTTAAAATAAAAAGTATTTATTTCATTTTACTTAGTTTGGGTAAATTCATTCGTTTTTCTTTTTGTTTGTTTGACAGGGTAAAAACTTCGTTTGAAATATTCTGCCTAGTTACAATCTCACTCATTACTAGGAAATTGTGTGACATAAGGGTTATAAAAAACTTATTTGAATATACTTATGATGTAAGTAAACCATCTTGGGTGTATAAATAATGAAGGCACCCGGCAATAAACTTAGCACGTGTCTGCACTGGCGCAGCTTATCGAAATACCCACGCAACTGTGCCATAAATTGAATAATTCCTGTTATAGGATATCAACACTGTATTTCCCGAAACTATCGTGGAATACCGCTAAAATTCTGTCAAAGAAACTTATTTATTTTACTATACATAGAACATACTGATTGCAACTAAAAAGTTATATTTTAAGATAATAGTAAAGTAGGGTGTGTCAATTTTGATCTCCTTTCAAACTTACGAAGATATTCGGCAAATTCGAAAAGACCTTGATGAACTTTGACACAAATACAAGCCCGACCCATGTTTCCTATTCAAAAAAATGAAGCTACTCCGTCTGCTATGGCGACATACTTCTTACTAACAATAGTAGTCTACAATTTTGTTAGGACCGTCTCAAAAATAATAGGTGCTCCCTCAATATCTTGAGCGCCCCTTTTTAAATAGCTTTATACAATATTTCTTCTGACATGAAACCAGCTGGTCTATACAAAGATAAAAAACGGGTCTGTTCTCCACGTGGTCGGAAATTCGACTAGTTTCTCTACAGATATTATTAAAACGCTTGAATGGTGACTCAAGTCAGTGACAACTACGGTAATAAATTATTCATTTTACGTGTTCTTTGTAGCAATTTATTGATGTTTTATTACATGAAAAAAAAAACTACCATTTTAGAATGCCAACTAGGCAAATACCACTAAATTCAACAGAACGTGACTTTTCAAAAATGTCTTAAGTGAAATTCTAACTAAATTATAGGAATTTTAAGACGTCATTGCAATAAGAGTTCATCTTTTGAAATTTCTGACCTAAAAACATAAGCTTATTAATTATTTTCAATCTTTAAAGTCGTTAAAATATAATAAACCATGTTACATTTACAAATGCACATAGAAAAGTAACTGAACAAGAAATATATGACTATCAACATCATCATCATTATTAAAGCTCATGTACGTCCCACTGTTGGGCTCGAGCCTCCTCCACAATAGGAGGAAAACTGACCTTACTATACCATGCTGGTCAGATAGGTTGGTATAGGGTTTTATTTCAAGTTTTCCTTCTCTTGCATAGATGTTAGGTATATATGTATTATATCCCTTAGTCGTCTTTTGCAACATCCACGAGCAAGATAGGGAGTAGTGATTGTATTCTTACTCCGTCACCACACGGAATATAATAAACTACTACCATATTTTGCCCTCTTTTAAACTTAATTTTAAAGCGTAAAAAATTGTGTTAATTTTTATATAGTGTACCAAAATTGAACATTTCATGAAAAATTATCCAAAAATCACTACATTTTTTTTTGTGGGTGGGCTGCGGTCGGCGCGATCCAAAAATCACTACTAGAGAAACTACGACCTACTACGAGTCTAATAATCCATGAAGTAGGTACCTAAGGATATGTGTTAGTACCTAATTTAAAAAATGAAGTTGCAATGGTGTAAATGTCAAGTACTACACTCACCCCTATAACTTGTGTTTATAGAAATTTTTATTATTAGGCACTTCTGTTATCGATGTATCGATATCGACTAAAGGTCATTAAGTTTATCTATCGTTGAACTCACGACTATTTGGCGCTTATGACTAAGATATTTTTAAGAAACTTTAAACGTATTTCGTTTAAGAAATATGATTTAGTTAAAGACTATCGCTATTTGATGTACTCTGACTTATCAAACCTTCCAACTGATGTGCGCCAAACCGATTTCATTAGAATAATGCATAGAATTGGTTGGTTTAAGACCATTAAAACAGTGCATTAGATGGCGCTGCGTACGACTGTTAGGATTTTTTTAAATTTGTACAATGAAGAACAATGTCTATTGGTTCAGATTAAATGTACTCTGCAGACTCGTCTTCCATATTTTTTAATAAAGAAAAACACGAAATAACTAGGCTACTTAGAATTGCCCGTAAATATTTTTAACTATACAATAATTATGAACAAAGCATTAAAATACTTGAAGCAAATATCAGAATTTAACCATAGCTATTAAAACAGCAGGCGCGCAAAGATCAAAGACCCGACACATGTTTTATCGATAGATATGCACATCACTTATTCGCACCTTGCCTACCATCTGCCACGATGCACGTGAGGCAATTAAGGCCATCGGCTTACTTCGGGGGTGGCACCCTCTTTGCAGTGGTCGTTTACCTTAGTACAGAGGGGTTGAGTATGGTCACTGCACTTCATTGTCTGATATTTAGACTCCCACGGCATACGAAGACTTTTCATAGAGGGATGTGACAAAATGTGCACTTTGAATTTTATCGATTTTTTTTATAGACATTAAAATATTTATATGAGAATTACTATGAATGTTATGTATATTGACTGACATGTGTTTTTTAAAACCTGACAAATAGCTATATTTTCTTATATCTATGTTAATATCAGTGATGAATACATAAATTAAACATTTGGTAATTTAGATTAAATCATAATTTAAAGTAACATTTGAAAAATTTGTTCCTTTGTACGTATCTCATATATATCAACGTAATTGAAAAAAAATATAAGTATGTAGCTATACATTACGCTGCGAGTTACTCGTAAAGAATAGACCAATGAATGGACAAGTTGATTAGACGAATTGTCATTATATCTTGTTCTTCATACCTTGCAACAGATGGTACCTGCATTATCATATCCCTCAGTCGTCTTTTACAAAATGGGTTCTTGCCCATGTATTTCATAACCGGGAGTGATGAATCGTATTCTTAGTCCGTCACCACACGAAAAACGAACAAACATATCATCTTATGGATTATCTATGTTAACAACCTTAAAAATCATATTCTTACTGACGTATTGATGTAAACATGTAGGCTCCTATGAAAAATGTATAATTCCAATGATATTTATATTGTAGTTTATTCATAATTGATAGTTCCATAAAGCATAATTTTCTTAATCTTTCTGTGTAGGTACTATCGCATACTTTCCAAAATTATTTTTTACGATTTATTTACAAGTACCTAGTGTACCAGAACAAAGACGCACGTTCATCATTATTGAATAACTTGCCACATAAAAGCCTTTTTTCCTTAAAACAGACGGTGCTATAACAAAATCTCATGGACATTAAGAGGCCCTAAACGGGAGGATTAATGGATAAATGCTGAAGTATAGATTGTAAAGAACATAGCTAAACAAAATCAGTAATCGAATGGTATAATTTGAATAAAATTTAGAAGTATATTAGTTTTGCATAATGTATCAATAGGTAACATCGAATGAAATCGAAAGAAAAGGACTGTATAGGTAATTTTTTCTTTTAATGATAATTTCAAAACATGTAATTATAAAAAATACAACTTATATTAACATATCAAAATTTTTAGCTAGTTAACACCAATTTTATTTGTGCTAAATATTAAGGATCGTCCGAGGAAGGAATTTGTGATTTTGGAAAATCACAAATTTAAATAATATGGAGGTTATTATTGAAGAGATATTATGTGTATTTACCTATTTAATTTTTCATAGAACGCAATTTTTCTGAAGCGAAAAGCGCCGTGTGACCTTGACTCGTGGTTGGTAGAATTTTTATTACAATCCTTAGTTTTTCATAATTAAATTATGATTATACTTATACCTAGGGATGCAAATATCGAAACCAAAAACATCGATGTATCGATACATCGATGTTTGATTACAAACACTGCCCTGAAAACATCGATGTTTTCTAGAAAACTATGCGATGAGCTTTTTTTTTTTCGCAAAATCAAGCATATTTTTACAAGAAACACCAAAATTTGCGTGATGTGAGGATTGCACTTTTATTGCAGGCTCTGCTAAAAGTACCATACATTTTAAATCATGCAGGCAAAACATCGTATAAAATAACATCGATGTTTTACAATAATGAACAGCGATGGCGATTTCAATAAAAAACATCGATGTTTCAAAAACATCGATGTATCGTTTGCATCCCTACTTATTCCTGTATTTGAGAACAATTTTTTGAAAAACTAAACAGTATCCTACTTTAAAAACCTATTGGCATGCTAAAATGATTACTAAACATAGAACTTGAACCCACATCTATTAAAAAAAATCCAATCTCATCATCATTCTAAGCCAGCATAGGTAGATTAGTATCGTTATCAATTATCACTCGCATCTCATCATTTAAACGATTTTAAAGCTGTACCTACCTATTCAAGTTTTTCGTCAATCTACCTTCAATCAAGGTCACTTATGAGCTTAATAAAATATTGAATGAAACTTCTTATGACTATGACTTCATTCACAACATGTCACATGATTATTTATTACTCTTGCCCGCCCACGATAAGCCGTAAGGTATCTGACTAAGATACGTGAGACCTTGTCCGGCACTCAAGGTCTCCGAAAGCACGCAGGATAATCCAAACGATATGTCAGACAAGTCGTTTGGAATTTAAATATATCATGCAAATGATTACTTCCTTTTCTAATATTATTCATTATATGTCTACATAACTATGTATAGAACCAGGGATGTTATGGAACTCCATAACGAACTCCCATATAAAAGTTTTGGATAGAGGTGGAGTCTGAAAGAGAAGTCACGATGTAATATGTAGCAATTATTAATCTAAAAATAAATGAAATATGTTATTTTAATATCCTTATCCAAGCCCGAACTTCATTTCTGTAATATCCCGTATACGTAATTTATTATCGACCCTAAAGCTCAAATACCTCGTGATATGCTCTTATTATCTATCTATATATATATCTATCTATATATATATCTATCTATATATATTTATATATATACCAATAAATAAAATTGGAGTGTCTGTTTGTAATGTCAAAATAATAGGCTTTTTTCATGCTCACACGGTTTGCATTTGCACGACACCTATGCCTAAAATACAGATTAAAAAAAATTTGTGTCTGTCTGTCTGTTTATTCCGGGTAATCTTTGAAACGGCTGGACCGATTTCAAAAATTCTTTCACCAATGGAAAGCTATAATATCAGGGCGTAAACTAAGCTATATTTTATCACGGTATTCCCACGGGAACGGCAACTACGCGGGTAAAATGATTAAAACCGAAGCGAGGGCGGGTTGCTAGTAAGTTAATAAACATGATATTATGATGGTAATGTCAAAACTTCTCAACCAATCTGAATATAGCTCAATATCTTAGTTTACACCTTCAGGGAGAAAAAGGAAGCATTATAAGGACTCACATCATACCTCATATATTGTAAAATTTTTAAATCACTTAAATCAGTGGAGCATCTCCATTGTTAGAGATATTAGGATGAAATTTAGCACTTAAATTTTATCCTAAATAATATCTCGAGTATAACTTTGCAACACCCGTGTACAATTGGCATTTTAGGTTTAAGCATTTTACGTACGTTGATGGATCAATATTTCTCTTATGTACTGAAATATAAAAAAAAACCGATTGTACTTTACGCTATCACACTATAAATATTTACGAGGTCAATAGGTTCAAGGAAATAAGGTTTAAAAACATGTTTCGGCTTCCTCTTAGTGACCGGCTTGCCGCATTTAAAACGCGCTATAATCCATTACGATCAAGGATTCGTCACGATTATGGCTAAAACATCTGATTATCATCACTGTAAGTCTATTTCTTTTTTCCGAGCTTCTCTAGAATAATCACACCTAGTTCAATTCCAAGCTAAACTTCTATGTTCAGTCTGGACTTCATAATCTACTGCCCTCTCTGTCTTAGGTAAGATCACCGGCATCGGCATCGCTACCTTGAGATCGGTTTCCTCTTTCGAGTACCCACTGCCATGAGCAAATATCTCATCGCACTAACATAGCAAGCATCCCTGGATGATGAACTGATTCACGGTCCAATCATTTCGACATTCTAAATTATTCAGCTGTTAAGCAACAGCTTACGTCGACACACAAAGCCTTTTATATATTCATTTATGGCATATACAATAAAATAAATATATTTGTATTTTAATATTATTTGCTGTATCATGGCGACTACAAATGCTACCAATCCTCACATTTCTTGTAGTTGTCGTAAAAAAATATTAAGAGGTTCACATATACCCAACTTCATCTAATGGCGTCTAATCTATACCAATAAATAAAATTGGAGTCTCTGTAATGTCAAAATAATAGGCTTTTTTCATACTCATACGGTTATTTGCACAACACCTATGCCTAAAATACAGATTAAAAAATTTTTGTCTGTCTGTTTGTTCCGGGTAATCTTCAAAACGGCTGGACCGATTTCAAAAATTCTTTCACCAATGGAAAGCTATAATATCAGGGCGTAAACTAGGCTATATTTTATCCCGGTATTCCCACGGGAACGGGAACTAAGCGAGTAAAACAACTAAAAGCGAAGCGAGGGCGGGTTGCTAGTTTACAAATATAATATAGAAATAAGAAATGGGTTAATGTCAAGCATACGACCGGCCATATAAATAAAAAATATAATGTACGATGGAAGAAAAATATATTTTGAGATGACCCAAAAGAATTATAAAAAAGCAGAAAGATGATTCTATCTAATATTAGAAATACAAATGCAAGTTTGTTTTAACGCCTTGACTCCTTAACTATCGATCACAAATTTCCTACAAGTAAACGTTGTCAGAGATAAAATTTATTAAGGTAAAAAGGACAGCAAACAATAATTTCATTTCAATTTACAAATACTTAGAACAAACATTCTTTACATCCTTACTAATGTTATAAATGCGAAAGGAAGTTTGTTTGTTACGCTTTCACGCTTAAACCCCAGAACCGATTCCAAAAATTCTTTCACCAATGGAAAGCTACAATATCAGGGAGTAACATAGGTTATATTTTACCCCGGTATTCCCACGGGAACTATGCGGGTAAGGCGACTGAAAGCGAAGCGAGGGCGGGTTGCTAGTTAACAACAACACCCACTATTAAAATTCTTATTCGCCACGGAAATTAAATTACTAAAAAACAAGTTTTACAATTTAATGGTGAGAATCGGAGAGTGTGATTACCTAATAGGAGAAGGTCATTCATGCAAAAAATTAATGAATCTGTAGTAATTAAAAGTGGATGTCTTTTAATTACTATAGATTCATTAATCTTTCCAAGGACACGTTTAAATATGTCTCTAGACAGTAATATGGATTTTTTTGATTGCGAAAATCAAATACAAACGCGATAAAATCCGCAAAGTAGTTTTATTCACGATGTTTAATACTCGCGTAAACATTAGAAATCATTAGATTTATTCTGTTTTACTAAATTCTAGAACTTAGACTATAGTTGCTTCTGACGTAATCAGAAAACTATGTATCTTCATATTTTGGATAGCAGAGTTTAATTTTATACCATGTGACCATTTAGCTACTATTTATTTACAATATTCTTAAAAACTTATTTATATTATGTCATCATTGTTATCAACATCACAGCTCATATACGTCCCACTGTTGGGCTCGAGTCTCCTTCTTAATGCGAGGGACTTTGACCTACTGACTGACTATACCACACAAATCGGATAAGTTGGTATAGGGTTTTATTTCCCACTAGCAACCCGCCCTCGCTTCGCTTCGGTTATAGGTTATAGTCGTTTTACCCGTGTAGGTCCCGTTCCCGTGGGAGTACCGGGATAAAATGTAGCCTAGTTTACGCCCTGATATTATAGCTTTCCATTGGTGAAAGAATTTTTGAAATCGGTCCAGCCGTTTTGAAGATTACTCGGAACAAACAGACAGACAGACAGACAGACAGACAAAAATTTTTTAATTGCTATTTTAGGCATAGGTGTCGTGCTAATAACCGTGTGAGCATGAAAAAAGCCTATTATTTTGACATTACAAACAGACACTCCAATTTTATTTATTGGTATAGATTTCTTTACCTTGCTTAGATGTTATATGCATAGTATGCTGTTCTCTAAAGCCAATCGGTAAAAATACAGTATGTCAATAACATAAATATTCTCTTAAAGTAACAAAATATAAAGGATATATTAAATGCTATGCCACAGCGATTCCTTGTGGATATCGTTGGCAATTTACATCTGGTAGTCAACAGAGTATTAGGACGCAGCGGTTTCAAAGGATACTCTCTCAAACTTACAAACATTACATTTATACATGCTTGCACTTAAAGCTTGTAGATCAAACACCGAGCATTATAAAACATTGTATAAATTTTTCAAGGTTGCAGAAAATATATTATCCGCAACCACAAAAAAATAATACCTGAAGAATTAGAATAAAAACTTTTTATTATTCATTAGCGCGTTTATTAATGATTTGGTAGGTAGCTGCTAACCCTTTACAATCAACAAAATGCCATTTTCTCATGATGGAACCCAATCGGGCCTCGTCGTAATCCAAAAAATATTTATAATAACATTCCAGAAAAAATTAGATTACTGGCGCTAAGTTCTTTTAAGGTAACTCTAAAAAAATGGCTCTTAGAAAAGGACTTATTAATGAATTTTTGACGTATAAAGAGTATGGAATGTATGAATGTAATGTAATGTATGGAACGTAGTATGGAATGAGGCATGTAGTTTAAAATAGTTTTTAAGTATTTATATTTCCATGCTATTATTTAATGGCCAATTGGTGATCCAATTTAAAGTTACCAAAACAAGATTATTTTATCAAAACCTACCCCCATCTGTAGATAAAATATTGATTGTCTGTAACGTCGGTTTACGCTTATTTTACGTAATAACATCATAAAAAAATAGGCCAAGTGTGAGTCGGACTCGCGCACGAAGGGTTCCGTACCATTGATTAGATAAACAAGTACCTCACTCACTGTTGCCATTATCGATATTTAGCAAAAAGTATGAGAGCCTTAAATATTTACTTTATTTTGTTTTTAGTATTTGTTGTTATAGCGGCAACAGAAATACATAATTTGTAAAAATTTCAACTGTTTAGCTATCGCGGTTCTTGAGATACAGCCTGGTGAAAAACAGACGGACGGACAGACAGCGAGGTCTTAGTAATAGGGTCCCGTTTTTACCCTTTGGATACGGAACCCTAAAAACATTGATAAACATTGCATACTTTTATGAATTAAATTGAATTATCACCGAATTATCATTATTTTGTACGATACAAAGGCGTTAAGTAATTAAAAATTACAATTTTTTTCGATAATTTAACATTTATTATGCGTCACTAGTCGAACGCTAAGGTCGAGAGTGCCGCGTTCTCGCTCGCATGCACGGCTCAGGCGGAACGTGACAATGAGTCATGCTTTTTCGTGCCTGCAGCCGGCGTTCATCAATTTATAAGACGTTATTTCCTCAAAAGAGATACCTGAACAAAGAAGCTACAAAATCTCAAGCAAATATTTAGCTAGGACACTAGATATGGAAGTAATTACTGGAATACCCATCAGCGTTATGCCTTGGTAGGTAGTTGAACAACAAATGTCGGTTTTGTACGAATAAGCCTCATGAACCTCTATTTAACTTACCAGGTAAAAACTATTCACAAACCTTACAAATGATATTTTACGTATTAGAAATAGGGCTGTCATCTTTTATTTTATAGGCGACGACTAAAATGAAAACACTTTTTTTTTTAATTTTGCCTGTCTGTACGTTTGTCTCGGCTAATCGCCGAAACGGCAGGACCGATTAAGGGACGAGATTGACAGACAGCTATTTTTTTCAAAGGATAACCGTCGGTACTAATATTACAGAAAAAGAATTAGGGTTCTGCGAAAATAATAAAACCCTTATAAAATGGTAAAGATATCCGAAACGGTGGAACGCCACCGTTGATATTTGCAAGGCTTCCACTGTTAGACAGCTGATGCTATGATACAAGGAAACTTATACTATTTATTATTCCGCTAAATGAATTAGGATTCCGCGGCAAAACATTAACACACAATGTTCACAAAATCTCCGAACTGAACGTACCTAATTTTCTTTTATTCCACGCGGACGAAGTCGGCTGCAACAGCCTAGTTTAAATTAAATCAGTAATTACCTTTTATTAGATCTAGAAACACTTTGTTTTTCTTTCTTATCTGTCTGTTAATGTCAGCATGGTCGGTCACATTAAAAATGAAATTAAAAATTCGCAAATTATAAACAGTCTTGGAATGAATTCCAGAGAAATCAACTCACACAAAATCAAGTATTTCGCAATAATTGTTGAAGTTTAGAGTATTATAAGCCAAAATAATGTACAAAGCTTTAAAATTAACTACTGGTGGCAACCCTAATTATTAAAATAAGTAGGTATATGTACAACAATAAGGCTCACAAAAACTACTGTCTCCTTAGCATAATTATCCTTCTCTTATTCCTATTGCTTCAGATCAATGCTGTACTCCTCTTTCATCAAACTTTTGCAATCATCATCATCATCATCATCATCTTGCTCTTATCCCAATTACTTGCGGTCGACGCAATATGTCATCTGTTTTGACATATTGCAGAACGTTTCGGCAATGACTTTTATGACCGGCCGCCTGCCTGACGTCAACCCTCCTTGGGAATGTAATCGTTGACCCAAATGGTACCAGATGGAGTTGGTCCGGGTCAATCTAGGGCTCTTAGTCGTCTTTTACGACACCCACGAGCAAAGCAAGGTTTGGTAGTATTCGAAGCCGCTACTACACAGCACTTTTGCAATGTGCTATAGTTTTATGACCGGCCGGATGGTTGACGTCAAGCAATGTAATTGTTGACCAGAAGGCATCAGATGCAGTTAGCCCAGATCCATGTAAAGCTCTTCATCATCTCGGCTCATATACGTCCCACCGCTGGGCTCGAGCCTCCTCCACAGTAGGAGGTAATTTGACCTTAATTTGCTGGTCAGACAGGTTGGTATAAGGTCTTGTTTCTAGTTTTCTTTCTCCAGCATGGATGTTATGTTTATTATATCCACAGACACGGAGTGGTGAATTGTATTCTTATTCCGTCACCACACGGACATTCTTCATGTAAAGCTCTTAGTCGCTTTTATGACACCCACGTGCATTGTAAGGGTTAGAATTATTCAAAAGTTCTTCCACAAAACAAGAATCTAGACACTATAATAGTTAAGAAAAACTAATAAAACATTTACAAACTATTAAATTTAAGAGTAAAAGTAAATTATCAGACTTACTTTCTACGACGGCTGACATTTGAAGTTTTATTTTCAATCGGGAAGTTGAAGGATTCGCCAAAAATCCGATATTGCAGGTCGTCTTCATTACTTTGATATTGCATTTCTTACACAAAAATTGAAATGTTCCAACTAAATATTACACCCTTAACACTACTTGATCTTGGAATCATTGTTACAAAACATTTTACACTTCAACTTTCAGTATTAAAGCGAACATAATGCGGGTTTAGTTGTACCGCCTATTTAAAAAATATGAATTCGTTTAATTTTTTATTCGGAGACGTGATGAATCTCGGCTGTTACGCGCGCGAAGCCGGACTGACTAAACACAAGCGAAGACAACCGCTCGAACAGGGAACCGGCCGGCATGCTACCCTTCGGCCTCTGTGTTGCCATTACAAAGCTTTTTCCCTTTAAACTAGGAAGCACATGATATCTCTAATTGTGCAAATAATGATCGATGACAAAACAATATCTCGATTGTTACTAATTACAAATGTCAACCTGCTTTTATCAAAATTACTTACAGTCTACTTAATATATATTTTTCTTTTAGCTCTCCTTGACAATGTAATTACTGACTAGACGATGCCAGATGGAGTTGGTTCAGGTTGATGTAAAGCTCTAAGTCATCTTTTACGACACGCACGATTAATGTAAGGGTAGATAGTATTCGTGGCCCCCAATATACAGCATAATTATTACATGTGAAAGGTTTTTAATACAGTAAACTTGTTGCTTGATATCATAGTAAAATCCTGTAGCGCCAAATTAATTTGTAATGTATTATTAACTGATTAAAAAAAAAATTAAATAATTTATAACGAAAGACTGAATGATGAAACAATTTAAACTCATCTGTAATCTACCTACATGACTATTGTGAGATGAACAATTATATTTTAAGAGAAAGGTGGATGCTAGACATGGGTGTTACTGGCTATTTCTGGCAACGGCTACTAACCGTTTATTTGGTGTCAATACCGATATGGATAATCGTTGCCGTATATCGATATAATACGCGTAAAATAATCTTGATCTTATTTCTAATAATACACGGTTTAATCATTATAACCTTTCATAGGTCATTCGGTACAGTGAATAGTGTGCCTACTCTTGAATCTCGATTCCAATCCTAGATCCAATCGTAGCTCGAATTTGAGCAAATATGGTACTCTTGAATGCGACACTAGCGCACGATTGGAATCAAATTTGGAGGATTTTTTTTTTAAACTAAATGAATTCGACTCTCGTCGATTAAGTCAAATATTTGCTACTCCCGACGTGATTTTGACGTAGTTTAAAATCGTTAAGTCGCACAATTTCAAGAAAGCGTCTTTGTGTTGATCGAGTTCGATAACGTTATTAATTTAAAGTAAGAAAATATGGCACACTTGGTGAAAATAACGACGTCAAACGCGAAGAATTCATTCTCAATTTTGTTCAGGAGTACCAAATATAAGTTTGGTGAGATTGGAATTGAATCGGATTTGAAATTAGAATTGATTTTAAGAGTAGGCCCACAGTTTTCATAGCATACCTACAATAGCAACGAGAAACAAAACCACTTTACCATTACAGTTTGATTTACCAGAGTTTATGACAATTAAGTCTTACGCCAATATAAATAAGAGCGTCTTTCGCTTTTGTCAATATTCGTGAAGTGTTTTTTTTTTCTTTTTTTTTTTGGGTGGGCTATGGTAAGCGCACGCGCGGACCAGTGCGTCCGGGGCGATGAAAGGACGGCGCGCGGGCCCATAACCCACCCATACCCACGTCACCTCGTTGTTGGGCCGACCACCGGAGCAGATGTGACTTGTCATCAGTGGTCGGCCCGACAATTTCGTGAAGTATAGCTTATTGTTAAGTCACCAGCCAATAGCCGCCCCCTCTCTCAATCACATAGAAAGAGGGAGATAGCATAATTATTTTGATTATTAGACTTATTAATGATCATTCGGTTACCAACGTAGCAAAACAATAATCACGGCACCTAACCAATAATTGTTATGCTATTGTTAGTTGACAAACTCGCATCATTGTCAGTTGTTTGTAGCTAGATAACCGATAGCCGTTATTAGTTATATCAATACCGATACGATATGTTAGAGGCATATAAACCGTTCTCAATTACGTTTTGCTATAGCGGACACATAATGGTCTAGTGGATGCTAGTATACATACACTCATTGCGACAGTTAATGTTGTCTATACATTCTTCCTAAGTGTAATTATTACATTCATGTTAAAAAAAAAATATACCTAAAAAAAAAATACTTATCAAAAATTCCCGACAGCAAATTTTATTAGCATTTTTATCAGACGCGAGATTATTCCAAAAAATTAAAATCAACTATCAGCAACGATATCAAGATACCAAATTTATTGTCATAGACCAATTTTTGAAACATTTAATTTAATACTTCAACAAATATGATTTCGTTGTTGACCTAGTAAATATTTAAGGATGAAACATACCCAAACACCGACCCTCCCACATAAGAATACACACATTTATTATCACATTGTCCACCCGATTGGTTAAAATATATTGGGTAAATTATACTATTGCTACTGGCAGCACCGCCCTACTGTCATTCAGGCTGCTCAGCTATAAATGTAATGGCCACGGAATTTCACAGTTCGATACATATTTTATATTTCAATTTTATTACATAGATCCAAGATAAAATACAATTATATCCTTAAAGTTAGCTGCAAACTACATACATTTCAGGGGTATTTGGTCACATTACACGTAGTTGGCTCCATTCGCTATAAGACTAATTAATTAAAAGAAATATATACTCGTAAATATTTTTTAATGAACCCAAGATTACTCTTCTCTATCGATATCTATATAGATAAAAGAAAGTCGTGTTAGTTACACTATTTATAACTTAAGAACGGCTGTACCGATTTGGCTGAAAATTGGTGGGGAGGTAACTTAGAATCAGGAGAAGGACATAGGATTAGATAGACTTTTTATCCCGTTCGAACGCGTTCCCATGTGACGTGACATAAAACGTCAAAGAGCATTTGATATGTAATAACAAAACGCAAATGACAGCTAAACGTAATTTTGTCTATGATTAAGTATGGTTGAAAATTTGGTAATTATAATTTTATCAGAAATCAATAATCAGTAATTATTATTTCTCTTTGAATCTTTCCTGACAAAGCCGTAATGGTTCTTCCATTAGAGACTATATTTTCGGCATTTTAGAAAAATATTTACGAAAAACATATGGCGGTACTAAGTTCGCCGAGTCAGCTAATTCTTACTATAAAACAACGCTACTTAATTTACTGTATATCATCTATCAGCCTGTGCAAATCTGTTTGACGTGAACGACTCCTATACGGCAAAATAATTGTAGAAAACAAATTTTTAATATTTTTCATGTTTGTCTTGCATTTTTTTTTCTTTTTGCTTTTTCATAGCTTTACGATTTATATACTTTCCGTGTGGTGACAGCGGCAGCGTAAGAATACAATTCACTATTCCCTATCTTGCCTGTGGATATCGTAAAAGATGACTATGGGATATGCACATAACATCTGTGCAAGAGAAGGAAACCTCGAAATGAAACCCTATACCAACATGTCTGACCATCATGGTATCGTAGGTCAAATTCCCTACCATTGTGGAGTAGGCCCGAGCCCAACAGTGGGTCGTATGTAAGCTGCGATAATGATACATAAAACATATTTGGCTTGACAAAATTTAGGAAGAGATAAATTTATTAAGTAAGCGTTAATAACAGGGCTCGTTTATGTAGAATTACGTCTTCTTGGGAGCCCATATATGTAATTTGAATGGTGACCTTCAAAGAACAAGTTTTCTTGTGAAAACCACAGAACAAGTTATGGTTGTAATATATCGAATATTGAGATACGAAAATATTCTGGTGCGGTAATACAGTCAGTTTATTCGAGTAGTTATCAAATATCTGTAAAAGTTGATCAAATATACCACGCTAGTCAGATGCATTGGTATAGAATTTTCCTTTTCCTAATAATATCTGCTTGCGTTCTTTACTCATCTTTTTTATCGTCATCATCATCACCATCGTCATCACAGCTCATATATGACCCACTGCTGGGTTCGAGCCTCCTTCGTAATAGGAGGGATATTGACCTACTATACCACGCTGGTCAGACGTGTTTATATCGGGTTTTATTTCGAGTTTTCCTTCTCTACATGTATATATACATGTTATATGAATATTATAATTCCTTCGTCGTTTTTAGGGTTCTGTACCCAAAGGATAAAAACGGGACCCTATTACTGAAACTTCGCTGTCCGTCCGTCCGTCCGTCTGTCACCAGGTTGTATCTCAAGAACGGTGATAGCTAGACAGTTGAAATTTTCACAGATGATGTATTTCTATTGCCGCTATAACAACAAATACTAAAAATAAAATTACATAAATATTTATGGGGGCTCCCATACAACAAACTTGATTTTTGCTCAATATCGATAATAGCAATAGGGAGGCACTTGTTTATCTAGTCAATGGTACGGAACCCTTCGTGCGTGAGTCCGACTCGCGCTTGGCCAATTTTTTATGACACCACGGGCAAGATAGGCGGTGGTGAATTGTTCTTACTCCGTCATTATACGGACATACTCCGACGCCATACGGACGTAAGATTAAAATTGATATACATATTCTAATGGTAAATGCAAAGTTACTTTATAATCGTACTAGCAACCCGCCTTCAGTCCCCTAACCCGCGTAGTTCCAGTTCCCGAGGGAATACCGGTATAATATATAGCCTATGTTACTTCCTGATATTATGGCTTTCCATTGGTAAAAGAATTTTTGAAATCGGTTCAGTGGTTTAAGCGTGAAAGCGTAACAAACAAACTTACTTTCGCATTTTATAGTATTAGTAAGGATTGTCATCTCGAAATTATGCGAGCATAAATTCTAAATTATAATAACATTTCATAATGAAGATGATAAAAATGCAAAATATAGAATTGATAAATAAGTGAATATAGGTCCGGCTTAGAATAATAACGTACAGAAGGATAGTAACTCGGTACTTAAGCGATCAAAAATGTGAAGTCAAAAACACTAAATGCATGATGATGCGTGCAAGCGATTACACACGAACACACCTATAGAGTTGCCTTGTACGCAGTGACCTTGTACATTATGCCACGATCCGGCTTAGGGAGCCATTTCTGGCACCAATTTAAATGCCTCAAATTTTGTGCTTGAATTGAGCTTCAATTATTTATTATTCTAAAAAATCCGGCTTATAAGATACATATATAGTTTTAATTATTTTTTACTATCTGTACTCTATAACTAGTTTTAATTATTTTTTACTATCTGTACGTTTGAATACGTTTCATCAAGCCTAACTTTCTGAGGATGTTTGCGTGTAGTGGGTTTTGGTGATGCCTTTAGTATCACCGAACCTCATTGCACCCATTCAGACTCCCTTCCCTTTCTTCACGGTAGATAACGTCCCAGCATAGGTCTACGAACAGTATCACTTGCCATCAGCTGTGCCTGATTGCCACCATTAGCAATAAAAAAAAAAGGATGTCACGGGAACGGTCTGAGTGCACGGTACATATAAAATCATATTAATAAATTCGTATAAAAATATTAACATCTAAGTACTTACACTTCTTCTTTAATTATTATGTAATCTTCTTCGGCGTCTGTCGAAAGTTTTGCTTGGAGAGCTTTCAGCCGCTGCAGTTGCAGATAAGATTTTGTGCCTTCATTTTCATCCATGCTGCAATGATTTCAAAAAACCTATTAATACATATTATAAAATCTATACTAATCTATACTCTATACTAATACATAAAGCTAAAGAGTTTAGTTTGTTTGAACGCGCTAATCTCTGAAACTACTGGTCCGATTTGAAAAATTCTTTCAGTGTTAGATAGCTTATTTATCGAGGAAGGTTATAGGCTATATTATTACTCTAAGATCAACAGGAGTGTAGCAGCAATGAAGAGTGTTTCAAAACGTTTTGCCTTTCAAGGCTTCCGCTGCGTGCACTGCATAAAAAGCTAAAGTTTCACAAAAATTGTGTGTGACAGAATCGCGTTGTTTAAAAATATTTTCACCTTCTACGTAAACAAAGTAGCAGGTTAAAGTTAGCGTTAGCTCAAAGTAACTACTCCACGTGGACGAAGTCGCGGGCAGAAGCTAGTCAAATATAATTGTGGAGGCAGAGAAATGTATATAACTTTCTAACGGATTCTCTTATTCAAAATCGATGGATATCCATCGATCCTACGCCTATCAGTTTAAGTTAACCTGCATACCTTTTTTGCGTGTGGTGATTGGAATAAGACAATTCGACACCTCCTTTATTGGCTGTAGGTGTCGTAAAATACCTGAGGCATTATGATACGCAGATAGCAAGACATAAAACTATACTAACACGTCAGACCAGGGATATGTGGCGATTTTACTTGCGTTGGATGATGGCTGGCGATAATAATGAGATATTATCAGTGAAAACGTGAGGTATTTTTATATCACCACGGGAGTTCTCCTGTGACCATGAACGCTGAAGTGTTCGAAATGTGTAGAAATTAAAAACTCGATAACATTCGAAAGATTATTTTTATTTCAAATCTGTAATACTCGCATTAACGGTGTGGTGACGGGATAAAACCCCCATCACCCCTTCCTCGCCCGTGGGTGTCGTAAAAGCCGACTAAGGGGTGTGATATACAGATAAAATAGATGCAATAGAAGGAAGGAAATTTCTTAAGAACAGATCTTTAAATGTCTAATGCTTTCAGACTTACGCATACTGAACGATCTAAATGAGCCGCCCGATATATGCTGTGTGGCGGCGGCTATAAACAGTATCACCCCTTATCATTGTTCCGGGGTATCGTAAAAGACGACTAAGAGATTTACAACGATTGGGCCATTTCTATCTGACGCATGTAATATACATCGTGGAACCAATTGGCTGTTTTCCTGAAATTCTTCTTATCATTCTTAATATCCCTACATAACTAAAAATATAATACATTTAGAAAAAAATCTGATAATTAGAAATTCTTAAGTTTGTCTGACATGCAACGGTATTTCGTTCCCAACATGCCTACGATTTTTTTTTTTTTGTTTTTTTTGTGTGTATTTAGCTGTTGGTCGCAGATGACCTTGACAGCTTAACGCGGGCAATGGGCGAGCGGAAGGCTCTCAACCCGGGTTTTTGTGTGTATTTAGCTGACATGCCTACGACATAGCATTCGTATTAAAACGCAATAATAGGTAAAACAAAATAATTTTAGGTATAACACCTCGGAGCTCGGTGTCGCACCACACCCGCTCGCGTCCCGCACCCCTTTCTTCTTTTGTGATACGCCTGAGTCGCGCGTCCTTGATCTATGTTTTAATAGGTCAGTTAGCATGCTACCGTACCTACGGTCGATGCCCTTAACGACATGTTACAGTTATGCAAAAATTATATTTTAAGGAAACGTCCAAGATTGCAAATGACGAGAATTTATGTTTTTATTTTATTGAATAAATGCTATAGTATGGTTCTATATCATTAACTGAGTATGTACGTTTCGGGCAAACAGCCAATTAGATTCCACGGTGTATAGATACAACATGCACATTTTGCAAGAGAAGGAAAACTCGAAACGAAAATCAACACGTTTGACCAGCGTGGTATAGTTGGTCAGTATCCCTCTCATAGTGGAAGAGGCCCAAGCCCCACAGTGGGACGTGTATGGGTTGAGATGATAAGATGATGACAAAAAAATTGGAAATCACGCAACAACTCCAAAACTTGTGCCGTATAGGATTCGTTATATGTAGTTTAATAAGTGCGAGTCGGAGTCGCGTTCGAAGGGTTCCGTACTATCTATAAAAAAATCGTGTTTGTTGCATTTGTTTATTTTGTTTTTAATATTTGCTGTTATAGCGACAATAGAAAAACATATTTGGTAAAAAAATTCAACTGTCTAGCTATCGCCGTTCTTGAGATACAGCCTGCTGACAAACAGACAGACAGACAGACACAGACAGATGGACGGTTAAACAGCAAAATCTTAGTAATAGTGTCCCGTTTTTATACCTTTGGATACGGAACCCTATAAAACCATAAGTTAATCAATAGTAACACAATGTAAAATTTTGCAACAAGACTGAAGAATATCATCATCATCATTATTTCAGCTCTTATATGTCCTACTTCTGAGCTCGGGCTCATCCATATTAGGAGAGATATTGACCTACTATATATACCACGCTGGTGAAACGGGTTGATATGTTTTATTTCGAATTTACCTTCACTTGGATAGACGTTAAATATGCATTACTATATGCTTTAGTCGTCTTTTACCATACCCACTTGTATTTTGAAGTGACGGATTAAGAATAAAATTCATCACCCCCCCTCTCTTGCCCTTGAGTGTCGTAAAAGTACCCTAAGGGATATACATATTATGCATATAACATCTATGCAAGAGGAAGGACATTTCGAAACAAAACCCTACACTAGCCTGGTATGGTCAATTTCCCTCCTATTGCGGAGGAAGCTCGAGCAACGTGGTATAGTAGGCCAGATTCCCTCCCATAGCGGAAGAGGTCCGAGCCCATCAGTGGGATGTATATGAGCCGAAATGATAAATTGTATTTTTACTCCGTCATCACATTGAACGGAAAAAAAGGAGGTTACGAGGAAACTAGCACACCTGAATTTATTGTCTTTAACTAAGTAAGGGATCCAAATGCTCCGTAGTAAATCTTCAAGTACTAACTTATTTCTAATTTACGGTAAGTTCCACTGCTTGCATTTTAGAATTTCCGCAAAGATGAAAAGACAAGGAAACTGGCAAGCCTGAATTCTTATATTTAATTTCGATGATATATTCCATTCTAAAAGTCCAAATCGGACTCTATTTCTAATTTACCACGGTACGTTCCAGGTCTCGCGTTTTAGAATTATCTTCAGAGAGCTCGATGGCCCACACGCGGCAACCGGCAAGCCTGAATTTATTTTTTATAGGGACTCGGATATTTCATACTAAATCTCCAAGTCCAGCCCTATTTCTAATTTGTCACAGTGCTTGTACCAGTTTGTTCGTTTTATAATCAATACCAAAAAGGTGGAAGGACCAGACGAAGACGCTAGCATACATAATCGATTTTTTTGTTCTTAATTTTAAGGGATTCTGGACATGCCATACTAAATCTCAAAGTCCAGCTTTATTTCTAATTTACTACGATAGGTTTCAGTTCTCTGTTTTTAAAATAGAACGCAATGGGTACGGGAAAAGAGGCGGAAAAGATTTCTTTTTCACGATTATTTTTCTTTCAGAAAATGATGATTTTTTTTTAAGACAACACCCTGCACTAAGGAAATAATTCTTGTATTGCGGGGGACTTTACAAACATATAATTAACGGACACAAATTACATTCAGACTCAGAACAACAACATGTGATTCGCACAAAGTATTGTCCCGCGTGGGATTCGAGCCCCCGACACTGGCGCTGTAGGTCGCTATCTTAAACACTACGCCATCTGTGCAGTTTTATTTTTTTTATATGAAGAGTTGGACAACATTACACATTTTAACAAGCTATACTAGTTAATATGGTTACATCTCGCCCAAGCCGTCACGTCAATATAGGCGTTCCTGGTTAAGGTTAGGTAATGATGAGTTTACTTTAACCCTTAGAGCATTATTAGACCCTTTTTCTATTTAGACTGGAAGTAGGTCGCATACCCAACTGTCAGTACATATATAGGGAAAAGAGGGAGCTGTTGATAAGAGACCGTACATCTAGAGTGGCGGCGGCGAGCCTATCCAGTCATGCACTGAACTGTAAGGTTGCCCGGGTTCGCAATGGACGACATGACACTAATAAGGTTCATCACAGCCTATATACATCCCACCGTTGGGCTCGGGCCACTTCCACTATGGGAGGGAAATTGACCAACTATACCACGCTAGTCAGACGTATTAGTGTAGGGTTTTGTTTCCAGTTTTCCTTCTCTTTCTACAGTTATGTCTACATTATTTTAGATATTGAGTAGTAGTAATATGATTTTCATCTCAGTTCATATACGTCACGTATATGAACTGAGATGACGTATAATACGTCCCACTGCTGGGCTTTGATCTTCTCGGTGAGGAATTTGATCTACTATACCACGCTAATCAAATGGGTTGATATAAGGTTTTATTTCGAGTTTTCCTGCTCTTGCACAGATGTTATTTGCACATCGTATCTCTTAATCGTCTTCACGATATCCACGGGTAAGAAAGGGACTGGTGATTCGTTTTTTATTCCGTTACTACACGTAAGGATATGATTTTATTCAACAAGTTTATGATAAAAACTAGCAACCCGCCCTCGCTTCGCTTCGGTTTTAGTCGTTTTACCCGCGTAGTTCCCGTTCCCGTGGGAATACCGGGATAAAAAATAGCCTAGTTTACGCCCTGATATTATAGCTTTCCATTGGTGAAAGAATTTTTGAAATCGGTCCAGCCGTTTTGAAGATTACCCGGAACAAACAGACAGACAAAAATTTTTTAATCTGTATTTTAGGCATAGGTGTCGTGCAAATAACCGTGTGAGCATGAAAAAAGCCTATTATTTTGACATTACAAACAGACACTCCAATTTTATTTATTGGTATAGATATAGATAAACAAGCATTATGTACCTAGATACGTAATACTACCATTTCACGCTCAATACAAAAGTTGGTTTCGTGATTTTCTACATACCTATATATTTATTATATAAGTAGGAACGGTAAGTAGGCATTTAAAGAATAAGTCATATACCTTATTATGACACGAAAGTGTACCTATTACAGCATGGCACCAACTTAATAAGTACTTAGGTAGGTTCCTAAACCTAATAAATCTGTCGAGTTAAATAAAACTAATTAGGTTACAGGTATTACAGGTATTACATCTAGATAAATTTTAAACTATGATATAATAAGCTAAAAATATAGAGCCAGCTCTATAAATACGAAGTCTCCATATAAATTGTTACGCGATTTGTGTACCAATTTTGTTTACAATAACAGGTTTATAGGTTATATAGCTGTAAACAACTCCATTGCAATGCAAAAATACTCCAATCACCATCTACCATACTATTTTTAATCCTAATTTAAAATAGAAGATATGACAATAACAATCAGTATCAAAATCGAACAATTAAAATTTGAACTTCATTGCATAATAAATCTATCATGAACGACGACATTGAACCGTATTACGTAGTTGAGCAATGCGATTCATCACGAAAGGAGATATGTATAACAATTTAGGTATTCGTAATAAACATACCTATTATTCTTTGACAATATCTATATACAATTGTGTTTAAGACATATAGGTAAAATAACGAATCCCTTTCAAATAAGAATCCGTTATATATTCGAAGATCGAATTCGAAGGAAAAACGTTATGGCCAACAAGTACCTATCCAAATATTCGTAAATAAACTATTCGTGTCATCATTTTTCATACTTTACCGACATAAATAACATAAAAGTGATCGCTATTATAAAAATAAGTGGGGTAGAGCTATTATATGTGAGAGACAATTCCAATTTATAATTTAAGGTGTCCTTATTGACAACATAATCGATCGCACACATACCTTGGTTGTTCATTTTTCTCCATTTAGTTTTCTTTCACGGAAGTCTCATCTAAATAACATATAGCATTTAAAATATAATATTATAAATAAACGATTACAATTAATAATTTACTCTAGATTACACATAAATAAGTAAATTTTTTTCCAAATCATATAACCACAATTCGTTAGTATTCGTTATAATCAAACGAGGGCATCGTCTTATTCATTCGGGCATATGGAAAATGTCGAGTGCGGGAAAGAGAGAGCATACCAACTGTAAATAGAATTTTATCAATTCAAGAGTAGATATATTCGTCGCCATCTTTGGAGGAAATGGAATGTGTTAAAACTTTACACTACACTATGGTTTCAGTGTTGCTATTAGAATTCGTTAGTTTTAGTATAATAATCGACTACAATCCGAATAGCTTGCAAATCAATAAAGAACATTAAAGCCCTAAGAGACACGGAAATATTGACGAATTTATAATGGCAAGTGAAAGGCAGTAGTGGAAACCCTTCGGGAGTTTTTAAATTGCAATATTCTCTGAGCGCATTTACCAGAGTTGAGGGGCAGGATGATAGTATTTTTTCAGAAGCGAAACAAAACTCTTGTAACGAACTACAGTTTAATATCACTAACAAATTACATTTAAGAGCTTTTTCGGATTAGGATCATTACAGATGCAATTTAATGATTGCTAGATGCCAAAACTAATTAGGTTAAGAAAAAGACCATAGAACGTATTCATACACAACACTGGAATATCCAGACAACAGAAGGATATAATCAGTCGCCTTATCGACTGTGAACTACGAAAAAGATTCATCCATTTGAAACTGTGGCGGTATTCTGTCTTTATCGAAGTGTTAAATTGACTATTGATTCATGGAAATATTTGTATAGATAATGTTGCTATGTCAGTTCACAATCGGCATAAGAGTACGAAATGGATTTAATGACAGAATGGTATTATATGTGGTAGTGATATCTGTGCGAAATAAGTAACCAGACATTAAAAATATTTTCTAGCTCTTAGCGGATTCAACAACAATGCTAATGAAAAATTAGTAACTTATTCACCTTTAGACTTTTCCCTATTACATAAAATTCATAATACGGTAATTCATATAAAAGTGGGTGGACCTGGCATAGCTTTAAGGATAATAAGCAAAGTCATCATCATCAATCTTCACTTGTCGAGCCGATAATTGTTAGGAGGTAATGGTTTTCGAGTTACCACCATGATATAAACGACATATTGTAGGATTTAATGGAGTCTGATCATTGTAAATAAAACTACTTTACAGCATTCATGGTCATGGGTGGACAATCCGCCCGTGATCATGAACGATGTATAGTATTCGAAACGTCGGGCAATCATAAATCAAATACAAACGCCATAAAAACCATAGTTTTATTTACATACAATGTATAATACTCACGTAAACATCAGAAATCATTATGGAGACTGATCATGTTGCAAAAGTGCCAGTGAACCGTCGAATACAAGTGACACTGGATCGTACAGAATTCATGTTCTCGTGATCTACTGATACATTACATTCAGTAGCAGCCCAGTTTAGATAGGAACCTATTTCACTGTCAAATAGTGAATCTTATGTAAGTGCCAAATGTTGATTCAAAACTATTTGGGATTATATTTACTTTTTCGATCACCATTCTTCAATAGAACTCCCTCTACCTAAGTGTACCATGTTGGCATAGATTGTCCGTTCTAAGACCGGCTTGTATGTATGAATACTCACTCGTGAGGCATTCTCACAAATGGAGATGTAGCCTTAAATAATATATTATGTCTTAAGAATATATTTTTTATTTTTGCACAAACCGTATATAACAATTTGATTTATTTGATATTTTCAACAATTTTTGCAACTTTTTGGTTTTAACCTAGTGAACCATTCGTGTTATGACAGGATGACATAGTTTTTATGTAGTTCAAAATTATTTTCAGAGATAGCCTGTATTGAGGCTGTTATGTTCGCATGTGATAGAGCATCGGCGACTATGTTTTTTTTACCTAGTTGATGTATGATGTGAATCTGATAGCATGAGATCTTTAAGTACCATTCACTGACTTTTAATCAATTTTGATATTTGTATTATGTTTTTAATTACACAATTCAATTTTTCCCATGAGAGATTGCTTACATTTCATTATGCTTTCTACAATATACGCGGGTTCGTTTTCTATTGCCCAATGGTTGCGTTTATTGATGATCAAAGTTCTAGAACAAAAAATGCTACTGGTCAAAGAATAGCAGCTATGGAATGATTGATAGTTATAGATAGACAGTTTCAACTGTTCATTAGATTTTTGAATTTATAGCTAGCTACCTATTATTGCAGCTTTTGCTATTTATGAATAAATAAACAATGCAATTTAATTTGACAGCATTATAAATTATCCATCTTGCAAATTAAGTCTCATTTATAAACTGTATTACTCCAGCAATGCGAATGACTTGATAAGCTGAGTATTTTAATTAGTGAATTGCTCCCCAATAATAATTGACGAAAACATTGTCTTATTTGAACTGGATTTTAGGCAGATGGTTTTTCGGCGCGAATATGGAAATGTCATTTTAAGCTCTTGTATTATATTCATTTTTTAGTGTTTCATAGTGTTATATTGTATAATTTTGCTGATATTTTATGTAATATAATATAATTAAGGTGCTGAAGTGTGGTGAATGTGATATAAGAGTGGTTTACGTGTATTTTCATATTCAACCGAAATTCCCAGAGAAATCATCTAATTAGGTTCTCAGCGCCTAATTAATGATAACGACTTGACTTACTGACGGACCATGACAATAAATAAGTTATACAATATGAAGAAGTAAATAGGTAATATGTAAAGAAGTAAGCTACGTAAGACAAGGCAGTATGGTCGAAAAGACTTTAGCCTGCCCGTAAGGGCGATCCAAACAAAAAAAAAAAAATGGATTTTAGGCATCACTAGAATTTGGCAATACCATTGTTAATCTGTCATATTCTATACAGTACAGAGAATCTATGGTTATCTTTTCGGAAACAAATACAAATTCAAACATCGAAGAATATTCTTCAACTTTATGAATAGCTAATTTTATCTTATATCATTGACGACTTGCTTTTGCCTTAAAAGAAGAAAAGAAGCAATTTTGTGATTATATATCCCGTTTACACTAAGCAATTTGAAATTAATTAATAATAGCGAAACAATGAAATTTCGTGCTGTAATGATAGATGCGGGTCCGATGCGAGAATTTTCAAGTAATTCAATAGCCGTGCCTAATTGGCTATTGAAAGAATATTTTATGAAAATAAGTAATTTTGGTTTATTTATTTACAGATGTAGTTACTATAATATCGAAGTTATCAAAGGAATGTGTGTTGAGATTGGCTAATGATCAATTAAATTTTATTGTGAGCGAGGAAAACAGCGGGCCATCCACGCCAATGTTATGGTGTGAAATACCACATACAATGTTTTTCTCAGAATATCAAATTGTTGGTATAGATGAAGAAAATAGAGATATTTATTTGACTGTTAATTCAGGTAACTTTTGCATGTATGTTAAAATGAATTTGGTTAACTTAGCTTTTAAGGATTTATGTGCTATATAAAGTACGCTAAATAAACCCTACACTTAAAGGCTAGAAAGTTCACTAAGTAATAAGCCAATTTAAAATATGTGAATTTTTATTGTATCATTAAAAAAAGAAAACACAACCCTTGTTAATCTAGGTTCATCATCATCATTTCCTATCACCGTCCACTGCTGGACGTAGGCCGCCCTCATGTTACGCCACAAAGTGCGGTCTTTTGTCGCCTGTAATTTAGGTTAAATCCAACTAAACCAGGCTCAACATAATATATTAAATATTAGCGATCCACCTTCGCTACACTTCTGGCCGCTTTGCCCCTGCATTTTAAATCTGCTATATTCCTTAAGATATGACCTCGAGTTCAAGTTCTGGGTGGGCCAAATTTTTAAAAGATTTCTGAGAGGAAAAATAGCCTAAGTTACTTCTTTTATAGATGGCTTTCTGGTAGTAAAATATTATGAAAATCAGTCCATCGGTTTAAAGAGTATTCGGAGCAAACAGTCAGACAAAATATTGGTGATCTGATTTTTAAGCATAGGTATCGTTCAAATAACCGTGTGAGCATGAAAGAACCTACTATTTTGACATTACAAACGGACATTTCAATTTTTTAATTTATATAGATTAATTTGAGCATATTTTAGTATAATTCGTAATCATTTCATTATTTCAGCTCATATATATACGTCCCACTGTTGGGCTTGAGCCTCCTCCACAATAGGAGGGAAATTGACCTACTATACCATGCTGGTCGGACAGGTTGGTTAGCCCTATGGCTTTGTTTCGAGTTTCCCTTCTCTTGCATAGATGTTATATGTGTATTATATCCCTTAGTAGTCTTTTACGACTTCCACGGGCAAGATAGGGAGTGGTGAATTGTATTAATTCTTCATCACCACACGGATGTATCCTTTCATAATCATTTCCTGTGAATATAATGTGCGTAAGAAAAATTCCTATGGTAAGAGTTAATAAATTTTAAACCACTGTTATTTCAGCTAACTTGGCTAGGTCACTAGTTACTTTAAAATCAGCAAAATCATTAAAAATGAAGCTTACAAAGAAACAATGTCCATGTCTTACATTGGAAATAGAAATGGTTAGTGATTTTAATTTACTAAATGAAGCTAATTATATTTCTGTGTGATAACTGAATATTCCATGTTAGTTCTTACTATGTGATAATGAAGGGTTACAAGAAGAGAAGCCAGCTGGTTGCTAATGTTGCCAATTGTGAACCAAACATGAGACAAATTGCCAAATGAAGTTAAAAGTGAAAAATGTTCTACTATAAAATAAAACTGCACCAGGCTAACAGAAAAGTATCTAAGAGCAATTTGAATTCAAATCATCTCTGACTAGAGTGCAGTAGTTCAAATAGTCTCTCAATGCGGAAGGGATGTAAAACCAGTTGTAATATGTATATTGGTTGCAAAAAAATATACAGTCGTAAAAGACGATTAAGGGATTTGATGTGCATATAATATCTATGCAAGAGAAAGAAAATGCAACACAAAATCCTATGACAACATCTCTAACCTGTTTAGTTAAATAGGTTAATACCCCTCCCATGGTGGGGGGGCCTTGAGCCCTACACTGGGACGTATTTGGGCTGAGAGAGAGAGACAGAGCAAGGAAGACACAGTCCGCAGAAGTAGCACGTTGAAATGGCAATGGGCAGGCCACATTGCTCGTCGAACCGACAACCATTGGGGAAGAAAGGTTCTTGAGTGGCGACCACCAATTGGATGGCGCAGAGTAGGACTACCCCCCACTAGGTGAACTGATGACATTCTCAAAGTCGCAGGGAACCGTTGGATGCAAGTGGCGCAGGACCGTTCCAAGTGGCATTATTATGTAAAATATGCTTCCACTGTTTCAATTGTCGGTCTGTGTATATTCTGAGGTATTTCACTTCCTTAGCTTCTGGGAGTTGGACAGCATTTAGTGTGACCAGAGGACATGTCTGTATTCTGGTGATGAATGTAAACAAAAACAGTGTGGTTTTTCCCCTTGTGCATTCCAAGTCCTGCAACTGACCAACAAACATCAGTCCCCATGTTGGCAGGCATCCCTACACATATGTAAATTATAATTTGAACATTTTTTTATTACAGCCATCAGTAATATCTCAACAAACAAGACAAGTGACTCACGATATACCTGTGGCTGTGATACCTAGAAAAATGTGGTCCGACTTCCAAGCACCTAGAGTACCAGACCCTGATGTAAGTTCTACCATATTATGATGACCTAATCTACATACCTTTGACTAAGCTATTTAGTTATTAATCTAAAAACACAAAATAGTTTTTGTGGCTTTGAAATCTAACTATTGTCCCCCGAACTGGTTTTATAATAATAATAATAATAGCCTTTATTCCTAAACATAGGGTTACAAGAGGTCCCTAAGTTCGGTGTGCCTTTTGACATAGGCCTCCTCCAGTTCTTTCCAATGGGTCCTGTCTCTTGCTACTCTTAACCAAAATGGTCCCGCTGTCTGTTTCAAGTCATCTTCCCATCTCCTGACTTGGCGACCCCTACTTCTTTTGCGACTCTTGGTTGCCAGAGGGTAACTTGCTTGCTCCATTTGTTAATGGGGTGGCGTAGCATATGTCCGGTCCATCTCCATTTTTGGACGTCTATCCGGGTGAGAATGTCTGTAAGTTTTGTTCTTGTTCTTATGTCTACGTTCCTGACTCTGTCTTTGATTTTTAACCCTAGCATGCTTCTTTCCATGGCACGTTGGCATTTTGCCAGCCTTTCCCTGTGGTGAGGTGTTATTGACCAAGTTTCACAGCCGTAAGAACTGGTAAAATACAGGTCTCGAATGTTTTCTTTTTTATGTGATTGCCTAGATCCTTACTTTTCACTATTTCCTTCAGTGACCAGTATTTTCTCCATCCTTGGGCTATTCGCCTGTTTATTTCCTTTGTCATTTCATCTGACGGGGATATTATCTGTCCTAAGTAAATATATTCTTTGACATATTCAATCTTATTGCTGTCTACCATAACATCTATTTCCCTTGAGTTTGTCATCAATTTTGTTTTACTGGCATTGATTTCCCTACCAACTTCTCTACTTTTATTTGCAAGGCTCTGCATCATTTGTTCTATTGCTGCTGGATCTTCTTCAAGAAGCACCAGATCATCGGCAAATCTTAGGTGGTTTAGGCGAGCTCCATTAATGTTCAGACCTAAGTGGTCCCAGTTTAGCTGTCTAAAGATGTGCTCGAGTACGGCGTTAAATAGTGTAGGAGAGAGAAGATCGCCTTGGCGTACGCCCTTTTTAATAGGGAATGATTCTCCCGTTGATTCTAGTTTAATACTGGCCTTGCTAGATTTGTATATACTCTTAAGTATTTCTATATAATTGTTTTGAACCCCTTGTTGTTCAAGGCTCCGCCATATGTGTTGGTGCCTGAGGCTGTCAAATGCCTTTGAATAATCTATGAAAGCCAAGTAGATTTGTTTATTGTACTCATTATACTTCTGTATCAACTGTTTTATTGTGTGAATGTGATCTATTGTGCTGAAGTCTTTTCTGAATCCTGCCTGCTCTACAGGTTGGCTTTCGTTTAGCTTTAATGATAATCTTTCCAGGATCACTTTAGCAAATACTTTATATATGTTTGATATTAGAGAAATTGGCCTATAGTTCGCAATTTCGTCTCTAGGGCCTTTTTTGTGTAGTAGAATTATGTGACATTCGGTCCATTCTTCTGGAATTTGCCTTGTTTGTAAGATTTCATTGAAAAGTTTTGCCAGCACCGGGCTGATTTCCTCTAGGGTTCCCTTGAGCATTTCATTAGGTATCTTGTCTGGCCCTGGGGCTTTCTCGAGTTTTTGAGATTTTATTGCCTTGATTACCTCTGAGGTAAGAATTTCTGGCACTTCGTCTACTCTCTTTTCTTTTGTTTCGGTTACTTCCGGAATTGTGGACAACCCTGAGTCGAATTTATCTGAATACAATAGGCGGATGTATTGAGAGTCGATTAGTTAAGTAAGATTCTCGCTGCTTTAGTTTCGATATCCATTCTTTACCGTGTTCGCTTAGTTGTTTCATAGCCTTTTTTATTCCTCCTGTTCTTTTTATATTTTCTTCCAAAACTCTATTTCTTTTTTCCTTACGGTCTTTCCTCATATTCTCCTTAATTTCCTTGCTAAGATTTGCAATTTTTTGGCGTCTTTCTTTGTCCCCTTTATTTGATATTAATGTTCTTCTTTCTTCTAGTAGTTCTAGTGTCTCTTGGCTTAAATAGCTTTCTTTGCTTCTGGGTTTATTGACTAGCATCTCTCTCAATTTGTTTTGTAATCTCTTGTATTTAATCCCAGTTTCTACGTCGGAGGTAATAATTTCATTGAGTGATTCTGTTGTGCGAGGATTAGCGAGATGATTGTGTTCTGATATTTGATACAGCTTGTTATTATCTACTAGGTTTTTTCTGGATCTTTTGGGTTGATTTAGGCTTAGGCAGCTTCTTACCATGCGGTGGTCTGTGTTAAAGTTGAGGTTTTTAACTATGTTGGTGTCTGTGAACTGGTTTTATTAGAACCTTAATAATGATAAGATTAAGAATTTTATTAGAAAGACTAGCAACCTGCTCTCACTTCGCTTCTGTTTTAGTCACCTTACTTGCATAGTTCCCGTGGGAATATCAGGATAAAATATAGCCTAAGTAATATATAGACAGCTACAGGCAGTGAAATATTATCAAAATCTGTCCAGCCGTTTTGAAGATTACCTCAAACAAACAGACACGACAAAAATTTTTTAAACTGTATTTTAGGCATAGTTGCCTTGCAAATAACTGAGTGAGCATGAAAAAATCCCAATATTTTGACATTACAAACAGACACTTTAATTTTATTTATTTGGATAGATAATGTTTGGATTCTGTAGTTTATACTGCAAAACTTTGGGCGTCCTTATATGGCACTGATGTCTTCTTTTGCACATCACAACAGAACTAAATTGTATGTTCATAAAAATGTACAAATAATTTCTGAACAGCAAATATTTCAAGTAAGAATTACCTAGCTATAAAATGAATTGATGGTTTTTTTCTTCAGAATTTGTGTTTTTTAAACTGTTAATTAATTAATCTCAAATCCCTGTTTCCATTAATACACTAGGTATTCGGATATTTTTATTTTTATAGATATCCATTGAATTGCCGTCACTAAAACAGTTGAGGACTACTATAGATAGAATGAAGACCATGTCATCTGAAGTGGTGATAAGAGCTTCAGCTGAGGGCAGGTTAACATTACAGATCAAGACCGGTATGGCTAAAGTTTCTACAAGATTTAAAGATCTAAGAGTGGAAAGTTTTGAAGGTTAGAAAATAGTTTTAATATTTAAAATAATTGCCGTATGGTGACTAATGGGTTAGAAATAAAATGTGTCAGTACCCTTACTATCCTGTAGCAGGCGTAAAAATCGACTGATGGATCACTAGGAGAGTGAGCATCAGAATTTGTCTGGACAGAGAGGATAGTGGTTAATATACAAACCTGCCATAGCATCGTAAGTTTGACACTGAAAAAAATCGTGGATCGCACAAACTGGGTGTATTGTGTCCATTATTTATAGACATATAGTGACAGGTCAAGAATACTTTAGAAGAATTGCTTACTTGCCCACGCGAGGCAGGAAAACAGGTTAAAGTATCACAAGCAAAGTAGGCAGTAACACTCTCCTGGAACTCTTATGGCTTCCAACTATGATCGCCAACTCAACTGCCAAGCTTGGCATTGATTAGTCTATATATATATATATATATATATATATATATATATATATATATATATAGCAGACCCGGCCACGCGTTGCTGTGGCTAATGTTTTTGTTATATTACATTTTAGTAAACTATTTAAGTGGAACTGTAGGAGAACATCTGTCATGGAGTTCGTCATATTTTTTTACAAAGTGGCATCTACGTAAAAAGCAAGTTAAAATCGTATATGACACGTTTGTAAGTTTGACATAGCAGCGCCATCTATTAATTAATCACTCAATCCAGTTAACAGATATCGCCATCTGTTAAAATCGTTTGGAGTTAACAGATAATTGTGAATGTCAAATAATAGGTAAATATAGGTAATACAAATAATTTACAATAAAATAATATTGCGACTATAAATTAAGATTTAAGCTATCCCATCTCTCAAGTTGGATCAAACTGCACATGGTGTGCAAATTTGATTAAAATCGGTTAAGTAGTTTAGGAGTCCATCGCGGACAAACAACGTGACACGTAATTTATATATATTAAGATAAAGAAAAATAAATCATTATCTCAGCCCATACACAACCCACTGTTGGGCTCGGGTCTACTATACCATGCAGGTACCAGTGTCAGTATAGTGTTTTATTTCAAATTTTCCTTCTCTTAAACAGATAGTATATGCATGCATATTATATCCCTTAAAGTCTAACTTTTTATTAGCTGCAGTAAAATGACGTTTCTAAATGTCATTCCATAAAATAATGTTGACAGCCTAATCTCAATAGGGATGTGATTCAGTTCACAAAAGTTTACAGAATATCTAATCGTTCCATAGCTGACTCATAATGATCATACTAAATTCTATTTAATATTAGTGTAAATAAAAGGCTGTATAAACGTTGATGACAGACGAGATGGCTGCACAAAAAGGAAAACACTTTTAAGACTGCCCCCTTATCACTGTGAATTGAACCCCATTGAGTTGGTATGGGCGCAGGTAAAGAGTCACGTCGCAAACAATAATAAGACGTAAAAAATGCAAGAAGTGAAAACTTTATTCCAAGAAGGAATCAAGAAAGTGACACCGGTTAAGTGGAGTGACTATGTGTCTCACACTATTAAAGAGGAAGATAAAATGTGCCACCTCGATCATATTATAGATGAAGTGACAGATAGATTTGTTATTAGTGTGACCGAAAGCGACAGCGACAGTGATTTCGAAAAAGATTAATTAAATAACATTATTATGACGTTTTTGTTTCATTTTGAATGTACCTTTTTTCAAGAGTGGTAGGATCACACTGTCGACAGTTATGTCTACAGCCGCAGGCGCCGGTTCGTCCGGGGTAGTACCACACTCTCGCAGAAAATCGACGTCTGAGTAGTAGCAATTTGTTACTGCGCTTCGTTCGGTGAGCGAGAGAGCCGGAAGCCCAACTTTCAGAGGGTGTTTGCGTGTGGAGGGTTTTGGTGGTGCCCTTAGTATCACCAAGCCTCAATGCACTCATTCACACTCCCTTCACTTTCTTCGCGGTAGGCAGCGGCCTTGTAAAGGTCCATGAGCGGCAGCAACACTTAACATCTGGTGTACTGTTTGCTCGTTTGCCACCGTTTGCAATAAAAAAAAAAAAAAAAAAAAAAGTATAGTAATAATAATAGGTTAAAAAAATACATTACAACTTAATATTAAATCTCAAAAAAAAAACCAAACTGAGTATTCATTTATGATTCACTCAGTTAGCTACATCCCTATTTATTTTTCTTCAAAAACCGGCAACCCACAAAACGTCATTTTACTGCAGCTAATAAAAAGTTAGACTATAGTCGTCTTTTACGATTCTTATGGGCCGGGAGTGGTGAATTGTATTCTTACTCCATCACCACACAGAAAAGTATGAATCAATCATGCTTAACTTTAATTTTCAGGACCAATAGATCATTCCGACTCTGAAACTGAGTCACAAACCAATGAAGATATGTCCCAGATATGCAATTGCAGAGTTGATGCTAAGAAGTTATCAATGTTTCTAAGTGCTGATCAAATGTCTGCTAATAGAACAGTGTGTAGTATTGTAAATAAGAAATTAGTGACATTGCGGCTTGAGACTGAGGAGAATGTGAAATTACAGTGTTTTATTACTGGTATTGTATATTAAGTTTTTATCATCAGCATCTCAGGGTATATAATTCCCATTGTTGGGCTTAGGTCTCCTGCACGATTGGAAGGAAATTGACCTAATATTCCACTCTGGTCAGATGTGTTGGAATAGGGTATAATATTAAGCTTTCTATCTCTTGCATTATGTTACCCGCATATATCACCTAGTCGTTTTATGACACCCCAGGGTAAGAGATGGGGTCGCTATAGCCGAGGCCGTGGGTGACGTGACCGGGGATTTAGTCACCCGCAGAGACGGCGACCGAAGTCCCGGAGAGGGAACGTCGAGAGGGGAGTGTACCCCACGACCGGGGTATTCCGTCGGGCTGACCACTGAAGACAAGTTCACCATTGGTCGGCTCAACGACGAAGCTGACGTGCTACAGGGCCGCGCGGCGCCCTTTACCGACCGCCCCGGATGGAGCCGGGTGGCGAGTGAGCTGTCCATAGCCCACCCCTAAAAAAAAGGGGTAAAAGACGGGGTTGTTAATCGTATTCTTACTTTGTAACCAGACAAGTTTATATAGTGATGATTACTCGTGTGTTGACATGAATTATTATATTATTTGTTTACAATAGGCGTGACGACAGTATAAAAGAATTGATGCATTAATGATTTTAGGGGAAAATACATATCAAAAAAATTTAATACGCTACTTTAGATTTATCTAAATAATTGAGATTATTAAGATTTGCAATAAATTAAATCATTAAAATACTGCATTCGGCCATTTTGGCTGAAACACCAATCACAGTGTATTACGTCACGTTAAGGTAAACTACTCTGTTGTTCTCAGTACTACTGATTACGCATTTGGATTGATTTTTTATTTGTTTACGTGTGATTTACCGACTCCACTCGATTATTACAATGGAACCAAGCTTTGTTAAAGCAAACAGCTCAAATTTGCCTAGGATTGATGTATTGTCGGCTGGTGGCAGACTATTTGGAGGGGCGCAGCGTCCTCTACGCCAACCGAGTAGGGGACGTTGTGCGAACGCCCATGACGTGCGGTGTTCCACAAAGGTCGGTCCTTGGACCCACCCTGTGGAACATCGGCTACGACTGGGCGTTGCGGGGGAGCCTCCCACCCGGGCTGGGTGTGATTTGTTACGCCGACGACACGCTCGTCACAGCCGGAGGTAGGACGCTACAAGAGGCGGTAAGCCTGGCGACCTCAGGCACCGAAGAGGTCGTCAGGCGGATCGAGGCGCTGGGGTTGAGGGTGGCCCTGGACAAGACGGAGGCCTTCTTGTTCCATGGGCCCCGTATGGACCCTCCCATCGGCGTCTCGATCACCGTGGATTCGGTTGGGATCAGCATCCAGGCCCATATGAAGTACTTGGGCCTGGTGCTCGACGGGCGATGGTGATTTCGGGAGCATTTCCGCAGGCTCGTCCCGCGGCTCGTCGGCGTGACGTCCGCCCTACAATGGCTGATGCCGAATGTGGGCGGACCGAGCGCGGCATAACGACAGCTGTACGCGGTGGTCATCCGGTCGATGGCCCTCTACGGCGCACCGGTGTGGGCGGGATCCATGACCGCCCGACTTAGGGCCCTTCTGTGGCGTCCACAAAAGGTCATGGCGGTCAGTATCATCCGCGGGTACCGCACGGTGGCGACGGAGGCGGCGTGCCTGTTGGTCGGGACTCCTCCGTGGGACCTGGAGGCGGAAATGCTCGCCGACTTGTATCGGCGGGTGTCGGAGGTGCGCGGTGTTGTTTTCCTGAGGGAGCTCACCGCTTGGCGTCGACGCCCGCCGAGACGTCATCGCCCGTTGGGCAGACCGGCTGGAGTGGCCTCGATACGGTGTTTGGACCGTGGAGGCCTTCCGGCCGGTGCTGATGCAGTGATTGAAAAGGCGGCACGGGGTGCTCTCCTTCCGACTCGTACAGGTCTTGACGGGGCATGGATGCTTCGGCAAGTACCTGTACAGGGTCGTTAGGAGGGAGAGAACTCCATCCTGCCACCACTGCGATTGCGACGAGAACACGGCGCAGCATACGCTCGAGGTCTGTGCCGCTTGGGCAGAGCCGTGTCGTGAACTCGTCGCAATCATCGGTGCCGACCTGACGCTGCCGATCATCGCTAGGGAGATGCTCGGCAGCATCAGGAATTGAGACGCGGTCGCAGCCTTCTGCGAGGCAGTTATCTCGCAGAAGGAGGCGGCGGGTCGCGAGCGCGAGGAGCACAGCCTCGATGATGCGACCCGCTGCCGGCGACTGGGGCGGCGTTGGTGGGATTACCTGCGTGCAATGCCGCCCTAGCCGAGGCCGCGGGTGACGTGACCGGGGATTAGTCCGTCACCCGCCGAGAGGCCGACCACGTGAGGAAAGACCGACGTCCTCCCCGAGGGGGGGACGTCGGTCGATGGGAGGGTGCCCCGGGTAGGGGGTATTGGGGGTTTTTATTGATGTACTTTTGCACTGAGGTACTGTACACCACTTATAAACTTTGGAATTCATTTTTATCACAAGAATTAATTTAATGCTTTGCTTACTTTCTTCGCTACACATAGACACAAGGACGTGTTTACCTTAACGTGACGTAACAGCCGACGCCACGACACCGGCGAGCTGTTTTCGCGTTATATTTAAAAAAAATTGGAATAATTGTTTTAAACTTCTTTAAACATAAATTTATTACCGAAATATAGGTTTTTTCGTAAATAGTAAGTGTGTGCCCACATTACGGAAAAGGATTTCAAAATCTTTCGTCACGCCTATTAAAATATCTATAAGAGTCATCATCTTGCTCTTATCCCAATTACTTGGGGTCGACGCAATATGTCATCTGTTTTGACATATTGCAAAAAGTTTTGGCAATGACTTTTATGACCGGCCGCCTGCCTGACGTCAACCCTCCTTGGTAATGTAATCGTTGACCCAAATGGTACCAGATGGAGTTGGTCCGGGTCAATCTAGGGCTCTTAGTCGTCTTTTACGACACCCACGAGCAAAGCAAGGGTTGGTAGTATTCGAAGCCGCTACCACACAGCACTATCTATAAGAGTCTAAAAAAAAAATACAATGTATTACCGGGTGCAATTCTAACTAGTAGTCGCCGAGTGGACGAAATTTGGCCATAATTCATTTAAGTTAATTTTTCTGCTACACAATTTTCTTTTAATTATATTTATGTGTAAATGTATATTGAGCAAGCTGTATTTCACTAACAACTAATATATAAGTACAAATATCTATTACATTGTCATCATAATTATGGTTGTTTGACATTCAGTTCGACCAGTGATTTTAACCGTAAACAAAAGTGTATAAGCGTTGGTATGTGTGTAGCGATTGCATCGTAGTGTGCGTAATGCCTTTTATAATGAATATAATGTATTTCTGATCCATTACTATATAAAATTTTAGTTTTATGCACTTCTCCTCAATATATTCTTCCACTGTGCCAAATTTCATACAGAGGCCTGAGTGTGAGTTTTGTCGTTAATATTACGCGTTCTACCGTGAGCGCGTAAACATGTTATTTGTATGAAAAAAAGTACAGCGCCACTAGCGGTGCGTATTTAAAACATTGTTTCAAATACGCACCGCTAGTGGCGCTGTACTTTTCTTCATACAAATGACAGTTTACGCGCTCACGGTAGAACGCGTAATATTAACGACAAAACTCACACTCAGGCCTCTGGTCCATTGCCGGGAGTTTCGTAAAAAGGGGTACAAAGTTTTTTCTTCTTGTATTAATATATAGATATTCAGATCACAAAATCAATATCAACATTGGAATTCGAATTTATGGAGTAAGAATATAATTCACCACCCCCTTTCTTGTCCTTGGGTGTTGCATAAGATGAGTAAGGATCATTGCAGGTAACAAGAGAAAGAAAACTCAAAATATAAACCGATACTAAACTGTCCAAGTAGTGCAGTAGATACTAGTCTAGCCGTGGGATATATATGAATGGATATGATGATGAAATAATAGGAAGAAATTTGTACTATGTTTTTGTTATGATTAATTGGTATAAATAAAAAAATATATATATTTCAAATTTGATAATGTTTAATAACAAAGGGTTGCCTAGCAACCAATGAGAATCATATGCTGACAATTTTTGAAGTGAAACTTTTTTAGAATCGTGATTTCAAACTCGATGAAACGAAAAAGCGAGTCCATAGAGAGACAAACACGTAAATGTATAGGATTTAGCCGGCGAGAGAATGAGATAAAGGATAAAGGAGTTTCACTTCTGATATGCGTACTTTGTACACATATTCTTTTTTATTTATTTTGTAACAATTAAATTTCAGTTCTATGTAAATAACAAAAAAAATCTCTAGCTCTAAAAGTAAAAATCTCTAGCTCTACAATCAATACAGGAGTAATAGCAACACTCAACGGCACGTAAAGATTGGAAAGGAACTAGCTCTGGATTCTGTCATAAGCTTGGTTGAGAGGAGTGTGACATTTCAGGTTATCTTGTGTGTTTTGTGCGAATTGTTTTTAGGGTTTCGTACCCAAAGGGTAAAAACGGGACCCTATTACTAAGATTTTGCTCTCTGTCCGTCCGTCTGTCTGTCACCAGGCTGACTCAAGAACCGCGATAGCTAGACAGTTGTATTTCTGTTGTAGCTATAACAAAAAATACTAAAAACAAAGTATAATAAATATTTAAGGGGGTCTCCCATACAACAAACGTTTTTCTCAATGGTACGGAACCCTACGTGCGCGAGTCCGACTCGCACTTGGCCAATTTTTATTTTTCTGTAGTTCTGAATGTAATTGTTTGTGTTGTTTGGTGGCGAATTAATCTGCTAAGGTCAGTATTTAGCCTTTTTCGCTCCTCTCCTTATGGAGATGAGCACAGAGGAATCCCCTGATAGGGGTGGA
This sequence comes from Lymantria dispar, assembly GCA_032191425.1. Lineage (NCBI taxonomy): Eukaryota > Metazoa > Arthropoda > Insecta > Lepidoptera > Erebidae > Lymantria > Lymantria dispar. The sequence continues at coordinate 14,049,509 of CM063465.1, read as the reverse complement.
GGTTTACCGCCAGATAAACTTGTTAGATCGCTAAAGAAACCAGCGCTGTACGGCGTCGTATGGGCTTATGGACCAACGCCGTGTTTGACAGAAGAACCTAAGGTTATAGTTTGAAGTACCTAAAGCCCTTAAGTTCCTAGCCTATCTGATGGGATACCTGCACCGCGCTACCTAAGGTGACAGGTAGATATGAGATGGATGTTGGGTTGAGGATTGGTAATTCTCACTGCCGGTCAAGCAGGCTCACAAGACCGATCAGAACTGACGGCTAAGGGTGTCTTGGCCGCAGTGAGAGGGAGGTTTGGGTGGAGGATTAGTAATTCTCACTGCCGCTCAAGCAGGCTCACAAGACCGATCAGAACTGACGGCTAAGGGTGTCTTGGCCGCAGTGAGAGGGTAGTAACTGAGAGATGAATAAATTCAAATCTGATTTATTTTACAAAATTTACACCCTTATATACTACTTATTGCTAGTACACACATATACCATTTTGTGTTAGTGTGTCGTAAGTGTGAAGTGTAACGCAGCATCTTTAATCATGTCAGTGCGAATTTTGCAAATTTGCGCTGTTGTATGTTGACATGCTCTACTTGTATGTTGACATGCTCTACTTATGAATTTGCTGCGTTGCATGTTCAATGTGCATTGAACATTCTGGGGTCTCTCAGGAACACGACTGCAAGTCGTATAATTCGATAACCTCATATGGTCCAATGTGTCCTTCCGTCGCTTGTGGTGTTTGGACTGTAGTCTGGGGACGAGGTTTCCCATACCGTGGCCGTGGTTGTGGTGGAGCTGTCTGCTGTTTGTCTATGTCTGTGGCTTGTGTTGTAGTTGTTTCCTTGTTTTGTCTTCTCGTAAGTCTATCTCGACATTGTTTGACTGCCTGTGGTCTGAAATAAATTAAAAGACAAGCTAATACTATTAAAGAAAGAGATGTCACGGTGCTAGCCACATAGGAATGAGACTCTATTCGCCTCCATATTGTGTTATCTAATCTTGTTTTTAGGTTTGCTTCTGAAGCGGCTAAGTGGTCAAATATACTGGTGGAGCTATCTAATACTTCCTCCTTCGGTATGTCTGGTATCTCTGATTGGACTACTTGTGTGTCTAGAGTAAGATTACTTCTTTTAAAATATGATACTTGCACAGTTGTTGTTGTTATTCGTTTAGCTGCAAGAATGTTGTTCAACGTCTTTACTACACAGCTTTCTGAAATGTGTAGTACTCCTATATCCTCCAGGTTAATCTCTTGTCTTTGTCCATCACATATTATCGAAGCTGATTGTGTTTTTGTAGTGATAAACATCCAAGTATTCTGCATGTAAAGTTGTTTCCATAGAATTGTAGATTGAATGTTGTATCTTCTTGATGTGCATTATGATTTAGTGTTATTATTGTTGCTGAATAGCTGGTCAACAATGCTATTCTTGTTCAATTGCATGTTCTTAACAGCCACGGGATAACAAACAAACTCCGATTTTTTGTGTAAACAATCTTTGAACTCGTCTTTACTTAACTCAAAGTATCGTTCATTGTTATAGTCGAAGCCTATGAATGCTCTTGGGATTGACAAGCATTCAAAAGAACTCCCGGTCAACTTTTGAGAAATCGCCGTTATGTGTATTAGCGTATATTTTCTTATGTCATGAATAGGATAGTACGCAAATACGTTTATATGTGTTACATTTATTTCCATGTTAGTCTGTATTAATTGATCCTGAATTATCCTTAAGTTTCCAGGTAACTTTTGATTGGTTGTTTGTATTATATCATTAGCGTATTTAGGACTCAAAATCGTGTATATTGATGCGTTATTTAGGTATATCTCAAGTAACCCGTTGTAATAGTGAATAATCTCTGTTATGTAATTGCTCGCTAATTGATACGTTTGTATTACTTGTATTTTCACATTGTTAGCGTCTACCATCTTATACCATACGTCGTTATCGTACATGAATGCTATAGCTTCAATTAACTTTTTTTCAAAATTCTCTAACATTTTCTTAATCCGCTCCTCGGTTTGGTTTACAGCGGATACTGTAGATATCATTATGTTTGTTTGATGATTGGCGGCGTTTATAAGTTCTTGTTGATTGCTACTCAATGAGTCAATACTTCTGTATACTTCATCGTTGACTCCGAACACGTATGTTAACATTTGTCCTAATAATCCACGTTTCCTTCTAGAAATCTTTATCCCAGTAAGGTAATCCTTTATCTTCTCAAATCGTGCTTTCTCTTCGTTAAAATGATAATAAAATTCTGCACAATGGGTGTCTTTTGTATACTGTTGCGTGTCAGTGCATAACTTTTGAAACTGATTAGTTATTTTTATCGTATTATTTAAATTCAGTTCCAAATCACTCCTTTTGTAATTAGTTTCTATTCTAAAACTCCCTCTGTTTATTGTTGAAGTACCTATTTGTTCTACATATAGGCCTGGATTTAAATGTTTCATAGTAAACATTGATGTACTTGTTACTTGTCCGATACACAATAATAATGTAGTATAGAGTAACACGCTCTTCCAACCTGACTTAAGTGTCTTAACAAACTTTTTATTTATGGTATTTGCTATGTTACAAGTCACAGGCGTTTCGGTATTTTTACTTAACGTATTCGTGTTAGTAATTAATTCTTCCTGATATACAGGTAAAGGAATTAATGTATGTATTGATCGTTTTTGACATAAACCTGTCGATTTTTTGAGTGTCACTACTCTTATCACCCCGTCGCTTCCTGGGTGAACGGTTTCCACTTTTGCCAAGGGCCACTTACTTGGACTTATGTTTTCATCTTTTATTAGTACTATGGTTCCAATTTTAATATTTTCTTGAGTTTCTTTCCACTTGTATCTTTGTTGAAGTTGATGTAAATAATCAGATGACCAGGCTTTCCAGAAATCTTTCTTCATTCTTTGAATTTGTTTCCATCTATTTATTAAATCAGTATTTATGTTTGATAACGGATCTGGGATTCCAACTGCTTCCCGACCAATTAAAAAGTGACTAGGCGTTAGTACTGTATTATCATTGATGTTTTCACTTTGTGCACATAACGGCCTCGAGTTTAGGCAAGCTTCAATTTGATGTAAAAATGTTATCATTTCTTCGTACGTTAATGTCGATTCTCCAATTACTCGACGTAAATGGTACTTTACTGATTTTACGCTGCTCTCCCAAATCCCACCAAAATGGGGGGTTGCTGGCGGATTAAAATGCCACTGAGTACCTATACTGGTCATCGTATTTTGGAATCCAGGTGACTGTGTTATTTGCAACAATTCTTGTTCCAAAATTTTCGCTGCGCCTACGAAGTTCGTGCCATTGTCACTATACATATGTGACACGTGCCCTTGTCTGGCCATGAACCTCCGCAGTGCCGCAATAAATGTTTCAGTTGTCAAATCTCCCACTAATTCTAGATGAATTGCTTTTGTTGCTAAGCATACAAATACAGCAATATATGACTTGTAGGACTTGTGACCTCTTCCTTTTATTGTTCTTGTTTGTATTGGTCCCGCATAATCCACTCCAGTGTGACTAAATGGATATGATTGCGTGACTCTTGCTTTTGGAAGTATCCCCATTTTCTGTACATTCGTTTCGGACCTGTATCTCGCGCATTTGACGCACTTTTTTAGTATACCTTTGACAACTTGTTTTCCACCTATAATCCAGTATTTTTGTCGTAGGACGGCTGTAGTTAGTTTATTTCCTCCATGTAAAGTTTTCATGTGTGCGTTTTGTATAATTAATGACGTTATATGATGTCGGCGTGGTAATAGTATAGGATGTTTTTGATTATATGGCAAGTCAGCGTTTTCTATTCGACCTCCAACTCGTAATAATCCATCGTTATCAATAAATGGATCTAGTGTGGATAATTTACTGTTTTTCTGCAGTGATTTTTTCTTTCGAATAATTTCTTTTTCATCGTAAAATTCTTCTTGTTGCAATATGCATAGAATTCGTTTCTCTGTTTCTTCTAATTCCGTACAGGATAATGGTTCGTGCTTTTTGCGCTTGTTGATAAATCTGTAGCAATACGCTAATGTTCTTATCATTTTATTGTAGTTAGAAAATCGACTCCAGATGTCATACTTTTCATTCGTAGTATTAATTGTTGTTGATAAACAGTACTTGGCTTCTTCATTTGGCTGTGGTGCTGTTGTTGTAATAGGTATATCACTCGTCTGTAACCATGGTGGGCCGTTCCACCATAAGGAAAAGTTTATTAATTTTTCTGGCTCCAATCCTCTTGATATAATGTCCGCTGGGTTTTCAGACGATATGACATGATTCCATTGAGCGTTAGGTATTATGCTGTTAATTTCTGACACTCTGTTGGCCACGAACGTATGCCATCGCCCAGAATCTCCTTTTATCCATCCCAACGTGATCATAGAATCCGTCCAGCATGAAATCACGGTATTGTTATCACCGTTTAGAGCGTTTTTTATTTTTTCTATTAAATTAGCCAATAATACTGCGGCGCATAGCTCAAGACGCGGTAATATTGTTTTTTGTTTTTTCGGTGCAACTTTTGACTTAGCTTGAAGCAATGTTATGTAGTAACTGTTATTCACCATTACTCTGCTATAGACGACAGCCCCGTATGCTTTCTCTGAGGCGTCGCAGAATCCATACAGCTCAAACTTTGTCCTGTCTATCGTGTGACACCATCGTGGTACTTGTATACTTTCTATGCTTTTTAACTGTTTTTGTATTTCTGTCCATTTATTTCGTATTATGTCATTTACTGGTTGGTCCCATTCCATCCCAGACGTCCACAGTTGTTGTACTAGTAATTTTAGTGTTATGATGATGGGGGCTAACCAGCCCAAGGGACCAAATATTTTCGCCACCTCTGACATAATGAACCGTTTGGTGGGTTTTGTGTTTTCTGTTATAGTTATTTGAAAACAGAATTTATCTTCGCCTGGAGACCATATAATTCCCAACGACTTTCTTGTTTCGTCTAAGGGAAGTTTCAGCATCCGACTTTCTTCGTTATCGCATGTTAAATTGTTCAACAATTCCGAACTATTTGAAGACCATTTTCGTAGTTGGAAACCACCTTTGTTTAACATTGCTATTAATTGTTCTTGTAACTCCTTGACGGAGCTTTCCTGGGATTCTCCTGACAAAATATCGTCAACATAGAAATCCTGTAACGTTACTCTACTGGCGATAGGGTAATTGTCTTGGTCGTCTAATGCTAGTTGTTGTAATGTTCTCACGGTCAGATAAGGCGCGCTTGTTGTGCCATAAGTGACCGTTGTTAGTTCGTATTCACTAATGGCCTTTTTTGGAGAAAATCTCCATAAAATTCTTTGATATTTATAGTCTTCTTGGTCTATTTTTATGAACCGGTACATTTTCATAATGTCGGCCATGAAAGCAACCTTATGCGTTCTCCAGCGTAATAATATGTTTGATAAGTCTTGTTGAAGTGGTGGTCCTTTATGTAAATTTTCATTAAGGCTTATTTTACTACTTGTTTTACTACTAGCGTCAAATACCACTCGTAGTTTTGTTGTAAGAGAGTCTTCTTTTATTACCGCTTGGTGGGGAATATAATACTCTCCTGTGTAATATTCTGGTTTAGGTACTTTTCTCATATGACCCATATTTAGGTACTCGTACATAAATTCCTTGTATTGTTGGCGTAAATTTTCATTTTTTTCGAACTGACGTTCTAGTTGTAATAGTCGAGCCACGGCTTTTTTCCTTGACTCGCCATATTTTATGTTCGCGTCCTTAAACGGCAGTCGTACCGTATAAGTGCCGTCGAAACTTCGTATTGTAGTATTTGTATAGTAATTTTCACACAACTCATCATCTTTGGTGAGTGCATAGTGTCGTGGAATTTCTTCTAATTCCCAAAATTTTGTTAATTGTTGTATGTCGTCGGTGCGAGTCATCATGCTTAATACTTTGATGCCACCGTTTGTGTCTTGCGGATATAACCCGGATAAAATCCAACCCAATTCTGTTTCTTGAGCGATTATACCGCCTTGTAGTCGTTTAAAACCTTGTAATAATATTTTACTATATTCTTGGGCACCTAAAATTATGTCTATAGGTCCCTTTTTGTTGTACGTTGGGTCTGCCAATAGAACATTGTCCAACTCTTGTAATTGTTGTAAGTTACTTCTTGGTAACGAGTTTGTAAGCTTCGGTAGTACTACAAGCGTTACAGGTAGTCTGTACTCACTAGAGTACCTTGGTTGTAGGTTTATGTTAATTGTATATTTCGATGTCTTAGGTTCGTTGTCTCCAATGCCTTTTATTTCGGCTCGGACCTTTTGTCTTGGATACGACAGCAGATGTGCTACTTCTTCCGTGCAAAATGACGCTTCTGAACCTTGGTCACACAATACTCTTAATAATTGTGGTGTTCCATCATACGACGTGGTTTGTAATAGCGCTGTGGCTAATAAGACCGTATTTTTTGCCTCTAAATTGGTAGCTGATAAGTTCGATAGCGTTGTGTTTTATTTTTTATCACTCACAGTTGGCTTAGGAGTGAACTTTTTCGTATACTCAGAAGACTCTGGTTGTCTTTTAATTGAATCGAATGTTCGGTGTAATAGTGTGTTATGACCTTTATGTTGACATATTTCACATTTTGTATAAAACTCGCTCGTGCATTGTATTTCTTTATCATGATTTAAGCAGCGTTTGCACATTCCTTTGTCTGATACTTCCTTATATCGTTGTGTTACGTTCAAGGTTTTAAAACTAGGGCATTTATTTATATTATGTTCTGTGCTTTTGCAGTATCAGCAATGTTTACTTTTTGATGATTCTGCTATTGGTACGTGCGTTCCCCGTTGTTTATTTATTGTATGATTCACCGAGTTATTACTCAGGTGATTATACGTAATTTTTTGCTGATCGTAGGACTTTAAACTTTTAAATCTTTTTTCTAAAAACTGTAACATTTCTTCAAACGATTCCAATTTGTTTGGGTGTTGTAACTGATCCTCGTATTTTGAGTCAGTTTGTTGGTCCCATTTCCTGGCCAAAAGTCTAGCCAAAATAGGGTCCCATGTTGAAATGTCAATCCCTTGATGTTTTAAAGATTCCAAACATTCTTTTATGGTGTCGTGCATGTCTCTTAAACCCGCTGCATTCGCAACATTTAGCTTGGGTAAATCTAATAGTTTATCGATGAATTTAATTGATATCATTCGTTCGTCTTCATAACGTTGCGTAAGCAATTTCCACGCGGTTTCATAGTTCGATTTACTTATCGTTAGATGACGTATAATTTTTGCTGCGTCACCTTTTACATTTGTCTTTAAATATTCCATCTTTTCTACTAATGAAATATTTTTATCTTCATGAATAATTTTTTTGAATAAATCATGAAAAGTATACCATGAGTCATAACTCCCAGTAAAAGTTGGAATAGAGATACGGGGTAGTTTTCCTGACGACTGTGTTAAGGTCATTTTTTCGCTGGAACTGTCATGGATTTTTTCTTCCAGCATCTCCATTGTAGTATCGAACTCAGTTTGGGTGTTTTCAAAATATTTATTTTTGAAGTAAAGGTGTCCCGATGTATCCTCCTCCAATAATAATTCAATGTGTGTTCTTCAATATCCTGCCATCGTTTTTGTAAATTGTTTATTGTAGTTTGTAAATGCCATATAGGTTTGTTTTCAGTGACTGATTCTTTCGCCTGAATAAGCCTTTTTGACATCTGGGATATCCGGAACATTTGTATAAACGTCTTGGGATTCCCTCTCCCTTCTTCTTCGTTTGTGTTTTGTTCTTCAGGTTCATATATCGCCTGAACAAGTTGAAGTCTTTCTTCATATTTTTGTAGGTGGGCTAAGCCCTCGTTGTATTGTTTCTGGATATTTCCAAAGTAATTTGTGGTGATATATTTGTGAGATGATAACATCTCGTGATTCTCTTGCACCCGTTGGAAAATAGTAGTTAGTGTTTGTCTTTTTTCGTCAATGTATTTTTGTGTTCTTCGGCTCACGGAGTCCTTTTTAATGTTTGTAATTATCCTCCTGATCTCGTTATAATCCTCCTCCTGGCTCCTGATTGCTGTGTTTATTTCTTGTATGTCGAGCCGTGTAACAAATCTGCCCTTACTAAGCTGGACAGAATTCAGGCAAAGTGTATGCGTATTATCACAGGTGCTATGAAATGTTCACCCATTAATGCACTTCAAGTTAAGTGTATGGAGCCCTTCATCTTGTCATGAATATCTTTCTGATAGATTCGTCTCTAAAACCATCCAAATCAGCTCTAACATCCTTCTTCCTATCCTCGAATCTTTGTCTATTCTAACTTCCTCTTCCGGTTACTGGTCTCATAAGGATCTACCTCATCTAGCCATCTCATATAATAAATTAAAAAAGGCTGCCTGTCTCTATCTTCCAAACAAATTCAAACCTTTCAATCCAATCTTTGATTTTTCAACGAAAAATCATCCTTAATCTTGGCATCAGCAAAAACAGCTGTCGGGCAAATTTAAACCTTAATAACATTTTGGCCTAAGATTGAAGTGATTGATTTGAAATCTACACAGATGCCTCAAAAGCATCTAACAATAGCTGTGTTGGGTCAGTTGTTTGGATCCCTAAATTCAAAATTATATTAAATCCCCGTCATACTATTCTATTTTTACCGTAGAAGCTATAGCCCTTTTAGAGGCACTAAATTTTATAGAAACTCATAAAATTAATAAAGCCTTAATACTCTCAGACTCCTTAAGTTGCTTGTCAGGTATTCTAATGATACCTTTTCGCTCCAGGGATAATTTCTTTTTAACTCTTCAAATTAGGCAAATTCTGTTTAGGTGTCACTCATCAGGGCTTGAGATTGCATTGGCCTGGTTTCCTAGCCAGTGGCTAGGAAACCAGGCCAATCTACCAGAAGTTCTGGTAGATAAAAACCTTTCATCAAGTTTCCGGTCTCGGCTGGTAGTTTACGGCCACCGCGTGGGTTGTGATATCTCACAACTACTGTTATCACAAGATGCCGAACTGATTGACAAGTTGTTTTGCTTTTCTCGCTTGCCGCCTGGAGGTTCCAAATTCGTCCGCAAGTTTAATTTCACTCCATGACATAGGTGCTATCGTTAATATCATAGTCTTCATAGAAGTAGAGGGATCATTAAATTTCTCCTTTAGCTGCTTCAAAATCTCTTGGTTTTCTATGGTTGTGTCGGTTTGGGTTGAATTATGCTTAAACTTATCTTCGGGAATGAACGGCTCATCTTGAATGTTTTGCGAAGGTTCACTAGATGATTGACTGCATTGCATAATGTCTTCATTAGCTACTGGAGGTATTTCGTTTAAAAGTTTCCTATAGGAGGCACATACGTAAATATCTCCTGAAAAGCCCTACTTTTGAGACTAACATTCAGATATTTTCCTTAAATTTTTATATTTTCGATGAAGTACTAAGCGAAATGGGTTAAACATCGATCACCGTACGGGTGCCATTATGAAGACAAATATACTTCACGCTGCTAACAGATGGCGTTATTAGTCACGTTTCGCAAATCATAAAATATATTATATTAATAATATAAGTATTATTAATATAATATATTTTATGATTATTATCCACATCCTTGTAAGAGCTTAAATACGCTGAAACGAGATAAAATATAAAAAAAGTTGCAAGTTTTAATGCAATATCACGCAAACTACTCGACCTATGCAAGTGTCAGATATCACGTCAATTGCGACGCGTATATACATTAATAAATCTAACTCCTTAACTAATAGAGATCCCATTTTGAATTTTCTAGGGTGTTTTTAATATATACTTGTAGCTGTTTTGGAATAAAAAAAAAAAAAATAATTGGTCAAGTTACTGAAATTCAGGTTTGAAAAGTTTACTGGCGGTTTTGTACACAATTTTTTTTTAATGTTAAAAAGAACAGTATTTTTCCAATATGTATCGTTATGTTAAATATTTTATAGTAAATTTGTTAAATTCGAAAAACTACTTTCATAAAATTGATATTATAATTACGACAATTCTGTAGAAACCCATAACTTATGAAATATACATTATACAAAAAAATATTTTGTGTTCACATTCATACCTACTAGAAGACAAGTATAAATGGGCCGAATATGATCGATTTCCAGAACCTCACTTTTTTTCTTGTCCACTTCACGTGAAAAGCCCCGGATATGTTTACAATATTTACGCAAGAAACCAAACCCTATACCAACAGTCTGACCAGCGTGCTATATTAGGTAAATTTCCCTCTTATAGTGGAGGAGGCTCGAGCCCAGTAGTAGGACGTGTACGGGCTAAGATGATGAGACCACGCTGGTCAGACGTGTTGGCATAGGGTTATACATCGAGTTTTTACTTTCTTGCCTAAATGTTATATGCATAATAACTATATCATTTAGTCGTCTTTTACGACAACCCACGGGCAAGAATGGGGGGTAGTGAATTGTATTCTTACTCCGTCGCCAGATGGATTACTTTCATCATCATCTGCTCTGATACAATGAAACTTATACCTACTTTTATTATAACTATTTTTATTTCGCAAAATGAATTAGGATTCCACGACAAAACTGTTCAAAAATCTCGGAACTGAACGTACCTAATTTTCTTTTATTTCCACACGGACGAAGACGGCTGCAACGACCTAGTTAAAATTGAATAAGTAATTACTTTTTTATTCATCACTAGCAACCCGCCCTCGCTTCGGTTATAGGTTATAGTCGTTTTACCCGCGTAGTTCCCGTTCCCGTGGGAATACCGGGATAAAATATAGCCTAGTTTACGCCCTGATATTATAGCTTTCCATTGGTGAAAGAATTTTTGAAATCGGTCCAGCCGTTTTGAAGATTACCCGGAACAAACAGACAGACGGACAAAATTTTTTTAATTGCTATTTTAGTCATAGGTGTCGTGCAAATAACCGTGTGAGCATGAAAAAAGCCTATTATTTTGACATTACAAACAGACACTCCAATTTTATTTATTGGTATAGATTTCAGCCTATTGTCGTCCACTGCTGGACATAGGCCTCCCTCATGTCACGCCACAAAGAGCGGTCATGTGCCGCCTGTATTCAACAACGCCCAGCAACTTTCACCAGGTCGTCGGTCCACCTACACTGCGTCGTCCGATACGTGGTCGTCACTCGAGAACTTTTCTTCCCCAGCGGTTGTCGGTTCGTCGAGCGATGTGGCCTGCCCAATGCCACTTCAGCGTGCTAATTCTTCGCTAACACCCGTTCTTCTGCGGATTTACGTATTTCGGATTCTATCTCGCAGTGAAAGCCCGAGCATAGTCCGTTCCATAGCACGCTGAGCGACTTTGAGCCTTGTTATGAGGCCTACATTTAGGGACCACGTTTCATTGCCGTAAGTCATCACTGGTAACACACACTGGTCGTAGACCTGTGTTTTCAGGCACTGCGGTATGTTGGAATATGGATTACTTTAGAAATACATATGTAATTTCAATCCTCAAGATTTTTGACATAGACATTTCTAAAGAGGTGGTATTGCTATAAACTTCAGTTTATTTTTGGGGGACGGCCTCTAGTAGTACCTCGGCCGATTCGTCTGGGGTGACGGCAGGGGCGGCGAGCAACCTCATAGCTTGCCTCATACGTACTTCCTAACACTGGCGGCTGGTCGGTCATCCAAGTGGTGGTGCACTTAACGTAAACAAAAAAAATTTAACGCGTCATTGATACATTGAAATTATACCTGCTCACATCGTCGCCGTCCGGCGAATTTCGTCAAAAGTCGAGTGCTCTCGGCAATGTTCGGTTTGCGCGTCCGCCGCATGAGAACAGGCTCATTTTTCGGTACATTTCTATGAACCATCTTTTGTCTTACGCGTCAGGTGTGTTAACTTATGGTGAGTACGCCAAGTCAAGACGTCCTACCCGAGGGGGGTACTCCTCAAGGAGTATTCCGTCGAGCCGACCACTGACGACAAGTCGCTCTGCTCCAGTGGTCGACCCAACGACGAAGGCAACGTCACGGGTAGGTTCGGCCCCTCTGTCGCCTCGGACGGAGTCGGGCGACGGGTGCGTTGACCGTAGAAAAAAAAGTGTATTAACTCATAATACAAGTTGTATTGGCAGACCCCGAGCGCTCGCTTAAGCGCATAAGATTTTTTTACAGGGAAAGTTTAAGTTTTAATAGTTTAGTAAAGCACTTAAATTATTACGTCATAATTTGAAATTTTATTTGTTATGTTTTTGTATGTTTAAAGAATAAATATTAATATGATAATTTGTAGTGGGAACATTTTGTAAATTTTAAATCTTTTGAATTGGTGGTTCAGCGCACGAGCGCACTTAAGGTACAGCCGCCACTGCTTCACACTCACCCTTGGGTGCGGGCCACCGGCACCTGTTAATTAACGCTACATTTGAAAGGTGAATTGGTGATAGCTGGTTTTCACAGATACCGCAGTGCAAGTAAGAAATACAGTAGAATTCATATATAACGACTTCGCTTATAACGACTAACCGTTTTTAACGACGATAATGTTTACTCAAGGTTAGGTTTCATAGTTAGGTACTGAGAAAATATAACCGTTTAGTGCGACTCCGGTTTAAACGACCAACTGCTTATAGAGACCATTTTTTATGATATACGTTCGGTTAAAACGACGCGCAATGTTTTGTTTATACAACCTACGCACCAATAATTCGGCGCCCCGACTTCATCCCGCCTCGCGCGCTTCACCTTTCCTTATTAGCGCGCGTAAATCACAGTTAGTGCTTGTCACTTGTTATGAAAAGTTCTTAAAGCTCGACAAAATGATTTCTGTGAAGCGCAAATATTTTACAATTGAAGAAGAAAGAGCAATATTACACCGCATTTGTTAGTTTCGCACCGCATTAGTTTGTTTGGTTTCTCAATTATAATACAAGTGTACATATGTATTCGTAAGTTAGGTATGTACTTATGTACATAAGAAATAATCCTGCCGTTTTGTACGTCATCCGGTTAGTACGACATAGTATTGCCGGTCCCTTAAAGGTCGCTATATCCGGATTCTACTGTAATGATATTATTTTCTTGACGTTACCACACAGGTCCATCATTTTAAAAGTGCTCTGAATAAAATAAAAGATTTAATTTCTAAAATGTTTTTTTTTTTATTTTCCACATTTTTGAGCGTCGATTTTCCAATCAATAATCAGTTATAAAAAAAATATAATATTAAATGACTTCGAGCTTTTATTTAAACAGGATAAGTAGGAGGAAAATTTAATATTACCTATATTCTTAATTGCGATTAAAGGAGAACTGAGAAAAATTAGGGGGAGACTGGCTGAAAAATCGGGCTTTATTTATTCAAAATTATTCTATACTATTCAATTGTATGTAAGTTGGAATGATCTTTCGTTGTCCCGTCTTAACGTATCATGGGTCGTTTTAAGGTGGTCCAGTTTTGTAGATATTTGAGCTATGGAATTGTCTATCCATTGCATCGATGACATGTGAGCATTCAGAATACGTCCAATTTGTACAATCTGTAACAAACGATAAAAATGTACTATAATTATAATCTGTATGGTGTATGAGAGTACAATCCACCACTCCCTATTTTACCTGTGGATGTCGTTACCGACGCCTAACGGATATAACACGCATATAACATCTATGCAGGAGAAAGAAAATTTGGAACAAAACCATATATCAACCTGTCTGACCAGCATGGTATAGTAGGTCAATTTCCCCTTCCATTGTGGAGGAGGCTCGAGCCCAGCAGTGGGACATATATGTACCGAGATGAGATGATGATAATCATAATTACCTAAATTGTCTCTGTGTAAGATGGAAAACAAACTCAAAGCTGCGGGAAACTGACGAGAAAAGACTTTCCACCAAATTTTGGCACAACCTTTGGCAAAAGCAGGGACTGTTTTTAATCAAAGCATTACCATTAAAATAGCAGATTGTGGGAATTTTCTTATGCGCTTTGAGTGGCCACCACTAGTACTATATGTAATTGAGTTGAGTTGCCTTGCTGACCGATTCTCCTTCTCGCTGAGCAACATCAAGGCACACTTTGGGACGTTGTACTTTAGTGGTAAATCCTATTACGGGTTGTGAATTACCTCTGTCCTATTCATCACAATTTCCGTGTGGTGATGGAGTAAGAATACAATTCACCACGCCCTCTCTTGGCCGTGGATGTCGTAAAATACGAGTAAGGGATATAATGTGCATTTAACATCTGTGCAAGAGAAGAAAAACTCGAAATGAAACCCTATACCGACATATCTGAACAGCGTGGTATAGTAGGTCTATTGCCCTCCTAATAGAGAGGAGGCTCAAACCCAACTGTGGGATGTATATGAGCTGAGATGATGACCACATCCTTTTATGCCTCTGATTGCTCCAAAAATGTGTGACTGAAAAAATTACTTACAGGATCATTGCCATCTTGACTTCTATTGGTCTCGTTGAGATGTTCAATAACCTCCTTCAAATCTTCAGACATTTGTCTAAGCTGCGTGTCCAAGTTTTCAGCTAATGTGTACCTAAAATTAAATAAGAATAAATTATTAAAGTTTTTTGATGTGTTGCTATTAACCCTTACATTACTTACGGGTGTCATAAAAGACCTTTACATTAACCTGGGCCAAATGCATCTGATGCCGATGAATCTATATTTGTTTGCTTATGCTCACTGAATTAATGAGACTTTTTACGACCATGAGATAGTCTTATACGTCATCATGATCCTGTTGTTTGCCCAAATATTTGACGTCGACACAATATGTACTGTTTCTACCGAACATATTGCACATAGTTTTATGACTGACTGTCTAACGTCAACCTTCCTTGGGAATATAATTCTTGACCTAAGGGCATCAGATGTAGTGGGCCTAGGTCGATCGAATACTTTTATAGATAAGGATTGGTACTATTTATTGCCGCCACTGCACAGCTTAGCTTAATAACTAAATATCATTTAAACAAACAAAATTGAAGTGTCTCTGAAATGTCATGTTTTTTCATGTTCACACAGTTATTGGTACATTGTTAATACTTGAAGAAAACCAGTTTAAACATTTTCCTCTGTCTATCTCTTTCAGGTAATTTTAAAAACGGCTGAACCAATTTTAATAATATTTTACTACCATGTCTGCCTATATAAGGAGCAACTTAGGCTATTTTCTTCACCGAAAGACCCTATAAATTTAACCTGGTCCAGGAATCGAACCCAAGGCTTCATGGGATAAATTGGAGATCTAAAATGCCGGGCAAAGCAACTGCAACCGAAGCACAGCAAATGGCTAGTGAGCAATAATTTAATCAAAAATACTTACATATGTTCTCTCTCAGGGTCTCTAAGTTTATCAGCATTTTCCACTAGTAATTGCTTCTCCAATGGCGTCAGTAAGTCTTCTAACTCTTTTTGCTGTGCAAGTACAAAGTCTAATTCATGTTCTAAGCTTTGTTGTTCATTCTTCACTGTTTGGACAGCATCGTTTAGTTCTACTATCTGAAAAAAAAAAATGTGTTTCCATTAACAAAGAGTTCTATGGTTAATAATACAGGGTACGGCGTCAAAATCCGGACAGAATTCAATTTGAATTTCCCGTTTAATTATATCACTTTGAGAGGTCGCGATTGGCGTTTAAATAGCTCAATGCATGTAATAAACAGTCATACCATCCAAAAACCCATGATGTTGAAGCCAAGTGCAGAGTACAATCGAAGAGCTGCGATTATTGAAAGTGTTCTCACGAACACAAACTTGAATAGGAATATTGTTGTAATAGCTCATAGACTTCGTACTGGACATGTACCACTCAACAGGTTTTGACATCTGATGGGGAAAAGTGCTACTCCCAATTGTTCAGAGTGCGGCACTCCTGAAGATGTCCATCACCTGTTGGTGGAATGTGTCCAAACCAGAAGTTTAAGGGAATCATTAGTACAAAATTTTGAGATAAGTATGAAAATTGTTGGAGTATTCTTAACTATCTTATCAAAACCTCTCTCTGATGAAGCCATTTTAGTTTATAAGTTAGTAAATAAGAGTAATCTAAGGTGATATAAGGCAGATAATGTAAAGTTAGGTTATGATGGAGCTGGCATGGCCTTGAGGCTAAAAGCTCCTAAATAAATAAAGATAAAAAAAAAACAAAGGGGAAAATTAATTGAAGAAGTTTATTTGAACGTTCTGATGAATGTGGTGAACATAATGATATCTGATGTTTACGCGAGCACTACACATTGTAAATAAAACTACTTTTACGGATTATATCGCGTTTGTATTTGATTTATGATTGCCCGACGTTTCGAACACTTTGCAGCAATTATGGTCACGGGCGGACTAAGGTGTATCACGTCCAACAAGTAATCGTTATTACAGACATTTACAATTATCTACCCGATACAGAAAACAGTTATAAATTTATTAAATTGTTACCCACATTTTAGTACAAATTTATTGCCAGTGTAAGAAGAAAATGATTCTTGATACCACCGGATCGGAACGCGGCCACACTGAGAAAGATCCGGCAAGAAAACTCAGGGGACATGATGCTAAATTAATATTGATAGTATATTAGTTTTGTTAGTTTTAAATCAACAAATTGTAACAATAATTGCTACAAATTTAATAATTAATAATTACTAACCATAAACAATATAATTTTTTCATATAGAATCATTTTCTTCTTACACTGGCAATAAATTTGTACTAAAATGTGGGTAACAATTTAATAAATTTATAACTATTTTCTGTATCGGGTAGATAATTGTAAATGTCTGTAATAACGATTACTTGTTGCACGTGATACACCTTAGTCCGCCCGTGACCATGAATGCTGCAAAGTGTTCGAAACGTCGGGCAATCATAAATCAAATACAAACGCGATATAATCCGTAAAAGTAGTTTTATTTACAATATCTTATAATGGGCAAACAAAGAGAAATGGTACAACATATATGACCTAATAAACAATTTAATAACTGATAAAATCATGAACTACTTGATTTTTGCAATGAAAATTATGATTCAAATAAATTATCAATTTGTCCGGATTTTGGCGCCGCACCTGTATTCCCTTCATGTATTGTTGAACATAGCTCTGGACTTGGGTTTGGTGGGTATATATTAAAAAAAAAAAGCAGAAAAGAAAAGGCAGGAGTTAGGCATAACACAAATAAAAATTGAAAGTAAAAAAAACAAACAATATTCAAACAAGAAGTAGGGCTAAGGCCCAACGGTGTGTCAGCTGAAACAAATGAAACAGAAAAAGACTTTCCACGTGGTGACAGGATAAGAATACAATTCACTAATTGCCCGTGGAAGTCGTAAAAGACTTTATAGATATATACTATCTATGCAAGAGAGTGAAAACTTGATATGGAGCACTAAACTAATCCATCTGGCCCATATGACATAGTGCAGTGGTTCTCAAACTTTTTAAATGACGGAACCCTTTTGGGAAGCAAAATACTTGATGGAACCCTACAATAAAACAATTATTTTTATAAGTGTATTCTATATTAATCAGCATAATAAAAGTACAATGTATCAGTTACTAATTATTATTTACTTCACCACTTGGTAAGGACAATAATAGAAAACATTAAAAAAGAAAAAATCTAACTAGTGCGAGGTATGAAACTGTTTTTTATTTTTCATCAATTGCTTGATATCAGGTTTGATGGAAGAAAGTTGGAGTCTCATATCAGCTTCGGCGTCCAGTCTATTGCGATATTTTGTTTTCGTGGCTGCGTAGGTAGAGAATCCTGTTTCGCACAAATATGTAGTTGGGAACGGGAGAAGAATATCCAGAGCCATTTGGCCAAGCATTGCATATTCATCTTGGATTCTGCACCAAAAATCATTAAGAGGCGTCGTTTTGAACAATGACTCCATACTTGTGTCTGATGACATTTCTAAAAGAGATTCATATATCTCATTTGACATGTTTTCAGGCTTTTCCAAGTTGGGTAAAAAAGTATTATGAATCCAGGAGTTCACTTTAATTTTTGTATTGTGTTCTTCGGGAAAATACTTTTCAAAAGATGCGCGCATCGAACTGAGATATTGGACCAATTCTTCAAACACATTATCTTCAAACATTTCTGAGTCGTTTTCGCTAACAAACTCACTGAGTAACGTAAAACTTTCTATTTCTTTCTTACCAATGCAAATGATCCAAAAATCTAATTTTCTTTTAAAAGCAGTTATTTTATTATAGGCCTGAAACACTGTTGTCTGTTTACCTTGCAACGATAAATTTAATTCGTTAAGTTTTTGAAAGATATCCGCCATAAAAGACAATCGGAACAACCAAGTTTTATCATACAAACGGTCCTTCAAATTAAAAGAAGTATCTGCTGAAAGAAACATTTGTAACTCGGCTCTAAGTTCAAATAGCCTTGTTAAAGTTTTTCCCCGAGACAGCCATCGCACTTCTGTATGGAGCAGCAGTGTTTTATGTTTGCTGCCATAATCTTCACACAATAATGAGAACAATCGGGATTGTAGTGGTCGTGATTTGATAAAATTAATTATTTTTACCGCTTCATCCATAACTAATTTTAGATTAGACGGCATTTGCTTCATCGCAAGTGCTTGTCTATGCAGAATACAATGACTGGAACTACAATTAGGCGCTTTATTTTTCATTCGTGACACTGCTCCTGCTGTTTTACCTGTCATCGCCTTGGCCCCATCTGTACAAATGTCAATGCAATTGTTCCAACTGAGATTATGTTCTTCAAAAAATATATTTATTTTATTAAAAATTTCTTCCCCGGTAGTGTTTGTAAGCAGCGATGAACACATAAGCATGTCTTCTTCAAAAGAACTTTTATATGGATATCTCACAATAACCAGCAGGATAGCCAAACCAGCGACATCAGTCGACTCGTCCATTTGCAAAGCGAATCGTGTATTTTGTAGACGTGTAACTAGTTCTTGTTTGACGTAGCTTGCCAGATCATGGATTCGTCGTGAAACAGTATCGTTTGATAGCGGAACAGTAGAAAGATGCTTTGCAGATTTTTCATCAAGCATACATTTTGTTATGTCTAATACACATGGTTTTATTAATTTCTCAGCGATAGTGTGCGCTTCACCTGCTTGTGCAATGCGATAGCTAACTAAGTATGATGCCTCCGTGGCCTTTTCGTTGGTAGTTTGTGTTACATGCATCATATTTTTTTGACTGTATATATAATAACTGATCTTTTTTGCGAACAAAAAATTCTTTATTCTTGTCTTTAGTCTCGGGGTGTACGGTTTCTAAATGTCGACGCAATTTGGCAGGTGCCATGGAACTATTAGGAAGCAGTTTACTACAGAGCATGCAGAGAGGTGAGCCGTTGGAATCAACAAATCCGAAACTGATATAAGATTCATCATACTTCCTTTTTTTCGTCTTTGAAACCGTCGAGCTTGACGTCGTGGCACTCGTGGCATCATCTTCTGGATCGGTGATTGCTAAATTCTCCGCGCGCATTGCTTTTGAACATTCAGCGTCATTAGAAGATGTTGTTGGAACACGTTTAACACCTTTAAGCCAACGTTCCATTCTTCTTTATTTATAATGTTACAAGTCAGGATAGTGGGGTTTAAATAATGCACAATCGTTACTGCGTATAAGAGACTAAATTTAGAACCTACAGGGAAGAAATGTATAAAACTGAGACAACAGAATACAGCAGGCAGTAAAACAATGAACACTAGTTTCTCGCTAGCGAGCTTGTAAGTAGGTAGTAACTTATCGCTCCGAACGCTAATCATCAACTGACGACGCCAACTTTTTTTTTTTTTTTTTTTTTTGTGTGTATTTAGCTGTTGGTCGCAGATGACCTTGACAGCTTAACGCGGGCAATGGGCGAGCTGAAGGCTCTCAACCCGGTAAGTAAGTTAAGCGAACATCGCCCGAGGGCTCCCCCTGTGGGGAACGGACCTCGGCTCGGGGCGTCGCTGAAAGCAAAGTGGGCGTGGCCACGTTTAGATTAATGATTTTTACGCGGCGCGGTTTTCGACCTCGTCGGCGAGGCCGATACCGCGCAGTTTTATGTGTTATCGCTGCGCGAGCTGTGTAGGCCCTTTCTTGGGCGATCGTGATGGCATCATCCCCTTCTTCAAGGAGATGACGGGGTCGTCGGACCGCGGATATTTTTGATGGAACGTAGTTTACCGCCCCAACCACTAGTGGATTGGGGTGAGTCGTGGCAGAGTCAAAATAGCGCTGGGAGCAACGCTTCATATACTGCCTGATGGTCGGCAATTCGAGATCGATGTGTAAATCGACATTACGAACGAACCACGGTGCTCCCGTTGCCCGTCGCATGAATCTATTTTGTAGTGTTTGTAACCTGTGGATCCTGTTTGGCCTAACGTGCGCGAACACTACACTGGCATACGTCATGATCGGCCGTATGCAGGTAGTGTATAATCGGACTTTAACGACGCCAACGCGCGATCGCCGCTTTTATACTTAGTCCTAGACTCGATCTCAAATATTCTCGAAAATACTCGAGTCGGCACCTTTGATAAACAAAAAGCAAAAATAAAAACAGAAATTTAAAAATAGCGTTGTAAACAATATCGACTTTATCCTTTGAAGTTAGAGACGAAAGTCGCTAGTTGACAACTATAGCGTCTAATTCAGAGGCGGCTTTTATCAAAGAGACTGAGCGCTTACAAGTATACTACCCGCTCGTTTTAAGTTTGCCGCTGGCGATAGGTATGAGTGTATGACGTTCGAAATTTTTTATTTAATTGTAACAATAAAAATTGTGTACGTTAGATATTTGGGTAAAACTATGACACATTATAAGTTTTGTTGTCACGTGGGGGAGGGTACGCGCATTCCACAGACCGGCAAACTTAGAGCGAACGCGTTGTACAAGTATAAAATTGTTGAGACCAAACTTATGAGATATTGTACCAGCTAATGTAACACAAGCTTATACAAATACAAATAAATAAATAAATAACATTCATAGCGTTTTGTCTCCGCGCGGCCGCGGAGTCCGCACAGCCGCGGAGCGACCAGAGAGAGGTGTTTTGATTTTTTTATTTCTAAATTCTTGCGGAACCCCGACAGAGGTATCACGGAACCCTAGGGTTCCGCGGAACACACTTAGAGTATAGCTGACATAGTGGGTTAACTGTCCTCCTATTGAGGAGGAGGCCCAAGCCCAGCCGAGACCACATCGCACCTTTATTCATAAACTGAATTAACACAAAATTTCAATTTTGTGGGAAATCGCATTTAAAGTTTGACATATTTAGATTGATGACTTCAAAAAATTATAAAAAAAAGAATAGAAGGAATAGGTATTTAAAAAAAAAGATAACTGTAGCGTAATTAGTCTATTATTGGAATAAGATACAAAATTATACTATCTAAAGGAAGAATACACCTTTGACAGCAGTTTAAAAAAAAGTTCGTACTTATTTCTCTTTTCACTAAAATATGTACCTGAATATTTTTTTTTATTTATAGTACAAAACTGAATTAAAATTTAGTTATTAAAGTTCTGCATAAATGTTTTAGTATTAAACTGCATTAATTCAATATGATGCCATAATTGTACAATATAATTTATAAAAAACTGAATTAAATCATAATGTGTTAATAAAACATATATGTAATTTTCTAATAAAATGAAATAAGTATGAATACATGCAGCTTTTGAATAAAGTATCGACATGTACTCGGGAGTTAATGGAAAAGAGAACGACAATCTTTTATCTCTGTCATTTACGTCGTATCGGTTTATCTGTTAGATTGTACGTATTCTACTGACGAAGTTATTTCGGTTTTTATTGAAAACTCAAAAAACGTAAATTTTGAATTAATTCAGTTTATGATTAAAGGTGCAATCAATTAAACATGTGAAATCAATCAGTTCATGTTAATTAGATTTCCTTGTGGTGATGGAGTAAGAATACTATTTACAAACCCCTTATCCGTGGGGGCCGTAAAATACGACTAAAGATATATATATGCAGAGTAAGGACTTGAGGGAAAAATCGATTAATAAATAATCGTTTTTTTTTCTTTTTGCACGACACCTATGCCTAAAATACAGATAAAAAAAATTTTGTCTGTCTGTTTGTTCCGGGTAATCTTCAGAACGGCTGGACCGATTTCAAAAATTCTTTCCTAATGGGAAGCTATTATATTAGGGCGTAAACTAGGCTATATTTTATCCCGGTATTCCCACGGGAACGGGAACTACGCAGGAAAGGACTGAAACCGAAGCGAAATGAGGGCGGGCTGCTAGTATAATATAAAACTTTATATTTAAACAAAATAGCAAATACTAAAATAATGGATCAATTTTAATATAAAAAAATCGATTCCTTTTAAACCGATTTTTATTATTTAGATAATCGATTATTACAAAAAAAAATATCGATTAATATAAAAATCGATTATTTTTTCACATCCCTAATGCAGAGCCCACGACATTGGCACAGTAGGCCGATATCTTAACCACTGTGTGTCACTGGCCCATATGTAAGTCAGTTATTTACAATGATTGTAGAGAAGTTTGCCCATACCTTTTCACCATTGGTAATAAGTAATCTATCCCATGCATTGATCTGAGTAGCTTGATTTATAAAAGTTTTCTCTTGTTCTTCCAGCTCTAAAGTCCATTTGTTTATAGTCTCTTCAAGTTGAGCGAATGTTATTGAGCTTATTGCTTGAGGGGGTGCTGAAGTTGTCGTACTGAAAAGATGGATATATACTTTTTGTTAGACACATGACATAGTGAATCTTTCTTTTTTATTATTGTAAACTGTTGCAGACGAGCAAAAGTACATCTGATGGTAAGTATTGCTGCCGCCCATAGACCTTTGTAAGGCCGGTGCCTACCACGAAGAAAGTGAACAGAGCGTGAATGAGGTTCAGTAATTACTAAAGGCATCACTAAAATCCACCACACGCTAACACCTTCAGAAAGTCGGGCTGCCGGCTCTCTCGCTCACCGAACGATGTGCAGTAACAAGTTGTTATTACTCGAATGTCGATTTTCTGCTCAGTGTGATACTACCCCGGATGGACGGGCCCGCGGCTGTAGACAGATAACTGTCAACAGTGTGGTCCTACCACTATGTTTAGTATTATAAAATCTTTAGTATTATAGGGAGACATATTATTTATACTTTCCGTGTGGTGGCAGAGTAAGAATACAATTGGGTGGGTGTCGTAAAGAACGATTAAGAGTTATGATGAAGTCTTAGAATAATAACGTATAGAAGGATAGTGTCGGTACTTCGAACATTCGAAACATGAATCGAAAAATACTACATGCGCGCAGACGATTGCACACTTACACAAGCATTCCACTATACAAATGAAATCAAATTTTGTTTTTATTGTAAAGTAATGTTAAAAACCTTTTTAAGTTTTTCAAATGTGTTATGACAACATTTGAATGGACAAACCGTCATAATTACTTATTTATTTTGATAAGAGTTGCGTACGTACGTGCAGTACAGTGACCTTGTACCTTACGGAACGGTTCCGGTGTAAGCTCCATTGGGCTCCAATTGAAATGCTTCACTTTTTGTGCGCGAACTTACCTTCTATACGTTATTATTCTAAGGATGAAGTATTAATTCTGGTGTGCCCCTAAAACCTATAATATCGGGCAATGAAATACAAAAGCGATAAAATCCCAAGTTTTATTTATAATGTGTAATACTTGCGTAAACATCGGATATTATACAGGGTGTATCAGGTATGGGACAACTGGTCAAAAGGAAGCTAGGCAATGGTGGTAGGAACCCATGAAAAAAATTTGAACGAAAAATATCGATTCGTTAAGGAATTAGAGACATGTAAAGTTTTGAAAATTTTTTGTCATCGTTTTTTCGTGTAAATCTGATTGAAATGTATAAAGTCAATGATACTTAATACGCAACATATTCATACTTTGTTAAATGTTCATTAGAAATTGAATAAATCAATGATTATATTCACATAAGCAAGACAAACTTCGCTTTAAAACAGCTGATCAGCTTATGACCGTTGACCGCTCCCATTGTACCTACAATGTCATTGAAACGTTTGCGCAATTCTAGGTATTAATGAATGAAATTATACTGTCGAAGCTTTACATGCCTACATGTATTCTGTCTGTACATGCCTACATAATACGTAACATTTAAGGCATAGACTTTTAGACACATTTTTTTGTAATCACTATAACTTTTATGTTATATTGTTTTTTGTGTAATGTACGCTCTAATTACGATCTATGACCGTTAAACTACAACATACTCGAACAGTTGCCCCTTAACCTGATACACCTGTATATATTTTTTAAATTATGGCTGGTACAGGTCTCATAAATGGCACCCCAATCACGATTTAACTAGTAGAGCAGCCATCGCTATCCTCGGCAACATTAGAGCGAAGGGGGAGTACAAATTTGATCATTGCTTTTTGTTTTT
Organism: Lymantria dispar; assembly: GCA_032191425.1. Taxonomy (NCBI): domain Eukaryota; kingdom Metazoa; phylum Arthropoda; class Insecta; order Lepidoptera; family Erebidae; genus Lymantria; species Lymantria dispar. The sequence goes on along the minus strand of CM063465.1, from coordinate 14,025,062 downwards.
CTTGAAATAAAAAATTTAACTTACGTGGTAGCAGTCGTTAACGACGCCATGGTAGTCGCCATTGTTGTCGTACTTTTACCGAGCGCTGTGATACCTGAAGGCGCGGCTGTAGAAACTAGGCAAAAAGAACATAATTGAATTTAGACCAATGATCTAGGAAAAGTGACCAGTAAGTATACTTGAGACTCCAATATTAACTGTGGAAATATAATAAAAATTGGCAACACTGAATTTATCTGGATTTAATTTGTTTGGCGGGCACGACTAATTATTCAAGACTAACAGGTAAGGAGTTGCAGTAAAAATCAAGTAGACAATACACAAACCCACATTCGCAGTACAGCAATAAAAATAATTTACTCAACTATTTAGTATCACACCACTAATAAGTGGATACCATCTTTTAAAATTACTGTTGACATATAAAATTTGGCATCTTATTAATCTAATTGCCATCTTAGTACAATCTATAATTTATGAATGAATAGAGTACAATAAAAAAAGTACGTTTTGAAGAGGCAATAGGTCTAGAGCTCATACAGCCAAGTCTTGTATAATTAAATAACAGGTTGTTGTAAAGTCATTGATCATCAGTAAATCGTTGCCTTTGATAGAAGTCTAGCTGGTCTATTTAAAAGTTTAATTGAGAATTTAGGCAAAACATAAATATAGACCTAAAGCACTGTCATTATAATTTTCATTGCACTTTAGCACTTCCCCTGAGTTACTTTACATAAAATTCCAACAAAAATACCACGCGCAAACACACATAGAAGACCGAAATATTGATTATAATTTAAGGATATTTATACGTTTTTAATGAACGAAGAAATATAAAGCTAATGAACAATATTATGAGCAATAAATGACTTCACACAACTGCACAGATGGCATAATGCGTTGAGGTACCGACCTACCGTGCCAGTGTCGCGGGTTCGAATCCTATGCAGGACACCACTTTGTGCGAACCACAGATGGTTGTTTTGAGTCCGGATGTAATTCGTGTCCGTTAATTATATATTTGTAAAGGCCCCCACAATACAAGAATTATTTCCTTAGTACAAGGCAGTCTTTAAAAAAAAACTAACTTGCAAACAATAACATTAAAATAATTACATATATCAATTACCTGCTGCAGTAGTAGAAGTAGTGGGAGGTTTCAGTCCAAAACCAAGCCCAGTTGCTGTACTTGTTCCAGTGAAACCGAAACCAGAACTTGTAGTTGCAGCGGCCGATATAGGTGTAGTTCCAAAACTAAGTCCAGTAGATGTTGTTGCGGTCGTTGTGGCGAAACTAAGCCCAGTTGGTGCTGATGTAATACCGAAACTAAGGCCAGTAGATGGTTGCGATGTAGTTGTAGTACCAAAACTAAGACCAGTTGGAGCAGATGTAGTGCCAAAACTAAGGCTAGCAGTTGGTTGAGATGTAGCAGTTGTACCGAAACCAAGCCCAGTTGATGGTTGGGATGATGCTAAAGTAGTTAAACCAAAACTAGCTGGTTGACTAGTAGTGGTTGCAAAGCTGAGTCCAGTTGGGGCTGCTGATGTAGTTCCAAAACTAAGCCCAGTTGAAGGTTGGCTTGTGCTTGTTGTACCGCTCAATGTTTGTGCGGTAGTAGTTGTTCCGAAACTAAGTCCTTGCGAGGTTGGCGCTGGGTTTAGACCAAAACTAAGCCCGGTTGTAGGTTGAGTGGAAGGTGTTGAAGTTACACCAAAACTTGAGAGTCCAGTAGACGGTTGTGCTGTTGATGAAGTTGTACCAAAACTGGGTAAGGCTGACGGAGCTAAAACAAAATTATTCAAGCTATAGTAACAGTTACAAAGTAAATTACGACTTAAATCTTATTCCCCTCAATTTCGTTTGGGGATGGAGTAAGAATACAATTCACCGTCCCCTGTCGTGCGCATGGGTGTCGTAAAAGATAATTAAGGGTTATCATATGTAAATAAAATCCATGCGAAAGAAAGAAAATTCGGAATAAATCCCTATATTAACCCAGTCTGACCAGTCTATATAGTAGGTTAATTTCTCTCCTATTATGGCTTGAGCGTGGGATGTATATGAGGAGAGATGAAAATGGAATCTCATTTATCTTTGTGGCACTGGGCGACATATTAAACCAACTGTGATCGCTGACTTAACTGCCAAGCGATTAAGATATTCTTTCTTCTTGGGGAGGCCTTTGTTAGATAATAGACATTGATATATTGTCAATAATAATATATATTCACAATAATAATATTTATATGTTGACAAGTTTTATCAAACAATCTTTGTGTCTTCATCAATCTTTTTGTTTTGGGACTAATCCTATCATTGTAACTCCTGTAAGCCAGGATCCACAATGGTCTCCATAGATCACATCGAAGTTTGACTCTCAGACAGTCCGGGGAAATGATTTTAATTGTCTTGGGACTTGCAACAAATTTATTAGAAAAGTTAAATAGGAGGAGTCGGAAGAGATTGATTCCACTCCTCTCCTATGCTTTGCGGGAAATATGAAAACATATTGACTAATTAGCCAATAAATAAGAGGATGTGCAGCTACGATAAGCGCAGCCATACGGCACCAGGGATATGGGAGAGCTTGATGGAGCCAGTCTAGCTATAATTTTAAGCCCTTGATGACTTGATGACATGTCAGCAGTTTTGCTAGTGTTAATGTAGATTTTACAATTGATTCTATCTCCCAGTATCTGTACAATTTTCCGTAATAAAACAGTCTCTATGCTATTCCAGATTTTTCTGCCAAATGTCATTCAGCTCCATTCGGCTATTCTGACATGACTGAATAACAAGAATACATCTATCCAAATTTTCGCATTTATAATAGTAGTATTATTTATAGTCGTTGCAGAATATTTAAGGTTTTTATTTTAATTATATGTCTTGCATCTAAAATCTATACTAATGTTATAAAGCTGAAGAGTTTGTTGGCTTGAACATACTAATTTCAGGCAATACTGGTTTGAATAAAAAAAATCTTTTAGTGTTGGACAGCCTATGCGCATTGTAGGTGCCCAAAACCTATTCTCTAATTTTCTCTTATGGGATGCACATGCAATTTCGTGGTTCAGCTAATGACGCTATTATTGACTCCCTAAATAGTTATGCAATCAGTCAGCTAAATATTAACCTGCGGCTGTAGTGGTACCGAAACCAAGAGCCGATGGAGCTTGAAATCCTGTTCCTAATGTTGATGGAGAAGCAGTCTGACCAAAGCTTAGTCCGGTACTAGTAGTACCGAAACCAAGCCCAGTTTGTGTAGTAGTTGGTTGTTGCTGTTGCTGCGGTTGCTGTTGTTGCTGTTGCTGTATTGGTTGCTGTTGCTGTGTTGGGTGCCCTGTTGGAGTGAAGCCGGTTGATGATGTTGGTGCTGAAAATAAATACAAGTAAACCAATGCTGATTTATTGCTTATTTAAAAAGAACACTATAAGGCTGTAAAAAATCACTTGTCACTTGCCTTTAATACTAAAACTTAAAAAAAAAAAGATTCAAAATCCTTCTTACCAGAGGTAGCAGCGACTCCAAATGCAGATGGCTGAGTACTAAAGCTGAAAGCAGAACCAGGTTTTGGAATGCCAAACGTATTTGTGTTACCAAAACTTGGTGTTGAAGATGAGCCAAGAAAACTCGGCTGTGTGGTCAGGGGAGCTGTTGAAGTAGTCGCCTGTAATATGACAATAACTTACTCTTATTAAAAATTCATCATCTCAGCCTACATAAGTCCCACAGTTGGGCGCCGGCCTCCTCTATAAAGGGAGGTAAATTGTACTATTATTCTACGCCGATCAGACATGTTGGTATAGGGTTTTATATCGAGTTTTCCATCTCTTGCATAATGTTATCCTTACTAATATTATAAATGCGAAAGTAAGTTTGTTACGCTTTCACGCCTAAACCACCGAACCGATTTCAAAAATTATTTTACCAATGGAAAGCTATAATATCAGGGAGTAATATAGGCTATATTGTATCCTGGTTTACCCACGGGAACGGGAGTTACGCGGGCAAGGCGGCTGGAACCGAAACGAAGCGAGGACGAGTTGCTAGTATATTATAATTTTAGTCTTCCTTAGTCTTCTTTTACGACACCCACCGGTAAGAGATCGTTAAATGTATTCTTACTCTGTAACCACAGGGGTAAGATAAGCCCATATGATTTATAGATGAAAATTATGTCGACTGTTGTCTTTAAGCAAATTATTATTAAATAATATCATAAGTAAATATTAGATCCTTACGTATGAAATTTTGTCGTACTGACCACTTTGATCTGAAATATTTTCTCTTTGGTTAAGAATTCCAAATTCAAATTTATAAATTCATTTAGCTGGTACATTTGAGTTTCGAAAAGTCATTAATTTGTTTTTCCTCATTATTTTTTTCTTTGGCGTCGCGTATTACCGCACAATGGAAATCATGAAATATCGGTATATTTAAGAGTAGGAGTGGTACCAGTGCTGCAGAAACAGCTCGAAAGATTAATGATGTGTACGGCGCTGGTGTCGCAAAAGAACGCTTGGTACGATTTTGGTTTCAACGTTTTCGTTCTGGAAGTTTCGACCTTCAGAACCCACCCCGTGGAAGGCCGGAGATCAAAGTGAAAAATTGTGAAAGCGGATCCATCAAAAACCACTTCAGAGATAGCTGCAGGCTTCGGGGTAAGTGACAAAACTATATTAACCCACTTGAAGCAAATCGGGCAAGTAAAAACCTGAACAATGGGTACCTCATGAATTGATTGAATCAAACTTGCAAACACGCGTCGACTGCTGTGTTACTTTGCTCAACGGACACAATAATAAAGGGATTTTAAATCGAATCATTACTTGTGATGAAAAATGGATATTGTACGATAAACGGAAGCGCTCGTCGCAATGGCTGAACCCTGGAGATCCAGCCAAATCCTGCTCTAAACGAAAATTGACTCAGAAAAAGTTACTTGCGAGTAATGATTTCTGATGTTTACGCGAGTATTATACATTTTAAATATAACTACTTTACGGATTTTATCGCGTTTGTATTTGATTTTTGATTACCCGACGTTTCGAACACTTTACAGCGTTCATGATCACGGGTGGACTAAGATGTCTCACGTCCAACAAGTCATCGTTACTGCAGAAAATTTTATAATTATCTACCCGATACAGAAATTAGTTATTAAATATTGACCCACATTTTGATACAAAATTTATTGCCAGTGTAAGAAGAAAATGATTCTATATGAAAAAATTATATTGTTTATGGTTAGTAATAATTAAACATTAAAATTAATAGTAATTATATTTAAAAACTAACTAATAATCTAGTATACTACCACCGGATCGGAACACGGTTACACTGAGAAAGATCCGGCAAGAAAACTCAGGTAACATGATGCTAAATTAAAGTTAATTTTGAAGGCGGCTTACTTTATGTTACTAAAAAGGTTTTAATTTATAAAATTATCTTTAGTTATTATTATTGTGGGTCAAATCTATACAATATGAGCTCACGGTGTCTTGCAGTCTTGTGGTGGTCTTTTTGGATTTGTTTTTAATAATGTTTATAACAGGATCCCAGCTTGAGTATATAAACTGGACTGTGGTCTCTCTTACATTGGACAAACAAAGAGATCCATAAGAACTCGGATCAAAGAACACATAGCCGATGTGAAGCACCACCGGGACACTAGGTCTGCAGTCTGTGAACATAGTCAGGACCGCGCCCACCATAACATCAGGTTTGATAAACCACAAATCCTCGCAAAAGAACACCGATACCTGCCTAGAATGGTACGCGAGGCTATTGAGATTAAAAAATACAAAAATTTCAATAGAGAGGATGGCTGGGTGTTACCATCAAGCTGGGATCCTGTTATAAACATTATTAAAAACAAATCCAAAAAGACCACCACAAGACTGCAAGACACCGTGAGCTCATATTGTATAGATTTGACCCACAATAATAATAACTAAAGATAATTTTATAAATTAAAACCTTTTTAGTAACATAAAGTAAGCCGCCTTCAAAATTAACTTTAATTTAGCATCATGTTACCGGAGTTTTCTTGCCGGATCTTTCTCAGTGTAACCGTATTCCGATCCGGTGGTAGTATACTAGATTATTAGTTAGTTTTTAAATATAATTACTATTAATTTTAATGTTTAATTATTACTAACCATAAACAATATAATTTTTTCATATAGAATCATTTTCTTCTTACACTGGCAATAAATTTTGTATCAAAATGTGGGTCAATATTTAATAACTAATTTCTGTATCGGGTAGATAATTATAAAATTTTCTGCAGTAACGATGACTTGTTGGACGTGAGACATCTTAGTCCACCCGTGATCATGAACGCTGTAAAGTGTTCGAACCGTCGGGTAATCAAAAATCAAATACAAACGCGATAAAATCCGTAGTTTTACTTGCGAGTGTTTGGTGGACTAGCGCTGGTGTCGTTTACTACAGCTTTCTAAAACCTATCCAGACAATTACGGCAGATATCTATTGTCAGCAACTGCAAACCATGAAGGAAGAACTAGCTGCTAAACAACCGAGATTCGTCAATCGCTCTAGGCCACTGCTGTTTCACGACAATGCAAGACCACACACTGCACAACAAACAACGACTAAGTTACATGAGGTACAATTGGAATGTCTACGACATCCACCATACTCCCCGGACCTTGCTCCAACAGATTACAATTTTTTCAGGAATTTGGGCAATTTCTTATAAGGAAAAAATCCATTCCGATGCGGCAGTCCAAACCGCCTTCAAAGAGTTTATTGATTCTCGCCCCCATGGTTTTTTTTAGTAAAGGAATCAATGATCAATAAGAAATCAATGTTTTTTTAGTAAATTACCTATGAGATGGCAAAGGTGCATAGATAAGAACGGCGCATACTTTGATTAATTAAATATATTTTACAAAAAAAATTGAATTTATATTTCTTTCGTACAAAACGCCAATTTCCTATGTAAGGACCTAATATTAAGGTAAAAAACTTCATTATGTTTCAGTTTTAAGTAAATGGAAATTCTAAATTTAATGATTAATAATTATTGACTAACGAAAATATATATACAGGGTGCATCAGGTTATGGGGCAGTTGCCCAGTTGGTCAAAAGGGAGCTAGACAATGGTGGTATGAACCCATGAAGAAAATTTGACCGAAAAATATCGAATCCTTAAGGAATTAGAGACATGTAAAGTTTTCAATTTTGTCAACGCTTTTTCGTGTAAATCTGATTGAAATGTATAAAGTCAATGATACTTAATACGTAACATATTCATACTTTGTTAAATGTTCATTAGAAATTGAATAAATCAATGATTACGTTCGCATAAGCAAGACAAACTTCGCTTTAAAACAGCTAATCGGCCGGTGACCGTTGACGGCTCGCTGTTGCTACCTACGCTCATTGAAGCGTTTGCGCAATTCTAGGTATGAATGAATGAAATTGTACTGTCGAAGCTTTACATGCCTACATGTATTCTGTCTGTACATGCCTACATAATACGTAACATTTAAGGCATAGACTCTTAGACACATTTTTTTGAAATCACCATAACTTTTATGTTATATTGTGTTTTGTGTAATGTACATTTTAATTACGATCTATGACCGTTAAACTACAATATACTCGAACAGTTGTCCCATAACCTGATACACCCTGTATATTTTTTGTACTGGCTATAAATATGTACTAAAATGTGGGTCAAAATTTAATAACTAATTCTGTAGCAGGTAGTTATAGATCTCTGCAATATCGTTAACTTGTTGGACGCGAGACATCTTAGCCCGCCCGTGACCATGAACGCTGAAAAGTGTTCAAAATGTCGGGCAATCAAAAATACAACACAAATGCGATAAAATCCGCAAAAAATTGATTTATTTATGTTTTTTGTATAACTCAAAATGTTTGTTCCTATAATTAATGAGGATAAGAAAAATATAAGTTATTTCATTGAAATTTATTGAAAAGTTCTTTCATTGGATTCCATTAAACAGCTATCATTTTACAAAATAAGATCAACACAAGAAAATAATAGTCATATTTGTATTATGGTATATCAGAATATGGGTTATTCTTTGCTAAATTCTTGATGTAACTTTTTTCATTTGATGTGCCCAAAGTTAAGTTAGCGTGATATAAAATTATGATATGACTTACTGTACTAGCTGGTGGTGCTGAAAACCCAGAAGTAGGAGTGGAGAAACCAAAACCAGAAGTAGAAGCTGTAGTTGTTGCAGGTTTGTTGAAACTGAACGCCCCACCACTTGGGGATGCACCAAACGCAGTTGTTGTACCAGCTGTAGGAAATAATTGATTGCACAAAGTGTTTGCAACTGTACAAATAGGATAAAATAGCTTTATTGTTACATAACATTAATCATGATACATATTTTTATGGCTAATTTTGACAATACGGGAATGCTCAGCCTTGTGCTGCATAGAAATTATGAAAGGCTGATTTTCAGCAAACCCCTTTCCTCAAATATGTAAGAAAGAAAAATAACGAAAAAAGAAAAAAAATAACAATAATTATGATAATAATATAAATAACATTAATAAATTCAGTTATGAGGGATGTGCTTTTATATGATGAGTTCGCATTTTCATTTTTGTGAGTGCTTGTTTGCGTGTGTGCGTGTGTTTATGTGTATGCTGTGTGTCTGTAAATCATCAAATCTTCCATGTGGTGAGTTGCTTAGTAAGAATACAATTCACTACCCCCTCTATTACCCATGGGTGATGTAAATGACGACTTAGGGATATAATACACATACAACATCTATGTAAGAAAGGGAAATCTCGAAATAAAACCCTATACCAACACGTCTGACCAACAAGTTAAAGTAGGTCAATATAGCAACACGTTTGACCAACGAGGTAAAGTAGGTCAATTTCCCTTTTATTGCATCTAGATGAATAGATGGAGTTAGAATACAATCCATTACCCTTTCGCTTGTCGGTGGATGTCATTAAGGACTAGTAAGGGATGGGGATGCAGATTACATCTATGCAAGAGGCCAACATATCTGGTCAGTGAGGTATAGGGTTGCCATGAAATTGCAAATATTGTGTAAAATTGAAGAAGTGAGAGACAAAAGTTGATCGCTATTCAAAGTTGATTGGTATTCAAAGATGATCGGTACTTGTGTATTATTATAAATGTATTTACTTGTGTTTCTTTTTATAAAAGTAGTAATGGTTTGAAGTTTTGAGAGTATAATTTAATATAAACGATTTTAATAAATTTTGATAAGGTTTTATGAAATGGGATGGACATTAGTGCGAGTAAGAGGCATCACTTTCCATGTGGTGACAGAGTAAGAATACAATTAATTTCCTATCTTACCTGTGAATGAAAGACGACTAAGGGATATAATGCATATAACACCTATGCAAGAGAAGGCAAACTCGAAATAAAACCCTATACCAACCTGTCTGACCAGCATGGTATAGTAATGTCAATTTCCCTCCTGGAGGAGACTCGAGCCCATCAGTAGGATGTATATGAGCTAAAATGATGTTGATGAAAGTGAAGAGACATGAAATTGTAGGGCAGGGAAAACCATTAAGGAAGAAACGTAACTTTGAATAAGAAAACAGAATATTATCTATGGAACCTTCGTCAAGATAAAAAATTAAAGATTTCTTGAAGACTTTCAACTGACCTTGTGTGGTAGGTGTACCAAACGCCGGTGCAGCTTGTTGCTGCTGAGTACCACCAAAGGATAAATTCTGTGCATTCTGAAATAGGTTTTTCAAATGTTAAAAGCAACAATTTCTTTTTCTTAAAGACTATACTATTCTAGCTACGATGCAGGGTTAAAAATACACTGTCATTATTTTTAGGGCATATGATTTACTTTAAAGATGGCTTCATCTAGCTTCAAATTCAAAATCATTTATCTATACTAATATTATGAAGCTGAAAAGTTTGAATGCTTCAATATCAGGAACTACTGGTTCATATTGAAAAATATTTTAGTGATGGATAGTCCATTTATGACGGCATTTCATATAACATCAGGCTACGAACAATAGGAGCGAAGCAGAAGTGAAAAATAATTAAAAAATGGGGCAAATGTATTCTTTTAAGAACTTCCATTGTGGGGGTTGTGTACCCATAGGATTGTGCGTGCCTGTGACTCATTCTTTCCAATGCTTTCACTCTCTCTCTCTTACTTAGCTAGTTCTGTATAGATTATGCCGAAACATTCAACAGTTTTGAATTTTTTATGACTTTTTCAAAATTGTATACAACATAGTTAATATGTATTGGCTCCAGTGCAATGCTATTTAAATCACGATATACAATACTCATAATAGAAAAAAAATATATTGATAACAACAGTCAGAGTGATTGGTATATAGTTTTACGTTGAATGATTCTACTCTTGCTATTCTATACTGATGTTCTTAATCGTCTTATATACATTGAGTGAAAGAAACATGACAAATAGAAGTAATAAAAGTGAGCCTTCGCTCAGGACGCCTGGCAAACATCGAAATTAATTTGTACAAGTATATATGCATAAAAGAGCAGATTACAACAGGAACGAATATGGCATAATCTATACCAATAAATAAAATTGGAGTGTCTGTTTGTAATGTCAAAATAATGGGCTTTTTTCATGCTCACACAGTTATTTGCACGACACCTATGCCTAAAATAGCAATTAAAAATTTTTGTCTGTCTGTCTGTTTGTTCCGGGTAATCTTCAAAACGGCTGGACCGATTTAAAAAATTCTTTCACCAATGGAAAGCTATAATATCAGGGCGTAAGCTAGGTTATATTTTATCCCGGTCTTCCCACGGGGATGGGAACTACGCGGGCAAAACGACTATAAGCTATAACCGAAGCGAAGCGAGGGCGGGTTGCTAGTGTATAAATAAAATCAATTTATATTCTTATTTAAAATATTACACAACAATCATAATTAATTCACCGCACAGTCGCATACGCACAACATCACGTCGCTCTGTCCTACTCACACACTACTACTATTTTATAGTAGGTATAGTAGTAGTTGTAGTTCGTTTTGTATTTTTATTTATGGTTTGGTCATGCTCACTGAATAAGGTTCTGCTTGCGGTAGCTATGTGGGGCGGGTCGCTCCCTTCCCTTTAATTTGGTTGAGGAGAGTGATGGCTGCTCTAGTAGTTAACTCGTGATCGGGTGCTGCTTGTGGGATCTGGTCCAGCCATATTTTTTTCCTTTCTTTATGCTTTAATTTTTTTTGTCTTGTATTAAATCTTGATTTATACATATATTTAATTTCGAAGGGCATCACACTGGAGCTAATACCATATATGTTGTACGAAGCATAATATTATGTATATTTAAAAGATTAAGAAAAAAAATGACTGCCCGCTGAGTTTCTTGCCGAATCTTCTTACTTTGTGGCCGCGTTCCGATCCGGTGGTAGATTATTGTATTGTATTCAAACGTGTAATTTGACAATATGTAAGTGCCCTTAAGGGGCCTATGCAGTATAAATGATTTGATATATTGCATTACATAGTGTGGCGGTACATCGCCGGCCTTTTTACGCCACGCCAACGATCAGTTTTAACTCCGCATATTCCATCATATAGCGTGGCGTTGTGTCGCCGCGATCCGTTTACACTACGCCAATGATCAGGTTTACCCTCGCCTATAGATGTTTTACATCAATACAACATAGAAGTAATAATATTACCGCGGTGATGGAGTAAGAATACAATTCACCATCCACTCTTTTGTCTGTGAGTGTCGTAAAAGGCGACTAAAGGATTAAATATGCATAATAACTTTATACCAACACATTTGCCCAGCGTGGTATAGTAGGTCAATTTATTTCCTATTGTTGTGGAAGCCTGAGCCTAACAGTGGGACCTATGTTAGCTGAAATAATGAAGATATAGATACACACCTGAGTAGCTGGCAAGCCAAAACCTGGACTGCCGACAGTCTGATTAGGTGGTGATGTAAAACCACCAAAGCTTACAGGTTTATTGGCTCCAAAGGGTGAGACAGCACTTGTGGTTGGTGCTTGAGCTTGTGCTGGAGTTGAAACTGTTGATAAAATGGATTTTTTATATACACTCATTTGCAAAAAAAACGGGCACCTAAGCAATGAACCATTTCAAATGTTAATATTTCTTTGTTTGATAATTATAGGTAGTTTTATCCACACAATTTGCTAAATTAATAAGAAAATAATCGTTTTCATCAGTATTTCATAAAATTTAGATACAATTTATGGGAAATAATGCTAAACCTCGCTAGTAGTGTATATTCGCTAGTAGTGCATATGCTCATGAAGTAAAAATAAAAAAGTTTTTTTGTTTGTTTTTCTTTAATAAAGTAAAAGCAGATAAATGTTTAGTATCGAGTGTGACCCCCTCTAGCTAAAATCACAGCTTGAATTCGTCTGGGCATGCTAGCGAGTATATCCCGGATACTTGCTTGCGGAATACGTTCCCACTCCGCAGTAATCACATTCTTCAGCTCTCTGATGGTCTGCGGAGCCGGGTGTACTGATCTCACACGCCGTTTCAGAACGTCCCAGACATGCTCTATGGGATTGAGGTCGGGACTTCGAGCTGGCCAATCCAAACGACGAATGCCGACCTCTTGCACATACGCATTAACATCGCGGGATCGGTGGGCGCGAGCATTGTCGTCCATAAAAATCGAGTCTTCACCTAGAGCGGCCAATGCGGGTTGTGCATGAGAAATTAGAACTTCCGTTATGTATCGATGCCCAGTCAGTGAGCCGTTTTCAATGAAGACTAACTCTGTACGATCCATTGAATTTATTCCTGCCCAAAACATAACAGAGCCCCCACCATAAGGTGTGATTTCTTCGAAACATGCCCCTGCAAAGCGTTCTCCTTGTCTTCTTAGCACTCGCCGACGTAGATCTTCACCGAACAGAGATATCCTGGCTTCATCAGAGAACAAAACCCTATTCCAATCGTCTTGAGTCCATGATTCACAATTTCCAGCAAACCTAAGCCTGTGAACTCTGTGCTCACGGAGTAATTTGGGGCCGCGGGCCGGGCGGTGACTGCGTATATTGGCAGCGAGAAGCCTCCTCCTGACCGTCCATAGACTAATATGCACATTTCTTACTTCTTGGAGGTTGTTCTTAAGATCCACATACGAAGATTTGCGATTTCTCAATGCGCGACTCACAAGAAAACGATCATCCCGTGGTTGGGTACATGGTTTTCTTCCAGAACCAGGCCTTCTCTCGACGGAACCAGTCTCCTGATATCGCTGCCAGGTCCTTTGGACTGTCGAGCGACTAACATTTAGCCTCCTAGCCACGAAACATTGGCTGCAACCCTCTTCAAGCAGCGCGATAATTTTGGTAGCTTTTACCACTTTATCTACCATTTTTGATACAGCCAAACAGCATTAAATAAAGCTTTGACAGTCAAGGATATGAAATTAATCGATAAAAATTGAATAAAAGTTATGGAAGTCGATGTTAACTTCTGGAACTTCGCGTCAAAAATGTAGGATAAAAAGGGGTTTTCTGTAAAAATGAACATCAAATGAAAAATTGAATTTAGAACGTACTTTTTTAAATACCACAGCATTTTTAAAACCGGCCAGTAACGTGTACAAACGATTGAAACCTTTTTGGTATTGTATCTTTTTAAATATGAATGAAAATCAAAACCGCCCGTTTTTTTTGCAAATGAGTTTATTTTATTTATTTATTTATAATGACAACGCCCTGTCCTAAGGTACTTTTGCTGTAGGCGACTTTACAAACATATAATTAACATACACAAATTACAACCAGACTCAGAATGACAATTTGTGGATTGCACAGTGTTGTCCTCCATGGGTTTTGAACTTACGACACTGGCACGGTAGGTGGCCATGCTCGTCTTGCTGGTAGAATGATTGGAAAGGATTTTCAATAGAAATTCCTACTCATGTGCGACTGTCATTCTTGCTCGTAAATAAGTTTTTATACATAAACTAACGTGTTAAACGCTTAATCTCACTAACTTAGATAATCAGAATTTATACCAAAATATTGGAGAAGCACTCATCTCCAAGCACTCTTTGCTATGCAGTGTTCTGGCGTTTTCAATGGCTACTTGGAAAAATATTAAATGTCAGTTGAATTTATTAGAAGAGCTAGTGTAATATTATTTTGTAATATTTGTTCATAAATTTACATAGATTAAATATACATAGATGCTTTTTCTTATTAATGTATACTTACACAAAGATGTTGTAGCAGCTGTGGTTTTTGCAGCGCCAAATGCAAATGTACTAGTAGGACTGCTTAAAAAACCGAATGATGGCTTGTTTTCTATGGAAAATGTAGTAAAATTAAGTTAAGCCCAATGCAATCTAGTTAGGTTCTTTTTTGTATAGATTAATTAGAAATAAAGCACAGTGGTGACGGAGCAAGAATACCATTCATTACACACTCTTCTGTCTATGGTTGTTGTAAATTACGACTAAGGGATAGCCCTTAGTCGTAGCTATGATAACGTGGGCCAAAATTTTTTAATTTTTTTATAATAACTTACAAACGAGTCATCTTCGCAATCATTGTAGATCATTAAACTGATTGTAGATAATTAAATTCCCTACAAGAATAAGTATTTGTTTTAACTAGACAATTATTCATTTAAATGCACTGAAAATTCAAACAAATTATAAAAAAAAGATGCTGTGTTATTTAAATAGGAAATCAAAGATCTCAAATGGTTCAGGTGATGATATTAGTGGAGTTCAAACTTTACCATTTTTTTTGTCAATTCAATTTGGATGATCTTTTTAAAAAACAATTTTTTTTTTATTCACACTAGGCTATGTACAAGTAGATAACATCACTGTAAAAGGATGAAAATTCTAAACAAAAGCCCTGCTTGATATAGTAAATGGTAACTTGCTTATGAACTTATACTATCAGTATAGTTAAGTCTGTGCCTACTGTGAAAGTGCAGGATTGTAGGAGACAGAATGAGAATAGATCAGGAGGGTCTTCTGGCTCAGTTACTCATTAAAATAATCACAATAGTAAATTGCTGTTACACAAATCTTTTTCTACAAGGGTGTGCTATTATCTCAGACAATACCATGGCCCATTCATAGCTGCAGTAGTGTGGCCTATTACTATTAAATGTCTTTACTGATGTGAAACATCTATAGGCAAGGGTGAACCTGGTCGTTGGCGTGGTATAAGTTTTTGGTTGTGACTTAGTTGTTAGCTGCAAATGGCTATGACAACTTTACCCGGACTGGTGGGTGAGCGCTAAATGCTCTCAACCCGACCTAGCGTGGCGTTAATGCCACCCGTGGATATATACATTTGTGTAATGAAACTATAACCATCTAGTGAGCTCAAAATAAATTATTAACCTAAACACATACCTTTATTGTATACTATACTTACATTTCACAAATAAATTTATTTAAAAATATGATATAATTATAAGTTATTGCTAACTATGTTTGATCATCACTACTCATATATGGAATATTACTTTTCACACTCGTCAGGTAGGTCGACACAAGGTTTATTTAGCGTTGTTTGTCTCTTGACACCCAGACTCTTATGACCCACTCTTTATAACACCCAGAAGCAAAAGGTGAATCATATTCTTACTCCAATGCCACACGGATAATCTATTTACTACATTTGTTAATGAAAATATCATTTGTAACCCGTTTTTTTTTATGGGCTGGGCTACGGTTAGCGCACCCGCCACCTGGCTCTACCCGGGGTGACGCGTTGCCTCATAACCCAAAGCAGCTTGTGGCCTTCTTCATTGGGCCTATTACAGGTACCAAGTTCCTTGTTCTTAGTGGTTGGTCCAATCATTTGCTTTTAATCATATAAGTCACCAATAGTGAGACAAATAATAATGATGCCATGTCAGGTATTCATTATTAAATAATTACATATTGCATAATTCATATGCAATAATACATGTGAATACAGGTCTAGCAAAATCATCATCACCATTTCAGTTCATATGCATCACAACATTACATTACTGGGTTTGAGTCTCTTCCACAATAGGAAAGAAAGGGGTTGATATAGGATTTTATATTGATTTTAAATAAAACTACTTTACGGATTTTATCGCGTTTGTATTTGATTTTTGATTACCCGACGTTTCGAACACTTTGCAGCGTTCATAGTCACGGGCGGACTAAGATGTCTCACGTCCAACAAGTCATCGTTACTGCAGAAAATGTATAATTATCTACCCGATACAGAAATTAGTTATTAAATATTGACCCACATTTTGATACAAATTTATTGCCAGTGTAAGAAGAAAATGATTCTATATGAAAAATTTATATTGTTTATGGTTAGTAATTATTTAAAATTAAATTAATAATAATTATATTTAAAAACCAGCTAAACTTTCCATTATGGGCCATTGATTTTGAAATTAATTTTTTTTTATAGATAGTACTCATAAATAGAAGGCTTCTTACAAATTTTCAAGTTGTGGAACTTCACGGTTTACGAGATATAATTTTTTAAAGTCCCCATACAAATTGGAAAATAGTACGCCATTTACAAATTTTTAGGTTAATTAAAATGTCAATATTGTCTTGGTAGACGTCAAAGGTGACATTTCACATTCCGTTAACAAAAAAAAAGAAAATTATATAAATTTATTTCTTTGCAATATACCCACGCAAACTGCGTTACTTACTTAGACTATCTTGCTTTACATTCAGTCAATTGAATCTTAGTCTCGTTCTGAATATTTCTACGAGAAAAAACTAGGATAATGACTTTTACGACATCCATGCGAAACAATAGGTAGGTTAGTTAGATTCCTATAGACCACGCAAGCGGAAATAGGAGCCCCGCTTAGCGGGGCTCCGTCGACTTATTCCGTGGAGTCTTCTAGCGTCTATAAGTAGATTTTTATTTATTATAGAAAGCAACGGAACGTGAAATGTCAACTTTGACGTCTACCATGACAATATTGACATTTTAACCAACCTAAAAATTTGCAAATGGCGTATTATTTTCCAATTTGTATGGTAACTTTAAAAAATTATATCTCGTAAACCGTGATGTTCCTCAACTTGAAAATTTGTAAGAAGCCTTCTATTTATGAGTACTATCTATAAAAAAAAATGAACTTCGAAATCAATGGCCCATAATGGAAAGTTTAACCTAAAAACCTAACAATCTAGTATACTACCACCGGATCGGAACACGGCCACACTGAGAAAGATCCGGCAAGAAAACTCAGGTGACATGATGCTAAATTAATATTAATTTTGAAAGTGGCTTACTTTATGTTATTAAGAGGTTTTAATTTATAAACGTCGGGTAATCAAAAATCAAATACAAACACGATAAAATCCGTAAAGTAGTTTTATTTAAAATGTGTAATACTCGTGTAAACATCAGGAATCTTTATATTTATTTTCGTTGTCTTACAAAGATATTACAAACTTCTTCATAATGGGAGGATGTCATCATCCACGGGCAAGGTAAGGAGTGGTGAATAGTATTCTTACTCTGTCACCACACGGGCAAAGCAGGCTATCAAAAATATTTATCATGTATTTATTACGAGTAATTTGCTTTGATATGTAGCTGTATTAAATGAAAAGAAGTGAAATAATATCAATAAAATATATTTACCTGTAGTACTGGATCCAAACAGCGGTTTATTGGCATCACCACCACCAAAAGCGAATCCTGAAAGTAAATTATTTAGTTAGCATGTTTTCACACTTAGTTTTGTTGAGTAATCAGAATAATATATATATCTTTTGAATCAGAGTAGATTTAGTTATGTTGCGTCAACCCAAAATAATTAGAATAACAGCAGGTCAATGATGAAATTGATGTTAATATAATGTAACGGCCGAATGAAGTTGTGGCATAAAATATGAAATGTATATATTTTCGAATATATTGATGGTTTATGTATAACATTTCGAGAGGTTATATTAGCGTCAAAATTTCTTGAAGCGAATAAATGAAATAGTAAATTCAATATATAAACAGATTTATAATATAGTTAACAATAAAACATAGAAAAATAATATTAATGAAATGAAATAAACATATATTTACCAGAAGACTGAGTAGTAGTACCAAAGGTGCCTCCTGATGTCGTTGTAGCGGTATTAAAGCTGAAACTCATTTTTTTCTCTTAAAAATATTAAATTAAACGTTAAATCATAGACGTACTTTATTTTGTATTAAACAAAATGTATTTTTCACGTATTGTTTAATTATATCTTCAGTATTTTGAAACAAA
Organism: Lymantria dispar; assembly: GCA_032191425.1. Taxonomy (NCBI): domain Eukaryota; kingdom Metazoa; phylum Arthropoda; class Insecta; order Lepidoptera; family Erebidae; genus Lymantria; species Lymantria dispar. The sequence goes on along the minus strand of CM063465.1, from coordinate 14,006,786 downwards.
ATTAACGTTATAACACGTTATAATAACAAATCACAAACTGTCAACAAAATTGCCCCGCTATTTTTTTTTTTTGTTTGGATCGCCCTTACGGGCAGGCTAAACTCTTTTCGACCATACTGCCTTGTCTTACGTAGCTTACTTCTTTACATATTACCTATTTACTTCTTCATATTGTATAACTTATTTATTGTCATGGTCCGTCAGTAAGTCAAGTCGTTATCATTAATTAGGCGCTGAAAACCTAATTAGATGATTTCTCTGGGAATTCCGGTTGAATATGAAAATATACGTAAACCACTCTTATATCACATTCACCACATTTCAGCACCTTCATTATATTATATTACATAAAATATCAGCAAAATTATTCAATATAACACTATAAAACACTAAAAAAATGAATATATATAATACAAGAGCTTAACATGACACTTCCAAATTCGCGCCGAAACTCCAATTGCCCCGCTCACGGAGTTATATACAGGAGGTCGAACGGTATACGCTTTTCCATAAAATTTTCGGTCACAAAAATGAAACCAGATCTTAGTTCTCTTGGCGGCGCTAGTGTGTCATGTGCACCCACGAAATATAGCTACATATACCTATATATAAACATGAATATATATATTTAAACATTTTAATTTAACATAAATAATAATAAAAAGAAATGGGAAGGTGTTGTGCTGTTCAAGGTTGTGTTAGAGGACGAAAAGCATATGAAGGTGTAAGAAAAGTGTCATTTTTCAAACCACCAAAAGTGAGTAACCTCAAAATAATATTTGTTAAAAATTTGTGTTATGAAAAATTAATTTATAAATGTGTGTAGTTTTTAACTAAAAGTTGAAAAAAAATATTTTATTTATCTTTTGAAATATATACATAAAATTTTTTTTGAAGGATGTAGAATTGCGCAGTAAATGGATTTCTGCTCTGGGCCAAAAATTGAAAGCTACCAGTTTTATTTGCGAATTACATTTTAATCCAGAGGATGTGCTTAAAAGTGATCAAGTGATTTTGAAAGATGGTAGTATATACAGGCATAAATATAAGAAAGTTCATTTGAAGGCGGATGCTGAACCAATGTCTTTGGACAGAAATGACAATAATAATAGCTTGTTATCAGTTAATGAGCTTCCAAATGGTTGTGATATAATTAACCATACAATAATTGGTAACTGTAGTCTTAATTCAGTTGAGACAAGTACTGTTCATGAAATTATAAATGATGTAATTGAGTTTGAAAATATTAATTCTGCAAACACAGATTTTCCTGACGGTGCAAATACTGCTACTGAAAATGACAATTTGATGGTCATAAATGAGACTCAGGAGTTTTCTTTTCATTCAATCAAGGAAATTTTAGAAGCTCAGCCACTATGTAGAAATTGGAGTTGGACAGTCATAAAAAATTCCTCTATATTTTTGTCATATATAAGCTTAAAACTGGAATTAGTTTGTCATGTAAAGATTGATATGGATTTAAAAGTAATGGTAAGAAGCTTCAATGGAAATAATTGGACTGAAATTACTTATTTAAATAATGCATTTTTTTTTTATGTTATAGATTATTAATGCAAAAACTAACATCATTGTTGATATGGATGTAAATATCTCATCAATTGCTTGTATTTGGCAATTATTAAAATCTTTAGAAAACATTTTTTTCTGCAGTGGAACTGGATACGATGACAAAAAGTAAACAAGAATTAATTTATAATAACTAATGCTACCACTACTTGTAATTAAAATCTCAAATACCGTTTTTAACATGTAATTGAATCTTAATATTTTATTTTCTAGATTTTCAGTCACTTGTACAGGTATATTATTGCCGGAGGAAAGGTATAAAAAGAAAGTTGTGGAGTACAGATGTATTAACTGTCGAAAGTTGAAACGTTTGATCCAGAAACATAAGACGAAAATAACAAATAATCAAGCTTGATGGATGAATTTTAAACGTTGCTATATTTTACAATGCAGGAAGCTCAATCGAGTGGTTCACACGGTAAAGTTTTGTTTTTATTTAATTCCTAATTAACATCTTGCAATAAAAAAAATATTATTTGTTAATATTTCAAATGGGATAAGGCTCTTTCAAACACTGAATTTGAAAACATGTAATGTATTTATGAAGGTGCTTGAGGCTTAAAACTTTATATACAACAGTTATTGAAAAATTAGATATTTTTTTATATTCTTGTCAAGTCTACAACTTTAAAATTATGTATGCTGTCTAGGTATTATACACAGGACAAAATACTTAGAGAGAAGAACGACAACTTGATACTGTAGAATTGCTCACACGGTGCACACTAGCGCTCCAATTTATTTCATCGAAAACATTAGTAGTGCAGGTTACTTAAAAATGTAGTTATTTCAAAATAATATTCAGCTATCGAATTTCTGATTGCTGTTTTTGCACAATACAATTTAAGTAGGTACATATATTCGAATGTATAAAAATTGTGTGTGAATTATGAAATCTCTAACATTAAAAACAATAGTTCCATATAAGTTTGCAACAGCATTTTGATGATTTTGTCAGTAAAAATTGAGTAATTTACTGCATAATTATACTTACTACTTCATTTCGAATTTGACTTAATTTTTTATGTTTATTTTATATTATTAATTTTCTTTCAGTTTCCCCATATCTACCTGAAATATGACTTCGATACGATTACGATAAGTACTTGCATAGTGTTTGACAATTAATTCGGCTTATAAAAATAGATAATTAAATTTGCATATGTATTATACACAAATTAACGCGGTCGAAATGCGATCTCTACGGACCGAGACTAACCAACCTAGACCAGATCGGTCATGTACTGAAGGTAGTTGGAATCAAGAGTCTGCAAACCGGCGAGCGTGTATGAAGAGAATTATGAATGTTGAGGAAGCGAGTGAAGTATGCAAGGATAGTCCTCTGGCACTCTGTTCTCTCTTGCAGGGTAGTGCAAGGGACATGGCCATAGGCCCTCCGGCCCGTACTGATGGAGTGCATGGAGAGGCGGCACGGGGTCCTCTTTTTCCGGTTTTAATTTTTGCGTGAAATTGCAAAAAAACGTCTCACCCCTCTTCCTTCTGGTCTCCCACCTCTTCTCTGGTGTATATCGAAAAATATAGATTCTACAGAAAAATTGATAAGCACAAAAATTGTTGGAAATTTACTTTCGAACAACTTTGGTGATGACCACTTTTCATATTACTATCGAATACAAGGCCAGTTGATGGTTACCGTAAGAAAGTATGCTAGTTTATTCATTTACACATTTGTAGAATGGACCATAATTGATGTACCCTGAAATGACACGTTTATAAAGGAGATGGAAAACAAATTAGGTATGTTTTATGAAGACTATTTCCGACCAGTATTACTAGAAAAAGTACTCTGTAAAAACTATCCCAAATGATTATTACAAATAATTATTATTTTAATAATAAGCAATACTTATAATGTGGTTTTTAAAGTAAAATGTATGCCAAATGTATCTTTAAATAATTTTAATATTAAGTGATATTTACATCTGTTTGTTAAAGTTTCTCAAATGTTTCTATAAATAATTTAAATGCTAAGCAATACCCATATGTGATTGTTAAATTATTTATCAATAAATGAGTTTACTTTGATAAAGGAGTTTATTTACTTAAAATGTTTTAAATAAAAATACAAAATTAGTAAATGAAAACTTTATTAAAGTTAAAAAATAGAGAGTGGAAGAAGTTCTGCTGTACAATATTTGTTATATGTAACAATATTTTCATGGAAGTTAAATGTTATAACACATACAAAATATATTTTTGACATGAGAGGAACATAATATTTACTGGATTGTGCAAATACAATTGGTTTTAGTTAAACCTATAACACGTACAATGTATTCTCTTTGAAGAAAGTTCCCGATCTGCTACAACGGTCATACCAGGCAACTGACTTTTCCCCTTAAAAAATTAAGGTACATTTATAGCAACACCTTTATGAGCAGATGAGTCTTGTATGTTAAACCCTTGGTCAGCCATAATACTGTCTCCTTCACATTTTTGATAAAGTTAATTTTCTTTTGTCTATCTTTCTGCAATTTGCCTGTCACTGATACTTGCAGCATATGCATCAGAACAATGTGATATAAAGCCACTTGGTGAGCATCACCTACTTCATACTTAACAGTAGAATGGTTCTTGTATAAAATCCATGCAACTTTTTGTGTAGCTGAATTAACAGGTCGATGTATAGGTATTTCTGTACAATCTACAATGACTCTAGTAGAAGGGTAATATTTTTTTAAATTCTTCAGGCATGTAGAAATCTACTAATTCCCTGTCAGGTTATCAAATATTCAACATTGAAGACATTTCATGCAAAAGTTAATCCATGTAATAAATATATTTGATATAATACAGGGACTTGCATAAAAAAATGGCATAGCTCATAGTCTTCCTTATTACTCCTCAACTTCATTAATGTCAAAAAGAACTGGTCTTCAACGCTCAGACCGAAGACCAAAAATCCAAAAAAAGGCAACTTCTTTTACAGGTTACTGACTAGGCTTCAGGGCACAAAATCTAAAACACAAACATAAATTTGCTATATGATTCAAATCCAGTATAAAAAGCCAATACCTTTATCATAATTCCTAAAGGATTCTATTGTGTAGAATTGGTAATTTTTTGAGTTGCACATTTACAAACAGTACAAATATCATTTTGCACATTTTCACATACACTATTTTCTTGGATCACAATTTCTTCAACACAACCGACGCCAAAGTCCAATACTGTCTTGGATGAAGTATTGTAATTAGCTGTAGTAACACAGACTATGAGCTAAGCCGTCACACTTTTCAATATATGAAAAACACAATTTTCGTTTAGAATCACGCGCTGATAACGTCCTTGCCTTTGTTTAGACTTTAGATCTTCAATTTTAGTCCATGGAAATACTGAACGCACCATTCCTCTCTTTAAAATGCGCCTGGTATTATTTAGTTCTGGAAATAATAATTAAGATTTTAGGTTATGTTATTTTAGACTGTTGTGTAGTGTTGTTTTAGGTGATAAAAGTAAATGTTATTCAATAAATGATATTAAATCACCTGAATACTTTCCAATTTGAATGAAATCTTCGGATTTAAAATATCACGGTAAAATATGCTGAACATATGTTTCAGTAATCGTGAGATGTGGCGCGCTCTACCGGCAAAAAGTTCTGTCCCCTAAATTGAGACCATTCTTTTAATTTTACGTTCGGACTCCTGTATATAACTCCGTGGCCCCGCTAATGAGAATGACTTATGGAAGCGTTCGTAGTTTCGTAAATAGAATTCATTGTAGGATTTTGGCGGGAATCTGGAAGTGTCATGTGGTGTTCTTGTATTATATTCAATATCTTAGTGTTTTAACGTGTTATATTAAATAATTTTGATGGCATTTTATGTAATATATATAGTGGCAAAACTGTTGAGGTGTAGTGAATATGATATAAAACTGCTATACATACCTTTTTGTTGCCACCAAAATTCTTAGAAGATACCCCTAACAGTGGCCATTACACTGTTGGAGGCGACACTTTGACTTACTGACGGACCATTACTGACATGAAGAAATTGATAATTTGAAAAGAAAATTATAACTCGACACTGGCAAAAATGGCTTGTATTAATAGCTGATTGCCAAGACAAAAAAAAAGAAGAAGAAGAATTCATTGTTAAATTGGTTGGGCAGCGTTCAGGAAATTAAGAGGATCTTCTCATTCAAAATACCTGTGGCTGAAAGTACAGGTCTATGACCGGTATAAAACTTACGTCACGGGAACGTGGTCCCTAAAGGTAGGCCTCATAACTAAGCTCTAAGTCGCTCAGCGGGCTATGGCCGGAATTTCTTTGCGAGATAGAATTCAAAATATGGTAATTCCTAGAAGAATGGGTTAACCTATTTAGCATGAAGCAATCTTCACTGCAGTATCAATATACTGCAGTGGTAATGGACTAATCACATCACACAACAAACCGACAACCATTGGGGAAGAAAGGTATGTCAGTGACAACCACGTATCGAATGAGGCAGGGTAAAACGTCCACCGCTAAATGGACTAACGACCTGGTGAAAATTGCAGGTCGTCATTGAATACAGGCGGTGCAGAAGAGAAATACAAGAGACACCTACGTCTAGCAGTAGAAGGCGTTAGGCTGAATGATGATGATGTAAAATTGATCATATTAGATGTATATGATGTATAACGAATACAGACTAATGTTTTGTTTTTAGTTTTAATTTATATATAATATATATGTAATTTATTTCTACTAATTTTATTAAATCTCAGTAATGTTTTAAAATTACTTATAGTCTATATTTTTTTATAGAAATAATAATCATATTGTGAATAGGGAATTTGCATGATTTTTTTTAAATTTTTTATACGTCTCTACTAGTTATTATATTACTAGAAATAAATAAAACGCATCCAAAATATAAACCATTACGCCAAAAAAAATTTTTAGAGCGCTTTCATTTTTCGGCGATTTAAACGCGGTTATTTCGGCTCGCATATTCTGTGACGTCAGAATACTCGCACAAGTTGCCAGGGCTGTCCTGCCACCACTGCGATTGCGACGAGGACACGGCGCAGCATACGCTCGAGGTCTGTGACGCTTGAGCAGAGCAGCGCCGTGAACTCGTCGCAATCATCGGTGCCGACCTGACGCTGTCGACTATCGCCAGGGCGATGGTCGGCAGCGTCAGGAACTGGGACGCAGTCGCAGCCTTCTGCGAGGCAGTGATCTCGCAGAAGGAGGCGGCGGATCGCCTCGATGAGGCGATCCACCGCCGGCGACTGAGGCAGCGTAGGCGCGAGTACCTGCGCCTCATGCCGCCCTAGCCAAGGCCGCGGGTGATGTGACCGGGGAATTAATCCGTCACCCGCCGAGAGGCCGACCGCGTGAGGAAAGACCGACGTCCTCCCCGAGGGAGGGACGTCAGTCGATGGGAGGGTACCCCAAATAGGGGGTAATCCGTCGGGATGACCACTGACGTCAAGTCACCCTGCTCCGGTGGTTGGCTCAACGATGAAGGTGACGTGCATCGTGGGTGGGTTGTGGGTGTGCGTGCTTACGTCCCTCTGTCGCCCCGGACGGAGTGGTGCGAGGAGCGCGCCGATCGCAAAAAAAAACTAGGACTGTTGATATTTTTAAAAATATCGATTTTTCTACATATCGATGTATCAACATCGGGGTTCGAAATATCGGAAAAAAATATCGATATTTTGATTATATCTTATTTACCTTGCAGCTTTTAGTCCTCTGAGTTCAACAGACGTAAAATCTGAATTAGACGCGAAATACGTCGTCATCATAAACATGATTATTTTAGGGAGATTATCTGACTGTGCTTTGACGAAACCGGTTTCAGTCATTGTGTTAAGTCTTTTATTCACAAAGATTAATACTTGAATACAGAAAACTAATAACTTATTATGAAATAACTGGGTAATATAAAATAATCACTAGAAACATACAAACAACAACTTGATATCAGAATGAGGGCTGTTGATAAAATATCGATATGTCAAAATAACGATATTGTAATTTAAAAATATCCAAACTTAATACGAAATTTTTTTTTGGACGATATATCGATACTAAAAAGTAAGTATCGAGGGTCGGTATAATATATATAAATTTGGTGTCCTATCTTTTCTTGTAAAGTATTTATTCTACAAAATCACCGTAAACTTAAACTTCTGTAAAAACGCTAGCATGAAATTGATGATCAGTTATCACTTACTCCTAGAATTTGATAAAAAAAAGTTCAGCACGGCAACCCCGAAAGGAACGAAGTTAAAAAGTGGTCACGGGGAAAATATCGAAATACCGATATTTTTTTCGTTATATGGAACTCCGATATTGATATTTTTAAAAATATCGATATATCAAAACGATATTTTTAAAATATCGACAGCCCTAATCTGAAGACAAGAGTATCCGATGACGTCACGTTTTGAACAACCAATGCGTTGCGTTTTAGAAATTTGTGAGCAAATCTCAAAAAAGGTACTTTTTGATAATTAAATTTAACTATTAAATAATGATAAAATTAAAAAATAATTGTATAGGTACGTTTTTTAAGCAATAAAGATTACAAATAAAAATATTTTGTTCATTTTGGAGTTTCGTGCATATTCCCTATTGTGTTCTATCTATAGTTTTATACATTCGTTGATCGATGGCGATCTGAGAAGGATTTATCAAAGAATCGATTTTGCTTAGCAAAAAGAAACTTTTTTATCGATATTAAAAGGCGTATTACACTACACGATATTCAGGGCCCTGTGGCAAGGGTGGGCGTGGCCCCTAACTAGGGAGCCGCTTATTACACTAGCCGGTCCATTTGGCCCTAACTCAGTTGTGGAATGACGTCATTTTTTTTTGTTACGGTAGCCTTTTTATTAAAATACTAGCTTTTGCCCGCGGCTTCGCCCGCGTAAAAGTTGGCTTGCATATTTCTTTTTATTGTGTTACTGTGGTGACGGAGTAAGAATACAATTCACCACTCCCTATCTTGCCCGTGGATGTCGTATAAGACGACTATGGGATATATGCACATAACATCTATGCAAGAGAAGGAAAACTCGAAAAATGAAACCCTATACCAACATATCTGACCAGCATGGTATAGTAGGTCAAATTCTCTCCCATTATGGAGGAGGCCCGAGCCCAAGAGTGGGAATTATGTGGGCTGCGATGATGATGATCATGATATTTCTTAATTTAAGAAATACTATCTATGTGTCAATTTTCATCCAAATCTGGTCAACAGTTTACGCGTGATCGAGTAACAAACGTCCAAATATCTTCACAAATTTTTATATTTGTATATTACTTCCACCCTTGTAGTTCAAATTCACGTGGAAAGACGATGATAAATATGGCCATCCTTAGTCGCTGATAATACATTATCCATGATAGGTTTCCATTGGTGAAAAAAAATAATATCGATCAAACTCCCGTAGTTGCACCCATGTAGACCCCATTCCCATGCGAATGCCGAGATAAAAATTGCCTATGTTACTCACTGATATTATAAGTTTACATGGGTGAAAAAAAATTATACTAATCAAATCCCATACAAATATCCGAGATAAAAATTGCCTATGTTACTCGCTGATAACGTAGCTTCCTATTGGTGAAAGAATTTTAAAAATTGGTCAACATCCACGGGTTTCACTCGCAGAGTTCTCGTTCCCGGGCAAACACCAGGATGAAAATAGCCTTTATTTGTTATTTACTGATAATGTAGATTTTCATTCGTGAATTAATTTTTATATCCATTAAATGCCCGCGATTTCACTGGCATTGTGCCCGGGCCCGTAGGAATATCGGGATAAACAAAAATAGCCTAAATATGTTCATCATCATTTCGGCTCAAATACGTCCCACTGCTGGGCTCGAGCCTCCTCCATAGTAGGAGGGAAATTAACCTTACTATACCATGCTGGTCAGACAGGTTGGTATAGGGTTTTGTTCCGAGTTTTCCATCTCTTGCATAGATGTCATGTGCATAATATATCCCTGAGTCTTCTCTTACGACACCCACGGGTAAGAGAGGGGGTGGTGAATTATATTCTTACTCCGTCACCACACGGAATAAAACCTAAATATGTTACTCGCTTAATAATAGCTTTCCATTAGTGAAATAATTTTAAAATCGACTAAAGTCTCACAGTTGCTCCAGCCACACCGGGATAAAATATAACCTGGGATAAAATATAGCCTAAGTTATTCCTTATGTAAGGCTTGGTAGACCTGGTAGTAAAGTATTATCTGTATCGGTCCAGCCGTTTTGAAGATTACCCGTAACGAATAGACAGACAAAAAAATTTAGGCGTTTTTAGGGTTTCGTACCCAAAGGGTAAAAACGGGACCCTATTACTAAAACTTCGCTGTCTGTCCGTCCTTCTGTCTGTCACCAAGCTGTATCTCAAGGACCGCTATAGCTAGACAGTCGTTTTTTATACAAATTATGCATTTCTGTTGCCGCTATAACAATAAATATTAAAAACAAAATAAAATAAATATTTAAGGAGGCTCCACAACAAACGAAATTTTTCCCTCTTTTTATAGATACGTACGGAACCCTTCGTGCGCGACCCCGACTCGCACTTGGCTTTTTAGACATAGGTAGGTATCGTGCAAATAATTGTGTGAGCATAAATAAAACTTATTATTTTGACAACAAATAGACGCTTCAAATTTGTTTATTTCTAGAGATAGAAAATTGGATTAATATCTTGATTTTACTTACTGTCTGGTAGCGGCTAGAAATATTATAATGCTTTCATTGTTTGTGGGTGTCGCAAAATACTACTAAGACAAAGATTTACATTGACCTGGACCAATTGGAGATGCCATCTAGCCAGCAATGTCGTCATAAAATGGTCATAAAATGTTGCTAGAAGAACCTTTGCAATATATCTACGATGGCAGAGGACCGCCTACATATTGCGTCGATCCAAAGTAATCTTGATAAGCGAGCATTAAGAAAAAATAATGGGGTAACCCAAGAAAGCCGATCGTATACTAAAATGATCGTTCCTAGGCTCAGTGATATCGGTTATACGCTTTTCACCTCCTCAGGGGTAAAATTGTATAAACTTTTTTTTAGTGAGCACTTTCCCCAAGAAAGACAACTTTGTACAAAATTTCATGTTTCTAGTAGTGATGTGACTTGGAGAGAAAATAATCGATGTTTTGTTCTTCAAAATAAATCGATTATAAAATAATCGATTAATTAAAATAAATAATCGATTATAAAATAATGGATTTTCTATTATTTTGATAATCGGTTGTAAAAATCGATTATTACAAAAAAAATCGATTATTATAAAAGTCGATTATTATAAAAATCGATTATTTTTCACATCCCTAGTTACTAGGCCTAATGATTTCGGATATACATTTTTCACCCCCTTAGAGAATGAATTTCAAAAACTAATTTCTTAGAACTCATTTACAACAAAAGTAAGAGAATCGCACAATACACAGAAATACATAGTTTCACGTTCCTAGTCCCAATAGTTTCGGCTATACGCTTTTCACTCCCTTAATGGAGTCATTTTCCAAAAATCGTTCACGTACCCCAAAAAAATACGACGGAGTAAAAAAAAATTACGTTTCTAGGCCAAGTAGTTTACGCTGTACGCTTTTTGGTCTTTTATGGGTTGAATTTTATCCCCATATAAGTAAAATTTTCAAAATGCTAGAACGAATATTTATTTATTATTAATTATCAAATGCCTTAATACAAACCATTTTTTCGCGATAAAAAATAGCCATGTACTTTCTCAAGCTTTAGTCCATCTCTATACCCGATTTCATCAAAATCGGTTCAGTGGTTTAGGTGTTAAAGGCTATACGCTTTTCACCCCCTTAGGGGAGTGATTTTCCAAAAATCCTTTGCTAGAGCTCGTGTACCCCAAGAAATACAACGGTGTAAAAAAAAAATTACGTTTCTAGGCCCAGTGGTTTCGGCTGTAAGCTTTTTTGTCTTTTAGGGGTTGAATTTCATCCCCATATAAATGAAATTTCCAAAACGCTAGAATGAATATTTATTTATATATTATCAAGTGCCTTAATACAAAGATTTATGGTTCTATCATCGAAAATGACGAATTTTCATATTAAATGTCATCCCCTATTTCAACCCCTTATACCCATTTTTCTCGATTTCTTTGCTAGAGCTCGTGTACCCTAAGAAATACTACAATGTAAAAAAAATACGTTTCTAGGCCTAGTAGTTTCGGCTTTATGCTTTTTTGTCTTTTAGGGGTTGAATTTCATCCCCATATAAATGAAATTTCCAAAATGCTAGAACAAATATTTATAAATATATTATCAAGTGCCTTAATACAAAGATTTATGGTTCTATCATCGAAAATGACGAATTTTCATACTAAATGTCATCCCCTATTTCAACCCCTTATACCCATTTTTTCTCGATTTCTTTGCTAGAGCTCGTGTACCCTAAGAAATACTACGGTGTAAAAAAAATACGTTTCTAGGCCCAGTGGTTTCGGCTTTATGCTTTTTTGTTTTTTAGGGGTTGAATTTCATCCCAATATAAATGAAATTTCCAAAACGCTAGAACAAATATTTATATATATATATTATCAAGTGCCTTAATACAAAGATTCATGGTTGTGTGGTGTCCTCGAAAATTACGAATTTCCATACAAAATGTCATCCCCTATTTCAACCCCTTATACCCATTTTTTCGCGATAAAAAGTAGCCTATGTCCTTTCTCAAGCTTTAGTTCATCTCTATACCAAATTTCATCAAAATCGGTTCAGTGGTTTAGACGTGAAAGCGTAACAGACAGACAGACAGACAGACAGAGTTACTTTCGCATTTATAATATTAAGTAAGGATTTATATATAATTTCCAAAAAACTTGTATCTTTAGTTTTGTAATGTTTATGTTTTTTTCTGTCATAAGTAGGTACGATTTTTTTTTTATAATTTTCAATGGCTTGGGTTAAAGTCTCTTTTTGTTAACTGCACGACATCAGTAGTAATGGAAGGGAAATAGACCTACTATACCACGTTGGTCAGACGTATTGGTATAGGGTTTTATTTCAAGATTTCCTTTTCTTGTAGAAATGTTATATGCATATTATTATTCCCTTTAATCATCTTTTACGACACCAACAGGCAAGAAAGGGGGGTGGTTAATTGTATTCTTACTCCGTCACAATACGGAGAACTGACTCACGTACACAAAACATCCGTTCACTTCGCTTGTCTAGCAAAGACTGAAGCACACTAATGCCCTGTACGCTATTACACTGCCCAGTGGCAAGGGAGTCAGGGAGCTAGGTCGACAGAGTTGCTCCGGTCGCCTTGATTAGTGACCTTAAAGCATGCTCTACATGGTTTGAAACAGTTAAGTATCTCCTTTTCTTTCCTCTGTTTCCGATTGGATTGGAATTGGCAGTTCGTATTTTATTATTTCACCATGTTCATCACTTACTAAATGAGTATAAGACAACTATTTATGTTATTAACTTTTGAACAATCTAAATTATTACTTTTAAGTTAAATCTTAACTATTTTAACATTTTAAAATGGAAGTAAGGAAGGGAGACCCACCACTTTCCCACGGTTAATCAATATACCGGACACCACAATGGAATGGAAGGAATACGGGATAGGATCACGGTGGAATATGATATAAGGGAATCTTACTCTCACGTGACTCTTCACGTGAGAGTGCTCACGAAGGAGCTCACTCCTTCCAGAACGTCTATTTGCAATTTGTCGCAGAACTCTTCTTCCTTCCATTTTAAAATAGTAACGGATTTCCGCCATGTTCCGCCTAATTCAGGCCTACGAAATATATTATAATAACAAAAAGTTTAATTTTAAAGTAATTAGTTAATAAGTGTGTTTAATAATATAATAAGTCATCTTTTAGTTTATTTCACTAATTTCTATATTGTATAAGGTAGTAGAAATAAAGGCTATTTTATTTAATTATTATTTTATTATCACGTAATTCAATCAAATAACTATTTTAACATTTAGTCATATGGCTAGTTGCATGTAAATCTAACTCTTCTTTTGTGGACCGGTGGATCGCTTCAATTAAGTCCTAATTTGGAAGTTATCGTATTCTTCTTCCTACATATTCATCATCATCATCGCAACCTACATAAGTCCCATTGTTGGGCTCGAGCCTCTTCCACAATAGGAGGGCAATTGACCTAGTATATCGCGCTGGTCAATTGATATAGAGTTGTATTTCGATTGTTCTTTCTCTTGCATAGATGTTATATGCATATTATTTCCCTTAGTTATTTTTTACGGCACCCATGGGTAAGATAGGGTGAATTGTATTGTTATTCCATCATTACACGGATTATAGTATACTAACTGACCCACCAGACGTTGTCCTGTGCAAATAAGCGCCACCTACCGAGTCCAATTGTGAATCTAAACCATTCTCGAATCCCCTTGAATATGCACAAAAAATTTCATCAACATCGGATCCGTCATTAAGGAGGAGTTCAGTCATTGACATATACAAGTACACAAGAAATTTATATATAAAGATATTATCGTATCCTTTCGCTAATTTCAAATTGGAAGGCATTTTTTGTCATAGAAATAGATCACGAGATTGAGTTGTAATTGGGATTTCTAGCTATTCACGCGCGAGGCCGCGGGTGTTCGGACCGGGGAATTGCCCGTTACCCGCAGAGAGGCTGACCGCACGACGGCGAGCGACGTCCCAGGACGTCGAGAGGGGAGGTTACCCGAAAGGGTATTCCGTCAGGCCGACCACTGACGACAAGTCACATCTGCTCCGGTGGTCGGCCCAACAACGAGGTGACGTGGATACGGGTGGGTTATGGGCCCGCGCGCCGTCCTTTCATCGCCCCGGACGGACTGGACCGCGCGTGCGCTTACCCATAAAAAAAAGAAAAAAAAAAAGCTATTCACGCGCGGCATTCGTTCGAAGATTTTTCGACTCATATTCCTCTGTCACGTAAACTGTAATTCAGCATACAAAATTACATCACATATTTTAATATTAGCAAATAAATCACAAAGCTCTTGTGATAATTCAATATGGCCGACTGCCAATTTGGTAACATACCTGATTTTGCATAGATCTAATCTTTTCATTCGACAAATTTACAAAGCCACTCAACAGCCACCTTTTAAGGGAAATCTGGATCTGGCTGCGTGCCAAGCCTCAGCGGCTGCAAATCATGAATGCTTACTGTCTTTGTAAACTAGTTGTAAACATGGTCCTTTGCCCAAAAAACTCTGTAATTTTTGTCAATAAATTTGTAATTGTGATTTTAATCGTTTATATATTAGTTACTTCCATTTCGTGACCGATTATATCGCGTCCGACGTCTTGGCATAGAGATAAGAGATCATACTAGCTGATCCAGCAGACGTTGTTCCGTTGAAATAAACCGCCACCGGATCAAATTGTGAATCTAAACCATTCTCGAATCCTCTTGAGCACACACAAATTTAGTCAACATCGGTCCAGTCGTTTAGGAGGAGTTCAGTGACATATGTACTGTTATAGATATGTTTTGCACCCTTTCTCGCACAATACACACTCTTTATTGCATACTATGCATTTGTCCATCGTAAGCTATCCACTCCGTTTCTTTCACACTTCGGTTTAATCCTGACATCCACGCTAGATGGCTGTCTTAACCAAATAATTAAATTTTATTTTTTAAAATCCTTTTTTGCTCGAGGCTAATAACAGTACATACGCAAGAAATTTAAATATATAAAGATATACATAGATATATGAACTAGTTGACCCAACAGACAATAGACGCTCTCTTCTGTTCAAATGTAAAAAAATAAAATAAAGGAATTCTCCTTGATATCAATAACAGCGCCATTTACCGGGTCTAATCATTAATCTAAATGAAATCTAAACCATTCTGAAATCCACTGGAACACATAAAGAAATACATCAAAATCGGGCCAGCTGTTTAGGCGTTCAGTTACATACATACAGAGAAGAATGATGTAGGTATATACAAAGATTAAAAGACTCATAAAATCATTCTTTATATTAAACTGATTTACAAGTTAAAGAAATAAGCAGAATTAAACAATGTTATATCTAGGTCTAGGTACGAATGGTACAGGATTCGCATCAGGACTCAGGAGCAGTCTAACATTCACATTGGCCCTTCTCCATCGATTCCACATCACGTAATGATCCTTCCACAGTAGGTAGACGGTGACAGAATATCCGCAAAGTACTATCGCCATGAAGAAATCCATTGCAGTTTCAGTTATTCGGTGAGAGATTCCTGGATGTGTAGAGACTGTAATTTTTATTTATTTTTATTCTGAATCATTCATTCGTTCGGCACAGCTCATATACGTCCCACTATTGGGCTCGAACCACCTCCCCAAGGGGAGGAATATTGACCTATTAATACCACGAACGAAGGTGAATTCATCTTCTCGTGTTGCGATGTAATATGCATATTATTTCGCTTAGTCTTCTTTTAAGAGATCCACGGAAAAGAAAAAGGGAGTAGTGAATTGTAATCTTTCTTCATCATTCATCGTTTCAGCTCGTATACATCCCACTGTTGGGTTCTAGCCAGTCAATATCCCCCCTATTGTGGTCCTCCACAATAGGAGGGATATCATCATTATATAAATTGACCTTACTATATCATGCTGGTCAGACAGGTTTTTTTTTTGGGGGTGAATTACGGTTAGCGCCCTCCACTCCGTCCGGGGCGACAGAGGGGCGTAAGCACGCACACCCGTAACTCACCCGTATAGCACGTCGCCTTCGTCGTTGGGTCGACCACCGGTGCATAGTTCCTTGACTTCAGTGGTTGACCCAACGGCATACCCCAAGGGAGTATCCTCTCCCGTCGACGTCCCCTACTGGGACTCCGATCGCCGTCGCAAGGCTAACCTCTCCGCGGGTGTCCGGACTAAATCCACGGTCCTGTCACCCGAGACAGGTTGGTATAGGGTTTTATTTCGAGTTTTCCCTCTCTTGCATAGATATTATATGCGTATTATATCCCTTAGTCGTCTTTTACGACATCCGTCACCACATGGAATCATATTGTTAGATTTAATAACATATTTTCATCTCATTATTAGTCTTAGCCCACACACGTCCCACTGTTGGGCTCAGGCTTTCTCCATTTTGGCAAGGAATTTGACCTACTATGCTCCGCTGGTCAGAGGTGTTGGTATAGGGGTTTGTTTCGAAATTTTCTTCTCTTGCATCTATCTTATTTGTATACTTTTATCCCTTAGCCGTCTTTTATACGCACGGGCAAGAAAAAGGGAGTGAATTGCATTCTTACTCGGTCATCACACGGATATTTATTTTCATTCAAGATATAGAATCTACGTAAGATAAGGAAAACTCAAAATAAAACCTTATGTCGGACCGTATGATGTTACATAGACATGACGGTGAATCTTTCCAGATTAAAACTAAAATATGGACTGCAATTTCAATGTAATTAATTATAAACCACTATAATGTCGTTAGACATTACAGTTAATAAAAAACATATTGTAAAAAATAAATAAAAAGTAAAAAAAACACACACCTTCCTCTTTCCTACCGCGTGCATCGAGCTTACCAAAATTGCTGCCCTCAATCACAAAGTATTGTGTGCCAACGATGCATACGGCTAGCAGGCCCGCCGTCACGGTCGATAGAAGCCAGAATATGAGGCAGTCGGACTGTGAAATAAAGCCATGTGTATGTATTATTTGCTACAGCAAGGCATATACATCTCTTTATCCTGTATGAGTATCGGTATTTTCTTTTTAATTCCCGACGCAAAAAAGAGGGGTGTTATAAGTAGGGATGTGACAGAGGGAAAATAATCGATTTTTTGTTCGTTGTTGTCGATTATAAAATAATCGATTAATTAAAAATAAATAATTGATTTTTCTCCCAACAGGATTATGATGACTTTTTTTTTTAGGAATTGTGTTTTATTTTCTAATATAGTATGAAACAATCGTGATGACCTTTTTTTTAGGAAATCTGGCAGTGAATAATCGATTAATTTCGATCGAATTTCGAATAATAAAAAATCGATTAATAATCGATTTTTATTATTTTGATAATCGATTGTAAAAATCGATTATTAATCGATTATTTTTTTGTAATAAGCGATGATTATAAAAATCGATTATTTCTTTGTAATAAAGAATTATTATAAAAATCGATTATTTTTTCACATTCTTAGTTATAAGGCTGTCGTTGATGTCTGTCTGTTTCCAGGTTGAGAGCCCTCAGCGCTCACCCATAGTCCGCGTCAAGCTGTCAAGGCCATCTGCGGCCAACAGCTGTTATAACAAAAAAAAAAATCTGTCTGTCTGTGGGATCGTAGCTGTCAAACGGATGGGCGGATATCAATGCGGTTTTTTCATTTGAAAGCCAGTTTCCTTGCGGTGGTTCTTAGTTATATTTGTTTAATATCGGTCCGGCAGTGTAAGAGTATCAGCAGTTTGCCAATATGATGTAATGACGTATGAATACTACATTATACTCGTTAAATGACAATTGATAATTCCTGTTGAAGAGAAATTATTTTAGTTTTGTCGGGAGTTATTCAGAATTTTTATTTTATTATTATTTCTAGTTCTACGGGCCATTTACGTCATAATGTTGGGCAACAACATTCTTCACAACTGTAGACATTGCCTGCTATTTTGTTTTGGCCATACGGTTTGGGAAGGGGTTTACTCAAGTGTTACTTTTGATATAATATTGTCTACTTTTCTTTTTTTTGTGGGTGGGCTGCGGTCGGCGCGCCTCCCCACCACTCCGTCCGGGGCGACAGAGGGGCTTAAGCACGCAACTGCCGCAACCCACCCGAAAACCACGTCACCTTCGTCGTTCGGCCGACCACAGGAGCAGAGTTACTTGACATCAGTGGTCGGCCCGACGGAATACCCCCTATTGGGGTACCCTCCCATCGACCGACGTCCCCCCATCAGGAAGGACGTCGGTCTTTCCTCACGCGGTCGTCCTCTCGGCGGGTGATGGACTAATCCTCGGTCACGTCACCCGCATAATATTGTCTACCTAAGAAGATAGTCCTTAGTAATCTCTTATATTATTTTTTTTACAATTCTTCATCTTGCTCGTATCTTAAAAGACTACTAGAAGATGTAATATGCATATGACATGTATGCAAGAGAATGAAAAAATTAAATAAAAAGTTAAGATTCTGAAAACGTGTTTAAACAATTTCATAACGAGCGGTTGAATAGTTAAAGCATGCATAAGTAAAAAAATCTCAGTTTCGCATTTATTTATTTATTTTATTAGGAAGACCAACAGCTAATAAGAACATTGTAAATTGAACAAATAAAAACTAAAAGCTAATAATCGGTCTCCACGCTTATGCAGCAATACAAAAACAAGTGACCTGATTATAAAGATAATAGGCAAACAAAAGTTAACAAAAAATAAACAAAAATGGGACAGTAACATTAAACATATTTTTTAAAAAACTCCAAACTAAGCTAAAATCTAAAATCTAAATCTGTCTTATCGGTTCCACCTTTGTTACAAATAGGTCAAAGTTTAATGTTTTAGTTTGATGATTCAAATAGTTGCCCGCTCGCCACAGAAATGCATTTTGACGATAATTGGTATCCAGCCGTTTTGAAGATTACCCGGAACAAACAGACAGACAGACAAAAATTATTTAATTGCTATTTTAGGCATAGGTGTCGTGCAAATAACCGTGTGAGCATGAAAAAAACCTATTATTTTGACCGATTTCAAAAATTCTTTCACCATTGGAAAGCTATAATATCAGGGCGTAAACTAGGCTATATTTTATCCCGGTATTCCTGCGGGAACGGGAACTACGCGGGTAAAACGACTATAACCTATAACCGAAGCGAAGCGAGGGCGGGTTGCTAGTAACAAATATTGGCCGTATTATTGGCGATTGAAAATCAAAATTGAAGATAGATCACAGGAACATGGACAGTTATTGATGATATTGAGCCATAAGTGGCATTTGCTAGATTGTCGTGAAGCATAGTAATAATTCATTGCGTTACTACGAGTATGTTGTTAGGACACACACCCATATAAGTTTTTGGCTTAATGCCAACAGCACAGCGAAGCGACGCAATAATCCGATGATTTTTAATATTGTGTCTCACGCTTTCAGACAATCTCATTTGCTCTAACTTACATTGTTGCGTTGGTTTAGTTTTCAGATTATAATAAGAATAGATACATTACATAGCGAGGTAGTGAGAGTTGGACATGGTAGATATAAAACTAGAATAAACGTTCTGAAGATAAAAGTTCTGCGGATTTCATCGCGTTTTTATTTCATTATTTTTTAAAGTGAAACTTTTATTACATCGCCTCATACTTTTTCGTCCAGTTATTGCATATCGCGTGATGGTCGGATTTATTGATTTAATGCATAGTAATAATTTTTAATATTCGAAGCAAATTATTCACCATCTCATCATAATCATCTCAGCTCATACACGTCCCACTGCTGGGCTCGGGCCTCCTCTACTATGGGAGAGAAATTGACCTACTATACCACGCTGGTAGGGATGCAAACGATACATTGAAGTTTCTGAAACATGGATGTTTCAATAAATAAACATCGATGCTTGCCATCGATGTTCACTATTGTAAAACATTGATGTATCGATGTTATTTTATACGATGTTTTGAATGCCTGCATGATTTAAGATGTATGGTACTTTTGGCAGAGCCTGCATTATTATGCAGTTTAGGTACTTTGCTTCTAAATAACTAAAATAAAACCGGCCAAGTGCAAGTCGGAGTCACGCACATAGGGTTCCGTACCATTTTGTATAAAAATCGCGTTTGTTGTATGGGAGCCCCCTTAAAAAAATATTTTATTTTGTTTTTAGTATTTGTTGTTATAATAACAACAGAAATACATCATCTGTGAAAATTTCAACTGTCTAGTTATCACCGTTCTTGAGATACTGCCTGCTGACAGACGGACGTACGTACGGACGGACGGACGGACAGCGAAGTCTCCGTCTCGTTTTTACCCTTTGGGTAAGGAATCCTAAAAAGCTCATCACATCACACAAATGTTGGTGTTTAATGAAAAAAATATGCTTGATTTAACTAAAGAAAAAGCTCATCGCACAGATTTCTAAAAAACATCGATTATTCGATACATTGATGTTTTTAGGGCGATGTTTTTTGTACATCGATGTTTTTGGTTTCGATATTTGCATCCCTACACGCTGGTCAGACGTGTTGCTGTAGGGTTTTGTTTCGAGTTTTCCTTCTCTTGCATAGATTAGATTTCGTCTTTTACGACACCCACGGGGGTGGTGAATTGTATTCTTACTCCGTCCCTACACGGATCATTTAATTTACATAAAATATCTATCGGGATTTTTTATTTATACATTTTATATTTAATAATTATTACAAAACATAATTGTCAATTCACGGAATTATCATAAAGTAGCAAATTCAAAGGTCTACTTGAATCTGAGACGTTTTTGCTGAACGCTCCGATGAAATATCGCCGTAACTAACAAGGGGGTTCCCCGTCCAAAGGGTATTTGTCAAAAGTGGTGCCTAATGCCGGAACAGTGCCCGAGGGCGTGGATTCGTAGTGACATTGTTATATCGTTCAAATATTTCATCATCTTTGCTGAAACAGTAAGATTATGAAAGACTGGTTGAATATCGATTTTAAACTGCTTCAAAGTTCTTTTTACAATGAAAATAAAAACATTAAGTTCTTAGACATTTTCTTAGATAATTTTCTGAAGCTGTAGAAAGCTATAGAATACCAAAAGTGTAACTACTGTAGGACAAATATAAAATTTGCATGCCACGATTCAGATTATTAAGATTTTAAAAATAATGGAGATTAATATAATAAAATATTTTTTTGAAAAATAAGAAACCGCCTTCAATGTAGACAATGTAGATAAATTTTTAGATGTTTGCGATTTTTCCAAAGTCACTTGTCTGATTTCGATAAAATTTTCATGGGACAATTTGGGAAGCATACTCTTTCCAACAAAAAAAGAATCATCAAAGTCGGTTCATAAACGATGAAGTTATCCGCGAACAAACATAAAAAAGCATATATACGGTTGAATTGAGAAAGAAAGGGGGAATTTTTTGAAGTCGGTTAAAATTATTCTAGGCAAAAATAAAAAAAAATAAAAATGGTTGTTGCTCTTTTTTCGCGGCTTATACACAAAATTGACCAACGAAAAAGTATTAAAATGTAGTTCTATCGAAGTTGGTCAGTCTGGAAAAATGATCCTGTTATGATTGAGAAGAAGGTCCGGAGAATATTGAAGATACAATTAGAAGATTGTTAATAGTCTAGATAAAAAGACCACATCTTGTACTATTGAATAAATACTTGTATCGCGGGGGGACTTCACAAACGTACTTCAATATCATTATCTATTATCATCATCTTATCATCATCTCATATACCTATATCCCATTATGGGGTTCGAGCGTCCTCCATAATATAATACTACACCATGCTGGTCAGACATATTGCTATGGAGTCTTATTTTGAGTTTTCCTTCTCTTGCATAATATCCATGCATATTTAATCCCTTTGTCGTCTTTTACAACACACTCAGGCAAGATAGGAGTGGTGAATTGTATTCTTACTCCGTCACCACACGGAAAAACATATAATTAACGGACATAAACGATACCTGGGTAACGTTTGTGTCCGTTGAATATAGTAAGTCTGGACTCAGAGTAATCCTTTTATAAAATGTTCTGCATAGGGATTGTTCATTACCGTTCCCTACTGACCTAGGATGCGCAGTGGAAGGGAACACCAGGCCAGTGAGGGATACCAAATGGGTAATAACATTGGCTTGCGATTACGCAAGGCTATTTTAAGTTCTCCTAAATGATAGTACAAGAACAGATTTTAACACTTACGAGTAGATACCGCGGAGGTAGCTATAACGTAACCTAACTCAGCGTTCGGTCTGGCCAGACAAATAGAAACTAACTGAGGGGTTACTTAGCTTGTATCCAAAAGCGCGGTGATGACAACGGCCTCGTACACTTCAAGGACCCAGGCTTGCTACTCGTACACACAATTTAATGTTCACAAATATATACTTAACTCTAATTAACTCGCGTACATAAGCGGTACACAAAACAAAGGGTGGCGCGCAATATTACAAATACCACGATTTCACGGCTTTAGTCCACAAAAGACATAGCAATTACAAAATATGTGCGTACGCGACCGTTACTTCCAACGCAAGTCGATCCGCGAACAAAGCGAAAGTGAAAGTGAAAGTAACCAAAAGGGCGGAAACAAAACGACCCCGGGGCCGGCCGACGCGCCGGCCCCGTGCCATCCGCGCACCAAAGTGAAAGTGAAAGTAACCAAAAGGGCGGAAACAAAACGACCCCGGGGCCGGCCGACGCGCCGGCCCCGTGCCATCCGCGCACCAAAGTGAAAGTGAAAGTAACCAAAAGGGCGGAAACAAAACGACCCCGGGGCCGGCCGACGCGCCGGCCCCGTGCCATCCGCGCACCAAAGTGAAAAGTGAAAGTGGCGGCCGGCTCCGAGCCAACCGCGAACCACAAAAAACAGAACTACCCTACATGGATTTAATTATTAAACTAATATAAAAATGTTTGGTACCGAACATCTACCCGCCTCGGACAGGTCTACCTGGCCGCTAATCAATTGGTAAACGGGACAATGTTGCTACCGCTCTCTTCAGTACCGAACCGTCCACCTGAACCTCAGCAAAACGAGGCACATTATCTGCGCCATATACTAAATTTAAAATTCGGCCGCGACGCCAGCACAGTGGCGGCAAATTGGTATCTTTTATCAAAACGAGGTCACCAACTCGAGGTGGATTAGTCTTGTCAGTCCACTTAACGCGCTGCTGGAGAACATGAAGATATTCTAAGCTCCAACGCTTCCAAAAGCTTTGAGTAAGCTGTTGGACCAACTCAAACCGCGAGAGACGACTTGGTCTCACATCAACAAAGGGGTACTCAGGCAAAGCATCAAGTGGCTGACCAATCAAAAAATGACCCGGTGTGAGAACCTCCAAGTCACTCGGGTCTGAAGAGATCGGACACAACGGTCGCGAGTTCATTACGGCCTCTATCTTACAAAACACAGTTGCGAGTTCTTCAAATGTGAGTACAGACTCACCAATAACTCGTCGCAAATGTGCTTTAGCAACCTTAACTGCGGCTTCGAAAATACCACCCCAATGTGGGCATGCTGCCGGACTAAATTTCCAGGTTATACTACGACTGGTTAGTTTATTACCAATATTTGTGTGATTGCTGGCTAAAAAATCATGTACATCTTTCAAATAATTATTGGTTCCCTTAAAATTTGTGCCACAGTCCGAACGTATCAAAGAAGGCAGTCCTCTCCTTGAAACAAATCTATCAAGTGTCGCAACAAATGCCTCGGTGGAGAGGGATGACACTAATTCAAGGTGCGCCGCTTTAGTTGACAGACATATGAAGACACACAAATAGGCCTTGACTGTTTTACTGTTTCGTAGAGTTGAAGTCTTAACCAAAAAAGGACCTGCAAAGTCGGTGCCTACACCGGCGAACGGCCTCGATTCTCTGACACGATCAGAAGGGAGGTCACCCATCAAAGGTTGCATGGTACTAGCCTTCAGCCTGTAACAAGGCATGCAACGAAATACCACACTGCGAATCGTTCTTCGAGCAGACAAAATCCAAAATTCTCGCTGCAATATGGCTAATAAGGCGTTACAGCCAGCGTGAGAATTTCTAATGTGACGGTCCGTCACCAACAATTGCACAAAATGACCTTGCTTGGGTAACAATATAGGGTGCCGACTACCGTAGGGTAGACTAGAGTTTCTGAGGCGACCTCCAACACGTAAGACACCCGTGTTGTCCAAAAAGGGGCTCAACATACGCAAGGTTCCTGTTAGTTTAGCCTTACCAGCTTTCAAAATTTCAATCTCCCTTTCAAAATATGTATCCTGTACCACACGTATCCAATGGCAAAAAGCCTCCTGTCGTTCTTGTGGTGATAGAAAAGCCTCTAATTTTTTGTTCCGTAAGTGCTTACAGTTGTAATAGAAGCGCTTAATCCAAGCTGTTACACTTACTAATTTATCGAGGGAGCTATACCGATTCAATAAGACATTTGGATCGAATACGCAAGCACGCCTCTCAACAGCGAGCAGTCGCAATCCAGGCAACGGACCTACGTCCAAAACCGGCGTCAGTGGCCATTCAGACTCTGAGCGTAATAACCATTCCGGTCCCCACCAAAGGGAGTGCGTTACCAAGGCGGGGGATGTACAACCCCGAGATGCACAATCAGCTGGGTTAAGCTCACCAGGCACATGCCTCCAAATCAAGGGAGTCTCAGATTTCTGAATTTGGGAGACTCGGTTCGCTACAAATACCTCTAAGGTGTGAACTGAAGCCTTTAACCAGCACAAAACAATTTGGCTGTCAGTCCACGCGTAAGTGGTGCTAATGTTCACAGTATGACGCAACAAATTCGACACGTGATTAAGAAGACGCACAAGCAGAGTAGCGCCTGCCAATTCAAGTTTAGGGATTGTCAAAGCAGTCCGTAGGGGTGCCACCTTGCTCTTCGCCATGACCAGTGAGATCTTCACTTGGCTGTCAGAACCCACCGTACGCAAATATACACAAGTGGCGTAACCCCGTTCAGAGGCGTCCGAGAAACCATGCAGAGTTGCCTGGTACTTTCCTGGAGGAAGCATAGAACGAGGGATCGATACCTCATTGATCGCAGGAAGTGAGGATACAAATTTGGTCCAGTCTTCCATCAAAGCTCCCCGAAGAGGTTCGTCCCAGCCTAGTCCTGCCATCCAAAGCCTTTGTAAAAAGCATTTAGCCCAAAATATGACGGGACATATCCAACCATTTGGATCAAATGTTCTTGCAACCGTGGAAAGCACCAAACGCTTAGTCCAAATGCGCGGCAACTCTAAGTCAACATTGTAAGTGAATATGTCTGGGGCTGGTTTATACTGAATGCCGAGAACAGTCATCATAGCCGGGTTCTCGATATTCTCGAACAAATGCGGATCTTGCTGATGTTCATCCGGAAGTCCCTTCAAAAGCGCAGGTGAGTTGGATATCCACTTCCGTAACTCATAGCCCGCGGTGGCTAAGATGCCTATCAATTCATCCCGTAGAAGGATGGCCTCTTTCTCAGAGGGTCCACCAGTACAAATGTCATCGACATACAAATCCTCTTTCAAAATCGCGGCTGCGCGAGGAAACTTTAAGCGCTCCAGGTCCGCGAGCTCCCACAGAGACCGTATAGCCAAATAGGGGCTTGACTTTAACCCGTACGTGTTTGTATTGAGCTCATAAACAACCATGGGATCCTGGGGGCTTTCACGCCATAGAATCAACTGATACCGACGGTCATCCGGGTGAATAATCGTCTGTCTGAACATCATCCTTATGTCAGCCACAAATACAACCTGATGTCGACGAAACCGAGTGATGACGTCACAGAGATCCTTGATCAATTTAGGACCAGCATACAAACAATTGTTCAACGATACACGCGTTGAAGTTTGCGCAGAACCATCGAATACTGTACGCAATTTGCCATTTGATGCCTTAATTACAGCATGATGCGGTAGAAAGAAGTGATCCACTGTTTGCCAATCTAATTTCGACACAGACATGTGTCCCAACTCCTCATATTCACGCATAAAATCAATGTATTTCTCCTTTAGGAGAGCATCTCGAGCCATTCGGCGCTCCATAGCCAATAGTCGTTTCTCAGCAGCAGGCCGCGAGGTGCCAAGTGGTGGCCGTACGGCGAGAAACGGCAATCGAGTCATAATCTGACCAGTACGTAGGCGACTCGTATTGTTTTGGTAAAACAATTCGCACTCCTCATGCTCCGGATCAGTGCGCGGAGCCTGTGGTGGTTCTTCCACTTCCCAAAACCTCTGAACCGCATCAGAGAGAGCAGAGCCTACCATCAAGCCAATGTCAAGACGGGTATCCGTGAGGACCGGTCCCATCAGTGCAGAGCCAAATATGGTCGGGATGGCTACCATGCCTCCTGGTTGCATGACCTGAATGCTACCCAAGAATATGTTTCCCAGAACATCGGCGCCTAGCAACAAATCGACCGATCCAGGTATACCAAATTTGGGGTCTGCCAAGTTCAAACCCGACGCTAAACCAATAGCATACGGAGACAACTGCTTCTCCGGATGGGTGCCCAAAATATTGTTCATAACAATGGCTGAACACTCAAACAATGGGCTTGACGAGTTTATAGGAGAGAACGCACATAATACTTGGCCTTCAACATTGGCCACAACTGCGTTGCCAACACCTCTAGTGACATGAGGAAAATCACGCATACTTAGGCGTACCTGCCCCACCAACCAAGAAGACGCTATACACCCCTGAGAGCCTGTGTCCAGAATTGCCCGGACCACAACAGAGGCACCTGTCCGTCCCCAGACCCTTACAGAAGCAGTGGGTAGGAGTACGGTTTCAAACGGGGGTGGTGCATGACGGGGGGAGGCGCCGTGTTCCTAATGTCGTCTAGGCAGCGGGTGATTCTCATGTTCACGGGGAGCGTCATCAAAGGTAGGTACCCGCCCGTGACGATACGGGCGCGAATCGTGGTTATCACTCTTGCCACGGGCTTCCGATGACGGCGAGCATTGACCTTGTGGGCGCCTCGCTGCGGCAGAATCTACGACGCGCGGGGGTGAGCGACTAGGTCTCGGACTGCGGTTTTCATACCGGTGCCTTCGCTCATAACTACCCGTAGGTGAGCCTTGACGTTCATGTTCACGACCAATCCCATTATTATTCGCACAAAGAAGTTTCAAATGCTGGCCTCCGCAGTATGTACATGGGCGAGGATTAGGGCAATCGCGCTGGAAATGGTTTCCCAAGCAAGAAAAGCACCAACCTCGAGCCTTAGCCAAACGCCTACGCGAGGCCACGTGCAGCGCAGTAAAATCTGAGCAACTGGCAACTTTATGACTCGGGGACTTGCAATAGGTGCACTCAGGTCGCGACTGTACAGCAGCAAAACGTGGTGGGTGACGAACCTCTGGCCTTCTAAAGGCGTGATTGCGGGTCGGAGCCGATGACCGCGGCAACTGTTGACCAAATGACCTGTCAACGACCGTCATGTCTACCATCCTACACTCGTCTTCCAAAAACTTCTTAAGGTCATCAAAAGCAGGCAAGTGAGTTGCATCATCACCTCCATATTTTTGCTCGAAACGAGCCCTAAGTTCCGCAGGAAGCTTTTTCAAAACAATATGCACCAGCATATATGACCAAGTGCTCACCGGAAGGTCTAACCTTTCCAGTGCGTTGATCGCAATCATCAATGGGTTCAATAAGTCGGACCTTAAAGCCGAGACCCTAGATACCACTGGCAGACCCAAGAGCTGACCAATGTGTGTATCTGCCAGGCAACGCTTATTTTGGTAACGCTTTATGAGAAGGTTACGTGCCACTAGGTAGTTTCCATCATTGATCTCCAGGTGCTGAACTAAACCTCTCGCCTCACCTTCCAACACGGAGAACAGGTAGGCCAATTTTTGAGCGGAACCTAAGTCAGAACGCGCGTGGACTAAGCTCTCAAACAAGTTTATGAAACCTAGCCATTGGTCCAAACGACCATCAAAACGCGGCAGGTCCAAAGTGGGCAGTTTACTCAATAAGCCCGACGTAGAAGGTTTCACATCCCTAGACGCGGGAGACTCACCCCTTTTCGGCGCGGAAATTTCCCTAGCACGCTGTGAGATTCGATCTGCATAATCCATGATCTGGTCATAATCCGCGTGTACCAAGTCACGATACGTTTGTGGGTAATCTTCATCAGAAATATCTAAAATTTTTGTGTTGAAGTTACGGTACACATCATCAACAAATTGTAAGCGCGTATCCAATTTGCTGTACCTATCCAGGAGAGACTCATTTCGATCAGACCTATCAACCAAGGCGGTTGCAGTCGAGAACCATCTCAACTCAGAGCGCAGCTTACCTGCCGAGTCCTTAGCGCTAGCAAAAGCAGCCATAATAATCGAATAAAATAATTAAATTCCAACAACAAAAAAAAATATATATATAATCAACTAAATAAATCAACCAATTGAAACAACAATCAAAAAATACAAATTACAAAATTGAACAACAATTAAATTATTGCGCAAAGGGAAACGTTAATATTTGTCTGTATAAGTACCATAAACAAACGCAAAATAATATTAAACTAATTGTCTATACAGTTCAATTCATTCGTTCATTCAATCACGAGACTGCACTACTCTGTGGCACAATGTACTACGCAAATTATTTTATTACTCTGTGGCACATTAAGTAAACAATGATATTCAAAATTTCAAATGTTGCAGTGAACTTATTTATATGATATTTTTAATAACTAATAACAATAAGTACACAAATGATCAATCACACAAATATTTAATGTGTATCTTTATACACCAGACTATTTATTAAACTGGGCCGTAATACGTAAAATTCAAGTAATTATATATATCGATTTATTTTTCAACACGGGCACTTGTAGATGTCAATACCAAACAAAACTACCAGATTCACTAGAACCACGCTCTGCTACCAGAAAGTATGTTCATTACCGTTCCCTACTGACCTAGGATGCGCAGTGGAAGGGAACACCAGGCCAGTGAGGGATACCAAATGGGTAATAACATTGGCTTGCGATTACGCAAGGCTATTTTAAGTTCTCCTAAATGATAGTACAAGAACAGATTTTAACACTTACGAGTAGATACCGCGGAGGTAGCTATAACGTAACCTAACTCAGCGTTCGGTCTGGCCAGACAAATAGAAACTAACTGAGGGGTTACTTAGCTTGTATCCAAAAGCGCGGTGATGACAACGGCCTCGTACACTTCAAGGACCCAGGCTTGCTACTCGTACACACAATTTAATGTTCACAAATATATACTTAACTCTAATTAACTCGCGTACATAAGCGGTACACAAAACAAAGGGTGGCGCGCAATATTACAAATACCACGATTTCACGGCTTTAGTCCACAAAAGACATAGCAATTACAAAATATGTGCGTACGCGACCGTTACTTCCAACGCAAGTCGATCCGCGAACAAAGCGAAAGTGAAAGTGAAAGTAACCAAAAGGGCGGAAACAAAACGACCCCGGGGCCGGCCGACGCGCCGGCCCCGTGCCATCCGCGCACCAAAGTGAAAGTGAAAGTAACCAAAAGGGCGGAAACAAAACGACCCCGGGGCCGGCCGACGCGCCGGCCCCGTGCCATCCGCGCACCAAAGTGAAAGTGAAAGTAACCAAAAGGGCGGAAACAAAACGACCCCGGGGCCGGCCGACGCGCCGGCCCCGTGCCATCCGCGCACCAAAGTGAAAAGTGAAAGTGGCGGCCGGCTCCGAGCCAACCGCGAACCACAAAAAACAGAACTACCCTACATGGATTTAATTATTAAACTAATATAAAAATGTTTGGTACCGAACAGGGATCGAGCCTATAATACTCAGCATAGAAAATCGCTACATAGGCCATCCTACCGTTTGTGTAATGTCATCAGAAGTCGACACTTTTTTCGTTTTTTTAAAGTCAATATCCCGCATTAAGGTAATAATTCTTGTATCGCGGCAGACTTTACAAATGTACAATTAACGGACGCAAATTACATCTAGACTCGGAACAACAATTTGTGAATCGCACAAAATGTTGTCCTGCCTGGGTAGCGAAACTACGACACTCGCACCGTAGCTCGCCATCTTCACCGCTGCGCCATCTGTGCAGTCGAGTTAGATCTGTGCTATCAAATATATGTAATCAAATCTCTAAGAGATTCTTCATTTCATATATTTTTTGTTGACATACGTTGGAATTATCTACGTTGAAGATCAACAGGCATCCCCATTTACAATGCGTGAAAACTGAATATGAAACTTTTATCGACACATTCATAAATATATTTTTTGATGGGAGCACAACAAAGCAAAACCGACTCGACGTTAACGCAATTCAATAAGTGACAGCGTCGACAGAAATCCAATATCTGCGTGTCTTGTCACGTCAAGTCGCGTCAAGCTTCCTTTAAAGCGTGTATCCGAAATTTGCGACTGAAATGATGCGACTTTTATCTGCGAATAACCTTTTCTAGTCTTATTATTATTATAATTGTCCGTGTGGTGACGGAATAAGAATACAATTCGCCACTCCGGCAAGATAGCCCGTGGATGTCGTGAAAGACGACTAATACACATAATAAACATATAACATCTATGCCAGAAAAAGAAAACTCTCGGTAAGCTAGCCCATGGACGTCATAAAAAACGACTAAAGGAAATTAATAAAAAATTAATAATTAATTAAAAAAAGAATAATTATAACATCTATGCAAGAGAAGAAAAACTCTCGGTAAGAGAGTCTGTAGATGTCGTAAAAGACGACTAAGGGATACAATAATTATATATTAAAAACATCGATATCGCTGTTTCGAACATATTTTATTGGAATTATATAATCGTTTCATTTTTAAGGCTTAATTATTTTAGTTTTAAGGTTAATTGGTATATTTGAGCATTTTTATATAAACTACATTACTTTTCTATTACGTATATATTAAGTTTAAAGGAAACATGTTTTACGCTTACTGCAATCTTGGTATTTACAAGAGTTTGCAAACTTCAATGATAATAATTTACAAAACATATGACAACAGCTGTTTAAATAATATATTAGGCTTCTTATTGTCTACGTACGTATTGTTTTAAATATGATTAACTTAAAATTACAATTAAAAAAAAAAACCTGTCTTAATAAGCATATAAAATCTATACGTGAGAAGGACAAAATTCTCGGCAAGATAGGCCATGGATGTCGTAAAAGACGACTAAGCAATATAATAAGCATATAACATCTACACAAGAGAAGGAAACCTCTAGAAGAATACTACGCTAAACAGAATTGGGTCAATTTTTTTTTAAAAGACTAGACTCTGTACTAAGTAAATAATCTTTGAATTGCAGGAGTGTTTTCAAACATGTAACACACAAATTACATCCAGACTCAGAACAACAATTTGTAGATCGCACAGTGTTGATCTACGTGGGATTCGAACCCCTGACACTGGCACTGTAGGTTGATATCTTAACCACTACGCCATCTGTGCAGTCGAATTTGTACTAAGTACGGTCATCGAAGATGGAAAATTTAACAAAAAAGGGTCAAGTAGTTGGCTCGACCCTTTTCCTTGATAGGAGTGAAGTTGACCTAGTATACCACGCTGGTCAAACGGGTTGCTATAGGATTTTATTTGAGATTTTCCTTCTCTTGCATAGATATTATATGCGTGTTATATCCCTTAGTCGTCTTTTAAGAAAGCCACGGGCAATATAGGGGGTGATGAATAGTATTCTTACTCCGTCACCACACGGAAATATT
Organism: Lymantria dispar; assembly: GCA_032191425.1. NCBI lineage: Eukaryota > Metazoa > Arthropoda > Insecta > Lepidoptera > Erebidae > Lymantria > Lymantria dispar. Next base: position 13,974,737 of record CM063465.1, on the reverse strand, counting down.
ATATGATATTATTATTTAATAGCGATAAATAGTAGTGCAGTAGTGTCTATAAGCTAAGTAACTATGGTCATTAAGCGCTCCACACTATCGCTGTAATCATAGCAACTGCATAGATAATGAAAGTTGTGTTTGATGTAATATGGATATTGCTCATTTCGATATTATTACTAATGGTTCTGGATATTGTAGGTGTTTAAAAAATATATATTACGGTTTCAAAATGGAGGAAGGGAAATGCAGCACTTGCCCACGCTTAATCGATATATCGGACACTTCAAGGAAGGAATTGCGGGATAGGACCAAAGTGGAGTGGGAAATCAGGAAATGTTCCTACTCCTATATGATGATGTGTCTCTCAGAACTCAACTTGTAATTCTCAGCAGAACTTTGAATTTAGATTTGAGACGTGTTTTATCTCTGCACCCTGCGACTGATGCCGCCCTAGCCGAGGCCGCGGGTGACCGGATCGGGGATTTTAGTCCGTCGCCCGCAGAGACGCTGACCGCGCGACGGTGACTGACGTTCCGGGACAGGGCCGCCGAGGGGTGAGGGTACCCGAAAGGGTATTCCGACGGGCCGACCACTGAAGATATGGAACTCGGCACTGGTGGTCGGCCCAACGGCGAAGGCGACGTGCTATGGATGGGTTACGGGGCCGCGCGTCGCCTCTCTGTCGCCCCGGACGGAGCCAGGCAGCGGGTGCGCTGACCGTAACACACCCACGAAAAAAGTAGCCTCTTCTCACGACGTCCCCCGGTCCGATTACTCGCAGCCTCGCCTATCCTGGTCGGCGCTAAAGAGTGGTTCTATCAGGAAAATTGAGTAATATGGAGTCCCATAATATGACTTGTATACAACGATAAACTTGTTAAAATTAATAAATAGGCAAAATCTGTGCATATTAGAAATTGGCTTATAAAGTCCTTTTAGGACACTTACAATTTAATAATTAATGACCTTCCGTGTGGTGACGGAATAAGAATACATTTTACCACACCTTTTCTTGCCCGTGGGTGTCGCAAAAGATTACTAATTGGTATAATATGCATGTAACATCTATGCAAGAGAGGGAAAATTCGAAATAAAACCCTATAACAAAACGTCTGACCAGCGTGGTATAGTAGAATCAATATCTTTCATAACATGGCGGAGGCTCGTGCCCAGCAGTAGGTCATATTGGAGCTGAGATAATGAGAGCTCATTCGAATGCATCATCTAAAATAAATTGTTGTTCCATCCATCCATCAGCCTACAGACGTCCACTACTGGACATTGGCCTCCTCACGAGAATGCCACTCGGAACGGTCTTGCGCCACTTGCATCCAACGGTTCCCTGCGACTTTGAAAATGTCGTCAGTCCACCTAGCACGGGGTCGTCCTACGCTGTGTCGTCCGATTCGTGGTCGTTACTCAAGAACCTTTCTTTCCCAACGGTTGTCGGTTGGACGAGCGATGTGGCTAGCCCATTGCCGTTTCAACGTGCTAATTCTGCAGGCTATGTCAGTTACACCCGTTCTTCTACGGATTGCCGTGTTCTGGATTTTATCAAGTAAAGAATTACCAAGCATAGCCCTCTCTATAGCACGTTGAGCGACTTTCAGCCTTTTGTTTTGTTAATTACTTACAAATGCAATCACTTTAAATGCGACAAGTCGCACCATTGGGTTGTGCTATTAAAGTTATCATGCGGTCAAAGGATGCGTATGAAATATTGTTGCTTTCGAAATACATGAGGTCATACGACAGCGGTTGACTTTGAAACATGTCAGACGTTCTAAAATTAATATTACGAAGATTGGGTATTGTCGATGCCGAAGTTATTAATCAAACTCAGTAAAATCAGCAGTTTTAACTCAGCAGATTTTTTTATTATTGATGGTGGCAAATGAGCAAACAGCACAACGGATGGTAGTAATACCATTTTTTTTGGGTTGGGCTATGGTCAGCCTCCGCCGTTCAGGTTCGGTACGGGACGACAGAGGGGCGGCGCGCGGTCCCATAACCCACTGTAGCACGTTACCTTCGTCGTTGGGCCGACCACCGGTACCGAGTTCCTTGTCCTCCGTGGGCGGCCCGACGGAATACCCTGAGGGGTACCCTCTCCTCTCGACATCCCCTTCTTGGGACGTCGGATCCGTGGTTGTTCTAAAATGACCGAAAGATACGATGTGCCCATAACATCTAAACAAGTGAAGAAAAATTTGAAATTAAACCAATCAACTCATCCGACCAGCGTGGTATAGTAGTTCAATTTCCCTTTTACTGTTCGAGACCAGCAGTAGGATGGATTAATCCCCGGTCCGGTCACCCGCGGTAAGTAATACTCTTAGTTATGGACCTTTGCTAGGCCGCTGCTTACCATGAAGTTTAAGGGAGTGTGTATGCATGCAATGAGGTTCGATGATACCAAACACATCATCAAAATCTATTACGTGAACACCTTCAGAAAGTTGAGTTTCCGATTCTATCAATAACCGAAAGAAGTGAAGCAAATTACTACTACTCAAATGTCGTTGTCTGTGAGAGTGTGGTACTACCTCGGATGGACCGGCCTGCGGCTGTACAGGTAAAACTGTCGACAGCGTGGTCCTGCCGCTAGACAAATAAAATTGAAGTGTAATGTAAAATAAAAATAAAATAAAAAAAAATTGTTAAGTGGTAGGACCACACTGTCGACAGTTATCTGTCTACAGCCGCGGGCCGGTCGGTTCGGGGTAGTACCACGCTCTCGCAGAAAATCGACGTCTGAGCATTTTGTTACTGCTCTTCGTTCGGTGAGCGAGAGAGCCGGAAGCCCAACTTTCTGAGGGTGTTCGCGTGTGGAGTGTTTTGGTGGTGCCTTTGGTATCACCGAGCCTCAATGCACGCATTCACACTCCCTCCACTTTCTTCGCGGTAGGCAGCGGCTTTGTAAAGGTCCATGGGCGGCAGCAGCACTTACCATCAGGTGTACTGTTTGCTCGTTTGCCACTGCTTGCAATAAAAAAAAATAGTAGGTTTTTTCATGCTCACACTAATTGCACTTAGGGTTACGGCAACTCCTACAGAGGTTAAAACATTGGCACTAGTAGCCGATACGGTAGTTTATGGGGTCGTACACCGCCCTTCTGTTACTCCGGACGGATTGGGCGATGTATGTCCAGACTATAGACTACCAAAAAAGGGGTTCAGAGAAACAATTTGTGGATGTGAATTGTCCTAAGTGGGAATCGCACCCGCGACAATTGGCACGTTAGGTCAATATCTTAATCACTACACTATCTATGACACATAATTCTTATCTATGTACAGATTAAACCAACCAACGTCGAAATTCATTTGTAAATAAAACTTATTTAAGGATTTTATTGGGTTTGTATTTGATTGTTGATTATCCCGATGTTTCGAACATGGACGGTTGGGCAATTAAAAATCAAATACATACGCGATAAAATCGTTAAAGTAGTTTTATTTAATAGGGGGTATTCCGTCGAGTCGACCACTGTCGTCAAGTCACCCTGCTCCTGTGGTCGGCCAACGACGAAGGCGACGTGCATCGCGGGTGGGTTGCGGGTGTGCGTGCTTACGCCCCTCTGTCGCCCCGGACGGAGTGGTGCGAGGAGCGCGCCGACCGCAACCCACCTAAAAAAAAAAAGGTAGTTTTATTTACAACTAGCAATCTGCCCTCGCTTCGGTTTCAGTCGCCTTACCCGCGTAGTTCCGGTTCCCATGGGAATATCGGGATAAAATATAGCGTATGTTACTCCCTGATATTATAGCTTTCCATTGGTGAAAGAATATTTGAAATCGGTTCGGTGGTTTATGCGTGAAAGCGTAACAAACAAATTTACTTTCGCATTTATAATATTAGTACGGCTGTGTAATACTCGCGTAAACATTAGAAATGATTACGAAATCAGTGTTATATAAAAGTAATACTTGTATTTGTTTACAACCCTTCGTAATCAACAAAAGTGTTGACCTTATAGGCAATGTTATTCGTTTGTGTAAACATACCAAAATGTAAACAAAATATTATAGAGGATTCTCCTTGAAGTAATGCACTTGGAATACTATAATTATAACGTTTATATGATGATTTATATGATCGTTTGTTTGTAGAATAAATAATATTATCTATACCAATAAATAAAATTGGAGTGTCTGTTTGTAATGTGAAAATAATAGGCTCTTTTCATACTCGCACGGTTATTTGCACTTGTATAGTGCCTAAAATACACTTTATATTTTTTTGTCTGTCTGTTTGTTCCGGGTAATCTTCAAAACGGCTGGACCGATTTCAAAACTTCTTTCACCAATCGAATAATATCAGGGAGTAACCTAGGCTATATTTTATCCCGGTATTCCCACGGGAACGGGAACTACGCATGTAAGACGACTGAAACCGAAGCGAAGCGAGGGCAGGTTGCTAGTTATATAAATATAAATAAAATTCTCTATGTGGTGTAAAATTCAAAATTCAAAATTCTCTACGCGTCGTGTAGTGATCACCGCCTGATCGTGTACGAATTTAAACCGAGACTGATACAAGATCCTCCCAGTCAGAGTTACAATTATAGATATAAAAGTAAGGGAGCAAACTGGGAATTCTTTAGTTCGTTATTTTCCTCGTGTACTGGGCATTTCACTCGCGAAGAATTAAACGCGGAAGAAAGCGCTGAGATAATGTCACACTCTATGATATACTGTGCTGACATAGCCCTGGGCTGCATATCTATTCCTAACACCAGAAGGTGGTGGAACAATAAACTGGTAACAATAAAACACGACTGGTGGAACAATAAACTGGCCGAACTTCGCAGACGCTTTCGAAGAGCACGTAAAAAATTTAACAAACTTAAAAAGTCATGTGTAACGGGAGTAACCTTTGATAAGTCCTCACTTGCACTCAGAACTGCAAGGTCTTACTACTAGATTGCGGTAGAAAGGTCTAAAGATGCGTTATTAAACAGGGTAGTAGAAAAACTGGAAAATGAAGGCCCGTGGTCTCCATTATATCACGAATTTAAAGCCAATCGATCAGTTGACCTAGCTTATATACAAAATATCAAAATAGATAATAAACACACCACGGGTGTAGAGGAGACCACAGAAGCTCTAATAAATACTTTAATACCGGACGATAACGTAACAGCTGATAGCGAACATCATACGCAAATAAGAGCGTGGGCCACTTTGCCACCTCTATCTCCTATGTCTGACCTTCCCTCTCTAACTGAACTTTTAAATACCGTAAAAGCCCTTCCTCTAAACAAAGCAGCCGGTGAAGATAAAATCTCTAATAAAATGATTAAAGAAGCTTGTCGAACGTCAGCCGACTCAATGTTACTAGTTTTCAATCGTTGTATAGCGAAAGGCATCTTTCCTCGGCTATGGCGTCGCGGGTTTATACGTATAATACCGAAACACGGTGATAAGCCACCAGACGACCCGAAGTCATATCGACCAATTACTCTACTGCCGTCACTAGGAAAACTCTTAGAACGTCTGATTGTTCCCCGTTTGTTACCGGGTGGCCCCACATTCAATCGTAGTCAGTTTGGATTTACCCCGGGGAAATCGACTGTCGACGCGGTCATTGCCGTTGGAAAAATTGTTTCCCTATCAGATTTTAAATATATACTAGGTATTTTTCTAGATATCTCAGGTGCTTTTGATAACGCATGGTGGCCGATGCTACTTCTTAAACTGAAGGCTCGTGGATGCTTTAGGAACATCTACCAACTCGTACAGTCATACTTTCTACAAGGTTCAACCACACTGAAACTCGGTCACCATGCCGTGTCTAAATCACTGACGTTGGGCTGTCCTCAAGGATCAGTGTTAAGCCCATACTTGTGGAATCTAGGGTTTGATGACCTTCTTGAGCTACCTCTACCGCAAAATTGCTCATTGATTGGCTATGCTGACGACGGTCTCCTACTTATACAGTCAAACACTAGAGACGGACTGGAGAAATTGGTGGATATATGTCTCAACTCAATACAAAAATGGGGCATACAAAATCGACTTACTTTCGCCCCCCACAAAACGTATCATCTTTTACTGAAAGGTAATATACAGTCGAGCCCCCGTATAAAATTTAACAACACTGTAGTTAAAAAGAAGGAGTCAGTGTGTTACCTCGGCCTGGTTCTAGAGAAAAATTTTTCATTCATTGAACATATTAAAACTGTAGGTGAAAAAGCCAAGCGAAATTTCTATGCGCTTACCAGAATTTCAACTTCCACCTGGGGCCTTCGTTTTAACACACTTAAAATTATATATACAGCCACATATCTGGGCTGTATCTGTTATGGTGCACCAGCCTGGGCTGATCGTACTACCATAGGCGCGGCTCGGCGTAAGTTACTGCAGAGTCAACGATTAGCGCTAATATTTCTGTGTAAGGCATACCGAACAGTTAGCACCGAAGCCTTACCAGTACTTGCAGGTGTACTTCCGGTCGACTTAGAGATACAAAAACGTGCGTCCATGTATTATTCCACTAGGGAAAACATGACTAACAATTTTCTTTTACCACGCGATCGTAATAAAATTACTAGACTTTTTGCACCGCAATCCGTCGTTAACGATAAGCTCCTGACCGAATGGCAGGCAAGATGGGATTCGTCAACAAAAGGTCGTCATCTATATCTATTCTTTCCATCTGTTCGTGAACGTTTGGAGAGAACTTGGCTAGAAATTGACCACTATGTAGCCCAATTCCTCACAGGCCATGGGAATTTTAGAAGTAAATTATTCTATTTTACACTAGTAGATTCACCATTTTGTCAATGTTCGACCTCAAACTCCAATTTTGAACAAACAGCTCATCACATCCTTTGGGAGTGCATTCTCTGGCGCAACGAGCGGAACGTCATGTTAGATAATATGCATGTCACGTCTGGGGTAGTATACTATTCGGATCTTGTAGCAACTCGAGAAAATTTCCGTGCGTTTAGGCGCTTTTGCCATACCTATTACTGTAATCAAACCTAAAGCTCACAAATAGGTCCATTAAGCTTTGTCCAATCCGTGGTGCTGTACCGCTGCGTTTCACGTAGTTGTACAAACTCTTATTTACTGGCTTATCAGCCAACTCTGCTTCATGTCTCCCGCTTTGCATAGGAGGGAAGTGGAATCTTTCCAACTCCTTCTGTTTTCTTTTCTAATTAAATTTGTTGCGGGTCCCAAGACAATTAAAAGCGATTCCCGGGACTTCCTGAGGGTCAAACCTCAGTGTCTTATACGGAGACCATTGTGGATCCTGGCTTACAGGAGTTACAGTGGTGGGAATGTGTGGTGGAATTAGTCCGAAAAAAAAAAAAAAAAGATGTGGTGCCGTAATAAGAATACAATTCACAATTTTTATCTTGCCCGTGAACGTCGTAAAAGACGACTAAAGGATATAATAAGCATATAACATCTATGCAAGAGGAGGAAAACCAAAAACGAAACCCTATACCAACTTGTCTGATCAGCATGGTATAGTAAGGTCCATTTCCCTCATATTGTGAAGGATGCTCGAGCCCAGCAGTGAGATGTTTACGAGTCGAGATGATGATGATGAATTAAAAATAAAACGTATGTGACAGGCTTAGAATAATAACGTATAGAAGGTAAGTTCGCTCACAAAAAGTGAAGCATTTCAATTGGAGCCTAATGGAGCTTACGCCGGCACCGTTCCGTAATGTACAAGTCATTGTACTGCACGTACGTACGTAACTCTTAAAAAATAAATAGGTAATTATGACGGTTTGTGCATTCAAATGGTGTCATAACACATTTGAAAAACTTAAAAAGGTTTTTAACATTACTTTCAAAAGTATTTCGACGATTTTTGTTAATAAAAACAAAATTTGATTTCATAATTTGTATGGTGGTGTGCGTGTGTACGTGTGTAATCGTCTGCGCGCCATTAGTATTTTGAGATTCATGTTTCGAACGTTCGAAGTACTGATACTATCCTTCTATACGTTATTATTCTAAGGTGACAGGATTACACTGTTCGCAGTCTTCTGTCTACAGCCACACTCTCGCAGAAAATCGAAGTCGCAGTACTTTGATACTGCACTTCGTTCGATGAGCGAGAGAGCCGGATACTCATCTTTCTGTGTGTTTGCGTGTAATGGGTTTTAGTATAACCAAATCTCATTGCACTCATTCACACTCCCTTCAGTTTCTTCACGGTAGGCAGCGGACTAGCGAAGGTTCATGAGCAGTAGAATCATTTACCATGAGGTGTTATTTGCTCGTTTGGCTCCAACAGTAATAAGAAAAACGAGCCCTCGTTCAGGACGCCTGGCATATGTGAAACATTGAAATTAATTTGTATAAATATATATGCATAAAAGAATAGATTACGACAAGAACTAATAGTGTATACAGTGGTTCTCAAACTTTTTAAATGATGGAACCCTTTTGGGAAGCAAAATATTTGATGGAACCCTACAATAAAACAATTATTTTTATAAGTGTATTCTATATTAATCAGCATAATAAAAGTACAATGTATCAGTTACTAATTATTATTTACTTCACCACTTGGTAAGGACAATAATAGAAAACATTAAAAAAGAAAAAATCTAACTAGTGGGAGGTATGAAACTGTTTTTTATTTTTCATCAATTGCTTGATATCAGGTTTGATGGAAGAAAGTTGGAGTCTCATATCAGCTTCGGCGTCCAGTCTATTGCGATATTTTGTTTTCGTGGCTGCGTAGGTAGAGAATCCTGTTTCGCACAAATATGTAGTTGGGAACGGGAGAAGAATATCTAGAGCCATTTGGCCAAGCATTGCATATTCATCTTGGATTCTGCACCAAAAATCATTAAGAGGCGTCGTTTTGAACAATGACTCCATACTTGTGTCTGATGACATTTCTAAAAGAGATTCATAATCTCATTTGACATGTTTTCAGGCTTTTCCAAGTTGGGTAAAAAAGGATTATGAATCCAGGAGTTCACTTTAATTTTTGTATTGTGTTCTTCGGGAAAATACTTTTCAAAAGATGCGCGCATCGAACTGAGATATTGGACCAATTCTTCAAACACATTATCTTCAAACATTTCTGAGTCGTTTTCGCTAACAAACTCACTGAGTAACGTAAAACTTTCTATTTCTTTCTTACCAATGCAAATGATCCAAAAATCTAATTTTCTTTTAAAAGCAGTTATTTTATTATAGGCCTGAAACACTCTTGTCTGTTTACCTTGCAACGATAAATTTAATTCGTTAAGTTTTTGAAAGATATCCGCCATAAAAGACAATCGGAACAACCAAGTTTTATCATACAAACGGTCCTTCAAATTAAAAGAAGTATCTGCTGAAAGAAACATTTGTAACTCGGCTCTAAGTTCAAATAGCCTTGTTAAAGTTTTTCCCCGAGACAGCCATCGCACTTCTGTATGGAGCAGCAGTGTTTTATGTTTGCTGCCATAATCTTCACACAATAATGAGAACAATCGGGATTGTAGTGGTCGTGATTTGATAAAATTAATTATTTTTACCGCTTCATCCATAACTAATTTTAGATTAGACGGCATTTGCTTCATCGCAAGTGCTTCTCTATGCAGAATACAATGACTGGAACTACAATTAGGCGCTTTATTTTTCATTCGTGACACTGCTCCTGCTGTTTTACCTGTCATCGCCTTGGCCCCATCTGTACAAATGTCAATGCAATTGTTCCAACTGAGATTATCTTCTTCAAAAAATATATTTATTTTATTAAAAATTTCTTCCCCGGTAGTGTTTGTAAGCAGCGATGAACACATAAGCATGTCTTCTTCAAAAGAACTTTTATATGGATATCTCACAATAACCAGCAGGATAGCCAAACCAGCGACATCAGTCGACTCGTCCATTTGCAAAGCGAATCGTGTATTTTGTAGACGTGTAACTAGTTCTTGTTTGACGTAGCTTGCCAGATCATGGATTCGTCGTGAAACAGTATCGTTTGATAGCGGAACAGTAGAAAGATGCTTTGCAGATTTTTCATCAAGCATACATTTTGTTATGTCTAATAGACATGGTTTTATTAATTTCTCAGCGATAGTGTGCGCTTCACCTGCTTGTGCAATGCGATAGCTAACTAAGTATGATGCCTCCGTGGCCTTTTCGTTGGTAGTTTGTGTTACATGCATCATATTTTTTTGACTTTCTAATAACTGATCTTTTTTGCGAACAAAAAATTCTTTATTCTTGTCTTTAGTCTCGGGGTGTACGGTTTCTAAATGTCGACGCAATTTGGCAGGTGCCATGGAACTATTAGGAAGCAGTTTACTACAGAGCATGCAGAGAGGTGAGCCGTTGGAATCAACAAATCCGAAACTGATATAAGATTCATCATACTTCCTTTTTTTCGTCTTTGAAACCGTCGAGCTTGACGTCGTGGCACTCGTGGCATCATCTTCTGGATCGGTGATTGCTAAATTCTCCGCGCGCATTGCTTTTGAACATTCAGCGTCATTAGAAGATGTTGTTGGAACACGTTTAACACCTTTAAGCCAACGTTCCATTCTTCTTTATTTATAATGTTACAAGTCAGGATAGTGGGGTTTAAATAATGCACAATCGTTACTGCGTATAAGAGACTAAATTTAGAACCTACAGGGAAGAAATGTATAAAACTGAGACAACAGAATACAGCAGGCAGTAAAACAATGAACACTAGTTTCTCGCTAGCGAGCTTGTAAGTAGGTAGTAACTTATCGCTCCGAACGCTAATCATCAACTGACGACGCCAACGCGCGATCGCCGCTTTTATACTTAGTCCTAGACTCGATCTCAAATATTCTCGAAAATACTCGAGTCGGCACTTTTGATAAACAAAAAGCAAAAATAAAAACAGAAATTTAAAAATAGCGTTGTAAACAATATCGACTTTATCCTTTGAAGTTAGAGACGAAAGTCGCTAGTTGACAACTATAGCGTCTAATTCAGAGGCGGCTTTTATCAAAGAGACTGAGCGCTTACAAGTATACTACCCGCTCGTTTTAAGTTTGCCGCTGGCGATAGGTATGAGTGTATGACGTTCGAAATTTTTTATTTAATTGTAACAATAAAAATTGTGTACGTTAGATATTTGGGTAAAACTATGACACATTATAAGTTTTGTTGTCACGTGGGGGAGGGTACGCGCATTCCACAGACCGGCAAACTTAGAGCGAACGCGTTGTACAAGTATAAAATTGTTGAGACCAAACTTATGAGATATTGTACCAGCTAATGTAACACAAGCTTATACAAATACAAATAAATAAATAAATAACATTCATAGCGTTTTGTCTCCGCGCGGCCGCGGAGTCCGCACAGCCGCGGAGCGACCAGAGAGAGGTGTTTTGATTTTTTTATTTCTAAATTCTTGCGGAACCCCGACAGAGGTATCACGGAACCCTAGGGTTCCGCGGAACACACTTAGAGTATAGCTGGTGTATAAAATATTAATAAAATTATTTTGATGTGAAACATCTATAGGCGAGGGTGACCGCGATGGTTGCGTGGCGTTTAACGCCACGCCTCGCGGTGCCCTCTTGATTAACTATTAAATAAATATCGGGATATATATGTACATTTTTGTAACGAAACCATGGTGCGATTTAAAATTTTGTACAACGCCATCTAGTGAACTCAAAGTAAATTGTTATCTATAATGTATACTAATGAAAATAAATGTTTAGAATTCATTCAGTGTGCGGTGGATTAATTTTATTTCTGTGTAATATTTCAAATAATAATGGATTTCCATTATTTTATTCGTATTATTTTATTCAATACTTTATGCCATATTAGTTCTGTCGTAATCTATTCTTTTATGCATATATACTTGTACAAATAATTTCGATGTTTCACATCTGCCAGGCGTCCTGAGTGACGGCTCACTTTTTTTTTATTCAATAAACACTTATTTTCATTAGTATACACTACAATAGTATAGTGTTTAGGTAAATAATTCATTTTGAGCTCACTGTTCGGTACCAAACATTTTTATATTAGTTTAATAATAAAATCCATGTAGGGTAGTTCTGTTTTTTGTGGTTCGCGGTTGGCTCGGAGCCGGCCGCGACTTTCACTTTCACTTTGGTGCGCGGATGGCACGGGGCCGGCGCGTCGGCCGGCCCCGGGGTCGTTTTGTTTCCGCCCCTTTGGTTACTTTCACTTTCACTTTCGCTTTGTTCGCGGATCGACTTGCGTTGGAAGTAACGGTCGCGTACGCACATATTTTGTAATTGCTATGTCTTTTGTGGACTAAAGCCGTGAAATCGTGGTCTTTGTAATATTGCGCGCCACCCTTTGTTTTGTGTACCGCTTATGTACGCGAGTTAATTAGAGTTAAGTATATATTTGTGAACATTAAATTGTGTGTACGAGTAGCAAGCCTGGGTCCTTGAAGTGTACGAGGCCGTTGTCATCACCGCGCTTTTGGATACAAGCTAAGTAACCCCTCAGTTAGTTTCTATTTGTCTGGCCAGACCGAACGCTGAGTTAGGTTACGTTATAGCTACCTCCGCGGTATCTACTCGTAAGTGTTAAAATCTGTTCTTGTACTATCATTTAGGAGAACTTAAAATAGCCTTGCGTAATCGCAAGCCAATGTTATTACCCATTTGGTATCCCTCACTGGCCTGGTGTTCCCTTCCACTGCGCATCCTAGGTCAGTAGGGAACGGTAATGAACATACTTTCTGGTAGCAGAGCGTGGTTTTAGTGAATCTAGTAGTTTTGTTTGGTATTGACATCTACAAGTGCCCGTGTTGAAAAATAAATCGATATATAATTACTTGAATTTTACGTATTACGGCCCAGTTTAATAAATAGTCTGGTGTATAAAGATACACATTAAATATTTGTGTGATTGATCATTTGTGTACTTATTGTTATTAGTTATTAAAAATATCATATAAATAAGTTCACTGCAACATTTGAAATTTTGAATATCATTGTTTACTTAATGTGCCACAGAGTAATAAAATAATTTGCGTAGTACATTGTGCCACAGAGTAGTGCAGTCTCGTGATTGAATGAACGAATGAATTGAACTGTATAGACAATTAGTTTAATATTATTTTGCGTTTTGTTTATGGTACTTATACAGACAAATATTAACGTTTCCCTTTGCGCAATAATTTAATTGTTGTTCAATTTTGTAATTTGTATTTTTTGATTGTTGTTTCAATTGGTTGATTTATTTAGTTGATTATATATATATTTTTTTTTGTTGTTGGAATTTAATTATTTTATTCGATTATTATGGCTGCTTTTGCTAGCGCTAAGGACTCGGCAGGTAAGCTGCGCTCTGAGTTGAGATGGTTCTCGACTGCAACCGCCTTGGTTGATAGGTCTGATCGAAATGAGTCTCTCCTGGATAGGTACAGCAAATTGGATACGCGCTTACAATTTGTTGATGATGTGTACCGTAACTTCAACACAAAAATTTTAGATATTTCTGATGAAGATTACCCACAAACGTATCGTGACTTGGTACACGCGGATTATGACCAGATCATGGATTATGCAGATCGAATCTCACAGCGTGCTAGGGAAATTTCCGTGCCGAAAAGGGGTGAGTCTCCCGCGTCTAGGGATGTGAAACCTTCTACGTCGGGCTTATTGAGTAAACTGCCCACTTTGGACCTGCCGCGTTTTGATGGTCGTTTGGACCAATGGCTAGGTTTCATAAACTTGTTTGAGAGCTTAGTCCACGCGCGTTCTGACTTAGGTTCCGCTCAAAAATTGGCCTACCTGTTCTCCGTGTTGGAAGGTGAGGCGAGAGGTTTAGTTCAGCACCTGGAGATCAATGATGGAAACTACCTAGTGGCACGTAACCTTCTCATAAAGCGTTACCAAAATAAGCGTTGCCTGGCAGATACACACATTGGTCAGCTCTTGGGTCTGCCAGTGGTATCTAGGGTCTCGGCTTTAAGGTCCGACTTATTGAACCCATTGATGATTGCGATCAACGCACTGGAAAGGTTAGACCTTCCGGTGAGCACTTGGTCATATATGCTGGTGCATATTGTTTTGAAAAAGCTTCCTGCGGAACTTAGGGCTCGTTTCGAGCAAAAATATGGAGGTGATGATGCAACTCACTTGCCTGCTTTTGATGACCTTAAGAAGTTTTTGGAAGACGAGTGTAGGATGGTAGACATGACGGTCGTTGACAGGTCATTTGGTCAACAGTTGCCGCGGTCATCGGCTCCGACCCGCAATCACGCCTTTAGAAGGCCAGAGGTTCGTCACCCACCACGTTTTGCTGCTGTACAGTCGCGACCTGAGTGCACCTATTGCAAGTCCCCGAGTCATAAAGTTGCCAGTTGCTCAGATTTTACTGCGCTGCACGTGGCCTCGCGTAGGCGTTTGGCTAAGGCTCGAGGTTGGTGCTTTTCTTGCTTGGGAAACCATTTCCAGCGCGATTGCCCTAATCCTCGCCCATGTACATACTGCGGAGGCCAGCATTTGAAGCTTCTTTGTGCGAATAATAATGGGATTGGTCGTGAACATGAACGTCAAGGCTCACCTACGGGTAGTTATGAGCGAAGGCACCGGTATGAAAACCGCAGTCCGAGACCTAGTCGCTCACCCCCGCGCGTCGTAGATTCTGCCGCAGCGAGGCGCCCACAAGGTCAATGCTCGCCGTCATCGGAAGCCCGTGGCAAGAGTGATAACCACGATTCGCGCCCGTATCGTCACGGGCGGGTACCTACCTTTGATGACGCTTCCCGTGAACATGAGAATCACCCGCTGCCTAGACGACATTAGGAACACGGCGCCTCCCCCCGTCATGCACCACCCCCGTTTGAAACCGTACTCCTACCCACTGCTTCTGTAAGGGTCTGGGGACGGACAGGTGCCTCTGTTGTGGTCCGGGCAATTCTGGACACAGGCTCTCAGGGGTGTATAGCGTCTTCTTGGTTGGTGGGGCAGGTACGCCTAAGTATGCGTGATTTTCCTCATGTCACTAGAGGTGTTGGCAACGCAGTTGTGGCCAATGTTGAAGGCCAAGTATTATGTGCGTTCTCTCCTATAAACTCGTCAAGCCCATTGTTTGAGTGTTCAGCCATTGTTATGAACAATATTTTGGGCACCCATCCGGAGAAGCAGTTGTCTCCGTATGCTATTGGTTTAGCGTCGGGTTTGAACTTGGCAGACCCCAAATTTGGTATACCTGGATCGGTCGATTTGTTGCTAGGCGCCGATGTTCTGGGAAACATATTCTTGGGTAGCATTCAGGTCATGCAACCAGGAGGCATGGTAGCCATCCCGACCATATTTGGCTCTGCACTGATGGGACCGGTCCTCACGGATACCCGTCTTGACATTGGCTTGATGGTAGGCTCTGCTCTCTCTGATGCGGTTCAGAGGTTTTGGGAAGTGGAAGAACCACCACAGGCTCCGCGCACTGATCCGGAGCATGAGGAGTGCGAATTGTTTTACCAAAACAATACGAGTCGCCTACGTACTGGTCAGATTATGACTCGATTGCCGTTTCTCGCCGTACGGCCACCACTTGGCACCTCGCGGCCTGCTGCTGAGAAACGACTATTGGCTATGGAGCGCCGAATGGCTCGAGATGCTCTCCTAAAGGAGAAATACATTGATTTTATGCGTGAATATGAGGAGTTGGGACACATGTCTGTGTCGAAATTAGATTGGCAAACAGTGGATCACTTCTTTCTACCGCATCATGCTGTAATTAAGGCATCAAATGGCAAATTGCGTACAGTATTCGATGGTTCTGCGCAAACTTCAACGCGTGTATCGTTGAACAATTGTTTGTATGCTGGTCCTAAATTGATCAAGGATCTCTGTGACGTCATCACTCGGTTTCGTCGACATCAGGTTGTATTTGTGGCTGACATAAGGATGATGTTCAGACAGACGATTATTCACCCGGATGACCGTCGGTATCAGTTGATTCTATGGCGTGAAAGCCCCCAGGATCCCATGGTTGTTTATGAGCTCAATACAAACACGTACGGGTTAAAGTCAAGCCCCTATTTGGCTATACGGTCTCTGTGGGAGCTCGCGGACCTGGAGCGCTTAAAGTTTCCTCGCGCAGCCGCGATTTTGAAAGAGGATTTGTATGTCGATGACATTTGTACTGGTGGACCCTCTGAGAAAGAGGCCATCCTTCTACGGGATGAATTGATAGGCATCTTAGCCACCGCGGGCTATGAGTTACGGAAGTGGATATCCAACTCACCTGCGCTTTTGAAGGGACTTCCGGATGAACATCAGCAAGATCCGCATTTGTTCGAGAATATCGAGAACCCGGCTATGATGACTGTTCTCGGCATTCAGTATAAACCAGCCCCAGACATATTCACTTACAATGTTGACTTAGAGTTGCCGCGCATTTGGACTAAGCGTTTGGTGCTTTCCACGGTTGCAAGAACATTTGATCCAAATGGTTGGATATGTCCCGTCATATTTTGGGCTAAATGCTTTTTACAAAGGCTTTGGATGGCAGGACTAGGCTGGGACGAACCTCTTCGGGGAGCTTTGATGGAAGACTGGACCAAATTTGTATCCTCACTTCCTGCGATCAATGAGGTATCGATCCCTCGTTCTATGCTTCCTCCAGGAAAGTACCAGGCAACTCTGCATGGTTTCTCGGACGCCTCTGAACGGGGTTACGCCACTTGTGTATATTTGCGTACGGTGGGTTCTGACAGCCAAGTGAAGATCTCACTGGTCATGGCGAAGAGCAAGGTGGCACCCCTACGGACTGCTTTGACAATCCCTAAACTTGAATTGGCAGGGGCTACTCTGCTTGTGCGTCTTCTTAATCACGTGTCGAATTTGTTGCGTCATACTGTGAACATTAGCACCACTTACGCGTGGACTGACAGCCAAATTGTTTTGTGCTGGTTAAAGGCTTCAGTTCACACCTTAGAGGTATTTGTAGCGAACCGAGTCTCCCAAATTCAGAAATCTGAGACTCCCTTGATTTGGAGGCATGTGCCTGGTGAGCTTAACCCAGCTGATTGTGCATCTCGGGGTTGTACATCCCCCGCCTTGGTAACGCACTCCCTTTGGTGGGGACCGGAATGGTTATTACGCTCAGAGTCTGAATGGCCACTGACGCCGGTTTTGGACGTAGGTCCGTTGCCTGGATTGCGACTGCTCGCTGTTGAGAGGCGTGCTTGCGTATTCGATCCAAATGTCTTATTGAATCGGTATAGCTCCCTCGATAAATTAGTAAGTGTAACAGCTTGGATTAAGCGCTTCTATTACAACTGTAAGCACTTACGGAACAAAAAATTAGAGGCTTTTCTATCACCACAAGAACGACAGGAGGCTTTTTGCCATTGGATACGTGTGGTACAGGATACATATTTTGAAAGGGAGATTGAAATTTTGAAAGCTGGTAAGGCTAAACTAACAGGAACCTTGCGTATGTTGAGCCCCTTTTTGGACAACACGGGTGTCTTACGTGTTGGAGGTCGCCTCAGAAACTCTAGTCTACCCTACGGTAGTCGGCACCCTATATTGTTACCCAAGCAAGGTCATTTTGTGCAATTGTTGGTGACGGACCGTCACATTAGAAATTCTCACGCTGGCTGTAACGCCTTATTAGCCATATTGCAGCGAGAATTTTGGATTTTGTCTGCTCGAAGAACGATTCGCAGTGTGGTATTTCGTTGCATGCCTTGTTACAGGCTGAAGGCTAGTACCATGCAACCTTTGATGGGTGACCTCCCTTCTGATCGTGTCAGAGAATCGAGGCCGTTCGCCGGTGTAGGCACCGACTTTGCAGGTCCTTTTTTGGTTAAGACTTCAACTCTACGAAACAGTAAAACAGTCAAGGCCTATTTGTGTGTCTTCGTATGTCTGTCAACTAAAGCGGCGCACCTTGAATTAGTGTCATCCCTCTCCACCGAGGCATTTGTTGCGACACTTGATAGATTTGTTTCAAGGAGAGGACTGCCTTCTTTGATACGTTCGGACTGTGGCACAAATTTTAAGGGAACCAATAATTATTTGAAAGATGTACATGATTTTTTAGCCAGCAATCACACAAATATTGGTAATAAACTAACCAGTCGTAGTATAACCTGGAAATTTAGTCCGGCAGCATGCCCACATTGGGGTGGTATTTTCGAAGCCGCAGTTAAGGTTGCTAAAGCACATTTGCGACGAGTTATTGGTGAGTCTGTACTCACATTTGAAGAACTCGCAACTGTGTTTTGTAAGATAGAGGCCGTAATGAACTCGCGACCGTTGTGTCCGATCTCTTCAGACCCGAGTGACTTGGAGGTTCTCACACCGGGTCATTTTTTGATTGGTCAGCCACTTAATGCTTTGCCTGAGTACCCCTTTGTTGATGTGAGACCAAGTCGTCTCTCGCGGTTTGAGTTGGTCCAACAGCTTACTCAAAGCTTTTGGAAGCGTTGGAGCTTAGAATATCTTCATGTTCTCCAGCAGCGCGTTAAGTGGACTGACAAGACTAATCCACCTCGAGTTGGTGACCTCGTTTTGATAAAAGATACCAATTTGCCGCCACTGTGCTGGCGTCGCGGCCGAATTTTAAATTTAGTATATGGCGCAGATAATGTGCCTCGTTTTGCTGAGGTTCAGGTGGACGGTTCGGTACTGAAGAGAGCGGTAGCAACATTGTCCCGTTTACCAATTGATTAGCGGCCAGGTAGACCTGTCCGAGGCGGGTAGATGTTCGGTACCAAACATTTTTATATTAGTTTAATAATAAAATCCATGTAGGGTAGTTCTGTTTTTTGTGGTTCGCGGTTGGCTCGGAGCCGGCCGCGACTTTCACTTTCACTTTGGTGCGCGGATGGCACGGGGCCGGCGCGTCGGCCGGCCCCGGGGTCGTTTTGTTTCCGCCCCTTTGGTTACTTTCACTTTCACTTTCGCTTTGTTCGCGGATCGACTTGCGTTGGAAGTAACGGTCGCGTACGCACATATTTTGTAATTGCTATGTCTTTTGTGGACTAAAGCCGTGAAATCGTGGTCTTTGTAATATTGCGCGCCACCCTTTGTTTTGTGTACCGCTTATGTACGCGAGTTAATTAGAGTTAAGTATATATTTGTGAACATTAAATTGTGTGTACGAGTAGCAAGCCTGGGTCCTTGAAGTGTACGAGGCCGTTGTCATCACCGCGCTTTTGGATACAAGCTAAGTAACCCCTCAGTTAGTTTCTATTTGTCTGGCCAGACCGAACGCTGAGTTAGGTTACGTTATAGCTACCTCCGCGGTATCTACTCGTAAGTGTTAAAATCTGTTCTTGTACTATCATTTAGGAGAACTTAAAATAGCCTTGCGTAATCGCAAGCCAATGTTATTACCCATTTGGTATCCCTCACTGGCCTGGTGTTCCCTTCCACTGCGCATCCTAGGTCAGTAGGGAACGGTAATGAACACTCACTATTTATTTATTTACTAGCTGACCCGGCGAACTTTGTACCGCCTAATTATTGGAGGCATATTTAGTAAGTCACAAACACACGACACAATACTTTTTTAATTTTATTGAAATTTGTTGCTTTTAGATTTTTAGGAATATTAAAGAATTATAGTATAGATGCACAGCAAAGAGACGTTTACATTTCAAGTGACATTTTACCATAGACAATTTTTTTTTGAGTGAATACTGACAAATATTTACACTATAACTATCAAACTACATCTGTCGTTTTTTTTTTGACGGTGGCCTTGGTTAGGAAAAGAAGAAGAACTACATCTGTCATCGAGAAAATAAAGAATTCAACCACTATAATATTTAAATTGTTGATATTTTAAAACTATTTTCCAGAAGTTATAGTGAAACTATATATCCCTCAACTCCTTAAAATGCATTGTCCCTTTTGTAAAAAGTGGATGGAACGGCAGAACAAAAATAATAACTGTCCAGGTTGTATTAAATTATTATTAAGATGCGACGAATGCTACAACATAATCGCTGACACCTTCAGATTTTGTACCAAGTGTGGTAAGAATGTAGAACGAATAATACGCGTGAACAGGGCAAAAGTACAAAAAAATATATTAAAGCAAAAGCTGCTATCTAAACCAAAACACGTTTCTACAATGCCATCTTCATCATCTGAGGAGACATTCTGTGAATTAAATTTATCGGCCGAAGACATACAAGACATTCATGTTATTGAAGACAGCCAAAAGCCCAACATCAAGAATGTTCTAGTAGATATTGATGTTATTGAAGACAGCCAGCAGCTCAACATTGATAATGTTCTGATCGAATCAGATTTGTCCGAGTCGCCTAGTACTTCCGCCATATTATGTCCTGGCGAGCCAAGTGGTTCCCAAGTAGATGGAGCCAAGTTGATGGAAATAAAGAGTTACTAATACACGTTGACATTGGCAAAATAATCGTCAAGCAAAGATGGAAGGCATAATTTGAAAAGAAAAAGAAGAAGAGTGATTAATATATTTTGAAATAAAAAAAAATGTTGTATCAAATTGAGTTTTATTTTAGATATATACAACATATTATTATATAATTGTAAGGATCCAAATGCACATATTATATACATATTAAGTCATTTATTTATATTTATACACTACATATACAAAAATTTAAAATTTTCGTGGATGTGCTCGTTTCTGGACTGTGAACATGATGACAAATCTTTGCTTAAATTAAATACAACACAGTTATCATCATCATCATGATATCGGCCAATAAATGTCCACTGCTGTACATATATACAGTTAATTAATATAGTGCTTTCTGGTAGACAATATTTTTACTTTTTTTTTGCGGTGCGTAAATAAATAAGGATGTTGGTTTTCCGACACGCGAACACGCAACGTATAATTGTCCATGTGCGAAACAGGGAAACTCTAAGTTTATTCCGCAAACTTGCAATGATTGGCCTTGCGATTTATTTATGGTCATCGCAAAAGCTAGACGCACGGGAAATTGCAACCTTTTAAAATCAAATGGCAAATCCGTTGGAGTCATAGGTATTCGTGGGATTAAGACATCCTCTCCTTCGTATTTTCCTTTGATTATTTTAGCTTCGATGATGTTATTCATGAGTTTCTTCACAACCAATCTCGTTCTATTGCAAAGTCGAGGTTGATTAATATTACGCAGCATGATGACAACTGACCCTACTTTTAATTTCAAATTATGTGGTGGTAGTCCAGGCAAGTCCAATGAATTTAAAAATTCTGTAGGATAGTTGACTACGTCGTCCTGGTTTGTAGCTGTGTCAACTGATTTGTACGTAAACAACTCTCCTGGAAGGAAATTCTGAATGGTAGCATTGAGATCATCGACATCTTTGTTTTTTGCTGCCAATATTGCTCGTTCACTTAGCCAATCGTGGTTATTATATTGTTGTTTAATGTCCGGAAAAACACGCTGAATAAGCTCCTCTTTCGATTCTGTGAAGTGACAGAAATCTGTGGGAAAAGTCATTAATCCGGTCGAGCTGTCAACTGCGACCTTACCATTGCCAATATCCAGCAACTGCTTCGAAAACACAGTCACAGTTTGATCTTGTTGCAAAAACACTTGCATGTTAGTAGTTAATTGTAGTGTTTTTACGTGCCGCCACAAATTTGATGATTTTAGACATGCGTTTATTTCGTCAGCAACAGTCGATCGAGGAATTACTGGAAGAATCTGACGAAAATCACCTGACAACAGTATCATGGCTCCACCAAAAATGTTTTGGTTATCACGTAAATCTTTTAACGTCCTATCTAGTGCCTCCAGCGACCTCTTGTGGGCCATTGTGCATTCGTCCCAAATTATCAATTTGCATACTTGGAGAGTCTTCGCCATAGCGCTATTTTTGGCGATGTTGCAAACTGGCGTTTCGTTGATATGCATGTTTAATGGTAATTTTAAGGCTGAATGTGCAGTTCGTCCGCCTTCTAATAAAGTTGCTGCTATTCCAGATGAAGCCAACGCTAGGGCTACCTCATTTTGCGATCGGATCTTTGCTAATAGCAATGTAATTAGGAACGTTTTCCCAGTACCCCCAGGAGAATCAAGAAAGTAAATCCCCCCAGACCCACTGTTTACAGCTTGTATCAAACGATCGTACGCAATCCTTTGTTCTTCGTTCAATTGCGGAACAGTTGTGCGAACTGCTTCGGTCATAGCTTGAGTATCGTACTGGAGTTCTCTTTGCAATTCATGGTTTAATGCATCTTGCATAGCACGATTGGGTGCTGTCAGGTCCAAACACGACAATACTTTATTTGCCATCAATAAACACATATCTTCTATTATGATCAATGTGTCATTGTAAATCTCTGCCGTAATTTCCAATGTAGGATTCAAAGTTTCACAACGCACGCGATGCAACACATCCTCAGACATGTCATCCCTATATTTCATCCACAAATCTTTCGGATTTGAGGGGAAACATATCGATATTATAATCGCAAACAGTGTGCGAATTTGATGCGGCGATGAAGATATCACGGAATCCTTGAGCGTATCATCCCAATGCGAATCGTTTTCAAGCAACCGTAATAATTGACACGCCTCACGGTAAGTCGCACACAGATGTCCATCAACTGTTCTCAATTGTTGAAAAGATGTCGGACCAGGAACATTCACCAATAACAATCTAAGATAATAACATTCATCGTTATTAGGATGTACTGTATATATACGGCCTATAGCATCTGTGGCAAATACATTTTCATATCCTTCAAGTGGTGTTGAAAAGACTTTGATGATGCGTTCCATGTGTAGTAGCGCGGCATATCAGCATACAGCAAACTGCGAGCGAATTGATCAGTTTCACAAATTGAGAAGAAACCTGTCAATGTGGTCACAGGTGGACGTGCCGCTCTATCCACAGCTTTGTTTGGGTTGAAATACACTCGTTGTCCATTTTCCAAATGAACTGCCAAATGGAATACAGTGGGATGTCTTTCATGAATTGCAAACGAAAATATGCGCCAAATAGCCTCATTGCTGCTTACATAGCGACCCATCTGATAGTGAGACACTTCATCATTTGTGTTTGTTACTGCGAAGATGGCCATGTCGCTACCTTTGTTAACATATTTACATATGTACTTTATGGATTTCACAGAGTTACAAAATTCCACATTGATGTGAGCTTCAAAAGTTTTGGACAATATGGGCGAGAACGGCACAATCCAACGATTGTCTACATGAAAATCTTGTCCTTTTATCTTGACATCTACAGATCGTCCACCGTCCTCAACTGATCGCCAACGATACAATGGGTAACCATCGATTCCCGAGATGGTTTCAGCAACCAAGTTTCTCGGGTACCGTTTGGAGCACTTGCCGTCGATCATACAGGGTGAGCTGTTGTTGATAACTCCGCAAGGTCCATGTATCATGTGTTTAGTTACTATTGTATGCAATTTTGGATCAACCGTTTCATCAGGAATTTCGGCTGAAATAATGGAATCAATTTCTTCTGGCCTTATTTTGTCAACCAACCAGACTAATATATGAGCATGTGGCAAACCACGCTTTTGCCACTCAACAGAGTACATCCAACAACGTACTTGGCCATACACACGATGCTTTGTAATGAAATTCATTAAAGATTTTAATTTTTGCTTGTAAACTCTGGCTGTGATGTCATGCCTATCAAGTGGTGTTTGGTTGTGTAGCAGTTCTTTTTTTATTTCAATCCATTGTGGGTTACAGGTGAATGTAATGAATAGGTCTGGACGGCCATACTTTCGAACATAAGACATCGCATCTTGAGCGTACTCGTGCATGTGGCGCGGGCTTCCGATGTAAGTGGCCGGTAAAATTGTCATTCTTCCTACATTATTTACATTGCCGTCAGCATTGATTGCATCACGAAGATGAATGTACTCTTCAGATCGAAGCTGCTGTTGGTTTAGACGAATGTATGTCAATCGTTCAGTCTCAATTTTGACGTACATGTCCACTGCATACTGATGAAAGAGCCGTTGACACATCAAAATGTGATTTACTTCACCTTCACGGATCATGAGTCTGTATGCATAATAATTCATGGCACTGACTTTTTTGTGTATCAGCACCTGGAAGTACAAATGATAAAAAAATACATTTATATATTGAATATATAAAATATTTTATTTTGTATAATCTAATTACCTGTTGTTGGATTAACCATTTTGATATTAAAATGGTACCCATCTTCTCCCTGCCAGAAAATTAATGGGTATTGTAAAGCATCATAAGCTCTATGCGTTTCATATACACGTTTCAATTCATTGTTCCGGCGATGAAGTACAATATCTCTTGATTGCAAATTCTCTCCAACAACGACAATAGCCACTTCATCTATTGTCAGTGAATTAAACCTCCTTGCATGCTCTCCAGCAGGTGTTTTGTCGGCTCTTATTACAATATTATGGCTGTCTGATGGCATCCGATCCAGTGCCATTTTGAACACCTTCACTAATTCATTATTCCCGTGAAGAAATGTTTGCAGTTGTTGGACAATGGTTCGCTTGACGGTTGGATTATGACCACAACGTGTATCAACTTCCGCATCTTGATTGCCCATAAAATAAATTTGCAAAAATTTATGATCTGCATCTGGCACTGGCAGCATTGCCCCCAGTAGGTGATGAATTTGTCCTTGTATCTGTAATTGTTTAAGAACTGGTTAAATTAATTGTGATACAAATACAAATTAGAATTTCACTAAAACAATTATGGTATACTACCTTGAAAGTGGGCATGAACCCGTCTTGTACTATATGCGTTGCACCAAACGATGTCATTTGGAAGCAATTATTATATTTTTGGAAGTTAGCCAAGAAGTGTTTAGACTCACTTTCCATCCCATTAACTAATGAGTGTAACGGTTCAGGTGGTGGAACCAATTGTGGCAACTGTACTTTGCCACCAGCACAACATAATCCTGCAGGTTCACTACTGTATTTTAATGCTTTACAATGTTGACAAATGATTGACATTTCTCCAATCGTCACAGATTTGTCGGCACTATAATCAATTTCCGGATCGTAGGAAAATGCTCCTCGTTCGAGGTTTACAGGAGCATTGCGTCTGC
This sequence comes from Lymantria dispar, assembly GCA_032191425.1. Taxonomy (NCBI): domain Eukaryota; kingdom Metazoa; phylum Arthropoda; class Insecta; order Lepidoptera; family Erebidae; genus Lymantria; species Lymantria dispar. The sequence continues at coordinate 13,949,748 of CM063465.1, read as the reverse complement.
GGAATCGATTAAATTCATTATCCCGTGCTCGCTGCTGTTGTGATCGATGTGCACGAACTCGTTCCATTCTCTGCCTATCCACTTCATAGTTATTTACTCTTGAACGTAATTCTCCCATACTTGTACGACTGTTATCATTATCAGCCTCTCGCTGGTCATTAGTGCGGTTGGAGCGTAAAGTAGCTCGTTGCACATTTACACGACTTCGACGACCTATGTCAGGTCGTTTTCTTTTCCTCGGCATTGTAAGCAGCGAGAAGAAAATCACTTTTAGCAGTATTTCAGTATTTCTCAAATTAAATGTTTCTTTTTTTTAACATGAGATGACAAAACCAAGGATGTTAAAGTAGGAGCGCAGCAAAAAGTCTCTAAATCTATGGACAAAACAATGGAACGTTCGGATACACGGGTTTTTTTTACATGAGATGACAAAACAATGGAACGTTCGGATACACTTATTATTATAATAAAAATATTTTTGAGAGTTGGTAACACTGTAAGGTTGGCACCCATCAAACATGTCAACACATTGATTATTTTTATATTTTGAAATTTAAATACACGATGTTATGAGCAAAGTTGATATTATGTTGTCGATTCAAAAGTCTTGTTTTAATGCGTTCTTCAATTCGAGTGGAACTGAGAGTACAAATACCGTCAAATGTTTGACAGAAAGTAAGTGGTCAACTTTTATATGGGAAAATGGAATTGTCGTCTTACTCTATCTTACTCGCAATTTTTCCTTATTTGCTCACCGTTTAGACCTACCCTGGACTACGACAAACATTTTAAAACCAAAATCAGCTCAATCGGCCCAGCCGTTCTCGAGTTTTAATCAGACTAACGAACAACAATTCATTTTTATTTATATAGATTTATTTATTTAATAACAATGTTTTACAATTATTTTGACAACTAACTTACAAATACGACAGAAGCCTATATATTGGCTTAAACGCGTATTTGATTCGTCTTAGTATTCTAATGAAGTTAATCAAGTAAACAGTAAAAATTTAAATGAAAGAAAGAAGAAAAAGAAATTAGTGATAGAAATTACTAGATGGCGTTGTACAAAATTCTACAACAGTTTATGGTTTCGTTACACAAATGTACATATCCGAGTATGGCGTTAACGCCAATCTAACGAACAGGTCAGGGATGTGACTTGAAGGGAAAATAATCGATTAATAAATCGATTTTTTTTTTAAATAAATCGATTATAAAATAATCGATTAATTAAAATTAAATAATCTGGATCAACTTCATCGAATGATTGGTTAATAAGTACATTCCGGCCGGACGTGAAGGTGAAGCCTCGGAGGTGCGTCGGCTGGGAGGGCATCACGCCGGGGTGGCCACGTACGTCAAGGTTTCTGTACCAGTGGAGGGAATACGGCGGGTTATGGGGTCATGCGTCGCTCACTCGTCTTCCCGGACGGGACGGACGATGTGGACGCACTACAGCCATCAAAAAAAAAAAGACTAGCTGACCCAACAGACGCTGTTCTGTTCAAATCTAAAAATATAAAAGGAATTCTCCTTGAAATCGATCACAGTGACATCTACCGGGTCCAATTATTAATCTACAACATTGTCAAATCTACTAGAACACACCCAAAAAAAATCATCAAAATCAGCCCTCTAGGAGTTCATTCGCATAAACACGGACAGAAGAATTATGTTTTTTTTTAAAGACTACACTACTACCCTGACTTAAGCTAATAATCCTTGCATTGCGGGACACTTTATAAACATATAACTTACGGACACAACTTACACCCAGACTCAGAACATCAATTTGTGAATCGCAGTGTTATCTTGCGTGGAATTCGAACTCCTGACACTGGCATTGTAGGTGGGTATCTTAACCACTTTGTCACCTATGCAGTCGCCAAAACAGTAATTACCCTTATTTAGAGGAGGACCATGTATAACAGGCTAAGAAGAAGAATAATTCAATAAATTACTTTAAATTAAAGACATTATTATTGGTTCGTTGGTTTAAATCCCGCAACGAAATCGAATAAATTAATTTTAATCGCTCCCGCTGCGAAGTTTTCAAGTGACTTATTGAGAACCATTGATATTACCATCGAAATACCACGATTAAGTTAATAAAAGCTGAATAATATGGAATAAATAAGAGGTACTCGAGTATAAGGGTAGATACTAAACTGTTTAGATTACTTAATTAGGTATTCTAGGGTGGATTACAGTTTATAAATACGTTTTAATAGATTTAATACTTGAGTCTGTTTTTAGAATCATTCATTAAAGTGTTCTGAAGATTTTCATAATGGTAACTGGATAACAACCATTAAAACTTTCGTTCCCGAAGGGATAAGCAAGTGTGTTGTCTACTACGTAGTATTTTTATACATTAAAAACGCTATATTACTTTAGTTTCAAGCCAGGATTAGCTTTTTTCTCTAGATTAGTAATGCAGAAATCATGACTTGGAACTAAAGTAATATGGCGTTTTGCATGTTTAAAAGAATTAAACATGCTTTAACAAGAAATTTAAATAAAAATCAAACCATTAAAATGTGAAAAATGCGTTCTTTAGGCCTCTAACTTGTGTAAAATCTATACTGGAAGTTGTGCGGTAAATTGCAACTTTAAGTTCTGGAGACAGCTCATCACCGAGGAGTAGGAATACTTCCTTATAACCTATTTCACTTTGATTGTATTCCGCATCCCTTCATGTGGTGTTATTAATCGTGGGAGTGTTATCTCCTTTTCTGCTCTTCGTTTTAAAATAATAATGGCCCCTTTATAAAGAATATATAAAGTAAGATATTTTAAAAATAAAAAAATAGCGTAAAAGCTCTTATATAAAAAAATAAATAAAAAAGAAAGTGTGTACTATGTACGCATATCAGAAGTGAATCTCCTTTTCTGATCCTTTATCGATCATGCTTCATCCTTTATCTTTTATTTCATTCTCTCGTCGGCTGAATCCTATACATTTACGTGTTTGTGTCTCTATGGACTCGCTTTTTCGTTTCATCGAGTTTGAAATCACAACGATTCTAAAGAAGTTAAGTTTTAAAAAACTTTAGATCCTGAATTCATTTGCGACGAGGACACGGCGCAGCATACGCACGAGGCCTGCGCCGCTTGGGCAGCGCAGCGCCGTGAACTCGTCGCAATCATCGGTGCCGACCTGGCGCTGCCGACTATCGCCAGGGCGATGGTCGGCAGCGTTGGGAATTGGGACGCGGTCGCAGCCTTCTGCGAGGTAGTGATCTCGCAGAAGGAGGGGGCGCGCGCCAACTGCAACCCACCCCAAAAAAAAAAGATCCTGAATTCATATTGGTTGCTACATTTCCGTGTATTTGATAACATTTATCAATAGAATTCTTTGTTCCAATTACTCCATGGACTCTATAGAATTGCCATAGTAATAACTATAAGAGTTATTTAATAAAATCGTTTAAATCGATTAAATAAAATATAAGAGCTTAGTCTCACCTGCAAATGGCTTCTATTTCGGGGATTCCCAAACCACAGCCTAAGCGCCTGTAGAATCGTGTAACGGGGTGTGCGAATAGCCGGATAACTGATAAAAAAAGAAATTCAGTTGCACAGTTTCGAGGTTCAATGCATGTTTTTTGACAATGGGTTTCGGAATGGACTATGAATATTTTATTCTTTTGGTGGTAATGAAATATTGATGTTTGTTGAATTGAAATTGGCTACAAATATATGTATATTGTCGATTTGATGCTATCAACAAGTAATATTTTTTGGAACGAAGTTCCTTATCGCGCGTTGTGAAAGGGGGCTAGACGGAAAAAATTCTTACGAAAAGTTGTCACGACACTTTTTGCTATAGTAAGCTATTGTAAGCTGTGCGGCGTCGCATGTTTCTCTGTCTGTCTCTCTCTCTCTTATAGAAAGCAAGCCAGATATTTTCATTTCTATTTCGCATTGAACAGTGTGGTGTCGCGACGATTATTTTTGTTGAGTGTATACAGGTTTTTTGTAAATAATAAATAATAAAAAATAATAATAATGATGAATCCTGACAGTGTTTCTGCACAAGTTCCGGATATTGCTGATGGAGTTAGGTAAGTAGAGATTATATACAGATAATAATATGTTATTTTAATATTATTATAACTTAAAAAAAATAAAATTTTATTACAATTCCTTCACGAATTAATCGAAAGGAACTTCGTTCCATCCGGGTGTCCCTTGACACCTCTCAAGTTTTTTTAATTTCAGACGAGTTTTAGATAATACTCCAAATTAAGAAACAAATCTTTGAGTTGTGGGGGACTTAACAAACGAATTATACTTATACTAGCAGACACGGCCACGCGTTGCTATGGCTAATATTTTGCTTCGCCAAATACCTGCACAAGGTCGTTAGGAGGGAGAGTACACCGTCCTGCCACCACTGCGATTGCGACGAGGACACGGCGCGCCATACGCTCGAGGCCTGCGGGGCTTGGGCAGTGCAGCGCTGTGAACTCGTCGCAACCATCGGTACGGACCTGACGCTGCCGGCTATCGCTAGGGCGATGGTCGACAGCGTCGGGAATTGGGACGCGGTCGCAGCCTTCTGCGAGACAGTGATCTCGCGGAAGGAGGCGGCGGATCGCCTGCGCGAGGAGCGCAGCCTCGATGGGGAGATCCGCCGCCGGCGACTGGGGCGGCGTAGGCGCAACTATCTGCGCCTCATGCCGCCCTAGCCGAGGCCGCGGGTGACGTGACCGGGGATTAGTCCGTCACCCGCTGAGAGGCCGACCGCGTGAGGAAAGACCGACGTCCTCCCCGAGGGGGGGACGTCGGTCGATGGGAGGGTACCCCAATTAGGGGTATTCCGTCGGGCCGACCACTGACGACAAGTTAACGCTGCTCCAGTGGTCGGCAACGACGAAGGCGACGTGGTTTTTGGGTGGGTCGCGGGAGTTGCGTGCTTAAGCCCCTCTGTCGTCCCGGACGGAGTGGTGCGGAGGCGCGCCGACCGCGACCCACCCACAAAAAAAAAATGGCTAATATTTATTTATTTTATTTAAATCTTCTGCACACAAAAAAGGTACATGGCGGACTTAATGCCTTAGGCATTTTCTATCAGTCGGCCTGGGGTGGAGCAGAAATAAGTTAGGTAGGTGCAATTTAGCGAGAGTAATGAATTCTGGTGAACAGTTATCCGAATCAAATTACTTAATATAATCTTATACCTAATACATAAAGACAATACATATATACATAGATACATACCTACCCATATAAATACATAAATACATGCATACACACAAATACATATCATCATCATCTTGCTCTTATCCTAATTACTTGGGGTCGACGCAATATGTCATCTGTTTTGACATATTGCAAAAAGTTTCGGCAATGACTTTTATGACCGGCCGCCTGCCTGACGTCAACCCTTCTTGGGAATGTAATCGTTGACCCAAATGGTACCAGATGGAGTTGGTCCGGGTCAATCTAGGGTTCTTAGTCGTCTTTTACGACACCCACGAGCAAAGCAAGGGTTGGTAGTATTCGAAGCCGCTACCACACAGCAGTTTTTTTCACACTCCATCGTATTAGGACACTCCCATGTAACGATAATTTCATAAAAAATACGTCACTTTACTCAGATGAGAAAAAAGGCAATCTATACAAAACTTAATATCATATGGTCTAGAGCAGTGGTTCTCAAACTTTTTAAATAACGGAACCCTTTTGGGAAGCAAAATACTTGATGGAACCCTACAATAAAACAATTATTTTTATAAGTGTATTCTATATTAATCAGCATAATAAAAGTACAATGTATCAGTTACTAATTATTATTTACTTCACCACTTGGTAAGGACAATAATAGAAAACATTAAAAAAGAAAAAATCTAACTAGTGGGAGGTATGAAACTGTTTTTTATTTTTCATCAATTGCTTGATATCAGGTTTGATGGAAGAAAGTTGGAGTCTCATATCAGCTTCGGCGTCCAGTCTATTGCGATATTTTGTTTTCGTGGCTGCGTAGGTAGAGAATCCTGTTTCGCACAAATATGTAGTTGGGAACGGGAGAAGAATATCCAGAGCCATTTGGCCAAGCATTGCATATTCATCTTGGATTCTGCACCAAAAATCATTAAGAGGCGTCGTTTTGAACAATGACTCCATACTTGTGTCTGATGACATTTCTAAAAGAGATTCATATATCTCATTTGACATGTTTTCAGGCTTTTCCAAGTTGGGTAAAAAAGGATTATGAATCCAGGAGTTCACTTTAATTTTTGTATTGTGTTCTTCGGGAAAATACTTTTCAAAAGATGCGCGCATCGAACTGAGATATTGGACCAATTCTTCAAACACATTATCTTCAAACATTTCTGAGTCGTTTTCGCTAACAAACTCACTGAGTAACGTAAAACTTTCTATTTCTTTCTTACCAATGCAAATGATCCAAAAATCTAATTTTCTTTTAAAAGCAGTTATTTTATTATAGGCCTGAAACACTGTTGTCTGTTTACCTTGCAACGATAAATTTAATTCGTTAAGTTTTTGAAAGATATCCGCCATAAAAGACAATCGGAACAACCAAGTTTTATCATACAAACGGTCCTTCAAATTAAAAGAAGTATCTGCTGAAAGAAACATTTGTAACTCGGCTCTAAGTTCAAATAGCCTTGTTAAAGTTTTTCCCCGAGACAGCCATCGCACTTCTGTATGGAGCAGCAGTGTTTTATGTTTGCTGCCATAATCTTCACACAATAATGAGAACAATCGGGATTGTAGTGGTCGTGATTTGATAAAATTAATTATTTTTACCGCTTCATCCATAACTAATTTTAGATTAGACGGCATTTGCTTCATCGCAAGTGCTTCTCTATGCAGAATACAATGACTGGAACTACAATTAGGCGCTTTATTTTTCATTCGTGACACTGCTCCTGCTGTTTTACCTGTCATCGCCTTGGCCCCATCTGTACAAATGTCAATGCAATTGTTCCAACTGAGATTATCTTCTTCAAAAAATATATTTATTTTATTAAAAATTTCTTCCCCGGTAGTGTTTGTAAGCAGCGATGAACACATAAGCATGTCTTCTTCAAAAGAACTTTTATATGGATATCTCACAATAACCAGCAGGATAGCCAAACCAGCGACATCAGTCGACTCGTCCATTTGCAAAGCGAATCGTGTATTTTGTAGACGTGTAACTAGTTCTTGTTTGACGTAGCTTGCCAGATCATGGATTCGTCGTGAAACAGTATCGTTTGATAGCGGAACAGTAGAAAGATGCTTTGCAGATTTTTCATCAAGCATACATTTTGTTATGTCTAATAGACATGGTTTTATTAATTTCTCAGCGATAGTGTGCGCTTCACCTGCTTGTGCAATGCGATAGCTAACTAAGTATGATGCCTCCGTGGCCTTTTCGTTGGTAGTTTGTGTTACATGCATCATATTTTTTTGACTTTCTAATAACTGATCTTTTTTGCGAACAAAAAATTCTTTATTCTTGTCTTTAGTCTCGGGGTGTACGGTTTCTAAATGTCGACGCAATTTGGCAGGTGCCATGGAACTATTAGGAAGCAGTTTACTACAGAGCATGCAGAGAGGTGAGCCGTTGGAATCAACAAATCCGAAACTGATATAAGATTCATCATACTTCCTTTTTTTCGTCTTTGAAACCGTCGAGCTTGACGTCGTGGCACTCGTGGCATCATCTTCTGGATCGGTGATTGCTAAATTCTCCGCGCGCATTGCTTTTGAACATTCAGCGTCATTAGAAGATGTTGTTGGAACACGTTTAACACCTTTAAGCCAACGTTCCATTCTTCTTTATTTATAATGTTACAAGTCAGGATAGTGGGGTTTAAATAATGCACAATCGTTACTGCGTATAAGAGACTAAATTTAGAACCTACAGGGAAGAAATGTATAAAACTGAGACAACAGAATACAGCAGGCAGTAAAACAATGAACACTAGTTTCTCGCTAGCGAGCTTGTAAGTAGGTAGTAACTTATCGCTCCGAACGCTAATCATCAACTGACGACGCCAACTTTTTTTTTTTTTTTTTTTTTTGTGTGTGTGTACAGCTGTTGGCCGCAGATGGCCTTGACAGCTTGACGCGGACTATGGGTGAGCGCTGAGGGCTCTCAACCCGGAGAAAAGTATGCTAAGCGACATCGCCCAAGGGCTCCCCCTGTGGGGAACGGACCTCGGCTTGGGGCGTCGCTGGAGGCAAAGTGGGCGTGCCCACGTTTTTGGTAGTGACTTTTGCGCGGCGCGGTTTCGCACCTCGACGGCGAGGGCGGAACCGCGGATATTTATTTGTTAAGGCCTCGCGGGCCGTGTAGGCTCTTTGTTGAGCGAGTGTGATAATGTCGTCCTCTTCGTCGAGGACGTGACGAGGACGTCGGATGGATGACGACGCCAACGCGCGATCGCCGCTTTTATACTTAGTCCTAGACTCGATCTCAAATATTCTCGAAAATACTCGAGTCGGCACTTTTGATAAACAAAAAGCAAAAATAAAAACAGAAATTTAAAAATAGCGTTGTAAACAATATCGACTTTATCCTTTGAAGTTAGAGACGAAAGTCGCTAGTTGACAACTATAGCGTCTAATTCAGAGGCGGCTTTTATCAAAGAGACTGAGCACTTACAAGTATACTACCCGCTCGTTTTAAGTTTGCCGCTGGCGATAGGTATGAGTGTATGACGTTCGAAATTTTTTATTTAATTGTAACAATAAAAATTGTGTACGTTAGATATTTGGGTAAAACTATGACACATTATAAGTTTTGTTGTCACGTGGGGGAGGGTACGCGCATTCCACAGACCGGCAAACTTAGAGCGAACGCGTTGTACAAGTATAAAATTGTTGAGACCAAACTTATGAGATATTGTACCAGCTAATGTAACACAAGCTTATACAAATACAAATAAATAAATAAATAACATTCATAGCGTTTTGTCTCCGCGCGGCCGCGGAGTCCGCACAGCCGCGGAGCGACCAGAGAGAGGTGTTTTGATTTTTTTATTTCTAAATTCTTGCGGAACCCCGACAGAGGTATCACGGAACCCTAGGGTTCCGCGGAACACACTTAGAGTATAGCTGGTCTAGAGGTCAGTCGCCGTGCGCCCTACGTCACTGTGTATTTTGTGACACTGTAACTATAGGTGTAGGTATAGTCAATTACATGTCCTTGATTAAGTGCTAACTTGCCTTTACATTTCTGCTTGCATTTAATTTTAACGACAATAATAGATAATACATAATAATACATTTGAAAAGTAATAGAATAAAACGCGTTTGCAAGAGCGTGTACACAACCCTCTTGCAAACTTGCTTCCATGTTTGTAAATCAATACTGATGATTAATGTAATCAGTTCTAATAACAATAAAATTTACTATTTATTAAAAAATACCTAACGCTTAATCAAGGGCAACTATGTTATTAATGGATAATACTACTATGACTATACATACACCTTAGGTACCTACAGTGTCACAAAATCGCGGGCGTTTCAGTGACGTAGGGCGCACGGTGACTGACCTCTAGACCATATGATATTATGTTTTGTATACATTGCGTTTTTTCTCATCTGAGTAAAGTGACGTATTTTTTATGAAATTATCGTTACATGGGAGTGTCCTAATACGATGGAGTGTGAAAAAAACTACAAAACCTTTGTGACAAAAAAAATTTTTTTTCGTCCAAATCGATTTTTTTTCTAGCCTATCACCACAAGTAGGACTAGTACTATCACCTGTCTTTGTTTTCGGGAGCGGTCCCCTTACACCCTGTATATTATATAAACGGCTGAGATAATTCATCACTGATGAGTCGACTCCATCACAAAATTCAGGTATAGTCGTTTGACCATAGCCTTAAAACTGTCACGACTACTGGCCATTTTGATATCTAATGGTAACGCATTCCAGAGAAGAATAGCTTGGATATAAAAGGAAGAGTAAACCAGATTAGAGGAGTGAGAAGGACAGTGAAGAGGAAGAGTTTTTGAGGATCGGAGATTACGGTCATGAGTAGTGCAAAGAAATTGAAAGTGAAGTTTTAAGTAGGGGGGAGCATTAGGAGAGTTTAAAGTAGAATACAGTAAAGAGAGAGTTCGCAAGCTTCGTCTTTGCCTAATCGGTAGCCAATTAAGCTGAGAACGAAATGAGGAGACATGGTCGAATTTGCGCAGGTTAAAAACGAATCGAATGCAATTGTTGAGAAGTCGGTCCAGTTTATTGAGCAGATCTGCATTCAGGTCGAGGTAGCACACATCAGCATAATCGATGATAGGAAGGATTAAGGTATGAACCAGCGCTGTCTTAGTCTTCATAGGAAGAAAGTTCTTCAAACGATATAGCGAGCGAAGTGTTCCCGTAACTTTGTTCGATACGGTAGTGATCTGTGTTTGCCACTCCATCGTCGAGTCCAGAAATAGGCCGAGATTTTTGACGTGTTGGCTATAAGGGATCACTGTTCCATTATAGACAACTGATGGCAAACTATGAGGATCAAGTCTGCTGATAATCCGAGGACTACCGAGTACAATACATTGGCACTTATCGGTATTCACTGCCAAGCCGAACCTTGCACCCCAATCGCTTATAGCTAATAGATCCGAGTTGACACTTGCGATAGCTGATTGCACATCATCCAGCTTGGCATGAGAGTACAGTTGTAGATCGTCGGCATACAAATGATACGCACACTGAAGTTCACAGGTTATAAGATTAATGAAGAGAGAGAAGAAAAGAGGGGAAAGTATACCGCCTTGAGGGACGCCAGACCCCAAATCGCACCAATCGGACAAAGTGTCGTCGATACGGATGGACTGCTGACGACCCTGAAGATAAGATGAAAACCATTCCAAAGCATCCGATGAGATCCTATAATGGGACAGAATAGATAGCAGGATATCGTGACTGACGGCGTTGAAGGCATTAGAGAAGTCTACGAGGACCAGCACGGTGATCCTAGTATCCTCCACGGCAGCTCTCACGTCGCCAGTCACTTTAAGGAGTGCTGAGACTGTGCTGTGCCCAGGCCTGAAGCCAGACTGCAGTGGACTTAAAATGTCGTTAACATGGACAAAATGAGATAACTGTTTGTGGGCACAGGCCTCAAGCACTTTGGAGAGGAATGGTAGGATAGATATCGGACGATAGTGCTTAAGAAGAGAAGGAGTAGAAATTTTGGGTAAGGGTAGGACATACGCCTTACGCCATATCGTAGGAAATGTTCCAGAACGAAAAGAGAAGTTAAGGATGTGTGTGATAGGAAACAACAGTTGGTCAAGAATGGTCATGATCATACGACGGCTGATTTCATCGCAACCCACTGCCTTGGATTTGATTGAGAGGAGTGTCTTTCGAACCTCATCGGATGCTACAGAAGAAAAAGAAAAGGAATGAAAGTCCTGAGGTGGTAAACTGGTGATATAGTTCACCGTTTGGCACTTAGTGTGGTTATCTATGGTGATAATATTTTTGTTATATTACATTTTATTAAACTATTTAAATGGAACTGCAGGAGAACATCTGTAATAGAGGTCGTCATATTTTTTTACAAATGGCATCTATGTAAAAAAGCAAGTTAAAATCGTATATGACACGTTTGTAGGTTTGACATAGCAACAGATATCGTCATCTGTTAAAATCGTTTGGAGTTAACAGACAATTGTGAATGTCAAATAATAGGTATATATAAGTAATACAAATAATTTGCAATAAAATAATATGGACTATAAATTAAGATGTAAGCTATCCTATCTTTCAAGTTTGATCAAACTGCACACGGTGTGCAAATTTGATTAAAATCTGTTAAGTAGTTTAGGAGTCAATCGCGGACAAACAACGTCACACGTAATTTATATATATTAAGATATACAATGTTATATATCAAATTTAATTAGATAAAATATACTGAAAATTTTAAAATACTTTTTTTATAAAGTTATAAATATAAATAAAAACGCGTGACTATAAGAATTCTTCACATCAATTAATCTATGTATTCTGTTTTAATGTCAACGATATATAGAAGTCGATATTTGAATAATTAGATTATAATTGTTTACGAATATACAGGTGTATCAGGTTATGGGACAACTGGTCAAATGGGAGCTAGGCAATGGTGGGAGGAACTCATGAAAAAAAATTTAAATAAAATATCGATTCGTTAATGAACTAGAGACATGTAAAATTTTGAATTTTGTCATCGCTTTTTCGTGTAATCTGATTGAAATGTCTTGATACTTAATCTGCAACATATTTGTGCTTTGTTAAATGTTCATTAGAAATTGAATAAATCAATGATTACGTTCGCATAAGCGAGATAGATTTCGCTTTAAATCAGCTGATCGGCTGATGACCGTTGACGGGTCGCCTTTGTACTGTTACCATTGAAGCGTTTGCGCAAATTATACCTATTTATACTGTCGAAGCTTTACATTCCTACATGTGCCCTGTCTGTACATGCCTACATAACACGAAAGTTAAGCTTTTTGAAATGTTCACTCTCTTACTACCGTTGTAACTAAGCACATTACAATCTGATCCTTATTACCGCAGTTTTCATATTTACCATTAACTTGACTGGCATTCCTAAAGGTTCATTTCCGTGCATCGCGGCCGATCGCGGCGGCGCGCGACAGTCGTAAGCGATCGCCCGTGCGCGGTCGATGCGACAATCGTCATTGTATGAAACTGTATGGCGCCATTGCCGAGGTATGCGACAGTCACGCGCGGCCAATGACAGGAATGGCGCTATACAGATGTATGCGACAGCAGTCAATGTATGAAGATCGCTTACGGCTGTCGCGCGCCGCCGTAATCGGCCGCGATGCACGGAAATGAACCTTAAGAGTCATATACATCCCCCACAGTAACCACTAATCACACCACGACAAAATTATTTGAAAATTTCGATCTTCATAAATAACTGTATAAAAGATTTGAAATAGATCTATTTTTACAGGTTTTACGGCGTCTGTATTTCATTTACTTCCGTAACTATGAACGATGAAAAGTGTTACAAAGTCGGGCAATCAAAATTAAACATCAACGCGATAATGTTTATAAAAATAGTGTCATTTCAAATATGTACTACTTGTGTAAATATCAGAAATGATTTCGTATAGATATCAAATGAAAACTCATTCAATCAAGCTATTATACCTAATTTGTAGATTCAAATCTCATTTTATAAATATACATTATTTTTACAATAAGTTCAATACATTATTTTTACGGTATGAGAATTTTGGAAAAAAGCAAGTTACGTAACAGGTAGAAACCCATTGGATTAAAACGAGGCCGCAGGCAGCAAGCTAGTTTAAAGATAAGATGAAAACAAACAACCTACCTGCCCATCCAGAAAATGAGCCGGAGGCAAGTTGGCCAACTGTTTTGCTCAATCTGAGATCGTTAATAAAGTTTTAACAATCGAATATCGACCAAATCGTGTATAACGTTACGTTTTTGTTGAGTTTTATATTTGAATATTTTTAGTTGTGTTTTTTCTTTTAACTTAATATCATTTTTATTGCTGTTGACCTAATGGTAAGTGATAATGTTGTTTATGGAACGTTGCTAGGCCGCTGCCTACCGTAAAGAAAGTTAAAGGATTGTGAATGCATGCAATGAAGTTCGGTGATATTAAAGGCCACGTGCAAACAACCTCATAAAGTTGGTCTTAAAGCTCTCTCGGTCACTGAACGAAGTGCAGTAACAAATTGTTACCACTGAGACGTCGATTTTCTGCAAGAGTGTGGTACTATTCCGGACGGACGGATCGGCTCGTCCTACCATATATAATATGTATATGCCATAATGTTATGGTTTTGATTTAGAACCGATTCCTTTTCATTTTTATTCTCAGTCATAGTCTTATACGACAACCGCAGAGAATTAAGGCGAAATGAATATTATTTTGTCACTCTGAAAATGATAGGTAGCAATAATCAGTCTTGATGTTCTTAGATATTCGTGAGTGAATCACATTAAAGCGTCTTCCGGTGCTTTGTTACTGGGACGTTGATGAGGGTAAGTAGTCTAAAGAGTAATGCGCTAGGCCAGACACTGAATTCAGGGAATTGGCTGTGAGCCGATCATTTGATGTTGAAGGATACGAGTAAAAGTTCATTTTAATAGTCAAAGTATGAATATGTGTGGCGCCGTTTCCGAGGTACGCGACAGCGTGATCGCGCGTGGCCGCGAACGGCCGCGATGCACGGAAGTGAACCTTAACACTGCTGACTAAGAGACAATAAGGCATACTTTCGTCAGTTTGTATGGCAAGTAAAGATGATGGATCCTAGAATCAATGAAGTCATCATCATCACAGTTTATATACGAACGATGAACGGAGCTACGCAAGGATTAGAAACACACTAGTACGATTAGGCCATCGCGGTCCGCGGATAACTAAATGAATTTTAGAATTTTTTGAAGGATTCGCGTATGCTCGAGTAGGAATAGCCGCTCTGCGGTCTCATTGGCCCGCGACGGCCTTGTCGGCATATCACCCAATAACTAGTTCAATGTAGTTGTTATGTAAATTTTTAGTACAAGTGCGTTAACCTATACATAGATATCTATTATAGGTATATTATCAGCTGTGTCTACGACTAAATATTTTTATAAGATAAATAGTTCAAAATTTAAGTACTATTTTTTTTATATATTCGGTATCAGAATCGAGTATTGAAGGAGGCTACTCAGTAGCCTCCTTCAATATGTACAATCTTTTACCCGTCACCCTGTATATCCCAGTACTAAGCTCGAGCTTTCTCCACAATGGGAGGGAATCTGATTTACTATACCACGCTTGTAAAACGAGTTCGTATAGGGTTTTATTTCGAGTTTCCCTACTCTTGCTTAGATGTTATTTGTGATAGTTCCATAGTCGTCTTTTACGACACCCACAGGCAAGGAAGGAGAAGGGGTGTATTCCTACTTCGTCACTACACGGAAATTCATAATATATTATTATTATTTTGGAAACTTCATTGGTGGTTATCGTTATTAGTCTTATTTTGCTTGTAAATTTATGAGCTAATAATACTGTTTGTTTCTTTGAGCACAACCAATAAATAAACAAATAAATATGGATGCCGCTGCTGAGCATTTGTTACTAGATCCGAAAGGATATAATATAAATATATTAATATACTAGTAGTGAAAAAAGATACAAGGAGACATTCTTGGTATGTAGAGGATTAAAACCAATATTTATTTCTTGCCGGTGCTTTACTCTCATCACTGTTAAGTGCATTGTTGGACTATTTGCCACGGTCAATAATAAAAAAAAACTTCGCATTTTAGCAATAATCGCCCACAGGTTTGCTCGATGTTCACAAGAAGTTAAGATCACGCTATTTAAAGCATTTTGTCAATCCCTTTATACTTGCAGCCGGTGGATTAAATATACGCTGAGTGTATATAACGCTCTCCGTATTCAACACACTATGCCTTTAAGGTTCATTATCGTGCATCGCGGCCGATCCCGGCGGCGCGCGACAGTCATAAGCGATCGACCGCGCGAATAGGATGTTGATGGACTCCCACAGTTCTGTAGGGCCTCGGGCATGTTTGCAGATGCGCATATTGATAGTTTTCAAGCAATTATCAGGAAACGATCTGCTTCATCGATGTGCCGGCTATGGGGGGGCGCTAACAGCATCTTGAGTGCAATTGTTAATAGACCTGACTGTCCACTCTTGGTGCACTATTGCCGTATACATATTTACGGTTCGAGTGTACCTGGTAAGGGGCACAGGTATATGAAGTAATTATTTGTATATTCTTGTTACTAATATAATTTGTAAGTTTTTTATGACTAACACATATGGATGGCTATCTGGAATAAACTCTTATTATTATTTTGTTACCTGTATCCACATAGTTCACAGTGATTTCTTCCAACCTGATTGAGCCATCTCTCCAAACAGCTTAAATGTACGTTCGCCAAGGATCCTTTGCAGTTACACGGTGATATCAATCTAGAACAAAGATATTTCTATGCTAAATAATTTGAACAAATGTTTTTGACATACGATAATATAGGATCGGCAGAAATCATTATATCACTTTATAAGTCCCACTGTCAAGCACGGATCTCCTAAAGATAAAACTGGTTAG
The DNA here is from genome assembly GCA_032191425.1 of Lymantria dispar. Taxonomy (NCBI): domain Eukaryota; kingdom Metazoa; phylum Arthropoda; class Insecta; order Lepidoptera; family Erebidae; genus Lymantria; species Lymantria dispar. The sequence goes on along the minus strand of CM063465.1, from coordinate 13,933,622 downwards.
ACGTGTTGGTATAGGCTCTTATTAGGCTCTCTGTGGGATGTGATCATATCGCAGCCTCTTAAAAAAGGGAAATAAATAGGTGATCCTATCCTTTTCTTCTAATCGCGATGTTGTTTTTGGGTTGATGATGGCTCAGTTATGTTAGGTATTGATATTGCTACCTTTATGAGCGACTGTCATCATCCATCATCAGGTAGTCCATTGGCTCATCTTATCATCAATAAATCAATAGTATTAAATAAATGACAAAAGTGTTCGGCATATAATTGGTAAAGTAAATATGTATAGAGCAGAAACTTCAGAATAAAATTAAAAACGTCCGTGTGGTGATGGGTTGAGAATACAATGCGACACCAACACCCTACTTTTTTCTAGGAGTCTTAAACGCTAGCGAAGAAGAACGGTCTGCAAAATAGACAGCAGTGCTTCCCTAAAAAACTTATAACACCAATTACTATCTGTGTGCTAGGCTTAGCAATTATAGATTCCGAATGCAAGGAAACCTATGCCTAACAGGGACGCCGATGTATTGACAGATGCATGCCTAACGTAAAATTTTTCGTGAAATCAGCAACAAACCTTTCTTTTCCTCGAGTCATACATATTCTGCAAACGTTCGAGCCAATGCTCGAAAGGGAATCTCTTTGAGTGACAGTTAACCCTGATCTCTCGGAACCATTACTCGAAATTTTCTTTTTCTCGTTACTACCTTTTGATATTTTAGCCTCAATTGGCTTCTTTGTTATAACTTCATTAGGTTTTAATGTAGTATTTTGATTTTGAATAGTATTAGCATTGCAGCTGATATTAGGAGGATTTGCGATATTGTTTATTGGAGTTTTTACTGCTTGTAAGTTTTGTCTAGTTAATTCTTGTAAAGGCATCGCATTCATCGGCTCTTTATTTAATTTAAAGCATGATACCATGAACTTTTTTAAGTCAATAAGTGTAGTAGGATCTTCCTTTTCAGCCGTTTCGTCACTTAAAATAGGTATTTTGAGTTCTTTTAGGTTTAGATTTTTAACTGCTTGGGCAGGTGTAGCGAAACTTAAAGACTTCAAAGCATTGGTGACATCTTTGCTCGTTATGATGTGTCTAATGCTATGCTCAGATTTGGATATTCCAGGCTTAAGTTGGTGAGTATTTTTTTGGATTTGCACAGTTCCTGGTAAAGTTTCTGATTCGGATGGACCTGCATCATCATTAGTCTGCTCATTAATATGACCTTCTTCTATATTGTTTTCAATTGTAGCTTTATCTCTAAATATATTGATATCTTTGTCTTCACCTTCCATTAAAAATTGCTTTGCATTTGTGATATTTTATACAAAATATAATTAATATAAATCTTGTATGAATGATGCAGTGTTTGACGTATCAATTTGATGGAAATTTGACGTCGCTGTGAATAGTTTTTTACTGTCAAAATCATGGCAAAATTATTTACGAATATAATGTGTAGGTTGTATTAAATTCCAAATTAAACGATTTATAAATAGGTGACAATAACAATATTTTAAACTACGATTCTAACTGAAAATTTAACTATCTTATTACCCATCCAATGGAGTCATTATTTCATATAATTATGTTATATACATATCAATATAATAGTTACGTAAGAATATGATAGATCACAGAAAACAATATGCTTACAGGTCAACAAAACAATAATAATTAAAAGGTTAACTCTCCAGACTCTCATGAGTCTGGAAAAATGTATTCTTATATGACTTATTTAATACATTTCACAATTCCAAATTTACGACCATATTAACTTATTTAAATTAACTTAAACATTTTAGAAGGCGATGGGTTAGCATTGCCTATGTGGTCGTAGCAGGTCCTCAGTTTGCGGTCAACAAAATTCAGTGCACTGGTTTATTCAGGCGAATTCGAGTTAATATACACTGAACATTTACTGGAGTTGGATTTCATCTTGAGCGTGTTTATTATTTGGATTAAATAAAATATTTAAATTCACAATGTTGATTAGGACTTTCAATATTTGTAAATAATTGTTCATTAAGGAAATCTGTATAATCCTAATTCCAATTTATTTACGATTGGGACATTGAGACTTTAGTCACTGCATACCATGGATTGGTTGCATCTGCTCTTAGGTACGGGATAATATTCTGGGGTAATTCTACAAACAGAGAAATGATATTTAAAATACAAAAGCGTTGCATTCGCTCTATGTTTGGTCTAAAACTCACAGACAGCTGTAAGCCATTTTTTAAGAAACATAAAACTTTGACCCTTCCTTCTTTGTATATCATGGAAACAATAGTATTTGTAAAGAAAAACCCTAGTTTATTTCCACGATTATGCGATCACGTTGAGCGCAGTCGACGCGACAACAATAGACTTTGTATGCACAGGCCAAGACTGCTCATATGGGCATGAGTGTATTTTGTATGGCACCAATTATTTTTAATAAAATACCAAATAAATATAAATTATTAAATATAAAATGTTTTAAGCAAAAAGTCAAGGAACTTCTAGTCAATAAGAATTATTATAGTGTTCAAGAATTTTTAAATGATGAGAATATATGAATGTATCTTACTTATATTATTATTTACCAATGACAATTTAATTTTTTGTGTGACCTTAAGTATTAATATGTGACCTAGATATTTATTATTATTATTATTCTATTTTTAATTTCAATTTATTTCAATTTGTACGCCTACAATGGCAAAACATGTTGCATCATGTTAATTACATTATTGTTTAAAACCTTATCTACACATGTTTTCACAAATAAAAAGTATCTTATCTTATCTTATTGGAAAAAGAGTAAGGGCATGCACAATTTTGGCCAAGTTTTATTATTAACCGACTTGATGTCAAAACTGCTTGGAAATATTATCGTAAACACAGCGCAAGAATTAGAATTGAAATATTAGTATAAAGCTTTATCCTGTATGGAGTGCTGATGGATTAAATAGTGTAATTTCAAAATTTAAATCGTGGCCTCTCTTTTCTTAATTAAAGGTATCGTACCTACGAAAAACAAAACAAAACCGAGTTGAACTCCAGTATTAGATTTAACTTTCCGTGTGGTGACGGAGTAAGAATACAATTCACCACTCCCTATCTTGCCCGTGGATGTCGTAAAAGACGACTAAGGGATAATATATGCATACAACATCTGTGCAAGAGAAGGAAATGAAACCAACATGTCTGACCAATAGTACGTCAAATTCCCTCCCATTATGCAGGAGGCCCGAGCGCAACAGTGGGACGTATGTGGGCTGCGATAATGATGATTAGATTTAACATGTTTTTTTCTTCCATGCGACGACGTAATAAAAATACAATTTACCATCTTGTCTATGCCCTCTTAAAAGACGTTTCCGGGATATAAAATACATATAACATCTGTGTAGAAGAAGGAAAACTTAAAATGAACTCCTATATCAACCCGTCTGATTAGCACTGTGTCGTAAGTCAATTTACCTCGCATTTTGGAGTAAGGCTGTAGCCTAGCAGTGAGACATATAGACGACTAGCTGACCCAACAGACGCTGTTCTGTTCAAGTTAAAAACAATAAAAGGATTTCTCTCTGGAATCGATCGCTGACCCACCTACTGGGTGAACAAATATCAATTTAAACCATTCTCGAAGCCACTTAAACACACAAAAAAATTCATCAAAATTTTCCAGCCGCTTTAAAGGAGTTCAATTACAAGCACACGAACTAAATACTGTATACTATTTTGTATTATACATAAAACATAATCTCTTTTTACTATTACTCTACCATTTTTATTATAATAAAAGAATAGCAAAATAATGTGTTACTATGTATTACTTTACTGCGGCAAACAACCGGTTGAACGAAGAAGAATGGGCAATATGCCCTTCCTAGAACGTAAACCACCAATTGCTTTCCTTTACCACGGTAATATTATCAACCAGTAATCCAACTTCATACAAACGGACGAAACGCGAGTTATACCTACGTGCCTCTATCTCGGTATGTTCTCGGCATGCAGACAGTCGCGACTGTGCTGCAGTGACGAGCGAACGGTGTGTTGTTTTTTTAACAATAACTGCGCGAATTTTTCACTAAAATTCATAATTATACACATATTTAATATGACATGTAGGGTATATTGTGCTGTTTTTGGTTGCATGAATTCGTCAATAACGAATCCAGAGATAACTTTATTTTAGATTACCTGCAAACTCTGAAATCTTACCTATTATAAAATAATTTTACTTACTATTAGGTAGGTACATAATGTGTGTCGTTTTAATGTATAAGTATTTCCTTTATTCTCCCGAAAAAAAGTTGTCTGGATTAATAAATAAAGTGATTGAAACGAGTGAAATAGGTAGTTATAGGCGGTTCATGAATCATGTTACGGTAGGTACGCTTGTGTTAAAACTCATAATGTGTTTTGTTTTGTTAGTTTATATAATTCAAAGTAAAGACGTGGTATTTTATTATTAATAATAACAGATGTCTATTGTACTGTGTGTATGAATAGTACTAGAAAAAAATAATTTGACCGTCTGTCTGTTACTAGATTTTGTTATTTAAACATATTCATGTTTTTTTTTTTAATTAAAAACTACCAATAAAAAATCAACACGCATTCTTATTGAACATTTCCTATTCAATTCACCAATTCACAAAGTATTTTATTTGTTTATATAAGAAAAGTATATACAAAACTAAATGGAAACACAAAGTAGGCAAATGTAATTAAAATGCTGGAGGCGGGCAGCCCTATCACATGTTTATATACCGCATGGAAGTAGGTATTTAATTTAAGGTTACGGCCGAGATGCATTACTGATAGATGACTATACTATGCCTTTACCCTCTCTTCCCTTAGACTTCTTCTATCGGACATAGAACTTCTCAAGGAATTGTTACGTTTAGGAGGCGGGTTGACCGAGTTTCCTAAGAGAGATTTTGTTTATTCTATTTGTAATATGATGGTCCCCGAGACGAAATGAGTGATGAATTTTATTTCTAACCCGTCACCACATGGGATTTTAAGTCCCTTGCACAATTTAATTAGCTAAAATGTGTAAATACGAATATTTTATTTAAAGTGCGAATATATCGTATTTAAAATTAGAAAATTTAGAATCAAGTTGATATTCTCAATTAGAAACTTCATAACTAAATTTACTTGGGGCTCGTAAAACTACTTCCCAGTTAAATCGACTCTAATTAATTACTCAACTACAGTAGAACTCCAATTATCCGAATTAATGGGGTCCGGGACCCATTCGGATAATCAAATATTCGGATAATCGGATTTTTTTAAAAAAAATTGCCATTGGAGAGAATAAAAGCTACGTTTTGATATTGCACTATTTTTTTATTGAATTAAATGAAAGAAACATGAAATTTTCACATGTTTTAAATATAAATAAAATGTACTTATGTACAAGTTTAGAAATAAAAATCATTGTTTTTAAACATCTCCGTCAATGTAAGCTGTTTTGCGGTCTTCAACCGTTTTCGGGCAGCCAGGTCACGCATTCGCTTGACGGTGAGCAGTTGCAAGTGGTCACACTCGGTCTGACGCTCCATCCACTTCAAAGCAGTCTAGAGGCCGGCAAATGCTTCACTAGCTGATGATCCAGCGTCTACTTCAACATCAGCAGAAAGTTCTTCTTCCACTTCCACTTCAACATCTTCTCTCACACTTACAACAATTTCATCGTCATTGAGAATTTGAAAACCAGGGTCAGACGTGTCACAAGCCATCCACTCTCCTACATCTTCAGCACTTACTTCTGTACAACCAGGAATTTTTACAATAATTTTTCTTATTTCCTCTAGTGACAACGCATCTTTATCATCATCATCCTCTCCATATTCTTGTTTCTCATTTTCTTCAGATTCTTTTTTTTTGTTCTTCTCAGACGGTAGGCCTTTCAGGTTATTCCACGCACGTCTTAGCGTCACTGCCGTAACCAAACTCCAAGCTTCCGCTACCATGTAACAGCAGTCCTTTAAATTTATTTTGCTATGATTTGCCAAAACCAATTCTTCATCTTCAGCACCTTCGATCAGCAGTTTTCTCAGCAGTTGCCTTCTGTAATGGCGCTTCATTGTTTCAATAACAGACTGGTCCATGGGTTGCAGCAAACTTGTAACATTGGGAGGCAAAAACGTCGTTTTAAACTGCCCATTCTCTCTTTCCAACAGTTCTGCTGTAGGATGAGTGGGTGCGTTATCAACAATTAAAAGCACCTTACTGCCTTCTTTTCCCACCGATTTTTGGTGCTTTTTCACTTCAGGAATAAACACTTCATCATACCATTCGGTAAACAAAGCTGCAGTCATCCAGGCCTTGGGTTGACTTTTGTAGAAGAGTGGAAGTTTTTTTACGTTTTTAAATGCTCTTGGATTTCTTGATTTTCCTATCAAAAGAAGTGGCAGTTTATGATTTCCAGTGGAGTTGGCACAGTTAAGCACTGTAACACGTTCTTTACTGACCTTATGTCCAGGGGCACTAGATTCCCTTTTAGAAGCCAAAGTGGTTTTTGGTAATGCTTTCCAAACAAGGCCAGTTTCATCGGCATTATAAACAAACTCCGGATCATAGGATTCTGATGCAGTTTTAAATTTTTCAATAAAATTTTCAGCAGCTGCAGAGTCTGCTGAAAGCTTCTCACCAGCCAAATCTAACTCGCGTACACCATGCCTGAATTTAAAATTCCTTAGCCAGCCGTTACTAGCCTTAAAAGATGAATAACCAAGCTTTTCTGCTAAGATTTTGGCTTTTTCACAAAGGATTGGACCTGAAATCGGATTTCCCATAGAACGTTGCTGCAAAAACCATTTAAACACGGCATCTTCCAAATTTTTGTTGGTTGCTGTCTTCATTGTTTTCCTGGAGGAACTTCCATCTTCATTTTCAAGCACCGAAACAAAGTTTAAAAGTGTTGACTTACTGTTTTTAATGTCAGAAATTGTTGCTTGTCCAACACCATAAATCTCAGACAACTTCTTACCCGTTACACCTTTATCGAGTTGCTCTATAATTTTCAGTTTGTCCGCTAACGATAGCACAACACGTTTTCTTTTCGAAGCCATGGTATAAAAACAATACAGTATTGTACACGCACAAACAAAAGTAAGTCGTAGCGAAAAAGTAGCGTCCTCGAGCAAGGTCAATAGCACACTGGCTAATCAAAACAAACAATGACAGGTGCGCCGTGACTGCAATGCGCCGGAACTTGTCTTAACTTGCCGTTGTGCCTACACACGCGGGGGGAAGTGTAGGCACAACGGCAAGTTAAGACAAGTCAAGTCAAGACTTGACGCGCAAACACTGGCTTCGCGGGGGGAAGAATAATAGCGCACTTAGACTTTTTTTGGACAATTTTTTGTGATTCGGATAATCGGCGATTCGGATAGTCGGAGTTCGGATAATTGGAGTTCTACTGTATTCAGCGTAAGCTCTTCAAACAGTGTTGCTTTGATAAAATCTATTTTATAAACCAAATTACATTTGCCGTCCGATTTTCGTTGATATTTAAATCAAAACTCTTGGTTTATACGTTAAGGTTGATTTTCAAAGGATCTTTAAATTGATAGTATGCGAATTTTGTATTTTTAAATGTTCACTATGTTGCTATTGTAAAATTGTTGCTACAATAAAAATTAAGTCATGAACTTTGAAAACGGCTTTATACGTCGTTATTTACTAAGTTATAGTTTTTTTTTTGGGCGTCCTCATTTGAACAATGAAAACTTCAGTGTCATAAAATATTTACGTTTCATTTGATGAACAGAAGGCATTGGGCTGAGTTCATCTTACATCCTTTCAATTTTAATTCCCTATTCACTTATTTTAACAACTCATTTGTATACATTGTAGCAAAATGCATTAAGTCAAATGATTTAAACTATTATAATTAAAATAAAACTACTTTTACGGGTTTTATCGCGTTTGTATTTGATTTGTGATTGCCCGACGTTTCGAATGCTTTACAGCATTTATTGCTTCTTGTACTAGCAATAAAATGTGGGTCAAATCTTAATAACTGATTTATTAAATACTAAGACTGTAGTTAATTATTACTGAAGTTTTGAAGGATAAACTAATACCATCAAATACATAACTTGTAAAAAAGTCAAATCTCGCAACTGAGTTCTTCTACCATAAAAAGTTGTGAGATCCATGTTATACCAAGTCGGTTAATTCATTCAGTCCATGCTTAAGGGACCTTTCTTCTTAAGTTATTTCGTAATTAGCTAAAGTAACAACTTCTTATAGTGCCCTTTGATGTTTTAAATAAACAGATTGACTTGGCAATCACAAGTAATACATATTATATTAAATTAGATTGTTTAGTGCTAAATAAAAAATCGACAAGCTAACATAAAAATTTAACTCGTATAAACTTCTAGAAGTAGTATATTCATCATCATCATCATCATTGCAGCCCACATACGTCCCACTGTTGGGATCGGGCCTCCTCCACAATGGGAGGGAATTTGACCTACTATACCATGCTGGTCAGACATGTTGGTATAGGGTTTCATTTCGAGTTTTCCTTCTCTTGCACAGATGTTATGTGCATATTATATCCCATAGTCGTCTTATACGACATCCACGGGCAAGATAGGGAGTGGTGAATTGTATACTTACTCCGTCACCACACGGAAAGTAGTATATTATTTACAGTATATTATTTTAAATTTTCCCTGAATGAGCGTTACATAGCCGAGCGTGACGGCTCAATTTCATGTAATACCCACAAAATAAAATGCACCTAGAATTTAAGTTTTTATGTGACAGGACCACAGTATTGACAGTCGTCTGTCGACAGCCGCGGGCTGGTCCGTGCGAGGTAGCACCACACTCTCGCAGAAAGGCCAAGTCTGAGTAATAGCAAATTCATATTTCGTTCTTTTCTTGCAATTCCGCAGTAGTAATTTCACCAATATCCAATTAATATTGCCTTATTTCTGTGTAATGATGGAGTAAGAATACAATTCAGCACCCACTCTCAAATCCGTGGGTGTCGTAAAAGACGACTAAGGGATATAATATACATATGACGTCTATGCAAGAGATGGAAAAGTCGAAACAAAACCTATACCAACCTGTCTCACCAGCATGTAAGGTCAATTTCCTACCTATTATGGAGGAGCTCAAGCCCAGCATTGGGACGTATATGAGCAAAAATGATGAAATGATTGCCTCAAAAACCTTATAGTTTCCATTAGCTTTGTTTCGAGGATCGATAAGTTTTCATTTCAACGTTTAACAATCTTGTTGCTTGCTATCAATGGTGAAACTTTTAGCATCGTATAAAAATTTCATAACTACATGTAAACATGTTGCTGTTGTAAAATGTATTGAGAATGAACAAGTATAAAAGTTTTTGAATTGCTATACAATCTAGCTTGAGCATACAGAGAGAATTGGTTTTAGAAATTTCCTATTATAAGCAAGTGTAATGTCAAGTAATATATAGAGTTACGCATCGTCCCATCTTACCGCAGTATAATTATGAATACAATTAATATGCATAGATTTATAATAGGATAACGTGCGTGGGAGCGTAATTGATACATAAATGAGAAACTAACCATACTTGTAATTTAGAATATAATTTAGATTCCCTATAAGTGTTAAATTTATAAGTGCTATTGGGTTTCATTTTTCTATATGCCGGGCGGTAATATAATGCAGTGTTCTCGAAAGTCAAAGCGCAAAATCGGTAGAACTGCCCTAAAAAATCGGTATATTTGGAACTAAAATCGGTAGATAAAAAGAAATCAAATTCGTCTCTGAAATCGATATTTTGTAATATCGATCGAAAGAAAATTCTCCGGACAAATTTTGATGAGCTTTTTTTACATATGTCGGGATATATTGTTAAGATACGAGGGCACTTACGACGAAATAAAATCCCTTTTGCCAATTTCAATTCAGTAGAAAATCGGGAGATTTGCCGTGTATTCTCGGAAATCGTTGCAAAATCGTTGCATTTCGGTATTTCGGAAGAGCGCGGCCCATATCGGTAGTAATACTGAAAAATCGGTAGGTTCGAGAACACTGATGTAATGTCACTTTGCTATACACTTTTAAAATATGTAGAATTATTTAGACCCTCGGTAGCGGGTCAAGCTAAGTTCAAGCAGAGAGAACTGGCGAGCCACACCGTGTGTAAATTTACACAAACTATTTCGAGTATTCATCATAATCATCATCACAGCTTATTTATGTCCCACTGTTGCGAGCCTACCCCACCATAAGAGCGAAAATTAATCTACTATTCTACGTTAGTCAGACGTGCTAGTAAGTATAGGGTTTCATTTCGAGTTTTTCATCTCATGTATAGATGTTCTAAGCATATTATAACAGTCGTCTTTTAATTCCCGACGGAAAAAGAAGGGTGTTATAAATTTGACGTCGAGGTCTATCTGTCTATGTGTGCATGGTGTGTCCATTTCAGGTATCGTAGTTCTCAAACGGATGGACTGATTTCGATGCGGTTTTTTCTTTTGAACGCCAGTTTCCTTGCGGTAGTTCTTAGTTTGGTTAATATCGGTCCAAAAGTGTAATAGTATCAGCTCTTATTCAAAGTGTGATCGCTCGATTAGACGATTGTGCGTGTGTGTGTGTGTGTCTGTGCACGTGCGCCTGAGTGTGTGTGTGTGTGTGTCTGTGCACGTGCGTCTGAGTGTGTGTGTGTGTCTGTCTGTCTGTGGCATCGTAACTCTTAAACGGATGGACGGGTTTCGTTACGGTTTATTCATTTGAAAGCCAGTTTCCTGGCGGGGGTTCTTAGCTATGTTTGGTTAATATCGCTCTAGCAGTATAAAAGTAGCAGCTCTTTTATGATTACTCGATTACGTGCTATACCTAATCGTTAATTGATAACTTTAACATGATGTTGCAACGAGAACGGTCTCCAGAGAACCCAACTCTTTGAAAACTCACAGCAAACATTACAACAAACAACAAACAGTATTTTTGGGTTCAATAGATTAGTTTCAATGAGTAGGTACCTTGCAGGTTATGATCTTGCAATACGGTCACGTTAACCTGATACTACAACCTGGATGGTCTCCAGAAAACCCAACTCCTCGAAAACTTGCAGCAGACATATCGTGTTTGGATTCAATATATTAGTTTTAATAAGTAAATTTCTTGCAGGTTATAAGTTTGACGTCGATGTCTGTCTGTCTCTGTGTGCATGGTGCGTCCATTTCAGGTATCGTAGTTCTCAAACGGATGGACCGATTTCGATGCGGTTTTTTCTTTTGAACGGCAGTTTCCTTGCGGTAGTTCTTAGTTTGATTAATATCGGTCCAAAATTGTAATAGTATCAGCTCTTTTTCAAATTCTGATCGCTCGATTAGGTGCTTCACGCATGCGTGAAAGGAAAATTCGCTATAGAACCTCATGCCAATACGTCTGACTATCACGGCATAATAAGTCATATTCCCTTTCATTGTGGAGGAAGCCCAAGCCCAACGATTAGACTTATATGGGCTGAGATGATGTTGTTGTGAATGGACTTAGCGAATATGTCCTACTGTTCTAATATTTGGCTGAAGCCTACTCCAGTATGGGAGAGAAATTCATTTACTGTAGCACGTTACTCAGACGTATTGGCATAGGGTTTTGTTTCGAGTTCTCCTTCTCCTGCATTTTTGGTAGTGGTAGGATCACACTGTAGACAGTTATCTGTCTACAGCCGCGGGCCGGTCCGTCCGGGGTAGTACCACGCTCTCGCAGAAAATCGACGTCTGAGTAGTAGCAATTTGTTACTGCGCTTCGTTCGGTGAGCGAGAGAGCCGGCAGCCCAACTTTCTGAGGGTGTTTGCGTGTTGAGGATTTTGGTGGTGCTTTTGGTATCACCTAGCCTCAATGCACGCATTCACACTTCCTTCACTTTCTTCGCGATAGGCAGCGGCCTTGTAAAGGTCCATGAACGGCAGCAACACCTACCATCAGGTGTACTGTTTGCTCGTTTGCCACTGCTTGCAATAAAAAAAAAGATGTTATACGCATATTATATCTTTTAATCGTCTACGTCTTTAACGACACTCATAGGCAGAAGGTGTTGAATTGTCTTCTCACTCCGTCACCACACGATATTTTTTTCAATTGATAATCGAATTGAATGATAATAATTTATCTGTCTAATTGAATCATTTTGCACGAAATACAATCCTATTGTCTGAATTATTACATATTTATTTATTATATATACAAAATAAGCTAAAACGGAAACTTTGTAATTAAATATTTCGCGAACCCAAAATTGCGTTGATATTTATTGGACAACAATCGGGGTATTAATTATTTCAATTATGAAACCCATTAATTATTTTCTTCCAGTTTACGAGTTCTGTATGATGCCGGCGTTAGGCTTTTCGTAAATTGTTTTATACAGAATTTTATTATGTATAGGGTAAATATACCGAATATCGACTCTATATAAATACGGATAAAGTCACTTGCTAAATGTTAATCTTAATATATGTATATATAAATTACGTGTCACGTTGTGTGTCCGCGATGGACTCCTAAACTACTTAATCGATTTTAATCAAATTTGCACACCGTGTGCAGTTTGATCAAACTTGGAAGATAGGATTACATCTTAATTTATAGTCGCAATATTATTTTATTGCAAATTATTTATTTATTATTTGACGTTCACAATTATCTGTTAACTCTAAACGATTTTAACAGATGGCGATATCTGTTGACTGGATTAAGTAATTTGTGTGTGCTCAAGGGGATTCGAGAATGGTTTTGATTCACAATTTGATCCGGTAGGTGGCGCTTTATTTGAACAGGACAACGTCTGTTGGGTCAGCTAGTAATAAATATATGTTTGAAGTCTACAAGTAACGCCCTTTTCAATGATATGAAACCTGACATATTTATCTTCAATTTATTTTTTAATACAGTGCTTTAAGACTTCTAGAGGGCGCCATATTAGATTCAGTGACACATCATATAGCCTATAACCAGCAGACGATCAAGACGCTTCTAATGATATCTGATTTGGTTAGATTTTATAAGTAGTTGAGGAGCTATGAGGGAACAGATGAACACACATACATACATAGCCTGTCAAAATCATAACCCTCCGTAGTCAGGTAAAAAGACAGAGGCAAGTAGATGATATCACTGTCCATATCCGTCTTAGCTCATACAGGTCCCACTACTGGGTTCGAGCCTCCTTCCCAATAAGAGGGAAATTTACCTAATATAACATGCTGATCAGACATGTTAGTATACGGTTTTATTTTTGTATTATTTGACTGCACAGATGGCGTAGTGGTTAAGATAGCGACTTACAACGACAGTGTCGGGGGTTCGAATCCCACGCGGGACAACACTTTGTGTGATCAACAACTTGTTGTTCTGAGTCTGGATGTAATTTGTGTCCATTAATCATATGTTTGTAAAGTTCCCAGCAATACAAGGATTATTTCCTTAGTGCAGGGTGTTGTCTTAAAATTAAAAAAAATTAAATAAAAAATAAATTTATTTTAAGTTTTCTTTCTCTTGCATAGATATTATATGCATATTATTTTTCTTGGTCGTCTTTTATGACATCCACGGCCAAGATAGGCAGTGGTGAATTGTATTCGTACTCCGTCACTACACTGTAGATGAGAGCAAAATTGAAATAGAACATGTGCCTCTTATGCTCTCTAGTCTTGGTGATATATTCAGTCACTTCTATTATGGAGGAGGCTAGTATCTAATAGTCGATTGATTTGAGAGATATTTTATAATAATATTTGGGTCTTAAAACAATCAGAAATAAAAATAAATCATGGCAAATACAGTAAAATAATAATATTATATATTAATATAATTAAGCTAAAGGATATTTGTTTGTTTGAACGCGATAATAACAAAAACTTGAAGTTGAATTTGTACCTATATAGTTTTTAAGCCTGATTATTTATATGTTCAATTGTTCGGCTCTAACTTTCTCTTTTATAAAAGAAATTTACCTACTAGCTAGCTCGGTCTAGCTACTAGCTAGCTGGTCGGCCCAACAACGAGGTGACGTGGGTACGGGTGGGTTATGGGCCCGTGCGCCGTCCTTTCATCGCCCCGGACGGACTAGACCGCGCGTGCGCTTACCATAGCCCACCCATAAAAAAAAACCTACTAGCTAGCTCACGCTGGTAAGACGTCTTGTTATAGGATTTTATTTCGAGTTTACCTTCTCTTGCATTGATGTTATCTACATATTAAACCTCTTAATCGTCTTTTACGACATCTACGAGCAATAGAGAAGGTGGTGAATTGTATAAGAATACAATTACAAGTACAACACCTAAGAAGGTGGTGACGGATCATCACACGGATTGACACTGCGTTGGTAGTTAATTTATGTAAGTGGCAGGCAGTTGGCGGTTATAAGTTTTCCGGGCAAATTTAAAATATTGAGATATGTACCATTTGAAATGCTAAATTAATTACAACAATTTTAGTATTGTTATTATAATTATTTATTATAAAACATGATTCCTATAATTGGTCATGTTACCTTACGAAAAATTTCGGTTAATAATTAAGGTCTCATTTAACCGTTTCTTCTATGTAGTAAGCGAAATATTTTAATTAGATTATTCGGAATGACTGCCGTACGTATTAGTATGGTCGTTATTATGAGTTAATAGAAAAATTAATAAATATCAAAAGTATTTTTTTGTTAAATGTGATATTTATATAAACTAAACACTTGTTGCGAGTAAAAGCTGAATGCCAAACGTGTTTTTTTTTGTTGTGTGTGATTTAGTTGTTAGCCGCAGATGGCTGTGACAACTTTACCTGAGCTGGCGGGTAAGCGCTGAGGGCTCTCAACCCAAGCCCATGGATGCGAACCCACATTTATCAGAATACCCTTCCAATCGTCCTACTATTTCGACAGTGCATTGGCGTCTAAAAGTTTTTATAAATAACCTAGCAAAGTTAAATGTTCAATCTGGATAGAATACACCACTTTCCTATGTTGCCCGTAGGTAAAAGTAAAAGACGACTAAGGGTATATGCATATAACATCCACTCAAGACAGAAAAATGTTTGAATAAATCGTCTAAGAGGTTTACCGACGTGGTAGAGCCACTTTCATTCAACGGTTCCCTGCAACTTTCAAGATGTCGTCAGTACACTTAGTAGAAGATCGCCCTACGCTACGTCATCTGTTTCGTGGTCATCATTCCAAAACCCTTCTTTTCCCAACGGTTATCGATTCGACGAGGAATGTGACTTGCTTATTGCCATTTTAATCTGCTCACTATTGAGTATTTTTTCAGAAAAGTCCAGCGCCACTTAGATAATGGACTCTCAGTTCTCTATATCATAGTATAAACAAGGCAATCAGTTAAACTCTTGTGTCATAGGAGACCTAACAAACATGCAATAAACCGACACACATTACACCTAGACTAAGTGGACCGCACGACATTCGACATGAAATTCGATTTTCAGACCACTACGTCATCGTTGTCTCATAAACGTCCCACTGCTGAGCTCGAGCCTCCTCTCTAATAGGAGGAAAATTGACCTTAATATAGTATGCTGGTCAGACATGTTAGGGTTTAATTTGAGTTTTCCTTGCACAGATGTTAAATGCTTATTATATCCCTTAATCGTCTTTTACGATATCCACGGTTAAGATAAGGAGTGCTGCTTCTTACTTACTACGTCATCACTACAGTCAATTTTATATACCAATTTATTTAAGCAGAGCTGATTGAATGTGAATTTATAATTTTTCCTAACGCGAATATTGCATAAACCGATCCCGTTCATAGGCAGGTGCCTTTTTGATAGCCTGTAGCCGTATGCACTAATTTGTAATTACACCCGACATCCACTTGTGGCCTGAGTAATGAGTTTTACATGCGTGGTCAAAGTACCGCTGTTTAGGGCAGCTGGATTGTCGAGTCAAACTAATTAACTGATTTTGATTTATGATGCAAAATTTGCTAATTATAAATCATAATGTTTTATCGTAGGGTTTGGTGATGGAGTAAGAATACAATTCAGCATTCCCTATCTTGCCTGTGGATGTTGTAAAAGACGACTAAGGGATATAATATGCACATAAGATTTGGGCAAGAGAAGGAAATCTCGTAATGAAACCCTATACCAACACGTCTGATCAGCGTGGTGTAGGAGGTCAGTTTCCCTCTCATTCTCGGAGGAGGCTCGAGCCCAACAGTGGGATATATATGAGCTGAAATGACGAATGATAATGAAATTGTAATGTTTTGTCGTATGGTAATAGATTAAAATTGCAACATCTCTTCACACTTCTAGGGATGGCATTTGAGAATAGCGTGTTGAAATAAATAAATAATAATTTCAGATTTGTTATAGCAATATAGATTTAATATCAACATTGCTTTGTACATTATAAAGAGTGGAAGAAAGAAAAAGGCAAGAAAGATAATGTTTTATTAAGGTACAGAAAAAAAGGAACATACATGAAACAAAAGAATAACAGAAATTGAAATAAAAAAATATATAAGAATAAATACTAGAATTTTAAATAGAAAAAATGAAATTTTCATTCATTCTTAAAACTTATCTCAGAACGATATATAGAACGAATTACAGCCGGTGTTAGAAGTTTCCCAGAGGATCATTTCTGTCCGTTCTATTGATGCTCTCTGAGTAGCTTTTTATTAGCGATGCGCTGAACAGTGGCTTCACCGAATAACGGATACGGAATATTATTAGGTTTAACCTTTACCGCACCGGATATTCGGCTGATTTATATGCTGCTCTATTTATGAATCTCAATTGGTATTTTGGAACTATTATGAAGAACTTGCCTCGAAGAATTCTGTCATATCAAAGGATCCTAAAAGACTTATCGCCGTGGAATTGGACAGCTATGCAGCTGAAAGGCTTTTATTTAGAAACTATAGCCCTTTTGATTGGTGGGCAAAGCATAAGTTTAAATATGCATATTTAGCTAATGTAACCAGAATGTTTCGAAGTGCTCCTGGTAGTAGTGTGTATAGCGAAGGATTATTTTCCGAAGCAGGAAACCTATATGGAGAAAAACGCAATAGACTCGACCGAGAGCTTGGTGTTTCTGCACCATCATTTACCATTAATTAATTGTAAATATTATAATATGTATGTTTCTTTTCGCTTATCTTTTATTTGATTTCTGATCTCTATTATATTTTCATAGTGTCTCTGTGTCTCTCTCTGTCTCTATATATCTCTATTATAGTGTATTATTGTCAATTTACTACTTAAGAACCGAATATATTCGGCAACAAAAACGAATAATTCAGCTGAATATAAATAGTGGAAAAGATGCCGATTACGCCGAATACCAAACGAGTATTCAGCACATCTCTACATTTTATTATATCTGACGGAAAAGTAAGAGGTGGTATAACTTGTATTATTAACCATTAACCATACAATAACATTTTCAGTGTGGTGCCAGAGTAGGAATACACTTCACCAATATAATAGGCAAATAACATCTATGAAAGAAAAGCAAAACTCGGTATAAAACCTTACATTTAACCAACGCAGACTGTACAGATGGCGTAGTGGTTGAGATACCGACCTGCCGCGCCAGTGCTCCGGGTTCGGATCCCACGCAGGACAGCACTTTGTGTAGGCCCGACCACTGATGACAAGCCACCCTGCTCCGGTGGTCGGTCCAACGACAAAGGCGACGTGTCACGGGTGGGTTACGGGTGTGCGTGCTTACGCCCCTCTGTCGCCCCGGACGAAGTGGTGCGAGGAGGGCGCCGACCGTAACCCACCCAAAAAAAAAGGACCGCACTTTGTACGATCTAAAAATTGCTGTGCTGAGTGTGCAAGTAATTTGTGTACGTTCAATTACTGCGTCTGTCTCCCGCAATACAAGAACGTATAGTAAGTCAGTTTCTGTCCTATTGTAGAGAAGGTTCAAGCCCATTAGTAAGACGTATACAAGCTGTTAAGGAAACGTATATTCATAGAAAACCTTATATAATTCTTTTACTTGCTATCTGTATAAATATAATAACATTAGCATATAAAATATAAATATAAAGGTTATAGACGTTCGTTGAGTTCTTTAAGAACTTTTTTTACGACTAATCTTGAGTTTGTGGCGGCCTAATTTCACTTTCATATTTAATTTTGTTCTATAATTTAACGGCTATGTGAATTTTAATATTTTGTGGACTCTTGTTTTTAAGGCTTTAGTATTTACATTGTATAAAAGAATATTTTAGTTTGATGAGAAATAAAAAATACAACTCATTCTTTTGAAATTATACTTTTTCTTCTTTTTTTTTGGGGTGGGTTACGGGCGGTGCGCTCCTCGCTCCACTCCGTCCGGGGCGACAGAGGGGCGTAAGCATGCACACTCGTAACCCACCCGTATAGCACGTCGCCTTCGGCGTTGGGTCGACCACCGGTGCAGAGTTCCTTGACTTCAGTGGTCGACCCGAAAGAAATTTATATATAAAGATTATTATCATATTTTTCAGATACACTATAATATAAGGTTATTTATAAGTACTTATTTAAAACTATTTCTGTAAGGGTCCCGGTTTGACGTAAATGGTCACGTTACACCTGGCCCAAATAGAACGATAACCATTAAGGGAAAAGGTTTAAATTGTTAATAATTAAATTTAAGTAAGTTAAGTTTCTGTGACGGAGTAAGAATACAGTTCACCACCCCTTCTCTTACCAGTGTGTGTCAGTAGAAGACGACTAAGGGTTACGATAATCAGATAATCCATCTCTGCAAGAGAAAGAAAACTCGACAAAAACCCTATTCCAACATGTTTGCCTAGCGCGTTATAGTAAGTCAATTAATTTCCCTTCCATTGTGATACTTGTATAGGCTGAGATGATGATGATGATAAAATTAAAGTAAAAGAATATTAAACTCTAAAAATATTAGATTTGAGGCTCTTTTCCTATGCAGATTGTTTTAATCGAAGTCGCAAATGTGAGAAATCTGACATTCGTTACATCACTAGTTGGTAGTATTCATAGCCGCTACCACACAGATTATGTATATGCAAGAGAAGGAAAACTCAAAATAAATCCATCATGCTTAATATAAAGTCAAAGTAGTATAATGGCTAAATTTCTCTCCGATTGTGGAGGAGGCTCAAGCCCAGCAGTGCGACGTGTCACCCGCAGAGAGGCTGACCACGCGACGACGACTGACATCCCCGAGGGAGAACATCGAGAAGAGAGGGTACCCCACGGCTGAGGTATTCCGTCAGGCCAACCACTGAAGACAAGTTACTCTGCACCGGTGGTCGGCCCAACAACGAAGGCGACATGCCACGGGTGGGTCATGGCGCTACGCGCCGCCCCTTCGTCGCCCCGGACGGAACCGGGCGGCAGGTGCGCTGACCATGGCCCATGCCCTAAAAAAAAAGAATAAGTGAGACGTCTTTCCAACGTAAATAAAAAACTAAGAATCCTATAAAATAATATCGATAAAATGTGACGAAAGTACTAATGTACCAAACATTAAGTCACATGCTCCCTAAAAAAGCTTTATCCTTAAAAAATATAACCCAGAAAGGTATATAAAAATTTCAATGAGAAATTCGTGACAACAGTGTGTACCTATAAACAGCTCGGCAGCCATCTTTTACGGCTGTCTCCTTGAAATTCAACGTAAATACGACACTAAAATTTACATTATCATATACATATAAATGTATAGCCTTAATAAAATATACCTAGTAATACTAGGATACCTAGTAATACTAGATACTAGGCTAGTATCTAAATATGACTAATACATTATTAGTCTATTATCCGATCATGGTGACGGAGTAAGAATAAAATTCACCGCCCTTTGTCTTGCTCTGGATTTAATATCCTTAAAGCCTATACAAAAACGTCTGACTAGCTTGGAGGTAGGTTTCCCTGTCATGATGGAGGAGGCTCGAATCCAACAGTCAGACGTATATTGGTTGAGATGATTATTGGTCTGGTGGTTAGATGCGGGTGGATGAACCGGATAATGCCTGCAGAGAGATAAAGCGCGTGAAGCCGACGCTTCGGCAATCCTGTTATCTGCCTGTCGGACCGGGGATTAGTCCGTCACCCGCAGAGGCTGACTGCGCGACGGCGATCGACTTTCCGGGAAAGGGACGTCGAAAGGAGATTGTGCCCCACATGGTATTCCGTCGGGCTGGCCACGGATGCGGGAGGACAAGGAACTTGGTACCGGTGGTCGGCTCAACGACGAAGCTACCCACAGTAGCTCCTCGCCTTCGCAGGGTGTAGTCGTAGTAGGTGTAGGGTGTAGACTTCGTCGGTAGTAAGGTGGAAGCCCCATAGGGCTGCGCGCTACCCCTTTGTCGACTCGGATGGAGCTGGACGACGGGTGCGCTGATAATAGCCCACCCCATAAAAATATCCTGTTATTTGCCGGGACATCGATGGGGATATTATCCGAAAATGTAAACTGCTCGGCTAAATATGTATATCAAGGATATGGTACTAGTGGTCAGCTTAATGACGATGGGTCCCTTTCTAGGTTATGCATTCTAGGTTATGGGGTCGCGAGCCGCCTTTTATCGCCTAAGATGAAACCGGCGGTGTGTCCAGACCGATAGTCTGTTAAAACAAAAAGAAAAAGTCTCTGATGATAAGATGGGGTCTGTATCAGGGCTGTTGATATTTTTTAAAATATTGGTTTTCGATATATCGATATTTTTAAATATATCAATATCGGAGTTCGATATATCGAAAAAAGTATGGATTTTCGATATATCGATATTTATGCATATGACCGCTTTTTAGCTTCATTCTTTGCGAGGTTGCCGTGATGAGCTTTTTTTTAGCTAATAATCTAGGCTAAGCGGTAACTTATCATTAATTTCAAGCCGGCATTTTTATATTTGATTTTCGGTGATTTAAGTTTACGGTGATTTTGTAGAATACATACCTTATAAAAAAACTACAAAACATATCGAAAAATATCGACCCTCGATACTTACTTTTTAGTATCGATATATCGTTCAAAAAAATATCGGAGATAAGTATCGATATTTCGATATATCAGTATTTTATCAACAGTCCTAGTCTGCATGTATAGAAATCCCAACAAATATTCCTATCTCTACAACTCATGTAAGCCAGGATTCACAATCATCATCATACCTCTGACATCTCAATTATTTGTCTAAACAATATGTATCTTTCTTTTATTATACATATCGTAAAGTTTTGGTAATAGGTTGCTGAACGTTAACCCTCCTTAAGAATGTAATTATCGACCTAATGGCATCAAATAAACTCTATTGCTCTTTATGGTATCAAAGCCAACGACTTGGTGGTGCCCCTGGTATTGCAAGGGTCCATGTAGGGTAGTAACCCTTATCACCAAGTGTGTTGCTTGCTCGTTTACCACCATTGACAATAAAAATAAAACTATTTATTTTTCATCTCTATGACCCAGGTTTAAATCTCTTAGCAGTCTTTTACGACAGTCGCGACCATAGATAAGCTACTAAAAAATGAGAGCTGCGACTAACGTAGGAGTTGGTAGCATTTGTAGTCCATGTAATGCGTTATTTTTTTTTGTGTTATTTTACATGTTAGTTTTTCGTTGAGGATCAAAATTAAAAGTTCTATAAAAATCCATGACCTCTTTACGTTTGTAAACTCTGTAAAGGACTGAATAAATTCTTTTACAAACTTTACAGAGATATCTTTTATATAAAAGCTAGTCAAACAGAAATAAATATTATTTTATTTTGATAGGTTTAAACTTGATAACATTTCAATTAGATCTTACAGGGTTCTACTAACAAGCTGCCATTACTTAGCTTCAAAATTATATCTATTTTCTTTAAACAAAATTGAAGACTACGAAATAGGGTTGCGAAAAATATTTATTTTACATCATTTATTTTACTTGGAAAAGAAAATTAGACATCTGTGATCCTATTTAATTGGATTGTATGAAAATAAATAATTTAATGGAATTTGTTTTCTTAATGAAAATATTAATAATATTCTGTATTGCTATTTCAACTCATATACGAGTATGTCTCACTGCTGGGCCCTAGGCTCCTTCACATTAGGAGGAAAATTGATCTACTAAACTACGCTAGCCAGATGGGTAATTATATTCCGCTGAGTTTTCCTTGGAATGATGTTGTCTTCTTGCGGTTTTTTTATTATAATACATTATGGAGACAGTATGACTTGCTTTAGGTCATTTAGTCTCATTATTTTTTGACAGGCTGTGATCACAATACACACTATCTGAATCGTCTCAGGCGACAGAAGGGTAGCATGTAGCCCTTGTACCCTGACACCATTGTAATTTGTGTTTTACTTTAATTTACCTTATACCCGCACCATTGTAATTTGTGTTTTACTTTAATTTTAAATTTCTCCACGTTTCGAAAGCTTGTCAACGCTGAATCGTAAATGTAGTTTTATTTCAAACACAAATCATCGTTCCAGAGTCTTTTGTCTGGATGTAGTTAATGTGTGTTAATTGTACGTTTATGAAGATGCCCACGATACATGGATGCCTTTCAGCAAGGTGTTGCCTTAAAAAAACGATCATACGCTATCGGCGTATCATTATTTTGAAAACAATATCAACCCTAAAACAAAATGGTCCATCAATATGGCGGAGTTGCTTCTTGTAACCAATTTATGTGGTAAATTGGAAGGTGGCCAACCTAACAAGGAGTTCAACCAGTACTAATACAGCCAATTGTCTCCTTTGTTACAGTGAGGATTTAATAGAATCGTTAAAATAGAAATTCTCGGGGAAATGCAGCTTTAAGTAAATTCGATATTAAAGAGCGGTCTTTATGTAATTTCGGACCTTGCCGGAGTCTTGTTACAAATTGCTATAAAATATAGGGTGGTAAGAATAATGATGAGATGAATATTACCAATTAAAGCTTGAGAAATGCATTTTTTTTAAAGTTATTAGGTTATTTTTGGAATAAAGGTGGTTTTAATGGGGTAGGACCACACTGTTGACAGTTGCTTGTCTACAGCCGCGGGCCGGTCCGTCCGGGATTTTTTTTTTGGGGTGGGCTGCGGTCGGCGCACTCCTCGCACCACTCCGTCCGGGGTGATAGAGGGGCGTAAGCACGCACACCCGCAACCCACCCGAATACCACGTCGCCTTCGTCGTTGGGCCGACCACCGGGTTACTTGTCATCAGTGGTCGGCCCGACGGAATACCCCCTATTTGGGGTACCCTCCCATCGACCGACGTCCCTCCCATCGGTGAGAACGTCGGTCTTTCCTCACGCGGCGGCTCCTCAGCGGGTGACGGACTAACTCCCCGGTCACATCACCCGCGGCCTCGGCTATGGCGGCATGACGCGCAGGTCCGTCCGGGATAGTAATACACTCTCGCAGAAAATTGATGTTACAGTAGTAGCAATTTATTACAGCACTTCGTTCGGCGAGCGAGATACCCGGGAGTCCAACTTTCCAACCGTGTTTGCGTGTGGTGGGGTTTGAGTATCATGGAACCTCATTACATGTACGCACTCCTTTCACTTTCTTCACGGTAGCGACCCAATAAAAATCCATGAGCAGCAATTTCATTTTTGTTTCTTTTTCTTTTTTTTTTTAAGACGTATCCCTGCACGAAGGTAATTTATCCTTTAATTGCGAGGGACTTTACAAACATGAAAATTAACGGATACAAATCACATCCAGACTCAGAACAACAATTTGTGGATCGCACAAAGTGTTGTCCTGCGCGGGATTGGAACCCCCGACATTGGCGCAGTAGGTCTACGTCTCAACCACTACGCCATCTGTGCAGTCACCATCACCACCACCACCACCACCACCAGTTTACCATCAGGTGTGCCGTTCGCTCGTAGTCTTTTACGACAACCAGGGGCAACTTGACTGCACAGATGTAGAATAGAATAGAAATAAATTTATTAAAGAAATAATGCACATATTGTTCCGTGTGGTGACGGAGTAAGAATACAATTCACCACCCCCTAACTTACCCGTGGGTGATCGTACGAGACGACTAAGGGATATAAAACGCATATAACATCTATGCGAGAGAAGGAAAACTCGAAATAAAACCCTATACCAACAC
The DNA here is from genome assembly GCA_032191425.1 of Lymantria dispar. Classification (NCBI taxonomy): domain Eukaryota; kingdom Metazoa; phylum Arthropoda; class Insecta; order Lepidoptera; family Erebidae; genus Lymantria; species Lymantria dispar. Next base: position 13,909,525 of record CM063465.1, on the reverse strand, counting down.
GTCTGACCATCGTGGTATAGTAGGTCAATTACCCTTCCATTACGGAGGAGGCCCGAGCCCAACAGTGGCACGTATATGGGCTGAGATGATGATGATGTATTGTAGTGGTTAAGATACCGACCTATCGTGCCAGTGTCGTGGGTTCGAATCCCACGCAGGACATCACTTTGTGAGATTCTCTAATTATTGTTCTGAATCTGGATGTAATTTGTGTCCGTTAGTTATATGTTTGTAAAGTCCCCCGCAATACAAGGATTATTTCCTTAATACAGGGAGTTGTCTTTATTAAAAAAAAATGTGGTGAAATGTATTTTTACTTCGTCATCACACGGATTATATTATCATCTTGCTCTTATCCCAGTTAGAGTCCATGCAATAAGTAGTATTATTTCATTGTAGATATTGTAAAAGATTTAGTAATAATTTTATGGCCGACCGCCTGTCTGATGTCAAGCTTCCTTGGGAATGTAATTGTTAACTAGACGGTGTTATATAAAGTCGGCATAAGTCGATGTTCAATGTAAGTATTAATGATATATAGTTGGTATTTTGAAGAGAATGTCAAAATGTCATGTAGCACTTTTAAATTTTATTTATTACTAGCAACCCGCCCTCGCTTCGCTTCGGTTTTAGTCGTTTTACCCACGTAGTTCCCGTTCCCGTGGGAATACCGGGATAAAATATAGCCTAGGTTACTCCCTGATATTATAGCTTTCCATTGGTGAAAGAATTTTTGAAATCGGTCCAGCCGTTTTGAAGATTACCCGGAACAAACAGACAGACAGACGGACAGACGAAAATTTTTTAATCTGTATTATAGGCATAAGTGTCGTGCAAATAGCCGTGTGAGCATGAAAAAAGCCTATTATTTTCACATTACAAACAGACATTCCAATTTTATTTATTGGTATAGATTTTAGTATTTTACGTGTTACATTGAATAATTTTGCTTATATTTCATGTGATATAATGCAGAAAAATGCTAAAATGTAGTGAATATATTATAAGAGCGAATTGCGTGCATTTTCACATTCTGCCAAAATTCCCAGAGGAAGCTGATTTGTCTGTCAGCTCCAAATCATTGCTATCGGCTGATTAAAAGACGAAGACCAAAGACGTGAATAATTAATTATAATAACTCGAAGCTGGCACTAATAGCTCATATTATTGTAGCTTGTTGCCATTAAAGAAGAAGAAGAAGAAGATATATAGTTGGTAGTGTGTTTTTAAATACATATATAGAACAATTTTTGATCAAAACCACTCCAATTATTAAGATTTATTATTTGAGATGCTAAACTTATAATAAAGTATTTATAATTGTCAACATATGTGCAACGATTCACAATACCTTTAGGTTGATTTCCAATCTATACTTTAGGAGTGATGGTCAATGTACAATTTAACTCGTGAGATAGCGGGAGTTATCTAATACCCTCAAGTACATATAAATAAATGTAACATAAATGTCTCGCAAAGAGAATAAAATACATATTATTATGTTATATATTCTAAGGTACCCTCATCTCATAACCAGGGTCGGCCTAAAAGTATTAAAGCCGTAGGTAGAATGAAGAATGTCTGAACATTCCTGTTATGTGTACTGACCGCAGTTAAGGACGATAAAGCTGTTTACACACGTTAGACTTCAAAAATATATCGACGGTCCCTACGTACATAAAGACATGTCAAAAATGAATTTTTTTATTGTATTCGCTTTAGATTTTCAATACATATGCAGTATGAAATGTGCGTAATGAAAATCTAAAGCCTAAAGAATACAATAAAAAAAAGGCCATTTTGGACATGTCTTTATGTACGTAGGGACCGTCGATATACAGTAAAAATAGATATCAGATGTTTACGCGAGTATTATACTGTACACATCATCATCTTGCTCTTATCCCAATTACTTGGGGTCGACGCAATATGTCATCTGTTTTGACATATTGCAAAAAGTTTCGGCAATGACTTTTATGACCGGCCGCCTGCCTGACGTCAACCCTCCTTGGGAATGTAATTGTTGACCCAAATGGTACCAGATGGAGTTGGTCCGGGTCAATCTAGGGCTCTTAGTCGTCTTTTACGACACCCACGAGCAAAGCAAGGGTTGGTAGTATTCGAAGCCGCTACCACACAGCACGTATTACACTGTACACATTGTAAATAAAACTACTTTACGGATTTTATTGCTTTTTATCTGATTACTGAGATTTATATCTGCTTTACATAAATGTCTGTAATAACAATGACTTGTTGGACGTAAGACATCTTAGTCCACCCATGACCATGGACACTGTAAAGTGTTCGTAATGTCGGACAATCAAAATCAACGAAAACATTTAAGTAACAGGATTCAAGGGCACCACGAGTGGAGTACGAACCTCAGTTTGCTTCTGAGGGCAATGTGGGTGTTAGATTAATTAATCTTACGTTAGATTCGATTTAGATTACTAGATATTATTATTATGCTAATATTCCTTTGGCACTGTAATTAATTATTTATATGAATTAAATAGAAATAACCTTTTTTATGGCTGGGCTATGGTAAGCGCGCACGCGGTCCATACCGTCCGGGGCGACGAAAGGACGGCGCGCGGGTCCATAACCCACCCGTACCCACGTCGCCTTCGTTTTCGTCGTCCTAGTGATCGGCGACGTCGGTCGCCGTCGCGCGGTAAATAGAAGAAGTTTTATTGACAATACAATGATTTCAACCTTTGAAAGGTATACATTATATTTTGACATACACCTCATTTTGTTTGTTATGAACATCACATGTATATTTTTCTTTGAATCAATTTAATCGAATAACTTAAAGTCTAAAGTATACAGCCAGCCTTACCATGGGCTATACAGTGTGCGCCATGAAATTCTTATAATAACACGAATAAAATTGTGAAATATTTATATATAGCCGATATATTTCACCTTAGTACCTCCATTATTATGTTAAGAAAATATTCGTTTTATACTTTTTTATTAACCGAATTTCACCTAGGTCCATATCGGGCGATAAATTTTTCGTACGATTTAGTTTACGATGCTTTAAAACCGACCATATCTTTCAAATTCGACGGTGTTTTGTATTTATGAATATTTTGACTGCAAAAATTATGGATACCTTTTTTTTTGTGCGTTACAGTCTTATTTTATATATTTTAATTATTTATTATAGTGAAACTTCTTTAGAATTGTTGTAATTTTAAACCTGATGAAACGAAAAAGAGAGCCTATAGAGACACAAACACGTAAATGTATAGGATTCAGCCGGCGAGAGAATGAGATAGAACACATTCGGGTAGCGTCCTCGCTATCGTGTACTAAGCATTGTCCATATGTATGCTCCTGTGTAGTGGGATAAGTCAGTATACTTAGAATAATAACGTATAGAAGGATAGTGTCAGTACTTCGAACTTTAAAAATTTGAATCTAAAAATACTAATGGCGGGCAGACGATTACACACGTACACACGGAAACCACTATACAAATTCTGAAATCAAATTTTCTTTTTATTAACATAAATCGTCGAAGTACTTTTAAAAGTAACGTTAAAAACCTTTTTAAGTTTTTCAAATGTGTTATGACACTATTTGAATGCACAAGCCGTCATAATTACTTATTTATTTTTTAAGAGTTGCGTACGTTCGTGCAGTGCAATGACTTGTACATTACAGGACTGTTCCGGCGTAAGCTCCATTAGGCTCCAATTGAAATGCCTCACTTTTTGTGCGTGGACTTCTATATGTTATTATTCTAAGTCAGTATATCTATATTTTTTACTATTGATAAAAACACGTGGGACCAAAGAAGTTTCACTTCTGACATGCGTAATTTGTACGCACGTTCTTTTTTTATTATCAATTCGTTTGATCCACTTCGTCCTTTCATTTGGAGGATGGTCTTGTTCAATAGTGGAACTTAAAAGCAGTTAAGAAGATTTTATTCTGCACCTTATCATCGTCATTATGATCCTATCCTAATTACTTTTTTTTTTTTTTTTTTTTTTTTGTGTGGGCTGCGGTCGGCGCGCCTACGCACCACTCCGTCCGGGGCGACAGAGGGGCTCAAGCCCGCAACTCCCGCAACCCACCCGAACACCACGTCGCCCTCGTCGCTGGGCCGACCACTGGAGCAGGGTTACTTGTCATCAGTGGTCAGCCCGACGAAACACCCTCTACCCGGGGTACCCTCCCATCGACCGACGTCCCCCCCTCGGGGAGGACGTCGGTCTTTCCTCACGCGGTCAGCCTCTCGGCGGGTGACGGACTAATCCCCGGTCACGTCACCCGCGGCCTCGGCTAGGGCGGCATTGCACGCAGGTACTCCCGCCTGCGCCGCCCCAGTCGCCGACGGCGGGTCGCATCATCGAGGCTGTGCTCCTCGCGCTCGCGACCCGCCGCCTCCTTCTGCGAGATAACTGCCTCGCAGAAGGCTGCGACCGCATCCCAATTCCTGACGCTGCCGACCATCGCTAGGGAGATGCTCGGCAGCGTCAGGTCTGCACCGATGATTGCGACGAGTTCACGACGCGGCTCTGCCCAAGCGGCACAGACCTCGAGCGTGTGCTGCGCCGTGTCCTCGTCGCAATCGCAGTGGTGGCAGGACGGAGTTCTCTCCCTCCTAGCGACCCTGTACAGGTACTTGCCGAAGCATCCATGCCCCGTCAAGACCTGCACGAGTCGGAAGGAGAGCACCCCGTGCCGCCTTTCTAACCACCGCATCAGCACCGGCCGGAAGGCCTCCACGGTCCAAACACCGTATCGAGGCCTCTCCAGCCGGTCTGCCCAACGGGCGATGACGTCCCGGCGGGCGTCGACGCGCCAGGCGGTGAGCTCCTTCAAGGAAACAACACCACCCCCCCCGCGCACCCCCGACACCCGCCGATACAAGTCGGCGAGCATTTCCGCCTCCAGGTCCCACGGGGGAGTCCCGGCCAATAGGCACGCCGCCTCCGTCGCCACCGTGCGGTACCCGCGGATGATCCTGACCGCCATGACCTTCTGTGGACGCCACAGAAGGGCCCTAAGTCGGGCGGTCATGGATCCCGCCCACACCGGTGCGCCGTACAGGGCCATCGACCGGATGACCCCCGCGTACAGCTGTCGACATGCCGCGCTCGGTCCGCCCACATTCGGCATCAGCCATTGTAGGGCGGACGCCACGCCGACGAGCCGCGGGACGAGCCTGCGGAAATGCTCCCGAAACCACCATCGCCCGTCGAGCACCAGGCCCAAGTACTTCATATGGGCCTGGATGCTGATCCCAACCGAATTGACGGTGATCGAGACGCCGATGGGAGGGTCCATACGGGGCCCATGGAACAAAAGGGCCTCCGTCTTGTCCAGGGCCACCCTCAACCCCAGCGCCTCGATCCGCCTGACGACCTCTTCGGTGCCTGAGGTCGCCAGGCTTACCGCCTCTTGTAGCGTCCCACCGCGGGCTGTGACGAGCGTGTCGTCGGCGTAACAAATCACGCCCAGCCCGGGTGGGAGGCTCCCCCGCAACGCCCAGTCGTAGCCGATGTTCCACAGGGTGGGTCCGAGGACCGACCCCTGTGGAACACCGCACGTCATGGGCGTTCGCACAACGTCCCCTACTCGGTTGGCGTAGAGGACGCTGCGCTCCTCTAAATAGTCTGCCACCAGCCGCCTCAGGTAAGCTGGCACTCCGTGGTAACGGAGCGCCTCCCTGACGCAGCTGAATGGCAGACTATTGAATGCGTTGGCGATGTCTAGGGACACCACCAACAGCACTCCCCCGCCGGTGACGGCCTCAGTCGCCACGGCCCTCAGGCGCAACAGGGCCTCGATCGTCGAACGACCTCTCCTAAACCCAAACTGGGCGTCCGACAGATCGGGCCCCGTGCCGACAAGGTGCCGCTCGATGCGGGCAGCTACTATCCTCTCCAGTAGCTTGCCCATATCATCGAGCAGCACGATAGGCCTGTAGGCCGATGGCGACTCCGGAGGCCGTCCCGGCTTCGGCAGGAGAACCAGCCTCCCCTCCTTCCAGCACCCAGGGAACCGCCCGGATGCTAAACACGCGTCGAACAGCTCCCTGAGGCGGGGACCCAGATGGTCGAGGACCAGGGCCAACACACGGTTTGGAATACCGTCGGGCCCGGGGGCGGTGGATTTACCGCGCATGCGCACCACCGACGCCCTCATCTCCGGTTCCGTGATGAGCGGAACACTGCCACCATCGCCCTCCCGGTCATTGTCTGGCGGCGCCATGACCGGGGGCGTGTGTTCCGCCCGTCGTGGGAACAGGTCCTCGACGACCCGGGTAAGGAGGCTTGGTTGGAGAGTCTCGGTGAGGGGCGGGCCCCGTACGCGGAGCTTACTCAGCGCCGCACCATAGGGGCGACCCCAGGGGTCACGGTCGAGACTCTCCAGCATCTCCCGCCGACTGGCGTCCTTGGCGGAACGGACGGCCAACCTGAAGGCCGACCGCGCATTGCGGTAGCCCTCGTAAAGCTGGCCCTCCAGTTCCGCGCTGCGATTGCGCCGCCGGCTGCGGGTGTAGGCCCTCCGGGCGCGAATACACGCGGCCCGGAGATCTGCCAGCTCCCGGGACCACCAGTGGACAGCCCTCCTCGGGGGCAGACGCCGTACCCGGGGCATGGCCGCATCGCAGATCTGCGTCAACGCACTGCGGATGCGGCCAGCCTCGGCGTCCACCCCGTCCAACTGGTTGGCAGAGGACAGCCACGAATGAACGATGGCTGCCTCCGCCAGCAGGTCCCGGTCTAGGCGACCCACAGCCCATCGCGGGAACGCAGGACGCCCTACCGCCCCCCTGTGACCCCTGCCGGGCGCCGGGATTGTCAGGGAGACCTCCATCCGGATATACCGGTGGTCCGACAAGGTCTTAACCTCCTCCTCGACGCACCAGCTCCCCACGCGTGCAGCGACCTCAGGGCTAGCGAACGAAAGGTCCACTATCGACCTGCCCTGAGGTCGCACGCACGTATGCACCGAGCCTCTGTTCAGCAAACAGAGGCCCAGTGCCGCCGCCCAATCCTCGACCGCCCGTCCTCGGTCGTCCGTACGGGAGGACCCCCACGCCACGGACTTGGCGTTGAAGTCCCCCAATACGATCACCTGGCGCGGTGCCAATCGCCGTAACGAGGCTCCCAAGATGGTAAGGGAGACCCCGAAATCAGCCGCTCTCCAGGCAGGGGAGAGATATACTCCGAGGAGCGTAATCTCTCCCCAGTCCGCCGCGACGTATCTGACGCCCCTGTCCCTAAGGATCAGAGGCAACGAAGGCCACGACGTGGAGGCGATGATTGCCACGGTACCGTCGGTGCTGCTCAGCCAATTTGGCCGGTCGGGCACCGCGTACGGCTCCGCGGCTACGGCTACTCCTATCAACCACTCCGCCATGGCTTGCAGGAAAACGTCCTGCGCACCGGCGGAGTGATTGAGATTGGCTTGGAGGAGACGGATGGATACGGGGTCCATTAACGGTCCGTATCCATCGTCACCTCCTCCGCGCTAACGGGCGATCGGGTCGCGCTCGGAGCGGGGGTTGGCCCGGTCGATAGGCCGCCCCGCCCCTTTGGGGCCGATGCCGGGGGTCTGCAGTCCCCAGAGCCCATGCGATGTTTGGCAGGCCTATTGCCTGCCGCACACGCGGGGCAGTGGGGCACCGCAGAGCACGATGCCGCCTGGTGTCCGGTCAGACCGCAACGGAAACATAGCCCGCCGCAGTCAAAGCAGTTTTTGCATGTCGGTCGGGTATGCCCGACCGCCATGCATTTATAACACCTCGCGGGCCGGGGCTCTAGCACGGTTACCCGCGCCGAGCTCCAGCCCACGAGGAGTCTGCCTGAGTCGGCCAATTGCTTGACCGACTCCACCGGACACTGCACCCAGGCAGCACCGACGCCGCCTGGACCAGGGCGGATGGTGCCAATCCGGACGGTGTCCGAGGCACATCCGGTACGCGCCATAATGGCCTCTCGGACGTCCTCCCCCGTCACGGAATCGTCCAAGCCCGTCAGGCGCATCTCTGCGCACTTGACAGGCCTGGCGATTCGGACACCATCCTCTGGCCCGAACAGCCCCCGCAGCTTCGAAGCCACACTATCGGCCGTCTTCGCGCCCTCGGCCCCAGGGAACTCGAGAATTCGAGCCCCTGTCCGGGCCTTGCGGGTCCTAGCCTCGACGCCTCCGATGTCGGAGACGTCCAGCTCCCGCTGGGCGCGTTTTAGGACGGCCTCATAGTTGAGGCCCCTCTCAGCCGCCTCAGGCAGCACGGTGATGACCACCGCGGCCGTCTTCGGCGACTTGAGGCCCCTGCGCGACCTTTTCCCCTTTCTGCCGACTCCCGCCTGGGGAGCGGCGGCCACGGCGGCACCCTTGGCCGCCGCTCTCCGCTTCTGGCCGCGTGCCTTCCTGCTCCGCTCAGCTACCTGCCAGCCCTGTTCGAGCCTGGCAGCAGCGCTGAGCGCAGCAGGAGCGGTCGCGGGTGCGCTGGCCGGCGCCTGCGGTGCAGCCGCTGGCGCCGGCCGCGGTCCGGCCTTGGCGGGAGCCGGCACTTTGCCGGCCTTCTTGGCCCCCTTGGGCCCAGCGGCGGCCGCAGCGTACCTCACCACGCGGCCACCCTGACAGGGCAGCGGGGTGGGAGCCAACGCTTGCGGCCGCCTCGCTCTATCCGTGGCGAGCGGCGGCCGGAGGGGTGGCTCGGGCGGAAGGCGATCCACCAAGGCCTTGATGCGCGCATCCAGCATAAGCTCAAGCTTAGCAAAGATGACGCGCATCGACCCCTCCGGCACGCCGTGCACCACGGGCAGCGGCTCTGCCTCCTTTCGGGGCCCGCCGCGCTTCTTGGCGGCGCCAACGGCCGGCGCGGCGGGCGCAACCGGCGCGGCAGGCACCACAGGCGCAGGCGGCGCCACGGGCGCAGTCGACGGGCCCGCCCTCTCCGGCGCAGCCCGTTTCGGCGGCGAGGCCGGCGTCGGCGGTGCGGCTGGCACTAAAAGTGCGACTTGAGACCGCAGGTCAGCCACGTCTTTGGCCAACCCGCGGTTCTCCTTCCGCACCGCCGACAGCTCCGACTCGAGCTTCCGGTTGCGCTCCCGCAGGCCGGAAACCTCCTTACTGAGGCGGGCATTCGCGGCCTGCAGGGCCGCAACCTCCCCGCTCTGGCAGGCCGGACCTGGGGTCCTCGGCCTCGCCGCCACCGCCGATCCCCTACCCCTGCGCCCACGGCGCATGGTCGAGACCTTGGGAGGAGGCACGATGAAACTCCCCTCCGAGTCGGAGCTTGAGCCACCACCCTTTTGCAAATTACTTAGGGTTGACTCAATATGTATTCCTCTCTCATATTACATATTGTTTTTTTTTCACGCTTGAACCACTGAACCAATTTCAAAAATTCTTTCACCAATGGAAAGCTATAATATCAGCCAGTAACATAGGTTATATTTTATCCCGGTATTCCTACGGAAGCGGGAACTACGCGGGTAAGGCGAGTGAAACCGAAGCGAAGCGAGGGCGGGTTGCTAGTCATAAATAAAACTGTTTATAACCATGGAGGCTAAAAGAAGGGTGTTATAAGTTTGACGTCGATGTCTGTCTGTGCGTGTGTGTATGTGTGTGTGTGTGTATGTGTGTGTGTCTGTAGCATCGTAGCTCTCAAACGCAAGGACCGATTTCGATGCGGTTTTTGTTATTTGAAAGGTAGTTTCCTTGCGGTGATTCTTAGCTATGTTTGGTTAATATCGGTCCAACGATGTAAGAGTATCAGCTCCAAAATTATGTAATGGCATATGATTATTCGATTAAGTGCTTCACGCGTGCCTGTATAATCGTTAAATGACAATTAATTGATCATGCCTATTGAAGAGAACGTAATTCTTTTTATTATTTTACTTTTTATTATTTTACTTTCGGGGGTTATTAGAAATTTTCAATTTTACTTATTACGAATTTTATTTTTACGATTGTATTTGATTTCTGATTAAATATATTTTTTTCATGTAGAATCATTTTCTTTTTGTACTGACAATACATTTATATCAAAATTAAATAACTAATTTTTGTGGCGGGTTGATATGAAGTTTTGTAATGATTTGTTGGAAGTGAAACAACTTAGTCCGCCTGTAACCATGAACGCTGTAAAGTGTTCCAAACGTCGGACACTCAAAATCAACGAAATCATTTAAGTAACAGGGTTCAAGGGCACCACGAGTGGAGTACGAACCTCAGTTTGCTTCTGAGGCCAATGTGGGTGTTCTTACGTTAGATTCAATTTAGATTATTAGATATTATTGTTATGCTAATATTTCTTTGGCATTGTAATTAATCATTTGTATGAATTAAATAGAAACCATGCGATAAATAAAATAATTAATATTCAGTACAAATAAAGGTTTTGCATATAATTTTACATCATCTCAACGATCAAACAGATTGGATTCGAGCAACTCGTTCAGAAAATTTATAAAGTTTATATTTGTTATTACAATTCTGTAATAATAGTAATCCCTGTGGTGATGGAGTAAGAATACAATTCACCACCCCCTATCTTACCCGTGGGTATTCGTACGAGACGACTAAGGGATATAAAACGCATATAACATCTATGCGAGAAAAGGAAAACTCGAAATAAATCCCTATACTAATACGTCTAATACGTCTGGTATAGTAGGTCAATTACCCTTCCATTATGGAGGAGGCCTGAGCCCAACAGTGGGACGTATATGGGCTGAGATGATGATAAATAATAGTAATCCCTGTGGTGACTGAGTAAGAATACAATTCACCACCCCCCTCTCTTGTGCTTTCGTAAAAGACGACTAAGGGATATGTTATATCCGTTGCGTTATATATGTTGCTATATCTATGCAATAGAAGAAAAACTAGACATAAAACTCTATACCAATACGTCTGACCAGCTTGGTATAGTAGACCAATTTCTCTCCTATTGTGGATGAGGCCCGAGCCCAACAGTGGGCTGGTGGGGGAACTTATATGCGTTGTGATAATGATACCACGTTGGTCAGACGGGTTGGTATAGAATTTTATGTCGGGGTTGTTGTAAGGTTGTTTTATCCTTTAGGGCAAGGTATATTAAGTCTTTTTTTTTGGATGGCGGGTTACGGTCGGCGCACTCCTCCTTCCACTCAGTCCGGGGCGACAGAGGGGCGTAAGCACGCACACCCGTAACCCACCCGTATAGCACGTCGCCTTCGTCGTTGGGTCGACCACCGGTGCAGAGTTCCTTGACTTCAGTTGTCGACCCGATATTATATCCCTTAGACGTTTTTTACGACACCTAAAGGTAAGAAAGGGTTTAGTGAATTGTATATTTACTCCGTCACCACACGGAAAACCAAAAACTTATACAGGCAAATAAAATTTACAATCCTAATCACAAACCATATTCAAAATTAGTCAAAACGTTGGCAAATATGGTTGAAAGTTTTAGGCAATATATATCGTTTCGTAACTACCGCGAACATAGTGCCGCTATTAAAGATGTCATCAACGGAATAGCTGCTATTATCACGACGATATATCTCACACCAATGTTCTGTCAAGCTTAAAGTTGGTTGTAAACTAACGTTGAAATAATATTCATTTGTGAAATTTAGATAGAGTATATCTCAGTAGTAAAAGACGACTAAGGGATATAATATGCATATAACATCTGTACAAGAGAAGGAAAACTCGAAATAAAACTCTATACCAACACGTCTGACCAGTGTGGTGTGTTTTTTTTTTTTTGATGACAAGGTCGGGTATCGGTGGCCCGCTTCTTGGCGCTTGAAAGAGGCATGCATTCAGCAAGCTATAACCTCGTTCACCGCCCCTTCTCGTTACTCTGGACGGATAGGACGGTGCGCGTAGCACCATAGTCTACTACAAAGAAAAAATGTTATATGTGAAATTTAAACATACCTACCAGGGTAGTATTATTCCGACCACTGATGACAAGTAATCTTGCTTCGGTGGTCGGCCCAACGACGAAGGGGACGTGGCCCGCAACCCACCCGAACAGGGTCGGTTGCGGGTGTGCGTGCTTACGCCCCTCTGTCGCCCTGGACGGAGTGGTGCGAGGAGTGCGCCGACCGCAGCCCACCCTAGAAAAAAAAGGGTAGTATTATTACTTACCGTTCCTCACCAGTTTTGTTATCAAATATTTGTTAGTAAATTGAAATATGTTTTGATAAAGTTATCAAACGACCTTTGATAGAGTACTACTTAGATATACGATATTATTTATCGATTTTTAGGGTTTGTACCCAAAGGGCAAAAACGGAACCCTATTACTAAGACTGAGCTGTCTGTCCGTCCGTCTGTCTGTCACCAGGCTGTATCTCATGAACTGCGATAGCTAGACACTTGAAATATTTACAAATTATGTATTTCTGTTGCCGCTATAAGAACAAATACTAAAAACAAAGTAAAATGAATATTTAAGGGGGGGCTCCTATACAACAAACACGGTTTTTTTAGATAATGGTACGGAACCCTTCTTGCGCGATTCCGCCTCGCACTTAGCCGGGTTTTAATAGTTCAATGTCCAGTTTAATTGAGAAATATAAATAGATTTGAATAAGATTGGCGTGTTAGTGTGTATTGATTTCCACTAGTCGGGACTGTAGCCCAATATATAGAGTGAAAAAGGCAAGAAAGAAAGGCTTTTGAGTAGCGACCACAAATTAGATAGTGGCAGTGTGTATGGACTCTTGAAATTTACCAATTAGTCCCCATAATTCCAATTAGACTACACAGACGACGTTGTGGTTAAGATAGAGGCCTCGGTTCGGTGTCCGAACCGTTGAGGCCTTTTGGCCGGTGCTGATGCAGTGGTTGGAGTGCTGGCACGGGGTGCTTTCCTTCCGACTTGTGCAAGTTTTGACGGGGCATGGTAGCATCGCTAAATACCTGCATACGATCGTTAGGAGGAAGACCAAGGGGGGGAACGTCGGACGAGGAGAGGGTACTCACTCCTCAGGGGTATTCCGTCGGGCCGACCACTGATGTCAAGTCACCCTGCACTGGTGGTCGGCCCAACGACGGAGGCGACGTACCACGAGTGGGTTACAGGGCCACGCGCCGCCCCTCTGTCGCCCCGTACAGAGCCGGGTAGCGGGTGCAGTGACCGTAGCCCACCCCAAAAAAAAAAGTACAACGATTATTTTCCTAGTGCAGGGCGTTGCCTTTAAAAACAAAATTGGCGGGCTATAGCCTAAGGGAATGATGAAGTATCAAAGTTAAGGAATCATTGCCGGTGGCGTGCTTAAATCGTGATGAAACATTGTACAGGGCTCTTTCGTTGCTTCTAAAGTGGCGGGGTATAAAAAGACAAGAAACAGGCTATAAAAAGATTATTATTATTATGTTCGTTAAGTAAAATTAATAATAATGAACAAACATGTAATAAACACAACAAAGAAAACTTCTGTTTCCATTGTACGCTTAATTTAGTCCAAATTAATCAAAATATAAATTCAAATTACGGTCAATATTACCCAGATATTGCTTTTGTCAAAATTATTACGAATATGGCGGCGTGAATTGGGAGATTAATTGGAATATAAATGTATTATTATTACAAATATATGGACGCATTATATAGTAATTTGTTTTATTGATAATTAAATAATTATTTTAGCTTATATACTGTCCACTCTTGCCTCTTTTATAATCGGGGAAGTGATTCACTGTACCACGCTGGTCAGGTAGATTGGTATCATGTTATATGTCGAGTTTTCAATTTATTGCATAGATGTTAACTGCACATTATAATTTCTTAGTCGTCTTTTAGAACACCCGGAAGCCCAACTTTCTGAGGGTGTTTGCGTGTGGTGGGTTTTGGTGGTGCCCTTGGTATCACCGAGCCTCAATGCATGCATTCACACTCCCTTCACTTTCTTCGCGGTAGGCAGCGGCCTTGTAAAGGTCCATGAGCGGCAGCAACACTTACCATCAGGTGTACTGTTTGCTGGTTTGCCACCGTTTGCAATAAAAAAAAAAACACCCACTAGCAAGAATGGGGGGATGGTGAATTGTATTCTTACTCCGACACCACACGGATAAAACTATCTCATTATGTAATAATGTCGGCTCATAGACATCTCACTGTTGGACTCGAGTCTCCTCCATAATAGGAGATTTGGCGTAGATGTTAGGGCGAGAGAGGGGGTGGTGAATTGTATTCTTACTCCGTCATCGCACGGAGTCATTATGTACTCATCTATACCAATAAATAAAATTGGAGTGTCTGTTTGTAATGTCAAAATAATAGGCTTTTTTCACGCTCACACGGTTATTTGCACGACACCTATGCCTAAAATAGCGATTAAAAATTTTTTGTCTGTCTGTCTGTTTATTCCGGGTAATCTTCAAAACGGTTGGACTGATTTCAAAAAATCTTTCACCAATGGAAAGCTATAATATCAGGGCGTAAACTAGGCTATATTTTATCCCGGTATTCCCACGGGAACGGGAACTACGCGGGTAAAACGACTAAAACCGAAGCGAAGCGAGGGTGGGTTGCTAGTTATCTATATATTAATACGTGAAGCAAAAACTTTGTACCCCTTTTTACGAAAATACCTGGGATGGACCAGTATGAAATTTGTCACAGTAGAAGGATCTATTGAGGGTTAAAACTAAAATTTGATATAATAATGCATCAAAAATACATTAAATTCATGAAAGAAAAGATTACGCCTACCATCCAATCGATGCATACACACATACACACACACTCACACACACACAGGCACATGTCTATCCTATTGTTTATGGTTAAAGTCTCTAATCGAACTGAATGTCAAATAATCATAATTATGATGATTTTTAATAAATATCTGTACTGAAATATTAGTTATTAGTGTAATACAACCTGCTCAATGTACTTAAAAAGGAAATTGTAACGTGGAACAATAAATCTAAATTAATTATGGTCGAATTTTGACCACTCGGCGACCACTAGTTTTTATAAATCTGAACAACAGCATAGAATATCTGGATTGAACGTTGATTTCTAGCAATTACATATTATTTCCTACATCTTATACAGCTTGCAACATATGCAAGGGTTATAAAATTTCAAAGCACGTTCACATCAAGAGCAGTTACCCAATGTAATCGTTTCAGAACGAATCAATGGAAGAATGTAGGGCGACAATCAATTACAATTTTTTTTTAATATTTTTATAAAAATGTATCATGTATTTTTACATACATGTATTTGTTTTTTTTTATTAATAAAGGATATACCTTTTAATTTAATTTATTAAATAAAAATTAATTAATTTATTAAATAAAAATAAAAGTAAAATTTAAGAAAATGATGATTTTATCTTTAAATATAAATTTTTTGTGTACGTGTGTGTCACTGAACTTCTCCTAAACGGCTGGACCGATGAAATTTTTTATGAACATTCAAGGGGATTCGAGAATGGTTTAGATTCACAAATGGACCCAGTAGGTGGGGGCTTATTTGAATAGAACAACGTCTGTTGGCTCAGCTAGTTTAATATATATTTCATCATCATAATCTGAGCCCATACACGTCTCACTATTGGGCTCGGGCCTCTTCTACTATAAGAGGGAAGTTGACCTACTATACCATGCTCTTCAGACGTGTTGGCATAGAGTTTTGTGTCAAATTTCACTTCTCTTGCATAGATATTATATGCACATTATATCCCTTAGTCGTCTTTTACGACACCCACTGGTAAAAATTCAAAAATTTATATCAAATTGTGATACCTCAATTCTTTTAATCAATAACTTCTGGAATAATAGAATGTGATAGTTATATTCGATGCTTCTAACGATATTACTGTGATAATTGGTCGGCACTACCCGTACCATCATATACCGTGGCGACGCGTCGCCACAGCATACATCGCCACGTCAGCAATCGGTTTTACTTGCTACTATAGATGTTTTATATCAAAAAGTATTAAATATTTATGAAATTTGCTATCGCCTCATGGATATCCTACTACTGAAAGGGGTCCATTTCATTGGGCTCAGCGTACCCACGTAGATGTTATGAAGGATTTATTTGAGAAATGGTTTTGATCGGGGCATTATACGGGTATTATTCAAATGTCGGGGCATTCGCGAGATGGACATCGTTTTTCATTACATAATGGCGAAGATAACTGCCTCTGAGTTCTTTACATTTGAATTTAATAATTTTCAATAATATATATATTGGAATTGGCTATTGATATCATAATTAATGCCGTGTGGTGTTGGAGTAAGAATACAATTCATCACCCCTTTGGGTGTCGTAAATCTTGCCCGTGGGTGTCGTAAAAGCCGACTAAGGGATTATTTGCAGATAACATCTATGCAAGAGAAGGCAAATTCGAAACGACACTTAATATCAACACGTCTGTCCAGTGTGATATAGTAGGTCAATTTCCTTCCCATTGCGGAGGAGGCTCGAGCCCAAAAGTTGAACGTAAATATGCTGTGATGATGATCACAATTAAACTTACAACTATATATTAATACGTGAAGGAAACGGATTAGGAATACATTGAATTTATCAAAAAAGGCTTTACGCACACCTATTTTTTTGTGGGTTGGTTGCTGTTGGCGCACTCCTCGCACCACTCCGTCGGGGGCGACAGAGGGGTGTAAGTACGCACACCCGCAACCCACCAGTGACACGTCGCCTTCGTCGTTGGACCGACCACCGGAGCAGGGTGACTTGACGTTGATGGTCGGCCCGACGGAATACCCCCTATTTAGGGGTCTTATCTCACGCGGTCGGCCTTTCGGCGGGTGACGGACTAATTCCCCGGTCACGTCACCCGCGGCCCCGGCTAGGGCGGCATGAGGCGCAGGTAATCGCGCCTATGCCGCCTCAGTCGCCGACGGCGGTTCGCGTCGTCGTGGAGACGTTCCTCGCGTACGCACTCCGTCGCCTCCTTCCGCGAGACTACTGTCTCGCAGAAGGCTGCGACCGCGTCCCAGTTCCTGACGCTGTCGAGCATCGCCCTGGCGATAGTCGGCAGCGTCAGGTCGGCACCGATGATTGCGACGAGTTCACGACGCTGCTCTGCCCAGGCGGCACAAACCTCGAGCAATCGCAGTGGTGGCAAGACAGTGTACTCTCCCTCCTAACGACCGTGTATAGGTAGGCTTTACGCACACTACCATGCAATGCAATCGCTACACACACACGCGCACACCAACGCTTATACACTTTTGTTTACGGTTAAAATCTCTGGTCTAACTAAATGTCAAAGAATCATAATTATAAGGTCAATGTCTAATGGACATTTGTACTTAATACAGCGTGCTCAATATACAATTATACATAAATAAAATTAAAAGAAAATTAAAAATTATAAAAATTTATTTAAATGAATTATGGCCGTATTTCGACCATTTGGGGACCACTAGTTTTTTTAAAAACGACACCCGGCGCTAAAGAGATAATCCTTGTACGGGGGTTAATTTAACGGACACATATTACATCCAGGCTCATAAATTATTTACTTTCTAATATAATTAATGATTTCCGTAAACTATTTAAACCTATGAGATATTGGCATTGGCTACTGACATCATAATTAAATTTGCTTTTTTTTAAATGACACCCGGCATTACAGAAAATTTGTTAATATTACGGACAAAAACTGCTCAAAGTAGTGTTCAGCATGGAAATCTAAATTACGACTCTGGCACGGTAGGTTAGCATCTCTTAATCATCACACCATATCTATAGTTAAGGTTGCCAGGTCGTCAAACCTAATAACCGGACAGACTAGCCAGTTTGGCCGGACATTTGGATAGAAAGGCCGGATACCCTACATTATTGAGGACTTTGTACGTAGTATTATTAGGTACGACAAAAAAATTTATGTAAAAATTAAGCTTTTTGCACATTATGACAACAGTCGACTCGCCTGCGCTTGGCCACGCTCGGTCCTAGCTCGTTTGGGAAATGTAAAAAGCCTAATAAAAGCCGGACAAGTCGGACACCGATTATTTTGGCCGAACACGCAATTAAAAAGCCTACCTATGTCCGGCTTTATCCGGACGCCTGGCAGCGCTATCTATAGTCCTCTAATGAATATTCTGAAACTCTTTGGTTAGACGTTTTCAAATATTTTATCTATATATAGCTAAAAAGTTTCTTTCTAGGCTTCTTAGTTGAAAGAAAACTGGAAATATGTTTGAGCGTAGTTAATAGAGATTCTTAATAAAAAGATTGTACCTACAAAAATATTGACAAGTAGGAAGTCCTCAAATTACATCATCGTGCGCAAACTTTTTTCTGTTTTCACTGAATCAATTGGCAGCTAATTCCGAATTCCCACTGCGGATTAACCGAGTTGCCACGAAACTTGTCGAAGTTAACCGAACAGTATTCGGAGTTATTCCGTTGCCAGTTAAAGTTTTGTGTACGTGTTCCTTGACCCTTATAAATCGAAG
This sequence comes from Lymantria dispar, assembly GCA_032191425.1. NCBI lineage: Eukaryota > Metazoa > Arthropoda > Insecta > Lepidoptera > Erebidae > Lymantria > Lymantria dispar. The sequence goes on along the minus strand of CM063465.1, from coordinate 13,891,090 downwards.
TAATGAAGATTAGTTGTACAAAAACTTTACTAGTAAATATTAATACAGATGGTAATGATAAATTAGGGATATAGGGTCACTAAATCAAAAGTAGTATACTCTTGAACTCACTTGAACAGGCCACTGAAGACTTGTTGGATGTCAAATGCCCTAGTCCACCTGAGACTATGAAAGCTGAAGAGGGCTTAAAACGTAGAGATATTTAAAACAAAAACAGGATTAAATTCGTAAAATATATTTTGTATATCATTATTACATATAACCTAACGCCATTCTCTGCTCGACGTAGGCCTCCCTCATGTTTCACCACAAAGTGCCGTCCTGTGCCGCCTGCATCCAAAGATGCCCAGTAAGTCTCATCATGTCGTCGGTTCACCTATAGCTATTGGATTTGATTGGACCGATCCCTCCATTAAAATACAACCAAATATATCTTTATCTAACCAAATATATATTTATTAATTTCGTGTGTACGTGTGTATGTCACTGAACTCCTCCTAAACGGCTGGACCGATGTTGTGGGGGCGCTGTTATCCATTTCAAGAAGAATTCCTTTTATTTTATTTGAACAGAACAAAGTCTGTTGGCTCAGCTAGCACATATATATATATCTTCTGTTCCTGTGTTTGTATTGTAATTCAACTCCTTCTAAACGACTGGACTGATTTTGATAATTTTTTTGTGTGTGTTCAGGTGAGTTCCAGAATGGTTTAGATTAACATTTGGGTCCAGCAGGTGGCGCTGCGATCGATATCAAAGAGATCACACACACAACACTCTTACAACTTTTTATAGTAGAAGAATTAAGTTGCGAGACTTGAGTTTTTTTACAAGTTATGTTTTTGACGGCATAGTATTTACTAACTGAGACTATAATCTAAAAACACATAAATTAACCAAAAAACACAGTGATCAAAGTTACAACAATGTTATTCAATCTTATTTTATCGATAAGTCTTATCAGAAAATAAGTCTACTAAGCCGCCTTAATACTCTGTAAGTAGTAAGCATTTGTCGAATAAGTGTTTGTGTCTGTTGCCCTATTGTTAGCGATAGTATCAAATGGGTGAACTAGAAATATATTGCCAGGGTTGACATAATTTAAAATGATTTCTAATTTTTAGGCGAGTACACACATTGTAAATAAAATTATTTTACGGACTTTATCGCGTTTGTATTTGATTTTTGATTAACAACATATTTTTTTCATATAGAATAATTTTCTTTATGTGCTGGCAATAAATTTATATCAAAATGTGCGTCAAAATTTTATAACTGATTCTGTAGCGGGTAGATATAAACTGTAATTATTTTGTTCTTTTTTTTTTGGGTGTGGGTCACGGTCGGCGCAATCCTCGCACCATTCCGTCCGGCGTAAGCACGCACACCCGTAACCCACCAGTATAGCACGTCGCCTTCGTTGTTGGGTCGACAACCGGTGCAGAGTTCCTTGACTTCAGTGGTCGACCCGACGGAATACGCCGAGGGAGTGAGGGAGTACCCTCTCCCGTCAGCGTCGTGAGGTTTACCTCTCCGCGGGTGCCCGGACGAAATCCCCGGTCCGGTAAATCTCTATAATAACGATGACTTATTGGACGAGAGACTAAGAAGTCCGCCCATGACTATGAACGCTGTAAAGTGTATGAAACGTCGGGTAATCAAAAATCTAATACAGACGCGATATAGTTTATTTACAACGTAACTTAAAAGAGTATATAGTGTTTTAAGTATTTTCGATAAGTTGATAACTCCTTACACCATGCCAATGATAATAACAACGACAACATGAGGGCGACAAACGTTTTGGGAGGGGTATTACGGAGGGACGGTACCCAAAAGAGTATCCCGCCGGGCTGGCCACCTACGACGAGAAATTCGGCACCAGAGGTTGGTCCAATGGCGAAGGGAAATATGGGACCGCGCTTTGCCCTTTCCCCACCCCGGACGGAACGGACGGCGTGTGTGTTGACCATAGCCCACCCAGAAAAAAAAAGACTACGACAACATCTGTGCTGTCAAGAGTTTTTTAAATATAACACATACAATTGAATGAATCGCACGGCGCAGCGTAAGACGACCTCCCACTAGGTGGACTGACGACATTCTCAAAGTCGCAGGGAACCGTTGGATGCAAGTGGCGCAGGACCGTTCCGAGTGGCATTCTCATAGGGAGGCCTATGTCTAGCAGTGGACGCCTGTAGGCTGATGGATGAATGGAATTGAATGAATCGGGCGATACATGGCGGAAATCCATTACTACTCTGAAATGGAAAGAAGGAAGGGAGACCCACCACTTTCCCACGGTAATCAATGATGAGCACCATCCAGAACATCAACTTGCAATTTGCCACAGAACTTCAAATATTTATTCGACAAGTGTTTCGCCTCTATTTGAGGCGTCCTCAGGACGGTTCGGCTTTAAATGCGCCACGTCAATGCGCTCATCGTGAGAGTAAGATCGCCTTATTTCCTAGTTTATCTAAATCCTATCCCGCATTTCTTCTATTCTGGTGTGCGGTATATGGATTATCGTGGGCAAGTGGTGGGTCTCCTTTCCTTCCTTCCATTTCAGTATAACACATATATCATCATCATCACAGCTTATGAACTTCCAACGGCTGGGCTTGAGCCTCTCCACAATGGAAGGGAAATTGACCCACTATGTCACGCTAGTTAGGCGAGTTGGTATAGGACACTATAGGATTTTATTTTGATTTTTTTCTCTTGCGTAGATTATTTTAGTTATGCTTGAATATATTAGTTATGTTATCTATGTTATGCCTGATTATATTAGATATGTTACGCCTGAACAGAGCCAGACGGCAGGCGGTACTTCAGACCGAAACAGTGTCTTGTGATTTATAAAGCACAAATTCGGCCTCATGTGGAGTATTGCTCACATCTTTGGGCAGGCGCGCCCAAATATCAGCTAGACCCACTTGACTTTGCAAAGGCGTGCTGTTAGAATCATCAGGGATACCAATCTTACAGACAGATTGGAGTCACTGGAGCAGCGGAGAGACTTTGAGTCTGTGTACTCTACCGTCTCTTTCATGAGGAGTGCTCCGAGGAACTGTTTGACTTGATACCGCCGTCACCGTTTTACCAACGTACCGCTCGACACAGTAGTAGAGTTCAGCCATTTTACCCGAAAATGTTATGGTCTTCAACTGTACGTTTCCAATGATTATTTCTCCCACGTATGTACATGCAAGCTCTGGAATAAACTACCTACTGTTGTTTTAAATAAAATTACTTTACGGATTTTATCGCGTACAGACGCGATAAAATCCGTAAAGTAGTTTCATTTAAAATGTGTAATACTCGCGTAAACATCAGAAATCATTACCTACTGTTGTGTTGGCCGAGCGCTATGACGTGTCCTTCTTTAAATGAGGTTTAAGAAGAGGATTCTTTTCAAGGTAGGCAACGGTCTAGCTGCACCCCTGGTATTGAAAAGGTCCACGTGCAGCAGTATCACTAACCATCAAGTATGCTGCTCACTCGTTTCCCACCATTGCCAATAAAAAAATACTTACATTAACAATTCCCTAAAAATCTAATCCGTAACGGAAACTCTCCGATTATGGGCCGACCACTGATGACAAGTAACCCTGCTCCGGTGGTCGGCCCAACGACGAAGGCGACGTGGTTTTCGGGTGGGTTGCGGGTGTTGCGTGCTTACGCCCCTCTGTCGCCCCGGACGGAGTGGTGCGGAGGCGCGCCGACCGCAGCCCACCCATAAAAAAAAATCCTACTAATATTATAAATGCGAAAGTTTGTGAGTATGTGAGGATGTGAATATGTTTGTTGCTCTTTCACGCAAAAACTACCGAATGGATTTTGATGAAACTTCACAATACATAGCTTACATATCAGAATATAACATAGGCTATAATTGATCGTGATTTCGCAAAGGAACTGCGGGTGAAACCGCAGGGCGCTGCTAGTCCGCAGGGTCTCCTGCGCTGTATTAGAATTCGAGATAGGCTACACAAAAAATCTAAAAAATATTCAGACAATATGACCATAAAAATAACATACACGCGCTATAGAAATTATTTGAATCGACTAATCCGAAAAATGAAAACATGTTACGAAAGAAATTTGCTGGAGCGTGCAGGCAATAACTCTAAACATTTATGGCATGCTATCAAAAATATAACTGGCACGCAAAAAGCTAAAACTGTGCCGTATGAATTACTGAACATATGTGAAAATGAAATGATGTCTGTTAATTATGTCTGCAACTATTTTACAAATGTAGGGAAGGAGCTAGCTGATAAAATTTTGACTGTGAAGCCTCCAACAGATAGAACTACTCTCTCTACTACTAAAATCACGGTTAACGCTTTGCCAAACTCGATAGTCCTTACGGGGGTTGACAAAACTGAGGTAGAAAAATAATCACGCAATTAAGAGCGCATAGTGCATCAGGATACGATGGTATTCCATCCTCAATAATTAAAGAATGCCAACGTACTTTAGCTTCACCTATAACCCATATCTGTAATCGTGCTATAGCTAGTGGAGTCTTCCCTGAGGTATTTAAAAGAGCAGTTGTGCATCCCATTCATAAGGATGGAAATAGAGACTGCGTTGGTAACTATAGGCCTATATCAATACTAACATCATTATCAAAAATTTTAGAAAAAATATTAAACAAATCACTCAATAATTTTTTAAACAAGTTCAACGTTATAGCTAAGAATGAATCAGTATGGATTTCGTTCAGGAATTTGACCAACTGAAGATGCAATAATGGACTTGACTAACTCGATTGTTAAAAACCTGGATAATAAGAACAAATGTATCTGTATATTCCTTGATATATCGAAGGCATTTGACGCAGTTTCTATCCCCATCCTCCTTGAAAAACTTGAGAAAGTTGGAACAAGGGGTAAAATGCACAATATGTTCAAAGACTACCTTAGTAATCGAAAACAATGTGTTAAAATTGGCGACCATTTTAGTGACGAGCATACGATCCAATATGGAGTCCCCCAGGGAAGCGTGCTAGGTGCTACTCTATTCAAAATCTTCACTTACGCTGATGACACTGCTATATTTGTATGGGGATCGGATTGGTGTGAAGTTAAGAATACGGCAGAAACCTCACTGACTAAAGTTATGCAATGGATGAATTGTAACCTACTAACAATAAACCTGAATAAAACATATTACTTGCCCTTCTTCCTACGATGTACCAATAAGCCACCAAGTGACTACGTAATTAGAAGCCATATGTGCGACGATAAAAATGTATGTACTTGCCAAACAATAAACAGAGCAGATAGCGTTAAATATTTGGGAGTAGTTTTTGATAGAGGACTTAAATGGGATAAACACATACAAACAACCACCACTAGAATAAGGCGCCTGATACACATATTTAAAAACCTTAGAGAATCAGCCTCACGAGACAAACTAATCATGATTTATAAAGCTCTTTGTCAATTCATCTTAAAATATTGTATCCCGGTGTGGGGAAGCGCTGTGAAGTGTCATCTCATTGGATTAGAGAGGGCGCAGAGAGCTGTCTTGAAAGTAGCAACGAAAAAGGATACCGATTTCCTACTACAGAACTATATGCAGAACGCAAAGTGTTAACTGTAAGACAGCTTTATGTGCTCTACTCGGTCTTGCGGAGGCACCCAACTGTTCCTCTTCCTGATCCCAAAAAAAGGAGAAAGACTTGTGTTTGTCCAAAAACTGCATGTAGAACCTCATTTGCTAGAAGGCAATATCAAAGTTTAAGTGCTAAATTATATAATAATATAAATGCTGAACTAAATATTGTAAGTTTAAATAAAAACAATGTTAAAAATAAAATCACAGAGTGGCTACTGACACAAACTTATCACAACATAGAAACAATACTTACATTTGACTCTTGATTAACTCATTACACCGACACGCATACCGTCACACACACACACACACACACACACACATACATACACACACAAACACACGCACGCACGCACACACACACACACACACACACGCATGCATAAAACAAAATTTGAATATTTAAAACACGTGGAGCACTGACAGCCATAACACAGGCCTTTGGACTAGCATGGTTGTTAGTAGATAAGACTAATGTTACATAGATGTTAAGTAATTTTATAATTTTTATTCATAAGATTGTAATCGCAAGTGTCAATAAATTTTATTATTATTATTATGTATCTCCGATTCACGGCTATCTCCCAAGGGAAGATATCCGGTCCTTTGAAAGGCTTACATGGGGATATGGATCCAACACGCAGAGGCCTTTGGAGAAATTTAATGTAAAAATGGGATGGGACGTCTACCGATGACACTCCACGCCTGCACATAACACACGTGGACTGCCAACGGTAGGTGTAAAACTATTGTGTGATGATGATATCTAATAACTGTTTATGGGGTTGGAGGTTTGATGTACTGATTATTATTATTATTATTAATTTTATATTCGTAACCACATCTGAAACCGAAATAATATTACTCTTATATCCGTATCCGTATTCAGATCAAAAAACTTCCAATTCGTAACCATAGAATGCCTAGTTTAAATTTTATGTTTTAAATAACAATCTTGGGTTAATTGAGTTTCTCGCGTGTCTTAATATTTAACAAATCATCGTTTAAGTACATAAATATCTTGACGGTTGACCGAGCTTCGCTCGCAATATTTTTATCGAATTTATTTAGATATATGTATATTAATAAAAAATAAATAATGAAAAATATATAAAAAATTACAAAAAGAGAATAATAATAACACCGAGATTCGAACTGACGCTGTTTGAATCCCACAAAACTCAAAATTAAAACCGGCTGTCTCTCCAACTGAGCTGTCGTAACTCATGACGTTGACAACGAAATTTGAATTCATATTCTTTTAAAATTTAATGTCATTGTAATGTTTTACTAAAAACACGGACAAAACAACATTTTCTATAAATAAAACCTAGTTACATCGATTTTTTGGACCCGAATCCTCTAGTATGCCAAGTTTCAACAAAATCGTTGGAGCGGTTTCCGAGATCCTGAATATATAAACTCATTTGCAAAAAAAACGGGCGGTTTTGATTTTCATTCATATTTAAAAAGATACAATACCAAAAAGGTTTCAATCGTTTGTACACGTTACTGGCCGGTTTTAAAAATGCTGTGGTATTTAAAAAAGTACGTTCTAAATTCAATTTTTCATTTGATGTTCATTTTTACAGAAAACCCCTTTTTATCCTACATTTTTGGCGCGAAGTTCCAGAAGTTAACATCGACTTTCATAACTTTTATTCAATTTTTATCGATTAATTTCATATCCTTGACTGTCAAAGCTTTATTTAATGCTGTTTGGCTGTATCAAAAATGGTAGATAAAGTGGTAAAAGCTACCAAAATTATCGCGCTGCTTGAAGAGGGTTGCAGCCAATGTTTCGTGGCTAGGAGGCTAAATGTTAGTCGCTCGACAGTCCAAAGGACCTGGCAGCGATATCAGGAGACTGGTTCCGTCGAGAGAAGGCCTGGTTCTGGAAGAAAACCATGTACCCAACCACGGGATGATCGTTTTCTTGTGAGTCGCGCATTGAGAAATCGCAAATCTTCGTATGTGGATCTTAAGAACAACCTCCAAGAAGTAAGAAATGTGCATATTAGTCTATGGACGGTCAGGAGGAGGCTTCTCGCTGCCAATATACGCAGTCACCGCCCGGCCCGCGGCCCCAAATTACTCCGTGAGCACAGAGTTCACAGGCTTAGGTTCGCTAGAAATTGTGAATCATGGACTCAAGACGATTGGAATAGGGTTTTGTTCTCTGATGAAGCCAGGATATCTCTGTTCGGTGAAGATCGACGTCGGCGAGTGCTAAGAAGACAAGGAGAACGCTTTGCAGAGGCATGTTTCGAAGAAATCACACCTTATGGTGGGGGCTCTGTTATGTTTTGGGCAGGAATAAATTCAATGGATCGTACAGAGTTAGTCTTCATTGAAAACGGCTCACTGACTGGGCATCGATACATAACGGAAGTTCTAATTTCTCATGCACAACCCGCATTGGCCGCTCTAGGTGAAGACTCGATTTTTATGGACGACAATGCTCGCGCCCACCGATCCCGCGATGTTAATGCGTATGTGCAAGAGGTCGGCATTCGTCGTTTGGATTGGCCAGCTCGAAGTCCCGACCTCAATCCCATAGAGCATGTCTGGGACGTTCTGAAACGGCGTGTGAGATCAGTACACCCGGCTCCGCAGACCATCAGAGAGCTGAAGAATGTGATTACTGCGGAGTGGGAACGTATTCCGCAAGCAAGTATCAGGGATATACTCGCTAGCATGCCCAGACGAATTCAAGCTGTGATTTTAGCTAGAGGGGGTCACACTCGATACTAAACATTTATCTGCTTTTACTTTATTAAAGAAAAACAAACAAAAAAACTTTTTTATTTTTACTTCATGAGCATATGCACTACTAGCGAATATACACTACTAGCGAGGTTTAGCATTATTTCCCATAAATTGTATCTAAATTTTATGAAATACTGATGAAAACGATTATTTTCTTATTAATTTAGCAAATTGTGTGGATAAAACTACCTATAATTATCAAACAAAGAAATATTAACATTTGAAATGGTTCATTGCTTAGGTGCCCGTTTTTTTTGCAAATGAGTGTATATAGGTATATATATATATTCAGGATATATATATATAAACCTATATATACAAGAATTGCTCGTTTAAAGATATAAGAAAGAAAAATATTGGTATATTTACCTAGTAGTGGTCTATTTTACAATTGTATATGTATTACATATACAACTTTTTTGTATTGTCCCGTAGGACCTGCTTAGGATCTCCTATAAAAGGGAAATAAAAAAGCAGGTTCGAGCACAACTAATAATTTTTTTAATGCAAATAAAATAAATATTATTTTAGCCCAACGGCCGACTAGTGGGTAGGCAAGGTTGGTCAGTAGGTTTATGGGCACACCAATTCTACCGATCCTTTCGGTGCTGTACTCCCCTCGGCTGTCCACCGTAGTAGTCGCCGCGATGCCGAAGGGGCGGCTTGAAGTCTGCCGCTGGCACGTCGTCCGGTGACAGTTTCGCTATAGCAGGGCGAGTACGCGTAGCGTAGTCCTAGAACCCTGGAACGTCCATGAAATTGACGTTAAGGCCAGATCCAGTGCGTGAACGAACCACGGCAACAGTGCGAGGGAAAGAATAGTTATGTTGTCGTGGTTGTTCACAATCAGAGAGGAGATGACAATGAAAAAGCGGTGAAATTTTACGTCTAGCTACTTAACAATACTAACAATAGTTCATAATAATGTTATGTGTAGGTAAAGTACGAAATAATTTAATAAAGAAATAGCGCAGGTGAAACGAAGTCTCTACACAATTATAAAATATGACAGTTACATAAAATTCTAAGCCACTTACCCAATACTGGGGTTGAAGGTACACTGAATTAATTAATTAAATTTATATAAGTAATAATAGTAGTAATAAAACTAATTTAATTTATATGAGTTTGGAATTACGACACTGACGTAAGCTTTCTCAAGGGCAAATGGAAGGACGTAATGACGTACGTTCCCCTTGGGATCGCTCGGCTGTCTGTCGGGGTCTCGGGGCGAGCGAACCCAGCTGAGCGGCGGTGAGACGGGTGCGCGGGCGCGGCAACGCGAACAATAGGAGCGATAAGGGTGGTATTAAAATGACGCTTGTTTATTGCGCTTGCGTGTTGTAAATTTATACTAATTGAAATTAAAAAGGTAGTATTTTATTAGGTATATTTTATTCTTTTAAGGTCATGTAACGCGTAACGTTACAGTATGTAATAAATCCTCTACTAACGGTGCGAAGTATTTACACAAATCTTATTATGTACTAGCAATCCGCCCTCGCTTCGCTTCGGTTATAGGTTATAGTCGTTTTACCCGCGTAGTTCCCGTTCCCGTGGGAATACCGTGATAAAATATAGCCTAGTTTACGCCCTGATATTATAGCTTTCCATTGGTGAAAGAATTTTTGAAATCGGTCCAGCCGTTTTGAAGATTACCCGGAACAAACAGACAGACAGACAGACAGACAAAATTTTTTTTATTGCTATTTTAGGCATAGGTGTCGCGCAAATAACCGTGTGAGCATGAAAAAAGCCTATTATTTTGACATTACAAACAGACACTCCAATTTTATTTATTGGTATAGACTAGCAACCCACCCTCGCTTCGCTTCGGTTTCTATCGCCTTATCCCCGTAGTTCCCGTTCCCGTGGGAATACCGGTATAAAATATAGCCTAGTTTACTCCCTGATATTATAGCTTTCCATTGGTGAAAGAATTTTTTTAATCGGTCCAGCCGTTTTGAAGATTACCCAAAACAAACAGACAGATAGACAGACAAAAAATATAAAGTGATTTTTAGGCATATGTATAGTGCAAATAACCGTGTGAGCATGAAAAAGGCCTATTATTTTGACATTACAAACAGACACTCCAATTTTATTTATTGGTATAGATTTAAACTCCACTTTCACGATATATCAAAGCGAATCATTTACATAGAATCGTCAACATTTACAAGCTTCAGTCAGCTTATATACTTTTAAAGAATGAAATGCTATTTATTTTATTATGTATGCATGAAGATTAAATTAAGACAATTGAGACTCCCATAACGAAGTCATTTAAGTGTATTATTCCATTTATAGCCATAAGAAATTTTACTTGGAGGGCTACCAAATACAGGTAAATGTAGGTAATCTTCAGTAAAAAGTTACTCCGAATGCTGATGGTCCGATAAAAATAATTGGGACAGAAGGTTTTATATATTTCCTGAGATTATCAGACGTTTCCGTTATAAGCTTTCTTTTAAATGGTTATTGGTTAAGCTAGTATAGACATTGTTAAGAACCTTTGTTTTTATGTGATTATGTTTCATGGCTGTTATTTCCTCTTAGTAACAAAGACTTTTCCGAATGGTGATGGAGAAAGAATACAATTCACCACTCCCTATCTTGCCCGTGGATGTCGTAAAAGATGACTAAGGGATATAATACACATATAACATCTGCGCAAGAGAAGGAAAACTCGAAATGAAACACTATATCAACCTGTCTGAGCAGCATGGTATAGTAAGTTCAATATCCTTCCCATCGTGGAGGAGGCTCGAGCCCAGCAGTGGGACGTATATGAGCTGAAATGATGATGAATAAAGGCTAAGTTTGTAAACTGAGCCTTTAGATACAAAAATCTATAATTAATGCCCGATCTTTTATGTTAAACTGCACTGTCGACTGCACAGATGGCGTAGTGGTTAAGATAGCGACCTACATTGCCAGTGTCGGGGGTTCGAATCCCACGCGGGACAACACTTTGTGCGATCCACAAATTGTTGTTCTGAGTCTGGATGTAATTTGTGTCCGTTAATTATATGTTTGTAAAGTCCCCCGCAATACAAGGATTTTTTCCTTAGTGCAGGGTGTTGTTAATAAAAAAAAAAATAATATTAGTAAAATTTATCTCTCCGTCTTTTTGATGTTCTAATGTTATATGTGACTCTCGATTGTGTATGAATGTTATTTGTGTCTGTTAATTGTATCTGTAAAGTTCCCCGCAATATAAGGATTATTTCATTAGTGCAGAGTGTTGTCTTTAAAAAAATGTGAGGCACTGGGTTTGAATTCCGAAACGGATAAAACTAAGATTTGTATCAAATAAATGAAATAAGGTACAAATCTTCAATTCCGCGTGGTGACGGAGTAAGAATACAATTCACCACTCCCTATCTTGCCCGTGGATGTCGTAAAAGATGACTAAGGCATATAATATGCATATAACATCTGTGCAAGAGTAGGACAACTCGAAATGAAATCCTATACCAACATGTCTGACCAGCATGTAGTGGGTTAAGTTCCTTCCTATTGTGGAGGAGGCCCGAGCCCAACAGTGGGACGTATGTGGGCTGCAATGATGATGATGATGATGAAATGAATTTGAATTTAGTTAATAGTTCGATAAATGTTTATCGAGAGATTAAAAATTCGTTTCTAAGCTTAATAACAAAATGTGCTTATGGTTTAAACAGTTATTATCAATAAGAATAAGAATATATTTTCTATATTTCAAGTAAAAGTTTTACCAAAGTCACGGCAATAAGGTGCCGAAAAAACTGGTTCTAAATCAAATGTGATGACGTCACAGCGACAAATCAACGATCGGTGACGTAACGGCACGCGTGATTGAATTTATGATGTTGCCGACAATACATCGATATTTCAATATAATCAGTAAAAATTGTTTGTTTTCGGTAGTGTTAGATTTGATCTATAATTGAGACATTTTTCACAATTTAGTATATATATGTAACAGTTAATTCAAAATTTCTATTAAATTTTATAAAAACTAGCTGATCCATAAGACACTGTTCTGTTCAAATCTAAAACATACAAGGAATTCTCCTTAAAATAGTGAGCTTACGTCGCAAACAAACCTGATCTGCTAGCAATTAAAGGTAAGTCCAACCTGATTCATCTTTGCTATGAGAGAGGTCGCGCTGATGAGCAAGACCACTTTTTTTTTACCCCTAAGGGATGAAGGAAGGGGACAGATAACTGAACAATAAAAGAAAAAAAACATGGAAATCAATCACAGGGATACGCACCCGGTTGCGTGATTTAACACGCCAGTAGCGTTCCATCTGCGAAGTAAATGCAATTTGCTCTTTGTTTTTTATTTGAAATATATAAATATTATTTGATTTTATTTCAAAGGAAAAAGTTTAAAACAAAACATATTCAATACGAAGTTATTTAATATTAAATCCTATCTACTTTCTTTTTGATTTATTCATGTTAGCCCTTTAAGTAACTCAAGAACATAGATAGGTATTTAAACAAACCCTTAGTTTAAAAATTGAATGTAGAGTCTCGAAACTTTTGCCTTTTATTTTTTTAAATTTAAATTGATTACATTAAAAAGGTTCGCAAAAAAGTCTTGAAATTTCATAGAGAAGATGAATTCGAAACTTTGTTCATACGAATAAATAATGCGACTGAAATGTGAAAGTTTTTTTTTTTATTATATCAACCCACGTAAGTCTTACTATTGTTCTCGAGCCTCCATTACAATGAAAGGAAAATTTATCTACTATAACGCACTGGTCAGACTTGTTGGCTTAGGGTCTTAAGTCAAGTTTGCCTTCGTCGTCTTTTACGACACCCATAGGCATGGGGGTGGTGATTTATATTCTTATTCCATCACATCATTGAATATTTATTTTTTAATAGCAGCTCCCTGCGGTTTTAACCGCATAGTTCTCCTTCCCGTGGGAATATCAGGGTAAAATGGTGCCTATGTGTTATTCTGATATGTAAGCTGTATTATTGTGAAATTACATTAAAATCCATTCAGTAGTTTTTGCGTGAAAGGGCAACAAACATCCTCACATCGTGAGGATGTGAGGATGTTTGTAATACTCACAAACTTTCGCTCATATAATACTCACAAACTTTCGCTTTTATAATATTAGTAGGATGTTTTGATTAATTCCATCCTTGCACTGATCAATTAGCTAACAACGTTGACTGCTAGATACATGCCGATGTAATAAGTTTCCCTGGAGAATCATCATCTCAGCCCATATACGTCCCACTGTTGGGCTCGGGCCTCCTCCATAATGGAAGGGTAATTGACCTACTATACCACGCTGGTCAGACGTGTTGGTATAGGGTTTTATTTCGAGTTTTCCTTCTCTTGCATAGATGTTATATGCGTTTTATATCCCTTAGTCGTCTCGTACGATCACCCACGGGTATGATAGGGGGTAGTGAATTGTATTCTTACTTCGTCACCACACGGACACTCTCTCCCTGGAGAATGCTGTTGTGTAATTACCTGGTGCTTAGTTAGCTAGTTTTTACTACTAAACATATTATATCCCTTACTCGTATTTTACGACACCCATTGAGGAGATAGGGGATGGTGAATTGTATTTTTACTCCGTTACTATATAGAATATTATTTATTATTTATCATCATCATCTTCACAGCTTATTTACGTCCCACAGCTGGGCTTTAGCCTGCACTACAATAGCAGTGAAATTAACCTACTATACCACGTTGGTCAGACGTGTTGGCATAGGGTTTAATTTCGAATTTTTCATCTCTTGTATAGAAGTTAAATGCATATTATATAATGATTTCTGATAATGATATCTGATGTTTACGCGAGCACTAGACATTGTAAATAAAACTACTTTTACGGATTATATCGCGTTTGTATTTGATTTATGATTGCCTGACGTTTCGAACACTTTGCAGCATTCATGGTCACGGGCGGACTAAGGTGTCTCACGTCCAACAAGTAATCGTTATTACAGATATTTACAATTATCTACCCGATACAGAAAATAGTTATAAATTTATTAAATTGTTACCCACATTTTAGTACAAATTTATTGCCAGTGTAAGAAGAAAATGAATCTATATGAAAAATTATATTGTTTATGGTTAGTTATTATTAATTATTAAATTTGTAGCAATTATTATTACAATTTGTTGATTTAAAACTAACAAAACTAATATACTACCACCGGATCGGAACGCGGCCACACTGAGAAAGATCCGGCAAGAAAACTCAGGGGACATGATGCTAAATTAATATTGATTTTTAATTTTAGATGCGGCTTACTAAAAGATTTTTGATTTATAAAATTATCTTTAACCATTATTATTGTGGGTCAAATCTATACAATAAGTGCTCACAGTGTCATGCAGTCTTGTGGTGGTCTCTTTGGATTTATTTTTAATTATGTTTATAACAGGATCCCAGCTTGATGGTAATACCCAGCCATCCTCTCTATTGAAATTTTTGTGTTTTTTGATTTCAATAGCCTCGCGTACCATTCTAGGCAGGTATCGGTGTTCCTTTGCGAGGACTTGAGGTTTATCAAACCTAATGTTATGGCGGGAGCGGTCTTGACTATGTTCACAGACTGCAGACTTAGTGGGACGGCGGTGCTTCACATCAGCTATGTGTTCTTTGACCCGAGTTCTTATGGATCTCTTTGTTTGCCCAATATAAGAGAGACCACAGTCACAGTCAAGTTTATAAACTCCTACATCTTGTAGAGGGATCTGGCACTTGACAGGTGGTAAGAACTGACTTATCCTTTTGAGTGGCTTAAAATAAGTTTTTATGGAAGCCCGTTTCAGGATATAGCCAATCTTGTCAGTGACTCCTTTCACATAAGGTAGTACTGCAGGGAGGCGCTCAACTGTGGGTGGTTTCACACGGTCTCTGCGACGGGGGCGTGGAACTTGCAGCTTGTTTGCACGTAGAACCTGCTTGACATGCTGCAGCTCCCCAGCCAGGTGCTCCTCGTCACAGATTCCTCGTGCTCTCTGCAACAAAGATTTAGACACGGTAGCTAACTGTGAAGGGGGATGATGAGAATCTCCGTTCAGATATCTGTCAGTATGTGTTGCCTTACGACCATGACCATGACCATGAATGCTGCAAAGTGTTCGAAACGTCGGGCAATCATAAATCAAATACAAACGCGATATAATCCGTAAAAGTAGTTTTATTTACAATGATTTCTGATGTTTACGCGAGTATTATACATTTTAAATAAAACTACTTTACGGATTTTATCATTTTTAATTACTATTAATTTGAATGTTAAATAATTACGAACCATAAAAAATATAATTTTTTCACATAGAATCTTTTTCTTCTTACACTGGCAATATATTTTGTATCAAAATGTGGGTCAATATTTAATAACTAATTTCTGTATCGGGTAGATAATTATAAATTTTCTGCAGTAACGATGACTTATTGGACGTGAGACATCTTAGTCCGCCCGTGACTATGAACGCTGCAAAGTGTTCGAAACGTCGGGTAATCAAAAATCAAATACAAACGCGATAAAATCCGTAGTTTTATTTAAAATGCATATTATATGCTTAGTCGTTCTTTACAACACCCACGGGCAAGATAGGGGGTGGTGAATTGTATTCTTACTCCGTCACCACATGAAAAATTATTATATTTATTAGTATTATTAAATATCAGACGAAAATTGTAGAAATTAGTCGAGAAATTATGTCCTGTCGTTGATAAATGGTAAGATTACTTTGGAGCTTGTCATTCAATAAGCCTCGATGACATCATTGAACCAATGTTAATCGAACCTTTGATCTGTACAGAATCGATCATAACCTTAATTATCTAATAATCGATTATACCTATCAGGACCGGTGTGTCGCAGCTAAAATCAATTAGCTAAAATCGATTAATCACTAGTGCAGTGTAGCAGAATCGATTTATCACAATTCTCGATTGTCAATCAATCTAATACGAAGATATATTTGATTGTGACAGATTTCAACGAAGCCAATAAATTATTTACTAAACGACATTTTAAATTTCAATTGTATTTGAATTTTTTTCTTAACTGCCTTAGAGTTTTGCCATCTTTTTCTTCTTTTTTATTTAATGTTGAGTATAAAATTTCTTCACAAGGCTTCTTCGGAAGGCAAGTTAAACTAGGTATAGTACGATATGTACGTGTGATGACGGAGTAAGAATATAATTCACCACTTCCAATCTTGCCCGTGGATGTCATAAGAGACGACTAAAGGATATAAATTCACATAACATCTTGGCAAGAGAAGGAAAACTCTATACCAAACCTTATACCAACATGTTTCTTGTGGCGACCACAGAGGGTCATAGCGATCAGGGCCATACGTGGTTACCGCACGGTGGCGACGGAGGCAGCGTGCCTCCTGGCTGGAACTCCCCCGTAGGACCTGGAGGCGGAGATGCTCGCCGGAGTTTACCGGCGGGTGGCGGAGACGCGCGCCCGCGGCGGTGTGATCTCGTTGCAAGAGATCACCGCCTGGCGGGTTGACACCCGCCGAGACGTCATTGCCCGTTGGGCAATCACGGTCAGCCTCTCTGCGGGTGCCCGGACTAAATCCCCGGTCCGGTCACCCGCAGCCACGGTCCGGTCACCCGCAGCCACGCCATTTATTTACATAAAGTAGATAGTACTAGTACAGAAAGAGTGACATTAAAAATAAAAAGTGTCTTGTGTGATTACGATGCCGTCTTCTTATATAATGTTAGAATCCCCTAATATGCATTTGATCTATGGAGAGTACAGATGCAATGATCATGCTGCAAGTAGATTGTATCGTGAGCGATATCCGAATACTGAACGCTATCCAGACCATCGAGTGTTCATTAATGTTCCTCGAACATATTCGGAGGGACATTTACCTAGTGCCCAATAAAATACTCGTACGGCGTCACTCTCTGTCTCTCTTTCACACACGCAATAAGATTTTTTATATGAGGTCTAATAAAATAGAACATAAAAATATACCTATAGTCCATAAAATATAGGATGATCTCTGTGACAGTTGTCCCTAGTGCTGTCACGCGTACGATAAAGTCCGTAGTTTTTTATCGATAAAACTCTATATTTTTATAATTGTGATTTTCTATTATAATTAAAATACAATCAATGAAAATCTTTTTGAATTTATTTCAAACAAAATTGTTTTTTGACTGTTTTAATTATTCAATAGGTCAAGACAATCAAGGTCTAGGTCACTATTATCGTCATCACTGGAGCGTTCCTGCTAGAACATTTATCATTTTTTGCCAAAATAGGGACAGTCGTTAGATCACTCGATTATTTACGACTGTTTTATAAATAAATATGTCTAGTTTATTGACAAAAAAGCGTACATAATATTATCATTTACTCTGAGACAAAAAGTAGTCTTTTAATGTTTAATTAATTCAATTTATGTATTTTATAATGTAACTGTCTGTTTTAATTGTAAAAAATATGTTGAAAGTTTTTTTATATAGGGTATTGGGTTTATTTCTTTTATGAATAATTTAATAAAGATCGGTTATCGATTTACGTATATCGACTGTCCCATCTCTTTTTTATTTTCAGGCCAGTATGATCTTGTATGTGCGTAAGCGTCATTTATGTATAAAATGTTTACTAGGTATTTTAGTACTTACGAGGTACATTTTAGGCATGAATATTAATATTTTTATATTTATAATATATTGCAATTCAGTTGCAATAAAACTGACACGAAAAAAATTAAAATATATTTGATACAAAATGAAATTGTAAACATGTCGCTCGTTCAAACTTACTTCGTTGGTTTGGTTGACATCTGTCACAGAGATCAAGCTATATTTTATGGACTATAATCATTTTTCATAAACTTCGTTGTCTGTCACAAAATCATTTTTTTTCTTCTAAAAGTTACGATAACATCTAGAAGGTATTATACCATTTTGGAATAAATAATAAATAATTTGGCCATCTTTTGAAATTACTTGCCACTATGGTTACGGTACATTTTTTTACAGGATGCTGTGTTAAAATTGATTGATTAACGTTTTCTTTGAAAAAATTAATGAATAGCCATAACAAATGTATATTTTTTTATGTATTGTATATTGTATGACTCTATCGCAATTTTATTCTGGCGTATACTTATTTTGGACACTGTAGTACCTTTGTTCTACTATCCGTGTGGTGACGGAGTAAGAATACAATTCACCACCGTATCATAAAATATGATATACAGCATATATGCAGATAGGATCTATGCAAGAGAAGGAAAACTTAAAATTAAATCCTATACTAATTAATATTCCCCCTCCTGTGGAGGAGGCTCGAGCCTAGCAGTGGGACGTACATGAACTGTGATGATGATGATGAATACCTTTGTAGCATACCATAATTTTCAGACGGGGATCAGTCCACCAACCGTAGGAAGGACTATGGAGACTGGTACTTGAAAGGCTAACGCTGTCAAAATCCGCAAACGAGTCGAGGACTAATACGGCAAATTATGGTATCAAAAGAAAGTATGCCATAATGTCATAGCTGTTTGATTAAACCTTGACACGAAATACAACAATGAGCAGTACATTCTATTATATTTCATTTATCATAAGTCAACGTCGCTTACAAATTATATTGAATCACGTCGCCTATCGATTTAAGCATTAAAAGGTATAGGGTTCAGTTGAGAAATAATGCTTGGTTTCTTTCCGTGATGGAGTTTGAATATAATCTATTATTACTATATTTTTGTCCGCAGTTATTATATGATATGAAATTATATTGTATGATGTCTGTGGGTATCGTAAAAGAGGATTAAGGGATATGATATGTCCATAAAATCTATGCACGTGAAGAAAATCTCAAACCGTACGCTAATCCGTTTGATCAGCGGTCATTACCCTCCTATTATAGAGCTAGGCTCTGAGCTATGATATGCGTGGTATTGTATTTGGTGTGAGGTGCCAATGAGAAAGATACATGGCCCTTGGGGAAATAGGTTCTCTGGTGGCGACCACTAATCAGATGACGGAGTGTGATGACATCTTTAATGTCGCACAGAATCTTTGAATACTAGTCGCATAGGAATGTTTTGATTGACATTCTCGTGATAAAGCCTACGTATAATAATAAACGACTGTTGTTAGATGAATGGATGATTGTAAAAAGTTATTGTTGATATTAGACAGGTTAGTTTGATGGTTGATGAAGAAAGAATACAATTCATTACCCCCCTCTCTAGTCTCTTGCCTGTGGGTATCGTAAATGACGACTAACGAATTAAATATGCAAAAGATGAAAACTTAAAATAGAACCCTATACCAACACGTTTAGTCCGTCACCCGCAGAGAGGCTGACCGCGCGATGGCGACTGACGTCCCGGGACAGGAACGTTGAGAGTTGAGGGTACCTGAAAGCGTATTCCGTCGGGCCGACCACTGACGACAAGTCACCCTGCTCCGGTGGTCGACCTAACGACGAAGGCGACGAGGGTACGAGTGGGTTATGGGCCCGCGCGCCATCCTTTCGTCGCCCCGGACGGAATGGACCGCGTGTACGCTTACCATAGCCCACCCATAAAAAAAAAAATAAAATACCAACACATTTAACCAGCGTAGTAATGCAGATCAATTTACCTCTTATTGTGGAGGAGATTCGAGCACAGCAGTGGAACGTATATGAGCTGAAATGATGATGATGATCTTTTGACGGTCTTCATCTATCTTTCGTAATTTAAAGAGTTTCGTAATTAATAAATACATTAATCGCTGCTTTGCGAGAATAGTGACACAAATAAAAATTACTGATTTAAGAGAAGGGCATTTCTAAATCCTACTAATATCATAAACGCGAAAGTTTGTGAGTATGTGAGGATGTGTAGATGTTTGTTGCTCTTTCACGCAAAAACTACTGAATGGATTTTGATGAAACTTCACAATAATATAGCTTACATATCAGAATTACACATGGGCTATAATTTATCCCGATATTCCCATGGAAAGAGGAATAGCGGGTGAAACCGCAGGGCGCTGCTATTTGTTTTTGTAAATGTTTTAGTGCATACCATAATATTTAAATGATTTATTGAGGTTGAGACTATACTGATTAACGTAAAATGCCTCAATTCACGACAAAATATTTTAGATATCGGGGATTATTTGGCATATAATATTCAATTTTACATAATTTTGAGTTACGTCGATGTTCTCACAAACCAGCGATTGCATTCTTAGTTCTCTCACGAACAGTAATAGTCAGTCATAAAGTCTCAGCGAAGAAAAGAAATAAAACTCCACCATCGCTGTTATATTGTTGAACATTTGAGAGAATAGATGTGAAAAAATGTGCTTATAAAATATTACGTCCAATTTCATAAGCTAGATTCAGGTGTCATAGAAGACTGGGCGTAATCTATAGTTCTTAGAATTTTTCTACTTTTTTGCAGAGTCCATTGTAGCAAATCTATAACATTGTTGAAAAGAAAAACGGAGCAGACATTTAAAAGTTATTAATTTTGTTTTTAAAATATATTGCTCTCAGATTTTAGGTTTATAAAAAGTTAATACTTATTACAATACTTTTCATATTTAATGGTAAGTAGTCTCCTCAAAAATCCGTCTGGCTATTTGGGTTTTCAGGATAGCAAATTGTTGCTGGTCTAAACACCTGTGGTTTAGTAGTTAGTTTAGTATATCCTGGTTGATAAAGCATATTGATTCAGAGGTTTTTTTTTACTCAAAGATAATCCTAATAAAACTTATACTGCTCGATTTGCGAGTAGTAGGAAAATTACCAGTAAAGCAGTCCAGTAATTATTACATAGATGTGTTTGAGTGCTTCAAAAATCCATCAATTTGGGATAATCGTATGACATCTATGAGAAATGAAAGTGCTAATGAAATATTTTAATAATGATTTCTGATACGAGCATTACGCACTATAAATAAATATAAATCTATAATATAGTAAATAAAGATAATTATAAATCTCTGTAATAACGATGACTGGTTACATGAGACATATTAGACCGCCCGTGACCATGTGCGCTGTAAAGTGTTCGACATTTCGGGCAATCAAAAATCAAATACAAACGCCATAAAATCCGTGTAGGAGTTTTATTTATAACATATTTTAATGATAATCGATCATAATATGGACATAAACTTCGATATCATTAATTCCTAACCTAAAATTATAAATTCGAATGTGAATTTGTTTGTTTATTACGCTTTCACGTCTAAACCACTAAATCAATTATAAAGATTCTTTTACCAATAGTGAGCAACATGTTGGGCTGTATTTTACTCCCACATCTAACGGGAACGAGAATTCCACATATGAAACCGCGGGCATTTTCAAAATTCTTTCGTCAATGAAAAGCAATATTATTAGAACGTAATATTGGTTGCATTTTATCCCCGTATTCCCACGGACAAGGCAACAAAGGGATGAAACTGTGGGTATTTGATATTAATTTATATTTAGAGATATTAATAAACAGTAAATTTCTAAAATTATCTCGTTGTATTTTGTTACTTTGATTATAAATTATTCACAAGAGAAATTGATACATAAATCTAACAATGTTTTATGCTATGTCCGACTAAAACATTAAACATCGGATAGGTAATAATTTCAAACTTGTACGGATAACTTATTAGTAACTGTTGAAATAGTTGTAAATTTAACAATATCTACGTAGCAATAATTTCACAGAAATTTCAAGTATTGGAAACTATAAATTATGTGGTATTATTACAATAAATAAACATAACTTATACATGTAATATTATAATTAAAATACACAGTATTATAATTAAAATACACATTACACAGAAACTCACTTCATCATCATTTCAGCTCATATTCGTCCCACTGTTGGACTTAGGCCTCCTCCTCAATGGGAGGGAAATTTACCTACTAAACCGCGCCAGTCAAACGTGTTGATATAGTTTTATTTCGAGTTTTTTTTTCTCTTGTATCTTATAAGCTATATTCAGGATATCGGAAACGGCTCCAACGATTTTGTTGAAACTTGGCGTACTAGAGGTTTCGGGTCCAAAAAATCGATCTAGCTGGATTTTATTTATAGAAAATGTTGTTTTGTCCGTGTTTTTAGCAAAACAATACATGACATTAAATTTTAAAAGAATATGAATTCAAATTTCGTTGTCAACGTCATGAGTTACGATAGCTCAGTTGGGAAATTGACCGGTTCTAATTTTGGTTTTTTTGGCATTGAAACAGCGTCGGTTCGAATCTCGGTGTTATTATTATTCTCTTTTGTATTTTTTTATATATTTTTTCATTATTTATTTTTTTATTTTTGTTAATATATATCTAAATAAATTCGATAAAAATATTCTGAGCGAAGCTCGGTAAACCAGATATTAAATGTCATATGCGTAAGTCTTTTGTGACTTCCACGGGCAAGATAGGGAATGGTGAATTGTATTCTTACTGCGTTACTACATTGACTATTATCTATATATCTCAAGCGTCTTGTCTTGAACTTTGTTCTGTTAAAGCGATGCCTTAAATCCACAGCTCGGATTAGCATTCATGGGTCCAAGCACTCGATTCTCGACTGACCTTCAACGGGACGGATGCTCGGTGAACATGCCTAAGGATTATAGCGTTATTCTCTTAGTAAGACTTAGTCTATAGACGGATGGATATAAAATATACATTCATGTCAATATATTTCAATTCGTAGGAAGTTTGGTTGAATTTTGGTCAAGTGTCCGTGTGGTGACGGAGTAAGAATACAATTCACCACTTCCGCATCTCGCCCGTGGAAGTCGTACAAGACAACTATGGGATATAATATGCATTTAACATCTGT
Organism: Lymantria dispar; assembly: GCA_032191425.1. Classification (NCBI taxonomy): domain Eukaryota; kingdom Metazoa; phylum Arthropoda; class Insecta; order Lepidoptera; family Erebidae; genus Lymantria; species Lymantria dispar. Next base: position 13,867,851 of record CM063465.1, on the reverse strand, counting down.
ATAAGAGAAGGATTGTACGGCGTAGCGTGTTTTGCCTGTCGAATTGTGGTTTTAATTTTTTTTAGCATACCTGCTATAGTTCGTAGTTTATTTTATAGTAGTAGTTTTTTATAGTATAGTAGTAGTTCGTTTTATATTTTTCTTTATGGTTTGGTCTGCTCACCGAATAAGGTTCTGCTTGCGGTAGTTATGTGGGGCGGGTCGCTCCCTTCCCTCTAATTTGGTTGAGGAGAGTGATGGCTGCTCTAGTAGTTAACTCGTGATCGGGTGCTGCTTGTGGGATCTGGTCCAGCCATATTTTCTTCCTTTCTTTAATTCTTTAATTTTTTTTTGTCTTGTACTAAATTTTGAAAATTTATACATATATTCAATTTCGAAGGGCATCACACTGGAGCTAATACCATATATGTTGTACGAAACATAAAATTATGTATATTCAAAAGATTAAAGAAAAAAATGACTGCCCGCTGAGTTTCTTGTCGGATCTTCTCAGTTTGTGGCCGCGTTCCGATCCGGTGGTAGATTATTGTATTGTGTTCAAATGTTGAGTAATTTGACAATATGTAAGTGCCCTTAAGGGGCCTATGCAGAATAAATGATTTGATTTGATATGCCAACATGTCTGACCAGCATGGTATAGTGGCTAAAATTCCCTCCCATTATGGAGGAGGCCCGAGTCCAACAGTGGGACGTATGGGAGCTGTGATGAAGATGATGATGTGCATAGATAGCGTAGTGTATAAGGTAGCAACCTACAGTACCAGTGTCATGGGTTCGAATCCAACGCAGGACATCACTGTGTGATCCACAAATTGTTGTTCTGAGTCTGGATGTAATTTGTGTCCGTTAGTTATACGTTTGTAAAGTCCCCTACAATACAAGGATTATTTCCTTAGTACAGGTGTTGTTTTTAAAAAAATATATTAAAAAGAATAAAACACGTTACAGCAAAGATAAGCCTCAATCCAGTCATTAAGCACAATAAATTTAGTTATCAGAATGAACAAATCCTTTCAGAAAATAGAACTTGATTGTATTTCACCACTTAACTGTTAACTTACGTCTTAACGGGCAATTCTATGTTTAAATGAAGATAAGAAGTCGCCAGTTTAGTAAATTTATTTGCTACTTAACTAAGCAAGCTTAAAATAACTGTTATTATTATTAATTTTTAAAACTTGAGCCTGTTATACTGTGATTGAAGGAAAAATTAAAGAGAAATTTGCCAAAACGCCATCTTAGCAAAGATCTTTCAATACGAATTCCATGCAGTAACGTTGCTACTTAAGTTTCTGTGATCATAGTTTATAAGTACCCTAATCAGATCCATGCTACAATCTACGTAAGAGAAGAAAAACTATACCAACAAGTCTAACTAGAGTGGTATAGCAGCTCAATTTCTTTCCCATTGAAGAGGAGGTTCTGGCCCGGTACTGTGATGAATATGAGCTGAAATGATGACGAAGCGAATTTCTGTGTTCTGGATTAGGATATCCAAATTATAATTATAATGTTATATGCATAAGTTTATCCGTGTGGTGACGGAGTAAGAATACAATGCACCATTCCCTATCTTGCCCGTGGATGTCTTAAAAGACAGCTAAAGGATAATATTCATATAACATTTTTTTTTTTTTTTATGCAAACTGTGGCAAACGAGCAAACAGTACACCTGATGGTAAGTGTTGCTGCCGCTCATGGACCTTTACAAGGCCGTTGCCTACCGCGAAGGGAGTGTGAATGCGTGCATTGAGGCTCGGTGATACCAAGGGCACCACCAAAACCCTCCACACGCAATCACCCTCAGAAAGTTGGGCTTGCATCTATGCGAGACAAAAAAAAACTGGAAATAAAACCACATACGTAATATCATTGCAGGCCACATACGTCCTGTCCGAGGAAGCTCGAGGCCAGCAATGCAGTAAGCTGAAATGATGAATGATGATGAGGTTAACATTAGACAACAGGTCAAATGTAGATGTCAATCATAAATGCGCCCCGCTCCACTTTTATCCTGGATTAGTGAAAGAAAAAGATATTGGACGTATAGTAGGGTCGTAGGTCAATTTCATTCTTATCGTGGAGGAGTCTCGAGCCCAACAGTGGGACATAAATAAGCTGAAGTGATATAGAACTACTAGACAAAGTATGTAGCCAGATTATGACCAAAATAATATACAGAACCTTTTTATTAAAATACACTATTCTTTACCGCGAGGCATTTTATTTGATGCCGTGCAAACTTTTATGAATACCGTAACGTTGGTATCGATTCATTTTCTTTTTTTTTTCGTAACTTCCCCTATTGAACGAAGTTCGGCACCAGTTCGCCGTGCCAGCCTGTATATGGTGGTTCAACCATGCATTGTTAGAAAAAGTAAATTAAGTTGATTTTTGAGTACTCACAGGTGTAGTAAAAAAAAATATCTGTAAAGTTTTATAATCTATGTACGTAAGTAATTTAATTCTTCATTTTGAAGTGAAATTATTTGGAATGGAAAAAAGCACAGTTCTCGCGCCTATCAAATTCTGATCATCATTGTTCAGCGTTTCACTGCCCAATGCCGAACGTAGGCTATCCCCTTAGAATGACATATGATACTGTTACTCTTTGTTGGGGTTATTGGCATAATTACCACGTTTGGCAAGAGGATTGGCGATCACAGTAAGGTGTTGTATGAGAGTGCCCTAACCCTCAGCTGATTTTTACGACACCCACGGGCTAGAAAGGGATGGCAAAAACTGTATTCGTATCCTGTTAACACATGAATTTATATAGTATTTAAAAATTGCCGTGTGTTGAGGGAGTAAGAATGCAATTCACCACTCCCTGTGCTGCTCGTGCGTATCGATAAATACGACTAAGCTAGAGAAGGAATACTCGAAATGAGACTCTATACTAATCCCTCTGACCAGCGTGGTATAGCAGGTCAATTACCCTATCATTGTGGAGGCTTGGGCCCAGTAGTGAGACGTATATGAGATGTAATGATGAATTTGGAAAGAGGAACTGATAATCCCTAATCACCTGAATATAAGTATTTAAACTTATGCACTATGTATATTCATCATCATCATCTCAGCACTTACACGTCCCACTGTTGGGCTTGGGCCTCCTCCACCATGGGAGGGAAATTGACTTACCATGCTGGTCAGACGTGTTGGTAAAGGATTTTGATTCGAGTTTTCCTTCTCATGCATAAATATTATATGCATATTATCTCCCTTAGTCGTCTTTTACGACACCCACGGGCAAGAGAGGGGGTGGTGAATTGTATTCTTACTCCGTCACCACACGAAAATTATATTACTTCCTTATAAGTTTGTTTCTGTTTGGTAAAGTAGATAGTAGCGGATTAATTTCACTACTACTTATTGTGGGGGAAGTTCGGAGCTAACAGTGGGACATATACAACATGAAATGATAAAAAAAAATCGTCAAGTTACAGATGATATTCATTCTCTTTCAGAAATACATTTGGCGTGCCTGTATTCTAAGTTAGAAGAGAGATCTGGGTCTTGAAATACAAAGGTAAGTATTGTATTTACTTCTAAAGTAACGTGTATATAAACTATACTATGTCACTTCAATAAACAAAGATGCGGGTTCCAGGTTACAACAACTAAGTAACTCCTCTTATTGATAGTGTTGTTTACATGCGGATGTGATGTGTCGATATAATCGATAAAAATATTCTATAAATTTAAGTTATAATATATACATATATATATACATATATATATATATATATATATATATATATATATATATATATATATATGAAGGTTCGATTTTCTTATACTAATTGCTTTATATTTAACTACCTTCAAACACATTAGGAACAGCTTTCCCATGATGAAATTGCATTCAAACACTTTTTTACTCAATTAAGCATAATTCGTTGAACTATTATCCCAAGGACACATTAACGGGATAAAAATTATCTTATGTGTTACCTACTCCAAGAAATGCTGCATCTGTGTACTTGCATGTATTTGCATCTAAATCTGTTGAACGATTTATGCGTAAATGAGGAACAAACATCCAAATATCTAAACATCCAAATGTCTTCACAAACTTTCACATTTATTATATTAGGAGGACAGTTATCATAATATGCTACTTACCAGTTTGGTCGAATCATACCTCAGAGCTTTCAACTCCTCCAACCTTACCGTTCGATTTCTATTTTCATTTATATTTAATGTATGGACCTCTGCATGAAAAAAATGGAGTCATGATATTTTTGTTTACTATTTGCATTATTGCAAAGATTTGAAAAGAAATTTCGTATCGACTAAGACATACAGCGTTATCGTTAAAGCGGCGAACTTCTGACCAAGTGTTATGTTTTCGATTCTCTTACACATCAAGTAATTTCTAGCAGTATGCCACGCTGCTTACAGTTTTTTTGTCTGCAATCATAAATGGGTCGTTACATTCAAGAGGTACCACTCTCACAAAAAAATTACGTCTCGGAACTAGCAACTGCGTTTTATTTGATGAGCGAGGAGGCCAGCGAATAAATCCCCTTTCCACTTTCGTCCTGCCCTCATTCCTCTTCTAATCCTATACCTACAGTAGGCAGCTACATGACTGTACCACCAATTTTACTACAGTACACTAACGGTCGCCACATTTAGCACTTAACATCAGATCGGCTATTCGCTTCTTGATTCCATAAAAATAAAGTTTTATCAGGCGATCTTTAAATTGATATTGTATATAAGTATGAGATGTTATTTGAATTAGATAACTGCATATTAGGCATCCTCAAAGAAGCAGTGCTTCTATCAGACTATTGAAGTCCAGTGTTGGATATAGGCTAGATAATGCCATAAGAGTCACTCTTCTCAAACGGGTTTACAATCATATTTGGTGTTATAAGTTTCGAAGAGATTTGCTGCTAAGCAACCGGTTTTCGCGACTCCTGTAGAAAAGTAAAGAGAGCATACGCTATATTTCTAATCCATCATTGTACGAGCGAATAAAAAAAATAATCGATATAGGAAATATTAATACAATGTGTCATATGAAAAAAATAATTATCGATATCCAATTAACGGCACGTCCCTACATATTAGCAGAGAAACTTGTGATTGTCAACGCAAACACTTGTTTGGCCTCGAATGGGGGGAACAATAAGACCCTTATTTAATCAAGGTACACCTGCTCGATTCCATTCCTGTTATGCGCAATGATACGGGCTAACTATATTATATGTATCTATCCAGCTTAATTGCGCCACAAAGAGGAAAAAGTGGAAGCAATAAATTGGTTTTGGACATTATGACCTAATTACTTGGCAAAAGTTACTAAGTAAGTATATTATATTTTTTTGGTTGCGTATTTATGTAAAATATTAATTTAAGTTTATGTCATCATTTCGATAGATATCCCATTGCTGGGCTCGGTACTCCTCCACTATGGGAGGGAAATTGACTTACTATACCATGCTGGTCAGACGTGTTGGTATAGGGCTTTATGTCGAGGCTTCCTTCTCGTACATAGATGTTATATGCATATTATATCCCTTAGTCGACTTTTACGACACCCACGGGAAAGGTGTTACAAGAGAGTGGAGAATTATACTCTAACTCCGTCACCATCCAATAAATAAAATAGTTTTTATTCTATTAGTGACGCTTTCAGGATTTTACCAAAATCTTAATTTAGATCAACGGTTTGAGGAACTAGTACATTCTAGATAATTACCTACACGAGTTTAATTTTGGTTTTCGCCAATAGAACAGTCGCTGTTTCCTTTTAAGACAGATTTTTTTTAATTATTACTTTTTTATACATTTTTTACATGTCAATTTGACATTTGTCACTCAGTTGTTTGTGGTATAGCTAATAATTAATTTACTCAGTTTGCTGCAATAATATTACATTTAAGGTAATGTTTATCTAAATGTGTATAGAAAAAACATAATTATGTAGATACATATTTTATTTTCTGATATTTATGCGAGTATTATACGTTCTACATAAAAAAATACGGGTTTTATCATCGTCGTTTTAAATTGCCCAACGTTTCGAGCACTTTTTTGCGTTTGTAGTCACGGGAAGACTATATTGTTTAGTGTTAAGGTTTTCACACTCAAAAAGAACTAATGAAAATCTTTATTTAGCCTTGCATGCCTCTCCTCTATCTACGGCAGTCTGTAACTGTAATAGGTAGCTGTAATTGAATTGAAATAAGTGGGCAGTTGACATTACGTTTGCATGGGAAGAACTCCTGTGTCCTACACATACTCGAGTAAACATCGAAAATAGTTATTTTCATATAATATGTATTTCATTGCCACTATAACCACAAGTTTGCGGATTGTGGGTCCACATACTATCCATCTATGACGTTCGAGTATAATTGCCCAAAGGTATATTTCATATTATATCGAACTATCCAAATGTTTGGCGCATGCCTTTATTTTTCTTTTGTAGTAAAATACTATGAGAACTAAACATTTCGATATAATATAGTTCTACTAATATTATAAACGCGAAAGTTTGTATGTGAGGATGTTTGTTGCCCTTTCACGCAAAAACTACTAAATATATTTTGATGAAAACTCATAATAATATAGCTTACATATCAGAATAACACATAGGCTATAATTTATCCCCATATTCCCATGGGAAGGGGAACTATGCGGGTAAAACCGCAGAGCGCTGCTAGTACAGTCCTATTTTGGAATGCATGAACTTCATCTTCTGATTAGCTCATGGTACTAAGATATACTGTTGGACTCTGGCCTGCTCTAGAATGGCAGTGAAATTGACTTTAACTTATACCATGCTGTTTAGACGGTTTCGTATAAGGTTTTATCACCAGATTTCCTTTTCTTGCAAATATGTTATCTTCATAATATTTATTAGTATTATTTTTGGCCATCCAAGGGCAATAATAGTAGGTCAATTGCCCTCCTCTTGTGGAGAAGACTCAAGCCCAATAGTAGCACGCATATGAGCTGAAATGTAAATGATTAATGGAGATGTAAATAATGAGATTTACGTGTAAACATATTTCAATGGTTGTTGTTTCTCTTATAGAGAGCATTAAGGAAGAAGACAGCAGTATTCGACTAGGCAACTTCATAATAATAACTGCGATTGTAAACATGTCTGTTAAGCCTGGAGATGATGGCATTTAACAGTGGTTTAACAGGCTAATAGATTAAGTGGATATAGGTCAAGTCACAGATAGTGTGCATTTAGGTCATAGTATTTAAATTAAATACAATACAAGAATACAATTTATCAAATTTCCTCTTGCCTATGGATGTCGTAAAAGACGACTAAGGCATATAATACGCATATAACATCTATGCAAGAAAAAAAATACTCGAAATAAAACCTTACACTAACTGGTCTGATCAGCATGGTATGCTAATGTCAATTTTACTACTATTATGGTGGAGGCTCGAGCCCAGCAGTGGGACATATATGACTTAAGGCTCATTTTCATTGGTCGTTAATTCAGTCGTTATACAGCAGGCGAGGAATCCCCGAATACGGGCTATCGACTAATGAAAGTAAGCTATCTATATCTTGGTCGATATACGGCATGCGGATGTTCCCCGTATGCGGCCCAACAACCAATGAAATTCATCGGTCGGTGATTCACCGTTCGGTGTGGCGCAGGCAGGGACTCAGTTTACGAATGTTATTACATGAGAACTGACGTTGCGTGGGAGTATAATGGTTGATTGTTTTACCGATTTAAAAATGCTTTTTTCTTTTTTTTTTTTTGTTATTGCAAACGGTGGCAAAAGAGCAAACAGTACACCTGATGGTAAGTGTTGCTGCCGCTCATGGACCTTTACAAGGCCGCTGCCTACCGCGAAGAAAGTGAAGGGAGTGTGAATGCGTGCATTGAGACTCGGTGATACCACGGGCACCACCAAAACCCACACGCAAACACCCTCAGAAAGTTGGGCTTCCGGATCTCTCGCTCACCGAACGAAGCGCAGTAACAAATCGCTACTACTCAGACGTCGATTTTCTGCGAGAGTGTGGTACTGCCCCGGACGGACCGGCCCGCGGCTGTAGACAGATAACTGTCGACAGTGTGGTCCTACCACTCCTAAATAATGCTGAAACTAGTAGAAACGTACCGAAACATGTCAACATTAATTGTTGATCCATAGCAGGTACTTACGTCTGCTCAGTACCACTCTTTCAAAACAAATGCGTTGTAAGAATATTCTTTATCCAACAATCCGCAAGCGGGCCCTATCGACTAATGAAAACGGCTATAGCATGCTGGCTCTATGGCATGCTGGAACAGAAATCTCCCGTACCCCACATGCGGGCTCTAACGACCAATGAAAATGAGTCTTTAAAATGATGAATGGTGATTTGATTTTAAAAATAATACTATAGTTCTTAGGAAAGAATTGCTGGTCGCACAAAGACTGCACAGATAGACTGAACCTACTACGCCAACTGTCATGGGGTCGACAATACTTTATCTGGTCCACAAATTGTTGTTTTGAGTCTGGGTGTAATTTGCCTCCGTTTACATGGTTGTGAAGTCTACCGCAATACAAAGATTATTTTCTTAATGCAAAGTGTTGTCTTTTTAAAAACTAAAAATATAAATCATCACGTAAATTTTAGTTTTAGGTAACACGTAGCCAATTTAAAGGTTAATAGTATATGTCATGCGTCGTATAGGTTGCCTAAAGGTTATTTAAAATTTAGGTATCATTGGAAGAAATTGGCATATATTAACACAACAGCCTTTCTCTCGATACATATATTTTTAAGACGAGTAAGAAGGTGAGATGAACAAAATTCTTCGGGCCGACCATTGACGTCAAGTCACCTGCTCCGGTGGTCAGCCCAACGACGAAGGCGACGTGTCACGGGTGGGTTACGGGTGTGCGTGCTTATGCCCCTCTGTCGTCCTGGACGGAGTGGAGCGAGGAGCGCGCCAAGCGTAACGCACCCCCCCTAAAAAAAAGTTGAATATTCTTACTCCATCACCACACAAATGAAATATAATTTAATCAGCCTATTTTTATCACAATTAATTTGCATAGTTTTATTGAGTTTATAATTAAATATGACTTCGCAAATATTAACAAAGCTGTGTTCACAGGCGCTCAGCGAAAGGTTTCTATACATATTTATTTAACATATGTACTTACCTTTTTGTATTTGTATATTACACTGGGATATAATTTTAAACTGTATTGCTTTATTCTTCTTTAGTTCAAGTTTCTTTTATAAAAAAATTTAAATGTTACAATTTAAGGACCTAATATTGCACTTTTTAGAGGACGCAATTTTATTTCTGGGTCATATTTGGGGGGTCAATAGAAGCTTAACCCCAGGTTTGTGGGGTTGCCGCCCTTGTTCCCCAGAAAAAGGGGTGCAAACACCGCGATATCTCGGAAACTATGCGTCCTACAAAAAAATCGTAAAGACATAATTTGTAGCAAATCGTTTTGCCTACAAATATGTTCACATAACTTTTTGCCCTAAATTTAAAATTAAAGAAGTTATAAGCAAAAGTAAGCAAATTTCTATAAAATTTTCTTTAATCTCTATATTTTTTTTATACATTTTACAAAAAAAAAAAATACCTCGGACCAATCTTGTACATGGTCTTTTGAGGAAAATTTTTCTCCACATTTTTTTCCTCTTTTGTCCTCTAAAAAATGTAAAGCTCATGTAACATTTCAATGGACTACAGGCAAATGAATCAACTTTTGTGTCGCTTTGGTCTCATACTGTGGAAGACTAAAGACTATTTAAAAAGTGTTTTATTTTTGCTTTTAAATTTTAGAGAGGAAAATAATATTCAGCGTTAAAATCGATGTTAAAATATAAGATATTAAAATAATATAGTAAAAAAATCGTTTGGTGACAGAGTAAAATGCAATTAACCAATCCCTTCCTTGTCCGTGGGTCTTGTATCAGTTGAATAAGAGATATGTAGTATAGGGCCTATACCATCATGTCTGACCAGCATGGTAGAGTAGATCAATTATAGGGGAGATGGTCCGCGCCTAACAGTGAGACGTACGAGCTGAGATGATAATGAATCTTACATGGTATTAGTGGTCTATATGTCTGTGTGTAGAATGTTATCAGACGATCTCTCTGGCACCCCGTAAAAGCGCGGAAGGGGCCGCTGTGGTTTTAGTGGGTATTTCGCTCACCTTTGTGGCCTGTGAGTCTCACACACACTCCTCCGTCTGCAACGGGCGGGGGATAGTGCATTAATGCATTTCCACAGAGTGAAAAAAAAAGTATGTCTGAGTGTGTCTGCATGTAGGTACTTAATTCAAGCGCGTTTGTTTTTACATAGACATTTATCAGTGAGTATAGGAATACTATTGCTAGGTTACAGTTATGGAAGTAATAAATCCTCTACTTTGTAAGTCTTTGCATGGGACTTGTATTATAATTATGTAAAACACATAGAAGTAAATATTTATATCTTTTTAGCTAATTAGTCATGGCCAAAGATGCAGAAGCCTTGCAGAAAATGAAAGAGTTAGAAGAAAGGATCAAAGCACCGTCTATTTGGGGCCGTGTACCGTGTGGAATTAGATTTGAAGATCTTCAGGACAGGCGTTATGAGGACGCGGTGAAATTACTGAAGAATCATTATTTAAATGAAGAGGTGAAACTCATGTATATAATACAGTCAGATTATGAGGGACTTTCGTGTGGTAATGAAGTAAGAATACATAAATCATTTTCATCATCATTTCGGCTCATATACGTCCCACTGCTGGGCTCGAGCTTCCTCCATAATAGGAGGGAAAATGACCTTCTATACCATGCTGGTACAGGTTGGTATAGGGTTTTGTTTCGAGTTTTCCATCTCTTGCATAGATGTCATATACGTAATAAACGCTTAGTCGTTTCTTTACGACACCCACGGGTATGAGAGGGTGTCGTTAATTGTATTCTTACTCCGTCATCCCACGGAATATCAGACGTGTTGCTATAGGGTTTTATTTTGCGCATCATGCCGCCCTAGTCGAGGCCGCGGGTGACGTGACCGGGTAATTAGTCCGTCACCCGCCGAGAGGCCGACCGCGCGAGAAAAGACCGACGTCCTCCCCGAGAGGGGGGCGTCGGTCGATGGGAGGGTACCCCACTCCCATCACCCCACTCCCGTCGGGCCGACCACTGATGACAAGTAACCCTGCTCCGGTGGTCGGTCTGACGACGAAGGCGACGTGGTGTTCGGGTGGGTTGCGGGTGTGCGTGCTTACGCCTCTCTGTCGCCCTGGACGGAGTGGTGCGAGGTGTGCGCCGACCGCGACACACCACCAAAAAAAAGGGATTTATTTCGAGTTTGCTTCTTCCTTTGCATACATGCTATATGCATATTTAATCCCTTAACCGTCTTTTATAACACCCACGGGCAAGAGAGGAGGGTGGTGACTTGTATTCTTATTCCATCACTACACGGAAGTGTATCCGTCGTATGTATTGCAAAGATTTTGTCAATAGTTTTATGACCAACCGTTTGCCTGACTTTAATCCCTTTTGAGAATGTAATGGTTGAACGAATCGGCATTAGATGTAAGTTCCGATGTACAGCTTAGTTGTCTTTTACTGACTGCATAGATGGAGTAGTGGTTATAGCGATCCACATCGCCAGTGTCGGGGGTTCGAATCTCACGCAGGACAACACTTTGTGCGATCTACAAGTTGTTGTTCTGAGTCTGGATGTAATTTGTGTCCGTTAGTTATATGTTTGTAAAGTCCCCCGCAATACAAGGATTATTCCTTCAGTGCAGTGTGTGGTCTCTTTAAAATTGAAAAAAAAAATAAAAAAATACTTGATGTACCTATTTAAAAAGTTGATTATTATATTTATTTTACGACATCCACAAGTAATTTAACGGTTGTAGTATTTATAACCACATAAAAAAATCGCTTTTATAATATTTAAAATTTAGTACACGTGAAGCTTACAGTATTTGGCATAGAGATTTATAAATTAAAAGTACCAACGAAATCTGTCCAAAATCTCGAAATTCTTTGCTAAGGTTTTAATAAGCTTTGAAATTTGTTAGCAGAAAATTGTGAATCGGTGCCTGTCACGCCTTAATTAAAAGAGTGACGTCGACAAATGGTCTGGGGTACAGTGTTGAAATAATAGGAGTCAAAATCAGTTAGGAACTTTTATAGTTTTGATTCTATCCAATCATCTAAAATCACCATGGCTGGATACGTGCCTCTTTAAAAATATTGTTCGTCACCCATAGAGAAGAGCGCTCGAAGGGCAGTGTCCGGCAACATTGTCATGTAGATAAGTCGATAGGAGAAGTTATCAGAAAGGGTAACCTACCAGGCTGGCCACCAAATCAAGGATTCGGTGTTATGGGACTGCACGCGTATCCGGAGCATGTCCTACCTGTTTTTTACTATCTGCATCTGATGACTCCCTCGGACTTTTGCTAGTTTTATTTATTTTATGACAATCGATTCGCCTCATAATGATGGAGTAACATGGTCACAATCTAAGCATTATGTCTTTCATTAATCTGCATGCAGATGCAGTTTAATGAAAGACAAGAAAAGCTCGTAATAAGATATATTATATCAACCCGTATGGTCAGCGTGTTATATTAGGAGGCCCATGACCACTTACTGTACATGAGCTGATAGGCAGAATAAGATACGAATGGAATAACTGTAGTCTTGATGGTGGTATCATACTTCTGTTAATCTCGAGGTTCTGGGCACATTTTTGATTAGGAAAAAAATCCCCGAGTTTCAAGGATTGCTTCAAGAAATTCTCAAGATGAGTTTCGAAATATAATATACCTCGAACTTAAATTATGTGGCTTTTATTACATTCTTTCATTTCTAAGACTATATGTTGTATATGTATAATTTTATTCAAAAGATGGAAAAAAAGCCCGTTGAGTCTCTTGCCAGATCTTCTCAGCTTGTGGCCGCATTCCGATCCGGTGGTAGATATTGTATTGTATTCAAACGATAAATAAATTTGACAATATGTTAGTGGCCTTAAGGGGCCTATGCAGAACAAAAAAAAGCCAGATGCCCTCCTTCGACAGACACTAAAGATAGAGATCTAATCATTGCTATTAGGCAGGAATTCAATAGTCGTAGTAACAACTAAAATGTATGATTGTCAACATCAGACACTATTAGAAATAAATTCTATGAGATAATGACACAAAAGTTATGCGTGGTAGGCGTTATGATTCTTCCAAAAGAATGCTGGTGCCTATTCTTCTAACGATTCCTTGCTTGATATGATATCCATAGGCAATTCCTATACTTTTCCTTTAGTAAGAAGTGGTGATATGTAACTAATCTATTATCATGCGAGAAAAAGTAAATATATTCTTATAGTTATAATAATTTATGGTAGGCATAAATATTTGTATATGTCTTACAGAAATCTTAGTTAAAATATATTATCGCCAATGCGGAAGTTCTGAACTCGAGTACTTAATTAAGAGGCAACAAAATAGATGGATCGGCCTTTCGGATATCTTAATTTAGTTAATTAAGACGTCCCGTTCAGGAAAAAAGTGGGGCCAAAAACAAACGGATAATTTTTTTTGACGAGGCTCCAGTAAAAATGCCTTAATCTCAATAAGTATTTATTGATTCAAACTCTTTTATGAGATATGTGATATACTTACAGTATGTAATATGCTTTTATGTAAATAAACTCACAGTATATATTAAACTTTTCTTGAATATAAACTTACCGTAGGTAATATGGTTTTTTGTATATAAACTCACAGTATATATTTTTTCTTGTAAGTAACACTGCTGCTCTATACATGTTTTATTCACATAGAGTAGAATATAATCTAATGAATGTCACTCTCATCATTATCATCATCATTTCAGCTCATATACGTCCCACTGTTGGGCTCAAGCCTCCTCCACAATAGGAAGGGAATTGACATTACTATACCATGCTGTCAGACAGGTTGATATAGAGTTTTATTTCGAGTTTTCCTTCTCTTGCATAGATGTTATATGTGTATTATGTATTATATCCCTTAGTCGTCTTCTACGACATCCGAAGACGGATAAGATAGGGAGTGGTGATTTGTATTCTTACTCTGTCACTACACTGTCACTCTACCAATTATTAAATATATATTTCTTTGTGAATTGTAATCCAGTTTTGTGGATCAAAATAATAAAACATGCTTCATAGATATCATATCATCTTTATATACTTATTAACATAATTATTCTAATCATACCCCAATTATTTGGGGTAGATGCAAAATGTATCTTTCTTTCATCGTATTACATAGGTATAGGCAATTTCCGTGTCGCGACGGAATAAGAATACGATTCACTACTCCGTATTTTGCCCATGGTCGTGGTAAAAGATGGCTGAGGCATAAAATGCATATAACAGCGATGCATTAGAGAGAGAGAGAGAGAGAGAGAGAGAGATAGAGAGAGAGATAGAGAGAGAGATAGAGAGAAAACTCAAAATATAACTCTATAACTTCCCTCCTATTGTGGAAAGGGTTGAGCCCAATAGTGGGACGTATGTGAACTAAAATGATGAATATTGAAATGATATACCTACACATATTGTGCATCTCTGCCTATCTATTTAAACTAGAGATGTGCAGAAAAGTCGGTAAAGTCGACTATCCGACTACTATCGTAGTCGGCGAATAGTCGGCAACTATTCGACAAAGAGCGCCGACTATCCTTCTTTGTATGTATTTCTCAATAAAATGTATATTTAATACAGTTTCTCAGACTTGTGGTATTTGCTGTTTTTCCCGATCATCACGAGAAATTATCATATGACTTCGGTTACATTTCACTTTCACCATTGTCCAATGACCGAAAAAAATCCATACTCAAGACTTTCTTTATGACATGAATAAATTTTGTTTAAGCTCTATCCCTTTATAGAAAAAGAACAATATTACAGCCCCATAACTCATAATTTTCCCTCCCTATTGTGATTGGGCCGTCTACTAATACCGAATTCTTGACGTCCGTGGAGGCAGTGCGCCTTGCGCGTAAATCAACTGATCAGACTAATCGGCTAGTCGTCTAGTCGGCCATAGTCATAGTCGGCACATCTCTAATTCAAACGCATTGAAATAATTTATAAATAAATATAAATAAAATATTAATCAATTTAATACGTCTCGCTTATACTGGTACCGTACGCCTCATCTCTTTCGGCAAATAATTGGGAAATACTTTTAAAAGATTGTTTCACTTTTATTATCAGAGCAAATTCTATTCTTTCTATGCGTATTAAAAAAATGTTTTGAAAATAGCTCGAAGGTTTTATGAATTGATTGAAATACTTAGATTGAAATTTCTTTATAATCATTTTTAAAGTTTTCATTGTTTGTGAAGACAGCCTTGAAAAAGATACTGTTTTACGTAAGAATATAATCGAATTCTCAATTAGCCTTTCGACGTTCACTGTTGGGCATATAATATGTCTTCTAAGGAAAAATAATGCTTTAATAGCCACACTTGACGGTCAGGTTCGCAATTGTAGCTGTTATTGTACGTTTTCAGGAGAGTACTAGTTATCCCTTGGCCAGTTGGTTTTTTTATCTTATAAGACAGTAAGACGTGGTGAAATAGAAAAAAAGAATAGGCGAGTAATTATATTTCCTACTAGCAACCCGCCCTCGCTTCGCTTCGGTTATAGGTTATAGTCGTTTTACCCGCGTAGTTCCCGTTCCCATGGGAATACCGGGATAAAATATAGCCTAGTTTACGCCCTGATATTATAGCTTTCCATTGGTGAAAGAATTTTTGAAATCGGTCCAGCCGTTTTGAAGATTACCCGGAACAAACAGACAGACAGACAGACAAAAATTTTTTAATTGCTATTTTAGGCATAGGTGTCGTGCAAATAACCGTGTGAGCATGAAAAAAGCCTATTATTTTGACATTACAAACAGACACTCCAATTTTATTTATTGGTATAGACTAGCAACCCGCCCTCGCTTCGCTTCGGTTTCAGTCGTCTTTCCTGCGTAGTTCCCGTTCCCATGGAAATACCGGGATAAAATATAGCCTAGTTTACTCCCTGATATTAGCTTTCCATTGGTAAAATAATTTTTGAAATCGGTCCAGCTGTTTTGAAGATTACCCGGAACAAACAGACAGACAAAAAAATATAAAGTGTATTTTAGGCATAAGTATAGTGCAAATAACGGTGTGAGCATGAAAAAGCCTATTATTTTGACATTACAGACACTCAAATTTTATTTATTGGTATAGATATTGAGTACATTATAGGAGTTCGCAATAACTAGTAAAAAAAATTTTGCTCATGGTGACGGAGTAAGAATATAATTCACCACTATCTTGGCCGTGGATATCGTAAAAGGTGACCAAGGCATATAATACTCATTCTGCAAGACAGAGAAAACTCATCGGGTTGAGAGCCACCTGCGCTCGCCCATTGACCGCGTTAAGCTGTCAAGGTCATCTGCAACCAACAGCTACACACACAAAAAAAAAAAAAAACAGACACCTCGAAATGAAACCCTATATCAACACGTTTTACCAGCGCGGTATAGTAGTGGTCTACTATTTACTTTTATATTCTAGAGGAGGCTCGAGACCAGCAGTTGGACTAATGCAAAATGAGCGTTTAGGAAACTTAGGAGGATTGTTTGAAAACTGAAGATTTGTAATCAGTATGTGTTAGCGATGACTTATGGCACAGAAACTTCGTCTCTAAATATCAGCTTTTAAAAAGTCTGGAATCGCTTAGTGTGCTACGATATTTCTTTACGTGATAAAATCCGGATAGGAAAATCTGTGGAAGAACGTCTGTAACGGACATAGCTTAAGAAATCAGCAACCTGCAGGCCTCATGGGTCATCGAACTTACAATTGTTGGACAAGAAATGGTCTCGAGAGGTGACCACGAATGCGATGACGCAGCACAGGACCCGGCCTGCATTCTTAAGGGGAGACTAGTACTGTTAGAAATTTACGAACCTATTAATAAGATAGATTATCCTCTCCAAAGAGCACATAATCTACCATTAAAAGCAGGCAATGAATTAATTATAAGAATAATTATAATCCTTACTAATATTATAAATGCGAAAGTAACTCTGTCTGTCTGTCTGTCTGTCTGTCTGTCTGTCTGTCTGTCTGTCTGCTACGCTTTCACGTCTAAACCACTGGACCGATTTTGATGAAATTTGGTACAGAGATGGACTAAAGCTTGAGAAAGGACATAGGCTACTTTTTATCGCGAAAAAATGGGTATAAGGGGTTGAAATAGGGGATGACATTTTGTATGGAAA
Organism: Lymantria dispar; assembly: GCA_032191425.1. Lineage (NCBI taxonomy): Eukaryota > Metazoa > Arthropoda > Insecta > Lepidoptera > Erebidae > Lymantria > Lymantria dispar. The sequence goes on along the minus strand of CM063465.1, from coordinate 13,850,553 downwards.
TTCGTCATTTTCGATGATAGAACCACGAATCTTTGTATTAAGGCACCTGACAATAAATAAATAAGTATTCGTTCAAGCGTTTTGGAAATTTCATTTACATGGGGATGAAATTCAACCCCTAAAATATCAAAAAGCATACAGCCGAAACCACTGGGCCTAGAAACGTATTTTTTTTTTACACCATCGTATTTCTTGGGATACACGAGCACTAGCAAAAGATTTTTGGAAATTCACCCCCTTAAGGGGGTGAAAAACATATAGTCTTTCACGTCTAAACCGATTTTGATGAAATTTGGTACAGAGATGGACTAAAGCTTGAGAAAGGACATAGGCTACTTTTTATCACGAAAAAATGGGTATAAGGGGTTGAAATAGGGGATGATATTTTGTATGGAAATTCGTCATTTTTGATGATAGAACCGTGAATCTTTGTATTAGGGCACCTGATAATAAATAAATAAATATTCGTTCTAGCGTTTTGGTAGTTTCACTTACATGGGGATGAAATTCAACCCCTAAAATATCAAAAAGCATACAGCCGAAACCACTATGCCTAGAAACGTATTTTTTTTTACACCATCATATTTCTTGGGGTGCACGAGCACTAACAAAGGATTTTTGGAAATTCACCCCTTTAAGGGGGTGAAAAACATATAGTCTTTCACGTCGAAACCGATTTTGATGAAATTTGGTACAGAGATGGACTAAAGCTTGAGAAAGGACATAGGCTACTTTTTATCGCGAAAAAATGGGTATAAGGGGTTGAAATAGGGGATGATATTTTGTATGAAAATTCGTCATTTTTGTTGATAGAACTGTGAATCTTTGTATTAAGGCACCTGATAATAAATAAATAAATATTCGTTCTAGCGTTTTGGTAGTTTCACTTACATGGGGATGAAATTCAACCCCTAAAATACCAAAAGCATACAGCCGAAACCACTAGACCTAGAAACGTATTTTTTTTACACCATCGTATTTCTTGGGGTGCACGAGTACTAGCAAAGGATTTTTGGAAATTCACCCCTTTAAGGGGTTGAAAAGCATATAGCCTTTCACGTCGAAACCGATTTTGATGAAATTTGGTACAGAGATGGACTAAAGCTTGAGAAAGGACATGGGCTACTTTTTATGGCGAAAAAATGGGTATAAGGGGTTGAAATAGGGGATGACATTTTGTATGGAAAATCGTCATTTTCGATGATAGAATCACGAATCTTTGTATTAAGGCACCTGACAATAAATAAATAAGTATTCGTTCAAGCGTTTTGGAAATTTCATTTACATGGGGATGAAATTCAACCCCTAAAATATCAAAAAGCATACAGCCGAAACCACTGGGCCTAGAAACGTATTTTTTTTTTTACACCATCGTATTTCTTGGGATACACGAGCACTAGCAAAAGATTTTTGGAAATTCACCCCCTTAAGGGGGTGAAAAACATATAGTCTTTCACGTCTAAACCGATTTTGATGAAATTTGGTACAGAGATGGACTAAAGCTTGAGAAAGGACATAGGCTACTTTTTATCACGAAAAAATGGGTATAAGGGGTTGAAATAGGGGATGATATTTTGTATGGAAATTCGTCATTTTTGATGATAGAACCGTGAATCTTTGTATTAGGGCACCTGATAATAAATAAATAAATATTCGTTCTAGCGTTTTGGTAGTTTCACTTACATGGGGATGAAATTCAACCCCTAAAATACCAAAAAGCATACAGCCGAAACCACTATGCCTAGAAACGTATTTTTTTTTTACACCATCATATTTCTTGGGGTGCACGAGCACTAACAAAGGATTTTTGGAAATTCACCCCTTTAAGGGGGTGAAAAACATATAGTCTTTCACGTCTAAACCGATTTTGATGAAATTTGGTACAGAGATGGACTAAAGCTTGAGAAAGGACATAGGCTACTTTTTATCGCGAAAAAATGGGTATAAGGGGTTGAAATAGGGGATGATATTTTGTATGAAAATTCGTCATTTTTGTTGATAGAACTGTGAATCTTTGTATTAAGGCACCTGATAATAAATAAATAAATATTCGTTCTAGCGTTTTGGTAGTTTCACTTACATGGGGATGAAATTCAACCCCTAAAATACCAAAAGCATACAGCCGAAACCACTAGACCTAGAAACGTATTTTTTTTACACCATCGTATTTCTTGGGGTGCACGAGTACTAGCAAAGGATTTTTGGAAATTCACCCCTTTAAGGGGTTGAAAAGCATATAGCCTTTCACGTCGAAACCGATTTTGATGAAATTTGGTACAGAGATGGACTAAAGCTTGAGAAAGGACATGGGCTACTTTTTATGGCGAAAAAATGGGTATAAGGGGTTGAAATAGGGGATGACATTTTGTATGGAAAATCGTCATTTTCGATGATAGAATCACGAATCTTTGTATTAAGGCACCTGACAATAAATAAATAAGTATTCGTTCAAGCGTTTTGGAAATTTCATTTACACGGGGATGAAATTCAACACCTAAAATGTCAAAAAGCATACAGCCGAAACCACTGGGCCTAGAAACGTATTTTTTCTTTACACCATCGTATTTCTTGGGGTACACGAGCACTAGCAAAGGATTTTTGGAAATTCACCTCCCTAAGGGGTTGAAAAGCACAAGTAACCCTGCTCCGGTGGTCGGTCCAACGACGAAGGCGACGTGGTGTTCGGGTGGGTTGCGGGTGTTGCGTGCTTACTCGCCTCTGTCGCCCCGGACGGAGTGGTGCGAGGAACGCGCCGACCGCAGTCCACCCCAAAAAAAAGGGGATTGAAAAGCATATAGTCTTTCACGTCGAAACCACTTAACCGATTTTGATGAAATTTGGTACAGAGATGAACTAAAGCTTGAGAAAGTATATAAGGCTACTTTTTATTGCGAAAAAATAGGTATAAGGGGTTGAAATAGGGGAAAGTATTTTCTTTTTACGTCGTCTTATTTCTTAGCAAAGGATTTTTGGAAAATCACCCCCTTAAGTGAGTGAAAAGCGTATAGACGAAACTCTTGGAGCTAGGAACGTAAAACTTTCTATGCAATTCTCTTTCCTTTGTTTTAAGTGAGCTCTAAGAAATTATTTTATTAAAATCAACTCCTAAAGGGGTGTAAAATAAATAGCCGAAATCATTAGGCCTAGAAACATGGAATTTTGTATAAAGTTGCCTTTCTTGGGGGAAGAGAGATTTTTGCAATTTTAGCCCTAAGGGGGTGAAAAGCGTTTAACCGAAATCACTGAGCCTAGGAAGGATCATTTTAGTACACGGTTGCCTTTCTTGGATTACCCCCAGATTTTCTTAGTGCTCACTTACCAAGCACTATGAAAATAATTTTGGCAAGGATAAGCGAGCTCTAACAAAGAATTTTTGGCAATTCAACCCCTAAGAGGGTGAAAGCCAAAGATACCGGGCCTAAGAATGTGAAATTTTGTATACCGATCGGTTATTTGTGGTAAGCACGCACTAAGAAACAATTTTGGGCTGCCCCAAAAGGATAAAACGCATATAGTCGAAGACACCCAGCCAATGATATATCATCATTATCTTGCTCTTATCCTAATTACTTTGGATCGACGCAATATGTAGGTAGGGTACCTACTACTGCCATCGTAGATATATTGCAAAGGTTCTAGCAACATTTTATGACCTGGCCGACATTGTTGGCCAGACGGCATCACCAATTGGTCCAGGTCGATGTAAATCTTTGTCTTAGTAGTATTTTGCGACACCCACGAACAATGAAAACGTGGTAATATTTCTAGCAGCTACCAGACAGTAAGTTACAATCAAAATATTATTACAATTTTCTATCTCTACAAATAAATAAATTTGAAGCGTCTGTTTGTCTATCAAAATAATAGGTTTTATTTATGCTCACACAATACGGTCCAATTTTTTTTGTCTGTCTGTCTATTCGTTACAGGTAATCTTCAAAATGGCTGGACCGATATTGATTATATTTTACCATCAGGTCTACCAGTCGTACATAAGGAATAACTTAGACTATTTTATCTCAGGCTATATTTTATCCCGGTGTGGATGAATTAAGTCGATTTTAAAATTATTTCACTAATGGAAAGCTATTTTTAAGCGAGTAACATATTTAAGCTATTTTTATCCCGATATTTCTACGGGATCGGGTACAATGCCGGTGAAATCACGGGAATATAATGGTTTAAAAAATTAATTCACTAATGAAAAGCTATATTATCAGTGAATACCATATAAAGGCTATTTTCATCCCGGTGTTTGCCCTCCTGGGCAAACGGAGTGGAACGACAACTATACCGGGGGATGTTGACTAATTTTTAAAATTCTTTCACCAATGGAAAGCTACCTATGTTGTCAGCGAGTAACATAGGCAATTTATATCTCTGATATTTCTGGGATTTATATATTTTTTTTTACCCATGTAAATTTATAATATCAGCAAGTTACATAGGCATTTTTTATCTCGGTATTGGCATGGGAATGGGGTCTACGTGAATGAAACTGCGGGTGTTTGATTGATATAATTTTTTTTTTCACCAATGGAAAAGTACGTTATCAGAGACTAAGGAAAGGCCACAATACCATCGTAATTGCACGGCAGTCTGCACGGCTGGAAGTAATATTCAAATGTGAAAGTTTGTGAAGATATTTGGATGTTTGTTACTCAATCACGCTTAAACTGTTGAGCAGATTTGGATGAAAATTGACACGTAGATAGAGTATTTCTTAAATTAAGAAATGTAATACTTTTTATGTCGATAATATTCTTTGCGATAATAGTTCAATATGCAAGTAAATTTTTACGCGGGCGAAGCCGCGGGCAAAAGCTAGTACATTATAATAAATATAATGAATAATTATATTTGACTTTAATAATTATTTTATCGTCATTATTTACCTCACCTGGTTGGAGGTAATCTCACCCTAACGCCCCGGCACATCGGTCGTCGTCACACGGTAAGCCTCTCTACGACTGATGGTTTATCCTGCGGTCCAGTCACCCGCGACCTCGGCTAGATATTATATCCTTTAGCCGTCTTTTATGATATCCAAGGCCATGCCGTGAATTGTATTCTTACTCCGTTATCACATGGAGGTATTGCCATGGTATACACCGTTGAGATATACCACACGAAGATACATGATGCTATATAATTTAATGCAAAATGGATTCTATTTGTTTTCAGATAACGTACAAATCAGTTAAGCTCGCTGAAGATAGGGAAGGGACAGATGAGTTTGTTCACAATGTCCGTATTTGGATGAAAGATAAAATGTCTTTAGCAGCTGTAAAGGAAGGAACCGACAAGTTGGTGGGAGTACTCATCATGAGGATACAGGAGAAAAGTATGATTCTTTTTGCTTAATAGATTTTAAAACAGACTTTGTCCGCCTGGTGACGGAGTAAGAATATATATAATTCACTACCAAATACAACCAAACCCTATACCAATACGTTTAACCAGGGTGGTGCTTTTTTTTTTTTTTTATGAGTGGGTTATGGTAAGCTCGCGCGCAGTCCAGTCCGTCCGGAGCGATGAAAGGACGGCGCGCGGGTCCATAACCCACCTGTACCCACTTCACCTCGTTGTTGGGCCGACCACCGGAGCAGATGTGACTTGTCGTCAGTGGTCGGCCTGACGGAATACCCATTCGGGTAACCTCACCTCTCGACGTCCTGGGTCGTCAGTCGCCGTCGCGCGGTCAGCCTCCCTGCGGGTGACGGACAATTCCCCGGTCCGATCACCCGCTGCCTCGGCTAGGGCGGCACTCAGTCAACGTAGAGGACGCTGCGCCCCTCCAAGTAGTCTGCCACCAGCCGCCTGAGGTACACGGGCACCCCGTGATACCTCTGCCCCAACCAGCGTGGTGGTAGATAAATTTTTAAAATTATCTGTTATTATGAGAGAGACTCGAGCCTATGACGCGATAATGATGATGAAAAAAAAATACTCCTAACGTAATAAATACATTTTACAAGCCTTTATTTAGTTTCACCTGTCCTGTTGTCTATAAAAAAATCTTGAAAGTTAAATTTGATCCGCTGCCCGGTTTCTGATTAAGCTAAAATTTTGTATGCATGTCTAAATCGGATGACAATGCAATATTATTGTGACATACAGCTGATCTGATGACCTGACAGCTGGCCATAGGAACTCCGTAATTAAACGACGCAACCCTCTCGAGTTTGGGCTCATTTGATTCAACTTGACGAGCACTTTGATACTTTATGGTAACTAGGGTCTGATGATGAACATGGATTTTTAGCCTTTTAGTTAATTTTATTAACAAATAATAAAAGCTTGTTTTTAAAAGAGATTTTTTCCTTAATTTGTTTTTAGTATCTACAATATGTTTTAATTTAAAGAAATAACAAAACATCTTGTATTTGATATGTATCCTCGACAGCCGTAAAAGCTTTCCTTTCGTGAAAACCACACGCTCCGCAGCTGTGCTTTGATAATATCTGCAATGGTTGCACGAAATCTGGTTTCATATTTGTTATTTTGTTAACCCTTACTCGTGTTTATTTAATTTCACCCTTTTAGTGTCTTTATTATTATCATATACTGGAGGCGGTATCCAGGCTTTAATGATTAAAAAACATAATATTACGCCGATATCAAATTATTTAAAATCGTTAGTGAATGTCGTAAAAGACGATTAAGGGATATAATAAGCAGATAACATGATTGCGAGAGGAGGCAACTTCGATATAAAATCTTATACCAACCGTCTGACCAGACTCAGAAGAAAACTCTATACTAATCTGGCTAAACCGATGACTAGCTCAGTTTTCTGTCTCGACAGCGTAAGGAACTGGGACGCGGTCGCCGCCTTCTGTGAGGCCGTCATTTCACGGAAGGAGGCGGCGGATCGTGCGTGAGAGGAACTCCTCTTCAGTGACACGTTCCGCCGTGAGTACCTGCGCCTGATGCTGCCCTAGCCGAAGCCGCGGGTAACAGGGCCGGAGATTTTAGTCCGTTACACGCAGAGAGGCTGACCGCGCGACGGCGACCGACGTTCCGGGACAGGGACGTCGAGAGGTGAGGGTACTCGAAAGGGTATTCCGTCGGGCCGACCACCGAGGAAACTCGGCACTGGTGGTCGGCGCCATGACGAAGGCGACGTGGGTACGGGTGGGTTGGATCCGCGCGCCGTCCGTTTGTCGCCCCGGACGGAATGGACCGCGTGTGCAGTTACCATAGCCCACCCATACAAAAAAAGGTCAGTTTTCTGTTAAAATGATCACAGACTGCGAAGTATTATCTAAATCTACAGAGTTCTAGATTACATATGCTTACTCCAATGCGGTACCCGTTTTCACCGACGACTTCTAAATTTGTGCCAATGTTACATTCTTTATCCTGTATAACATCAATTAATCATTCATATTATATGCGTTAGGTGTTACCTATAATTTGACCCCGAATAATAATAGTTAAAGATAATTTTATAAATCCAAAACCTTATAATAAGACAAAGTAAGTCGCTTTTTAAAATTATTATTAATTTTGCATCATATCTCCTGACTTTTCTTGCAGGATCTTTTTTTAAGTTTGGCCGTGTTCCGATTCGGTGGTAGTATACTAGACTTGTTAGGTTTTAAATTAATAAATTGTCATAATATTACTACAAATTGAACGTTTAGTAATTACTAACCATAAACAATATATTTTTTCATATAGCATCATATTCTTCTTATACTTATTAAATTTGTACCAAAATATTGGTTAAAATTTAATAACTAATTTCTGTAGCGGGTAGACAATTATAAATTTCTGTAATAACGATGACTTGTTGGACGTGAGACATCTTAGTCCGCCCGTAACCATGAACGTGGCAAATTATTCGAAACGTTGGGCAATCAAAATTCAAATACAAACGCGATAAATTCCATAAAGTATTTTATTTACAATGTTACCTATAATTTAAATGTCGTAGTTGAAAGCTGGTCATATGTAAGTATAATTTTTTACAATCTTTCAAAACCTGCCTTACCTAAACTGCTATCTATTTAACATTCATTCAAATTCGCGAACACAAAAAAAGATACTTTAACATTGACAAAAGCTAGCGTTTCACTATTTGAAATCTATTTGCGTATCAATCGAGTTGAATAAAATTCGATTTGTTCAACGGCAGTAACATTAGGGGCCAGATTTCTTCGATGCTTTGAGTCTAAATTTTTACTGCATCCGTAAAAAGAATTCCGATTCAGCTATAGGGTTTTTGGATGTGTTCTAATTTATTGGGAATAGCGGAAAATTTCTCAGTGTGATGAATGACGGAGTAAGAATACAATTCACTACCCCTTTTCTCGCCCGCGGATGCCGTAAAAGACTACTAAGGGATATAATATGTATATAACATCTATGCAAGAGAAGAAAATCTCGAAATGAAACACTGTATCAACACGTCTGATCAGCGTGGTATAGTAGGTCGATTTCGCTCCCATTACGAAGGAGGCTCGAGACTATATGAGCTGTGATGATGATATTGATGATGATGATGATAGCGGAAGATTTTATGTGTCAAGTCATCCAAAATTTCTTATAATTTTCTCATACTTATCGTCCTCAGTGTGGTGACTGGTTAAGTGTATCATATGTACTCACTATAGTACTAAAGGTTTTGGCAACAAATCAACACTATTTCATTAGAACGAATTCGCACAAGTTGACCCAATAGCCTTTGTCTCTCGTTAAAAATAGATTATTTAATATCGAAAGTTATTTTATTTAGTTACATTTGTTTTTATTTACCTTATTTTATAATTACGAAATGGTAAATTGTAAAACGAGAGAAGAATAAATATTTTTCTTTTCTTGAACACCTAACTTTCTCTCGTAATAATAAATTGAGGGATTATTAGGTGTGTGGGCAGTAGTATTCAGCGTGTTATTTAAATTATTATAACAACAATTGGCAATAGCCGTAGGCAGTAGCCAACTCGTCTGTCAAGTGTGACTGTAATGACAATTTTTGCCTCTTAGGAATCTCATAATATTTTATTTATATTTTATTCATTTACATTGTCATGGGCAATATGATAGAGAGTATGAAATGGAAGTAAAAGATTGGAGAGAGAAGAATCAGTTGGCGACATTCTAGCCTTAAACTTCTACATGAGATTTTTAAAGTTATTTTATTTATATTGTAGTTTTAAATACGTATTACTTATTTTTTTCTACTTTCTTTTTAATCTACTTCAAAAAGTAGAAGTTTTTCAATTTGACTATATTTTTTTACGTTTGTTACCTTAGAACTTTCGACTAGGTGAACCGTTGAAAGCTGGTGCTTCGTGTGTGGTTTTTTTTTTTTCAATCAATAATATTTAATTTTTCTTTCACTCCAATTTTTCGATACTTATATTTATGGGATAACGTTAGTATTTTAAGACATCAAAATAAATTCGATAAAATTCTAAATGAAAATGTCTTAATTTTTACAATCGCTATCTCTTATAACACAAATCGTATTTCTTGTACGTAAATTGGATTTCAAATAGTAGATACGGGTAGCTCTATATTAGGGGCTTCGATGGTATCATCGCGCACAACACAGCCAGTTTAACGTGAGGTGCGCTTATTTTGTGAGTTTATATTGATAACGGCACAAGTAAACAGTACAATGCTTGTATATTTGTAATCGAATTTTGTATAGTGTACGAATTTAATGAATATAAATATAAACTTCTTATCTTATTGAAGAAATATAAAAGAAAACAATACAATATATTAATTAGAATATTTAGACAACGTAACGTATTTCTTTTTAAATGGTCACCTTTAATTACAGAATCTATAAGTGATGTATTGTTCTTATTCCTTATCTTCCTTTGCTTAACATTCCTAACATAGGTGATATTTTATTTATGTAAAATCCCTCTAATTATACGTTGAGGAGATTAGTAACTTCATAAATTAAAATTGCGAAGTGTCGTACACATTTTCAAACGCAAGCACAACTCATAGATATTAAGATGAAGAATTGGTATCAATGGTCGGTTCAATGGCGATGGGCAGAGAATACGGTGGGCCGTACGCCACTCATCCTTTGTCCCGAGTGGATTGGGCGGGGTGTGTCCAGACCATACAAAAAAAAAGGTATTAAGATGTCTTATTTGACACGTTTTAGAGTATGATAAATGTTATTTAAGGGAAATATGTACCATTGTATGTGGTGTGACTGCACTATCGATAGACTTCTTCGACAGATAGTACCACAGTCTTGCAGAAAATCGACGTCTGAGTAGTAGCAATTTGTCACTGCACTTCAATCGGTGAACGAGAGAGCAGGAAGTCCAACTTCCTAAGGGTGTTTGCGTGTATTGGGTTTTGGTAATACCTTTTGGTATTATGAAACCTTATTGCACGCATTCATACTTCCTTTATTTTCTTCACGACGGCAACGGCCTAGAAAAGGTCCACGAGCTGCTGTATCACATACTATCAGAAGTGTTTTTTTACTCGTTTGCCATCAATAGCAGTAGAAAATCGTAATGGTAGCCCGTTAAGTTAGATTGAGCTAGCGACGAGTTTAGTTTGATGGATAATAGAGGTTTTACGCATGTATTCATTCTGGATGGATAGGCGGGGTATGCGCTAACCACAGCACACCCAAAAAAGAAAGGCGCAGTGAGGACTGTAACTTACTGCAGAAAAACTAATATCTAACGTTTCTCGGGTGTACGACAAATTTCAGTGGGCGAATTATGTGATATTTACAAGGCATAAATATTTACAATTAATGATTTCAGCCTCACAGCTGCACTTTTAATATCTCTTTAATTTTTCTTGTTCTAGATGCCTTCTCCCGTACATTTAGTCGTGTTAAGCTAACCCATAATCCATTGTACTCGTCCGTGATGAAATTTTACAATGAAGTAGAAAAACCTGTTAATATATTTGAAGCTTTGAACGTGAGAAAATACTTTAAGGTTTATATATTGGCTTTGAAAAATCGGTATCGGCATCGAGGTCAGTATTTTTTTTTTTTTTTACAACCTATTTATATACTGCTATGAAAAAAAAAATCATACATAACACTGATGAATCAGTATTACGGCATTTTTTAATACGCTTTTATTAGCTTCAGACGTATGTATGTTAGTATGTAACGGAATCTTTGAACATGATTTTGACCCCCTTCAAAACGTCGGAGTACCTAACTCGAAATTTGGCATACTTATTAAGGACAGATGACAATTCAATATTTTAAAGTTTGACCCGTTATCCTTACTAGGATAATCAGGATTAGCGATTTAAGTGTATTTTTTTAGTTATTTTGAACTATTATATTTTTTTATGTCTGTTTTCACCAACGATCCCTAATGTTTAAATAACACCTAAAATAAAATACCGTTATTTATTTCAAACGTTCACACTGATGTATGCGAACAAGATATTATTGATTATATTCACAACAAGACAGGGGAAACTGTTTCTCTTGTAAAAATTAAAATGAAAAATAGAAAAAATTATAATGCATACAAGGCCTACGTTATGAAATGTAAACTAGACATATTTCTAGATGAGAAACTATGGCCATCGGGCATTTCTTTTAGACGCTTTGTGAATTTTAGGCAAAGTGCAAACATAGACTCTGGTGCGGTGGCCACTATTAATCAAAACCTAAATGGATGATTATGAAAATAGAACTTTTAGTAAAATTATTAGTTATAATTGTAAATCCGTGAAGAGATCCTGGGAAGGTGTTAAAGTATTATGCCAGTCAGCTGATGTGGTGGCGCTTCAGGAGACGTGGCTTTTGCCACACGAACTACCCTTGCTGAGCACTATACACGAGGATTTTAGTGCAACGGGCACCTCCGCGGTGGACACATCGGCAGGTCTTCTTATGGGTCGACCCTACGGTGGAGTAGCTATATTATGGCGGAAAAGTGCGTTTAATTCTGTATCTATTATTAAGTGTAATAACGTTCGAGTGACGGGGATAAAGCTAACAGTGAGTAATAGAAATATAGTTATATTTAGTGTTTATATGCCAACAAACAGTAGCGATAATTTACCTATGTTTACAAATTGTCTCAGTACGATACAGTCTGTGATAGAAATGGAGGAGAAATATGGAACTGAAGCATTTTATGTGTTGGGTGATTTTAATGCACACCCAAACGAATTATTTTTTAATAATTGAATTAATAAATTTTTGTAATGATCATTCATGGTGCTGCGCTGACGTACATATATTAGGTCCGCAGTCGGGTACATATACGTTTCGCAGTGAATCTCATGGCTGCGTGAGGTGGTTAGATCACTGTATTGCAACTCATTCTGCACTTTCGGCTATAAAGAATGTGTGGGTTCAGGAGGATGTGTATTGGTCTGATCATTATCCTCTAACAATAGAATGTAATTTGTATAAATTAAATGTAAAATATAAGTATAATATTGACAATTATGATATTAAGAAACAAATAATTTGGGGACAGAGGAGTGTGAATCAAATTAAGGAATATTGTAAAATATGTGATTACAAACTTAATAATATAAATTTGTCACCTACGCTAGGAGAGTGCTCTCAGTTTATATGTCACAACTCTAGTCATTGTTTATTAATTGATGAACTGTACAATAAAATTATTTCTACACTAACAGAGGCGGCAATAGCGACTTGTAAACATAGAAATAATATAAATAAAAAACGTTCTCATGTCACTGGGTGGAATGAATATGTTGCTGGCGCGCACCGTGACGCTCGAATTAAATTTAAGAAGTGGGTAGTAGCTGCTAAGCCCACTAGTGGCATATTGTATCGTGAAATGTTAGAAACAAGAAAAGTATTTAAATCTAGACTAAAGTCATGTCAAAATAGACAAGAACAGATAAAAATGAATTCTTTAGTTTCTAATCACATGAATAAAAATTTCAATAACTTCTGGCAAAATGTTAATGGTTTAAATATTAAAACGAGCCTCCCGGTGACCGTCGGCGGTTTTAATGACCACAAAACCATTGCAAATATGTTTAGAGAACATTTTACGGTCCGATCGTCCTTGAGTCCTAGGACAATGAATGTTTGCGATGCGGGGGCCGCCATATCGAAGCGCAGTGTCTATTTTTCTTCAGAATCTGTCGCTAATGTTATTAAAAATATGCAACGTGGCAAATCGCCTGGTTATGACGGCCTCAGTATCGAACATTTCAAATATGCTGGAGAGAATTTGCCTAATATGTTGTCTATATTGTTTAATCTATGTATATCGCATTCATATCTACCTGAGCCTCTTATGCGTACTATTGTTGTACCTGTTTTAAAAAATAAAACGGGGGACTCGTCTGACAGGTCTAACTACCGACCCATATCACTGGCTACCACTGTGGCCAAGGTTCTTGACAGCCTGTTAAATGCGGAATTCACAAAAATAGTGGATATACATGATGCCCAATTCGGTTTTAAGGCAGGGCTTTCAACTGAAAGTGCTATTTTGAGCTTAAAGCATGCTGTCGGGTACTACACAGCTAGGAGGACACCGGTGTATGCGTGCTTCCTAGATTTATCAAAAGCTTTTGATTTAGTCGCATATAACCTTTTATGGAACAAACTAGGTAGTGCGGGTATACCGGCGGAGGCCGTCTCTCTTGTCAAGTACTGGTATGCCAATCAGAAAAACCATGTGAGATGGGCTGGTGCGCTCTCAGACGAGTACAAGTTGGAATGCGGTGTTAGGCAAGGTGGGTTAAGCTCACCCTTACTGTTCAACCTATATGTCAACCAACTTGTGGAGAGGCTTAGCAGTACACATGTCGGCTGCTATATCGATGGAGTTTGTTTTAATAACATTAGCTATGCAGACGACATGGTACTGCTGAGCCCCACAATTCGTGGCTTAAGAAGGTTGCTGTCTATATGTGAGGAATACGCGGCGTCCCATGGATTATTGTATAACTCGAAAAAGAGTGAAATTTTAGTTTTTAAATCAGGTAAATACCAACCTACTCATGTTCCTCCTGTGTATCTTAATGGATTAGCCTTGAAGAAAGTAGAATCATTTAAATATTTAGGCCATATAGTAACTAGTGACCTCAGGGACGATAAAGACATTGAGAGGGAGCGCAGGGCCCTGGCTGTGAGGACTAATATGCTAGCCCGCAGGTTTGTACGATGCAGTAGAGACGTGAAAATTACACTTTTTAAAGCCTACTGCCAGTCTTTCTATTCGAGCGGCCTGTGGGTAAATTACACACAGCGAGCTTACAGGGGCCTGCGTACCCAATATAATAACGGCTTTAGAATGCTGTTGGGCCTTCCGTGGCGGTGTAGTGCGTCGGGGATGTTTGTAAAAGCGCGTACAGACGGCTTTCGGACAATCATGCGCAAAAAAGCATCCTCACTGCTGCATCGACTGCGGAGTAGCGACAGCAGCATTCTGAGTGCAATTGCAGCACGCTTTGACTGCCCATTTCAAAATTGGTGGATGAGGTTGGCCATAGGTTTAGCTTAAGCTGAGCCTGTGGCTGTCCTCACCCACCAATATGTACAGTTTCAGCTAGAGTAAATTACTAACAATACTAACAATTTAAATGGTTATTATTTCATATATATATGTACTAACAAACTAACAAATAAATGTATTATGTGAATTATGGATGTTTTTATGTCTGAATTAAACTATTATTATTATTATTATTAATAATCACCTAATAAGTGCTAATGCAAGGTTTGGACCTCCACAGAGGGAGGAAAATTAACCTTTTATATTGTGCTGGTCAGGCGTGTTGGTATTGGGTTTTATATTGAGCTTTTCTTCTCTTGTATAGATATCATCTGCTTATTAAATCCCTTAATCGTCTTTTATGTCACCTACGGGTAAGGAGGAGGTGGTGAATTGTATACTTCGTCATCACACGGGAAACAGCATATTATGTTGATATTATGCGTGAATGGCTGACTCAACAGATGTTCTGTTTAAATAAAATAAAAGGAATTCTGCTTGACGTCGATAGCAACACCACCTACCGGGTTCAATTTTATTGATCTAAACCATTTTCGAATCCACTGGAGCATAAACAATTTTTTTTTCTATCATAATCGGTGCAGCCTTTTATGAGGAGTTCAATTGCAAATACACGAACAGAAGATTTCTATATATAAAGATTTATATTGCCCTAGGGTAATAAATGTTCGGGTCACGCGCGCGAGGAGCGCAGTCTCAACGAAGCGACCCACCGCCAGTGACTGGGGCGGCGCAGGCGCGATTACCTGCGCGTCATGCCGCCCTAGCGGAGGCCGCGGGTGACGTGACCGGGGAGTTAGTCCGTCACCCGCCGAGAGGCCGACCGCGTGAGGAAAGACCGACGTCCTCCCCAAGGGGGGGAGGATGTCAGTCGATGAGAGGGTACCCCAAATAGGGGATATTCCGTCGGGCCGACCACTGATGACAAGTAACCCTGCTCCGGCGGTCGGCCCAACGACGAAGGCGACGTAGTGTTCGGGTGGGTTACGGATGTGCGTGCTTACGCCCCTCTGTCGCCCCGGACGGAGTGGTGCGAGGAGCGCGCCGACCGCAGCCCACCGCAAAAAAAAGGGTAGTAAATGTTATTAAAATCAATATATAACATCAAAATATTTAATTGACCTAAATGCATGTTATTTATATTGTCAAGGACGTCATAATTTAAAATTCTGAGGTGAAAATGGATTTATACTCGAGAAAAAAGTAAAGATGATACATATTCTTTGGTTAAGACCCTAAAGGTGAACGCACACTTATCCGAGCCGAATGCGTCGAAAGAGTCGAACGAAACGAATTTTAGAATTCTTTATTTGAAATCTCATGAAACCTCGCACACCTCAGATTCGGACGTTTCGACGCGCGGAAGTGTGCGAGATTTCATGAAATTTCATATACAGAGTTCTAAAATTCGTTTCGTTCGATGCGTTCGGCTCGGATAAGTGTGCGTTCACCTTTAAAGGGAAAAACATGTGATTAGTTATTCATATTTCGTAAATGATGAAAAAAAGTGTGCGTATACTTATGTACGCACGTAAGAAGTATATACTCTTTTGGCTTAACAAAATAAAAGTCTTTCTAAAAATTTTACGCCTCGCTTTATCCTACGTTTGTAGAAAAAATTACATTAATAATAGAAAAAAAGGTATTTAATACATTGAAAGTTTTATTATAACGCATTATCTAATTGACATTTGGGACGGTGTGCGCGTGCATCGTAAAAATGTTGGCTATTATAGTTAACTTCAGGGTATCGGTTTTTCATGACGGTGTGCGCATACATAGTAAAAATTTACTTTCATCATTTTTCCCTCCTAAAGAAGTACAAATTGAATAATCTGATCATCCTTTTTTCTTTTTTTGGGTGGGCTGGCGGTCGGCGCACTCCTCGCACCACTCCGTCCGGGGCGACAGAGGGGCGTAAGCACGCACACCCGCTACCCACCCGAACACCACGTCCGACACCGTCGATTGACTGACGTCCCCCCTTCGGGGAGGACGTCGGTCTTTCCTCACGCGGACGGCCTCTCGGCGGGTGACGCATTAACTCCCCGGTCACGTCACCCGCGACCTCGGCTAGGGGGCATAATCTGGGCATCCTTGACCAATTTTTCGAAATACATGGCGATTTAGAGAGACATAGAATTTTAAAGCAGTTATCAAACAGGTATCTAATATAAATTTTAAGTTACGTAAGATAGATGGATGGATAAAGAATGACATTATTAGATTCTAGAATAAGAAAAGAGCAAGGCGATGATAAGTGTTCTATTTAAATCTTTTCTTTGTTCAGGTATTGCCAAGGAGATGCTAAAAGCGGCTGCCTTATTAAGTGCAAGTGCAAACGTACCGGCCATTATGGGAATATTCAATACCAATAGGTTACAAGTAATTGCTGAAGAACTGGGCTATACAAAGTTGAATGAAATTTATTATATTAGATATCTTATCGATGGTGAAGTAAGTAATTTTTACTGCCCATATCCGCTGTTTTATTTCCTTTGATAATATGACTACTAAAAGAAACTATTGTTAAATTTGTAAATATCTAGTATCAGTAGTTTTGGTCTAGCGATGTCAATAAGCATCTATAGGTATATAAACTAGCTGACCCAACAGACGTTGTTCTGTTCAAATAAGCACTACTTACCGGGTCCAATTGTGAATCTAAACCATTCTCGAATCCCCTTGAACATGCACAAATAAATTTATCAACGATGTTGATAAAGTTTGTCCAGCCGTTTAGGAGCTCAGTGACATATACACGTACACAAGAAATTTATATATAAAGATATAGATAATTATTAGGGATCAAAATCGTCATTACAGATCCCCTAGTTATCTTTTACCACACCAAGGGGCAAGAGAGGGAGTGGTGAATTGTTTTCCATATACGTCCCACTGTTAGGCTCGAGCCTCCACAATAGGAGGGCAAATCAAATCATTTAGTCTGCATAGGTCCCTTGAGGGCACTTACATATTGTCAAATTTATACATCGTTTGAATATAAAACAATATCTACCACCGGATTGGAAGGCGGCCACAAGCTGAGAAGATCCGGCAAGAAACTCAGCGGGCTGTCATTTTTTTTATTATCTTCTGAATACAATTAAGTATACAAAATATAGTCTTAGCTTCAGTGTGATGCCCTTCGAGATAGGATATAACATTTTTTTTTTAATTTAGTTCAAATAAAAATGGAACGGAAAACATGGTTGGACCAGATCCCACAAGCAGCACCCGATCACGAGTTAACTACTAGAGCAGCCATCACTCCCCTCAACCACATTGGAGGGAAGGGCTCCACATACCTACCGCAAGCAGAATCTTATTCAGTGAGCATGACTACGCAATTGACCTTATTATACCATGCGGGTCGGACAGGTTGGTATAGGATTTTGTTTCAAGATTTTCTTCTCTTGAATATGTGTTATATGCGTATTATATCCCTTAGTCGTCTTTTACGACATCTTCGGGCAAGGTAGGGAGTGTTGATTTGTATTCTTACTCCGTCACCACACAGAAGAGATGATAATTAGAGATGGTACACAGATGGCACATCATTTAAGATGGTAATATACAAATATACCTGATGGTAGCCCAGCAAAATGTAATAGATTCATTTTTTGTTCAACCAGGTACTATTTTGGGATACGGGATTGGGTAACTATGGGGCAGCTGTCATGGCGTATCGCATTCCTGACGTGGAAGAACCACCGGAGATTCAAGTGCAGCACTCCTCAAGGTTCACTTTGCAACCACTCGATGATGAGGTCGAAGATGGTGAGGGTGACAAGGAGAAAGTAGAACAAGAGACTGAATAATATTTTAGTCCTATATATATTATGTAATATATATATAATATTACGTTATATAATATTACTATATTATATAATATTACGTTTTTGAAAGAAAATTATATTAAAAATAGTTCACGGGGTTTTTATTTTCTTTACTTTTAACTTTAATTATGTGTTGATATTTGTTTCAATTGGCTGGATCGATTTCTCATCATCATCACAGGTCACCTACGTCCCAGTGTTCGGCTCGAGCCTCCTCCATAACGGAAGGGGAATTTACCTACTATATCACGCATAGCTGTCTATGCATATTTTATTGTTTTTTTTTAGGGGTGGGCAATGGTATGCGCACCCGCCGCCCGAATCCGTCCGGGGCGACAGAGGGGTGGTGCGCGGCTCCATGACCCACCCGTGACACGTTGCCTTTATTGTTGGGCCAACCACCGGTGCAGGGTAACTAGTCTTCAGTGGTCGGCTCGACGGAATACCCTCGCGGGGTACACCTTTCGACATTCCCCCTCGGGGACGTCGGTGTCCGTCGCGCGGTCAGCCTCTCTGCGGGTGATGGACTAAATCCCCGGTCCAGTCACCCGCGACTCCGGCTAGGACGGCATTACTCGCACCTGCGCCGCCCGAGTCGCTGGTGGCGGATTGCGTCGTCGTGGAGGCGTTCCTCCCGCGCGCGCTCCGCCGCCTCCTTCCACCAGACGACTGCTTCGCAGAAGGCGGCGAGCGCGTTCCAGTTCCTCCTCCTCCGAGCATCTCCCTAGTGATGGTCGGCAGCGTCAAATCGGCACCGATGATTGCGACGAGATCATATGCATGTTATATCCCTTAGTCGTCTTTTACGACCCCCATGGGCAAGAAAGAGGGTGGTGAATGGTATTCTTACTCTGTCACCATACGAAAGATTTCTCAACTGAGCTTTTAATCTTAATGGCAATAACTAAATTTAGCTTCATATGTCAAACATACTTGTTGTTGCCAACTACAGGCAAGATAGGGAGTGGTAAATAGTATTCTATATTCAAATATACAAACATACATATACGAGGGGTGATCCAAAAGTAATGATAATCAATAATAAACACAATGAATAAAATAAAAAAATATATTTATTTCTCAACATAGTCTCCTAGCAAGTCTATACATTTAGTCCATCTCTTTTCTAAACCTAAAATTCCCTTACAAAAAAAATCTTTATCTTGACTCTCAAAAAAGTCCTCAACCGCGGCCATCACGTCGCTATCATCATCAAATTTCTTGCCTCGGAGGTGTTCCTTGAGTCGTGGAAAGAGATAGAAGTCACTGGGGGCTAGATCTGGTGAATAGGGGGGGTGTTCCACCAACTCAAAGCCCGCTTCCTGAATGCCAGCCATGGCAATTGCAGCTTTGTGAACAGGTGCGTTGTCTTGATGGAACAACACTCCAGCCCGCAGTTTGCCTCGCCTTTTCTCCTTAATAGCCTCCCGCAATCTTCTTATTTGTTCTGCATAGTAGGAGCCTGTAATAGTGGCCCCCTTTTCCAAGTAGTCCACCATGATTATTCCTTCAGCGTCCCAAAAAACAGACGCCATAACCTTCCCTGCTGAGCTTGACACTTTGAATTTCTTCGGCGTCGGTTCATCGGATCGTTTCCATGTCATCGATTGTTGTTTTGTTTCAGGATCAAAATGGTGGATCCAGGTCTCGTCCATGGTCACAAAACGTGACAAAAAATTGTCCTTGTCTGCCTGGAACTTTTCGAGATTTGCTCTTGACATGTCGACTCGTTTCTTCTTTTGCTCGTCGTTTAACATTTTCGGTACCCAACGCGCGGAGACCTTTCTCATATGCAATTCGTTCGCAAGGATTCTTTGAATGCTGCCATATGAGATCCCTGTGACCTCAGCTACATGCCTGATAGTCACTCTTCGATCTTCCAATACAACTTCTTCAACTTTTTTCACATTTTCTTCAGTGAGGGACGTCGATGGGCGTCCTTCGCGGTGTTCGTCTTCCGTCGATGTTCTTCCCAGCTTAAACTCCTTAGCCCAGCGTGCAACTGTGGAATATGGAGGAGAAGAGTCCCCTAATGTTTCCACCAAGTCGCTGTGTATGTCTTTGGTAGACATTTTTTTCAAGCAGAGGTATTTAATGACAGCTCTGATTTCGTGTTTTTCCATTTTGATGTTCACTCCTTGACAGTCCGTATTCAAATGAATGTAGCTCCCGGGAATTGTGGCCTATTTATATGATTTTTTTTTCCTGAACTAGTGGGTAACTGAGCAAGTGACTGAAATTTTTTTGTATTTTTGTGTGCACTAGAAATAACTGATTATCATTACTTTTGGATCACCCCTCGTATTTACGTGTTTCTCCCATGGATGTAGCCAGAGACCACTTCCCACCACTTGCTACGATCTTGACATGCCACTTTTGCTTCCTCCATATTCATTAATCTCCTCATGCTTGGCCTTCGGTTTAGGGTACTTTCAACCTGGCCTTTCTTAAGAAAGGCCAGGTTGAAAGTACTTTAAAGTTTGAAAGTCAAAAGTCAGTTGAAAGTCTTTCTTTCTTAGATATAACTTATACATTTCCTTATTATAATTTTCTGTCCAACAATATATTCAATCGCAAAGAAATTCAACAATATTTTCGAACAGTGTTCATTTGAGATGAAAATAATTATAATGAGATAGAGATGCTTATCGCAGATGTCCCCGGCGAAGTTTTGATGAAATAAGTTATTTTTCTTTGAACGAAATTCTGTTAGGTAACAAGTTTTGTAGACAAAGCCGCGGGCGAAATGATATTTTTGATTTGTTTGTCGTAAAGTTTTCGGAGCTTGTAAGCATCAGATATTTAACTGTTGCTGTGCCTTATTTCATCCCAGTCCATAATGACCCAGTGTTGGGCTTGAGCCGCTTTCATAATGGGAGAAAAACTGATCTATTTTTCCGACGACAAACATGGTCCCTAAATGTAGGCCCCATAACAAGGCTGAAAGTCGCTCAGCGTGCTATAGAGCAGGCTATGCTCGAGATTTCTCTGCGAGATAGAAACCGGAATACGAAATCCGCAGAAGAACGGGTGTAATCGACATAGCACGAAGAATTAGCACGCTGAAGTGGCAAGGGGCAGGCCACATCGCTCGAGGAACTGACAACCGCTGGGGAAGAAAGGTTCTCGAGTGGCGACCACGTATCGGACGACGCAGTGTAGGACGCCCCCCCACTAGGTGGACCAACGAGTGAAAGTTCGTTGGATGCAGGCGGCACAGGACCACACTGGCGTAATATGAGGGAGGCCTACGTCCAGCAGTGAACGGTTATAATCTGAAATGATGATGAGCAATGATGAGGCCACGTTAGTTGACGTGTTAGCATAGAGCTTTGTTTTGAGTTTTTCTTCTCTTGAGATGTTATATGCATATTATGTCTCTTAGTCGTATTTTATGATACCACTAGCAACCCGCCCTCGCTTCGCTTCGGTTTTAGTCGTTTTACCCGCGTAGTTCCCGTTCCCGTGAGAATAACGGCATAAAATATAGCTTTCCATTGGTGAAAGAATTTTTGAAATCGGTCCAGCCGTTTTGAAGATTACCCGGAACAAACAGACAGACAGACAGACAAAATTTTTTTAATCTGTATTTTAGGCATAGTGTCGTGCAAATAACCGTGTGAGCATGAAAAAAGCCTATTATTTTGACGTTACAAACAGACACTCCAATTTTATTTATTGGTATAGATATAGACGAGCAAAAAGATTGAGTGGTTTGGGTGAATTTTATTCCTATTCCGTCATCAGACAGAATGTGTATTTATCATAGCTTTTTATCCTTGAGAATGTAATCGTTGACGACGCAATCAGATGGAACTTACCTAGGTCGAGGAAAAGTTCTTAGTAACTTTTTTACGACACCCACGGGCAATGTTTTGAGTAGGGTTCATAGTATCCGTAGCCGCTAATGCAATATTCAAAGGATATTTAACTAGATATTCTGTATGGTGACGGAGTAAGAATACAATTCACCACTCCCTATCTTGCCTGTGAATGCTGGAAAAGCCGACTAACGTATATAATATGCACATAACATCTGTGTAAGAGAAGGAAATCTCGAAATGAAACCATATATCAACATGTCTAACCAGCACGGTATTGTAGGTCAAATTCCCTCCCATTGTGGAGGCGGCCCGAGCCCAATAGTGGGACGTATGTGGTCTGATGATGATTATATACGAAAGTATAAATGACTGAACTCGAAAGAAAGGTTCTTACGTGATGTTTTTTTTTTTTGGTTGGACTAGGGGTGCCTCTGATGACTGTTACAACCTTTTTGGGGTGGGCTGCGGTCGGCGTGCTCCTCGCACCACTCCGTCCGGGGCGACAGAGCACGCAACAACCGCAACCCACCCGAACACCACGTCGCCTTCGTCGTTGGGCCGACCACCGGAGCAGGGTTATTTGTCATCAGTGCTCGGCCCGACGGAATACCCCCTTTTTGGGGTACCCTCCCATCGACCGACGTCCCCCGCCTCGGGGAGGACGTCGGTCTTTCCTCACGCGGTCGGCCTCTCGGTGGGTGACGGTCTAGTCCCCGGTCACGTCACCCGCGGCCTCGGCTAGGGTGACTGTTACACCCTTACGCGGACTAGTATCACTACTAATAGGGTAGAGGGCTATCAACACAAAATATTTAAATAACGGGGCCCTGTGAGGTACGAAATTCGGCTTGTGACGTTACTAAGAGCGATGTGGGAGTTCCCACGGTGAATTCATTGAATACTAGCTGACCCGGCGAACTTTGTACCGCCATAATTTTTTTCGTAAATATATTTTCTAAATTGCTGAAAATATAGCCTCTGGAAAAACGATTACAGCTTTGTCCGGAAAGATTCGATCGTCTTGGTGGCGGCAGTGTTAATGATGATTCAAAGAGAATATAAATGACTGATTATTGATTTCTGACAAAATTATAATTATCAAATTTTCAACCATACTTAACTATAGACAAAATTACGTTTAGCTTTGCGTTTTGTTATTACATATCAAATACGTTTTTGTTATACTATGTTTCTTTGACATTTTATCTAACGGGAAACGGGAACGCGATCGAACGAGATAAATAGTATCCTATGTTAATCTCCTGGTTCTAAGCTACCTACCCACGAATTTTCAGCCAAATCTGTACAGCTATTTTTGAGTTATAAATAGTGTAACTAACACGACTTTCTTTTTTTATATATATATAGATTAGGTACGCGGCACGCTGTTGAACTGTCGTGATCATGGCGTTTGCAACAGTGCTGAAATATCAAAAATTCGTAAGTAATTAAATATACATCCATCCATCCATCAGTCTACAGACGTCCACTGCTGGACATAGGCCACCACACAAGAATGCCACTCGGAACGGTCCTGGGCCACTTGCATCCAACGGTTCCCTGCGACTTTGAGAATGTCGTCAGTCCACCTAGTGGGGGGTCGTCCTACGCTGCGCCGTCCGTTTCGTACTCTTATTTTGGATGCGGACTGACATAGTGGCGTTTCTATACAAACACTTCAGCACTTCGATGTATCGATAGTCAATTTGGCACCGCTGAAGGGACTGCAGCACTGCCCAAGTTTCGACAGAATCAAAGGCTTTCTCATAGTCCACAAACGCTAGACACAGAGGCCGATTATACTCCTCGGTCTTCTGTATAATCTGGCGTAGCGTGTGGATGTAGTCTATGGTACTATAACCTCTTCGGAAGCCGGCTTGTTCGGGCGGCTGGAAGTCGTCGGTAAATATACATGCATACACATATATTCACGTCTCTTGCCCATAAGGATAGACAGAGATTACTTCCCTCCACTTGTTACGGTCTTGACATGCTACTTTCAGCTCTTCCACATTTTTCTGTATGTCCTGGACTTTCGTAAGGCGATACCGCGATTTGGACGTGGAACGTCCCCCTTGATCTACCCCTTCCAACATTTTCGTTAACATTCGCCCAACAAATTCAGCTTGTTAAACTCCTTTCGTTCAAATCTCTACACATTCGAACCAATTTAACATACCTTTCTCAATCCTTGTCATTACATCTACTTTCATATCATAACTTTCCCTATTCACTCTGTTCTTAGTTCTATCACTCAATTTTTTTTTATTGCAAACGGCGGCAAACGAGCTAACAGTACACCTGATGGTAAGTGTTGCTACCGCTCATAGACCTTTACAAGGCCGCTGTCTACCGCGAATAAAGTGAAGGGAGTGTGAATGAGTGCATTGAGGCTCGGTGATACCAAAGGCATCACCAGAACCCTCCACACGCAAACACCCTCAGAAAGTTGGGCTGCCGGCTCTCTCGCTCACCGAACGAAACGCAGTAACAAATTGCTACTACTCAGACGTCGATTTTCTGCTCAGTGTGGTACTACCCCGGACGGACCGGCCCGAGGCTGTAGACAGATAACTGTCGACAGTGTGGTCCTACCACTCAATTTCACACCTATCATGCTCCTCAGGGCTCTCATTTCCACAGCCTTTATTCATATAAATCTCGTTAAGAATAATTTACTAAATATTTGTGACCATGTTAGTTTAGTTTGAAATCCTATCATCATCTTAGCCTAAACACGTCTCACAATTGGGCTAGGCATCTTATAATCTCAACTTATACACGTCCCAATGATGGGCTTGGGCCTCCTCCACTATGGAAGGGAAATTGATCTACTATACCAGGCTGGTCAAACGTGTTGGTATAGAGTTTTATTACGAGTTTTCCTTCACTTGCATAGACGTTATATGCATATTATATCCCTTAGTCGTCTTTTACGATACTCATGGGTACGGGTCAATGTATATTATTATAATTAAGGTTTATTTAAATTTAATTTTAGTAATATTAATATCATAATATCATAGTAATTTCATACTATTGTGAAAAAAAAATGTGCTAAAACCCAGGGAGCTTCATCTGCCAACAAACTGTAATACAGTTTGGCAGAAGTAACCAATTAATTGTAAATATATACATTTTTCGTTTAAAAAAAAAAGATGGGGTGGTGAATAGTAAAACTAAATGTCAAAACTAAATATATAAAAACTAAACACTTATAAAAGTAAACAAAACTCGTAATAGGATCTCGAAGCACTCAAAATTCAAAGGAAGTGAAACCGTGACGCGAATTACCGTTTACTAAGTAAATATTCAGAGTTAGAATTAACCAGTCCAGTGTCAATCAAAATGATCTTAGGGGCTGCCGAGTGAGAAGGGTATATAGCATTGTTAATCCTAGAAAAGGACGGCAAATAGAAAGTTTAATCAAAAACAATCCATTTCAATATTATTAATTAGCCTCGCGATCGAGGTTTTGTTGGATCTAAGAAGTAATAAAAATGGATATGGCAGATTATATACTAAGTATGTCAGCTGATTGACTTGCGTAGACTACTTATTTATGTAATGTTATTATTTTGGTCTTATTTAATTAGTTACTATCCACAGGTATGTTTTACAATTAATTTTACGCACACATATTTGCAAGCGTGAGCGTACATACGCCCGCAAGCACGTTCTTTAATTTACATTTTTTATCCGTATCATATTATTTAAACTAATTTTACTTATTATTGCATTTTTATTACCATTGTCTAAATATTTTCCGTGTGGTGACGAAGTAAGATTACAATTCACCACTCCTCATCTTGCCTGTGGATGTCGTAAAAGACGGCTATGGGATATAATATGCACATAATATTTGTGCAAGAGAAGGAAAACTCTAAATGAAACCCTATATCAACATATCTGGTCAGGTCAAATTCCCAAAGGTGTAGGAACCAGGGTACTCGAATTATTTTATGTGAAACCTAACGTCAATAAAGAATTGTTATCGCAAAGTAACGTCTAATTAGGCGGAGATGCTCGCCGACATTTATCGGCGGGTGTCGGAGACGCGCGCCCGCGGCGGTATGGTCTCCCTGCAGGAGATCACCGCCTGGCGGGTCGACGCCCGCCGTGGAGTCATTGCCCGTTGGGCAGTCCGGCTGAAGAGTCCTCGGTACGGTGTCAGGACCGTCGAGGCCTTCCGGCCGGTGCTGATGGAGTGGTTGGAGCGGACGCACGGGGTGCTTTCCTTCCGACTGGTGCAGGTGCTGACGGGGCACGGATGCTTCGCAAAGTACCTGCACAAGATTGTCAGGAGGGAGAGCACACCGTCCTGCCACCACTGCAGTTGCGACGAGGACACAGCGCAGCACACGCTCGAGGAGTGTGCTGCGTGGGAGGGGGAGCGCCGTGAACTCGTCGCGATTATCAGTGCCGACCTGGCGCTGCCGACCATCGCCAGGGAGATGCTCGTCAGCGTCAGGAACTGGGACGCGGTCGCTGCCTTCTGTGAGGCCGTTATCTCACGGAAGGAGGCGGCGGATCGTGTGCGAGTAGAGATCCTATTCGGCGACACGTTCCGCCGCCGGCGACTTGGACGGTGCAGGCGCGAGTATCTGCGCCTAATGCCGCCCTAGCCGAGGCCGCGGGTGATCGGACCGGGGAATTGTCCGTCACCCGCAGTGTGGCTAACCGCGCGATGGCGACCGACGTCCCAGGATGTCGAGAGGTGAGGGTACCTGAAAGGGTATTTCGTCGGGCCGACCACTGACGACAAGTCACATCTGCTCCGGTGGTCGGCCCAACAACGAGGTGACGTGGGTACGGGTGGGTTACACGCGCGCGTGCGCTTACCATAGACCACCCATTAAAAAAAAAAAAAAGTAACGTCTAATTAGTATTTTCGTAGATATCTGATGTCCGTGGCTGCATCTTATTATGTTAAGTTGTCGTGAATGTTACGTACAGGCAACTTAATATGCTACCAAGATGCATATTAAGTTGACATGAATATCTATGAGAGTCAATGCTCACACACAGTAAAGTCAAAGTCATTTTTGGTATAAAAATGTGGTCGATTATTATCTGTCAATTATTCCTAAATTTCTAGAAAATTGTTATCCTTTTCGGTTTTATGGCCAAAAATCTGTCGCTCTGAGGCAAAATTACATTGTGCCAAAACTGATTAGAAATTCGACCTCGATTAGACGATTAGGGACAATAAAAAAGAGTTAAGTATTAAAGTGCGATTGTTTTAGTTGCGTTTATGATGAAATAATTTCTTAACTCATATGTGTCTCAATTTTGAGCACGAGCCCTTATCGCATATAAGAAATTATCTTACCATGTTTACCAGGAGGACTTTGTTTCGAGTTTGCCTTCTTTTGCAATCTTTAATCCTGTTATAATCTTTAATCCATTTATTCTACAATATTTACGAGAAAGCAAGGGTCAATGATCATAATATTATTACCTGCCACGTAGTAGCTTAATACGTTCGTTGCGTTACGAGATCTATCAGATCTCATGCAGGACTTTTGTATTGTGCGTTGACTATAATCGTGTTTTTTCACTCCTTTTGGGAGGCACTAATGTGTAAAGTACTTTAAGTATGAGTAAGACAAATATACATATTTTCTTCCTACGTAAAGGTGAATTCAAGGACATAAAAAAAAACAATTAGAGATTATGTCCCTAACGCACAGTAGTATAATTATTTCACAGTGGTATATAAATTATTTTCAAAACTGTATTTTTAGGAGACTGATTAGGACTCAAACGCAACAAAGGGTAGGTTAGTTACAAGATCTTTTAGGTCTCCAAAGCACAAGTGAAAGTTCTTTGACAATGATGGCGCAGGGAACGTGTTAAGGAAATCCATTACGTCCACGTAGCTAGGTATGTAAAGATCTGTGGTGACGAAGTAAGATTACAAAGTGTCACGCCTTTCCTGTTAGTATTGAGCCTTTAAGTACTCGTATATGTCGTATTATTATAATCTATGTAATTAAACTGTCTTTCCAATTTTTATAGATCCTGTAAGTTATTAGGGTGCACCCAAAAAAGGGTGCACTCCTTCTTTATAATAGAAGGTTTTGGACTTTAATTGTATTCTAATATATCACTTTCACACTGAGTTTTGAATTCTTTCTTACTTGAATAATATTTGCTGCATACGCCCCTCATTCCACCTTTTCAATACATAAGAAAAATAGTATGAGCTTATTACACGCCTACATGGTCACCATCTGACTCTACTATTTTTTAATTCTACTTATTATTTGGTATAGTGGAATAAGTATAAGAATTCGCATGTATATGTATGCAGTATATGCAGTGCAGGGCGGATGAGAGAAGAATGCATGGTACTAAGAAGGGTAGGTATATTAAAATGAATATGTGGGGATAATAAGACAAGAAGACAAAGAACGTGTTATAAGTTAAAATTTGAAAAGGGTAAATATTAGGAGCGGCAGATTGTCTTGGTTTGGACGTGTAATTTAAAGGTTTTATACCTTAAGATATAAAAGACATATGATAACGAGTGTTTTTGTACACGAAGATATGGGTATGAAAGTAGTGAGCGCAGCTGTGACGACGACAGGGTTCTGTAAACGAGGATGTGAGTATGAAGAAAGTGAGAGCAGTTTGACGCTTAACAGAAGTCTCTTGAACGTAAGTCAAGAGACTTCTGTCGAACATATGTCGATCCCACTTAACGTAGAATGGGGGTAGGTATAATGAAAATCATTAGATAAAAGAACACTTGAAGATATATTAGCAAACTTTCAATCAGTAGCAAAATTTTACGTATACATTTAGTTAACAGACCCAAAATATAATCAGAATACATCTCTAGAATATCCAAATGTGGTTAAATTATTAAGATCTATTTTATGAAATTAATTATAAGTATTAATAAAAGCAAATGGATAACAAGTTTTTATGATATCCATTACGTTCTTGGAGGCGTATAAAGTTTGCTAAACCACTATTTGCTAACGCAGCAGACTAACCTAGGCTCTCTCGTTTTATGAGGAAAGTTGCTTCCTATATTGAAGTAATTTTGCCACTAAGAGAAATTTGTTCTACTCAATATCAATATGAATATTATTTTATTTTATTACTATAATTTGTATTGCTTTTCTTTAAGAATATATCAATGGTAAGTATGAAATGTTGCCGTGTGGTGACGGAGTAAGAGTAATTCACCACCACCTATCTTGCCCATGGATATCGTAAAATACGACTAAGGAAGGTGATAAGCAGTTAACATCTATGCAAGAGAAGAGAAACTCGACATAAAACCGTTTTCTTTCGCGTGGGATGATGCAATCTTTACGCATACCAACTTTTGATAAATGGGGTACATCGGGCTCAGCGTCGATTAAGTGCCAGCGCCACTACTAGCTAAAAACCACACGCTTTCTTGAACGAGCGTATGCTGTACGATATTTTCACTATATTTAGTGTTAGTACCCAGGTACTATTACTGTAATTCTTAAAAGCTGGACGTTTAGGGCTGAGAAAGATTTAGTATAATAATAGTAATTACCATATAATAAAATGAGATTAAACATTACATGACGAATTATCTATGTGATACTAAAATTTTGTTAAACCTTTTGGGGGTGTTGGCATGAGATATGATTTTTTTTTGCCATTTCCTGCCTGAACATATTACACGTATAAGGTGTTGAAAGTTTTTTGAAGTTTCTTGAAGTTTGTTGACTGTTGAAGATACTAGCTACCCTAGGGGATAATGGGGTAATCGCCACGTTTGGCAGGCGGTTTGGT
The DNA here is from genome assembly GCA_032191425.1 of Lymantria dispar. Lineage (NCBI taxonomy): Eukaryota > Metazoa > Arthropoda > Insecta > Lepidoptera > Erebidae > Lymantria > Lymantria dispar. The sequence goes on along the minus strand of CM063465.1, from coordinate 13,820,625 downwards.
GATTGCAGTTAATTTTATGAGTTTGCCTGCTGGTTTTCTACATCTGCCGAAGAATAGATTACATGTACCCTTAAGCTATTTTTTTAGACTTCCAAAAAATAAAAGGTATGAAAAAAGTACCGCATCCATGTCAAATTTCATTGGTTACCGTAATAAATTTCTCAATTTATGTAAATTAATCGAGTTTCATTTCGCTCGTAAATGTCTGTCATTATTACGGAAATGATTCAATTCGGCCTCCCTTAATTTATTGTATAGTGTAAATCATAAATGAAGATATCATTAAGTACTGCTTAGTATTCACTCTATACCTTGGTATAAATTTGTTTTATTAACTAACTTAACCAATAAATTTTGTTCTGTACAAATACTGAGTAAATAAAAATATAATTGTAAGAAAAATACCAATCCAATGAAATAGTATATAATTAGTTATTTTTTGTTTGTATATATAGCTGTTAGCCATAGATGGCTTTCAAATCAAACCAAATTATTTATTCTGCATAAGCCCCTTAGGGCCACTTACATATTGTCAAGTTTAATCATTGTTTGAATACAATATAATAATCTACCACCGGATTGGAACGCGGCCACAAGCTGAGAAGATCCGGAAAGAAACTCAGAGGGCTGTCACATTTTTTTTAGTCTTTTAAATATAAACGTTGTGGAATGAATGTAGATGTAGTGACAAGGATTGAGAAAGGTATGTTAAGTTGGTTCGGCCATGTAGACAGAATGAATGAAGGGAGACTAACAAGGGTTTATAAGGAGAATGTGAATGGAAGTGTTAGAAGGGGAATACCGAGGCGGACATTTCACAATCAAATCGAGGACATTCTTAAGAAGGGCCAGGTTAGGAGTACTCTGAACCGAAGAACATGTATGAGGAGATTAATGAATGTGGAGGAGGCGGAAGTAGTATGTCAAGATCGTAGCAAGTGGCAGGAAGTGGTCTCTGCCTACCCCTATGGGAAAGTGGCGTGATTATATGTATGTATGTATGTTTAAATATATATAATTTTATGCTTCGTACAACATATAGTATTAGCTCCATGTATAAATTTTCAAATATTAGTATTAGTACAAAATAAAAAAAAATAAAGAAAAGAGAAAAAAGTGTATGGCTGGACCTGATCCCACAAGCAGCACGCTATCACGAGTTAACTACTAGAGCAGCCATCACTCCCCTTTCACAACTTAACCCGGACTATGGGTGAGCGCTGAGGGCTCTCAACCCGGTTCATATATAATTCGTTAGCAAATCTTCATATATATTTTTATTTTATTAATTTATTTTTCGTACAAAATTCCGTGTGGCGACCGGCTAAGAATACAATTCCACCCCACTCTTGCCCGTGGCTGTCGTAAGATACGACTAAGGGATTAAATATCTATATCTTATATCTTTAAACGAGCAATTCTTGTATATATATATATATATATATATATACTAGCTTTTGCCCGCGACTTCGTCCGCGTAGAAATTATGTGTGGCAGAGGCAATCGCAGATAACTGTGTAGTGCGTTCAGGGCTCTACAGGCTCACTGATGCTCTGGATGATTTAATGCCAATCTGGTATAACAGGAAGGCGTTGTTATCAGGAGGTGCTTTATATCTAAGGCGGCTGACTCCAGATTAATTGAAGTGGCGCAGTGGCCTCTACGTGAAACGCGCAGGAGACTTTGTGCTAACACCTATGTCGTACTACTCCCAGCTGAGGTCGTACTTGTGGGTGATTGTATAGTACATTAGCTGAAGCTGGACCCTCTACGGGCTGGGCTTAATTTAAATAAGCGACACGTTTGGCCACACTCAGTATCGAGGTGGTGATTTGATGAGTCATGATGCCGCCTAGAGTAGCCCTATATAAAACGAATTATGCGCTGTTTCATAGACCCTGTAGCTATACACCTGTCGGCACAGCAATCACCGTTAATTCGGTTCCACTCAGTCGAGGACCAGATAAAATATTTGAGTTTAATACTCGACGGGCGACAATATTTCAGAAGCATTTTTATCAAATTACTCCCCGGCTCGTTGACGCAGTGTTAAATGTTGGCGTCTGTACGGGAGACTGGTTCGGTACACCTCTGTGTGAGCGAGTTCTGACTACTTGTCTTAAAGCTTTCTTTGGGCACTCGCAAAAAGCCATATTGTTTAGAGCTACACGCGGATACCGGCTATGTCGACCGAGTTAGCGTGGGCTTTAACCATAACACTCCCGTAGGATTTAAAGGTACAAATACATGAAAACCTCCCTCAGTTGTGGTTCCAGCTAGGACAAAGCAGACATACTTATGAGGTCTCTATTGCCTGGGTAGATCAGCGCCGTGAATTCATCGCAAGCATCACTATCGTAGCTGCCGACCATCTTACCCTCACCGCCACTTAGATCATAGTCGTCAGGTCAGGAAGTGATATGAGGTTACCATCTTCTGCTTGGCCGTTATCTCGCGTAAAAAAGCGTCGGGTAGTAGCTAGCCCGAGTGCTTGCGCTTTACTATCTTTGCGTGATAGAATCATACTTTTGACAATCGTCCATCTAATGTCGCGGGCCGGTCCGTCTAAAGCGAGAGAACCGGAAGCCCATCTGTCTGAGGGTGTGCCTGTGGTGGGTTTGGTGATGCCTTTAGTATAACCAAATCTCATTGCATGCATTTACACTCTCTTCATTTTCTTCACGGTAGGCAGCGACCTGGCAAAAGGCCATGAGTAGTATCACTTACCATTAGGTGTGCTGTTTGCTCGTTTGCCAACAACAGCAATAAAAAAACCAGCCTAGTCAAAGACACGGATGGCTGAAACGGGAATTAGTCCGCCACCCGTAGAGAGACTGAAAGCGCGAGGTCGATACCACGACAAAATAGTTTGCTGCTGGGGTCAAAAAAGGGTTCGAGTGACCCTCCATGACCTTCTTTTTCTGTTCATTCTACAAACTATAAATTTTGCGCCAAACCCTTTACTAAGGAACCTCACAAACATATAACCGACGGACACAAATTACACTCAGTCTCAGAGCAACAATTTGTGGATCACATTAAAGATGGTCCGGCGTTGGAATTGAACCCACGACACTGGCATGGTAGGTTGTTATCTTAACCACTATGTTATCAGTGCAATTAATTAATCATTGGCGTTGTATGAATTTATTACTCGTGTATTAGAGTGAAAATAATCAAAGCATAATTCATTCCCTATTTTACACCCTTAGAAAAGAATATATCCTCTGAGGGTTAATTTTCAGAATAATTTTCTTTTATAATGTCTTTTTATATCTATTTTCATTAAATTAAGTTGTGTACTAAGCTGTGTAAGTTATTATAGTTTTTTAAATATCCCATGGGATCTTTTTAATTTTCCGTGATTAAGAGTATCCTAAATGTTGACTGGGGATGTAAGGACCACCATGCAAAATTTCATTTAAATCGGGGGTCAATCACGTTTTATTACAATACATGCCCGTATTGTACCGTGCCCGTACAAAAAGATAAACAGACAAACTGACCGAGAAACAAAAAAAAATATATTAAAAGTGGTATCTAAACGCATAAAAGAATAAAGAAATTTAATTCGATGATCGCAGTGAAATTTTTAATAATCGAAGCAAAGTCTGCCTGCCTTCGGGTTGCCCACATATCAACTACGTACGTCCCGCCCCCTACTTTAAACTTTGAGTAGGGTATCGCCAATAATAATTATTAGGAACTAATAACATCCGAAAAGGCTATAGCACCATAGACATATCCTCACGCTTCGGCAGATTATACAAAAGACCGAGGAGTATAATCGGCCCCTGTGCTTAGCGTTTGTGGACTATGAGAAAGCCTTTGATTCAGTCGAAACTTGGGCGGTGCTGCAGTCCCTTCAGCGGTGCCAAATCGACTATCGCTATATCGAAGTGCTGAAGTGTTTGTATAGGAACGCCACAATGTCAGTCCGTATCCGGGATAGGAGTACGAAACCGATTCAGTTGCAGAAAGGCGTGAAACAGGGAGATGTCATCTCTCCGAAACTGTTCACCACTGTACTGGAAGATGTCTTCAAGCTCTTAGACTGGACTAGACTCGACATCAACATTAACAGCGAATACATCACTCACCTTCGATTTGCGGACGATATAGTCGTTATGGCAGAATCCATGGAGGACCTTGGCACAATGCTCAATGATCTCAGCAGGGTATCCCAACTAGTGGGTTTACGAATGAACATGGACAAGACGAAAGTCATGTCAAATGCCCATGTCATTCCTGTACCGGTCCTAGTTGGCAATGCGATTCTCGAAGTTGTCGATCACTATGTTTACCTCGGACAAACAGTCCAGTTATGTAGATCCAATTTCGAGAAAGAGATCAGCCGACGAATCCAACTCGCTTGGGCAGCGTTCGGGAAACTTAAGAGGATCTTCTCGTCCAACATACCTCAGTGTCTGAAAACACAGGTCTATGACCAGTGTGTGTTACCAGTGATGACTTACGGCACGGAAACGTGGTCCCTAAATGTAGGTCTTATATCAAGGCTCAAAGTCGCTCAGCGTGCTATGGAGCGGGCTATGCTCGGGATTTCTCTGCGAGATAGAATCCGGAATACGGAAATCCGCAGAAGAACGGGTGTAACCGACATAGCACGAAGAATTAGCACGCTGAAGTGGCAATGGGCAGGCCACATCGCTCGACGAACCGACAACCGCTGGGGAAGAAAGGTTCTCGAGTGGCGACCACGTATCGGACGACGCAGTGTAGGACGCCCCCCCACTAGGTGGACCGATGACCTAGTGAAAGTTGCTGGGCGTCGTTGGATGCAGGCGGCATAGGACCGCACATTGTGACGCAACATGAGGGAGGCCTATGTCCAGTAGTGGACGGCTGTAGGCTGAAATGATGATGATGATGATGAATAACATAAATACAAAATTTCATTGAAATAATGTAAGGTAAATACGAAAAACTTTTATACCTACTAAATTTGCACCCTTCTTTTACTCCCTTGAGGATTGAATTAACAAAAAGGGATATTGGCCATAATCATTATTAGGAACTTGTAACCCAAATGCAACATTTCATTGAAATAACTTTAAAAATCAGAGAACTTTATTACTAACTTTGGAACTCCCTGAAGGGAGTAAAACCCTTATGGGATGATTTTCAAAAAGATATTTAACACGTGTTTCATATCTTTCAATGAAGAATCTTCGTACTGAATTTTATTTGAATTACTTTAAAAATAGCAAAATTTTATACTAATTTTGCACCCCCGTTTGACTCCCTTAGGGGGTGAATTTTCAAAAATCCTTTCTTAGTGCTCTCCTACGTTATAAAAGGAGGCCCCTGTGTAAAATTTCAAGTATCTAACCCTTATAGTTTAGGCCCTGCGTTGATATGTCAGTCAGCTACTCCTTTTATATATGTATATAGATATTCAGGATCTCGGCAACGGCTCCAACGATTTTCATGAAATTTGGCATACTAGAGGTTTCGGGGCCAAAAAATCGATCTAGCTAGGTTTTATTTATAGAAAATGTTGTTTTGTCGGTGTTTTTAGCAAATCAATACAATGACATTAAATTTTAAAAGAATAAGAATTCAAATTTCGCCATCCAGAGTAACAATAGTTCGGTTGGGAAGTTGTCTAGTTTTTTTTGTTTTGTTTTGGCATTCAAACAGCGTGGGATCGAATCTCGGTGTTATTATTATTCTCTTTTTGTATTTTTTGATATTTTTTCATTCTTTCATCATTTTATTTTTATTTATATTTATATCTAAATAAGTTGGGCAAAAATACAAAAAATATATACCGAGCTAAGCTCGGTGAACCAGATATTAACATATATACAAGAACCAGATATTAACATTTAAACTTTGAGCGACCTATTGAAGAAACAATTTGTTATGTGTGTTTATTTATAGAAATAAATAACTATACAATTATTAAAAAAAATTCTCTTAGCTTACATAAAAATGTAAGCATTTTTGTAAAATTCATTTCATATTTCAGTTAAAAATCTTTGTGTAATGATTTGCTTTATGAAAAAGTGATTAAAAAAATTAATAAGTTTTTCTTTTAGTTTGTTTATCGGTCTAAGTCAAGCCCACACAATTTGCTAGACAGCTCTTAGTTAATGAAAGTAAATTCTATATCACAACTTTTAAACCGAACCGCCTAGTAGGGACACGAAAAAAGTATCGATACTTTTAGGTATCGAGTACTTGTCTTTCGATACCGATACTTTTGTACTCGATACTTTCTATTTGATACTTTTACTCAATGAGTACTTTTAGGCAGGTATCGTATCGAATAAATTGTAGAAAGTATCCACGTTAAACTTGACCTTGCGGCTCATGCTCATATGGTAACGCCATCTAGTTAAAGAGTAATGAACTTTCGAAAAAGTGGCTCGACATTTTAATCCGAACACAGACGGACAAATTCCTAAAAAAAAAAGTGTGACATTCGGAGACTGCCGCGGTAAAGCTATTGCATAGCATTTTTTATCAACTTATGCAATTATAATTGTGTATTTATTTATTTTTTGTTTATGCAGTATTGTTTTTTCTTTGATATTAGTTCAAGTTTTTTCTTTGATATTAATTCAAGTTACACTTTTTGAGCGTGGTGACCGATAAGAAAACATTTTTTTTTCTTTTATTCAATAAATGAGAAGTTAATATCGTTTTTTTAAACGGTATTAACTTCTCATTTCTCACTCATCAAAATATTTTATTTTTATTATCTTCCAATACATGCAGCTTATTCAGGAATTTTAATCATTGAAACTATAGGTTTATGGTAACTGAAATAAGAAACATAAGTTTGAGACTTGATATCTTCCTATGTATACATATATACATACCTACATGTATACTTACGGCACGGTAATATTATCAACCAATAATCCAACTTCATACAAACGGACGAAACGCGAGCTATACCTACGCGCCACGATCTCGGCATGCGCTCGGCATGCAGATAGTCGCGACTGTGCTGCAGTGACGAGCGAACGGTGTGTTGTTTTTTTTAACAATAACTGCGCGAATTTTTCACTAAAATTCATAATTATACACATATTTAATGTGACAGGTAGGGTATATTGTGCTGTTTTTGGTTGCATGAATTCGTCAATAACGAATCCAGAGATAACTTTATTTCAGATTACCTGCAAACACTGAAATCTTACCTATTAAAAATAATTTTACTTACTATTAGGTAGGTACATAATGTGTGTCGTTTTAATGTATAAGTATTTCCTTTATTCTCCCGAAAAACAGTTGTCTGGATTAATAAATAAAGTGAATAAAGTGATTGACACGAGTGAAATAGGTAGTTATAGGCGGTTCATGAATCATATTACGGTAGGTACGCTTGTGTTAAAACTCATAATGTGTTTTGTTTTGTTAGTTTATATAATTCAAAGTAAAGACGTGGTATTTTTTTATTAATAATAACAGATGTCTATTGTAGTGTGTGTATGAATAGTACTAGAAAAAAATAATTTGACCGTCTGTCTGTTACTAGATTTTGTTATTTAAACATAAACATGTTTTTTTTAAATTAAAAACTACCAATCAAAAATCAACACGCATTCTTATTGAACACTTCTTATTCAATTCACAAAGTATTTTATTTGTTTATATAAGAAAAGTATACACAAAACTAAATGGAAACACAAAGTAGGCAAATGTAATTAAAATGCTGGAGGCGGGCAGCCCTATCACATGTTTATATACCGCATGGATGTAGGTTTGGATAGGGGAATTCAAGGTTACGGCCGAGATACATTACTGATAGATGACTATACTGTGCTTACGGGGCGCACATGCCGCGAGTGTGGTGTTAAATGCCGGTTATAAAGATATGATAGATACCTATACACCTATATACTTTCTCACAAACAGCTGCTCACGTATTCGTCCGATTTCGGAGTAGCTCGTCACGATCCGTGCAAGCTTCGTACAGTCGTACCATATACATACACGTTAAGCGAACCCTCGGCCGAGCTACATGGTAGGTGGAGTGGGGGGGTGTTAGGTTTTATTTTCGTTACGAAATTTCTTGATTCGGTCGCCGCGCTCAAAGCCCGCGATAAAAGTTATGCAATAGCTTAAAAAAAGCTCATCACGACCTAGATTCCAGAAAAAGTACTCACTACTCGATACTTTGGAGTATCGATACTTTTTCTTCGATACTGCTCATGAGTACAGTATCGATATTTTCGTTTCGATATCGTGTCCCTACCGCCTAGGCTGTTAAATTTTACTTTTCAGTTGAAAATATAGTTCTCTAGACTCATGAGAAATACGTTGTGATTTCTTGTATTATTAGTAGATATTAGTATTAGTACCTATTACTTTCCGTGTGGTGACAGAGTAAGAATACAATTCACCACTAGGGAGTGGTGAATTGTATTCTTATTCTCGAAATAAAACCCTATACCAGCCTGTCTCCTGGAGGCGGAGATGCTCGCCGACATTTATCGGCGGGTGTCGGAGACGCGCGCCCGTGGCGGCATGGTCTCCATCAAAGAGATCACCGCCTGGCGGGTCGACGCCCGCCGAGAAGTCATTGCCCGTTGGGCAGTCCTGCTGGAGAGTCCTCGGTACGGTGTCAGGACCGTCGAGGCCCTCCGGCCGGTGCTGATGGAGTGGTTGGAGCGGACGCACGGGGTGCTTTCCTTCCGACTGGTGCAGGTGCTGACGGGGCACGGTTGCTTCGGGAAGTACCTGCACAAGATTGTCAGGAGGGAGAGCACACCGTCCTGCCACCACTGCAGTTGCGACGAGGACACGGCGCAGCACACGCTCGAGGAGTGTGCTGCATGGGAGGGGGATTGCCGTGAACTCGTCGCAATTATCGGTGCCGACCTGGCGCTGCCGACCATCGCCAGGGAGATGCTCGTCAGCGTCAGGAACTGGGACGCGGTCGCCGCCTTCTGTGAGGCCGTAATCTCACGGAAGGAGGCGGCGGATCGTGTGCGAGTAGAGCTCCTATTCGGCGACACGTTCCGCCGCCGGCGACTCGGGCGGCGCAGGCGCGAGTATCTGCGCCTAATGCCACCCTAGCCGAGGCCGCGGGTGATCGGACCGGGGAATTGTCCGTCACCCGCAGAGAGGCTGACCGCGCGACGGCGACCGACGTCCCAGGACGTCGAGAGGTGAGGTTACCCGAAAGGGTATTCCGTTGGGCCGACCACTGACGACAAGTCACATCTGCTCCGGTGGTCGGCCCAACAACGAGGTGACGTGGGTACGGGTGGATTATGGGCCCGCGCGCCGTCCTTTCATCGCCCCGGACGCACTGGACCGCGCGTGCGCTTACCATAGCCCACTCAAAAAAAAAAATAGAAAAAAAAAAAATTAAAAAAAAAATACCAGCCTGTCTGACCAGCATGGTATAATTAGGTCAATTTCTCTCCTACTATGGAAGAGGCTCGATCCCGGCAATAGGACGTATTGGAGCCAAGAGGATATATTACTGTAACATCCCTTAAGAACTAATACTAATCATCATCATCCCAGCCCACATACTCGTACGTCCCACTGTTGGGCTCTGGCCTCCTCCACAATGGCAGGGCATTTGACCTACTATACCATGCTGGTCAAACATGTTGGTATAGGGTTACATTTCGAGATTACCTTCTCTTGCACAGTTGATGTGCATATTATATCCCTTAGTCGTTTTTTACGACATCCACGGGTAAGATAGGGAGTGGTGAATTGTATTTTTAATTCGTCACAACACGGCAAAAGTCTGTATATATAGTACACAAAAAATATAGACGAGTTTAGAAATTCTATTTTAAGAGTAACAAGTGAAAATAATCACAAAACACGGAAGCCCAACCTTGGCACAGTTTCAAATATAAATAAAACGAAATATAAAAACAAAACCACTGCTAATGATACAAAGGAAAGTAAGAGATATTATTAAGAAGCTTCTTTTTTGTAAACACAAATATAGTTAAAGTTGATTCATTTTTAGACGTATTGAGTGGGAATTATAATGTTCTTTTTTTTTATTGCCGATGGTGGCGAGCAAGCAACACCCAACAACCTGATTGTAAGTAATACTGCTGTATATAGACACTTTTTTTTTCAGTGGGCTGGGACCGCTGGGACGCTCGCGACATAATTTGTTGCCAGTACAAGAAGATAATCCGTGAAGATTATCCGTGTGGTGACGGAATAAGAATACAATTCACCACCCCCTATCTTACCCGTGGGTGATCGTACGAGACGACTAAGGGATATAAAACTCATATAACATCTATGCGAGAGAAGGAAAACTCGAAATAAAACCCCTATACCAACACGTCTGACCAGCGTGGTATAGTAGGTCAATTACCCTTCCATTATGGAGGAGGCCCGAGCCCAACAGTGGGACGTATATGGGCTGAGATGATGATGATGATGACAAGAAGATAATGATTCTACATGAAAGAATTATAAGACCTATGAACGCTGTAAAGTATTCGAAACGTCGGGTAATAGAAAATGAAATAGAAACGCGACAGAATCCGTAAAATAGTTTTATTTACAAAGTGCGTTTTCTTTATTTTCTTGTAATAGTCGTAAAAACCAGGTAAAGGTATATCGATATGCCTTACAAAAATCCACAGCCTTCTACTAGTATTGAAAAACCATCAAACATTTATTTGTCATCTTTCAATCATATGAAACCTAATAAATTTCTTTTATATAGACGCTTTCAATAGGCATATAAAAGCTTCAGGTAGAGTTATCTATAAAATATATAAGGATTTTTTTATGTTAGATTTTTGTTGTTTATGATCTTAGATTATTGCTACATTCTTATGCTGACACAGTGGTGAATGTGGAGAAAATTAAAGAGAAGCACTCCTCGCAGGGGATAGCGGTAGGACCATATTGATGACAATTGTCTGTCTACAGCCGTGGGCCGGTCCGTGCGGGGTTACTACTCATAGTAGTATACTACGGGGTTTCTACTCATACTAACACACTACGGGGTTAATACTACACAAGTCTCTCAGAAAACCGGAAAATCTCGTCGGTTGCCCAAATTTCTGAAGGTGTTTGCATGTTATGGGTTTGATGATGCCTTTCGTTTCACCAAACCTCATTACACGCATTCAAACTCATTTTACTTTTTTCACGGTAGGCAGCGGCCTAGCAAAGGTTCATGAACGATAGCAACATTTACTATCAGGTTTACGGTGTGCTCATTTGCCACCGTTTGTAATAAAAAAGGGAGTTATTTCCAAACACGCTTTAAGTCGTTGCTTAGAACAACGTCGCAGTCTTGTAAGCTGTTATTTGAGCTGTAGTAATCTCCATGTGGTATCGGTGTAAGAATACAATTCTCCTCCGCCTTTCTTGCCGGTGGGTATAGTTAAAGACAACCAAGAGATATAACATGCATATAACATCTATGCAATAGAAGGAAGGTCAATTTCTTTTTTATTGTGGAGGAGGCTCGAGCCCAATAGTAGGACATATATGAGTTTGTTAAATATTTATATAATATTGCTATGTATATAGATTTATATATACGTATCTATGTGTATGTATCTACGTATATGTATCTGTGTGTATATGTCTCTATTATCACTATTTCTTTGAATGGATTACAAAGGTAAATAAGCAAACACCTTTAAGAGCAATACATTTACTATTTCAAACGGTTATATATTAATACCCTTACACAATTCTTTTAATATATTTGCATATTTATACACACCCACATGTACACCTATATATACACAACTACTTAATTCTGTTTTCAATGGAACAGCTTACAAAAGCTTAATCAATTAGTATTCAAATCAAGTATATATAATACTAGCTTTTGCCTGCGGCTTCGCCCGCGTTTAAATTAACTTGCATATTGAACTATTATCGCAAAGAATATTATCGGCATAAAAAGTATTCTATTTCTTAGTTTAAGAAATACTCTATCTATGTGTCCATTTTCATCCAAATCTGCTCAACAGTTTACCCGTGATTGAGTAACAAACATCCAAATATCTTCACAAACTTTCACATTTGAATATTACTTCCAGACTTGTAGTTCAGATTTCCGTGGAAATACGATGACAAATATCTCTTTCCTTAGTGCCTGATAATGTAGCGTTCCATTGGATGTAATTTGTGTCCGTTAATTGTATGTTTGTAAAGTCCCCCGCAATGCAAGGGTTATTTTCTTAGTGCAGGGTGTTGTCTTAAATAAATAAATTGGTGGAAAAAATTATATCGATCAAATTCCCGCAGTTTCACCTACGTAAACCTCATTCCCATGCGAATGCCGAGATAAAAACGCCTATGTGACTCACAACACAAAAACAAAAAATTTGAACCGTTTTTTAGTTATAGGTATCGTGCAAATAATTGTGTGCATAAATAAAACCTATTATTTTGATAGACAAACAGACGCTTCAAATTTATTTATTTGTAGAGATAGAAAATTAACTTAATATTTCGACTTACTGTCTGATAGCGGCTAGGAATATTACCTTGTTTTCATTGTTTGTGGGGTGTCCCAAAATACTACTAAGACAAAGATTTACATCGATCTGGACCAATTAATGATGCTGTCTGGCCAACAATGTCGTCCGTCAGGCAGCTGGTCATAAAATGTTGCTAGAACCTTTGCGATATATCTACGATGGGAGAAGAGCAAGATAATCATGATATGTAGGCTGGGTGTCTTCGACTATATGCGTTTCACCCTTTTAGAGCTGCCTAAAATTATTCCTTAGTGCGCTTACCCCAAAAAATAGATCGGTATACAAAATTTCACACATCTTTGGCTATGCACTTTTCACCCTCTTAGGGGTTGAATTTCCAAAAATTCTTTGTTAATACTCATCATCATCTCAGCCCATATACGTCCCGCTGTTGGGCTCGGGCCTCCTCCATAATGGAATGGTAATTGACCTACTATACCACGTTGGTCAGACGTGTTGGTTTAGGGAATAGAGAAGGAAAACTCAAAATAAAAATTTTGAGTTTTCCTTCTCTTGCATAGATGTTATATGCGTTTTATATCACTTAGTCGTCTCGTACGATCACCCACGGGTAAGATGGGGGGGTGGTGAATTGTATTCTTACTCCGTCACCACACGTATAATGTTAGTATTCGCTTATCCCAAAACAGAACTTTCACATTCCTAGGACCATTATTTTAGGTTATACATTTTTCATGCCCTTAGGGGTGAGACTGCCAGAAGTTCTTTCATAGTGCTTGGTAAGCGAGCGCTAAGAAAAAAATCTTGGGGTAATCCAAGAGAGCCGACCGTGTACTAAAATGACCGTTCCTCGGCTCACTGATTTCGGATAAACGCTTTTCACCCCCTTAGGGGTAAAATTGCAAAAAACTCTTTTTTAGTGAGCACTTTCCCCAAGAAAGACAACTTCTTACAAAATTTTACGTTTCTAGGCCTAATGATTTCAGCTACATATTTTCACCCCCTTAGGGGTTGAGGTTCAAAAATTATTTCTTAGAGCTCACATACAATAAAAGAAAGTGACTCTCATACAAAGTTTTACGTGCCTGGCCCCAATAGTTTTGTCTATAAGCTTTTCACCCCCTTAAAAGAGTGATTTACCAAAAAACCTTTGCTAGTGGTCGTGTACTCCAAGAAATACGACGGTGTAAAAAAATACATTTCTAGGCTCAGTGATTTTGGCTGTATGCTTATTGGTGTTTTAGGGGTTAAGTTTCATCCCCATGTAAGTGAAATTTCCATAACGCTAGAACGAATATTTATTTATTTATTATCAAGTGCCTTAATACAAAGATTCATGGTTCTATCATCAAAAATGACGAATTTCCATACAAAATGTCATCCCCTATTTCAACCCCTTATACCCATTTTTTGCGATTTCTTTGCTAGAGCTCGTGTACCCCAGGAAATTATACGGTGTAAAAAAATTACGTTTCTAGGCCCCGTGGTTTCGGCTGTATGCTTTTTGTCTTTTAGGGGTTGAATTTCATCCCCATATTAATGAAATTTCCAAACCGCTAGAATGAATATTTATTTATTTATTGCCTTAATTCAAAGATTCATGGTTCTATCATCAAAAATGATGAATTTCCATACAAAATGTCATCCCCTATTTCAACCCCTTATACCCAGACAGACAGACAGAGCTACTTTCGCATTTATAATATTAGTAAGGATTTATTTTACGTTAATATTTATAGAACCATTTCAAAGAATAATACAGGAACAAGCTATCAGTATACTATAAAATACACTATTTTGTTTTTTTTTTGTGGGTGGGCTGCGGTCGGCGCGCCTCCGCACCACTCCGTCCGGGGCGACAGAGGGGCTTAAGCACGCAACTCCCGCAACCCACCCGAAAACCACGTCGCCTTCGTCGTTGGGCCGACCACCGGAGCAGGGTTACTTGACATCAGTGGTCGGCCCGACGGAATACCCCCTATTGGGGTACCCTCCCATCGACCGACGTCCCCCCCTCGGGGAGGACGTCGGTCTTTCCTCGCGCGGTCGGCCTCTCAACGGGTGACGGACTAATCCCCGGTCACGTCACCCGCGGCCTCGGATAAAATACACTATAAGATTACTTAACTGTTTGGGTACAAATCAACTATTTCGCCGAGCTACCGCTCATTAAATACTACTTCACAAACAACTAATTTGAATCAAATGTAGGTAACGTAAATATCATCAAATATCATTTTGCTTTTTATATTTAATAACCAAAATCATATCGTAATTTATTATCATCTTAATCGACATTATTCTTAAAGTCACACATATATTTTATTATTATTAATCTGTTAAGCTCATATATGTGATGATCATATATGAGATTATCTTATTGTCAGACTAGTTCAGAGCCTCGGTCTTGAGATTTTCGTGATCTGGGAAGAGGTGTAGTTGACTGCGACGATCAGAGGGATTTGCTGCTGACTTCAACGCGATATCTCAAACGCTCAGTTAGTGCCAATGATAAAAAATCTTGCAGCTGTCACTAAAACGCGATCACCAATGACCTAGTATTACGTCCAAGTCCAACATTTGTATTCTTCATTCTCTTGTATAGTACTGCGGCTATTAATGAATCTCGAGCATCTGTAATTGTATATTTGTGAAGTGAACACAAGGATTTATTCTAGAATATAGGGCACTTTAATTTTAGCTTGCCTCCACACACATAATTGGCATGTATAGCATCAAACGTATTGGCTTATTACACTTTCATCATTGATTTGTAGTTTATGTTTAGCGTTTATGTACCGTGAGTACCTCTACGTAGATTTGATTAGTGCACTCATGTGTGAGAGATAATGAGAGGTATACGTGTCAGCGATTATAGTTTAAGAGACGATTGCATACATTTTGGTTGGACTAGGGGATTTAATATGTATATCAACATGTTTGACCAGTGTGATATAGATGGTCAACTGCCCTCGTATTGTGAAGTAGGCTTAAGCCTAATAGTAGAACGTATATGAGCTGAAATGATGAGATGATTACAAAAGACAATTAAGAGATTTTATATGCAAATAATAACATAAAATGTTACGTAATCTAAACAGCGTAGTAAAGTAGATAGATTTCCTTCATTCTACAGTACAGGAGGCCTTGAGTGACAAGTATAGGGCCAGGAGTGACAAGTATAGGGGTTGAGAAGGTAAATTAGTCTAAGTAGCGATCCTGATTCGATTTTAGTTGAGTTGGGTCGATTAAATACAGGATAATTATTTTTTTGATTTAAAATGACTCTTCCGAGTCTGAGTGCTTGAAATAATTACTCTTTGCCACAGGGATTTATTTGTTGGTATGGGAGTTATATGTTGATTATATAACAAAAATAATTAAAGGTATAATTGGAGTTATAACATATGAGAAAGATAATATAAATGATTCTACGTAGTGATGCGTTAAGAGTATAATGCATCAGCAGCCCAATTGTTCCTATTCCTATGGCATTCGTAAAAACCGTGTATGTAGCAACATAATGTTGGTACAGTTCGCCATACTTTACTATACTTAAAAGGATAATAAATTTAATTTCATTTCAATAATACGATTGGATGTTGAAATCTGTGAAATAAAATGATTTTGTATATGAGCTGAGATGATGATGATTCTTGAACACCACAATCTTTAAAAATAAAAGTGTGCATGTATCAATATGTACATGTATAACAAGTAAAACGCCCGATGATTTTGGAAAAGTGGAAAACCGAATAGAAAAACAAAGTGTAATATATATAGTATAAGCAATTTAGCTACTCATAAATTAATCGTGTAACGAAATATAGTGTACCGTACAGCGTAACTACATATTAATTGCAACAGATTTTTTTTCTTATCGTAATCGTATCGTAATTAAAGGGGTTTTATCTATAAAATCATACAATACTAGACAAAAACGCTTTCAGCTCTTTGACTATACTTACCAATATTAGAATTAGTTTATACGGTATCACGTCAAAGGTAACAGATATGTTATTGACAGTTATTAATGTGGGTACAGATGTGTATACATTACGTTGGTTGTAATAATAGTTTAATGTGGTTTCGCATTAACTTGGTTTTTATTAGTTATAAAAGTGATTTAGGAAAACTTCGACATTCACTAACCCGTCTACCAGATGTGATAATTACGACATATGTTCTTTTTTTTGGGCATATGATCTGCACATCCGATCCGTTCAGGGTGACGAAAGACCGAAAGAGCGCCGTACAGCCCCATAGCCTACCGTAATACTTCGCCGTCGCTATTAGGCTGACGCCGATTCCTTTATTGACGTCGGTGGCAAACATTATACCTCAAAGGTTTACATCCAACAGTGGACACTAAGACACTTTGGGCTATGATCAGCGCACACCACCGTCTGTTCTGACGAAAGGGGGACGCGCGGCTCCATAACCCAGCCCCAGGGATACCTTGTGGGGTACCCTCTCCTTCCGACATCTATCCCGGGACGTCGATCACCGTCACACGGTCAGCCTCACTGCGGGTGATGGACTAATCCCCGGTCCAGTCACTCGCGACCTGGGCTGGGGTGCCATCAGGCGCAGGACATTAAGACCTTGAAGTATCTTTATTTTAATATGAATGTAATAACTGCCCAGTGTAATGATTGTTTCAAGAGAAGTAATCTTTATTTGTGATTGTATGTTTTTAATTTTTCTATTGATAATGGGCCTCTTGATTTGATCTTATCTGCATTTTATAACCCTAAGTCCTCTTTTACGATATCCACGGGGAAGAGCGAGGGGTGATAAATTATTTTCTTACTGGATTACTCCATGGAGAATATGTTACGTACTTGTTATTACACGAGAGAGAATCGACTGTTTTTTCTTCAATGAAAACAGTAATTTCATAAAAGTTACTCCTTTCAGTCATTAGCCACGTCAATCTATTAGAAAGTATTCTATTGTATTTTTTGCCCTTTACTCCATAAATTTTATGAAAGATATAGGCATAGTATATGTATGCGTCAAATTTTCCTACGAACAATTTTGTTTTCATTTCTATGTTCGGCAGAATGTATATAATCTCAAAATTATAGTCTATCTTCTTCTCAGCCCACATTAGTTTTGCTATTGGGCTCAAGCCTTCTCCACAATGTAAGGGAAATTGACCTACAATGCCGCGCTAGTCCGACGTATTGGCGTAGGGTTTTGTGCTGAGTTTTTCTTCTCTTGCATATATGTCATCTGCATATTATATCCCTTAGTCGTTTTTTACGACACCCTTTTACTATACTACAATAGAGGTACATTTGCTAAATGTATAGTAATGATTTATTGTATAAAAAAATAGAAAGTATTTCGTTTTCTAAACTTATTTCGTAAATACAGTCATGGATAAAGTTTAAATAGCAAGCAGTTAAATGGAAGGAAAGTTTCAATATTTGTTTGAGAAACGGAGACCAGTTTATATCGGACCCACTTGAACTAGTTAGTATGAACAAAATTATAGACGAGGACATGAAAAGGCTCAAAATAGTTTGGTCTAACTATAAATAACGTTCAAATAGTTAAAAACATTGAATTGTTTTTGTAAAAAAAATAAAAATAAAAAATACCTTCTAGAATATAGTTGTCATACAATTCATAAGTAGTTGATAAGAAAAGCATAAATATTTTTTTTTTATACACCTTTACCAAGAAAATAATCTTTGTATTGCGGGGGACTTTACAAACATATAATTAACAGACTCAGAACAACAATTTGTGGATCGCACATTGTCATAGCCTATAACTTTCTTTGATTAATTTTTAAATTCGAACCAGCAGTTTTCGAGATAAGCGCGCTGAGCCAAACAAACTCTTTAGCTTTATAAAATTAGTAAAAGATAAATGAATTTAACATGATGTGTTGATATCATAATATTGGCGAAATTCGTAATTGGTTGTCTCAGTTATCCTAAAAAGCACCAATACACTTGAGTAAAGAAACCTTAGCTTTATCGAATCCCTTTAAGTATATAAATCAAATTAAACTTTATGTTAGTACAATAGAATTAATTTTAGTTTGACTTAACTTGGAAATTTGTATAGATATTTTTTTTACCGTCTGAATTCATGTGACCCAATTTGATTCAATTTACTTGAATGCATTAAATGTTTTAACAAATAAGTAACAGAGGTATATATATTTTATTTTATTTGAGGCGTAAATTTTATTTTATTAAGTAATTTATTTAGGAGTTAAGAATATAATGATCATAGCCAAACAATCACAATGTATTTTGTACCCCCTTTTTTTGGTGTGGGTTACGGTCGGCGCACTCCTCGCCCGGCTCCGTCCGGGGCGACAGAGGGGCATAAGCACGCACACCCGTAACCCACGTATAGCACGCCGCCTTTGTCGTTGGGCCGACCACCGGTGCAGAGTTCCTTAACTTCAGTGGTCGACCCGACAGAGTACCCTCTTCCGTCGACGTCGCTTACTGGGACGTCGATCGCCGTCGCGAGGCTAACCTCTCCGCGGGTGTCCGGACTAAATCCTTGGTCCGCTCACCCGCAGCCTCTGCTAGGGCGGCATCAGGCGCAATTTTGTACCCCTTACGCAACCAGAGAGGTTATAAATATGATGTTATAAGTTTGACGTATATATATATGTCTGCCTGTGGCTCCGTAGCTTCTAAAAGAATGAACAAATGAACACGTGGCTTTTGTTTGAAAGCTCATGTTTTTGAGAAAATTAGCATCAATTTATAGATCATCATTTCAGCTTATCGCCGTCCACTACTTGACGTAGGTCTCCCACATGTTGTGCCACAGAGTGCGATCCTGTGCCGCTTGCATCCAACGACGCCCAGCAACTTTCACTAGGTCGTCGGTCCACCTAGTTGGGTTCGTCCTACACTGCGTCGTCCGATACGTCGTCGCCACTCGAGAACCTTTCTTCTCCAGCGGTTGTCGGTTCGTTGAGCTATGTGGCCTGCCCATTGTCACTTCAGCGTGCTGATTCTTCATATTATGTTGCAAAATAAAACTATTTTCTTTCTTTCTTTATGTCGGTTAACTCGATCTCCTGCGGCTTTCTGTGTTTAGGATTCTATCTCGCAGAGAAATTCCGAGTATAGCCCGCTCCATAGCACGCTGAGTGACTGAGCTTGGTTTTGAGGCCCACGTTTTGGGACCACGTGTCGTTTCCGTATTGTAAGTCATTGCCGGTTACACACACTCGTCGTAGACCTGTGTTTTCAGACACTGAGGTATGTTGGACGAGAAGACCATCTTAAGTTTCTTAACGCTAGCCAATTTATGAATATCAGTTCAGAATTTTTGAGGTTTTCTTTTTGTTAGCTGCCGTCTTTTTATTAGATCCCTATCTCGGATGAATAATTCGCATCCACACAGCTCAAACACTGCCTTTCTTTATGTTAAAGTGATCTTATATTAAAATACATTTTCTTCTAGTATTACTAGAAATATATTCGATATAGTGCGCGATAGCTGTCGTTAAATGGTGTAACAGGATATAAATATAATTTACGGTGTAATATATGTGTCATGATATAAAATATGGTCGCAGTGGCCTTTATTGTGCGCCTGTATTTGAGATTGCCGCTTATCTGAAGTACCTTTTGTATAATAAAAAGAAGAAAAGCATTGATTTTTCTTCTAGAATAAAATATTTACTTGTAAAATTTGTTTATTTGATTATTTTAAAATTGACAATCATCATTATCTCAGTCCATATAAGTGACATTGTTGGGCCTCCTCCACAATGAGCGGGAAATTAACCTACTATACCGCGCTGGTCAGTATTGGCATAGGGTATTATGTCTAGTTTCCCTTCTCTTGCATAGATATCCCTTAGTCTTCTTTTACAACACCCACGGGTAAGTGTGGGGGTGGTAAATAATTGAAAATAAATATTCATATTTAAATTAAGGTTTGGGAGACTTCTTCTTCTCTTATAGAAATTAATGTTTTTTGATCTTCACGCGAGTATTTCGCATCATAAATAAAACAATTTTTACGAATTTTATTACACTTGTATTTGATTTTTGATTTGCTGACGTTTGGAAAACTTTACAACGTTCATGGTCATGAGAGCAGTAAAGTAAGATTGATTAATCATTGAAATTAATCAAGACATCGAGAGTAAAATCTATTTTATTTATTTCAACAATTATATATTAAAATATACCCATTTTCTTCGTGATAATCTCTAATTAAAATAATAATAATAAAATTTTTTCGTGTGGTGACGGAGTAAAAATACAATTAACCACTTTGCCCATAGGTGTCGTAAAAATCGACTAAGGAATGTAATATGCATATAACATCTGTGCAAAAGAAGGAAAACTCGAAACATAACCCTATACGAACACGTCTGATTAGCGTGGTACAGTAGATCAATTTCCCTCTCATTATATCTAGTACTAGCAACCTGCCCTCGCTTCGCTTCGGTTTCAGTCGTCTTACCCGCGTAGTGCCCGTTCCCGTGGGAATACCGGGATAAAATATAGCCTATGTTACTCCCTCATAGTATAGCTTTCCATTGGTGAAAGAATTTTTGAAATCGGTCGGTTTCAGAGCCTATTCAATACAAACAAACAAATCTTTCCTCTTTATAATATTAGTATAGATACAGTATACATCATTATCTCGGCTCATATGTATATTATATCCTTCAGTCGTCTTTTACGATACTCACGAGCAAGATAGGGAAGCGAGGAATTATATTCTTGTTCTGACACCGCATGGAAGGAGTACCTATTGAGTACACGTATGATGAAATAAAATTCCAAAAAGAAATACAAAATGTGAAAATAAAATGTGGCGGTTTTCGAGCTCATGTATTATAGTTATTTTTTAATACTAATAATAACGCCGGACCAGATTCATACGTGGCACCTGAGTTAATTACTAGAGCAGACATCACACCTATTGACCATATTAAAAGGAAGGTCCTTTCTAGTGCGCATGACCAAACCTATATGAGTGTATAGAATATCGTATAAATAGATGTTAGAATTCTGTAGTATCATTTATTATGTGTCGATCAGCAATGGACGGAAAGGATCACGGTATCATCAATTACTATTGTCAAAATGTACACATTTGACCGTTCACGAGCCGTTAATGTATGGACAATGGCATGCCAATATAGAGTTGGTTACTAAACTCAATTATAGTGCAATTTGTATGCAGCAAATTAACAAGAGTGTAATATTTTTAGGCTACCCCGTATAGTATTGGAATGCCACCAGGACTCAGGTGAAAAATTTAATGGTAGGAGCATACTGTTGACAGTTATCTATCTATAACCACAGGCCGGTCCGTCCGGGGTAGTAACCACACTCTCGCAGAAAGTCGACGTCTGAGTGATAAGTTACACATAAGACCAACTTTCTGAGGGCGTTTGCGTGTGGTGGGTTTTGCCGATGCCTTTGGTTTCACCGAACCCCATTGCATACATTAACATTCCCTTCACGTTCATCACGGTAATCAGCGGCTTAGTAAAGGTTCTTGAGCGGCAGTAACACCTACGATCACGTGTACTGTTTGCTCGCTTGCCACCGTTTGCAATAAAAAAAGACTGGACTGAGGAATAGTCCATCACCCACAAAAAGTCTGACTGGATGACGGCCTGAGAGGGGCGTCGGAAAGGGACGGAACCCGAAAGATTATCACGCCGGCTGGTCACGGGCGTCAAGGAACTCGGTATCAGTTGTCACCCCGATTTCGTCCAAAACCGCCCCTCTTTCGTCATCCCGGACGGAATGGACAGCGTGTATAAAGACCGTCGAAAAAAATAGCTTTGTTTTAAGATTACGATGTATCCCTGCTTTACTTGCCCATTGGGATCGTAAAAACTGTCTTAGAGTCCACCAAGAGAATGGACCCTAGGTCTTTATCAATTGTGATTACCAACCCATTTGTTAATCTCTCAAACACCTAAGAAGGGTTGACATTAGGCAGGCAGCCGGTCATAAAACTATTCCCTTTAACTTTTGAAATATGTATTATGAAAGAAGAATAGATATTGAGTCGATTTCAAATAATTCAGATAAGAGTAATATGGTGATGACTTACTGGAAGAGAAAAACATACATACATATAGGATAATGATATATCATATCTACCTCACACACAGCCATCCAAAACATCGCATACATACATACAGAAATCCCCAGAAGAATGTATGTAACCGTCTTAACGAGACGAAGTTGGCATCCTTAAGTGACAATAGATAAGCCACATCTTTCGTCGAATTGAGAACGGCTGGGGAAGAAAGGTTCTCGAGTGGCGATCACGTATCGGACGTATACATAGAAATCGATTGACCCTTCAGTCTTCTCTCCATGCCTTCTAAAGGGCTTTTGTTACCGCCTTGCCGGATTTCTTCAGGAACTCTGGCGTAATACCGTCATCTCAAGGCACTAGCCTTACCGTTAAATCAGACCATAACCCAATGTTTGTTTTCTTTGGAATAATATTTTAATTACAGTTCTTATAGTTCGTTCCAAAATCATATTTTTATAATGATTTCTGACGTTTAAGCGAGTATCACACAATGTAACTAAAACAATTTTACAGATTTTATCGCGTTTTTATTTGATCTTTGGTTGCCCGACGTTTCGAACATTTTACAGCGTTCGTGGTCATAGGCGGACTAAGATGTCTCGTGTCCGACAAGTTATCGTTGTTATAGAGATTTATATCTACGTCTATTGAATCTTTGAAATAACAATAACTATGTCACGATGTCAAAACCAAATAAATCTACGTTGTTCTGTTCAAATAAAATAAAAGGAATTGTCCTTGAATACCCACTTGAATATATTCAGAAAAATTCATTTAAATCCATCCTGCCGTTTAGTTGCAGTATAGGTAAATAACCCAGATACCGACTGCAACGCCATCTGCCGGGCTGATTTGTAAATCTAAATTATCCAGGCCCCCACTTTAATACATTCACAAAAATTCACTGAAATCCATCTAGCCGTTTAGTTGATGAATAAATAATCTAGATACCTAGTTCTTAAGTTTTTTTAAATTTTCTGATTTTCTGCGCAACTTTCTTATTTTTTTTCTGTATAAACCTTTTTCAAAGTATTAGAAAAATTAAAAAAGAAAGATGGATGAAATCGATGAAGTCGTTCTCAAGTTATGTTATTGTCCTGCCCGAAGAGCGCCACCTATCGGGTCAAATTTCGTCAACATCGGTCCAGCCGTTTAGGAGGAGTTCAGTGACATACACACGTACGCTAGAAATTTATATATAAGATAATTAAAATCAGATAATTCGTTTGAATATTCAAAAATAACAACTATTCTTAGTTAAAAGTTTTCACTTCTGTCATCAGTCCTTCTTTTTGTTTCTTTTTCTCAATTTCATCATCATCATCATCTCAGCCCATATACGTCCCACTGTTGGGCTCGGGCCTCCTCCATAATCGAAGGGTAATTGACCTACTATACCACACTGGTCAGACGTGTTGGCATAGGGTTTTATTTCGAGTATTCCTTCTCTTGCATAGATGTTATATGCGTTTTTATATCCCTTAGTCGTCTTGTACGATCACCCACGGGTAAGATAGGGGGTGGTGAATTGTATTCTTACTCCGTCACCACACGGTCGGATTTTCTCAATTTAGCGTTCCTTTTTTTTTAAGAGTAAGGAACAAATACTTGTGTTGCGGGGGATTTTACAAAGATATAATTAACGAACACAAATTACACCCAGATTCAGAACAAAAATTTGTGGATCGTACAAATTGTTGTGCTTTTTTTTGGGGGTGTGTTACGGTCGGCGCACTCCTCGCACCACTTCGTCTGGGGCGACAAAGGGGCGTAAGCACGCACACCCGTAACCCACCCGTGACACGTCGCCTTCGTCGTTGGACCGACCACCGGAGCAGCGCGACTTGTCGTCAGTGGTCGGCCTGACGGAATACTCCTTGACAAGTACCATCGACCGATGTTCCCCCTCGGGAAGGACGTTGATCTTTCCTCGCGCTGTCGGCCAGTGTTGTCCTGCATGGGATTCGAACCTACGACCCTGGCTTGGTAGGTCAGTATTTTAACCTTTACGCTATCTGTGCAGTAATTCTAGTTCAACGTGTGAGAATTTGCTGCCTGCACTATAGATATATCGACTTAATTCCCAAGATGTAAGTCCGACTTCACGCGTCTATAGATTGAGGTCGCCAGGCTAGCTTATCCTTAATACCGCGTTAAGCGACCCAACTATAGTATTATTTATGACCTTTACATCGCATTTATGTGGTCGATTCAGTGTAAAATTATTCATTGTTACGCAATCAAACCATAGGCATGAGTTTAATAGTTTGTTATGGGTGTAATCAAGTAACCATAGCCGTTTCTATAGAATGATATTATCAATGTTTAGTGCCATGTTATGGTAATTTAAGGGTGAATAAATTATAATTTTCTATGTTATTGTAATAAATAGATATACTATTGTTTATTTATTATATGAGATTGTTATTAAACTTCCTTTCCTTTTTTCCTTTAATGTATTAGGAAATCTTTAAACTAGAAATAGATAATTGATTGAATTAGGCGATGTATAGCGGAAATCCATTTTTATTTTAATTTTAAAACGGAAGGAAGGGAGACCCATCACTTTTCCATGGTAATCAATATATCGCACACCACAATAGAAGGAGTAGGGCATAGGATTAGGTTTTTGATCGGGCGTCGAACAGCTTTGATTGGCGTCACACAGCCCAGGGACCCTAGGAGAGGAATTAACGTACATATATAACATAATGGTTGGTATAGGGTTTTATTTTTTCCGCCGCCGGCGACTGGGGCGGCGTAGGCGCGAATACCTGCGCCTTATGCCGCCCTAGCCGAGGCCGCGGGTGACGTGACCGGGGAATTAGTTCGTCACTCGCCGAGAGGCCGACCGCGTGAGGAAAGACCGACGTCCTCTCCGAGGGGGGGACGTCGGTCGATGGGAGGGTACCCCAAGTATTCCGTCGGGCCGATCACTGATGACAAGTAACCCTGCTCCGGTGGTCGGCCCAATGACGAAGGCGACGTGGTTTTCGGGTGGGTTGCGGGTGTTGCGTGCTTACGCCCCTCTATCGCCCCGGACGGAGTGGTGCGAGGAGTGCGCCGACCGCGGCCCACCCCAAAAAAAAAAAGGTTTATTTTTAGTTTTCCTTATCTAGAAGTGAAGTTATCTACTTTTATCTTTTACGAGCACCCACGTGTAAGAAAGGCGTTATCATACAGATATGATAAACCGATATTAAAGATGCAAATACATATGTTGATTAAAAATATCTTAATATTAAAACATTCGCTCTTTAAGTTGATTTTTTCTTTGAATAACATGTTTAACCATATGGTTAAGGGGTGATGAATAAAATTTTTCACTACTCCGCATTTTTTTCGTGAGTATCGTAAAAATCAGCTAGGACAGAATCAAGAGAGTGGACAGCAGTGCTCTTCTGCAAAAGCTATAACACCAACAACGTTCGCGATGTCTATTAACCGTACCGATTTCAGCAAAATTGCGGGGGTAATTGAGTTACTATACCACACTGGTCAGACGAGTTGGTATAGAGTTCTATTTCGAGTTTTCCTTCTCTGGCATAGATATTATATGCATATTTAATCTCTTAGTCGTTACGACACCCACGGGCAAGATAGGGGGTAGTGAATTGTATTCTTACTCCGAAACCATACGAAAAATTGGGATTATCTATATCTATACCAATAAATAAAATTGGAGTGTCTGTTTGTAAAGTCAAAATAATAGGCTTTTTTCATGCTCACACGGTTATTTGCACGACACCTGTGCCTAAAATAGCAATTAAAAATTTTTTGTCTGTCTGTTTGTTCCGGGTAATCTTCAAAACGGCTGGACCGATTTCAAAAATTCTTTCACCAATGGAAAGCTATAATATCAGGGCGTAAAGTAGGCTATATTTTATCCCGGTATGCCCACGGGAACGGGAACTACGCGGGTAAAACGACTATAACCTATAACCGAAGCGAAGCGAGGGCGGGTTGCTAGTTCAAAATAAATGTGTAACAAGACTTTTCAAGGAGGAGGTTTATATTCATAGACTACTTATATTCCTTCTAATAAATATAAGTCTACGGTGACAGTGTTCGGATACAGTTATGTCTTTACTAGATTTATAATCATCAATAGTAGACTTGGGTTACGCGCGGCACACTTCTCGCACCACTCCGTCCGGGGCGACAGAGTAACCCACCCGCGACACGTCGCTTTCGTCGTTGGGCCGACCACCGGAGCAGGGTGACTTGACGTCGGTGATTGGCCCGACAGAATACCCCGAGGGAGTACCCTCTCCCTTCGACGTCCCCTACTGGGACGCCGATCGCTTTCGCAAGGCTAACCTCTCCGCGGGTGCCCGGACTAAATCCCCGGACCGGTCACCTGCAGTCTCTGCTAGGTCGGCATCAGGCGCAGGTACTCGCGCCTGCGCCGCCCGAGTCGCCGGCGGAGGACCGTGTCCACGTGGAGTCTTTCCTCCCGCACACGGTCCACCTCCTCCGTCCGCGAGATGACAGCCTCGCAGAAAGCGGCAACGGCGTCTCAGTTCCTGACGCTGGCGACCATCTCCTTAGCGATGGCCGGCAGTGTCAGGGCGGCACCGATGATCGCGACGAGTTCATGGCGTTCCTCCGGCCACGCGGCACACAACTCGAGTGTGTGCTGCGTCGTGTCCTTGTCGCAATCGCAGTGGTGGCAGGACAGTGTGCTCCCCTCCTCACGACTGTGTGCAGGTATTTGGCGAAGCATCCATGCCCCGTTAACACCTGCACCAGTCGGAAGGAAAGCACCCCGTGTCACCACTCCAGCCGCTGCATCAGCACCGGCCGGAAGGCCTCGACGGTTCTCACACCGAACCGAGGCCTCTCTAGCCGGACTGCCCAACGGGCAATGACGTCTCGATCAATAGTAGACCCTGATTGGCTGTTGGCTTGAAGCATGGAACAAATACTAGTTCTCAGGCGTTTTAAGATTGCTGTTGTTAAAATTTATTCATGGCCGTACGAAGTCCTTCAGTTGAATACATTGTTAGCTTAACAATTCACAAAAAACGTTAATTAGTAAGTCAAGTCGTTACAATTATTTAGGTGCTGCTAACTAAGTCAATGATTGCAAGGGAAATTTAAGAAGAACAGGTAAATAAACGTAATTCACAATTATATCATATTCACTACACTTCAAAATTTTCTATGTATTATATTACAAAAAAAAAATACCAGTTATTATATATATAGCCATTATTTAATACTAGCTGACCCAGCGGACTTCGTACCACCATAATTTTTTTCGTAAATATATTTTCTAATTTTCCGAATATATTAGATTCTAATGAAAGAACCTTTACGGCTTTCTCGGGAAAGATTCGATCGCCTTGGTCGCGGCATTGTTAATGATGATTCAAAGAGAATACAAATTACTGATTATTGATGTCAGACAAAATTATAATTATCAAATTTTCAACCATACTTAGACTTGTATTCTCTTTGTCATTTTATGTAACGTCACACGGGAACGCGATCGAATAGAATAAAAAGTATCCTATGTCCGTCTCCTGATTCTAAGCCCACCCATTTTCAGCCAAATCGATACAGTTGTTCTTGAGCTATAAATAGCGTAACTAACACGACTTTCTTTTATATATATATATATATATATATATATATATATAGATAACACTGTAAACCACTAAAATAATGAATAAAATATAAGAGCGTCACTTGGCATTTTGACATTCCCGCCTAAACGTCGACTTTTAGGAATATATTGAATGTTGCACCAAGACATCAGTCTCAAACTATTCTATCCGTGAACATATCAATTATATATTAAATCTAAATATCGTATTGATTTGGTCCTGGATATACCTAATACTCAATTACTAGATACGTAGTTCTGTTTAGATAGTAATATTACTGTTGATCCTATTAATAAGGCATTGCTAACATAATTAATGACTGTAATCGGGTTAAGGAGTTAGTATAGCATTTTTCGTGTGGTGACGGACTAAGAATTAGGGATGTGAAAAAAATCGATTTTTATATTAATCGATTATTAATCGATTTTCTTTTGTAATAATCGATTTTAAATAATCGATTATCTAAATAATAAAATCGATTTTTTTATATTAAAATTAATCGATTATTTTAGTATTTGCTTTTTCGCTTAAAATAAAATCACTAAGATTTCCTGAAAAAAAAGTCATCACGATACTGCCAGGAAAAGTGCTCGATCGAATCTCAGTGTTACATACTATATTAGAAAACTAGCAACCCGCCCTCGCTTCGCTTCGGTTATAGGTTATAGTCGTTTTACCAGCGTAGTTCCCGTTCCCGTGGGAATACCGGGATAAAATATAGCCTAGTTTACGCCCTGATATTATAGCTTTCCATTGGTGAAAGAATTTTTGAAATCGGTCCAGCCGTTTTGAAGATTACCCGGAATAAACAGACAGACAGACAGACAGACAGACAGACAGGCAAAAATTTTTTAATTGCTATTTTAGGCATAAGTGTTGTGCAAATAACCGTGTGAGCATGAAAAAAGCCTATTATTTTGACATTACAAACAGACACTCCAATTTTATTTATTGGTATAGATAAATCTCACAGCTCCTAAAATAAAAAAAAATCATCATAATCCTGTTGAGAGAAAAGAAATTTAAGAAAGAACTATGAATAGTAAAAAAATAATTAATCGATTATTTTATAATCGATTTATTTTAATGAAAAAAATATCGATTATTTATTAATCGATTTTTTCCTTTCAAGTCACATCCCTACTAAGAATACAATTCACCATCCGCTCTCTTGGCCGTGGGAGTCGTAAAAAACAACTAAGGGATATATTATGCATATAACATCTAAGCAAGAGAAAGAAAACTCGATATAAAACCCTATACGTGTAACCAGCGTGGTATAGTAAGTCTATTTCTCTTCTATTGTAGAGGAGGATCGAGCCCCGCAGTGGGATGAATATGACTTAAAATTTATGAATATATGAATAGTATTTTAGGATACTGGTAAATTAGTTATACTTCACTATAATGATCATCACTATCATTAGCCTACCCTCATTCCACACTAAGTGGAGTCGGAACAACATGTTCTTACCTTCCATAGACTCCTGCCAGTCGTCATATCTGCACTCACTGCTTTCATACACATATCTTCATTCACACAATCCATCCATCTCTTTTTAGATATCCGTTTTGGGTATCTTTAGCCTTACTTCTTCTTCTTCTTCGCAATTTGTATTAATAGCTGATTGTCTTGGCAATCAGCTATTAATACAAGCCATTTTTGCCAGTGTCGCGTTATAATTTTCTTTTCAAATTATCAATTTCTTCATGTCAGTAATGGTCCGTCAGTAAGTCAAAGTGGCGCCTCCAATAGTGTAATGGCCACTGTTAGGGGTATCTTTGAGAATTTTGGTGTAAACAAAAAGGTATGTATAGCAGTTTTATATCATATTCACTACACCTCAGCAGTTCTGCCGCTATATATTACATAAAATGACATCAAAATTATTTAATATAACACGTTAAAACACTAAGATATTGAATATAATACAAGAACACCACATGACACTTCCAGATTCCCGCCAAATATCCAATAAGCCTTACTTCATTAGCCTATTATGTCTAGGGATGCAAATATCGAAACCAAAAACATCGATGTATCGATACATCGATGTTTGTTATCAAACGATCACACAAAAAGCATCGCCCTGAAAACATCGATGATCCGATACATCGATGTTTGATAACAAACACCGATGTATAAAAAGCATCGCCCTGAACACATCGGTGTATCGAAACATTGATGTTTTTTAGAAATCTACACGAGGAGCTTTTTTTTAGCTAATTCAAGCATATTTTTACATGAAACATCAACGTTTGCGTAATGTGAGGACGTTTTTTTTGCAGGCTCTCCTAAAAGTATCATACATTTTAAATCATGCAGGCAAAACATCGATGTCAAAACATCGTATAAAATAACATCGATACATCGATGTTTTACAATAGTAAACATCGATGTCAAACATCGATGTTTTTTTATTGAAACATCCATGTTTCAAAAACATCGATGTATCGTTTGCATCCCTAATTATGTCGTCCGCCCTATCGTGGCTTATGCCGAACGTGGGCGGACCGAGCGCTGCGTGCCGACGGCTGTACGCGGGGGTCATCCGGTCGATGGCCCTGTACGGCGCACCGGTGTGGGCGGGGTCCTTGACGGTCCGACTTAGGGCCCTTCTGTGGCGACCACAGAGGGTCATGGCGGTCAGGGCCATCCGCAGATACCGCACGATGGCGACGGAGTCAGCGTGCCTATTGGCCGGGACTCCCCCGTGGGACCTGGAGGCGGAAATGCTCGCCGAGTTGTATCGGCGGGGGTGCGCGGGGAGGGCGGTGTTGTTTTTTTGAGGGAGCTCACCGCCTGGCGCGTCGACGCCCGCCGAGACGTCATTGCCCGTTGGGCAGTCCGGCTGGAGAGGCCTCGGTTCGGGGTGCGAATCGTGGACGCCTTCCGGCCGGTGCTGAGGCAGTGGTTGGAAAGGCGGCACGGGGTGCTCTCCTTCCGACTAGTGCAGGTGTTGACGGGGCATGGCAGCTTCGCCAAATACCTGCACAAGGTCGTAAGGAGGGAGAGTACACCGTCCTGCCACCACTGCGATTGCGACGAGGACACGGCGCAGCATACGCTCGAGGCCTGCGCCGGCCATCGCTAGGGCGATGGTCGACAGCGTCGGGAATTGGGACGCGGTCGCAGCCTTCTGCGGGACAGTGATCTCGCAGAAGGAGGCGGCGGATCACCTGCGCGAGGAGCGCAGCCTCGATGAGGAGAAGAGAAAGAAGCCGCGGGTGACGTGACCGGGGATTAGTCCGTCACCCGCCGAGAGGCCGACCGCGTGAGGAAAGACCGACGTCGATGCGGGGGTACCCCAAGTAGGGGGTATTCCGTCAGGCCGACCACTGACTACAAGTTAACTCTGCTCCGGTGGTCAGCCCAACGACGAAGGCGACGTGGTTTTTGGGTGGGTTGCGGGAGTTGCGTGCTTAAGCCCCTCTGTCGCCCCGGATGGAGTAGTGCGGAGGCGCGCCAACCGCAGCCCACCTACAAAAAAAAAATCACTAATTATGTCGTTTATTAACAAGAGTTCATTAAAATACAAGGTTTCTGTCAGATGATGCCATAATATGCATATCACATAAGAGAGAAGTTCAAATCGGAATAAAACCCTATACCAACTCATCTGAACAACGTATTAGGTCAATTTCTCCTCCTATTTTAAAGAAAATCGGGCTTAGTACTGAGATATATCAACTAAAATGATAAATATATCAATACTTTATTTTTTGGGGTGGGTTGCGGTCGGCGCGCTCCTCGAACCACTCCGTCCGGGGCGACAGAGGGGCGTAGGCACGCACACCCACAACCCACCCACGATGCACGTCGCCTTCGTCGTTGGGCCGACCACCGGAGCAGGGTGACTTGACGTTAGTGGTCGGCCCGACGGAATACCCCTATTTGGGGTACCTTCCCATCGACCGACATTCCCCTCTCAGGGAGGACGTCGGTCTTTCATCACGCGATCAAATATATCAATACTAGCAACCGCTTGTCGCTTCACTTCGGTTTAAGTCGCCTTACCCGCGTAGTTCCCGTTCCTGTGGGAATACCGGCGTAAAATATAACCTATGTTCCTCCTTAATATTATAGCTTTCCATTGGTGAAAGTATTTGTTTGAAATCGGCTCGGTGGTTAAAGCTTGAAAGCGGACCAACCAAACAAACAAAAAAAACCAACAAACTTATTTTCGTATTTATATTAGTAAGCATTTTTTTTTTTTTTTTTTTTTTTGGGTGGGCTATGGTAAGCGCACGCGCGTTCCTGTCCGTCCGGGGCGATGAAAGGACGGCGCGCGGGCCCATAACCCACCCGTACCACGTCACCTCGTTGTTGGGCCGACCACCGGAGCAGATGTCACTTGTCGTCAGTGGTCGGCCCGACGGAATACCCTTTCGGGTAACCTCTCGACCTGGGACGTCGGTCGCCGTCGCGCGGTTAGCCTCTCCGCGGGTGATGGACAATTCCCCGGTCCGATCACCCGCTATATTAGTAAGCATAGCTTACTTTTCAGTAGGAGTTATAAAAAAGCGCCTATTCTTTCACTTTTTACAAATAATTGTGTTGAGTTTGAACGTTATTTACTTTTTTAAATTTCTCCTTAATATATGGGAGTTATAGACTGGGTTCAAAGGCACACCCCATAGTATTATGAAATATTTATTTTAAAATGAGGTGTTACTTGCTCGTAATATTAATAAAAGCTAATGCTCACTTCATTCCATTGTTATTTATCACGCGATTTCGTGACTAGTAGCATTTTAGGGTTCTAACAATGTAGCGTAGAGTAGCATAAGATTGTTTTAATTTGAATATGAATAAATTTTTTGACTGTATTAATGGTGTAGGCGACCTTCCATGTTGAAATGAGGTGCGACAGGTTCTAATAAATGAAATGACTGGTCTTTATTGAGTTAATATGATGTAAGAGTGTAAGTGGCTGATAATATTCTTACTTAGATTGACCATTGGTTTTGATTTACATGTTACGGTAGTAAGAATTTTTTGTGTGAAGGAGTAAAAATACAATTCACCACCCAAATTACCCGTAGGTATCGTAAGACGACGATCGTCACCTGCAAAGAGGCTGACCGTAACCGCACGACGGCGACCGACGTCCTGGACGTCGAGAGGAGAGGGTATTTCGTGGGGTATTCCGTCGGGCCGACCATGGAGGACAAGGAACTCGGTAACGATAGTCGGCCCAACGACGAAGGCGCCAAGAAACGGTGGGTTATAGAGCCATGCGCCACCCCTCTTTCACCCCGGATGGAGCCGGGCAGCGGATGCGCTGACTATAGCCCGCCCTAATAAAAATGGGGGTGGTTTACCGAGTGCATTTGGTTTTGTAGATTCCCAAGAAAGTTCTGAGCCCATTCTACTACTTTATCATCTCTTATTATTCCCCCGGGAAGTGACACATTGTATCCTTAACCTATTACTACGCAGGCAATATATATGTGTAAACTGTCCTAACTAATATTATAAATGGGAAAGTAAGTTTGTTTGTTCCGCTTTCAGGCTTAAGTCATTTTAATTTTTTTTTACTGAGTTATATTATCAGCGTATAATATAGCCTATATTTTATCCCAGTATCCCCATACGAATGATGTTGACCAATTTTAAAGATACTTTCACCATTGGAAAGCTACATTATCAGCGAGTAGTAACACAAGTAGGATATTTTTTATCCCAGTATTACCACGGAAATAGGAACTATAGAGAAAACGCATGATGTTGATCGATTTAAAAAAATCTTATCACTGGAAAGTTACATTATAAGCGAGTACCAAACTAGGCCAGTATTCCTATGGGAACTACGCGAGTAAAACCGCTGGGGCAATTTTATAAAATCTTTTACCAATAGAAAGCCACATTATTAAGGACTAAGATATGTGGACTGTTTTTTGTCCCGGTATTCCTACGGGAGCAGGAGTTACGCGACAGAAACGAGGAGAATTTTAAGAACTCTTTCACCAATGGAGAGCTACATTTTCAGCAAATATCATAAGGATTTTTTGTCTCCGTACTTTTACGCGAACAAGGACTGCTCTGCTAAAATCGCGGGCAATATCATGATTTTAAAATTTTTCACAAATGGAAAGCTACATTCAGTGAGTAATATATTGAGTAATATATCTCGACTTGCCCACAGGAAAGAGACCGACGCACGTGAAACCGCAAGAAATTGATTGATTTTAATTTTTTTTTGCACCAATAGAAAGCTACCTTATCAGCGAAAAGAAAAGGCTAAATTCATCATCATCGCAGCCTACATACGTCCCACTGTTGGGCTCAGGCCTCCTCCATAATGGGAGGAAAATTTACCTTACTATACCATGCTCATCAGACAGGTTGGTATAGGGTTACATTTCGAGTTTTCCTTCTCTTGCACAGATGTTATGTGCATATTATAATATGCACATAACATCTCACTAGACGACTAAGGGATATATCCCTTAGTCGTCTTTTACGACATCCACGGGCAACGTAGGGAGTGATGAATTGTATTCTTACTCCGACACCACACAGGTTATTCATCGTTTTCAGGGGAATCTGAACTACGCTGGTGAAAGTAATATTATAAATGTGAAAGTTTGTGAAAATGTTTGAATGCTTGTTAGTCAATCACGCATACACAATTTGACCAGATTTGGATAAAAATTGACACATACGTGTATTTCCTAGATTAATTAACATACAAAATACTTTTTATGCTACTGGCATAAGTTCCCTTGGGACAATAGGTCAGTTGAGAAAGTCAAGTTTCACTTGGGCGAAGCCACGGGCAGAAGTTAGTATAAAATAAATGTCAGTACAATTTCTAACGCCAATTATACCAAATATATCAAATTATATAGTAATCATTGATGTATAAAATTGAACTGGAAATATGTCAACAGAGATTGCAAAATAAGATTTCTTTGTAAGATGTTTTTTACCTAAATTCCTTATCAATCTCAAAACTCTTTTAAGCCTTGATGAAATATCAGAGACTCGCTTCAATCGTAAGCGTAAAGAGAAAATAGAGAATAAAATTCAGATTACGAAGCTAATAACGTCTTTTACGAGGTTCGTTTCAACTTGGTGCTCAGGTGTCACGTAATACGCCAATAAAAAAAGTTGATAGTTTAATTTAGATTGTGTATTTTTAGTATTTAATCTTACTTAAAAATTCTCCGAGATTTTATTATTTTCATTCTTATTAGGATTGGCTTTATAGACTAACCAGTTTCGTCCTAATATCACTTTTCTTCAGAGCGGCTACTATCCGCAGACCAAGGGTATAACAACAATATTCTAGGATTATATCAAAACGGACGGAGAATTTAAGGAAATTCCTTACCTTACCTATGTGAAAAGCAGTCACTAGAATTTCAACTTGCCATTTATTGCAGTTTCGATTATTTGTTGATAAATATTTCACCTCTGAACGAGGCATCCTCATGCCGGTCCTCCATCATATCAGATCAGTCAGAAAAGCAGCTTCAAAAACTTCTATTTGAAATTTTCCACAGAACTTCGAATTATTTCCGAAATATTCCCCTCATAAAGCTGGGCTTCCGGCTCTCTCGCTCACCGGACGAAGTACACTAACAAATTGCTACTACTCAGACGTCGATTTTCTGCGAGTGTGGTACTACCCCGGACGGATCGGCCCGCGGCTGTAGACTGAAGATTGTCAACAGTGTACGTAATAGATTCAAAATCGAGATTTTTACGAGGCATTTTATTATTCGTCCGACTGGGTTATATTGCTTCTTATATATTTACATTATAGCTTATTTAATATCTTTAAATGAAACATTATTTTATATTTCTATATATTCTGAATCTCGACAATCGCTTAAACGATTTCCACGAATTTTACCAAGCGCGGGGTTTCCAGAGCTATATATTTTTTTTTATTACCGATGGTGGCACATGATCAGGCAGGTACCTGATGGTGAGTGATACCGCCGCACATAGACCTTTGCAATACCAGGGGCACAGCCAGGCCGTTGCCTACCGTGAAGTAAATACTCTTCTTAGACCTCGTTTAAAGAACATGTCATAGCGCTCGAGAAACACAGCAGCAGGAAAGCATAATCTCATAATGCAAAATCTCGTTTTGTCAGTAAAGATATATAATTGGACCAGATGCTAAAAGCGGCACAAGATCCCTAGTGAACCACTAGAGCAGCCATTACTCCCTCTCTCACTTTAACCCCAATGAAGGAAAGATTTTTTTTTTGTTTGTATATAGCTGTTAGCCGCAGATGGCTTTCCTTTGAAATATCTATCCATATCTGTATGCACGGACTATGGGTGAGCACCGAAGGCTCTAAACCCGAACGAAGGGAAGATAGAGACCTTTTATATGATATTGATACATACATACAATTATACGCATATATATACACCCAGATCTTTTCTTGTGAAACAGAATCTTCTTATTGTAACCTAAACGCTCGGTGTAAAAGTTAATTTCGTTAAAAAAATTGCAACGCCTATTTATGGCATACCTAAAAAAGTTTTACTTCAAAACGTAATACAGCAAAGCGTTGAATACCTTATTGTGGATTAAATGTATGCGGTTCTCGTAAAATTCACATCTAGTAATAAGGAATTAGTACTTGGTCAATTCCGAAGGCCTTATACGATTCCAGTATATTGCTACCAACATAAAAATAGTACCAAGTTAGGAATTCTTTCTATATCTCCATCAAAACCGATAATGACAATGCATAAAAGTCCGCCCTTGGCCGAATCCATTTGATCAGAACAATACGGAATGTATTAACGCGAATTGCTAAACAAATTAGTAAGCGAAGGCTCTATCTGTCACAAAATTTACTATACAAGTGGGAAATGGAAGAAGACGCAATAAAACGTCAAAACAGTTCCCTAGTCAATAAAAACCGTGACAATATAAGAACGGATCTAGATTAGGGTTACTGCTCAAGAATTCTTGGTTCCTCTACCCTTCATCATCATCATCATTTCAGCCTATTGCCATCCACTGCTGGACGTAAGCCTCCCTCATGTTGCGCCACAATGTGCGGTCCTGTGCCGCCTGCATCCAACGACGCCCAGCAACTTTCACTAGGTCGTCGGTCCACCTAGTGGGGGGGCGTCCTACACTGCGTCGTCCGATGCGTGGTTGCCACTCGAGATCCTTTCTTCCCCAGCGGTTGTCGGTTCGTCGAGCGATGTGGCCTGCCCATTGCCACTTGAGCGTGCTAATGGGCATGATGACAGTAACTAAAAATTACTAAAATAATGTGTTTATCTACTGTAACTCAAAGAATATGTCTTGAAATAAATATTTATTTTCTTTTATAAGGTGAGATTATTAATTTATTTAATAAAATAAAACTACAAAATACACAAGTCCGCCATGCTCAGCTAAACACCAATCAAATTGAGTTACGTCACTCCTATGTACGCCTGTCATTATCATCGCAAATTCTGTACGAAACTCGTACGATCGTTAAACTTATTAATTGTTTTAACTTGCATTTAAATAGTATTTCGTGGTTTTTATCGATCTCTTGCTTGCTTTTGTGTTCTTACTAAAAATGTAAGTCATGGAAGAAGGATTCACCAAGGCAAACAGCTCTAATTTGCCTAGAGTTGATTTGTTAATGCTGGGAGAGTACCTAGCATCAAACAAAGACTTCTGTTCAGCAGAATTTAGAAATATTTAAACTACGACGTAAGTAAAATATTGATTTAATA
The DNA here is from genome assembly GCA_032191425.1 of Lymantria dispar. Taxonomy (NCBI): domain Eukaryota; kingdom Metazoa; phylum Arthropoda; class Insecta; order Lepidoptera; family Erebidae; genus Lymantria; species Lymantria dispar. The sequence continues at coordinate 13,782,790 of CM063465.1, read as the reverse complement.
ATTTTCTAACACCAATAATTTAAAATCTATTTAAAAATAATACCGCTTGAGATGTTATATGTTATATTATTTAAATAATGCTTTTGTAAACTTGGTATTAAACTGCAGTTAAATAAAGTTACACACCAAATAAAATCTACGTATAAATATACACGTCCCACTGTTAGGCTTGGGCCTCCTCCATAAGAGAAGGGTAATTGACCTACTGTACCACGCTGGTCAGACGTGTTGGTATAGGGTTTTATTTCGAGTTTTCCTTCTCTCGCATAGGTGTTATATGCGTTTTATATCCCTTAGTCATCTCGTACGATCACCCACGGGTAAGATAGGGGGTGGTGAATTGTATTCTTACTCCGTCACCACACGGAAAGTAATTATATATATTAATTAATTATATATAATTATAAAGTAATTACTTGCGTCAAAATGATTTTCACAGAAATAAATAGTCTCCTATTTATTTTTTATAATAATTTATTTAAATTTATGGCTTTTGGATCTCGCCGTGCGAGATTAAGCCACTCATATGTTATTATTTTATTGTGTGGCACATAAACAGTTTGTTAACTGTTTTTATTTATGTATTGACACATTGAGGATCCGCACACCACTTATATATAGACTTTCGAATTCATGTCTAAATAAAATATATCAGTTTTTTCCTTTAACTCCCTTACGTGTACATCTCAAGTGAATAGAAGTGACATCATAAGTAGACGCCATGACACTAGGCAGCGTTTTGGCGCTAATTTAAATGCATTTAATTAAAATAGTATTTATTTCTGAAGAAACCGTACTTATTGCAAAAATAATATTTTTTTTGATAATAGTAGTTATTTAAGAATATTATAAAACAGTTTTTCAAAATTAGTCATCATGCCTATTCTTCGTGCTATGTCGGTTACACCCGTTCTTCTGCGGATTTCCGTATTCCGGATTCTATCTCGCAGAGAAATCCCGAGCATAGCCCGTTCCATAGCACGCTGAGCGACTTTGAGTCTTGATATGAGGCCTACATTTAGGGACCACGTTTCCGTGCCGTAAGTCATCACTGGTAACACACACTGGTCGTAGACGTGTGTTTTCAGATACTGAGGTATGTTGGACGAGAAGATCCTCTTAAGTTTCCTCTTAAGTTTTCCTCTACCCTTAGGGAATTGGAAACGTATAGTTTTCTTCTTCTTCTTTTGTGGTGCCAGTGTCAAGTTATAATATTTATTCTTCACGTCTTCAGTCTGCGTATTTTAGTTATAGTCATTACCATTGAGTAGATGCTGACAACCAAATCATCGTTCCTCTCTAAATTCTGCCAGAATATTAATATGCACGCATTTCACTATTTTATCATATTCACCACATTTCAGTATTTCAAAATTATTCAACACACACATTATTCAATACTTTAAAACACTAATGTATAAAATTTAAAAGTGTTACACGACATTTTTACATTCTCGTCAAAAACTTTAATATTTAAAATTTTAGTTAACCTTCAGAATTCCATTAAACTTGACAGTTCACTTGAAAATTTGACAGTTTCTTTTAAACAGATATGCCATTGAATTCTATTGCTTCGTAGCTCTTTGTAGAATCTTGTTCCGTGTGTTGTCGAGTATCGAGTAATAATACAATTTACCGCCCCTTTCTTGCACGTGGGTGTCGTAAAAGACGACTAAGAGATTATAATGTGCATACAACATCTATGCAAAGAAAGGAAAACTCGAAATGTGATTAATTATATTCTTATTCCGTCAACACATTGAAAAAATATCATGGTTGTGGTGCCAAGAAATCCATGAGAAACATTTTTAACTTTCCCACGGGTGTCGTTAAAAACTAATAATTATAAGTAATTGAACTGTGGCAAATGGAAATTTAATACTTTGTTATGGTTTATTAAAAGAAAAGTCTCTTTAGGATTGAATTTAGAATCTTTTTTGCGAGTCTATATATCAAACAGTATTTATAATATTCTGTAGTTTCGGCTTAGTGTATCAGTCAACAACATTTATATGAAGAATATTGTTAAATTTATTTTTAAACCAAAAAAATCTTAATGTATATCTACATACTATTGACAGCCCTGTTCCAATACATTTTGTGACAATCTTACGAGATTTAAAGGTACATATTATATGGGCTTTATGTAAATGTGTATGACATTGCAGTGTAGTAAAAAGGTTTTTGTTATTTACAAAACGTAAGTGAGCTATCATATAAATGGGAAATCAAAATATATGCTCTAGGTTTTTTTCATGCTCACACGGTTATTTGCACGACACCTATGCCTAAAATACAAATAAAAAAAATTTTGTCTGTCTGTCTGTTTGTTCCGGGTAATCTTCAAAACGGCTGGACCGACTTCAAAAATTTTTCACCAATGGAAAGCTATAATATCAGGGAGTAAAATAGGCTATATTTTATCCCGGTATTCCTACGGGAACGGGAACTACGCGGTTAAAACGACTAAAACCGAAGCGAAGCGAGGGCGGGTTGCTAGTCTATACCAATAAATAAAATTGGAGTGTCTGTTTGTAATGTCAAAATAATAGGCTTTTTTCATGCTCACACGGTTATTTGCACGACACTTATGCCTATAATAGCAATTAAAAAAATTTTGTCTGTCTGTCTGTTTGTTCCAGGTAATCTTCAAAACGAAGCGAGGGCGGGTTGCTAGTACCCTATAAAATTGCTATAGATTAGATCAATATACAACACATAGCACGAAGAATTAGCAAGCTGAAGTGGTAATGGTCAGGTCACATTGTACGACGAATCGACAATCGCTGGGGAGAAAAAGCCTGTGACAACCACGTAACAGACAATGCAGTAAAGGGCGCCTACTAGGTGGACCGACGATCTGGTGAAAGTTGCGTTCCGTTGTTTTGTTGCGAAGTGTGGTGACGGAGTAAGAATACAACTCACCTATCTTGCCCATGAATGTCGTAAAAGAGGACTAAGGGATATAATACGCAAATAACATCTATGCAAGAGAAGGAAAACTCGAAACAAAACCCTGTACCAATCTGTCTGGCTAGCATGGTATATATTGGTCTGCGTGCCATGCCGCCCTAGCCGCGGCCGCGGGTGACGTGACCGGGGGTTAGTCCGTCACCCGCCGAGAGGCCGACCGCGTGAGGAAAGACCGACGTCCTCCCCGAGGGGGGGACGTCGGTCTATGGGAGGGTGCGCCGGGTAGAGGGTATTCCGTCGGGCCGACCACTGATGACAAGTAACCCTGCTCCAGTGGTTGGCCCAACGACGAAGGCGACGTGGTGTTCGGGTGGGTTGCGAGTGTTGCGTGCTTAAGCCCCTCTGTCGCCCCGGACGGAGTGGTGCGGAGGCGCGCCGACCGCAGCCCACCCAAAAAAAAAAAAAAAGCATGATATATATACCTTACTATATATAGTAAGGTCAATTTCCCTCCTAATGTGAAAGAGGCTCGAGCTCAACAGTGGGATGTATACAAGCTAAAATGAAAAATGAAATGAAAACCAAAAATATTCTACAGTCGGATTGGAATTCGGCCACATGAAAAAAGATCTGGCAAGAAAACCCAAAGAGAATAATATAAAACTATTATTACCTGTATTTTATCTTACTGCTAATTTTAAGTTTTGACGGATTAAGAATACAATTCGCCACTCCCTATCTTGCCCGTGGATGTCGTAAAAGACGACTGTGGGATATAATAAGCATATTTTTTTTTTTTTTTTTTTTTTTTTGTTTTTTTTTTTTTTGGGGTGGGTCGCGGTTGGCGCGCCTCCGCACCACTCCGTCCGGGGCGACAGAGGGGCTTAAGCACGCAACTCCCGCAACCCACCCGAAAACCACCTCGCCTTCGTCATTGGGCCGACCACCGGAGCAGGTTTACTTGTCGTCAGTGGTCGGCCCGACGGAATACCCTCCACAGGGTGGGTCCGAGGACCGACCCCTGTGGGACACCGCACGTCATGGGCGTTCGCACAACGTCCCCTGCTCGGTTGGTACAGAGGACGCTGCGCCCCATCAAATAGTCTGCCACTAGCCGCCTCAGGTAAGCTGGCACTCCGTGATACCGGAGCGCCTCCCTGATGCAGCTGAATGGCAGACTATTGAATGCGTTGGCGATGTCTAGGGACACCGCCAACAGCACTCCCCCACCGGTGACGGCCTCAGTCGCCACGGCCCTCAGGCGCAACAGAGCCGCGATCGTCGAACGACCCCTCCTAAACCCAAACTGGGCGTCCGACAGATCGGGCCCCGTGCCGACGAGGTGCCGCTCGATGCGGGCAGCTACCACCCTCTCCAGTAGCTTGCCCGTGTCATCGAGCAGCACGATAGGCCTGTAGGCCGAAGGCGACCCCGGAGACCGTCCCGGCTTCGGCAGGAGCACCAGCCTTCCCTCCTTCCAGCACCCAGGGAACCGTCCGGACGCTAAACACGCGTCGAACAGCTCCCTGAGGCGGGGACCCAGGTGGTCGAGGACCAGGCCCAACACGCGGTTTGGAACACCGTCGGGCCCGGGGGCGGTGGACTTTGCGCACATGCGCGCCACCGCCACTCCCATCTCGGGTTCCGTGATGGGCGGAACACTGTCGTCGTCGGCCTCCCGGTCAGTGTCTGGCGGAGACATGACCGGGGGCGTGTGTTCCGCCCGCCGCGGGAACAGGTCCTCGACGAGCCGGGTGAGAAGGCTGGGCTGGAGAGTCTCGGTGAGGGGAAGGCCCCGCGCGCGGAGCTTATTCAGCACCGCGCGATAGGGGCGTCCCCAGGGGTCACGATCGAGACCGTCCAGCATCTCCTGCCGACTGACGTCCTTGGCGGAGCGGACGGCCAGCCTGAAGGCCGACCGCGCATTGCGGTAGCCCTCATACAGCAAGGCCTCCCGCTCCGCGTCGCGTTGCCGCCGCCGGCTGCGGGTGTAGGCCCTCCGGGCGCGAATGCACGCGGCCCGGAGATCCGCCAGCTCCCGGGACCACCAGTGGACCGCCCTCCTCGGGGGCGGACGCCGTACCCGGGGCATGGCCGCATCGCAGATCTGCGTCAACGCACTGCGGATGCGGCCAGCCTCGGCGTCCACCCCGTCCGACTGGTTGGCAGAGGACAGCCACGAGTAAACGATGGCTGTCTCCGCCAGCTGGTCCCGGTCTAAGCGACCCACAGCCCATCGCGGGAACGCAGGACGTCCATCCGCCCCGTGACCCCTGCTGGGCGTCGGGATTACCGGGGAGACCTCCATCCGGATATACCGGTGGTCCGACAAGGTCTCCACCTCCTCCACGACGCGCCAGCTCCCCACGCGTGCGGCGACCTCGGGGCTAGCGAACGAAAGGTCCACTATCGACCCGCCCTGTTGTCGCACGCACGTATGCACCGAGCCCCTGTTCAGCAAACAGAGGCCCAGTGCCGCCGCCCACTCCTCGATCGCCCGTCCTCGGTCGTTCGTCCGGGGAGACCCCCACGCCACGGACTTGGCGTTGAAGTCCCCCAAGACGAAGACCTGGCGCGATGCCATTCGCCGTAACGAGGCCTCCATGATGGTGAGGGAGGCCTCGAAATCGGTCACACTCCAGTTAGGGGAGAGATAGACTCCGAGGAGCGTAATCTCCCCCCAGTCCGCCGCGACGTATCCGACGCCCCTGTCCCTAAGGGTCAGAGGCGACGAAGGCCACGACGTGGAGGCGACGATTGCCACGGTGCCATCGGTGCTACCCAACCAGTTAGGCCGGTCGGGCACCACGTACGGCTCCGCGGCTACGGCTACTCCTATCAACCACTCCGCCATGGCTTGCAGGAACACGTCCTGCGCACCGGCGGTGTGGTTGAGGTTGGCCTGGAGGAGACGAATGGATACGGGGTCCATTAACGGTCCGTATCCATCGTCACCTCCTCCGCGCTGACGGGCGATCGGGCCGCGCTCGGAGCGGGGACTGGCCCGGTCGATGGGCCGTCCCACCCCTTCGGGGCCGATGCCGGGGGTCTGCAGTCCCCAGAGCCCATGCGGTGTTTGGCAGGCCTATTGCCTGCCGCACACGCGGGGCAGTGGGGCACCGCAGAGCACGATGCCGCCTGGTGTCCGGTCTGACCGCAACGGAAACATAGCCCGCTGCAGTCAAAGCAGTTTTTGCATGTCGGTCGGGTATGCCCGACCGCCATGCATTTGTAACACCTCGCGGGCCGGGGCTCTAGCACGGTTACCCGCGCCGAGCTCCAGCCCACGAGGAGCCTGCCTGAGTCGGCCAATTGCTTGACCGACTCCACCGGACACTGCACCCAGGCAGCACCGACGCCGCCCGGACCAGTGCGGATGGTGCCAATCCGGACGGTGTCCGAGGCACATCCGGTACGCGCCATAATGGCCTCCCGGACGTCCTCCACCGTCACGGAATCGTCCAAGCCCGTCAGGCGCATCTCTGCGCACTTGACAGGCCTGGCGACTCGGACACCATCCTCCGGCCCGAACAGCCCCCTCAACATCGTGGCCAAACTATCGGCCGTCTTCGCGCCCTCGGCCCCAGGGAACTCGAGTATTCGAGCCCCTGTCCGGGCCTTGCGGGTCCTCGCCTCGACGCCCCCGATACCGGAGACGTCCAGCTCCCGCCGGGCGCGTTTTAGGACGGCCTCATAGTTGAGGCCCCTCTCAGCCGCCTCAGGCAAGCACGGTGATGACCACCGCGGCCGTCTTCGGCGACTTGAGGCCCCTGCGCGACCTTTTCTTCCCCTTTCTGCCGGCTCCCGCCTAGGGAGCGGCGGCCACGGCGGCACTCTTGGCCGCCGCTCTCCGCTTCTGGCCGCGTGCCTTCCTGCTCCGCTCAGCCACCTGCCAGCCCTGTTCGAGCCTGGCAGCAGCGCTGAGCGCAGCAGGAGCGGTCGCGGGTGCGCGGCCCGGCCTTGGCGCGAGCCGGCACCTTGCCGGCCTTCTTGGCCCCCTTGGGCCCGGCCGCGGCCGCAGCGTAGCTCACCACGCGGCCACCCTGACAGGGCAGCGGGGTGGGAGCTGACGCTTGCGGCCGCCTCGCCTTGTCCGCGGCGAGCGGCGGTCGGAGGGGCGGCTCAGGCGGGAGCCTGGCCGCTACGGCGGCGATACGCGCATCCACCATCACCCCTACTCGGGCTAGGATCACGCGTACCGCCGACTCCGACACGCCGTGCACCTCGTCGGGCGGCGGCCCCTCCCCCCTCCGAGGTCTCCCGCGGCCACGAGCCGGCGGAGGGACCACGACGAGGGGAGGAAGCGCCGAAGCCGCGACGGGTGCAGCTGGCGCAGCAGCCGCGACGGGCGCAGCCGGCGCCACGGGCGCAGACGACGGGCCCGCCCTCCCCGGCGCAGCCCGTTTCGGTGGCGAGTCTGGCACAGGCGGCGCGGCCGGCGCCAGGCGCGCGAACTGGACCCGCAGGTCGGCCATCTCCTTGGCCAACCCGCGGTTCTCCCGTCGCACCGCCGATAGCTCCGTCTCCAGCTTGCGGTTGCGTTCCCGCAAGCCGGAGACCTCCTCACTAAGGCGGGCGTTCGCGGCCTGAAGGGCCGCCACCTCGCCACCGTGGCCAGCCGGACCCGGTGTCCCCGGCCTCGCCACCACCGCCGATCCTCGGCCTCTGCGCCCCCGGCGCATGGTCGGGACCTTGGGAGGAGGCATGATGATGGAACTCCCCTCCGAGTCAGTGTTGGAGCGGCCACCCTCTTGCAGGGGGCGCTTCCAGGGTCTCGGGGGGAGGGCCTCCTCCCTCTTCCTCGCTTTTGGGGCTGGAGCCGGCGCCCCCGCAGCCCCCTCCGTCCCCCTCCTCGGCGACGACGACGACGACGGCGACGACGGCAACGACGACGGCCTAACTGCACCCTCAACCGACGGCGCGCCTAGCATCTGCCTACTGCGGTCCTCGTCCCTACTCCGGCAGACTAGCACCCAAGGGGTGCTGCTCTCCTCTCCTCCTCTCGCGGACGGCTCTGCGGCACTTCCGCCCACGTCCGTCAGCACCATCTCCGACGCATCCGTCTCCTGACGCTCTGATGGCCCTGCGGCACTGCCGCCCTCATCCTGCGACGGCTCTGCGGCAATGCCGCCCTCATCGCTCGACAGCTCGGAGCTTTCGCCTGCTAACCTTACGCACGGCTCTGCGGCAATGCCGCCCTCGTGCTCGGACCCGCTGCTGCTGCCGCTCTCCTCACGCGGCGGCCCTGCAGTGGTCTCCATCCTCTCCTCCGAGGGCTGGGCAGCAACGCCACCCCCGTCCCGCAACGGCCCTGCAGCAGCAATGCTGCCGCCCTCGTCGCGTGCGGCAATGGCTTCAGCCTTCATCCGCGCCCGCCACGCCTTCGATGCATTGGCGCTAATGCGGGCTCGTGCAGCGGCGGAACGCCTCGGCTTCGTCCTCCGGGTCTTCTTCCGCACCTGCACCTCCTCCTCGTTTCCCCTCCCCCCCTGAGCCACTTGATGTTGAGCCGGGCTCTCGGCTTCTGAGGCAGTAGTTGTCCCCCACCCATACGATTGGGGACTGACTGTGCCGGGACTTGGGCGCGACTCCAAATGGACGTCGCGCGCAAGCACCGGCACAGCAAGGGATTCCCCGGCCTGGCCGGGACCCTCTGGTGAAGTTACACGTGTATTGACTTCTGCCATATCTTGTTGGACGTTTTTAAGTCTTGCCTTGACTACCACTCTAACGACTGGACGCTCGCGCGCTTCTTAACCCACCAGTCATACATCTCCTCGCCGAGTGGCCAAACTTAAGATTGGGGTGATTTTTTATAGGGGTTTTCTTCCCCGCGGTCCGAAGACCCCCGGTCCTGACCCCCCTGCTCAGGATTACGGTTTGGGCCTTCCGGGTCTGGCCGCTCGCGAGCGACCGACCCGTCACGCCCCGGGCCGTGACGCAACCGTCCCTGGCGACGGAGTGCCATGAGGCACATCCGCCCCATTGGCCCCGGGTCAGATCCGCCGTGCGCTCTGCCACCAGAGCCGCACGCGGAGACCCCCCCCTGCCGGAATCTTGGCCGTCCAAATGGACGCCTGACGTCCAAATGGACGTTACCAGGGAGCACCACGAGGAGGTGCTCCGGCCGCGCCCCCCATATAATAAGCATATAACATCTATGCTAGAGAGGGAAAACTCAAAACAAAACCCTATTCCAACACGTCTGACTAGCGTGGAATAGGAGGTCAATTCCCCTCCCAGGACTCCTCCTGGGCCTGGCGTGAAGCCAAAAGTGAAACATATATAGGTTGAGATGATGATGAGATGATGAGATATATCTTTGAAAATAAATACGGCATTATTTGTTAGAATTTCAAGTTTATAGTTCAAATTCCTAAAGCTAGTATTTGGTGGCGTACTAACAAACTGGCCATCTTTCATTCGATATCTGATAGGTACATATGCATTGTTTGCTATGCCGTTCGCTATTTTAACTGGTTGCAGAAACATACCGAAATATGGTCAGTGCTAAATTTGATTGGATCGATTCGGACGGAGGTTTTTAGAAACAAAATATGTAATCTGTTGTATGGAATTTTATTTAAATGTTTTAGTTTAAAAACTAATTGCTTTTATGCTCAAGTTTTGTTTAAAATCCTTTTATGTACTATTTGTTTTTCAAGTATTTTAAGCTGGGCTATTGAACTAAACAGCCCTCTAAACTAAAAGTATCATCGTCTCAGCTCATATAAGATCCACTACTAGCCTTGAACCTCCTCCATACTAGAGATATTGACTTACTAAATCGGACTGGTGAAACTGTTTGCTATCGGGTTTTCGTTTTTCCATTCCGTTATATAATAAATTGTTAAATTATATTTAATTAGTAATCCGCTCTCGCCTCACTTGGATTCCAGTACATTATTTTGCCTCCGCATTTTATATCTCTACAAGCCTTGGGTTCAATTCCAGGGCTGGGCAAAATTTTACAGGAGTTTCTTGAGAGGAAAAACAGCCAAAGTTATTCTTATATAGACAGGTACCTGATAGTGAAATATTATTAAAATCGGTCCAGCCGTTTAGAAGATTACCCGGAAAAAATAGACAAATGGGCAGACAGAAAAAATTATAGTGGCTAAATAACCATGTGAGTATGAAAAATACGAATTAATTTAACATTACAAACAGACATTTTAATTTTATTTAGTTTGTATATAGATCTAATACATATACGCTGTTATTCTAATATACGCTTAAGATATGAGGTAATTAGAATTGTTAATCAAACAATATTGAGGTATTTCGTTATGAAGATGAAACCTCTGTCGGGTTAGGAATTTTAGACCTACACACATACGGCTATTGGGAAGTAATAATAATAACTGATTACAAATTCTATTAGGACAGAACCATATTTATTTATTTATGCACGTAACAATAGCTAAACAGTTTCCACTTATGTATTGTGACACAATGTGAAGACAAATAAAAACAAATCATAACTGTGGCAAAACTATAGAAACTAAATTATAGATTATAGAGGAAGGAATTAAGAACAAAAACAGTAGACAAATCATCATCATCATCTTGCTCTTATCCCAATTATTTGGGGTCGACGCAATATGTCATCTGTTTTGACATATTGCAAAAAGTTTCGGCAATGACTTTTATGACCGGCTGCCTGCCTGACGTCAACCCTCCTTGGGAATGTAATCGTTGACCCAAATGGTACCAGATGGAGTTGGTCCGGGTCAATCTAGGGCTCTTAGTCGTCTTTTACGACACCCACGAGCAAAGCAAGGGTTGGTAGTATTCGAAGCCGCTACCACACAGCAAAAACAGTAGACAAATATTATTAATATTAAAGAGTACGTTATAGTCACAAATTAAGCATCAGTTCTTATCATCTTTATTAATGAAACATATTGAGGAGGTTCCTTATGGAATTTATCAATTTCACTATAGCTAGCATTATAAGTTCTACAAGCTCTTACTAAGAATCGGTTACATGAATAATTAGTTTTACAGGAGCGGTCGGCGCGCTCCACGCACCACTCCGTCCGGGGCGACAGAGGGGCGTAAGAACGCAACACCCGCAACCCACCCACCATGCACGTCGCCTTCGTTGTTGGGCCGACCACCGGAGCAGGGTTACTTGACATCAGTGGTTGGCCCGACGGAATACCCCCTACTTGGGGTACCCTCCCATCGACCGATGTCCCCCCCTCGGGGAGGACGTCGGTCTTTCCTAACGCGGTCGGCCTCTCGGCGGGTGATGGACTGTTCCCCGGTCACATCACCCGCGGCCTCGGCTAGGGCGGCATGAGGCGCAGGTATTCGCGCCTACGCCGCCCCAGTCGCCGGCGGTGGATCGCCCCATCAAGGCTGCGCTCCTCGCGCAGGCGATCCGCCGCCTCATTATAAAATGTGTGCAGGTCATTTTGAAATAGTTTACAGTCGTCAGAGGATCTTATAACAGAAAAAAATTTAGTATCGTCAGCATATAATAATGCTTTTGAATTATGAAAACATCGTAATATTCCATTAATAAAAATATTAAAGAGTAGGGGGCCAAGGTGCGATCCCTGAGGCTATTAAAGTAAAGAAAGGATGGATGTTAAAGTAAAGAAAAAAATAAAACAGTGCACTTTAAATAGACGGCTTTTTTTCAGCGCCGCGGCAGCGCCAGGTCGGCACCGACAATTGCGACGAGTTCACGACGATCCCCCTTCCATGCAGCACACTCCTCGAGCGTGTGCTGCGCCGTGTCCTCGTCGCAACTGCAGTGGTGGCAGGACGGTGTGCTCTCCCTCCTGACGTGTTAGTATAGGGTTTTGTTTCGAGATATCAACCATGTAATGGCGAGCAGGCCAACGTGTGGTCGGCATTGGTCGAGCGCAGACGAGCGCCTTTGATTTGTGCACAAAAACCAACACCGAGGCGAAGTGAGGCAAGTGATCACGAGCGACGGCGAGTGAAGACAAATCAGCTGGCCACACGTTGGCGCTTGTATTCACTCGACCAACTAGGCGAGCGACGTCGAGCGTTGGCCAAGGCAAATCGGGTGTACACACGTTGGCGTTGGCCATCGCTTGCCTACGCTCGGTCAACATGTGGACTGGGCATAACAATGGGGCTCGAAACGTCGTAAAGTCATATAACAAATACAAACGCGTTAAAACCCGTAAAAACATAATGATTTCTGATGTTTACGCGAGTATTATACATTTTAAATAAAACTACTTTACGGATTTTTTTCTGCAGTAACGATGACTTGTTGGACGTGAGACACCTTAGTCCACCCGTGATCATGAACGCTGTAAAGTGTTCGAAACGTCGGGTAATCAAAAATCAAATACAAACGCGATAAAATCCGTAAAGTAGTTTTATTTAAAACCCGTAAAAACAGTTTTGTTTCCAACGTAAAATTGTATTAAGAGGCGTAATAGAACAATTAAACATTAATGTATAACCTCTAACAATTTAGTTGAAATACTACACTATCATCTTTACTTATTACATCAAGTATTCATCAAAATATTTTGTCTGATGAGACGGTGCCCTAATGTCCAATATAGCTGTAATCAATAAACAAGAAACAAAGGGAGATTGGCGCGGAACCTCTTTTTGTTCACCGAGCCCGGATATTAAGAGCGAAGACTGATATTCCATTATTAATATTTTGATTTGTTTTAAGTGTATTTCACATTCAATCAATAAATCGATACTAAACGTTAAAAATAGGCTTCCTTAAAGAAATTATTGCACAGTCTCTACGATCGCCGCGCTTAGTAGGTGCGTTGGCGATCACAGATTGTGTTACAAGGTTTTTGGAAAAAGTGTTTCTGTTCCATTTTCTTTCTCTTCTCTTCCATTTTCTTAGTGATTGAAGCGGTTTTATGATACTAGCAAACAAACAAACATACTTTCGCATTTATAATATTAGTAAGGATTTAACCAATTACGTTGATTACTGTTACAATATTAAATATCTCGAGTATCTCATTAATTTTCTCTGTAAATCACACAAAGTAAAACATGATATAGCCCTCAGAGAACACTTTCTGAATTATCTCAACGAAAATACTTAGAGTAAAAGAGAAAATTTCTTTCGGTAAATAAATCTTTCGCTTCTAGCTCCAGTATATTGTAAGCTGATTTTCTCAAGTCTTGGAGGGGTAGAAAAAAGTATGTGTGACGTAATATTGTCTTGTCTGTAAATATGTAAGCTGTTGTGATGTGATTGATGATAGATGTTTTTTTTTATAAGGTTTTTTGTACGTTATTTTAACGTGGGAAAAAATATTCCCCATAACAATTTGCATACAGTGTGTTTCTATACGTGATCAATCTTTCAAAGACATTTTCGTAATGCCTTTTTGTGATGTAACATGACACAGATTGCGGACTTTGTGATAAACAAAGAATTGAATACACAGATGGGATGTTAGTTCAAATAACGGTACTTATGTCAAGTGTCAAAGGTTCGATTAGGCACATGAAAATTTTTGTACAATTGAATGCTTTGGATCTGAGCGTAATTTGCGTTCAAATCTATTTTGGTGATGTTTTGTGGGGTGTATCCATGTGGTGACCGAGTAAGAATACAATTCACCACTCCCTTTCTTACCCATGGATGTCGTAAAAGACGAATAAGGGATATAATATACATGTTGTATGCAAGAGACGGCAAACTTGTAATACCCTTGTAAAACCCTTATTTTTTTTTGGTGTTGGGTTGCGGTCGGCGCGCTACTCGCACCACTCTGTCCGGGGCGACAGAGGGGCGTAAGCACGCATACCCACAACCCACCCACGATGCACGTCGCCTTCGTCGTTGGGCCGTTGGTAATAAAACCCTATACCAATCCGTCTGGCCAGCGTGGTATAGTAGGTCAATATCCCTCCTTTTACGAAAGGGTCTTGAGCCCAGCAGTGGGACGTATATGAGCCGAAATGATGATAATGAAGTATTGCGTATTCGTATGGTGACGGAGTAAGTCATCAATTATTTGAGGTCGACGCAATATGTACTCACAATATGCCTGATGCTAACCATTCTTGGGAATGTAATTGTTGACTAAACGGCATCATATGGTCCCAAGCACCCGGCACTATAGATAATACTATGGGCATAACCATGGGCATAACTATATCGCTGCCTAATATTGTTATGTTCTTTTTTTCGGGTGCGTATGATCAGCACATGGCAGGGCAGACTACGGCCCTATAACCCACCGTATTTGTTCTTCTTCGGCACGGGGCCGACCACTGGTATCGAGTTCCTTGTCGTCCGTGGCTAGCCCGGCGGAAATATTATTATGTTTAAAGGGACATGATTAGAGTGGTAAATGTTGTTCTCCAGTTCAAAATATCTTTCTAATATTTTTTCAAACATAAACCTAGTACAACCCCTCTATACTATTCATTAGCCTTGATTATTAATAGCAGTAATTTTCTTTAACGGCGAACATAAAAAATTGCCAATCATCCAACTTTACCGACTTCAAACTTGATAATCTCCATTCTAATTCACTGGAACTTTTATCGTGGGTAATGAATTTACAAATCCTTTAGGATTACGTTCGGAGTTTTGAAGTACTTACTATATTCAACTCCATCAGGATACAGTACTTAAAGATTTGTGTTGTTAATGTTTTTATAATGCATTTATGCTTTTATAAATACATTTCTCCAAGTTTGTTTTGCAATTCTCAAGGTATTTAGTATTAAGATGATTATTGAGTATTTAAAATGATTTAAATATAAATATGGTGACGGAGTAAGAATACAAAAGTATCTTTGAAAGATAAGATCTTTGAAGGTTAAGGAGTACTCTATATATAATTCTATGTGAATTCGACTGGCCCACATGCTTCAGTAGGCTAATAGTGACATGGATATCGGCTGCCGATATACATCATCATCATCACAGCTCATATACGACCCACTGTTGGGCTTGAGCTTCATCCACAACAGGAGAGAAATTGACCTACTATACCACGCTAGTCAGACGGGTTAGTACAGGGTGTTTACTTCGAGTGTTCCTTCTCATGAATAAATGTTGTATACATATTATAATGATCAATTTCCCTCCTATGGCGGAGGAGGCTCTAGCGCAACAGTGGGATCTATATAGGGTTGCCAACCGTACTATAATATATTGTATTGTACTATATTTCAAGTCCGCGTACTGTTGAAGTAATATATATGTATAATATATATATATATATATATAATATATATGTATAATAATATATATATATATATATATATATATATATATATATAATAATAATAATAAACCCTCTGGGGCAATCGTTATCTCACCATGAGACTAACGCAAACCTCGGAGGAACATTATATGGCTCTCTAAGTTCTTTTGATATAAAAGAAAAAATGTATCACAAGATTTATAGAAAAGCCAATAAACCGCAGGGCAGCATGTGGCGTGCTGAATGTGAGTGGCGACACTGCGGTCCTGAGTGCCCCAGAGAGTCGGTCAGGGCCTCGTATTCAGCTCGCCTTACTGGCTGGCTGGAGTGGAGACCGAAGAGTGTCTGCAGGATTCTCAACTCTGGCTTGCCTTAAATGGCTGGTCAGAGAGGGGTCGCCAGAGCTATATGCTCGGGGGTGGAAGTGTCATTTTCAAGGGCATAACTACGGGGAAACCACTGCGATGGTGAAACCGGCGCCGCATCGCTCGACACCCCAAGCCACTTGCACCAATGTTGCCCCCCTGTTGCCCGTATGACCTGCGTGTCTGTGGCGACCGTTTGGGGGGGCCCATTCAGTGAGTTGGCGAGTCACCGTCTGCCAAAGTTCAAGACGATAAAGGTATTGAAGGCAGACGACAGTTTTTCAATCAATAGTTATTAGTTTAGCCAGTCCATCAAACCTCCAACCCCATAAACAGTTATTAGATACCATCATCACACAATAGTTTTACACCTACCGTTGGCAGTCCACGTGAGTTATGTGCAGACGTGGAGTGTCATCGGTAGACGTCCCATCCCATTTTTACATAAAATTTCTCTAAAGGCCTCTGCGTGTTGGATCCATATCCCCATGTAAGCCTTTCAAAGGACCGGGTATCTTCCCTTGGAAGATAGCCGTGAAATTGAGAGATACAATAATAATAATAATAATAATATATATATATATAATATATATATGTACGCAAAATACTATATTTTCAACACCAAAATCTAGGGTCTGGCGCATATTCCCAGTTGTTATATTTTATAAGAGATTTTTTAGGTTGGTACTCTTCTTTCTTAAGGTATAAATGTAGATATCCACTATAGCAACTCGTGACAAAGCAGATAATAACTTAAAAAATTTAAATAAAATGCTTATATATTTTCCACGTGCAAATACCCAGCTAAAAATTGTAATACTTTTTTCAAGCTCAGAAATGGCAGCATATTTTAAAAAATACTGAAAATAACCCAATTTATTTAAATGAATGTCATTCCCGCTCTCTATGCCCACCATTTCGGCATTTACGGAAAGGATATTTTCGATTATGAATTCGGAATGGCGAGAAGAAAGAAACAGAAGTAGTATCTCATTAATAAAAAATGTGCTTTTGATTTACATTAATCTAAAAATTGAATGTACTAAAGCATATGAAACTTTTCTTTCAGACTCAACTCATTGTTTTTTTTTTTTTTTTTTTTTTTTGGGTGGGTCGCGGTCGCCGCGCTTCCGCACCACTCCGTCCGGGGCGACAGAGGGGCTTAAGCACGCAACTCCCGCAACCCACCCTAAAACCACCTCACCTTCGTCATTGGGCCGACCACCGGAGCAGGTTTACTTGTCGTCAGTGGTCGGCCCGACGGAATACCCCCTACGCGGGGTACCCTCCCATCGACCGACGTCCCCCCCTCGGGGAGGACGTCGGTCTTTCCTCACGCGGTCGGCCTCTCGGCGGGTGACGGACTAATCCCCGGTCACGTCACCCGCGGCCTCGGCTAGGGCGGCATGAGGCGCAAATACTCGCGCCTGCGCCGCCCCAGTCGCCGGCGGCGGATCTCCTCATCGAGGCTGCGCTCCACGCGCAGACGATCCGCCGCCTCCTTCTGCGAGATCACTGTCTCGCAGAAGGCTGCGACCGCGTCCCAGTTCCCGACGCTGTCGACCATCGCCCTAGCGATGGCCGGCAGCGTCAGGTCGGCACCGAACTCAACTCATTATTAAAAAATGCAAGAGCAAAAAAATATAGTGTTTATAAAAATGAATAAGTAACAAACATATCATTATCTGTTTTTCTATTTTTCCATAAAATACTATATTTTTTAGAAGTGTACTATTTTTTTTATAGCTTATTTTGAAAAATACTATATTTCGTCGAAGAAATGTTGGCAACCCTAGATCTATATGAGCTGAAATGATGATGAGGAACAGCTATAGTGTGAATTGTTTAAGTCTATATCAACATGTACATGGCTAGGCTGATTTTAATGATGGTCTATCGATATTCAGTCTAAAATAACTATAATATTAAGTATTAGTGAATGCCTACGGCTACATCTTCGTACTTTGTGTTCCCGTAGGAATACTGGGTTAAAATATAGATAGTAATAATACTACTCGCTGATAATGTAGCTTTCCATTGGTTTAAGAATTTTAAAATCAGTTTAATATATTAGATTTGTTGGTATATTATTATATTTCGAGCCGACCACTGACGACAAGTCACCCTGCTCCGGTGGTCGGCCCAACGACGAAGGCGACGTGTCACGAGTGGGTTACGGGTGTGCGTGCTTACGCCCCTCTGTCTCCCCAAACGGAGTCGGGCGAGAAGTGCGCCGACCGTAATCAGCAGTCACAAGTTTAGCGGTTTACACGTAGTAGCGTAACAAATGAATAAACTCACTTCCGCATTTATAATGTTAGTTAGAAGTAGTAGTATAATGATTTTTGATGTTTACGCGAGTATTATTGTAAATAAAACTACTTTACGGATTTTATTACGTTTGTATTTGATTTTTGTTTGCCCGACGTTTCGAACACTTTGTAGCGTTCAGTCAACAGTCCGCCCGTGAACATAAACGCTGCAGTGTTCGAATTGCTGGGCAATCAAACATTAAATACAAACGCGATAAAATCCGTAAAGTAGTTTTACAAGTAGTAGTATTATGAATCTATACCAATAAATAAAATTGGAGTGTCTGTTTGTAATATCAAAATAATAGACTTTTTTCATGCTCACACGGTTATTTGCACGACACCTATGCCTAAATTTTTTTTTTTTTTTTTTTTTTTTTGTGTGTGTACAGCTGTTGGCCGCAGATGGCCTTGACAGCTTGACGCGGACTATGGGTGAGCGCTGGGGGCTCTCAACCCGGAGAAAAGTATGCTAAGCGACATCGCCCAAGGGCTCCCCCTGTGGGGAACGGATCTCGGCTTGGGGCGTCGCTGGAGGCAAAGTGGGCGTACCCCCGTTTTTAGTAGTGACTTTTGCGCGGCGCGGTTTCGCACCTCGACGGCGAGGGCGGAACCGCGGATATTTATTTGTTAAGGCCTCGCGGGCCGTGTAGGCTCTTTGTTGAGCGAGTGTGATATTGTCGTCCTCTTCGTCGAGGACGTGACGAGGACGTCGGATGGAGGAGATTTTGGAGGGTCTATAGGAAGTCGCCCCAACCACTAGTTGGTTGGGGTGTGTCATGGCAGAGTCAAAGTAGCTCTGAGAGCACCGTTTCATAAACTGCTTGATGGTCGGCAGTTCGAGGTCGATGTGGAGATCGACGTTTCGTATGAACCACGGTGCTCCCGTAGCTCGGCGCATGAAACGATTTTGTAGTGTCTGTAGCCTGTGGATCCTGTGTGGCTTAACATGCGCGAACACCACGCTGGCATAGGTCATGATAGGCCGTATGCAGGTGGTGTATAGTCGGATTTTGCTACTCAGGGGCATACGCGACCTAGAGTTGAGTAGACAGTGGAGACGGCCCATCACAAAGGCTGCCCGTGCGCGGACTTGGTTTATGTGAGGGGCGAAGCTGAGTCGATCGTCAAGGGTCACACCCAAGTATTTGGCCTGCCTGGTCCAAGTAACCGGCTTGTTGAAAATTTTAAGGGGGGGAATGCTATCGATAGAGTAGGAACGGGCAGTTCGTCTAGTGAACATGACCGCCTGACTTTTCTCGGGGTTGATTTCTAATCTCCATTTCCTAAACCAATTGACTAGGGCGGTAACCGCTGTTTGGAGAGTCTTGGCTACTGTTGTCGGGGATCTACCAGCACAAAAGAGTGCGGTGTCATCAGCGTAAAGCGCTTTATGTACCCGGTTGAATTTGGGCATATCGCTAGTGTATAGCGTGAAGAGAAATGGGGAGAGGACCGACCCCTGAGGGACGCCGGCCTTGATAGGGTGGGAGGTCGACAACGTCCCTTCCACCCTGTAGCGAAAGCTGCGATGACTTAAGTAGTCATGTATAATGAGAATTAAGTAGTGAGGGATCTTGAGGAGATAGAGTTTGTAGATTAGGCCTTCATGCCAAACCTTGTCGAATGCTTTCGCTACGTCTAGGAATAATACACCCGTATATCTGTTCATGATGAACTGACTACTTGTGTATTCTACCAAGCGGTGAACTTGTTGTACGCAGCTGTGTTTGGCTCGGAAACCAAACTGTGCGTCGGGAACGAGGTTGTTAGCCTCGGCGAATGTGCGTAGTCTACTGAGAACTATTCGTTCGTAGATCTTACCTAGACCTTTTAGTAGACTAATCGGGCGGTAACTACTGGGTTCGGTACGGCGCTTGCCGGGTTTGTGGATTCCTATTACCACGGCCTCTTTCCATTGCGCGGGAAAGATGTTATTATTTAGTGCTGCATTGAAGATGCAGCACAACAGGACTATTAAGTGGGCGGGGAATAATTTAATGACTTTGTTTGAGATTCCGTCCGAACCTGGGGCTTTTCTGGTTTTAAGACCCCTGACTAACGATTCGACCTCATCGGTGGTTACTACTGGGATAGGCTGATCGGGGTTGTCGTTTCGTAACGAACGCGAGAGAGTGGTACGACGTTCCACTTCGTCGGCGATGAAGCGGTGATTCGCGGCGTCGGGGTGTAGTGTACTTGGCGTACACTGAAGCTCCAAGCAGTCGGCCAGGCATTCTGACTTTTCGTCGTCCATAAACGCCGGTGGCTGGTTGGGTCTGGTGAGAGGAGGGAGAGTGGACACGATGTCTTTTTTGAGTGAGCGGGAAAGCTGCCAAAAGGCTGTGCGAGAGGGCTCTAGCTCCTCGAGCATGGCGTCCCATTTGCTCTGTCTCAATTCATTAATAGCTTGTTTAACCTCCCTCTGGAGTGACCGTAGGCGGGTACGGTTGTCCTCCGTGGGGTAGCGGTCATAAGCGCGTGTCGCGGCGTTTTTACGTCTTAACAAGTCACGGACGTCGTCTGGCAGGCGCCATTTACGATCGCTCGTATCTGGTACCGGCCGCGAGCAGTCGTCCATTATCGACTGCACGTGACTTGTAAGCGACTCGATCGCCTGAGAGGTATGTTCCTTAGACGTAATGTCATTGGGAATTTGATCAAGGTGGACCGACGAGGTTGACTTGAGATTTTTCTCTAGCCGTGCCCAGTCAGTCGCTATCTTGGTCCTTTCGTTGTTATGGCCTGAGGGGCCGGGGGTGCGGGAGGCTAATTCCAGAGTCACCGGGCGGTGATCTGAGTCTAACTCGTGTTGAACTTCTATTGAACATAAACGAAGGTTTATGTTTTTGAGAAGAAAGATATCGAGTATGTCCGGCCTGTGCGAAACGTTAAAGGGGAAGTGTGTCGGCTCTATGGGCGCTATGACATCAAATCCCAGTCTGTCAGCGAATAGCTCTAAAGTCTTGCCCCTCGTATTGGAACTTTGACAGCTCCAAGAGGTGTTCTTGGCGTTAAGGTCACCGCCAATGATGACGGCGCCTCCCAATTCTAGCAAGGCTTTTAGATCTTTTTCAACCAACTGTTTCGAATGTTCTCTGTTGGGAGAGAGATATGCGGATACAAGGGTGATAGGCTGATGGCCTGAGAGGGCTAGCCTGCAAATTGAAGCTTCAATGTACATCAGAGGGGGCGGATCCACAGGTGTGCAATGCAGCGACCTTTTGTAGTAAATGAGCGTTCCACCCATTGGTGAGGTTGTCCTATCATTGCGAACTATATTATAGTTCGCGATTCTAGGGTCCCTGTTGAATGGTTTTAAGAACGTTTCTTGTACTAACAAGACGTCGAGCTGGTGTTCCCGAAGGAATGTGCCTACTTCATCCCTCTGTTGGGTAAGGCTATTTGCGTTGAATGTCCCTACTTTGAGGTGTCTGGGTTTAACTCTGCCGGGAGTGTACCTATCCATTTTAGTTGAATTTGAGTGAGCCTAGACGCTCTAACGTGGGGGCGAATTTGATCGCTATATTAAGGAGGGCGAGGTTGTTTCCCTCGTTCTTTCTAAGATCGGCTGCAATTTCGCGGATTTCCGCGAAATTGATTTGAGCCGCGAAGTTGGCCACCAGGGCTAGATCTGGATCTAGTCCTTGGGGGGCTTTTGGGGGCGCGCTTTTAGCGACGACGATGGGAATGGGGGCGCCCTGAGGGGGCTTGGGATTACCGCCGGTGGGCTGGTTTGGCCCGATTATTGGTGGTTTGGGCTGAGATGGTGCGGGTGGGGCAGCGGGCTGCCTGTTGGGCAAGGTTGGGAAAGCCTCCTTGCTGGTTAGCAGGGGGCGAGCCCACGCATTGTGGGTTGGTAAGGGGGCTGGGACGAAGGTCTTGTTATAGTACAAGGCCTTGCCGTTTGTGTTGGGTTGGCGGACTAGCCTCCTCGGCGCTCTTGGGCAGCCGCGGTAGTTGGCCGGGTGTCCGTATTCTCCACAGAGAACACACGCAGGTGGCTCTTTGCAGAGGGAGATGTCCTTTGGCCTTTCACACTGGGCGGTGTGATGGTCACCTAGGCACTTGACGCACCTAGGACGGGCGAAACAGTTCTTGGACGAGTGTCCATACATTTGGCACTTGTGACACTGCCAGATTACCATTTTTGTGTGGGGGCTCTACCGAGACCCCAGAGAGGCCACAGATGGTCTTAATTTTGTAGATTCCTTTACCCTCTGCGTTATTCTTAAGGCAGACGAGTATCATGTTAAGAGGGTAACGACCCTTTCCCCGGATCATCCGGTGTACTTCTACAACCGGCAGATCCTGGGTTTTGAGAGAATCTAAGATCTCTTTAGTGTCGATTTCTCTCGGGACATTGCGTATAACTGCACGCAGAAGTTTGGCTTCGGAGAGGGTGTATGTATGGTAGGGAATCTGTTGATTCCCTAGCATGCTTGACACGGTGCGGTGGTCGGCTGACGAGTGAAGGTCCACTCGTATGCCTTGGGGCGTGGATTTAGCCGATTTGTAATTTATGCGATTGGTGTTTAGCCAAGCGGAGATGGTTAGCCACTTATCCTTGTCCCTGATATATAGGGGCGGCGGAGCCAGTGGTTTTTTGACCGTCTGCGGAGCGACGGTGTTGCTGTCCGTGGAAGATGGGACAGAGGTAGGGGTGGCCTGCGAGACGACTGGGGGGACCGAGGCGGCCATGGCAGTCGTTGCAGACGGGGCTGCAGCGGGTGTTTTTGCCGAGTCAGTCGGCTTAATTTTTGGGGCCTTAGAGGGAGCCTCTTTGTTGACCTTTACCTTTTTGCTCCGCTTGCGGGAGCGAACTACAGTAAATGAGCCCTCATTGGGCGAATCTTCCGACTCGGAGGAGGAGGACGATGAGGCTGAGGAGGACGGGGGTGATTCCGTTTCCATCGCCGTGCTGATGGTCGGTAATTCCGGCTCAAGCGGCAGGGCGGTAGTAGGAGCGCGTTGAGGCTGGGGTGGTAAGATTGTTATTGCTCCAAAATGTTGGGCAATATAAGCTTGAATCTCTGGGATTGCCAGAAGGGCGTCAATTGTAATAGTTTTTTCCGCCATCGTGGGCTGGTGGAAAAAACGTTCGCGGGAAAAGTGTTAAACCTAGCGCCCTGGGTGAGGTGAACCCTGGGTTGTGTGTGGTGCGTGTCCCTCCCAACCGGGTGCAGGTCGGGAGGATGTGTGCTTAACTAGTGTGCCCTAAGCTTGTAATCCTTCGCCAATCTTAATGTGCGATAGGTTCCTAGCTGCTCGGGCCGTTAGGCCTTCGCAGAAAAATGATGAAAAGCCGTAGATTAGGTCCGACTAGGAGATCCCCCAAGGCCGGATGCTCTAACCCCTTCCGATTGTTTGCTCTGCCCTGAAGGGGCTCGGCAGGCAAATCGGGGCCTTGCCTCACCCGGCTTCGTTAACACCGTGAGGTTTCCGCCGGGGACCAAACAATATGGTTTTCTGCCCTGAGGGGGCCAAAATGGGTTGACTTTTTATCTACCAACGGTAGAAATTTGCACTCGACGTCTTGAGAAAGTCGACTCGTGCAGTTGGGATCCGGCAACACCTGCGTCCAAACAGCGAAACTGCCACAGACAACCGTGTACACGGCCACCCGGAGCGGGCCACTGAACGGCCACAGACGTTGAACAAGATGGCGGCTTGACGCGACGCGTGGTTCGCTGCGGGAGCGAGCGAGACGGAGCGAGAACGCACGACCGCAGGGGGCGGGTGCGGGGTGAGCGCGGCGAAATGGAGAGCAGCGAGGCGCACGTCCGTGCGCTACGGGTCTCCGACGCGGAATACGTTTTTTTGTATGCCTAAAATAGCGATTAAAAAATTTTTGTCTGTCTGTCTGTCTGTTTGTTTCGGGTAATCTTCAAAACAGCTGGACCGATTTCAAAAATTCTTTCACCAATGGAAAGCTATAATATCAGGGCGTAAACTAGGCTATATTTTATCCCGGTATTCCCACGGGAACGGGAACTACGCGGGTAAAACGACTAAAACCGAAGCGAAGCGAGGGCGGGTTGCTAGTTTCTAAATATTTTCACACACCATTTCACGGGCGATTTCTGTATAAGTTCGCCATTACAAGGTGAAATATCGGGATGTAAACAACTATATATTTCCATAGAACTACTATTATCGATATATCAAAAGGAACAATCTAATTGCCACGAAAGTAGGTCAAATGAGCCTCCGTGCCACAATAGGGGGGTTTTCCTGTTATGGATATCGGTGTCAGTTTGAGTTCATAAGTGGCATTGTGTAGGTTTTTGGTAAGGGAGTTCTTCTTTTCACACATTTTGCTCATATATGGGCAAGTGAAAAGATAAATACAATAAAATGTATAAAGCACTTTATATTCGTATTAATTAAAGGTTCGTAAAAGTCTTATTACGTACTAGCAACCCGCCCTCGCTTCGCTTCGGTTTTAGTCGTTTTATCCGCGTAGTTCCCGTGGGAATACCGGGATAAAATATAGCCTAGTTTACGCCCTAATATTATAGCTTTCCATTGGTGAAAGAATTTTTGAAATCGGTCCAGCTGTTTTGAAGATTACCCGGAACAAACAGACAGACAGACAGACAAAAATTTTTTAATCGCTATTTTAGGCATAAATGTCGTGCAAATAACCGTGTGAGCATGAAAAAGCCTATTATTCTGACATTACAAACAGACACTCCAATTTTATTTATTGGTATAGATTAAAATCTAGTTCTAAGAACATATTTTGATTTTATAAAAAACTATTTTACGGATTTTATCGCGATTGTATTTGATTTTTAATTTGACGACGTTTCGAACATTTTTCAGCGTTCATAAAGGGCTAAAGTGTCTCACGCTTAATACGTCATCGTTATTACTTGTATTTGATTTTGATTTCGAATACTTTTCAACGTTCATCGTCACACGAGAACTAAGGTGTCTCACGTGCAATAAGTCATCATTATTACAGAAATTTATATCTACCCGCTACAAAATTAGTTATTAAATTTTTACCCACATTTCAATACAAATTTATTGCCAGTACAAAAAGAACATGATTCTTTACGAAAGAAAAAATCGGTTGTCTGCAAAGTCGGTTTACTGACGATAGTTGAACGTGACAACGTCAACGTCGTCGAATATTCGACAATATATCACTGAACATATATTTAATATCGAAAGAATCATTACCTTTATCGCCGCAATTATCGTTGCTATAAACAATTGACACCACATTCACTTTTCACTGCACTTCATACTTGACGAAAACATGTAAATGTATTATTGTATAGCAGCTGTCCACGCGGACGCATCGCTCACTCAAGTAGGAGAGAGACAGATGTCGAACGCTGACGAACGCGGAGGCCGATTGTGCCTCTTTGTCGCTCGTTCCGCGCTCTCGCTTGCACTTCAAGCCTTAAATGGAACGCTTCAGAGCGAGGTAACGCCGCTTGAGTCATGTTTTTTTCGTGCGTGCAGCCGACTCCATCGAATTATAAGACGTTGTCACGTCAAAATATGTCTTCAGGAATTATTATACATTAAATATTATTATGTGTAAAACTTGCGTAAACATTGTTGTAAATAATGCTCTTTTGCTGTTGTGGACTTTTAAGTATACATAAAATTTAGAAAAACTAAGTACTAGTAATCCAAGAAATAATGCCACATGATACCGAAGGTCTGTCCACACAGACCTTCGGTATCATGTGGTATTCATCACCACGATGAAGTAAGAATATCATTCACAACTCCCTATCTTGCTCGTGGGTACCGTAAAATACGGGTATAACATCTAAACCAAAGAGGGAAAACACGAACTAAAATCATATACCAAATAGTCTGACTAGCATGGTATAGTTGGTTAATTTGTCTCCCATAATCTATAGGCTTCCTCTAGGAAGCCTGACCCCACAGTGGGACGTATATGGGCTGAATCAAAAGATTTGTTTAAGTGATAGATTTATGCTGATTTTTTTGACTCATTGCAATTTAATCAAGTTCTATAGAACTTCTTTAGTTCGTCCGTAATAGTATATTGTACCTGATTAATGAAATATTATGTGTTCATCAATAAATAGAATGACATAAAATGACAATAGAATAGGAATTTCAATTTAACCGTCGCCGTCAAGAGTGACAATAGCTCAGTTGGGAAGTTGTCGAGTCGCATTCAAACAGCATGAGAGAAAATCTCGGTGTTATTATTAATCATTTTTGATATTTTTTTCATCATTTCATCACTTTTAGTTTTTTATTAATATACTAGCTGACCCGGCGAATTTCGTACCGCCATAATTTTTTTCGTAAATATATTATCTCTAATGGAAGAACCATTACAGCTTTGTCGGGCAAGATTCGATCGTCTTGGTCGCGGCATTTTAATGATGATTCAAAGAGAATACAAATTACTCATTATTGATTTCTGACAAAATTCTTATTATCAAAATTTTCAACCATACTTAACTATAGACAAAATTACGTTTAGCTGTCATGTGCGTTTTGTTATTATATATCGATATGGTCCTCAACTGTACGTTTCCAGCGATCATTTCTCCCACGTACGTGCAGGCTCTGGAATGAACTACCTGCTGCTGTGTTTCCCGAGCGCTATGACATGTCCTTCTTTAAACGAGGTTTAAGAAGAGCATTTACTTCACGGTAGGCAACGGCCTGGCTGTGCCCCTGGTATTGCAAAGGTTCATGTGCGGCAGTATCACTTACCATCAGGTGTGCTGCCTGCTCGTTTGTCACCATCTATAAAAAAAAAACAAAAATATCAAATGCGTTTTTTTTATACTAAGTTTCATAGTGACTTGTATTCTCTTTGACATTTTATGTCACGTCACAAGGGAACGCGATCCAACAGGATAACAGAGTTAATGGCGAAATCTTGTAAACACCATAAAAAAAAAGACGGGATAAAAAGTATCCTATGTCCGTCTCCTGGTTCTAAGCTACCTCCCCACCAATTTTCAGCCAAATCCGCACAGCCGTTCTTGAGTTATAAATAGTGTAACTAACATGACTTTCTTTTATATATATATATATATATATATATATATATATATATATATATATACACTCATTTGCAAAAAAAACGGGCACCTAAGCAATGAACCATTTCAAATGTTAATATTTCTTTGTTTGATAATTATAGGTAGTTTTATCCACACAATTTGCTAAATTAATAAGAAAATAATCGTTTTCATCAGTATTTCATAAAATTTAGATACAATTTATGGGAAATAATGCTAAACCTCGCTAGTAGTGTATATTCGCTAGTAGTGCATATGCTCATGAAGTAAAAATAAAAAAGTTTTTTTGTTTGTTTTTCTTTAATAAAGTAAAAGCAGATAAATGTTTAGTATCGAGTGTGACCCCCTCTAGCTAAAATCACAGCTTGAATTCGTCTGGGCATGCTAGCGAGTATATCCCGGATACTTGCTTGCGGAATACGTTCCCACTCCGCAGTAATCGCATTCTTCAGCTCTCTGATGGTCTGCGGAGCCGGGTGTACTGATCTCACACGCCGTTTCAGAACGTCCCAGACATGCTCTATGGGATTGAGGTCGGGACTTCGAGCTGGCCAATCCAAACGACGAATGCCGACCTCTTGCACATACGCATTAACATCGCGGGATCGGTGGGCGCGAGCATTGTCGTCCATAAAAATCGAGTCTTCACCTAGAGCGGCCAATGCGGGTTGTGCATGAGAAATTAGAACTTCCGTTATGTATCGATGCCCAGTCAGTGAGCCGTTTTCAATGAAGACTAACTCTGTACGATCCATTGAATTTATTCCTGCCCAAAACATAACAGAGCCCCCACCATAAGGTGTGATTTCTTCGAAACATGCCTCTGCAAAGCGTTCTCCTTGTCTTCTTAGCACTCGCCGACGTCGATCTTCACCGAACAGAGATATCCTGACTTCATCAGAGAACAAAACCCTATTCCAATCGTCTTGAGTCCATGATTCACAATTTCTAGCGAACCTAAGCCTGTGAACTCTGTGCTCACGGAGTAATTTGGGGCCGCGGGCCGGACGGTGACTGCGTATATTGGCAGCGAGAAGCCTCCTCCTGACCGTCCATAGACTAATATGCACATTTCTTACTTCTTGGAGGTTGTTCTTAAGATCCACATACGAAGATTTGCGATTTCTCAATGCGCGACTCACAAGAAAACGATCATCCCGTGGTTGGGTACATGGTTTTCTTCCAGAACCAGGCCTTCTCTCGACGGAACCAGTCTCCTGATATCGCTGCCAGGTCCTTTGGACTGTCGAGCGACTAACATTTAGCCTCCTAGCCACGAAACATTGGCTGCAACCCTCTTCAAGCAGCGCGATAATTTTGGTAGCTTTTACCACTTTATCTACCATTTTTGATACAGCCAAACAGCATTAAATAAAGCTTTGACAGTCAAGGATATGAAATTAATCGATAAAAATTGAATAAAAGTTATGAAAGTCGATGTTAACTTCTGGAACTTCGCGCCAAAAATGTAGGATAAAAAGGGGTTTTCTGTAAAAATGAACATCAAATGAAAAATTGAATTTAGAACGTACTTTTTTAAATACCACAGCATTTTTAAAACCGGCCAGTAACGTGTACAAACGATTGAAACCTTTTTGGTATTGTATCTTTTTAAATATGAATGAAAATCAAAACCGCCCGTTTTTTTTGCAAATGAGTTTATATATATATATATATATATATATATATATATATATATATATATATATATAGATATCTAAATATGTTTCTCCAAATACCATTTACTTACAAAATAAAAAATTATACCGAGCAAAACTCGGTCAACGAGATATTTTGATATTATGCAAACAAGGAAAGGAAAACATCTGAAGAATCGTTAAATTGGAATTACATTTCAAAACAGCGTATGTATACGAGAAATGATTACAATTAGATTTTTTTTAAATGTATTAGAAAGCCTTTATACCCGCGAAAAATTGAATTGAATGGAGGTCATACTGAGCTATTTACATTTTAATCCTTTGGTGGTGTTACTGAGATTCACATCAGGTCTAAGTAAACAATGTATTTGTTCGATCAAGGATTTCCATTCAAATATAAAGGCAGTGGTGATGAAGTAAGAATATAATTCACCACTCCCTATCTTGCCCGTGGAAGTCGTAAAAGATGAGGAATATAATACGCTAATAACACCTATGCAAGAGAAGGAAAACTCGAAATAATTCCCTATATCAACCTGTGTGACCAAGATGGTTATAGTAAGATCAATTTCCCTCCTATTGTGGAGGAGGCCCAACAGTGGGACGTAAATGAGCTGAAATGATGATGATGATAAAGTCAGTTTACACAAAATTTAATTTTAACTAGCAACCCGCCCTCACTTTGCTTCGGTTTTTGTCGCCTTATTCCCGTAGTTCCCATTCCCGTGGGAATACCGGGATAAAATATAGCTTCGTTTACTCTCTGATATTATAGCTTTCCATTGGTGAAAGAATTTTTTAAATCGGTCCAGCCGTTTTGAGGATTACCCGGAACAAACAGACAGACAAAGAAAAATATAAAGTGATTTTTAGGCGTATGTTTAGTGCAAATAACCATGTGAGCGTGAAAAGGGCCTATTATTTTGACATTACAAACAGACACTCCAATTTTATTTATTGGTATAGATAACGTAATAAGCATTATAATTATCATTATATTGGCTACATTTTGAGGCAATTAAGGTTCATTTAATTAATCTTCGTGTGGTGGCGGAGCAAGAATACAATTCACCACATTCTTTCTTGTTCGTGAGTATCGTAAATATCGATTAAGGTATATAATTACCTAACCTATGTTAATCCGTTAAAATAGCGCGGTTATAGGACAATTTCCACTGGGTGTGAGGAGGCTCGAGCCAAGCAGTAAGACATATATAAGCTCCCGCCGAGACGTCATTGCCCGTTGGGCAGTCCGGCTGGAGAGGCCTCGGTTCGGGGTGCGAACCGTGGAGGCCTTCCGGCCGGTGCTGATGCAGTGGTTGGAAAGGCGGCACGGGGTGCTCTCCTTCCGACTAGTGCAGGTGTTGACGGGGCATGGGAGCTTCGCCAAATACCTGCACAGGGTCGTAAGGAGGGAGAGTACACCGTCCTGCCACCACTGCGATTGCGACGAGGACACAGCGCGCCACACGCTCGAGGCCTGCGCGGCTTGGGCAGTGCAGCGCCGTGAACTCGTCGCAATCATCGGTGCCGACCTGACGCTGCCGGCCATCGCTAGGGCGATGGTCGACAGCGTCGGGAACTGGGACGCGGTCGCAGCCTTCTGCGAGACAGTGATCTCGCAGACAGTGATCTCTCTCGCCGACTGGGGCGGCGCAGGCGCAACTACCTGCGCCTCATGCCGCCCTAGCCGAGGACGCGGGTGACGTGACCGGGGATTAGTCCGTCACCCGCCGAGAGGCCGACCGCGTGAGGAAAGACCGACGTCCTCCCCGAGGGGGGGACGTCGGTCGATGGGAGGGTACCCCACGTAGGGGGTATTCCGTCGGGCCGACCACTGACGACAAGTAAACCTGCTCCGGTGGTCGGCCCAATGACGAAGGCGAGGTGGTTTTCGGGTGGGTTGCGGGAGTTGCGTGCTTAAGCCCCTCTGTCACCCCGGACGGAGTGGTGCGGAGGCGCGCCGACCGCGACCCACCCACAAAAAAAAAACAAAAAGACATATAAGCTGCGACGATGATAGTAAAAAACGCTTTAGCGACTTAAAAGACGAAAGTCTAAAGACTTTGTAGGCTAATTCCCCAGTTGCCTCTACACAAAACGGGACTTGCCTAAAAATGTAACGTATCTATTCTTAGAACCGCTTATGTTGACGGGATTTTTTTTTAATTTTTTTTTTTATTTATGGGTGGGCTATGGTAAGCGCACGCGCGGTCCATTCTGTCCGGGGCGATGAAAGGACGGCGCGTGGGCCCATAACCCACCCGTACGCACGTCAGCTCGTTGTTGGGCCGACAACGAGCCGACGACACCGGAGAAGGGTGACTTGTCGTCAGTGGTCGGCCCGACGGAATACCCTTTCGGTTACCCTCACCTCTCGACGTCCTGGGACGTCGGTCGCCCTCCCGCGGTTAGCCTCTCTGCGGATGGCGGACAATTCCCCGGTCCGATCACCCGTGGCCTCGCCGCGCCTCGCGCCTGCGCCGCCCGCGTCGTTAGCGGCGGAACGTGTCGCCAGTCGTCTTTTATGACATCCATGGGGGTGGTATCATCATCATCGCAGCGTACATACATCCCACTGTTGGGTTTGGGCCTCCTCCACAATAGGAGAGATTTTAACCTACTGTACCATGCTGTTTAGTCATGTTAGTATAGGGTTTTATTTCAAGCTTTCCTTCTCTTGCATAAATGTTATATGCATATTAAATCCCTTAGTCGTCTTTTACGATATCCATGGGCAGGATAGAGAGTGATAAAATGTATTCTTACTCCGTCACCACATAGAAAACTCTCCCATTAGAGTTGTGAAAATCCCCTGAAGAATTATTATGAATATGGGAAGTAGTGTTGAAAAATTATAGCGGCAATTGTGATCGTTAAACTGCGTTCGACAGTGGCCGTCGGTAAGATAATGGATTGGCTATAGATGTAGACATAGGTAAAAATAGGTGAACACAATTTATTTTTTTGCAACATCGTCTGCAGGTATTGAGAAAATAGTAAAGAAATAAATCAAAAATACGGCATCTCCACACTTATTCGCAGCCACGCTGTTGGATTTCTTATTCAATTTCCTCTATTGAACATACATATATATACATTCTTTTGTTATCCAAAGGATATCGACCTATATAATGCACAGACAATATTAAATCTTGTTATATTAAGATTAGAGAATAGAATTGCAATTTTCTTTTTTGTATTAAGGTGTTTATTGTGATTCGCTTCATAATTGCTAGTCTTGTATATATGACTCTAGTATATTATCTTTTCTATTTCATTATAGGTTGTATTATGCGGTAAATTAATCAACGCTTTGTATTTTGTTATTATTTTCTCTCTGCTCTAATGGCTTATTTATGAAATGTCTGGTAGATAAAGAGAAATCTTAATATAATGTTAATTTAAATGAGTCTAGATAGAATATATATAGATATTAGTTTAAAATAATAATATTTATAAATTCAAATAAGACTACAGATGATTCGGGTTTAAATTTTAACTTTTTAAATTTATGTATTTCTTTATATATATATATATATATATTTCTTGAGTTCAGAGACATACACACGTACGTGTGTATATCACTGAACTCTTAAATGGCTGGACCGGTGTTGATGAAATTTTTTGTGCGTGTTCAAAGGAATTCGAGAATGGTTTAGATTCACAATTGGACCCGGTAGGTGGCGCTGCTGTGTTATCTGCATAGAACAACGTCTGTTGGATCAGCTAGTTTAAGATATAATAAAACTTTGAAGGGATTATTACGGGTGATGCTTTTTCAACACTTCTACATTTGGTGCAGTGCAAAATAGGTACTCGTACTCTATGATCAACACTTTATTAGTACACTTGCTCTGATTTTATCACAACTTAATACGAACGGACCACAAGGACAACGTCCGTGGTCGATGTCTAGCGAACGACTGAATACCGTAGCTTTTTTTTTTTTTTGTGTGACTTAGTTGTTAGCCTCAGATGGCTGTGACAACTTTACCCGGACTGGTGGGTGAGCGCTGAGGGCTCTCAACCCGTATGTCTGGTTTCCCTTCAAAACGCATAAATCTTTCGCCTTTTATACCGTAGCTAACGGGCGACCGCTTTTATAAGCTTTTTGAATATCGATATTTGTAACGTTCGTTCATTGTTGATCGATATTATTGTCTATGACATCATGTCGGTAACAGGATAAAATCTATACATTTAAGATATTTGAGAAAACAGTAGAATCAATAACACCTGATATTTGTTTGGAATTTTCATCTGACAATTTAATAAATTCGTTAGCGATTCACGCAAAATTGCTGGGCAGATTCTCTGGCAATTCTGTGGATTTTATAATTTACAGTTTGTAGTAATATGTAGGAATATTATATTCATTATAATTTACATTAGAAAAATGACTGCAAAACGAGGTTGTGAGTACAGCTAGTGTCTTATTAACTTATTGCTTGTGTCAAGTGTAAAGGATCGTGAGATAATTATATAATGCCCGTTTTTAACGATAATTCCTAAATTTAAGATAATATCTAAATATAAAGAACATATATGAACAATGTTATCTATCAATTTGTGTCATTTATATTGCCTAAGTCGATACCTACCTCTAATTTAGGGGACTTTGGTAAAAGGTCGCATATGAGTCTTATGAAAAAATTTATAATCCTAAAGAGTTAATTTAGTTAACAAATTAATTGTTATGTGGTAGAATCACGCTATCGACAGTCGTCTGTCAGCCGCGGGCTAGTCCATCCGGGATACCATTCATACCACACTCGCAGAAAATCGACATCTGTGTAGTAGCCATTTGCTACTGGACTTCGTTCGGTAAGCGAGAGAGTCATGAGCGTAATTTTGTGAGGGTGTTTGCTTGTAGTGGGTACGAACCTCATTCTACCCATTTACAGTCCCATCACTTACTTCACGGCAGGCAGTGGCCTAGCAAAAGTCCATGAGCAGCATTATCACTTACCATCAAGTTTGCTGTTTGCTCGTTTGCCATTAACAACAATAAAAATGGCTGGCGTCTAATCGTGACATTTTCAAGGCTAAAGTTAAACGACTTTACTTAGATTTTCTGGCGGAGTCAACGCATCTGTGACGGCTCACATCCATTTTTATGTATGTATGTATACTTATGTATATATATATATATTATGTATGTATGTATGTATGTATATATATATATACTTATATATATACATATATATATATGTATGTATTTATATAGTATATATGTATTCATATATATATATATATATATATATTTGTATCATTTGGTAATTATATATAAATTCTGATCTTCAACTATCTGTATTTCACCTGCCTTGAATTATTTCTGCTCCACCCTAGGTCGACTGGTAGAGAATGCCTAAAGCATTAAGTCCGCGTGTACCTTTATTTGTGCAAAAGTTTTAAAATAAATAAATAAAAAGCTATCTGTGTCAGATCAGAACTAGGCATACGAGTAATTTGGCATAATTGTTGAGTTGAGAGAAACTTGAGTGACTCAAGTTTTTGTTCCATTGGAAATCGAACAGCATCTTTAACATCTTAGATTAATATAAATAACTATTCCATGATGAGCAGTCAAATAATGAAAAAGAATAGATAAAAAAAATCTTGTTTTTTTTATTGCAAACGGTGGCAAACGAGTAAACAGTACACCCGATGGTAAGTGTTGCTTCCGCTCATGGACCTTTACAAGGCCGTTGCCTACCGTGGAGAAAGTGAAGGAAGTGTGAATGCGTGCAATGAAGTTCGGTGATATTAAAGGCAACACTGAAATCTCCACTACATGCAGACACTTTCAGAAAGTTGGGCTTCCGGTTCTCTCGCTTACAGAATGAAGCGCAGTAACAAGTTGCTTCTGGACGTGGATTTTCTGCGAGAGTGTGGTACTATGGCCGCGGGTGACGTGACCAGGCGTCGGTCGCGACGTCTCCCCGAGGGGGGTACGTCGGTCGACGAGAGGGTACCCCAAGTAGGTTGTATTCTGTCGGGCCGACCACTGATGACAAGTAACCCTGCTCTGGTGGTCGGCCAAACGACAAAGGCGACGTGGTGTTCGGGTGGGTTGCGGGTGTGCGTGCTTACGCCCCTCTGTCGCCCCGGACGGGGTGGAGTGAGGAGCGCGCCGACCGCAGCCCACCCAAAAAAAAAAGGAGTGTGGTACTATCTCGGACGGACCGGCCCGCGACTGTAGACAGACAACCGTCAACAGTATGGTCCTACCACTATTAAATAATAACAAAAAACGCCCGCATTCATGAAATCTGTACTTTAAATTTTCTTTAATCGTGTATACAATACCCGCAAGAAAGGGAGGGACTATTTTATTCGTACCCCGAATAGGGATAAGTTTTAGAAAAAAGTAACCTAGAATAAAATGGGCGCTTTTAAACAAAGAGAAAGAGGGAAACGTTTCCTTTTAAACGATTTCGATGAAGCTAAAATATACCTATCTAAACTTAAGCCCTGATAGAAGTAATAAGACGGTAAGCAGTAAAAATGGTAGTGTGTCACATAAAGCGTATATAAAGCCTCTCTTTATAAACAAAGTTGTGACAGGGGTGCGACTCACAGCTTAGATAAAGTTACAGAACATAGTTTGGTTTAAAAAATAAGCGTGAGCAATTTTTTTCCAAGTGAAAACTTCTATACCAGTTTTAATGGGAAGTAAATTCCTATAAGCCATCATCGACATGGTCATGTAACGCGTTAATGTTAATACCATATCTGTAACTGTGGCAATGTTACTATAACTGTGGACGTGGCCAAGCGTTATTGTGTCGGGGATAGAATGTCATCAGATGATCTTTCTGGCACCCGGTAAAAGCGCGGAAGGGGCCGCTGTGGTTTTAGTGGGTATTTCGGCCACATTTGTTGCCGGCGAGTCCCACACACACTCCCCCGTCTGTAACTGGCGGGGGAATAGTGCATAAATGCATTTCCACAACGTGACAAAAAAGAGATTAAAATCGGATAAATGTAAAAAAATTAATTTATAAATTTACCTTTGTCGGCATTCCTCATGGCTGCTTTGTGTTCTTTTTTACAGCAGGGCTTTTGAAATTCTTCAATGTAGGAACTGGGGGTTAATCCACCACTCGTAGAGAGGCCGACCGCGTTCGAGCGCTGCCGCAGTGACAGTGAGGTTAACACTGTGTCGAGCAGAGTGACAATAGACTGTCTCCAACTTTCAATTATACGAGATGAGTGAGATTCACGGTTTTAATGCTCTCGTAATTTAATGTAAATAAATTAATGATAAATACAATCTATGCTATTTAAAAATCATTAATAATTGTAAATAAAACTACTTTTACGGATTTTATCGCGTTTGTATTTGATATACGAATGCCCGACGATTCGAACACTTTACAGCATTCATGGATGCTGTAGTTTTATTTACAATGTTTATGTAGTGCTCGCGTAAACATCAGATATCATCATTAATAATTAAAATGTTTTTTAAGAAAAATATTATACTTCTATACTGTGTCTTTACGACACACCCTTTTTTATTACACTACACATTACGTATACATATACCCGTGGGTATATGTATAGTATGCTATATACGTTCAACTGATATATCTTATAACTCGGACTACACTCTCATAAGGTTCAAACGTTGCCCAGTCTTAGATCGGATAGCGTCGGAAATTGAAAGGCAAGTACCATTCAAACTTGACCCAATCACCTCTATCTGTTTGATAAAGCATTGTACTGTCTAGTCATTTTAATAGGGAATGTGGAGTTTATTTTAGATTTTACTGGAATACCTTTTACATAAGTATGATTGCATAGGTTTTAACGGTATTATTTTGGCATCAGATCATGGTGGGTGACATAACTTCCGATTCGTGCGGGGTGATAGAAAGGGCGGCGAGCGAGCCCATTGGTCGACTAGCGCCAAGTTGGCGGAACATCGCTACCCGTCTTTGCCATGCTTGTCCAGGCGGGTTTCCCTTTTGGGTAACGTCATGAGTTACGTCCGTCCGGCATCGCCCGTACGTGACTGACTTCTCCCCAGGTGGCTGACTATTTCGCAGTCCAGTCACCAGCTGCCACGGTTAGGTAAGCATCAGACGCCCATTTGCCTCTATAGTTGACACAGAAGAACCCTAAGTCGGACGGTCAGATAACTCGCACACACGGGTGCGCCGTACAACGCGATTGAGCGTAAAGCCGTCGATATGTATGGCATGAGCGAACGCTGCGCCAACCAGCTGAGGAGCAAGTCGATGGCAATGTGCCTAAAACCAGCAATACCCCCACCAGACCCAAATAGCTCATATGGAGCTGAATGGATCGAAACTAATACGATACTTGCCATGGAAGATAGAGAATGATGAATTGTATTATTACTATCACTATACTTAAGACAAGGAAAACTCGAAATGAAACCCTATAACAACGTGTCTGGCCAGCATGGTATAGTAGGTCAAATTCCCTCCCATTGTGGAGGAGTCCAACAGTGGGACCTATGTGGGCTGCGATGACGATGATGTCACACTGGATATTGAGTCGAATAGTTAATGATAAATCATAAAGACATTTTTTAAGTAGGGATGTAATGGAGTTCTGAAACCGTAACCGAAATTATTGGATATCCGAAAAGAAAATATAACCAAAACCGTAATCGAAACCGATATAAAAGTTTTGAAAGTTTTCGAATAGAGTCGGTGTTTATATAAGACAGGTTATGACAGGTTTTCTATCTATTAGCCGACCTAAAGCCTAAACATAAGCCTAAAGAGAAATTGTGTTGATCACCGTAATTAACTAAATCGTAAACAAAACTACAGATTTTATCGCGATAGGGAGACATCTTAGTTCGCCTGTGACTATGAATGCTGCAAAGTGTTGACTATAAACGCTGCAAGTGTGTATAAACGCGACAAAATCCATAGTTTTATTTAGAATGTGTAATGCTTACGTACACATCAGAAATCATTAACAAAATCGTTTTATAATTTTCTAAAAAACCAATATCCGTAACTGAAACTATCTGAAACTGTCGGATAATCCGAAGTAATAACCGTAATCGACATAATATTATCCTAATTTCAAGTTAACAATTAAAAATCCGTCCTTGTGGTGATGGAGTAAGAATACATTTCACCACCCCCTCTCATACCCGAGGGTGACGTACAAGACGACTAAGGGATATATTACGCATATGAAATCTATGCAAGAGATGGAGAACTCGAAACAAAACCCTATACCAACCTGTCTGACCAGCATGATACAGTAAGGTCAATTTCCCTCCTATTATGGAGGAGGCTCGAGCCCAGCATTAGGACGTGTATGGGCTGAAATGATGACGGTGAATAAAAAATCATCCCGTGAAAAAACAATTTAAAAATACGTTAACTGTAAAGAGTTATTCCTTACACTTAAGATAATAATAAAACTTTATTTTAATTAAATGAACAAATTTCGGTTACATTCGACTTCTATTAAAAGTTTATTTACTAAGGAACAGAGGCATTAACTGCGAGAAGATTTCGTCTCTTGAGATATAAGATGGATTAGACTAGTTTAAAATGCAACCACTAAAAAGTTTCTTGTTGTCTTCCCTTGTGTGGTTGTATAATAAATTGGACTGCCTCGTTATGGCCCAGTGATATAATACATATGTAATCTAAGAAACTAATCTATTTTGAGGGTTTAGGTTCGATTCTCATGCTCAGGTAATTGATACTGCCACTGATGAACCTTCGCCAGGCCGCTGACTACCGTTAAGAAATGAGTGTAAGTGTTGCACGCACGAGGCTCGTTCATACTAACGGCATCTAAAACAACCACACGCAAACACTCTCAGAAAGATAGGCTTTTGGTTCTCTCGGCAAATGAAGTGCAGCAACAAATCGCTACTACTTAGACATAGGTTTTCAGCAAGAATGTGGTACTAACCCAGACGAAACGACCCTTGTTTGTAGATAGACGAGTGTCGACAATGTAGTCCTACCACTCATGAAATTAATTTTTACGAATGACTAGCTGACCCGGCGATCTTCGTAATGCCATAATTTTTTTCATAAATATATTTTCTAGATTTCTGAAAATATAGCCTCTAATGGAAGAACCATTACAGTTTTGTCGGGAAAGATTAGCTAGTTTTGTCGCGGCATTGTTAATGATGATTCAAAGAGAATACAAATTACTTATTATTAATTTCTGACAAAATTATAATTATAAAATTTTCCAACCATACTTAACTATAGACAAAATTTCGTTTAGCTCTCATTTGCTTTTGTTATTACATATCAAATGCGTTTTTTTTATACTACGTTTCATAGTGAATTGTATTCTGCTTGACATTTTATGTCACCTCACACGGAAACGTGATCGAACGGGAGAAAAGAGTTATTGGCGAAATCTTGTAAACACCATTAAAAAAAGAAACGGGATAAAAAGTATCCTATGTCCGTTTCCTGGTTCTCAGCTACCTTGCCACCAATTTTCAGCCAAATCTGTACAGTCGTACTTGAGTTATAAATAGTGTAACTAACACGACTTTCTTTTATATATATAGATATGTGTATTCCGTGTGGTAATTGAGTAAGAATACAACTCACTATACCCTCTTCTGACCATTGGTGTCGTAAAAAACGACAAAGGAATATTTTGTGCATACAACAACTGCGAGAGAAGAAAACTCGAAATAAAACCTTATACTAACCCACCTGACCAGTTTGGTATAGGAGATCAATTTCCTACCAATATGGAGGAGGCTCAAGCCCAGTAGTGATACGTATATGAGCTGTGATGATGATATTTCAAGACTTACGATTTCGCATTCGAGAAGACTAAAGGAGTAATTACTTAAGCTTTTTATAGCTACGTATATTTTCCGTATTATGTAACCACATTGTTCAAATTCAAATTTAGATCATTTATAATGCATAAACCCCACGGGCGTACTGACATATTTTAAATTTTTACATTTTACCTTAATCTAATAAAAACTACTGGAAGAGCGGAGCGGGACCGCACTGAGATGATCCGGCAAGAAAATGAGTGAGTTTGTCTATATTCTTTCATTGTTTCCTTTTTTATTAAGTTAATTACAACAACTTAGTAGGTGTTAGAGACAGTATTGTATCGTGGTTCTATGGGTCTGGTATGGTCTATCACCCTTCAAAACACGATATACTATAATTATCAAACGAAACTCTACGTCAATACGCCTAACCAGCGTAGTATAGTAGGTCAACTTTCCCTTCCATAGTGGAGGTGGCCTGAGCCAGACAGTGGGACGTATATGGTCTGAGAAGAGAAGAATTATCATTAGAACAGTAGTAAGATTTAATAATTTTACTCATATTTTATCTCGAAATCAAAGCTATGATGACACAGTGAGCAATTACATATTTATATCCCTTTAGACTAACGAGATAATTTTCTTATATTCATTTATAAATATTATTTCTGACAACGTCTTTCGTTGGACCACAGCCAAGGAAGTTTATCTCGTTTGCCGACTATCTGTATAATTAAGACCTCATTCTTCATCGGATAATTTAGGTTTCTTGGCTTCTGTATATAAAATAAATAATTTATAGTATTCAATTTAAAAAATAAAAATTAAATTAAATTCTCCGTGTGGTGACGGAGTAAGAATAAAATTCACCACTCCCTATCTTGCCCGTGGATGTCGTAAAAGCCGACTAAGGGATAAAAAATGCATATAACATCTATGCAATAGAAGAGAAAACTCGAAATAAAACTCTATACCAACCTGAACCTGTCTGACCAGCATGGTATAGTAAGGTCAATTTCCCTCCTATTGTGGAGGAGGCTCGAGCCCAACAGTAGGACGTATATGAGCTGAAATGATGATGATAAAGTTTTACGTTAAGCAGGCGGCTGGTATTAAACCTCTTGCCAATAACTTAATAGGGACTTACTGAGAGGAGCAGGGTAATGATAGTTTTCTAACCTGTGGGAGAGAGTTAACACTGCGCGAGCGAAGGGTTAAGAAATCAGTAGATATTTGGATTGCAACTAGGCAAATTGTACAACCAAAAGCAATTACCAACATGCCTATCAATATTCTATTTTCCCGAGTATTACACATTGTAAATAAAACTATTTTTACGGATTTTATAGCGTCCGTTTTTGATTTTGCAACGTTTCGAGCGCTTTTCAGCGTTCGTGGTTACGGGAGGACTAAGATTTTTCACGTCCAACAAGTCATCGTTATTACAGAGATTTAAATTTACCCGCTACAGAATTAGTTATTAAATTTTGATCCGAATTTTAATACATTGTTGGTACATAAAAAAGAGCGTCATAGTCACGGGCAGTGATAAGTGTACAAAACTTCGAACAATCAAATATCAAATAGAAACGCGATGAAATCCGTAAATAAAAATTTGTAAAATATTATTTATATTTAAAATAGCTTTATTTATTATGTCTATCAATCGTAAGAATTATGATGTATAAGAATTATGACTTCCCTTGAATAAGCCTATAATTCAATAGTAGTTTTTTATACGCCAGTTAGAAAGCATTATAAGGAATCGAATTCTCTCTCCGCTTTGCTGCATCTATGACACCGAAGTAGCTCGTCCAGAAGTGGCAATTTGGGTACGTTACACCTTTGCTTATACCTTTGGGGGATAACTTTTAAAGTAATATCACTACAAAAATAAATGTTGCTACATATTTAGGCACTTCCAAGTAGCGTGCAATTCGATCAAACTATAAAAAAACTGTAACTCCAAGGGGTACCATAAAATGTTATCTCATTTCAAGTTTGAACAGTAAAATGATTCGATCTATCGACTTTAGAGATGTGGAATTTGTTATGTCAATACGCGTTTACATGAATTTGGGATATTTCTTTTTGTATTCTATTATCTTCTTCGTAAATGACTGCATAGTTTTTTTTATAATTATTTCACATGTGATCGTTTTATAATCAAATTCTAGATCCTATATTTCCATGTATATATTTTTTTACTGCTTTTAGTGGCAAGTGAGCATACAGCACACTTTATTGTAAGTAATATTGCCGCTCATGGACCCTAACCTCATTTAAAATGACAAATTTTACTCATTTCCCGTGGTTTTCACAGAAATACCAAGTTTTGCGCAATAGCACTCTCCTAGAAAATAACTGCAATTACCACTCTTAGCTGGCGGTAACTGCAAAGTTCTAACGACGCATAATCGTTTTAAGGAGGCCAATGTCCAAGCTGCTGATTAATTGACTGATGGATGGATTATCATCTGAGAAGTTGAAGTATTTTTATTGCATGTTTAAATAATTGTCATCATGAATTTGGCGATTATAATATCTTCGCGTTATACTGTTTAAGGTGTAGTAGTGTATGTAGGTCTCATAACAAGGCTCAAAGTCACTCAGCGTGCTATGGAGCGGGCTATGCTCGGGATTTCTATGCGAGATAGAATCCGGAATACGGCAATCCGCAGAAGAACGGCTGTAACCGACATAGTATGAAGAATTAGCACGCTGAAGTGGCAATGGGCAGGCCACCTCGTTCGACGAACGGACAACCGCTGGGGAAGAAAGGTTCTCGAGTGGCGACATTATCGGACGACGCAGTGTAGGACGCCTCCACACTAGGTGGACCGACGACCTGGTGAAAGTTGCTGGGCGTCGTTGGATGCAGGCGGCACAGGACCGCATTTTGTGGCGTAACATGAGGGAGGCCTACGTCCAGCAGTGGACGGCGATTGGCTGAAATGATGATGATGATGATGACACTGTTTAAATAAGACTATTTTTATGGATTTGATCATGTATGTCTATAATTTTTAATTTCACTGATGACGCTTTTATTTCATATATGCCGCCAAGTATTTGTAATTATGACGAACTTTATTTTGCGAAAAAGAATTATGCATTGTACAAATCGTGAAAAGTATATTTGCATCATATTTACCAATATTTGCTAGCGAGAACACACATAATTGGTACTCCTTCCAATTAAGGCAGAACCTATAGTCAAAAGGGTATTAACTCACATCCATTTTTTACAAACAAGTGAGCTACATTACACGAGCATTATATACAAAAACACAAAAGCTGAAAAGCATTTCAAACGAGTGCTTTAAAAAGCTGAAATTACGTCAAGAGTATGGAGGATTAAGTGAAGTTTGCACTATGAAACTAATATTGCAATATATTGCAAGGTATGTTCATTAAGGGAGTGAAAATTGGTGGGCACCGTTGGATACAGGCGGCACAGGACCGCACTTTGGGGAGAAATAAGAAGGGGGTTTATGTCCAGTAGTGGACGGTGATAAGCTGAATGATGATGATGATATGTTCATTATGTTTAACGTATTAAATGCTAAAATCTATATAAGCACCACTGTTGCCCAATAAGGTTAAAATGAATCTTATTCGACCTAATATGTCACTGAATTGATTGACATTATTTTATATCGTATTTTACTTCACTTGCAGTTATTGCACTTGCTGTCTACGGCCGCGGGCCGGTCTGGCCGTGGTGGTACCACAGTCTCGCAGAAAATCGACGTCCGAGTGGTACCTAACAGTTTGTTACTGCGCTTCGTTCATTGAGCGAGAGAGCCTGAAGCCAGACTTTATAAGAGTGTTTGCGGGTGGTGAATTTTGGTGATGCTTTTAGTGTCACTAAGCCTCGTTGCGCGCATTCACGCTCCCTTCACTTTCTTTGCGATAGGCAGCGGCCTTGCAAAGGTCCATGAGCGGCAGCAGCACTTACCATAAAGTGTGCTTTTTAACCTTTGCCATCGATTGCAATAAAAAAATAACGAAGAATTAGTAACATAATTTATTCTTGCAACCATACTCGTTTTAGTGCAATGTAATAAAATTAATTCAATAATATTGGAAATTTAAAGCTTGGCAAAGAACCTGGT
Source organism: Lymantria dispar (assembly GCA_032191425.1). Taxonomy (NCBI): domain Eukaryota; kingdom Metazoa; phylum Arthropoda; class Insecta; order Lepidoptera; family Erebidae; genus Lymantria; species Lymantria dispar. Next base: position 13,739,412 of record CM063465.1, on the reverse strand, counting down.
ATTTTTTTTTATTTAATTACAATCCTGTACTGCAATCATTAAATACAGGCAATATACTTATAACCATATATAGTACTTGCAAATGATTTAATTATTTGCGTAAAAGTTGATATAAAGTTGTAGGTGGTCTTGATCATAATTTAAATTTACTTACAAGCCAGAGAATCCACAATATGTTGTATATAAAATTAAGTACAGCTAAGCAAAAACTAAACTCTGAATTGGAAAAAGTATTTTTTTTTAATATTAAGACAATGTAAATATCAATACTGTAATTTCAATTCATTTCGACTCATATACGTCCCACTGTTGGGCTCGAGCCTTCTCCCCTGTGGGAGGGAAATTGACGTACAAGACCACGCTGGTCAGACGTGTTGTTATATGGTTTTATTTCGATTGTTTCGATCTTGCAAAGATGTACATATTATATCCCTTAGTCGTCTTTTACAACACCCGCCGAAAAAAAGGGGTGGTGAATTGTATTCTCACTCCGTCACCACACGGATACTGTAAATAACATAACTAATTCATTGGCCTCTTTATAATCTATTATTCAGGCGAGTTTCACCCGCGAAGTTCCTGTTCCCGTCGAAACATGCAGATAAAATATAGCCTAGGTTAATAACAGATATAATGTAGCTTTGCATTAGTGAAAGCACTTTTCAAATCAATTTAATTGTTTAGGTGTGAAAGCGTATCAAACAAACAAACTTATATTCGCATTGATAATATTAGTTAGGATTTATGGTTGAGTTTCGCAGAAAAGTGCTGTTCATTCTTCGATGATCCCTTAGCAGACCCTTACGCTTCTCATGGGAATTAAGAAGTGCTGATAACATTGTGTATTTTTAAAATATCACAACATTAGGAATGTAAGTATTACGCAATATTGCGCAACGTAATATTGCATATATCGTACGTACTGTTATTTCACTACCCTCGCGGCCTCGTATGTAATAGCACCCATTAAGCGTTGCAGCGCTATAGTTTGCTTAATTATGAGTGCTTACGGCTAGAGTGCAGTAGAACCTCTTTCAAAATGTGTAATGTAAGTAGATTATGGAGATAGGTAGTATACATTGTAACGCTAAATTACAACTAAAATTATAGTCTTAAGTGTGGATTAAAAATATAATATTCCACTTACTTTAAAGTGGAGTCGTTAATATCGATACTTATACAACTTAGTTCGCCAATCCGCCTGTCAAAAACCTTAATGATATTTTCACTGAATGTCCAGTTACTTTTAAGTGAATATAGTAGGATTACTCCAATGTTCTGTGTGGTAGCGGCTTCGAATACTACCAACCCTTGCTTTGCTCGTGGGTGTCGTAAACGACGACTAAGAGCCCTAGATTGACCCGGACCAACTCCATCTGGTACCATTTGGGTTAACGATTACATTCCCAAGGAGGGTTTACGTCAGACAGGCGGCCGGTCATAAAAGTCATTGCAATATGTCAAAACAGATGACATATTGCGTCGACCCCAAGTAATTGGGATAAGAAAAAGATGATGATGATGATGATAGTAGGATTACTTCAAACAGGAGAAGATGGCGAGACATCGTGAAGCATATAACGTCAGTCCCCTCCAATATTACATGATAATCACGACTGTTCTGCCAAGAGCGTACTGGCTAAGAAGAAGGATATTAATAGGTTAGGGATAAAGTAGAATGATATCTAGATCGAACCTTTTAACTGTGTTTGCGGATCCCAAATTGAAGATAATTTGGACAAGTAGAAGCTTACTATTGGTCTCCTAGCGTATAGGGTGATGGCTACAGGAGGCGGCACGCCTGGCAACTCTCGGCACCGAGGAGATTATCAGGCGGATCGAAGCGCTGGGGTTGAGAGTAGCCCTGGACAAGACGGAGGCCCTCTTGTTCCATGGGCTCCGTACCCACCGGCGCTTTGGTCACCGTCAATTCGGTTACCATCAGCATCCAGGCCCATATGAAGTACTTGAGCCTGGTGCTTGACAGGCATTGGTGGTTCCGGGAGCATTTCCGTCGACTTGCTCCCCGGCTTGTCCGAGCGCCGTCCTTTCGTTGGCCCGGACGGAATGGATCGCGCGTGCGCTTACCATAGCCCACCCATAAAAAAAAGCGTATAGGGTGATAAGGTCTATTCCTTATTGGATATTTAAGTAAACTCGCAATACGTCTATTTCGTTTGAATATTTTATTTGCACTAATATTAATATTACACAGTAGTTAGAATAGTGAACTGTATGTCTGTGTGTGAGTGTGTGCAGTATGTCTTTGTGTGTATTTACATGTAGATTCTTACTTCTAAACAAATACTTATGTTTTACGTAGACACCTAGCTTATACTGACCGAACGTCTATAAAAATATATAATAAATTGCCCATAACTTTAATAATGAAGAAACACATAATGACTTTGTAAAAAAATTAAAGGTGTTTTTACTAAATAAATGTTACTAGTGTCAAGGATTATTTAAATGATATCATCTAACTAGGTGTAGGTACAAAAACGTCCACATGTAAATTAATATTTAATTTTAATAATTACACAATCAAATAATAATAATTCTATTAAATTAAGTAAATTAATAATTTAATTTAATAATAACAATATTAATAATTATTTTAATAACCCTCTGGGCCAGTCGTTATCTCACCATGAGACTAACGCAAATCTCGGAGGAATATTATATGGCTCTCTAAATTCTTTTGATATAAAAGAAAAAATGTATCACAAGATTTATAGGAAAGCCAATAAACCGCAGGGCAGCTTGTGGCGAGCTGAATGTGAGTGGCGACACTGCGGTCCTGAGTGCCCCAGAGAGTCGGCCAGGGCCTTGGTATCCAGCTGGCCTTTATTGGCTGGCTGGAGTGGAAACCGAAGAGTGTCCGCAGGATTCTCAACTCTGGCTTGCCTTAAACGGCTGGTCAGAGAGGGGTCGCCAGAGCTATATGCTCGGGGGTGGAAGTGTCGTTTTCAAGGGCATAACTACGGGGAAACCACTGCGATGGTGAAACCGGCGCCGCACCGCTCGACACACCAAGCCACTTGCACCAATGTTGCCCTCCTGTTGCCCGTATGGCCTGCGTGTCTATGGCGACCGTTTGGGGGCCCATTCAGTGAGTTGGGGAGTCACCGTCTGCCAAAGTTCAAGACGATAAAGGTATTGAAGGCAGACGACCGGTCAAAATCAATAGTTTTAAGTAAAATAGTCCATCAAACCTCACAACCCCATAACCAGGTTTTAGATCATCATTGTACAATAGTTTTACACCTACTGTTGGCAGTCCACGAGTGCTATGTGCAAACGTGGAGTGTCATCGGTAGATGTCCCATCCCATTTTAACATTAAATTTCTCCAAAGGCCTCTGCGTGTTGGATCCATATTCCCATGTGAGCCTACCAAAGGACCGGGTATCTTCCTTTGTAAGATACCCGTGACACTGAGATACATGTAAACAATCATTCTAAAATAATTCTAGTAAATTAATAATTAACTTTAATAATAACAATAATCAAATAATAATAATTCTATTAAATCGCATATGTGTAAAAGTATCATAAAATTATGACAATTTATAAAAATGTTCCTCTCTTCTACTGTTGCCGTGCCCTACAGGGTCCATAATTGTTACACGATTTAGTTGTTAAGATCTTTTATACATTATGGAGTGCAATAAAGTTTGAAATTGAAACTGAAATTGAACGAGATTTTGTAGAAATTTGTTATCAATTTCCTTTCCCATGTTATTATCTACTTATCTTCCTTATTCATTATAAATGACTTCAGAATGTAGTCCAAGCTCTTTTCATCATCACAGCTCATATAATTCCCACTATTGGGCTTGAGCCTTCTCCACAATAGGAGGGAAATTGACCTTACTATACCATGCTGGTCAGACAGGTTGGTATAGGGTTGTATTGCCAGTTTTCCTTTTCTTGCATAGATGTTATATGCGTATATTAATTCCTTAGTCGTCTTTTACAACATCCACGGGCAAGTTAAAGAGTGATGATCTCTATTCTTATTCCATCACGAAGTCTATTAAATACTCAGTTTAAATTTACTGTATTAATATTTGTGGTTTAATCTATTTTAAGATCTACTGTAAAGACAGATACTATTTGAAGCTCGCTGGCGGCTGCCGTCTAATCACATTGTTTATTTACCTTTAAGTTTTGTGGTTGATCCCAGGTATTCACAAGGTATCCTAACTTAATAATATAACCAATGATAAAATTCGAGAAATCTGACCTTATGAAATCCAGAATCCCTCATTCTCGAGATGCCTTAATAATATCTGCCTACAATGCCTTTTCAATAACCCTATATACATACAGATAAAACGAACTGCAAACTATTGTGGTATCTCTTTTATTCTATTACTTTATTTATAGAGATCATAATAGATCCATGCGCCTACGCCACCTAGAGATCCATGTTACTGAGGATTTATTATTGCTAAGAGGGGTTGTCCTAATATGTTCTCAGCTTAAATTAAAAAAGAAATCTGTTTATTTTACTACAATTCCAACAGTTATTCCAGACAGATATAGTAACATGCACAATTATTAATCTAAATAATATAATTTACGGTTTTAAGTAACTTTAAATCAAATTCATTGTAGTGTAATACTTAATAGTAATACTTAAATGGAGCCCCTGCCTGTACAGCTACTCGAGGGCACGAGTAGCTGTACAGGCAGACCGTGCATGGGCGTGGAGAGCGGGGCGTCGACGAAAGATGGTAGAGGGAAGTAACTCGCCGGGCTAGGCGACGGACCTTAAGGATTTGATATCCCCAATAGCGATAGGGAGGGAATACGGTGGATTATGGGGCTAGACTTTTCGTTGCATCGGACGAAACAGTTGCCTTTACACTATAGCCGCTCAAAAAAAGGTACCTGAATGATTACAGTATTCTAACCTATGGAGTATTATAAGATTACCATCCAGAATTATAATATTTGTGGGATTCGCAATAGTTGCACTAAGTGTGACTTGTGTTTGTTAATAGTAAGTTTAAAAGTTCTTCTGATACAAAGATTTATTCCTTACTGCGAAGATTTATTCCTTACTCTTAAAAATTGTTCAACATAATGCTCGTACTATTGCTCCCCATTCTTTTGAACAGTGTATCACGCAAGTGTGTCTACAAATCGAATGTTTCCATACCCTCCGTTCTAAATGAGATTTTCGGATGCTTTGAAAAGCCAGAATGAAATATCCTGATTTTGTCATGCATATTATTCCAAGTAACATTATTTGGTACGCAGACGCGTTCTTATATTGCTAATTTCCCGCCCTGAAAAGACATTATTGCTTCTGATATAAGACAACATATGTTGAAGACAAAAATTATGATAATCATAATCTATATTTTCTATATTATTTCTATAAAGCTTAAAAGTTTGTTTATACCTATTTGAACACGTTTATCTCAAGAACTATTAAAAAAATATAACAGAAAATCTCTTTATTGCGAAAGTGAAGTTTATAAAAATTATATCAAATCGTACAAAATATAGTAACAATGGTTGTTAACCGTTCTGTGTCAGTTATTATAAACATCACTGCGATAACAGAAATAATTATAGATGTATTATTTTGCCATTATTATATTGTATCTCCGAGTTTCACGGATATCTTCCAAGGAAAGATACCCGGTCCTTAAAAAGGCTTTCATGGAGATATTGATCCAACGCACAGAGGCCTTTGAAGAAATTTAACCTAAAAATGTGATGGGACGTCTACCGATGACACTCCACTCAAACTTATGCACCGATTTCGATGCGGTTTTCTTCATTAGTAAGTCAGTTTCCTTGCGGTGGTTCTTGGATGTATTTGGTTAATAACAGTCCAGCAGTGTAAGAGTATCAGCTGTTTTCCAAAATGATGTAGTAGCGTATGATTACTCGAGTAAGTGCTCACGCATGCCAGTATAATCGTTAAATGACAATTAATTGATAATTCCTGTTGATGACAACGTAATACTATTTATTTTAGTTCGTGGCGGGGGTTATTCAAAATTTTAATCTTACTTATCTATACGTTCGTGTATTCAGGATCCATTAGAATTATTCAGAATACAATCTTAACCTGACACGATGTAATAATTAAGCTCTTTAAAATTCATACAAAAATATAAGTTTGTTAGTATAAAGTATAATATCTGATTGACCGAGCTTCGCTCGGAATATTTTTGTCGAATTTATTTAGATATATATTAATAAAAAATAAATAATGAAAATTATATAAAAAATACAAAAAGGGAATAATAATAACACCGAGATTCGATCCGACGCTGCGCCGTTTGAATGTCAAAAATAAAATGAAACCCGACTACTTCGCCACTGAGCTATCGTAACTCACGACATTGATAGCAAAATTTGAATTCTATTCTTTTAAAATTTAATGTCATTATATTGTCTGCCAAAAACACTGACAAAACAACATTTTCTATACATAAAACCTAGCTAGATCGATTTTTTGGACCCGAATCCTCTAGTATGCCAAGTTTCGTCATTTCGTTGGAGCCGTTTCCGAGATCCTGAATATATATATATATATATATATATATATATATATATATATATATATATATATATATATATATATATATATATATATATATATATATATATATATATACATACATATATATATATATATACAAGAATTGCTCGTTTAAAGATATATAAGACGAGCGAAAGAGTTTTATGCGTATTTGGATAGCCATATTTGATGAATAAAACATTCAATCATTTTATAGTGAACACTTCTTTAGCATCGTTGTAATCTGAAAGTCGATGAAACGAAAAAGCGACAGTAAAAATAGACAGACACATAAATTCTTAAGATTTGACGTGGTAAAAAATGAGATAGGAATCATTATACAGTGTTTCTTATATTTGTGGTTCTCTTTGTGCTCTGTTTCGTACCCCCTTCACTCGTGTTTCCCAAGACAGTAGAAGTTTGCAATTTTCGAAGGTTTAACTTCTACCACAATAAGTACGTGGTAGAAGTAGCACACATGTTTTTTTAGTAGGTACTATTTATCTTTTTTTTTTCTTTTTTTTTGTGGTAGGCTATGGACACTGTCTGACTAACCTGTCCGGGGCGACGGATGGGCGGCTTGCGACCCCATAACCCCCGTATTTACTTCTCATTGCCACTGGGCTAATCATTGGTACCGATTTCTTGACATCCGTGGCCGGCCCGGTTGATATGTGCCTTACAATATTTTTGCGTAAAAGTTTTACATATATATAGATTTCAGAAGCAAAACCTTATAAAAACACTTGATCAAAAACACTATAGTCGTTTCCAAGATACCTAAAATTATATAAGATAAATATGAATTGCCTAAACACAAAACTACATTCCAACACACATAACATACGGAAATTAGCATGAATAGGATTTACACAAATATGTATTCTATTTGCAATAGTCTAAGCACTAAACTTGTTAGACAATAAAACACAATCACAGGCACTGCTTAGTCTGCAGTGCGGTACATAATTGGCTGAACGCAGGCAATAATGACAACACAAATAACTCTAACACTAAGTTAATCGTGAATAGCTAAGTGATTCGAAGCTTAACGCTATTATGCAAAACGTTGGAACGGTTTCAGATGGGTTTAGTTAGTATATATTGGAGGTATAATTATTTTTCCGTATGGTCCCGGAATAAAAATGCAATTCACCACCGCCTATCTTATGCGTGGGTGTCGTAAAAGACGACTGAAATGATATGCAGATAACATATATGAAAGATAAGGAAAACTCGACATAAAATCCTATGCGTCTGATCAGCGCGCTGTAGGTCAGTTTCTCTCCCATTAAGAAGGCCTGAGCCAAACAGTGAGACTTGTGTGGGTTAGAATAAGGCATTTATAGACACTTTCTATCTGTCGCAGTGTTATATGTTGTCTTCTTTTCTTTATATATTATCCTTTTAGATATTTAAGCAAACTTATTCAATAAGATATTTTAATCCAACTTCTTACCTATACCTGAGATTAGTGTGTTCAATAAACAAAGTCTTCAGATCTATAATAGTGCTAGCTTTGCCCGCGAGGTTTGACCCTCAGGCAGTCCCGGGAAATGTTTTTAATTGTCTTGGAACCCGCAACAAATTTAATTAAAAAAGTCAAACAGGTGGAGTTGTATAAATTAATTCTACCTTCTTATAGGTATAAGCAATGCGAAAGACAGAAGGACCCTGCCTAGAATTGTATCACTAAGGTTAATTAATATATCTTCCTTTATAATTTTTGCGAATCTATCAAATTCAGAAATATTGAAAATATTTTTCTAAGAAATAAAATCATATTAAATCTATCCGGAGAACCATTTGCATTGGATATAACCATAATTGGATTCTATTTTAACGATCCTCTTTCTCTTTGATCTATTATTAAAGGTAATGAATTCCTTTCGTTCTTTGAAACGTTCGTTTAATTTTACCTCAGTGCGGCTTATATTTCTTTTTTTTTTCCGAGAATTTTTATGTTAAAATATAATTGGATTAATTTGCAGCTATAATCCTGAATATTCTATTTGCCTCATCTAGCATGGAACAGTCATTGAAAATCTATCTTAAGAATTAAAAAAACTACCTAATGTAATCATTATCTGCTCTTGCTCCTATAACTAGGAGTCGACGTGATATGTCTTTTATTTGCCACAAAATCCTATCAGATATCTTTTTTGCGTTTTCTGGTTTTCTGACCATATAATGCTTCGGGAAACTTAAAAATATCTTCTCGTCCAACATACCTCAGTGTCTGAAAACACAGGTCTACGACCAGTGTGTGTTACCAGTGATGACTTACGGCACGGAAACGTGGTCCCTAAATGTAGGCCTCATAACGAGGTTCAAAGTTGCTCAGCGTGATATGGAGCGGGCTATGCTCGGGATTTCTATGCGAAATGGACCGAAATACAGAAATCCGCAGAAGAATGGGCGTAGCCGACATAGTACAAAGAATTAGCGTGCTGAAGTGGCAATGAGCAGGCCACATCGCTCGACGAACCGACAAACACTGGGGAAGAAAGGTTCTCGAGTGGCGACTACGTATCGGACGACGCAGTATAGGACGCCCCCCACTAGGTGGACCGACCACTTGGGGAAAGTTGCTGGGTGTCATTGGATGCAGGCGGCACAAGACCGCAATCTGTGGTGTAACATGAGAGAGGCCTACGTCCAGCAGTGGACGGCGATAGCCTGAAATGATGAACCATATAATGCTACATGTAATTTAACTATCTGTAGGATGGCGTGTGGAGATTAGCCACCCTACAATTGTGTTGTGGTTGGCGAATGAAGATGTGAAGAGACGGCGAGGAAGAACGAAGAGAGTTATTTCTAAGACTGACGATTTATTTACATTTCATAAATTATGTACAATAAATTGATAATAGAACTAGTGACGACCGTACAAGTGTGCGAGTTGATATCGTATGTCGACTGAATGAATAGACATTTTTTTTTTTTTTTTTTTTTTTTTTTTTTTTTTTTTTTTTTTTTTTTTTTTTTTGTGTGTGTACAGCTGTTGGCCGCAGATGGCCTTGACAGCTTGACGCGGACTATGGGTGAGCGCTGAGGGCTCTCAACCCGGAGAAAAGTATGCTAAGCGACATCGCCCAAGGGCTCCCCCTGTGGGGAACGGACCTCGGCTTGGGGCGTCGCTGGAGGCAAAGTGGGCGTGCCCACGTTTTTAATAGTGACTTTTGCGCGGCGCGGTTTCGCACCTCGACGGCGAGGGCGGAACCGCGGATATTTATTTGTTAAGGCCTCGCGGGCCGTGTAGGCTCTTTGTTGAGCGAGTGTGATAATGTCGTCCTCTTCGTCGAGGACGTGACGAGGACGTCGGATAGAGGAGATTTTGGAGGGTCTATAGGAAGCCGCCCCAACCACTAGTTGGTTGGGGTGTGTCATGGCAGAGTCAAAGTAGCTCTGAGAGCACCGTTTCATAAACTGCTTGATGGTCGGCAGTTCGAGGTCGATGTGGAGATCGACGTTTCGTATGAACCACGGTGCTCCCGTAGCTCGGCGCATGAAACGATTTTGTAGTGTCTGTAGCCTGTGGATCCTGTGTGGCTTAACATGCGCGAACACCACGCTGGCATAGGTCATGATAGGCCGTATGCAGGTGGTGTAGAGTCGGACTTTGCTACTCAAGGGCATACGCGACCTAGAGTTGAGTAGACAGTGGAGACGGCCCATCACAAAAGCTGCCCGTGCGCGGACTTTCTTTATGTGAGGGGCGAAGCTGAGTCGATCGTCAAGGGTCACACCCAAGTATTTGGCCTGCCTGGTCCAAGTGACCGGCTTGTTGAAAATTTTAAGGGGGGGAATGCTATCGATAGAGTAGGAACGGGCAGTTCGTCTAGTGAACATGACCGCCTGACTCTTCTCGGGGTTGATTTCTAATCTCCATTTCCTAAACCAATTGGCTAGGGCGGTAACCGCTGTTTGGAGAGTCTTGGCTACTGTTGTCGGGGATCTACCAGCACAAAAGAGTGCGGTGTCATCAGCGTAAAGCGCTTTATGTACCCGGTTGAATTTGGGCATATCGCTAGTGTATAGCGTGAAGAGAAATGGGGAGAGGACCGACCCCTGAGGGACGCCGGCCTTGATAGGGTGGGAGGTCGACAACGTCCCTTCCACCCTGTAGCGAAAGCTGCGATGACTTAAGTAGTCATGTATAATGTGAATTAAGTAGTGAGGGATCTTGAGGAGATAGAGTTTGTAGATTAGGCCTTCATGCCAAACCTTGTCGAATGCTTTCGCTACGTCTAGGAATAATACACCCGTATATCTGTTCATGATGAACTGACTACTTGTGTATTCTACCAAACGGTGAACTTGTTGTACGCAGCTGTGTTTAGCTCGGAAGCCAAACTGTGCGTCGGGAATGAGATTGTTAGCCTCGGCGAATGTACGTAGTCTACTGAGAACTATTCGTTCGTAGATCTTACCTAGACCTCTTAGTAGACTAATCGGGCGGTAACTACTAGGTTCGGTACGGCGCTTGCCGGGTTTGTGGATTCCTATTACCACGGCCTCTTTCCATTGCGCGGGAAAGATGTTATTATTTAGTGCTGCATTGAAGATGCAGCACAACAGGATTATCAAGTGGGCGGGGAATAGTTTAATGACTTTATTTGAGATTCCGTCCGAACCTGGGGCTTTCCTGGTTTTGAGACCCCTGACTAACGATTCGACCTCATCGGTGGTCACTGCTGGGATTGGCTGATCGGGGCTGTCGTTTCCTAACGAGCGCGAGAGAGTGTTACGACGTTCCACTTCGTCGGCGATGAAGCGGTGATTCGCGGCGTCGGGGTGTAGTGTACTCGGCGTACACTGAAGCTCTAAGCAGTCGGCCAGGCATTCTGACTTTTCATCGTCCATGAATGCCGGAGGCTGGTTGGGTCTGGTGAGAGGAGGGAGAGTGGACACGATGTCTTTTTTGAGTGAGCGGGAAAGCTGCCAAAAGGCTGTGTGAGAGGGTTCTAGCTCCTCGATCATGGCGTCCCATTTGCTCTGTCTCAATTTTTTAATTGCTTGTTTAACCTCCCTCTGGAGTGACCGTAGGCGGGTACGGTTGTCCTCCGTAGGGTAGCGGTCATAAGCGCGTGTCGCGGCGTTTTTCCGTCTCAACAAGTCACGGACGTCGTCTGGCAGGCGCCATTTACGATCGCTCGTATCTGGTACCGGCCGCGAGCAGTCGTCCATTATCGACTGCACGTGACTTGTGAGCGAGTCGATCGCCTGAGAGGTATCTTCCTTAGACGTAATGTCTTTGGGAATTTGATCAAGGTGGACCGACGAGGTTGACTTGAGATTTTTCTCTAGCCGTGCCCAGTCAGTCGCTATCTTGGTCCTTTCGTTATTGTGGCCTGAGGGGCCGGGGGTGCGGGAGGCTAATTCCAGAGTCACCGGGCGGTGATCTGAGTCTAACTCGTGTTGAACTTCTATTGAACATAAACGAAGGTTTATGTTTCTGAGAAGAAAGATATCGAGTATGTCCGGCCTGTGCGAAACGTTAAAGGGGAAGTGTGTCGGCTCTATGGGCGCTATGACATCAAATCCCAGTCTGTCAGCGAATAGCTCTAAAGTCTTGCCCCTCTTATTGGAACTTTGACAGCTCCAAGAGGTGTTCTTGGCGTTAAGGTCACCGCCAATGATGACGGCGCCTCCCAATTCTAGCAAGGCTTTTAGATCTTTTTCAACCAACTGTTTCGAATGCTCTCTATTGGGAGAGAGATATGCGGATACAAGGGTGATAGGCTGATGGCCTGAGAGGGCTAGCCTGCAAATTGAAGCTTCAATGTACATCAGAGGGGGCGGATCCACAGGTGTGCAATGCAGCGACCTTTTGTAGTAGATAAGCGTTCCGCCCATTGGTGAGGTTGTCCTATCATTGCGAACTATATTATAGTTCGCGATTCTAGGGTCCCTGTTGAATGGTTTTAAGAACGTTTCTTGTACTAACAAGATGTCGAGCTGGTGTTCCCGAAGGAATGTGCCTACTTCATCCCTCTGTTGGGTAAGGCTATTAGCGTTGAATGTCCCTATTTTGAGGTGTCTGGGTTTAACTCTGCCGGGAGTGTACCTATCCATTTTAGTTGAATTTTAGTGAGCCTAGACGCTCTAACGTGGGGGCGAATTTGATCGCTATATTAAGGAGGGCGAGGTTGTTTCCCTCGTTCCTTCTAAGATCGGCTGCAATTTCGCGGATTTCCGCGAAATTGATTTGAGCCGCGAAGTTGGCCACCAGGGCTAGATCTGGATCTAGTCCTTGGGGGGCTTTTGGGGGCGCGCTTTTAGCGACGACGATGGGAAGGGGGGCGCCCTGAGGGGGCTTGGGATTACCACCGGTGGGCTGGTTAGCCCCTATCATTGGTGGTTTGGGCTGAGATGGTGCGGGTGGGGCAGCGGGCTGCCTGTTGGGCAAGGTTGGGAAAGCCTCCTTGCTGGTTAGCAGGGGGCGAGCCCACGCATTGTGGGTTGGTAAGGGGGCTGGGACGAAGGTCTTGTTATAGTACAAGGCCTTACCGTTTGTGTTGGGTTGGCGGACTAGCCTCCTCGGCGCTCTTGGGCAGCCGCGGTAGTTGGCCGGGTGTCCGTATTCTCCACAGAGAACACACGCAGGTGGCTCTTTGCAGAGGGAGATGTCCTTTGGCCTTTCACACTGGGCGGTGTGATGGTCACCTAGGCACTTGACGCACCTAGGACGGGCGAAACAGTTCTTGGACGAGTGTCCATACATTTGGCACTTGTGACATTGTGCCAGATTGCCATTTTTGTGTGGGGGCTCTACCGAGACCCCAGAGAGGCCACAGATGGTCTTAATTTTGTATATTTCTTTACCCTCTGCGTTATTCGTAAGGCAGACGAGTATCATGTTAAGAGGGTAACGACCCTTTCCCCGGATCATCCGGTGTACTTCTACAACCGGCAGATCCTGGGTTTTGAGAGAATCTAAGATCTCTTTAGTGTCGATTTCTCTCGGGACATTGCGTATAACTGCACGCAGAAGTTTGGCTTCGGGGAGGGTGTATGTATGGTAGGGAATCTGTTGATTCCCTAGCATGCTTGACACGGTGCGGTGGTCGGCTGATGAGTGAAGGTCCACTCGTATGCCTTGGGGGGTGGATTTCGCAGATTTGTACGAAATCCTGTTGGTGTTTAGCCACGCGGAGATGGCTAGCCACTTCTCTTTATCCCTAATGTATAGGGGCGGCGGAGCCAGTGGTTTTTTGACCGTCTGTGGAGCGACGGTGTTGCTGTCCGTGGAAGATGGGACAGAGGTAGGGGTGGCCTGCGAGACGACTGGGGGGACCGAGGCGGCCGTGGCAGTCGTTGCAGACGGGGCTGCAGCGGGTGTTTTTGCCGAGTCAGTCGGCTTGATTTTTGGGGCCTTAGAGGGAGCCTCTTTGTTGACCTTTACCTTTTTGCTCCGCTTGCGGGAGCGAACTACTGTAAATGAGCCCTCATTGGGCGAATCTTCCGACTCGGAGGAGGAGGACGATGAGGCTGAGGAGGACGGAGGTGATTCCGTTTCCATCGCCGTGCTGATGGTCGGTAGTTCCGGCTCAAGCGGCAGGGCGGTAGTAGGAGCGCGTTGAGGCTGGGGTGGTAAGATTGTTATTGCTCCAAAATGTTGGGCAATATAGGCTTGAATCTCTGGGATTGCCAGAAGGGCGTCAATTGTAATAGTTTTTTCCGCCATCGTGGGCTGGTGGAAAAAACGTTCGCGGGAAAAGTGTTAGACCTAGCGCCCTGGGTGAGGTGAACCCTGGGTTGTGTGTGGTGCGTGTCCCTCCCAACCGGGTGCAGGTCGGGAGGATGTGTGCTTAACTAGTGTGCCCTAAGCTTGTAATCCTTCGCCAATCTTAATGTGCGATAGGTTCCTAGCTGCTCGGGCCGTTAGGCCTTCGCAGAAAAATGATGAAAAGCCGTAGATTAGGTCCGACTAGGAGATCCCCCAAGGCCGGATGCTCTAACCCCTTCCGATTGTTAGCTCTGCCCTGAAGGGGCTCGGCAGGCAAATCGGGGCCTTGCCTCACCCGGCTTCGTTAACACCGTGAGGTTTCCGCCGGGGACCAAACAATATGGTTTTCTGCCCTGAGGGGGCCAAAATGGGTTGACTTTTTATCTACCAACGGTAGAAATCTGCACTCGACGTCTTGAAAAAATCGACTCGTGCAGTTGGGATCCGGCAACACCTGCGTCCAAACAGCGAAACTGCCACAGACAACCGTATACACGGCCACCCGGAGCGGGCCACTGAACGGCCACAGACGTTGAACAAGATGGCGGCTTGACGCGACGCGTGGTTCGCTGCGAGAGCGAGCGAGACGAAGCGAGAACGCACGACCGCAAGGGGCGGGTGCGGGGTGAGCGCGGCGAAATGGAGAGCAGCGAGGCGCACGTCCGTGCGCTACGGGTCTCCGACGCGGAATGACGTTTTTTTGTTTTTTGAATGAATAGACAGCAAAAGGCGGTATATATATACTAGCATTCAGTCTGCGTGTGGTCCGAATGTGCACGTGTTCCAACAGGTGCAAATGATATCACCGCAGGTGCGAATGCAGGTGTCAGGTGTGTCGCACATCTGTCAGCTGTGCACGCCAGCTGCCTCGCACCTGCGTCTTCTTGTATGGGCCAATCTTCATTAGCGAAGCGGATTGCTTCGCATTGTTGGGTTGCGGTCCAAGTTATCTTAGTGGCGGATAGTCACCACAGTACTCCCCCCTGAAGACCGTGGCTATGGGCGATGAAAGTCTAGTAGGCGTACTTTTCTTCCACTGCAAGTCCATTTGATGTCATCTGGGACTGGTTGGACCGGAACCTGAGCTTCTCTAGCCATATATGATGGTTTGAGCCTTGTAGGGGTCGGTGTATAGTGGCTCCAAGCACCTCTCAGGCGATCTAGTCAGACGAAGACGTGCGATGCGTAAAATGGCGATGTAGTGTGCCAAGACGTTGGACAAGGAGACAGCTTCGTCATGTACGCGCTAAGACGTGTCGCGTACTAGGTGACGTCAGCAGTCGAGTAGTCATCTTGTTCTGGCGAAACGAGACCGGCGTAACAGGACCATCGTAGTAGGACCGGCGTAGTAGTTCCGGCGTAGTAGTACCGGCGTAGTCGTACCGGCGAAGTCGTACCGGCGTAGTCGTACCGGCGTAGTCGTACCGGCGTAGTAGTACCGGCGTAGTAGTACCGGCGTAGTCGCCACATATCTTTTCTTTGGTCTTCACTTACCCCTAATGTTATCTACATTCGTACTTAAATCCTTCCTCACAATATTACTTTTATCCTGTCTCATGTTCGTACCACGTCAGCCATTCACTAATAAATTTTTTCGTCATAGGCGCAACTTATAAATTTTCTCTTATGCATTCACTTCTTATTATATTCGTTTAAAAAATAGCAAACATAAAAAAAGTTTATGTTTACGCACGTAAGAAGTTATGCTTCTTTAGAGTAATAACATATAAATCTTTTTAAAAATTTATCCTATCTATCCTACTATATATATCTTACGTTTGTAGAAATCACGACGCTAATAATATATAAAAAGGTTGAAAATTTTATTATTACGAATTACGAGTATCTAGTTGACATTCAGGCGCGCATCTTAAAAATATTGCTAGCTACGTTAGCTATTAGCTAACTTCAGGGTGTCGGTTTTTCGAGACGGTGTACGCTCGCCTCGTAAAAATTTACTCTCATATTTTTTCCTGATATCGCTCAATTAAGTTTAAAAACACCTACGAAAAAGAAAGTCTGGTGGCTATTGTATTTTTATTCTGACACGGTTGTATTGATTATATAATAAGATTCTTCTGTAATTTGGGTGGAAAAAAAGGGAGATAATCAAATTTAGAATTGAAGCCTGATAAGTACAAAAGGATTCACAATAGTAAAACAAATTTTCAAAATATGCCTTATTTTAGTGTAAGAACGGAGTAAGAATAAATTTGCCACCCCTTATATCGAAATAGAACCTTATACTGACACGTCTCACCAGAGTGGTATAGAAAGGTCATTTTCCCTCTTACTATGGAGGAGGCTTGAGCCCAAGAGTGGGACGTATATGAGCTGAGATTAATCTTGATTCTTAAATTAACTTCTTGTTACAGAGAGTTTCCATAAAATAACCAAAACAATATTTTATTTCTAACAAACCATTAAGGTAAAATGCATGAGAGACTATCGTTTACGACGATTATTTGAAAGGATAACAACTTGTAACGGGTATTATAAACCCCGGATTATAAACCAATAAGTGTTATAGTTTCAATGAAAATTCAAAGTGGCTGATTTACTCGACTTCAGATAAATCTCTGTGATATTTCGTCACTTTGTACATTATGTGACAATGCAAAAGATGACAGGATGAAACTCTCAATTGGGTACTTGATTTTTCTTTTATTTTTGTTAATTTTGAAGGTAATAAGTAGCGAGTTTTAGACAGAGCGCGTCACCCACGCGCAGCGCAGCAAAGATATCTCTCAAATTAATAAATTATGCCATTTTTTGTAACAATTTACAGTACTGGTAGAAGCAGTAAATCCTCTTTTTTTAAACAAGTTTCTCTTTAACGTTTACCAGACAATTATTTGCCTCTCAATCCACTATTAATATAAGTCCCCTCATCATTCATCATCATCGTTTTAGTTCATGTATGTCCTACTGCTACGAGGCATGCCTTTTAAGTTTTGTCGTTTGAAGAAAAAAACACAACTAGAACCTTATAGTACTTTTTATTGTTTTTCAAAGTATTCACCACGTAGCTTAATACACTTTTCCATTCGCTCAAACCAGTTATTATAACATTTATTCCACTCTAAAGTGGGGTGTTCAAAATGGCTGACTTGAAATCGTCGACTGCTTCTTCACCGGACTGGAATGTTTGACCACGAAGACTTTTCTTAATTTTAGGAAATGTAAAGAAATCGTTAGGACTGATGGAGTGGTTGGAGCGGACGCACGGGGTGCTTTCCTTCCGACTGGTGCAGGTGCTGACGGGGCACGGTTGCTTCGGGAAGTAACTGCACAAGATTGTCAGGAGGGAGAGCACACCGTCCTACCACCACTGCAGTTGCGACGAGGTCGCCGTGAACTCGCCGCAATTATTGGTGCCGACCTGGCGCTGCCAACCATCGCCAGGGAGATGCTCGTCAGCGTCAGGAACTGAGACGCGGTCGCCGCCTTCTGTGAGGCCGTAATCTCACGGAAGGAGGCGGCGGATCGTGTGCGAGTAGAGCTCCTATTCGGCGACACGTTCCGCCGCCGGACGGCTCCGGCGACTCGGGCGGCGCAGGCGCGAGTATCTGCGCCTAATGCCGCCCTAGCCGAGGTCGCGGGTGATCGGACCGGGGAATTATCCGTCACTCGCAGAGAGGCTAACCGCGCGACGGCGACCGACGTCCCAGGACGTCGAGAGGTGAGGTTACCCGAAAGGGTATTCCGTCAGGCCGGCCACTGACGACAAGTCACATCTGCTCCGGTGGTCGGCCCAACAACGAGGTGACGTGGGTACGGGTGGGTTATGGGCCCGCGCGCCGTCCTTTCATCGCCCCGGACGGACTGGACCGCGCGTGCGCTTACCATAGACCACCCATAAAAAAAAAATAAAAGGGCTTAGGTCAGGACTGTATGGAGGATGGTCAAGAATTTCTACTTTTTCCTGCTTCAAATACTCAATCGTTTGACGTGCGCTGTATGAACTTGTGGTGTCGTGGTGCAGGATGATGCGTCGCTTTGAGTTAGATTTTCGAAGTTCGGCAATGACTTGTGGTAAACAAACTGTGGTATACCACTCTGCGTTAACCGTTCTACGATCTTCAAGTGCAATAGTCGCAACATAGCCGGTTTTTCCAACGAACGTGGCCACCATCTTCTTTGAAGTGCTTCGAGAACCTACAACTTTAGTCGGCTTTGGCTCGTCTTGAAAGACCCAGATTGTAGATTGTTGTTTGGAATCAGGATCGTAGGCATAGATCCAAGATTCGTCACCACTGATGATGTCGTAGACGTGAATTCACTCTCCTCGGTTGAATCTTTGCAGAGTTTTCTTACATTTCGATTTATTAGAGAGTTATCTTTCGATACGTCACATGACGATCTTCGAGAATTAGTTGTCTCACAGCAATTATGTTATCTTCAGTGACGGCGGATTTTGGGCGGCTTTCGCGAGATTTGTCACTAACACTAGTATGTCCACGCTGCAATTCTAAACACCAGCGTTCGACAGTCCGCAGACATGGGGCTTTATCATTGAACACAGATGTTAG
This sequence comes from Lymantria dispar, assembly GCA_032191425.1. NCBI lineage: Eukaryota > Metazoa > Arthropoda > Insecta > Lepidoptera > Erebidae > Lymantria > Lymantria dispar. The sequence continues at coordinate 13,720,596 of CM063465.1, read as the reverse complement.
CTCTTCAAAACACTGAAGCCGTGTCAGGCCTCTTCTAAAGTTGTATAAAATTATTGCACGCACTTTTTCCTTAGAAAGATTCATTTTTGTACGCAACCTGACAGATTCCAATCGACGCTGTGTCTAAACAATAGCATTAATCCTAGTACTTTCAACTGTTTTGAGATTCAAAATTTAAACACATTCGAATATAGAAACGACAGAACTTAAAAGGCATACTTGACCTGCTTCCACAATGGAAAGGAAATTGATCTACTATACCATGCTGATCCGACCTTTTGGAATAGGGTTTTTTTTCGACTTTTCTTTCTCTTGCTGTTTCACGCACATTTAATCCCTAATTGTATTTTACGATACCCACGGGCAAGAGAGGGCGTGGAAAATTGTATTTTTACTTTATCTCTACACGGCAAAGTCTCTTCATAAGTAGGATAATGCTAGATTATATCAGAGAGGGTCAAGGCGGTCAGGGCCATCCGCGGATACCGGACGGTGGCGACAGAGTCAGCGTGCCTATTGGCCGGGACTCCCGCGTGGGACCTGGAGGCGGAAATGCTCGCCGAGTTGTATCGGCGGGTGTCGGGGGTGCGCGGGGAGGGCGGTGTTGTTTCCTTGAGGGAGCTCACCGCCTGGCGCGTCGACGGCCGACGAGACGTCATTGTCCATTGGGCAGTCCGGCTGGAGAGGCCTCGGTTCGGGGTGCGAATCGTGGAGGCCTTCCGGCCGGTGCTGATGCAGTGGTTGGAAAGGCGGCACGGGGTGCTCTCCTTCCGACTAGTGCAGGTGTTGACGGGGCATGGGAGCTTCGCCAAATACCTGCACAAGGTCGTAAGGAGGGAGAGTACACCGTCCTGCCACCACTGCGATTGCGACGAGGATACGGCGCAGCATACGCTCGAGGCCTGCGCACGCAGCGCCGTGAACTCGTCGCAATCATCGGTGCCGACCTGACGCTGCCGGCCATCGCTAGGGCGATGGTCGACAGCGTTGGGAATTGGGACGCGGTCGCAGCCTTCTACGAGACAGTGATCTCGCAGAAGGAGGCGGCGGATCGCCTGCGCGAGGAGCGCAGCCTCGATGAGGAGATCCGCCGCCGGCGAATGGGGCGGCGCAGGCGCAACTACCTGCGCCTCATGCCGCCCTAGCCGAGGCCGCGGGTGACGTGACCGGGGATTAATCCGTCACCCGCCGAGAGGCCGACCGCGTGAGGAAAGACCGACGTCCTCTCCGAGGGGGGGACGTCGGTCGATGGGAGGGTACCCCACGTAGGGGGTATTCCGTCGGGCCGACCACTGACGACAAGTTAACTCTGCTCCGGTGGTCGGCCCAACGACAAAGGCGAGGTGGTTTTCGGGTGGGTTGCGGGAGTTGCGTGCTTAAGCCCCTCTGTCGCCCCGGACGGAGTGGTGCGGAGGCGCGCCGACCGCAGCCCACCCACAAAAAAAAAAATGCTAGAATATATACCCATTCTTAGCTGGCAGGTTGGCGTAGGCAAGGTAAGTAAGTATTAGGTCGATTGTTACTGATTTATCCATTGGTAATCCCTCAAAATATTTATACGACTATTTTATTAAACCAAGGTGTGTTTACGGATTATATTCTATCACACGGGTTTAATGTGTACAATGCAATTAAACTGACAGTCATCATAATTATTTCAGTTCATATATATCCCACTGCTGGGGTCGAGCCTCCTCCTAAAGAGAAGGGAAAAGTTTACTCTTATTCCAAGCTGGTTAAATGAGTTGATACAGAGTTTTATTTAAGCATTTTTTTTATTTGCCTTCTCTTGCGTAGATATTAATTGTATATTATAATATTGCTTGCATGTTTACAATACTCACGGGCAAGAAAGGGGTAGTGAATTGAATTCTTACTCACACCCAGAAAACTGGCAAAGATCCTTAATTATCATGTAGTAGGACCATACGGCAAAGGTCCATGAGTGGCAGTTCACTAAGTGTCCTATTTGTTCCTTTGCTACCAACGGCTAAAAAAAAAAAATAAAAAAAACAATTTATCTAAGTGGAATAAATAAATCAAATACGGTTACTTTAAATCTTTGTGATTTCAAGGCTGATGTTAATCTATCTAAACATAACCAAAATCACTAACAATCTTATTTATTCCATAAATAAAATTTATACGTTATGTAAAACCAAAAGTATTCCCTTCAAGTGGCTGTATAAAATTTCCACATATTCTGAAGCACCGTCCACAATATGCAGAGTACTTCATAAGAATTCACTTCGAACGCGTCATATATGTCCCAATTGGTTATTTTTTGATTAGATAAACAATATAATTATAATTAGATAAAATTAAAAACTGACATGTATAAGGATAAGGAACAAGTAATGAAGACGAGGTCAACAGAAGAATCACATCAAGCTGGAATAAATTCTGGTCGTATAAGGAAATATTAAAAGGCAATCACGACCTAAACCTTAAAAAAACAGTTATGGACACATGCATTTTACCTTGTATGATCTATGGCTCCCAAACGTGGACTTTTACAAATAAGATAAAAGATAAAATAACAACTTGCCAAAGAGCAATGGAGAGAAGTATCTTAAACATAAGAAAGATCAATAAAATAAGAAGCCAAGAAATTAGAAATAAGACCAAACTAACAGATGCTCTACATCATGCTATAAAATCAAAATGGAATTGGGCTGGCCATGTTGCCAGATATACAGACCAAAGATGGACTCTTAAGAGCACAGAATGGACTGGTCCACACGGAAGGCGGAAAGTAGGAAGGCCACAAAAAAGATGGATGGACGAAATAACAGCGGTAGTTGGGAAGAACTGGATGAGAACAGCACAAGACAGAGAGAAATGGAAAACATTGGAGGAGACCTATACCCTATCAAGGGATTCCTGTAAATAAGTTTAAAACTAATTATATAGAATATTAGAATATAAACTAAAACAAAAAATATGTAAATAGTATTGTAAATATGGTTTATGGGAAATAAAAAGGTTTTATTATTATTATTATTATTATTATAAGGATAAGGAAGGTAGTTTCATTTTAAAGGAAATAATTGAGACATAAAGTTTTAAAAAATACACTAACGGGCAGTAAGGGGTGCCGACAATTGTTTAATTATCTCAATGCCTCATGGGGAGCAGATAAAATACGAGCAAAATTGAAAATTCAAAAGAAACCACATGACGAGCATAGTATAGTAGTCTGTTGATAGAGGAGACTTGTATCACTCGTAGGTGCAGTAAAAAACGACTAAAAGCTTTAGACAGACTTGGGCTATTCGATGTCGCCTAGTGAACAATTACATTTCTCAAGGCGGTTGACGTCAACTAGATGGTTGGTTATAAAACTATTGCCAATAACTTTTGCAATGAGTATATTGAGCTGACCCCAAGTCATTGCGATTAGAGTAGGATAATGTTGTTAATAGAGGAGCCTTATATCCAACTACAGAATTATTGAACAATAAAGAACTTTTACTTTTTAATAATTTATACATGCATAACTTTGCCAATATATTCCATAAAACTATGTGTAAATAATCACAAAAAATTGCTAGCATTTATTTAATTTAAATAAAAAGAACATAATATTAATAACTATAAGCCTAAACAAAGGAAAAATTTAAGTTGATTTTGGAGCTATACATTACTGCAATTTACATACGTATAACTGAGCCAATATGCTTCATTAAACAATGTGTAATTATTATTACACATATATGCGGCGAAGCGTTATCACACACGCAATTCCTAGGCTAGTGTTGTTTCTAGCATAAGCAGTAGGACAATGCTGCCAAAATGCCCACTCCTTTTCTAAACTCCGCACACGTCACTATGATGTAGGGATGTTTATGCAAAAAAAATATCGATATATTTTTCGATATAATATATCGTAACGTTATATCGATACTTTGCGATATATCGTAAAAAAGTATCGATATCTTTGATATATCGTACAAATGTATCGATATATCGTGAAAAATGTTTATTTTAAAAAACCCACCGACTTTTTTAAAAAAGCTGATATTTTGATGTGAGAATTTTCGATTGAAAATTAGGGTGCTTTTTTGATAATAACTCAAAATAAAGTGGAAATTAATATTTTAAATAAAAAAAAAATTACAGTGTGTATGGGATATAAAAAGGTAAGTTTTCACCAAATTTGGTGAAAAAAATGTTTTGTATAAGAAAAAAATAAAAAACGAAAACTTGGTTATTTGAATTTTTCACACAAATTTTGCTGGACTGCCAGGGCTGACCCTGATCTAATAATAATTCGGGGTTTTACGTTTTATTTTACTCAAGTTGCCCGTGAAAGTATGTTCTTTAATATATCGGATGATGATGATGATGATATTTGGTATATCGGATGAAATGTATCGACGATATATTTCGATACCAGACGATTGGATAATATCGGATGGAAGCAATATATCGTATTCATACATCGATATTTTATGAAGTATCGATATATATCGGATGAAATGTATCGACGATATATATCGATACTAGACGATTCGATAATATCGGGTGGAAGCGATATATCGTATTCATATATCAATATTTTATGAAGTATCGATATATATCGTGCACTCCTAATATGATGTTTGTCAGTCTCGACTCGATTGTGTCATATACATACCTACACCTATACAACAAAGCCAAACTTCTAAAAACAACGAATAAATTAACCACTAAAAGGCTAGTATTAAATTAAAAGAATAAAATTTTAATATGTTTGCCTACGAAGGTAAAATTAAAACCAATTTTGATACCTTTAATCCGTACTAATGACTCGAATGTGTCATATATATACCCAAACTTATATAACCAAGGCAATATACTTCTAAAAACAACGTATAAATTAAACACTAAAATGCTAGTATTTGTTTAAATTAAATCAAGAACACAATTTTATTATATTTACCTCCGAATGTAAAATTAAAGTCAATTTTGATACCTATAAATTTAAAGTATCTAATCACGTTCGTTATTACTGAAATCTCATCGCAATTTTTATGATACGTGTTACTTTTAAGGCCCTGAAAGGTTAAAAGTAATACAAAATGAAACATATATAAATGTTTATGGACCTTATTTATTTTAATGCTTTTAGAAATAAAACAAGCTTAATGTTAGTAACTTTTGTGGGTAATCTTTTAAATTTCTCTTTACTTACAAAAGTTATTCATTATTTCAATTCATATGCGTTGGGGTTGAATTCAAGCCTCCTCCACAATAGGGGGTAAATTGATCTGTTACACTGCGTAAGTCAGACGTGTAGATGTAGGTTTTTATTTCAAGTATTCATTTTCTTGCACAAATATTATATGCATATTATATAAAATTCATCATCATCATCTCAGTCTCTTGGGCTCAGGCCAACTACAACGGGCGAAAAATTAACATACTATTCCATGCTGGTCAAACGTTTTGGAATAGGATTTTATATCGAGTTATCCACCTCTTACATAGATGTTCTCTGCGAATTATAATCGTTTACTCAACTTTAACGATACCCACTGGCAAGAGAGAGAATGGCCAATTTTATTTCTACTCCGTAACCTCACGGATATATCAAATTATATAGCTGCAATTGATAAACTCCGAACCACAAGATACGTAATATAATTCGCATAAATAATTCTAACATCTGGTCCAGTCATAATCCCTATAAGCGGCACCCGATCACGAGTTAACTACTAGAGCAGCCATCACTCCCCACGAAATAATAAAGAAAAAATAATTTCATATTTTTCAAAGGTATATACACCAAATACAAAAGTACCTAAACAAGAACATGTAACCACCGGAAGGGGATATTACGTAACGATCGATAGGATCCAGCTTTGACTTATTCGAGGACTTACCTGGAAGCGAGTGTTATATACACTAAACGTATAGACGGCTTTGTGAAAATGGTTTAGTTTAGACTGGGTATTGGGGCAATCTGAACTTAAATTATAGTTTTCCGTTATTGCGGAGTCTTTTGTCTTGCATTATATAGCAAAAAAAAAAGGATACAAAGCATGATGACAGCCGACAGAAGTGAAAACTTAAAACTTTAAAGAAACAGTTGTTATTTTTGAATATTAAAATTAATAGATTGATCTTAAAATATAATTTTTTAATTAAAACATTTTCCATTTATCTAATTGTAACATCCATTTTTCGCGTGGTGACGGCGTAAAAATACAATTTACGACTCTATATCTTGCCCATGGATGTCGTAAAAGACGACTAAAGCATATTTTGTTCTATGTGAGAGATGGAAATCTCGAAACAGAACCCTGTACGAACCTGTCTGACGAACATGGTATCGTCATTTCAGCTCATATACGTCCCACTGGTGGGCTCAAGCCTCTTCCACAATAGAAGGGAAATCGATCTTACTGGTGGAACCGCGGGTATTTACGCGTTATAACCTTGCGGGCCGTGTACGTTCTACGTTGAGCGGGTGTGATGATGTTATCCCCTTCGTCGAGTACGTGTCTAGAACCTCGGATGTATGTCCTCTACTCATTCGTGACCGCTCATTTATACCCGTTTTCGCTATTAAACCATTCAAATGTGACGATCCGCAGCAGTTGCCAGAGCATACTTTGAGTTGCCACCTTTCGATGGGCGATGATAATAGCGTCATTGACATAGCTACAGATATAGTGTTAGCGTTAACATGTCACGTGACCACGTCACGTGATATTCTCCTGATGATGATATTCTTCATCCTAGCTCCTATACGTGTCACTAGGTTCGAGCCACCTTCGCAATATTTGCAATTGTCCCATTATACCACGCTGGTGGAGTTTTCCTTCTCTTGCATATATTTTATATGCATATTATATCCCTAATTCATCTTTTTTGACACCCATGGGCAAGAAAGGGGGTGGTGAATTTTATTCTTACTTCGTCACCACACGGCAAGTATCTACATTAAACATCAAATATTAGCATGTAATACAGCCGACCGAAGCTACACTAAAATTCTGAAAGTTAATAAAAATATTAAGTAGACATTAAAAGAAAGCAAAAAGTTCTAAGAACTTTTAACGCACGAACATTATCTCATTAACTATTTGAGATTACTTTAGCTGGAACATTAAATTAACTACTTACTAAATATTTAATCTTGAAACTACAATGCTAAAAAAACCACTGTCTCCCGAGAAAATGTAGCAAGTCTTCACGAGCTTAAAAAACTACAGTTATAAAATTTAGATTAGCGAAAGACATTGCAAATTGCCAGCGGCGTGTTTTTTATCTGTACTGTTAAAAAGAATAAAACTAGCTGTTCTCTCAGCTTCGTTCAGTTTCGTCTTCAACATCTCAGCCCATATAGGTCTTATTGCTGGGCTCGAGGCTCCTCCTCAATAGGACGGAAGATGACTAACGAAATTTCCTCCCATTGTGGACGAGGCTCGAGCCCAATAGTGGGAATTCGATATATTTAGGAGAAGGTCGTTAGATATAGGTATTAATCTATATCTAACGACCTTCTCCTAAATATATCTAAGTATTAATTTATTTATAATGTATGTCCTAACATTTGACAGGTAAATTGTTTAATATAACTTTAGCCTTTGTAGAGGCTTAGCTTACAGTGGGTCAATCTTATCGACAAGTCCGTTATTATTCCCCTGTGTATCGTTAACTGACACAATTATTACAAGTAACAAGTTTCAGTTGTTTATAAAGTTTGAGACTAATACGGTAGAGAAATTTTGAATTATGTATAATACTGGGAGTAAGGGTTTATTATTATAATATTAATATAGATTTAATAGTATATGGGGGCATGGCAGTGCCCCCGCCAAGTCACGCAAAAAAAAGTCGGGCAAAACTACTTTTCTCGAAGCCATTCAGGCCATTTTCGACCCCCTATAACTTCGTTGTTAATAAAAATAGAACCTTGAATTTTTAGTAACCTAGCAGGCATTGTATAAACATTGTATATTTCAAATTTCATTGAATTTGAACCAATAGTTTTAGAATTATAACTAGTCAAAATTTCGTAATTTTGTCACTCACTGACTGACTGACCGATCATCAATATTAAAGAGGCACTTCTAGCAAACATAGAAGCTTCAAATTTAGAATACAATTAGTGTTTAGTGTATAAACGAAGGAAAAATTATGAAACATTGTAATTTTCATCCAGTTTGCGTGACACACTAACTACATAAATAATTTTGTAAACTCATATAAATATATTACTATATATTTACATATATATAACTATATTACTATATATACAAAGTTACATTTGCAGTTAATGAAATGTAACTTTGTAGAAAATAAGAATACATTTGTCGCCATCCTTGCTTTCCTATGGGAATCGTAACAACCGGATAAAGACTGCACAGATGGCGTAGTGGTTAAGATACCAATGTACCGAGCTAGTGTCGCGGGTTCGAATCCCATGCAAGACAACACCTTGTACGATCCATAAATGGTTGCTCTGAGTCTGAATGTAATTTGTGTCGGTTAATTATATGTTCTTTCCGTATGGTGACGAAGTAAGAATACAATTCACCACTCTCTATCTTGCCCGTGGATGTCGTATAAGACGACTACGGGATCATAATATGCACATACCATCTGTGCAAGAGAAGGAAAACTCGAAATGAAACCCTATATCAACATGTCTGACCAACATGGTATAGTGGGTCAAATTCTCTCCCATTGTGGCCCGAGGCCCGAGCCCAACAGTGGGACATATGAGGGCTGCGATGATGATGTGATGTTGAATTATATGTTTGTAAAGTCCCCCACAATATAAGGATTATTATTTCCTTAGTACAAGGCGTTGTCATTTAAAAAAAATGATTCAACAGGAGAGTGGGCAGCAACTCTTGCCGGGGAAATAAATGATATCTCACTGTGAAACTAACCCGCCTACCAAATGTGGCGATTACGTCATTATTCCTCATATGGCGAAGAAAAATGAGCTCTAGTCATGGCAACTCTGTTATCCACCCTTGAGCGTCGTTGGATGCAGGTGCCACAGTACCGCACTTTATGGTGAAGCATGAGGGGGGGTCTATGTTCTACAGTGGACGGCGATAGGTTGAATGATGATTGGCATAATAGGTGTAGACAGATACCTAGATATAATTATGTTCAAAGATAACTTTTAAAATGGTCAATCAACTTAATGAAAAAGCAAGAGTGGGACATGTCTTATGAAATTGCACCAAAATCTTCCAAAGTATTATGTAAACTAAATAGCCTGAAATTTACCTAAAAGAAAGAACGCCATCATTAGGCTCGATGGCCATCAAAGCGGAAAGGAGACTAGAGGAGATGTGTTTCAAAAAACCAATCAAATTTCTTTATTTCCACATCTCTTCCCCTTAGTTTAGGTAGAAGGTAGGTCGCACTATGTTTAGTACAATTTAATATAATATGTATTACTTGTGAGGTACATTGTGTTTTTATGCGATTGCCAAGTCATTCTGTTTATTTAAGACATAAAAGATCTTTAATATTGATATAGTCACTATAAAAAGTTGTTAAGTTACCTATTTACGTAATAACTTAAGAAGCAAGGTCCATTAAGCAGGGACTGAATGAGTTAACCGACTTGGTATAACGTAGATCTCACAACTTTTTATGGTAGAAGAACTCGGTTGCAAGGCTTGGCTTTTTTTACAAGTTTTGTTTTTGATGGTATTTGATATATGTGTACAGGTTGTCTTAGGTTATGGAACAACTATTCGAGTATTTTCTAGTTTAACAGTCATGGATCGTAATTAGAATGTATTTTACTCAAAAAACAATAAAGCATAACAGTTATAGTGATTTAAAAAATGTGTGTCTAAGAGTCTCTGCCTTAAATGCGAGTCTCTGCCTTAAATGCCTTATTGTGAACAGGATACATGTAGGCATGTAAGTCAGATCGGCGGTATAAGTAGGTAAGAATGAACGCGACGTCGCGTGCAACTAAGAGTCATCGGCCGATTAGTTGATATTAAAGTGAAGTTTGTCTTGCTTATGAGAACGTAATCATTGATTTATTCAATTTATAATAAACATTTAATAAAATACGAATATGTTGTAGTTTAAGTATGACTGAATTTATACATTTCAATCAGATTAACACGAAAAAGTGATGACAAAATTTAAAACTTTACAAGTCTCTAATTCATTAATGAATCGATATTTTTACTTCAAATCTTTTATGGGTTCTTATCACCATTACTTCCTGTTTGACTAGTTGTTCCAGAACCTGAGACAGCCTGTATAAGCGGTTATGAATACTATTAACGCTTATATCGCTCGTGGCTTACGTAAAATACCATTACGACCTTAATTAATATCGACCTGGCCACCTTCATTTCGTCCTGTCTGGTTAACAATCACATTCTCAAGTAGGTTTGACGTTATAAAACGAATGGTAGGATAGAAATGGCCATCGAGAGTAAAGTCATATATCATAAATAACACGTAGAATGAAGGCATAGCGGATTATGAGATTCCATGACCTTCTGTCAACCTGTACCTTTGGCAAGATGTGCAGCAAGACCAGAATAAAAGAATAAAAAAGTATTTGACGTAATGATATCTGATGTTTACGCGAGCACTACACATTGTAAATAAAACTACTTTTACGGATTATATCGCGTTTGTATTTGATTTGTGATTGCCCGACAACAACAACACTTTGCAGCATTTGACGTCTGATTTCCTAGACTTTGTTGAGTAAAAAAAGTGTATAGTGTGTGTACAAGACAAGTGTGGCGTAACAAGCTAAAAATCATTCTAAAATCTGTCTATAAATTCTATCTTTCGCGTTAGCTTACGTTTGTAGGCAAATCTATATTAATAAAAGAAAAAAAGTATTTAATACCTTAGAATAATAACGTATAGAAGGTAAGTTCACGCACAAAAAGTGAGGCATTTCAATTGAGCCTAATGGAGCTTACACCGGAACCGTTCCGTAATGTACAAGTCATTGTACTGCACGAACGTACGCAACTCTTAAAAAATAAATAGGTAATTATGACGGTTTGTGCATTCAAATGGTGTCACAGCACATTTGAAAAATATAAAAAGATTATTAACATTACTTTTGAAGGTAATTCGACGATTTATGTTAATAAAAACAAAATTTGATTTCATAATCTGTATAGAGTGGTGTGCGTGTGTACGTGTGTAATCATCTGCGCGCCATTAGTATTTTTAGATTCAAATTTTGAAAGTTCGAAGTGTTGACACTATCCTTCTATACGTTATTATTCTAAGATTTAATACATTGAAAGTTTTATAGTTTTTTAGTTGAATTTATAACAGTGTGAGCGTAAAAAAATGTTGACTAGTTAACTTTAGGGTGTCGGTTTTTGTGACGATGTTCGCACGCATCGTAAATATTTTAGCCGAGGCCGCGGGTGACGTGACCGGGGAATTAGTCCGTCACCCGCCGAGAGGCCAACCACGTGAGGAAAGACCGACGTCCTCCCCGAGGGGCGGACGTCGGTCGATGGTAGGGTACCCCAAGTAGGGGGTATTCCGTCGGGCCGACCACTGATGACAAGTAACCCTGCGCCGGTGGTCGGCCCAACGTCGAAGGCGACGTGGTGTTCGGGTGGGTTGCGGGTGTTGCGTGTTTACGCCCTTCCGTCGCCCTGGACGGAGTGGTGCGAGGAGCGCGCCGACCGCAACCCAACCCAAAAAAAAAAAATCGTAAATATTTACTCTCATCTTTTTCCCTGATGCGTTTCCTAGTAGATTTTGAGTTCTTCTCAATAACTGCACAGATGGCATAGTGGTTATGACATCAACTTACCATGCCAGTGTCACGGGTTCGAATCCCACGTAGGACAACACATTGTGTGATCCACAAATTGATGTTCTGAGTCTGGGTTTAATTTGTATATGTAAGTAATCGTCGTTCTATATGTAAGTATGCCGTGTGGTGACGGAGTAAGAATACAATTCAACACTCTATCTTGACCCTGGATGTCGTACAAGACGACTAAGTGATATAATATGCACATAAGATCTGTGCAAGGGAAGGAAAACTCTAAATAAAACCCTATACCAACATGTCTGACCGTCACGGTATAGTAGGTCAAATTCCCTTCTATTGTGGAGGAGGCCCGAGCCCAACAGTGGGACGTATGTGGGCTGCGATGATGATGATGTAAGTAAAGTCCCCGCAATACACGGATTATTTATAATCCGTTGAAAAGGCAATAATTGCGTATAAACAAATACATTAACCAAAATATTTTTTAGAAAAAAATAAGCGCCTCCACGGATGATCAGTGCAGGTTCTTTTAACCGACAATATGCTGAGATGGAGACGTTTTGTGATGAGTAACTATTTCAACTGTTATTTTATTCTTGTATTTAAATCGACTATAAATTTGTTCATCACAATAAATAGATTTTCTTTCTTTCTATCCTTTAAAGTTTTCATAAAACATCAATACATTAATCAAAATGGCAGAACAAGATCTATGAATACGAATTACTTTCAAATAATGTCTATATGAGAATTCTCTGATAACTTTTCTCAATTACGTTTACGAAATATACGAAAAACTTTGACGCCTAACTCTGATAATAACTAAATCAATAAGCCAATCATTTATGTGAATACAGGAAATCATTTGATGAACTTTCGCATGCCCGAGGGAATATGTGGGACTTCCATATTTTTTTGCGAAATACAAGCTAAAATATTTATATGCTAGAAGGATATGATATGAGCCTCTGTATTCAATTCTTACATTCAGCATTAGTAATTTTTCACTCAGAGAATTTTCAGTACTAGTATGGAGTTTATAACCGAATTAGCTAAATACTGTTAGTACGGGATCTACCGTACATTTTTTTATTTTGTCAAATTAGCTTGCAAGCTAATTTTTCGCGTGTAGCTTTATTTTGATGAGACACCCAACAATATCTGTACGAAAACTCTCAATTGTGGTAGGTTACGGAGGTAGGATGGATAGAATATGTCCATTTGGTGGTTTTCAAAAATATATTACTAACGAGGTGATTTTTGGTAAATCTCAAGATAATTATCTAAATTATCTAAAAAAATATTTGTCCTACAAAATGTATGGTTAGATCACAGAGTCCCCTGCTTCCAACATGTATCGATAACGAGGTCATCAAAAATAATTACTAATTAAACAAGCTGATTTTTCTTTTTTTACTTATTTAATATTTATATAAATTAATAGTCATATTGTTCTACAAATTGCGTGGTACGTTATCCCGGTCCTACGCTGAAAAGTTGTAGTACAAATCCTTGATATAAAAATAATTACTATCAAGCTGAATCTTTGTCAATAACTTTATTTTGATGAGACGTACAACAATACCTGTACGAAAACTCTCAATGGTTACGGATCGGTCTCAATTGAGCTATCGTCGCTTTTATTTGGAATTAATTAAATTTAAAAAAAGAAATTTAAAACTAAATTAACATTTTCATTAAAATTAGGCTAGACTTTAAAACGTGCCACGGATGACGAGCATCTCGGTACCGGTGGTCAGCAAAATGGCGAAGGGGATGGAATACGGTGGGTTATGGGGCCGCGCTTCCTTTACGTCACCCCGGACGGAACGGATGGCGTGTGTGCTGATTATATAGCCCACCCAAAAAAGCCGTTAAAACGTGAAAAGCATATATACACACTAAGAAACTTTCACTTTTATAACACTAGTCATCATTATCGCCTGCATCCAAAGATGCCTAGCAACATTCACCAGGTCGTCGGTCTACCTAGTGGGAGCAATGGAGCATCCTACACTGCGTCGTCCGATACGTAGTCGCCACTCCAGCACCTTTTTTCCCTAGCAGTTGCCGGTTCGTCGAGCGATGTGTATTACCCATTGTCACTTCAGCGTGCTAATTCTTCGTGCTAAGTTGGTTATACCCGAACTTCTGCGGACTTCCGTATTTCGAATTCAGGTTCGCAGAGAAAGCCCGAACATAGACCCGCTTCATAGCAGATTGAGCGACTTTGAGCTTCGTTATGAGGCCTATATTTAAGAACCACGCATAATAATACACGAACCACCTATAATATTAGTGTGACTTGATAAATAATTCGTAGGTAGGTACCCCGGCATAGTCAGACTTTAATAAAATGCTCTATTTACCAAAATTCCAAAATCTTAGCCACAATAGTGAATATTTCAGATATTTCTCTATCTCGAGGACCCTATCTGAATAATTCAGACAGTGTCTTTAGGAATTAATTTCTGAATGCCTTTCTCCGGTCAAAATTTTTTGAATTAAATTGTTCTTGAACAATGGGAACTTTTTTAATAAAAGCCCGTACGACAGGTGGAGGCCGTGGTTGATTTATTGACTTTTCAAATTTACTATGAAAAATGTCCGATCTGCTGTATACTAATGCGTGGAGAATTAATATTGACTTTGGGATCCGTAGGAAATGACCTGGTGCTTGACGGATATCATAAAATATTATACTTTAAATTTGTCAGAAAATTTCGGAGCGATGTGGTTTATTTAAAGAAATTATTTTCTGCTAGGCAAGTACAAACATACGATCATACATCGTCTATTAACTATCGTTGGACATAGGTTTCTCCAAGAAGGCATAATGCTATAAATTATAGCTTGTCAGTTAAGTTGGCGATTGTCAGCCTATTGCCTTGAAGGTATCTCTTAAACCGTGTTTAAAAACAAAAACATCAGGTTGACCGAGCTTCGCTAGGAATATTTTTATCGAATTTAAAAAATAAATAATGAAAAATATATAAAAAATTACAAATAGAGAATAATAATAACACCAAGATTCGTCGAACCGACGCTGTTTGAAAGCCAAAAATACCAAAATTAGAACCTGTCAACTTCCCATTTGAGCTATCGTAACTCATGACGTTGTCAACGAAATTTGAATTCATATTCTTTTAAAATTTAATGTCATTATTTGTTTTGCTAAAAACACGGACAAAACAACATTTTCTATAAATAAAACCTAGCTAGATCGATTTTTGGGACCCGAAACCTCTAGTATGCCAAGTTTCAACAAAATCGTTGCAGCCGTTTCCGAGATCCTGAATATATATATACACACACACATATATATATATATATATATAAATATATTAGGGCGGGTTAATTTTTTTTTTGATGAAGCGTATAGCAAGAACGTAATCTATAGGTGATTCTGAGAAATTTTGCTCAAGAGACTATAGCTCTAAGTCGGATTTGCAGCCCCCCAAAATGTCAAAATAGATATTTTTCGATATATACATAGAATAATTTAATTAAATTCGTCATAAAATCGGATAGAATTATAGTAGATTTCTCAATCTCTTCCTTGTTTGAAAGGTATTTTTATCACCTTTCAGAATCTGTATTGATACCAATATTTTTTTTTATTTTTAGTAGAGATATTAGGAATTTTTGTCGAAAAATAGCCTAAAATGAACTTTTAACTAATAAATTCTGAATTTTCTTCGAGTTTGACGAGATTTTTTTTGCAGATTATGAAAGTTCAGATAATTACCAACAACTTTTACAACAAGTACGTTTCATGCACAACAAATTATTTAGCGAAAGGTGGAATGGAATTATTTTCTTTTTCCTTTCGAGAGGAAACCTTTCATAGGTACACTGGACTGCATTCTTTCGTTTAGGAACAATGTTGCTACCATCTAAAATATCTCTGCTATAGGGATAAATACTTAAGGTTATATTAAAAACTAGCAATCCGCCCTCGCTTCGCTTCGGTTATAGGTTATAGTCGTTTTACCCGCGTAGTTCCCGTTCCCGTAGGAATACCGGGATAAAATATAGCCTAGTTTACGCCCTGATATTATAGCTTTCCATTGGTGAAAGAATTTTTGAAATCGGTCCAGCCGTTTTGAAGATTACCCCGAACAAACAGACAGACATTATTTTTTTAATTACTATTTTAGGCATAGGTGTCGTGCAAATAACCGTGTGAGCATGAAAAAAGTCTATTATTTTGACATTACAAACAGACACTCCAATTTTATTTATTGGTATAGATGGATATTTTAATCGCCCTTCTCTTGCCCGTGAGTGTCATAAAAGATGACTAAGAGATCCAATATGCATACAACTTCTATGTTCTTACAAACGAACGAAAACTTAAAACAAAACCCTAAACCACCACGTTTGACCAGCGTGTAGGTCGATTTCCCTCCTGTAATGGGGGACGAAGCCTGGAACAGTGCGACAAAGAAGTACTGAAATAATAATGATGATGATTTAAAAAGTATGTAAATGATCTTTTGAAAGCAATTTACTTAGTAATTATATAAATGTTCAATTATTACAATGAAATTTATCGTCATAATACAAAAGATCGATCAAGTATTTTGATGATATCGTAAATATGTCAAAAAAACAAACGAAATGGAATCACATTTAATTTACTCCGTAATACCGAACGTTAAATTTAAAATGGAACATTAAAACATACAGTTTATGATGTAAAATTCTGTTAATTGCTCGACAGTTAAACGTAGAATCAAGCATAAAGTTTATTGGGTTATCTAACTGCATGTAATTTACTGATTTCGATATGCCTTTTAATTGGAGTTAGCTTATTAAATTACAAAGATCATAAATGCATAATTAATGGCTGTTTTTACTCATTTAAAAAAGGAAGAGGTTCTCAATTCGAGTGTATGTTTATATGTGTTCATTATCATCATTTCAGCTCATTTTACGTCCTACTGCTACACTCTAGCCTTCTCCGTAATGGGAGGGAAATTTATCCACTATACCACGCTAGTCAGACGTGTTGGCATAGTTTTATATTTGCATTTTATATCCCTTAGACGACTTTTGCGACACCTACAGGTAAGAAAAGGGTGTTGAATTGTATTTTTACTCCATCACCAGATATAATTTTGTAAAAAGATTCAACAGACAATGTTCGTTCTGTACTAATTAAAGAAAAGAAATTAAAATTCCTTAAAATCGATTTCAGCGCCACCTATCGGATTCTATGCCAATGTTTTGGTGATTTAAAATTATCTTTACACATTTTTAATAAAATCAGTTTGAGACACATCAGTTGAATGATTTTAAAGTCTATAAACAGACAGGCATACTTTTTGTATTTCATATATTTATAGATTTTCACATATAATTATTGAATAATAATTTTCAAAAAGACAATTTGCGCCCAACGTGGGGCTCGAACCCACGACCCTGAGATTAAGAGTCTCATGCTCTACCGACTGAGCTAGCCGGGCTTGCGAGAGTTTGCTATTATAAGACTCTAATTCTAGATAATATTCATTTTAATATATTGTTTCCCTGGTAGTCTACAAATAAGAGAACATAATTAATTAGACAATATTGTTCTTAATGAAAATTCTACAAAGTAATAAATATACCGCGTCTAGACAGAGTATATTACTTCTTATGATTAAAACTATTTTGATGAAATTTATTGCATTTTTGTTTGATTTTTTATTGCCCGATGTTTCGAACACTTCAGCGTTCCAAGACGGCGGACCATGAACCGTGTCCAAGAGTCTTATTTATTATGTGTAATACTCCCGTAAACATCAGAGTCTTTATATTACTCTTTAACTGTATACAGGTGTATCAAGTTATGGGGCAGCTGTTCGAGTCTGTTGTAGTTTAACGGTCATAGATCATAATTAGAATGTATATTACACAAAAAACAATATAACATAAAAGTTATAATGATTAAAAAATATGCCTTAAATGTTATGTATCATGTAAGCATGTACAGACAGGATACATGTAGGCATGTAGAGCTTCGACAGTATAAATAGGTATGATTTGCGCGAATGCTTCAATGGTAGGTACAAAGGCGACTCGTCAACAGTCATCGGCTGATCAGCGGTTAAAGCGAAGTTTGTCTTGCTTATGCGAACGTAATCATTGATCTATTCAATTTCTAATGAAAATGTAACAAATTACAAATATGTTGCAGATAAAGTATCATTGCCTTATACATTTCAATCAGATCTAGGCTATATGATAATAACTGTTATCAGTTGACTCACTGATAACAACCAGTTGTATCGCAAATAACAATTTTTATCAGTTGTATCACTGATAACAACCAGTTGTATCCCAAATAACAACTTTTATCAGTTGTATTACTGATAATAACTGTGGGACGTATATGAACTAAAATGATGATGAAAAAGAAGCTGATAAATGGATAGAATAACTATAAAATAAAAATGTATTATTTAGTATATTAAAACCGCTAAAATAGGATCTCATGTGACGAAGGTATAAGAATTTCTGCTATCCCTTAGGTACTCACCTGTGGGCAACGTAAAAATGAGCTAAGGTTTCACCAGAAGAGGGGGATAGCAACTCTCTAAAAAGTTCCACCCTTGTTTACTTACTCTACAATGAAGTATAAATGAAGGAAATTAACCTACTACGCCGCGCTGGTCAATTGTATTTATGTCAAGTTTTCCTTCTTCTGCATATCATATCACTTAGTCGTCTTTTATGGCACCCACGGGCAGTAAAAGGGGTGTTGAGTTTTATTCTTACTCCATAACTATAAAGAAATTTTATCAACATACTAACCTATGAAACGTAAAATAATAATAAATAGCTTTTCCTTATGATAACGGAGTAAGACTACCATTTATCACCCCCTTTCGTGCCTATGTCGTAAAAGACTATTAAGGGATTTTAATGAGCAGAAAAGAACTTTGCAAGAGAAGAAAATCTTAAAATAAAACACTATATTTTTTTGGGGTTGAGATACGGTCAGCGGTTCCGCCGCCCGGCTCCATCTGGGGCGACAGAGGGGCGGCGCGCGGCCCCGTAACCCAACCGATAGCAAGTCGCATTCGTCGTTGCGCCGACCACCGGTGCAGAGTTCCTTGACTTCAGTGGTCGGCCTGCGCCGCCCAAATAAAACCCTATACCAACCTGTCTGACTAGCGTGGTATAGTAGGACAATTTCCCTCTAATTGTAGAGAAGGCTCGATTCCAGCAGTGGGACATATCTGAGCTGTGATGATGTTGATACTAAAATAAATTAAAATCAATAAATCCGGTATATAATTTGGTTATTTATTGTAATTAAAACTCAGGGGGGCATGATGCCACATTATTATTAATTTTTAAAAGGCGGCCTACTTTATGTTACTAAAAGGTTTTTGATATATAAAATAATTATAATATTTGTAATAACGACAACTTGTTTGGATGTCAGACATCTTAGTCCGCCCGTGACCATGAATGCTGTAAATATTCGAAACGTCGGTCAATCATAAATCAAGTACAAACGCGATAAAATCTGTAAAATTTACAATGTGTAATACTCGCGTAAACATTAGAAATCATTATATTTATTTGATTACTAGCAACCCGCCCTCGCTTCGCTTCGGTTATAGGTTATAGTCGTTTTACCCGCGTAGTTCCCGTTGCCGTAGGAATACCGGGATAAAATATAGCCTAGTTTACGCCCTGATATTATAGCTTTCCATTGGTGAAAGAATTTTTGAAATCGGTCCAGCCGTTTTGAAGATTACCCGGAACAAACAGACAGACAGACATTATTTTTTTAATTACTATTTTAGGCATAGGTATCGTGCAAATAACCGTGTGAGCATGAAAAAAGCCTATTATTTTGACATTACAAACAGACACTCCAATTTTATTTATTGGTATAGATTAGATTCATGTATCAGAACGTGTACAATGGCAGGTATAATGCCAAAATCATTCTCATTCAACTCATTTATTCTCATTAGTTTGATTTAATGAAAAGACTGGTCACTTTGGTAATGAGCCAACAAATAATAATTTAACGTTATACTAAACAATATTCGTAGTCATTGAAGTAGATCATGACCAAACAGATTAAACTTTCTATCCAGTCATAAGGCTGAGGTACAGTGGGTAACGGGATCTATAGATAAAATCTACAGGAAACATTCTACCCACAGTTTGCTAAGTGATTAAGCAGCGTTTAATCTACGCGGTAAAACTTGGCTACCGGTTATTGATATTCACTTGATTATATTATATAAATAAAGCTATTTTTACGGATTTTTAAATTCAAAAGTTTTTTTTAATTAACTTGGCCTGTTAGTATGTTAATATTCGGTGGAGATCAGCATCCGGGCCCATGTGAAGTATTTGAGCCTAGTGCTCGACGGGCATTGGTGGTTTCGGGAGCATTTCCGCAGGCTCGTTCCGCGGCTCGTCGGCGTGGCGTCCGCCCTATCATGTGGGCGGACCGAGCGCGGCGTGTCGACGGCTGTACGCGGGGGTCATCCGATCGATGACTATGTACGGCGCACCGGTGTGGGCGAGGTCCCTGACCGCCCGACTCAGGGCTAATCTGTAGCGACCACAGAGAGCCATGGCGATCAGGGCCATTCGCGGGCACCGCACGGTGGCGACGGAGGCGGCGTGCCTGTTGGCCGGGACTCCGCCGTGGGACCTGGAGGTGGAAATGCTCGCCGATTTGTATCGGCGGGTGTCGGGGGTGCGAGCGGAGGGCGGTGTGGTCTCTTTGAGGGAGCTCACCGCCTGTAGAGGCCTTCCAGCCGGTGCTGATGCAGTGGCCAAAACGGCGGCACGGGGTGCTTTCCTTCCGAGTGGTGCAGGTCTTGACGGGGCATGGATGCTTCGACAAGTACCTATACACGGTCGCTAGGAGGGAGAGCACACCGTCGTGCTACCACTGCGATTGCGACGAGGACACGACGCAGCATACGCTCGAGATTTGTGCCGCCTGGGCTTTGAACTTTGAAATCGATTTGGTGGTTTGACGGTAGGTAAAAGCGTAACAAACAAACAAATTTACTTTCGCATTTATAATATTAGTAAGGATAATGCTTCCTCAGCGTTAAAGATAGTTTATCTTTTTTGGTCCATGGTTGGTTTATTTATAAAACTATTGATAATCTCAGCTTATATATGCCCCAATGCCAGGTTCAAGCTATCTCCACACTGGGGTTTTATTTCAAGTTTTTCTTTTATTGCATAGATGTTATCTGTACATTATGTTCCTCAGTCAGCTATTAAGATACCCACGGTCGAGATAGGGGGATGTTAATCCTATTTATTCTACTCCGTCATTACATGGCAGAAGCTATATTATATTTCAGCATTATAAGGTTCGAGCCTTTTCGACCGTATGTGTGCAATTGAGATACTGTACCACGCTGGTTAGATGTGTTGGTGTAGAGCATTATTTCGAGTTATCCTTCACTTGCATAGATGTTATATGCATATTTAATCCTTTAATAGTTTTTTTACAATAATCACCGGCAAGGTAGGAAATGGTGAATTGTATTCGCACACGACGCAAATAATATTTTTGATGTTTACACATTATAAATAAAACTATTTTTTACTGATTTTGTCGTGTTTGTATTTTATATTTGATTGTCCGATGTTTCGAACAAATCAAAAATCAAATACAATCACGATATAAAATATTAGTTAAAAAAATTAATAAACAAGTATTTATTTAAATGCTCTAAAACAAAGAAAATAAATTTTGAATGCAATCAAACCCACCATTTTATTAAATTATAAAATTTATATTGATATAAATAAAAGCTTGTCGCGAGAACACAAACATATATATATATATATATATATATATATATATATATTAAAAAGACCAAACTAACTTTAATTCTAATAAAATTATAAAAACCCTTCTAAGTCTTTTGTTGGAATTAAATGTTACTTAGTATATAGGTACGATGTTGTGTGAAATTTTGCGACAAGCTTTTATTTATATCAATATAAATTTTATAATTTAATAAAATGATGGGTTTCATTGCATTCAAAATGTATTTTCTTCGTGGTAGAGCATTTAAATAACAGCTTGTTTTTTTTTGGGACTAATCCCACCACACATTCCCACCACTGTAACTCCTGTAAGCCAGGATCCACAATGGTCTCCGTATGAGACACTGAGGTTTGACCCTCAGGAAGTCCCGGAAATTGTTTTTAATTGTCTTGGGACCCGCAACAAATTTAATTAGAAAAGAAAAACAGGAGGAGTTGGAAAGATTCCACTTCCCTCCTATGCAAAGCGGGAGACATGAAGCAAAGTTGGCCAATAAGCCAGTAAATAAGAATTTGTACAATGACATGAAACGCAGTGGTACAGCACCACGGATTGGACAGAGCTTAATGGACCTATTTGTGAGCTTTAGGTTTGGTTACAATAGTAGGTATGGCAAAAGCGCCTAAACGCACGGAAATTTTCTCGAGTTGCTACAAGATCCGAATAGTATATTACCCGAGACGTGACATGCATATTGTCTAACATGAGGTCCCGCTCGTTTGCGCCAGAGAATGCACTCCCAAAGGATGTGATAAAAGCTTGTTATTAAATGTTTTTAATTAATATTTTTTTGTTAAAGTTTTTAGTTGTGTCTCAATCTCTGCATTTCTAATATTATATCAAGTAATACAAGAAAGAGTGCTTGTTAAGATATTCAAACGAGACCAAACTCAACGGTTTTATCTCGTTTAGTTTAGGACTTCCTATGGCCACCTTCTGACGTCATTTTGACACCCTGGATGTCATGTAGCACAAGAGTGCTTGTCAAGACTATTCAAACTAGTCCAAACTCGACAGTTTTATCTTGTTTAGTTCAGGAGTTCCTATAGCCACCTTCCAACGCCATCTTGAGACCAGCTTCATGGTACCATACTATTGTATTGTCACCGAAGTTATGTAAGTAAACCAAATTTCAAGTTCATCTAACGACAGGAAGTGGTTCTAATTTGACTCGCAAGATTTGTCCCATACTAACATACTTTTTTTTTTGGGGTGGGCTGCGGTCAGTGCGCTCCTCGCACCACTCCGTCCGGGGCGACAGAGGGGCGTAAGCACGCACACACGCAACCCACCCGAACACCACGTCGCCTTCGTCGTTGGGCCGACCACCGGCGCAGGGTTACTTGTCATCAGTGGTCGGCCCGACGGAATACCCCCTATTTGGGGTATCGTCTCATCGACCGACGTCCCCCCCCCTTTCCCCCCCCTTGGGGAGGACGTCGGTCTTTCCTCACGTGGTCGGCCTCTCAGCGGGTGACAAACTAACTCCCCGGTCACGTCACCCGCGGCCTCGGCTAGGGCGGCATGACGCGCAGGTAATTGCGCTTGCGCCGCCCCAGTGGCCGCCGGTGGGTCGCTTCGTCGAGGCTGAGCTCCTCGCGCGCACGACCCGCCGCCTCCTTCCACAAGATCACTGCCTCGCAGAATGCTGTGACCGCGTCCCAGTTCCTGACGCTGTCGAGCATCGTCCTAGCGATGGTCGGCAGCGTCAGGTCGGCACCGATTGCGACGAGTTCACGACACTGCTCTGCCCAGGCGGCACAAATCTCGAGCGTATGCTGCGTCGTGTCCTCGTCGCAATCGCAGTGGTGGCACGACGGTGTGCTCTCCCTCCTAGCGACCGTGTATAGGTATTTGCCGAAGCATCCATGCCCCGTCAAGACCTGCACCACTCGGAAGGAAAGCACCCCGTGCCGCCGTTTTGGCCACTGCATCAGCACCGACTGGAAGGCCTCTACAGGCGGTGAGCTCCCTCAAAGAGACCACACCGCCCTCCGCTCGCACCCCCGACACCCGCCGATACAAATCGGCGAGCATTTCCACCTCCAGGTCCCACGGCGGAGTCCCGGCCAACAGGCACGCCACCTCCGTCGCCACCGTGCGGTGCCCGCGAATGGCCCTGATCGCCATGGCTCTCTGTGGTCGCTACAGATTAGCCCTGAGTCGGGCGGTCAGGGACCTCGCCCACACCGGTGCGCCGTACATAGTCATCGATCGGATGACCCCCGCGTACAGCCGTCGACACGCCGCGCTCGGTCCGCCCACATGATAGGGCGGACGCCACGCCGACGAGCCGCGGAACGAGCCTGCGGAAATGCTCCCGAAACCACCAATGCCCGTCGAGCACTAGGCCCAAATACTTCACATGGGCCCGGATGCTGATCTCCACCGAATATTAACATACTAACAGGCCAAGTTAATTAAAAAAAATTTTGACTTTAAAAATCCGTAAAAATAGCTTTATTTATATAATATAATCAAGTGAATATCAATAACCGGTAGCCAAGTTTTACCGCGTAGATTAAACGCTGCTTAATCACTTAGCAAACTGTGGGTAGAATGTTTCCTGTAGATTTTATCTATAGATCCCGTTACCCACTGTACCTCAGCCTTATGACTGGATAGAAAGTTTAATCTGTTTGGTCATGATCTACTTCAATGACTTGCCGTATTGTTTAGTATAACGTTAAATTATTATTTGTTGGTTCATTACCAAAGTGACCAGTCTTTTCATTAAATCAAACTAATGAGAATAAATGAGTTGAATGAGAATGATTTTGGCATTATACCTGCCATTGTACACGTTCTGATTAGTGTTGCCCAAATGCAAGACCAAGACGAGACTTCGACCGGTCTTGGTCTTGGTCTTGCAACATCACACCTGGTCTCGTCTTGGTCTTGGTCTTGCGCACCCGAGTCTTGGTCTTGGTCTTGGTCTTGCGTACCCGAGTCTTGGTATTGCAGCAAGAGTCTCGCAAAGTTTTGCAGTTAGAATAACGTAACAGTAATTTATCATGGCAATGAAAAATCCAACTAAATTAATCAAATATCCTATCCTATCTATCCATCTGCTAGCCTATAGTTCACTATTGAATACAATACTTACCACTGGAGAAAATTACTCTTCTATTCCCCTGGTGTTCCATTAGACAGCGTTACTACTCTTATGACAGGACTTTCGACCCTATTTTCTTAAGACGTCACCACACGAGGCAGTTGATACAATAAATTTTATGTCATTTTATAATCAATGCGATATTTTACAATTAATGCGATTGTTTATATTCCCCTTCAAGTTAAGTGGTATGTATCTATTGTATTTCCAGTTTAGTTACTGATACTCTGGATACTTGAAAAAACCTGTTGCTCTATTGCCTATATAAATACTTTGGCCGCTGGATCCATGTAGCTCTTAATATACTATTTATTCAAGAACATATAAAACTGATTTAAAATTTTATGGTTTTAATACTTGTAAAATGTATGATATTCGTCGTCATCGTCACAGCTCATAAAAGTGCCACTGCTGGGCTTAAGCTTCCTTCCAGTAAGAGGAAAATTGATCTACTATACCACGCTGGTCAGACATGTTGGTACAGGGTTTTCTTTCTAGTTTCACTTCTCTTGCACATATGTTATATACACAGGGTGTATCAGGTTATGGGACAACTGTTCATGTATGTTGTAGTTCAACAGTCATAGATCATAATTAGAATGTATATTACACAAAAACAATATAACGTAAAAGTTATAGTGATTACAAAAATGTGTCTAAGAGTTTATGCCTTAAATTTTGGGGTGCGAGGCCGGGGCACCTCCACGTGGTGCACCCTGGAAACGTCCATTTGGACGGCCAAGATTCCGGCGGGAGGGGGGGTCTCCGCGTGCCGACTTTGAAGGCAGAGCGCACGGCGGATTTGGCCCGGGGCCAATGGGGCGGATGTGTCTCATGGCACTCCGTCGCCAGGGACGGTTGCGTCACGGCCCGGGGGCGTGACGGGTCGGTCGCTCGCGAGCGGCCAGACTCGGAAGGCCCAAACCGTAATCCTGAGTAGGGGGCTCAGGACCGGGGGTCTGCGGACTGCGGGGAAGAAAACCCCTATAAAAAATCACCCCAATCTCAAGTTTGGCTACTCGGCGAGGAGATGTATGGCTGGTGGGTTAAGAAGCGCGCGCGAAAAAAAAAAAGCGTCCAGTCGTTAGAGTAGTAGTCAAGGAGGACTCAAACTTCCAAACCATGATGGCAGAGGTCAATACTGTAAAGACTTCACCAGAGGGTCCCGGCCAGGCCGGGGAATCCCTTGCTGTGCCGGTGCTTGTGCGCGACGAGGAGTCGCGCCCAAGTTCTGGCACAGTCAGCTCCCAATCGTATGGGTGGGGGGCAATCTCTGCTCCAGCCGTGAGTCCGGCGAAACTTGAGGCTCCCAAAAAAAAAAAGGCGTAGGAGGCCACCAATAACTCCAGCCACGGAGCGTGCTAAACGGCGCGCGATCCGGCTCAAAAAGGAACGGGAGGCGCAGGAGGCCGCGGAATCCCGCGAGACCAGCGCTCCCAGCGACGAGGGCGGCACAGTGACCGCAGAGCCGTCGCATGATGATGGTAGCACCGCAGGGCCGTCGCGGAAGGAGAACGGCAACAAAAGTGTGTCCCAGGACGAGGGCGGCAATGTCGCAGGACCGTCTAAGGAGGTGAGGAGGAGTGGCAGCCAAACGGAGCTGTCGAGTGACGAGGGCGGATTTACCGCAGAGCCGTCACAGAGCGAGGGCGGCAGCAGGGCCGCGGCGCCGGTGTCGGAGACTGACGTGGCGTACGACCTGTCGACGGACGAGGACGACAGTGCCGTTGGGCCGTCGGAGCGACTGGGTACGGTCGCGTCGAAGATGTCGACGGACGAGGGCGGCGGGGCCGCAGTGCCGTCTGGAGTTGAGGGGCCAAGAACGGGCCGGCGAAGTGAGGGGTCCGGAATGAGGAAGAGCAGGTCGTCCGGATCGGATAGATTAGATGGGGAGGATGGTGGGGTCCCCGAGGAGTCCAAGCCGCTTCACGCGGCAAGGGCTCTGACGGCGGCCCTAGATGTTAGGAGGGAGAGGGAGGAGGCCCGCCCCCCAACGAGGGACCGGAAGCGCCCCCTGCAAAAGGGTGGCAGCTCTGTGTCCGACTCGGAGGGGAGCGATTCTACCAGGCCTCCCCCCAAAGTTGCGACCACGCGCCGGGGGCGCGGGGGTCGGGGAGGTGGTGCGGCGGCGAGACCGGCGACGCCGGGTCCGGCCGGCCGGGAAGGCGAGGTGGCGGCCCTCCAGGCTGCGAACGCCCGCCTCAGCAAGGAGGTCTCCGGCTTGCGGGAACGCAACCGCAGGTTGGAGACGGAGTTGGAGGCGGTGCGGAGGGAGAACCGCGGGTTGGCCAAAGACATGGCTGACCTGCGGTCTCAATTCGAGCGCCTGGTGCCGGCTGCGCTGCCGGCGCAGGCCCCGCCGCCGAAACGGGCTGCGCCAGTGAGGGCGGGCCCGTCGTCCGCGACCGTGGCGCCGGCTGCGCCCGTCGCGGCCGCTGCGCCGGCTACGCCTGTCGTGGCTTCATCGCTGCCTCCCCTCGTCGTGGTCCCTCCGCCGGCTCGTGGCCGCGGGAGACCTCGGAAGGGGGAGGAGCCGCCGCCCGACGAGGTGCACGGCGTGTCGGAGTCGGCGGTACGCGTCATCCTGGCCCGAGTAGGGGTGATGATGGATGCGCGTATCGCCGCCGTAGCGGCCAGGCTCCCGCCTGAGCCGCCCCTCCGGCCGCCGCTCGCCGCGGACAAGGCGAGGCGGCCGCAAGCGTCGGCTCCCACGCCGCTGCCCTGTCAGGGTGGCCGCGTGGTGAGCTACGCTGCGGCCGCGGCCGGGCCCAAGGGGGCCAAGAAGGCCGGCAAGGTGCCGGCTCCCGCCAAGGCCGGGCCACGGCCGGCGCCAGCGGCTGCACCGCAGGCGCCGGTCGGCGAACCCGCGGCTGCGCCTGCTGCGCTCAGCGCTGCTGCCAGGCTCGAACAGGGCTGGCAGGTGGCTGAGCGTAGCAGGAAGGCACGCGGCCAAAAGCGGAGAGCGGCGGCCAAGAGTGCCGCTGTGGCCGCCGCTCCCCAGGCGGGAGCCGGCGGAAAGGGGAAAAGGTCGCGTAGGGGCCTCAAGTCGCCGAAGACGGCTGCGGTGGTAATCACCGTACTGCCTGAGGCGGCTGAGAGGGGCCTAAACTATGAGGCCGTCCTAAGGCGCGCCCGGCGGGAGCTGGACGTCTCCGACATCGGGGGCGTCGAGGCGAGGACCCGCAAGGCCCGGACAGGGGCTCGAATATTCGAGTTCCCTGGGGCCGAGGGCGCGAAGACGGCCGATAGTTTGGCCACGATGCTGAGGGGGCTGTTCGGGCCGGAGGATGGAGTCCGAATCGCCAGGCCCGTCAAGTGCGCAGATATGCGCCTCACGGGTCTGGACGACTCCGTGGCGGTGGAGGACATCCGGGAGGCCATTATGGCGCGTACCGGGTGTGCCTCGGACACCGTCCGGATTGGCACCATCCGCCCTGGTCCGGGCGGCGTCGGTGCTGTCTGGGTGCAGTGCCCAGTGGAGTCGGTCAAGCAATTGGCCGACTCAGGCAGGCTCCTCGTGGGCTGGAGTTCGGCGCGGGTAACCGTGCTGGAGCCTCGGCCTGCGAGGTGTTATAAATGCATGGCGGTCGGGCATACCCGACCGACATGCAGAAACTGCTTTGACTGCAGCGGGCTATGTTTCCGTTGCGGTCAGGCTGGACACCAGGCGGCATCGTGCTCTGCGGTGCCCCACTGCCCCGCGTGTGCGGCGGGCAATAGGCCTGCCAAACACCGCATGGGCTCTGGGGACTGCAGACCCCCGGCATCGGCCCCGAAGGGGCGGGGCGGCCCTTCGACCGGGCCAGCCCCCGCTCCGAGCGCGGCCCGATCGCCCGTTAGCGCGGAGGAGGTGACGATGGATACGGACCGTTAATGGACCCCGTATCCATTCGTCTCCTCCAGGCCAATCTCAACCACTCCGCCGGTGCGCAGGACGTGTTCCTGCAAGCCATGGCGGAGTGGTTGATAGGAGTAGCCGTAGTCGCGGAGCCGTACGTGGTGCCCGACCGGATTAACTGGTTGGGTGGCGCCGATGGCACCGTGGCAATCGTCGCCTCCACGTCGTGGCCTTCGTCGTCTCTGACCCTTAGGGACAGGGGCGTCGGATACGTCGCGGCGGACTGGGGGGAGATTACGCTCTTCGGAGTCTATCTCTCCCCTAACTGGAGTGTGACCGATTTCAAGGCCTTCCTCACCATCATGGAGGCCTCGTTACGGCGACTGGCATCGCGCCAGGTCTTCGTCCTGGGGGACTTTAACGCCAAGTCCGTGGCGTGGGGGTCCCCTAGGACGGATGACCGAGGACGGGCGATCGAGGAGTGGGCGGCGGCACTGGGCCTCTGTTTGCTGAACAGGGGCTCGGTGCATACGTGCGTGCGACAACGGGGCGGGTCGATAGTGGACCTTTCGTTCGCTAGCCCCGAGGTCGCCGCACGCGTGGGGAGCTGGCGCGTCGTGGAGGAGGTGGAGACCTTGTCGGACCACCGGTATATCCGGATGGAGGTCTCCCCTGCAATCCCGACGCCCAGCAGGGGTCACGGGGCGGATGGGCGTCCTGCGTTCCCGCGATGGGCTGTGGGTCGCTTGGACCGGGACCAGCTGGCGGAGACAGCCATCGTATACTCGTGGCTGTCCTCTGCCCACCAGTCGGACGGGGTGGACGCCGAGGCTGGCCGCATCCGCAGTGCGTTGACGCAGATCTGCGATGCGGCCATGCCCCGGGTACGGCGTCTGCCCCCGAGGAGGGGTGTCCACTGGTGGTCCCGGGAGCTGGCGGATCTCCGGGCTGCGTGTATCCGCGCCCGGAGGGCCTACACCCGCAGCCGGCGGCGCCATCGCGATGCGGAGCGGGAGGCCGTGCTTTATGAGGGCTACCGCAATGCGCGGTCGGCCTTCAGGCTGGCCGTCCGCTCCGCCAAGGACGTCAGTCGGCAGGAGATGCTGGACGGTCTCGACCGTGACCCCTGGGGACGCCCCTATCGCGCGGTGCTGAATAGGCTACGCGCGCGGGGCCCTCCCCTCACCGAGACTCTCCAGCCCGGCCTTCTCACTAGGGTCATCGAGGACCTGTTCCCGCGGCGGGCGGAACACACGCCCCCGGTCATGGCTCCGCCAGACACTGACCGGGAGGCCGACGACGACAGTGTTCCGCCCATCACGGAACCCGAGATGGGGGTGGCGGTGACGCGCATGCGCGCAAAGTCTACCGCCCCCGGGCCCGACGGTGTTCCTAACCGCGTGCTGGCCCTGGTCCTCGAACACCTGGGACCCCGCCTCAGGGAGCTGTTCGACGCGTGTTTAGCGTCCGGACGGTTCCCTGGGTGCTGGAAGGAGGGAAGGCTGGTGCTCCTGCCGAAGCCGGGACGGTCTCCGGAGTCGCCTTCGGCCTACAGGCCTATCGTGCTGCTCGATGACACGGGCAAGCTACTGGAGAGGGTGGTAGCTGCCCGCATCGAGCGGCACCACGTCGGCACGGGGCCCGATCTGTCGGACGCCCAGTTTGGGTTTAGGAGGGGTCGTTCGACGATCGCGGCTCTGTTGCGCCTGAGGGCCGTGGCGACTGAGGCCGTCACCGGCGGGGGAGTGCTGTTGGTGGTGTCCCTAGACATCGCCAACGCATTCAATAGTCTGCCATTCAGCTGCATCAGGGAGGCGCTCCGGTATCACGGGGTGCCAGTTTACCTGAGGCGGCTAGTGGCAGACTATTTGGAGGGGCGCAGCGTCCTCTGCACCGACCGAGCAGGGGACGTTGTGCGGACGCCCATGACGTGCGGTGTCCCACAGGGGTCGGTCCTCGGACCCACCCTGTGGAACATCGGCTACGACTGGGCGTTGAGGGGGAGCCTCCCGCCCGGGCTGGGCGTGATTTGTTACGCCGACGACACGCTCGTCACAGCCCGCGGTGGGACGCTAGAAGAGGCGGTAAGCCTGGCGACCTCGGGTACCGAGGAGGTCGTCAGACGGATCGAGGCGCTGGGGTTGAGGGTCGCCCTGGACAAGACGGAGGCCCTCTTGTTCCATGGGCGCACTATGAGCCCTCCCATCGGCGTCTCGATCACCGTCCACTCGGTCGACATCAGCATCCGGGCCCATATGAGGTACTTGGGCCTGGTGCTCGACGGGCGATGGTGGTTCCGGGAGCATTTCCGTAGGCTCGCTCCGCGGCTCGTCGGCACGGCGTCCGCCCTATCGTGGCTTATGCCGAACGTGGGCGGACCGAGCGCTGCGTGCCGACGGCTGTACGCGGGGGTCATCCGGTCGATGGCCCTGTACGGCGCACCGGTGTGGGCGGGGTCCATGACCGCCCGACTCAGGGCCCTTCTGTGGCGACCACAGAGGGTCATGGCGGTCAGGGCCATCCGCGGATACCGCACGGTGGCGACGGAGGCAGCGTGCCTGTTGGCCGGGACTCCCCCGTGGGACCTGGAGGCGGAGATGCTCGCCGGACTATATCGGCGGGTGATGGGGGTGCGAGCGGAGGGCGGTGTGGTCTCGTTAAGGGATCTCACCGCCTGGCACGTCGACGCCCGCCGAGACGTCATCGCCCGTTGGGCAGTCCGGCTGGAGAGGCCTCGGTTCGGGGTGCGAACCGTGGAGGCCTTCCGGCCGGTGCTGATGCAGTGGTTGGAGAGGCGGCACGGGGTGCTCTCCTTCCGACTGGTGCAGGTTTTGACGGGGCATGGGTGCTTCGCCAAATACCTGCACAAGGTCGTTAGGAGGGAGAGTACACCGTCCTGCCACCACTGCGATTGCGACGAGGACACGGCGCGCCATACGCTTGAGGCCTGCGGGGCTTGGGCAGTGCAGCGCTGTGAACTCGTCGCAATCATCGGTACGGACCTGACGCTGCCGGCTATCGCTAGGGCGATGGTCGACAGCGTCGGGAATTGGGACGCGGTCGCAGCCTTCTGCGAGACAGTGATCTCGCGGAAGGAGGCGGCGGATCGCCTGCGCGAGGAGCGCAGCCTCGATGAGGAGATCCGCCGCCGGCGACTATACATACATATGTACAGACAGGATATATGTAAGCATATAAAATTTCGACAGTATAAATAGGTATTAGATTTGCGCAAACCTTTCAATGGTTACGTAGGTACAAAGGCGACTCATCAACGGTCATCGGCCGATCAGCTGATTTATGTTAAAGCGAAGTTTATCTTGCTTATGCAAACGTAATCATTGATTTATTCAAATTCTAATGAACATTTAACGAAATACGAATATGTTGTAGATCATTCATATCGTATCATTCCTTTATACATTTTAATCAATTTACACGAAAAAACGATGACAAAATTGAGAACTTACATGTCTCTCAATTCATTAACGAATCGATATTTTTATTTAAATTTTTTTTCATGGGTTCCTAACACTATTGCCCGATCCGATTTGATACGACATCCACGGGTAAGAAAGTGGTGAATTATATTCGTACTGTCTTTTTTTTTTGTGTGTGTGTAGCTGTTGGTCGCAGATGACCTTGACAGCTTAACGCGGTCAACGGGTGAGCGCTGATGGCTCTCAACCCGGTAAGTAAGTTAAGCGAACATCGCCCGAGGGCTCCCCCCTGTGGGAAACGGACCTCGGCTCGGGGCGTCGCTGAGAGCAAAGTGGGCGTGGCCAAGTTTAGGTTAATGACTTTTACGCGGCGCGGTTTTCGACCTCGACGGCGAGGCCGATACCGCGGAGTTTTATCTGTTATCGCTGCGCGAGCTGTGTAGTTCCTTTCTTGGGCGATCATAATAGCGTCATCTTCTTCTTCAAGAAGATGACGAGGACGTCGGACCGCGAATATTTTTGAGGCGACGTAGTTTACCGCCCCAACCACTAGTGGATTGGGGTGAGTCGTGGCAGAGGCAAAATAGCGCTGGGAGCAACGCTTCATGTACTGCCTGATGGTGATCGTACTCTGTCCCTACATGGACATTTATATAGATTAATTGTAGGCATATTTCTATGTCCAACAGTGAACGTCGTTGGACTAATGAATAAACGGATATATAAATATGTATAATGGGCAAGAGCACTCTCGTGATTACGGTATTTTTGTCCTTAAGCCTTTCCGAAGAGTAATTCTGAAAAGCCAACACCAACATTGGGAATCGATTGGCCAATAGATGGATATCTCAAGACTGATTTGACTTGCCGAGTAGTGACGGAGTAAGAATATAATTCATCACCCCCTATTTTACCCGTGACTGCGAACCCACGACTAAGGGCTATAATATATAACATCGGTGCAAGAGAAGGAAAACTTGACATCTATGACCTGTAACAACACGGCCGATCACCGTGGTGATTCCCCTCCGGCCACGGCCGATTCTCCTCCTGTTATGTAGAAGACACGAGCTCAACCGTATATAAGCTGAAATGGTGATTTGAATTAAATGCAAGACCGCGAGACTCTTGCAGGCCCAGTCTTGGTCTTGCTCAAGTCTTGCAGGGCCAGTCTTGGTCTTGGTCTTGCAAAAATTAAGCGGTCTTGGTCTTGGTCTCGGTCTCGCATTTCTCGCAAGACCAAGACCAAGACCGCAAGACCAAGACTTTTTTGGGCAACACTAGTTCTGATACATGAATCTAATCTATACCAATAAATAAAATTTGAGTGTCTGTTTGTAATGTCAAAATAATAGGCTTTTTTCATGCTCACACGGTTATTTGCACGATACCTATGCCTAAAATAGTAATTAAAAAAATAATGTCTGTCTGTCTGTTTGTTCCGGGTAATCTTCAAAACGGCTGGACCGATTTCAAAAATTCTTTCACCAATGGAAAGCTATAATATCAGGGCGTAAACTAGGCTATATTTTATCCCGGTATTCCTACGGGAACGGGAACTACGCGGGTAAAACGACTATAACTTATAACCGAAGCGAAGCGAGGGCGGGTTGCTAGTAAACAAATAAATATAATGATTTCTAATGTTTACGCGAGTATTACACATTGTAAATTTTACAGATTTTATCGCGTTTTTACTTGATTTATGATTGACCGACGTTTCGAATATTTACAGCATTCATGGTCACGGGCGGACTAAGATGTCTGACATCCAAACAAGTTGTCGTTATTATAAATATTATAATTATTTTATATATCAAAAACCTTTTAGTAACATAAAGTAGGCCGCCTTTTAAAAATTAATAATAATGTGGCATCATGTCCCCCTGAGTTTTAATTACAATAAATAACCAAATTATATACCGGATTTATTGATTTTAATTTATTTTAGTATCATCATCATTACAGCTCAGATATGTCCCACTGCTGGAATCGAGCCTTCTCTACAATTAGAGGGAAATTGTCCTACTATACCACGCTAGTCAGACAGGTTGGTATAGGGTTTTATTTGGGCGGCGCAGGCCGACCACTGAAGTCAAGGAACTCTGCACCGGTGGTCGGCGCAACGACGAATGCGACTTGCTATCGGGTGGGTTACGGGGCCGCGCGCCGCCCCTCTGTCGCCCCGGATGGAGCCGGGCGGCGGGACCGCTGACCGTATCTCAACCCCAAAAAAATATAGTGTTTTATTTTAAGATTTTCTTCCCTTGCAAAGTTCTTTTCTGCTCATTAAAATCCCTTAATAGTCTTTTACGACATAGGCACGAAAGGGGGTGATAAATGGTAGTCTTACTCCGTTATCATAAGGAAAAGCTATTTATTATTATTTTGCGTTTCATAGGTTAGTATGTTGATAAAATTTCTTTATAGTTATGGAGTAAGAATAAAACTCAACACCCCTTTTACTGCCCGTGGGTGCCATAAAAGACGACTAAGTGATATGATATGCAGAAGAAGGAAAACTTGACATAAATACAATTGACCAGCGCTGCGTAGTAGGTAAATTTCCTTCATTTATACTCCAGTGTAGAGTAAGTAAACAAGGGTGGAACTTTTTAGAGAGTTGCTATCCCCCTCTTCTGGTGAAACCTTAGCTCATTTTTACGTTGCCCACAGATGAGTACCTAAAGGATAGCAGAAATTCTTATACCTTCGTCACATGAGATCCTATTTTAGCTGTTTTAATATACTAAATAATACATTTTTATTTTATAGTTATTCTATCCATTTATCAGCTTCTTTTTCATCATCATTTTAGTTCATATACGTCCCACAGTTATTATCAGTAATACAACTGATAAAAGTTGTTATTTGGGATACAACTGGTTGTTATCAGTGATACAACTGATAAAAATTGTTATTTGCGATACAACTGGTTGTTATCAGTGAGTCAACTGATAACAGTTATTATCATATAGCCTAGATCTGATTGAAATGTATAAGTCAATGATACTTTATCTGCAACATATTTGTAATTTGTTACATTTTCATTAGAAATTGAATAGATCAATGATTACGTTCGCATAAGCAAGACAAACTTCGCTTTAACCGCTGATCAGCCGATGACTGTTGACGAGTCGCCTTTGTACCTACCATTGAAGCATTCGCGCAAATCATACCTATTTATACTGTCGAAGCTCTACATGCCTACATGTATCCTGTCTGTACATGCTTACATGATACATAACATTTAAGGCATATTTTTTAATCATTATAACTTTTATGTTATATTGTTTTTTGTGTAATATACATTCTAATTATGATCTATGACCGTTAAACTACAACAGACTCGAACAGTTGCCCCATAACTTGATACACCTGTATACAGTTAAAGAGTAATATAAAGACTCTGATGTTTACGGGAGTATTACACATAATAAATAAGACTCTTGGACACGGTTCACGGTCCGCCGTCTTGTAACGCTGAAGTGTTCGAAACATTGGGCAATAAAAAATCAAACAAAAATGCAATAAATTTCATCAACATAGTTTTAATCATAAAAAGTAATATACTCTGTCTAGACGGTATATTTATTACTGTGTAGAATTTTCATTAAAAACAATATTGTCTAATTAATTATGTTCTCTTATTTGTAGACTACCAGGGAAACAATATATTAAAATGAATATTATCTAGAATTAGAGTCTTATAATAGCAGGCTCTCGCAAGCCCGGCTAGCTCAGTCGGTAGAGCATGAGACTCTTAATCTCAGGGTCGTGGGTTCGAGCCCCACGTTGGGCGCAGATTGTCTTTTTGAAAATTATTATTCAATAATTATATGTGAAAATCTATAAATATATGAAATACAAAAAGTATGCCTGTCTGTTTATAGACTTTAAAATCATTCAACTGATGTGTCTCAAACTGATTTTATTAAAAATGTGTAAAGATAATTTTAAATCACCAAAACATTGGCATAAAATCCGATAGGTGGCGCTGAAATCGATTTTAAGGAATTTTTATTTCTTTTCTTTAATTCGTACAGAACGAACATTGTCTGTTGAATCTTTTTACAAAATTATATCTGGTGATGGAGTAAAAATACAATTCAACACCCTTTTCTTACCTGTAGGTGTCGCAAAAGTCGTCTAAGGGATATAAAATGCAAATATAAAACTATGCCAACACGTCTGACTAGCGTGGTATAGTGGATAAATTTCCCTCCCATTACGGAGAAGGCTAGAGCGTAGCAGTGGGACGTAAAATGAGCTGAAATGATGATAATGAACACATATAAACATACACTCGAATTGAGAACTTCTTCCTTTTTTAAATGAGTAAAAACAGCCA
Source organism: Lymantria dispar (assembly GCA_032191425.1). Classification (NCBI taxonomy): domain Eukaryota; kingdom Metazoa; phylum Arthropoda; class Insecta; order Lepidoptera; family Erebidae; genus Lymantria; species Lymantria dispar. The sequence continues at coordinate 13,684,286 of CM063465.1, read as the reverse complement.
TTAATTATGCATTTATGATCTTTGTAATTTAATAAGCTAACTCCAATTAAAAGGTATATCGAAATCAGTAAATTACATGCAGTTAGATAACCCAATAAACTTTATGCTTGATTCTACGTTTAACTGTCGAGCAATTAACAGAATTTTACATCATAAACTGTATGTTTTAATGTTCCATTTTGAATTTAACGTTCGGTATTACGGAGTAAATTAAATGTGATTCCATTTCGTTTGTTTTTTTGACATATTTACGATATCATCAAAATACTTGAGCGATCTTTTGTATTATGACGATAAATTTCATTATAATAATTGAACATTTATATAATTACTAAGTAAATTGCTTTCAAAAGATCATTTACATACTTTATAAATCATCATCATTATTATTTCAGCACTTCTATGTCGCACTGTTCGAGGCTTCGTCTCCCATTACAGGAGGGAAATCGACCTACACGCTGGTCAAACGTGGTGGTTTAGGGTTTTGTTTTAAGTTTTCGTTCGTTTGTAAGAACATAGAAGTTGTATGCATATTGGATCTCTTAGTCATCTTTTATGACACTCACGGCCAAGAGAAGGGCGATTAAAATAGCCATTTTTAATATAACCTTAAGTATTTATCCCTAAAGCAGAGATATTTTAGATGGTAGCAACATTACTCCTAAAAGAAAGAATGCAGTGTACCTATAAAAGGTTTCCTCTCGAAAGGAAAAAGAAAATAATTCCATACCACCTCTCGCTAAATAATTTTTAGATTACTTTTAAAAACGTCACGCGGCGTTGTGTGGAGCTTTCGAAACTTATAGTTTTCATGAATAAGCATATTGAATGTGAATAGGCATATTAATATGTATATTTTTTAATTATTTTACAAATACAATAGCTAAAAATAACTAGCGACCGGCCCCAGATTCGCACGGGTCCCATGCTGATACTAAATATACAATAGAATGGATTTTTATATAATATAACGTTCACAGCTATTTTCTCATTAAACAATACCAACATCCAACATATTTTCTTTATAGGTTACTCTTGAAAGAGCGACATATTATGCATGTATAAAAAACCCGCATCAAAATCTGTTGCGTAGTTTTAAAGATCAAACCATACATAGGGACAGACAGACAGCGGAGAGCAACTTTGTTTTATACTATGTAGTGATTTATTTATTTATAAGAAATTTAAACTAAAATTTGGCAGAATAATATAAGTGGTTATGTCAGAAACATAATTTCTTACATCATAACGAAACTCTTCCACGAATGCTACTCATTACACAAATCAAAATTAAGGTAACATCAAAAGCTTATAGAGTTTCAGAGAATTGACAATATTGAATTTCTGATAAATTTAATCAAAGCCATGATCCTTTTCGGCATTAAATTATCTTAATTTTGACTGTAGTCATATTTTGCCAACGTGGCCTGGTACTAGAATGACTTCTAGATGATTCGAGAATATAGAAGCTTCGTGAATATCTACCACAGAAATATTAATACTTAATTTTTCTGTGATATCTACTAATAACTCATCATCATTATCATCATTTTAGCCCACATAAGTCCCATTATTGGGCTCGGGCCGCCTCTACAATGGTGGATTGAAATGGAACGGTGTTCTCTGCAATAAGCAAGGGATTTGTGCTAACGCCTATATTCTATGGTGGTAGCTGGCGGTCGATTGTGTGGTACCTAATTAGCTAAGAATGAGCGTTGCGAGATTCCCTTTCCGCGCTGGGTCAAACGATCTAACAGTCGGCACTTTAATTACTGAGGGTTGCTTCAGTAAATGGCTATACTCTGTCGCAAGGAGGGAGATGGCTCCATCCTACCACAATTGTGTAAAAAATTGCACGGCACAGAACACTGTTGAGGTCTGTGTGATTTGGGCAGAACAGTGTCGTGAATTTTTCGCAAGCAACTCTGTCGATGCTCCCGGGGAGGTGAATCGTATTCTTACTCCGTCACCACACTGCTTTGGATAATACAGTGACATTCCTTATCCACGTAAATATATTAGTTGTGTATTTAATGATGATCAATATTGTTATTTAACCTTTCCACTTCTTTGGATTTAGACATTTGTGGTGATAGTTTAACGTCATTTTAAGACTAGAATTAATGAATAGTTTTTGTACAAATGATGTATATGTATGTGTGTATGTCTGTGTCTATGTGTAAGTATATATATATTTATTTTGTCTGTGCGTGCGTATATAAGTATATGTATATAAGTATATGTATATTATGTATGTATATATGTGTTTCTGTGTATGTATATATATTTTGCCAGTTGTGTATTGTTTCTTATAAATTTTTGTTTTTCTTTTTAAAAAAGTAGAATAATAGATATTTTGTTTTAAAAGTTTAAGTAACATTTAATTCACACCTCACATCCACACCACCACACACCTCCATAACACCTATATGTATATTACACAAACCCAAGCAAACACACACACATACTCCGACACACACAAACTCATTACTAACCCTGACGATACCAACAATCAAACTTTTTTTTTTTTTTGTGTGACTTAGTTGTTAGCCTCAGATGGCTGTGACAACTTTACCCGGACTGGTGGGTGAGCGCTGAGGGCTCTCAACCCGTAACAATCAAACTCTGTAGTTGTACCTATTATAAGCTATATGTTATGCGAAACTAAATAGTGGCCCAGTGTTTCTACGGAAGCGCCTGGTGGCCTGAAATACAGATTTTTCCTAGTTTGGGCACCAGTATTCCACAATAAGTACTATGTCATTGTACAACATACATTTTTGTAACTTACTATTATTATTGTGGCAAAATAAATTATTATTATTTAATTAGTTGTGGTTACCTGTACCTGAAAGAGCACAAAACATGATCCATGTGATTTTTTTTACTACATTGTATGTTTGTGTATTTTTCGTTGGTAATCCTAAAATAAATAAATAAATAAATTTAATGAATATCATTAAAATTAAAATTTTAGGAGATAGCAGATATTAAAAATGCTGGGATAGAGCGGCGAAAAACTGAAGCACAGCTAGGGTGGGTAGCTAGTATACAAATATTATAACAACATAAATCTTAGCTGAATAACAACCAGAATATTATCCAAATAGTATGAAAAGTATATAAATAAAATGCTAACCATGTGTGGTACATTGTTCCCTGCTCCAACATTTATCAAAGCGAATATTTTATCGAAAGAACACGCATTAAACTGTGACCTTCTGATAAGAACGTCGAATATTGGCAACAATAAAATACATAGGGGTTTTATCGAGACTTGAACAGAAATTGGTATGTCTCGTAAAAACTAAAGATATGTAGTACTTTTGTACTATAAAATATAAGTCAAGTGTGAGTTGCGTTTGAATATTAAAGGTCCAAATTCAAGATGTTTCTAAAAATAACCTATGAAATATAATATTAATAATAAATAGCTTTTCTGCGTGGTGACGAAGAAAGAACACTATTTACCACCTCCTATCTTGCCTGTGGGAATGGTAAAAATAAAAAAAAAATCGACTAAGGGATATAACACATATAATATCAATGCAAGAGAAGAAAACTTGAAATAAAAGCCTTGACCAACCTGTCTAATCAACGTGGTATAGTAAGTCAATTTTACTTCTATCCAGGAGAAGGCTCGAGCCACTGCTACGCTCACACGGCCTATTTTACGCTTAAAGCATGCGCTACACGGTTTGAAATAGTGGTTTGAAACAGAAAAAGCAGAAGAGCACTTTGCTGGCTACATACTTTAAAGCTAGTTTGAAACCAACAGTGTTTAGAGAACGTGGCGCAGATAGGACGTCTTTACGCTCGCGTGCCGTATATTCACTACAACGACGTCATGGCGCCTTACCTATCAAAACAACAAAAAGTTGGAGTAAGTCTTGCACTTTTGTGTGCAATTGAAGGAAAAAATTTAAATGTCCCACGCATTTCTTCTTTGTGTTTTATTTTTATACCCTTCACAATTTAAGTCCCAAAGGCAGGGCAAGTCTTTATATAACTCGAGAAGTTGAGTATAACATTGCGATCGTGTTCTGTCTGCTTACGCGCCATTTTGTGTGCAGACCGTCATCGCATGCGTCAGCGCTCGCCTCTACAGTACAGCAAGCGGCTAGACGGTTTCAAACAAGATTCAAACCAACGCTTGACCAGCGGTTTGAAACCCAAGCCTCGCTACCAAGGGCGTTTAAAGGTCATACGAAATTTGATATAAAACATCTATCTACACTGCTTTAAACCTCTGTTTCAAACCACTGTTTCGTACCGTGTAGCGCATGCTTAAAAGTATTATTTTAAACATCAGGTATGTATGAGTATTTTAGTACATTTAAATTATGTAGTTAATTTCTGACCATTTAGTTTCAATTTGTTTAAATAAGCTATTTTTATTAATCATCAATGCCTGATGTGTTTTTTATTAATTCTTAAGGGTCAGGTATAAGTGAATTAAAAAACAGTTTCCATATTACATTTTTTTTGCATTCGTAAGTTTTCTCCTTTTCTACATTAATAGTTCACTATTTAAGTCAGACACCATTATAAATTGTATCATTATCAAATCTACTTGAAACCGAAATTATTTTAAAATTATTGGTCACTCATGTATTCATGATTTTTTTATACAAGATTTTTAAACTTCGTTTAAAAATAAGCTTTGCTAATTTTCCAAAGTAAATGACGTTACATATTAAAAATAAAAGTACCTGACCTAGTCTTAGTAAGAATAGGTCAGGTACTTTTTTTAGTAAATATACTGTCTATCAGAATAGTAAGTGTTTAATATTAAAACAAGAAAACAAACCGATTAATTTCATTCAGTTCTAGTCGTAGTGTTCAATAAAGTAAAATAAGACAATAAATAATTTTTCTTTTTTTAATACTTATCTTAGGTACTACTTATGATAGATTTTTTTTCGTATTTTTTTGTGAATGCCCATAAGTTCTACTATAAGCCATTTCAAGGTTATTCATTAATTACCGGACGTCCTGTATATCACTCCCCTTATGGCAAAGGCTTGAGCCCGGCAGTAGAACGTATATGAGCTAAGGTGATTCAAAAATTGAGATTTATTTTCACATGTATGTATTATTCTATTAAAGACAAAGAATCTGTGCTAGTATCCTGCTCAGAAGGGGTTATAGAGGTGGTGTGCGCCGAGTATGTCAACGGGTAGCACGTTCTCCTTTCAATCGTCCTGGACGGTTTAGGCGGAGTCTACACCATAGTAGGCCCCTAAAAAAACAAACTTGATCTGGACCATAGCTTCTTTCTAATAAACGACCATAGACTGTTTCTAATAAATCATTGTAGTGTAAATAAGACCCGTAAACGACCATTGCCTATCCCTATAAAACGATAGCATATTCCTAATAATCGACCATCGTCTGACCCTAAACAAATATGATAGCTTGTCTTTAAAAACAAATATCATCGTAAATAAAACTAATTTACGGATTTTATCGCGTTTGTATTGGATTTTTGATTGTTCAACGTTTCGAACACTTTGCAGTATTTCGTTCATGGTCACGACCTTGAACGAAACGCTGACATCAATCAAATACAAACGCGATAAAATCCGTAAAGTAGTTTTATTTACAATGTGTAATACTCGCATAAACATTAAAAATCATTACGAATATCATCATCAACATCATCATGAATAAACAACCATAGCCTGTTCCTAAAAAAATATTTATTGTTTAAAACAATTTCATTATCATTGCAGCCCACATACGTTCCACTGTTGGGCTCTGGCCTCCTCCACATTGGGAGGGAATTTGACCTACTATACCATGCTGGTCAGACATGTTGGTATAGGGTTGCATTTCGAGCTTTTCTTCTCTTGCACAGATCTTATGTACGACATCCACGTACAAGATAGGGAGTGGTGAATTATATTCTCACTCCGTCACCACACGGAATACAATTTGATTAAAAAGAAATTGATACCTACATTGTTAACCAAAATTATTTGTCGTGCCGATAAAGTATGTAATAGTTTTCACCCCTTTTATGCATGCAAGAGAGAAATTTTGCATGTGACGATGGAGTATGAATAACAATTAATTACCCTATCTCTTTTTTGTGAGTGCCGTAAAAGACGAATATACATATAACATCTAAATATCTTACTTAAGAGAAAAAAAAAAAATGATTTAAAACCCTATGCTATGCCGCCTGACCAGCGTGATATGAAAAGTCAATTTCCTGCTGTCAAGGAGAAGCCCCACAATAGAATGTATTTCATCTGAAATGATGAAGTGGAAGTATGTTTAAAATAAAAATAATGTAGGTCCTTATTGTGCGAGGCAGTTGTCGCGCGTGAAGGGGCTCACAGCTTAACACTTAACTCGTCGCAGCTCCTCATGTAGTACGCAACACCACACTGCATAGATACCTCAATATTGAGACCATCGAGGACTTTGCTCGCCGCCTTACGAACAATATGTTTGAGCGTGCAGACGCATCTAAGTGGGACCATCTTCGTGGCTTCGCTCCTCTACACGCTCGTCCCCCTGACTATCCCGCCTCCAGGAGATCCCTCTCGCCCGCCCGGGACCACCCCGGACTGACTTTCTTTCGAGGACTGTCTTCTTAGACGCGCCCACTTACACCCATCCGATCTCCACATCCTCTCATATCCCTTCCTCTATATCCCGTCGATTTCCAGTCAAACCGTTCGGTTGTACCGGCGGATTATACCTGTTTCTGATAAGTGTACACCAACCAGCAGGCACCCAAGCCCGTCCTTGAGCGAAAGGCAGGACGCATCGCTAGTACTAACCACATTTACGACCATCAACGACGCTACAGCTCGTCTACAGCCTCCCCCGTCCGTGTCACCGTCCATGTCGCTGGTCACTTGGAGTTGAACCTCCTCTGGGGCTACCGGGGGTCGCATCTAGCTCGAGTAGATCACCACTACGGCGTGAAGAACGGGGTGTGTCAGGCACATCATCCCCAGGACTGGCTGTTCTCCAGCTGCTGTGCTGAATACTACAGGCTGTGGCACTGTTATACTGTTTACACGCGTCCACTAGATGCTGTGAATACATACGTTGCCTTTAAGCGTGGCGGTTGGACGATAGTTACGATCGCGTAAGAAAGGTACATGTTTGGTCGATGTCGGGCTTAACACTATAGCTTGTCTCCAAAAAAAAGTGTGTGTACTTTACTTTTAGTGCGTGTAGCTCGTAAGAAGTTATACTTGTTTGGCGTAACAAGATTCTTCGCGTTACTCTAAGTTTGTAAAAAAACGGCACTAATAATTAATAGAAAAAAAAGGTATACATTTAAAGTTTTATTATAACGCATTATCTAGTTGACATTTGCGACGGTGTGTGCGTGCATCGTAAAAAATGTTGATTAACTAACTTCAGGATGTCGGCTTTTCATGACGGTGTACGTAAGCATTGTAATAATTTTAATAACACGTCAAAAGAAGTACAACTTTAAAAACAGCATAATAGTGCCCTATATAGAGACATTTTTATTCTGAAAAGAAGAAGAATTAGATTTCTTATACTGAATAGTGCCGTTCTAAGTCACAGGTTACTGAACTCTAAAACCATAAAACACAGGTCTAATAACAGAACACAAGTTGGAACAAAAAGCGACCATAAAATAAGGCCTCAAGGTATGTTACATTTACAGCTTTCAACACGCATCGAAATGATTTATCGACGAAAACCAAGTGCAAAACGAATGTTCATTACGAAACCTCACTCCCTTGTTTTTTAAGATCAGACTTTTCTCCTCCATGTCCTTGAATATTCTTTAATGTATTGGGCTTAATAATTATATTTGATGAAAATATGAGTTTGTTTTTTGGCCATTTTTCGGTTAAACTTTACTGTTACAGTTTCCTTTTTGAACGTATACTTTGACAGTTCAAATTAATTATACAAAAAGTTGTCGAGTAGAGAAATAATTTCGGTTAGAATATGTTTTCTATTTTCTATGCGAAAATAAATATCATTATCATGGTCTCGGCTCCTATATGTCCCGCTGCTAGACTCGCCTATTCCACAATAGAAGTGAAATTGACCTACTGTACTAGACTGGTGAGATAGATTGGTATAGGTATTTACTACGAGTTATCCTTTTTTGTATAGGTATTATCTGCAAATCGAATCTTGGGCATGAAAGAGGATAGTGAATTGTATTTTTACTACACCACACGGAAGAGTGTGGTGTAGTAAAAATAGTGTGTTCCAAGAGTGATAGGACCACACTGTCGACAGTTATCTGTCTACAGCCGCGGGCTGGTCCGTCCGGGGCAGTACCACACTCTCGCAGAAAATCGACGTCTGAGTAGTAGCGATTTGTTACTGCGCTTCGTTCGGTGAGCGAGAGATCCGGAAGCCCAACTTTCTGAGGGTGTTTGAGTGTGGAGGGTTTTGGTGGTGCACTTGGTATCACCAAGCCTCAATGCACGAATTCAAATTCCCTTCACTTTCTTCGCGGTAGGCAGCGGCCTTGTAAAGGTCCATGAGCGGCAGGAACACTTACCATCAGGTGTACTGTTTGCTCGTTTGCCACCGTTTGCAATAAAAAAAAAAAAAAACTATGTTGGAATAAAATCAAGACCTTATTATTGTGAATTGATCTTTTTCTTCTAGAAGTCTATATTCGTACGTCTTAATATTAAAAGCATGAATCTCCTGTAATAAAAGGAATCGCACATACAGCCATCAGATTTGCCACGTCGGCTTTTAAATTTAAAAGGAAGTATAATGTCACAACCATCACGTTTGCCAAATGGTATGTTGATCGTATTAGTATACAAGTTACCGAGGAAAAAATTTCAAATCACATTCTTGGTTTGGAAGTCCTAAAACCTGACTGAAGGATCACCAGGTGCCTTATTTCCGTACAATGGGCTATGTATATCTAATAGCGGACGTATGAGGCTGGTGGATGGATGGATCGAAGGGTGGATATAATATAATAGTATAAGATGGAAATAATACATAACGTAATAAAATATTTAAGTCAATTTTAAAATTTTCTCTATTCTAAAACATTTTCTGCATACATGCAAATATGGCCACAGCAAAAGTCAATTTGTAACAAAGCCTTTTTATTGCGTAAACTGCAGTTTCTTTGAGAACTAGTTGGCGTTTAAAGCATAAAGTTGAAAGACTTATTCTCGACGGAATAAATTTTACAAACTGACTGAGGTCAGTTTTATACTATATAAAAGTATTTTGGGCAACCGTGAAGAGTAACCCGATACACCTTTGTAAGTATAGGCAGTACTTACAAAAATACCACTAGAACAAAATATAGCGCTAGTTTCTTGAAGGAATAAACGTTTAAATAAATATTAAGAATGGGAAAATGGGATACAATTTTTAAAATAATTCTGATGAATAATCTTCCTGTTATACATATATTCCTGTTGAAAAGAACGTAGTACTGTTTTTATTATATTAGTTTGTTTCGGAGGTTATTCAAAATTTTCAATTTTATTGATTACTAGCTGACCCGGCGAACTTCGTAACGCCATAATTTTTTTCGTAAATATATTTTCAAAATTGCCGAAAATATAGTCTGTCTATAGCATAGCTGTCATGTGCGTTTTGTTATTACATGTCAGATGCACTTTTGTTATACCACGTTTCATTGTGACTTGTATTCTCTTTGACGTTTTATGTCAAGTCCCACGGGAACCCGGTGGCACGGGATAAAAAGTATGCTATGTCCGTCTCCTGAATCTAAGCTACCTCCCCACCAATTTTCAGCCAAATCAGTGCAGCAGTTCTTGAGTTATAAATAGTGTAACTAACACGACTTTCTTAAGATAATGGCATTTTTTCACATACTAAAGGGCTTGTTTCTTGAATTAATATTGATAATTATCATCATTATCAACTCAGCTCATATATGTTACACTGCTGGATTCGGGCCCCCTCCAACTTGGCGGCACATTGACCTAATATGCTTATCAGACATCTTGATGTAGGGTTTTATTTAGTTCTTTCCTCCTCTTGCACATATGTTATATCTATACTAATATATAAAGCTGAAGAGTTTGTTTGTTTGAACACGCTAATCTCAGAAACTACTGATCCGATTTGAAAAATTCTTCCAGTGTTAGATATCCTATTTATCGAAAAAGGCTATATATTGTCACGCTAAAGCCAACATGAGCAGAGCACTAATGAAAAATGTTTCAAAATCCAGGTTTTGTTTTTCTTTTGAGAGCCTCCGCTGCGTCAACGACCAAATTTTCGTAAAAATAATGTGTAACAGAATCGTATTATTAAAAATATTTTCACCTTCTAAGTAAACAAAGTCTTAGGTTAACTCAAAGTATCTATATCACGCGGATGAAGTCGCGAGCAGAAGCTAGTACATTATATATTCCTTATCCGTCTTTTACAACACGTAGGTATTGTAAGGGCCGAGGAGAAAGGGAGTGGTCTTCTTATTTCGCCACCAAACGGAGATTACTTAATACTAGTGATTGCCGTGTGGTCGAAATTCGGCCATAATTTATTTAAATTAATTTTAAGCTATTGCATAGCTTTTATCGTCGGCTCTGAGCGCGGCGACCGAATCATGAAATTCCGTAACGAAAATAAAACCTAACACGTGTAGCTCGGCCGAGCGTTCGGTGTGACGGTCGTCAACATTCTGCGTTCCACGGCTCGGTGCGCACACGTGTCACCGCTTTGCGTAGCTTACGTCAAAAAATGTTTTCGCGCGTTTTTTAACGGTCCCAACGATCTTCAGCGGACGACAGTGGTAATCGAAACCGCCTTAATTGTTATACATATAGTACATTTTTTTCTTATCGGCCACCACACTCAAAATGTGTAACTTGAATTAATATCACAGAAAAAAAAACTTGTATAAATAAAAAAAAAAGTGAGCCGTCGCTCAGGTCGCCTGAGAGATGTGAAACATCGAAACTATTTTGTACGAGTAGAGACACGGTATCGAATATAAAGTATCGATACTGAACTCATGAATAGTATCGAAAGATAAGTAACATACTGTTTAAAGTATCGAGTACTTTTATTTACTTTATCTTTAGGTATCGAGTACTTTTCTTTCGATACCGATACTTTTGTATTCGATATTTTAGTCAATAAGTACTTTTTTGTAGGTATCGTATCGAATAAATTATCCCATTTTAAAATTGACTTTACGACTCATATTTATGGTAACGTCATTTAGTACAAACGAAATGAACCTTCTAAAACATAGCTTGAAATAATTTGCGATTTATAAACCAGAAATAGCGGCATCTATCGAGCAAACGACCAACTCTAAACTACAATATATTTTATAAAGAACTCTCTAATCCTGTAATGATAATAAGACAAGCTGTTTAAAGTGAGTCAAAATCCAATTCTTAAGGAGTTGGTGACATACAAAAAAATAAATACACAGCTGAAACTAATAAAAGCCTATAAAAATGAAATGCTTTCATCCGTTCACATACATTCTTTCCGCACGAGGAGTGTGATTTAGAAAACAGAAATGGCGGCATTTATCGAGCTAACGACCAACTCTTAGCTTCAATATATTTAATAAAGAAATTTTTAATCCTGTAATGATAATAAGACAAGCTATCTAAATAATTTTAACGTCATTGGTCCTCCTTAAATTTTCAACTTTTAAATGAAATTTGACTGTTTAAAGTGAGTCAAAATCCAATTCCTATGAAGTCGGTAATATACAAAGAAATAAATATATATACACCTGAAACTAATAAAAGCAAAAAAAAAAACGGTTCTCCAGTTTTCGTAGCTGAAAGTAAACTAAATACCATACCTACTGGTATATTTATATTACTAAGTTAGAGAATTTTATATTAATTTATAAAACAAGTATAATAAGCATAAAAGAACATTAGATTACGACAGGAACTAATACGATAAAACTAAGGCATAAAGTATTAATAAAATATCGCGATTTTTTTCCAAAAAATGATGATTTTTATTCAATAAACATTTATTTTCTGGCGTTAAACGCCACGCGACGATCACGGTCACCCTCGCCTATAGATGTTTCACATCAAAAAATAATAATTATAATTGCAATAGTTGATGAAAAATGCTATGCAATAGCTTTACAGCGGCAGTCTTCGAGTGCCACACATTTTTTCTACTACACAATTTTCTTTTAATTTTATTTGTGTATAATTGTATATTGATAAAGCTGTATTTCACTAATAACTAATATATAAGTACACGTGTGTTAGACGTTGTCATCATAATTACGATTGTTTGAGATTTTAAGCGTAAACAAAAGTGTGTGTTGGTATGCGTGCGTGTGTAGCGATTACATAGTAGTGTGCGTAATGCCTTTTGTAATGAATTTCATGTATTTCTAATCCATTATTATATGAAATTTCAGTTTTATGCACTTCTCCTCATTATATACTTCAACTGTGCTAAATTTCATACTGGTCCATCCACGTAATTTTCGTAATAAGGGGAACAAAGTTTTTGCTTCACGTATTAATATATAGATAGACTAGCAGCCCGCCCTCGCTTCGCTTCGTTTTCAGTCGCCTTACTCGTGTAGTTCCCGTTCCCGTGAGTATACTGGGATAAATTATAGCCTATGTTACTCTGGGATACTGTAACATTCTAATGGTGAAAGAATTATCGAAATCCGTCCAGGAGTTTTTGAGTTTATTCCTAAGGAACGTTTCCACTTTATAATATTAGTGTAGATTACACCCTTAGAGGGTAAAAATTTGCCGACGGCTGTACGCGGGGGTCATCCGGTCGATGGCCCTGTACGGCGCACCGGTGTGGGCGGGGTCCATGACCGTCCGACTTAGGGCCCTTCTGTGGCGACCATAGAGGGCCATCCGCGGATACCGCACGGTGGCGACGGAGGCAGCGTGCCTATTGGCCGGGACTCCCCCATGGGACCTGGAGGCGGAGATGCTCGCCGGACTATATCGGCGGGTGACGGGGGTGCGAGCGGAGGGCGGTGTGGTCTCGTTAAGGGATCTCACCGCCTGGCGCGTCGACGCCCGCCGAGACATCATCGCCCGTTGGGCAATCCGGCTGGAGAGGCCTCGGTTCGGGGTGCGAACCGTGGAGGCCTTCCGGCCGGTGCTGATGCAGTGGTTGGAAAGGCGGCACGGGGTGCTCTCCTTCCGACTGGTGCAGGTTTTGACGGGGCATGGGTGCTTCGCCAAATACCTGCACAAGGTCGTTAGGAGGGAGAGTACACCGTCCTGCCACCACTGCGATTGCGACGAGGACACGGCGCGCCATACGCTCGAGGCCTGCGGGGCTTGGGCAGTGCAGCGCTGTGAACTCGTCGCAATCATCGGTACGGACCTGACGCTGCCGGCTATCGCTAGGGCGATGGTCGACAGCGTCGGAAATTGGGACGCAGTCGCAGCCTTCTGCGAGACGGTGATCTCGCGGAAGGAGGCGGCGGATCGCCTGCGCGAGGAGCGCAGCCTCGATGAGGAGATCCGCCGCCGGCGACTGGGGCGGCGCAGGCGCAACTATCTGCACCTCATGCCGCCCTAGCCGAGGCCGCGGGTGACGTGACCGGGGATTAGTCCGTCATCCGCCGAGAGGCCGACCGCGTGAGGAAAGACCGACGTCCTCCCCGAGGGGGGGACGTCGGTAGATGAGAGGGTACCCCAGTAGGGGGTATTCCGTCGGGCCGACCACTGACGACAAGTTAACGCTGCTCCAGTGGTCGGCCCAACGACGAAGGCGACGTGGTTTTTGGGTGGGTCGCGGGAGTTGCGTGCTTAAGCCCCTCTGTCGGCCCGGACGGAGTGGTGCGGAGGCGCGCCGACCGCGGCCCACCCACAAAAAAAAAAAAAAAGGTTAAAAATTAAAAAATGCTGAAATACGTGTTTATCTATTTTTACTAAAGAGTATTTTTAGAGAATTTGAAGAAAATCTATGTAGATTTTTTTCCCCTTATACAAAATTTGTTACTGCGGTTTACCCTCTAGGGGTTGAATTTCAAAAAACCCTTTTTTAGTGAGTTTCTACGTCACGCAAAGAAACTAATGTCAAAATTTCATGTTTCTGGCTTCAGTACTTTCGGCTCTGTGATAAGGCAATAAACTGACATCTTTCTACCTATTTTACACCCTTAGAGGATGAAAAAGGACAAACGCTGAAACACGTGTTTATTTATTTTTATTTAAAAGTATTTGTGCTTAATTTGAAGACAGTAGCTAAAGATTTTTTTTTCTTTCCATACAAACTTTACCGTTGCGTTTCACCTCCTTAGGGGTAGAATTTCAAAAAAATCTTTTCTTAGTGGGTGCCTACGTCATGAAATGAAACTACGGTCTAAATTTAATTTTTCTAGCTTCAGTAGCTTCGGCTCACCCTGTTCCTTTATATGTATATTATGGTTAACGCCCCCGCAACACCCCTTGTAGGTGGAATTTCGTAAAATCCGTTCTTAGCTGACTTCTACTCAACGAAAGGAATATTTGTACCAAATTTCAAGTCTGTACGCCTTATGGTTCCAGAGATATTGTGATGAGTCAATATATCGCTCGCAAAACCCGCCTCTCCTTTAAATATATATATAGATAACTAATGTTTTTTGCGTTACACAGAAGTTCAAAACCTATACAGTTCGTTGTGGCATCCCCAAAGGCTTGTTCAGAGTCTGAAATTTTTTTGTGTTTATTGTGCTTAAAAGGTAGTTCCTGATAAGGCATTATGAATATATTTAATCTCGACTATATTCGTATAAGCCTATCTTTAGTCAACTCTGTCCCTTGAAACATGAATCACGCTCGGCATTATATTAGGTTCAGGACAGTGTTGGAACATTAGTCATGTAGATATCGTTGGCCACCAAAATATCTTATGCATACTTAATTTAATAACATTAAGCCTTTTTTTCTACCTGTATCAAGAATATACAGACTTATATTTATTTATATTTCGAATTAATGAGATATTGTCATCATCATTATCATGGGCTGAGCCCATATATGTCCCACTGTTGGGCTCGAGCCTCCTCTTTAATAGGCACTGGATCTAATATATAGCTGCGTGCAGCGGGTCTTTCCCTTCCCTCCATAGTGGTTGAGGGGAGTGATGGCTGCTCTAGTAGTTAACTCGTAATCGGGAGCCGCTTGTGGGATCTGATTCAGCCATAATCGTTTGAATTATATTAAGTATCTTGCAGTTCGAAGGGCATCATATTGGAGCTAATTCTTACAAAACATGTACACAATTGTATATCTTGTAAGAAGAAAAAAAAAATCTTAAAAATAATAGATAAGCCCGCTGAGTTTCTTGCCGGATCTTCTCAGTAGCGGTCGCGTTCCGATCCGGTGGTAGTTTATTTTTTTTGGATAATTTAATTTTATTTTGTAGAATTGACAATATGTAAGTACCCTCTCGGGGTCTATGCATAATAAATGATTTGAATTTGAATACCGCGCTGGTCAGACTTGTTGGTATAGGGTTTTGTTCCGAGAGTGTCCTTCTCTTGCATAGATGTTATGTGCATATTATATCCCTTAGCCGTCTTTTACGATACCCATGGGCAAGAGAGGGGGTGGTGAATGGAATCTTACTCCATAACCACACGGAAGGATGAGACGGATAATGAGAGATGTAATATAGAAAATGTCACCATTATCATATATTTTGAAGTCCGTTACCCGCCGAGAGGCCGACCGCGTGAGGAAAGACCGACGTCCTCCCCAAGGGAGGGACGTCGGTCGATGGGAGGGTACCCCAAATATTCCCCAAGTATTCCGTCGGGCCGACCACTGATGACAAGTACACCTGCTCCAGTGGTCAGCTCAACGACGAAGGCGACGTGCATCGTAGGTGGGTTGTGGTTGTGCGTGCTTACGCCCCTCTGTCGCCCCGGACGGAGTGGTGCGAAGAGAGCGCCGACCGCAACCCACCCCAAAAAAAAATCATTTTTTTTTTTTTTTTTTTTGTGTGACTTAGTTGTTAGCCTCAGATGGCTGTGACAACTTTACCCGGACTGGTGGGTGAGCGCTGAGGGCTCTCAACCCGCTTAAAGTTAAGCGACCCATCCCGAGGGCACCCCCTGTGGGGTACGGACCTCGGCTCGGGCGGTCGCTGGCAAAGTGGGCACTCCCACGTTTATGATTTTAACGCGACACGTCTTCCTTCCCCGTCGGCGGGGGCGGTAACGTGGATATTTACTACTATTTGTCAAGGCCGCGCGGGCTGTGTATGCCTCAGTCTGGGCGAGAGTAATAGTGTCGTCGGGTTCGTCGAGTATTAGTCGCGGTTGTTTAATCGCGGACATTTTAGAGGGGATGTAAGAAGCCGCCCTTACCACTAATGGGTTCGGGTGTGTCGCGGCAGAGTCGAAGTAGCGGCGGGAGCACTGTTTCATGTATTGCCTGATGGTCGGCAAGCCAAGATCTATGTGAAGATCCACATTGCGCATGTACCACGGTGCTCCCGTCGCTCGGCGCATGAACCTATTCTGTAATGCCTGTAGCCGATGTAGCCTGCGTGGCTTCGCTTGTGTAAACACTACACTTGCATACGTCATGATAGGACGTATACAAGCGGTGTATAATCTAACTTTATTACGGAGAGATAGCTTAGACTTTGCGTGTACTAAGCTGTGTAACCATCCTAGCACTAGGGCTGCGCGCGCGCGGACTCGCCCTATGTGAGGACCGAAGGTCAGTCGTCTGTCCAAGGTCACACCCAGATATTTGACCTCCCTTGTCCAGGGGATGGGTTGGTCGAACATCTTTATCTGTGGATATTCAGCCATTGGGTAGCGGCGATCAATCCCCTTATGAAATATGATCGCCTGGCTTTTGGTGGGGTTTATACCGATTCTCCATTTCCTAGTCCATTTGGCTAGGGCGGTAGCCGCAGTTTGGAGAACGGTTGTCACTGTTGCGGGAGATCGACCTGCATAGAAGATGGCAGTGTCGTCAGCGAATAATGCTGTTTGTATTTTACTATGTTGGGGTAAATCATATATTGAAAAAGAAAACCAGTTAAGTGCGAGTCGGAGTCACACACGAAGGGTTCCGTACCATTATCTATAAAATCGCGTTTGTTGTATGGGAGACCCCCTTAAATATTTATTTTATTTTGTTTTTAGTATTTGTTGTTATAGCCGTAACAGAAATACATAACTTGTGAAAATTTCAACTGTCTAGCTATCGCGGTTCTTGAGATACGGGCCTGGTGAAAGACAGGCGGATGGACAGACAGCGAAATCTTAGTAATAGGGTCCCGCTTTTACGCTCTGGGTACGGAACCCTAAAAAAAGAGGGACCCTCGCGTTGATGTGCAAAGTTTATGGACTTAAATTCCACCTGAGTAGTATTACACTTTTTTTCAGTCTATAGTCTGGATATATCCCAACCAAACCAAGTCCCAGAGGGTGACGGAAGGGCAGTCTGTGGCTTTATGACCTACTACATTATACTATGATGATCAGATGGGTTGGTATAGCGTTTTATTTCAAGTTTTCTTTTTGCTTATATACATAATATCAGGTTGACCGAGCTTCGCTCGGAGTATTTTTGTAGCATTTATTCAGATATATTTTAATAAAAAATAAAAAAATAAATAATGAAAATTATATAAAAAATTACAAAAAGAGAATAATAATAACACCGAGATTCGATCCGACGGCGTTTATCGCCGATGTCAAAAATAAAATGAAACCTGACTACTTGGCCACTGAGCTATCGTAACTCATAACATTGATGGCAAAATTTGAATACATATTCTTTTAAAATTTAATGTCATTATATTGTCTGCCTGTCCGTGTGGTGACGGAGTAAGAATACAATTCACCACTCCCTATCTTGCCCGTGGATGTCGTATAAGACGACTATGGGATATAATGTGCACATAACATCTGTGCAAGAGAAGGAAAACTCGAAATGAAACCCTATACCAACATGTCTGACCAGCATGGTATAGTAGGTCAAATTCCCTCCCACTGTGGAGGAGGCCCGAGCCCAACAGTGGGACGTATGTGGGCTGCGATGATGATGATGATATTGTCTGCCAAAAACACTGACAAAACAACATTTTCTATCATTCAAAACCTAGCTAGATCGATTTTTTGGGCCCGAATCCTCTAGTATGCCAAGTTTCAACAAAATCGTTGGAGCCGTTTCTGAGATCCTGAATATATATATATATTTACAAGAATTGTTCGTTTAAAGATATAAGATAAGATACAGCCGCACACGTATTTGCCAGAGAAGTAGGCAAAGACTAAAGTTACTAGTAATAATTCCTACGATACAAAAATCGTATGTTTCTGGCAAAATTGTCGACGGGCTGACAAAAGGTTATATTAAGAGTACATTTAACCATAGAGCATTCATAAAAGCTGTGTTGAATGTGACTGAAGAGTAGCAGGCAAGCTGGAATTATTGCATGTGGCAATCTTTAGTCTTTGCCTACCTTTCTGGTAAATAAGTGTGCATACATAGACCCTATACCAATCTGTCTGAATATCCTGGTATAGATCAATTCACATCCTTGAAGGAGGCTCTAGCCCATCAGTGAGATGTATATGGGCTGAGAGATTATTTGACTGCACAGATGGCAAAGTTGTCTAAACATTGAGCTTTCCTATCATCATTATCATCATCATTATCATCATCACCATTTCAGCTTATCGCCGTCCACTGCTGAACATAGGCCCCCCTCATATTACGCCACAGAATGCGATCCTGTGCCGCCTGTATCCAACGATACTCAGCGACTTTCACCAGGTCGTCGGTCCACCTAGTGTAGCGTCCTAAACTGCGTCATTCGATACGTGGTCGCCTGTGAGAACCTCTCCTCCCCAGCGGTTGTCGGTTTATCGAGCGATGTGGCCTGCCTATTTCTACTTCAGCGTGCTAATTCTTAATTTTTACGTTTCCTATCAAATGTCGTTAATTCGAATTACGCATCACAATGCTTTATATGATTCATGAATAATTAATAATCTCTCATATTTGAGCGAGTTGTAAATAAAACTACTTTACGGATTTTATCGCATTTGTATTTGATTTCATGGCCATGAACGCTGTAAATTATTCGAAACATCGGGCAATTAAAAATCAATTATTATAAAATAAATAAAATCCGTAAATTAGTTTTATTTATATCTATACCAATAAATAAAATTGAAGTGTCTGTTTGTAATGCCAAAATAATAGGCTTTTTTCATGCTCACACGGGTATTTGCACGACAACTATGCCTAAAATAGCAATTAAAAAATTTTTGTCTGGCTGTCTGTCTGTTTGTTCCGGATAATCTTCAAAACAGCTGGACCGATTTCAAAAATTCTTTCACCAATGGAAAGCTATAATATCAGGGCGTAAACTAGGCTATATTTTATCCCGGTATCCCCACGGGAACGGGAACTACGCAGGTAAAACGACTATAACCTATAACCGAAGCGAAGCGAGGGCGGGTTGCTAGTCATGAATAATTGTTCAGAGTCTGATGTGATTTGTGTTCATTATTTGTATGCTTATAAAGTTACCCGCGATATAAAAATATATTTCTTAGTGCGAAGTCTAGTCTTTAAAAAATGTACAAATATGAGCTCCCAAGAGACCACTAAAGTTCGTACAAGTCTATCGAAGATATAATACTTTCTCGGGATCAATATCTCTTTCATTTAATTGCTCCTGGTCTAGGTAGGTTTTATTTTGAGGAGCTGTTTACAGAGAAAATATTTCGTAATATTTTCACATTGCTATCTGTATAACTTATTGAAGTGAAAATTTTAGCCGTGTTGGGTTTTCTGCGGTAGGGGAAAATCTTATGGGTTCGCGTCACCGACATGCTTATAGCAGTATATATGTAGCTATACAGCTGACGTATAGTGCTGTGTATATCTTATAAGTGAAATTGAATAAATTTAGTTGAACTGTTTGACTTGGTACCACCGTCACGGTTTTACCAACGTACCACTCGACACCGTAGCAAGGTTCATCCATTTCACCTGGAAACGTTATGGTCTTCAACTGTACGTTTCCAGCGATCATTTCTCCCACGTACGTGCAGGTTCTTGAATGAACTACCTGCTGCTGTGTTTCCCGAGCGCTATGACATGACCTTCTTTAAACGAGGTTTAGGGAGAGTATTTTTTTCACGATAGGCAATGGTCTGGCTGTGCCCCTGGCATTGCAAAGGTCCATGTGCGGCAGGATCACTTAGCATCAGGTGTGCTGCTTGCTCGTTCGCCATCGGCAATTAAAAAAAAATAGCTAAAAGTTCAATGTGTAGGTATATACTGTGTATTGTTGAAATAGTGTTTTTTGTTGAGTATTTTTATCTTATAGAATCTTATATAATAGACAGACATCGAACAAACTGATCATTCAAATACCAGAAAATTTTAATTGAAGATCCAAAAATAGCAACTGTATGTTCATACTTCCGTGGAGTAAGAACAAAATTCACCACTCCCTATCTCGCCCGTGGATTTTGTAAAAGACGACTAAGCGATATAATACGCATATAACATCTATGCAAGAGAAGGAAAACTTGAAATAAAACTCTATACCAATCTGTTTGACCAGCAGGGTATGGTCAATTTCCCTCCTATTATGGTGGAGGCTCGAGCCCAGCCGTGGGATGTATATGAACTAAAATAATGATGATGTTCATAATTTTAAGTTTTCACTACTGTCAGCAATTCTCGTGACGGATTTTTTTTTATCATTTTTGTTTTGCCCTTAACATAATATTTCTAGTAAATATAAAGTAAGATACCGAGTCAAGATATCTCAAGCCCAGTGGAAATATACAGAACGTTTTACTAAAAGCCTTACTCCATTTATAAGGAGTGCCTTTAAAAGTGATTACGCCCTAAGAAGGGTTCAACGGGGTCAAGAGTGTGGCGAGAAATAAACGAAGATGACACATAGAAGATTTTTAAAACTAAGACGCTAATTAGATTCTTCATACAACAGTGAGAAATACTTATGCATGGTCTCACATTTTGCTTATAAAAATCAAATTAGATTGTTCAACAATGTTTTTGTTGTCCTTAATGTAAGAGTGGTTTTAATTTGCGCGATACCAACTATTTGCAAAATTATAAACGATTTTTGGCGATTGCCTCTAGTTATTTCTAATTTTCATTTTTGCATTGCATGACAAAAGGTAGTAAAAACGGTAAAGAAGCAGCACTTACATTTTTAAATATGAACATTTTTCTGAAAATTGTTACTAATTGTTTTATTTTAATATTTTATCGTTGTGCCTTTTCTTTTTTTGGGCTGGTTTACGGTCGTCGCACTCCTCGCACCATTCCGTCCAGGGCGACAGAGGGGCGTAAGCACGCACACCCGTAACCTACCCGTGACACTTCGCCTTCGTCATTGGGCCGAACACCGGAGTAGGGTGATTTGATGACAGTGGTAGGCCCGAAGGAATACCCCTTTTAGGCGTACCCTCCCATCGACCGACGTCCCCCCTCAGGGAGGACGTCGGTCTTTCCTCACACGGTGGGCCTCTCGGCGGGTGACGGTCTAACTCCCCGGTCACGTCACCCGCAATCGTGGTGCCTAAAAGATGACAAATAGAATAAATTATCTTAAGCTACAGAAAAAGGGCTTCTATTAGCTCTCCTTTGTATTTTTGGAAACATTCTCTTTTCAAAGACCAGCAGTAAACTACCGTCATGTGACAGTCCTATCTACCCTGACATCATTCTTCTATAACTTTTAGATTGGTGGAAGTACTAGATTTTCATAAAATGTCCAGATAACTGTGGAAGAAATATAGCTTTAAGCTTATAGGCGTTTCAAAAATGTTTAAGCTTTTCGACAGCATATGCACAATTTAATTGTAATTTGGTGCTTTATAGTTGGCTGTAGTCTATTACTACATAATGTCTGATGTCGATAGCCATTAAATAATCCAAGTTTTGACTTTTCCATGCCCAGCTTAGGAAATGTCTTATAAATGTATCTAAAGTTTTACCTTTTCTGTACATTGCTTTTTTTTTTGTGGTGGGTTGCGGTCGGCGCGCTCCACGCACCACTCCGTCCGGGGCGACAGAGGGGCGTACAGCACGCAACAACCACAACCCACCCGAAAACCATGTCGCCTTCGTCGTTGGGCCGACCACCGGAGCAGGGTTACTTGTCATCAGTGGTCGGCCCGACGGAATACCCCCTACCTGGGGTACCCCCCCCCCCTTGGGGAGGACGTCGGTCTTTCCTCACGCAGTCGGCCTCTCAGCGGGTGACGGACTAAACCCCGGTCACGTCACCCGCGGCCTCGGCTAGGGTTCCTGTAC
The DNA here is from genome assembly GCA_032191425.1 of Lymantria dispar. Lineage (NCBI taxonomy): Eukaryota > Metazoa > Arthropoda > Insecta > Lepidoptera > Erebidae > Lymantria > Lymantria dispar. The sequence continues at coordinate 13,662,018 of CM063465.1, read as the reverse complement.
AATGCTTTCACAAATTACTTTATCATAACTCACTTGATATGTAGTGGCAGCAATGTGATCTCTACTCTATTTAACAATTGCTTATAATCATAACTTTATCAACAAGCAACGATTATCAAGAAGTTCATACATTTTGTTTCCAGTGAACTTACTTCACTCTATTATCCGACTTACATATATTTTGGCAAGGATATTTTGTGTATCCATTTTACTGGCAAAATAAAAAGTGCAGTAATCATGTTATTTTATCATTAGTGTCACATAATACGTCGATGCGCCAAAACAGAATGCAGAAACCCTATTTGAACAATATAAGCAAAGAATAGTGTCATCATGTTGATTTCTGCCAATGTCTGTAAATGGCTCGATACTGCTCTACAATATAGACACTACTCTATATAAACAAAACTTTGTTTCGAGTATTTCTTCTCTTGCGTGATATTATATGGATATTATAGAATTTAATCATCTTTTACTATAACTACAGGTTAACATATAGGAGAGGTAAATCATATTCTTATTCTGTCACCATATCAAATTATGTTAAATGAATCAAGTAAAGTGTAAATTGTTAAAAATGTAAAATCCACCAAAATCATAAAAAACCAGAGCAATTCAGATCTTTCAGTAATATATCCTAAAACTGGTAACTTAAAAGCATATTTACTAAACTGCAGAGATATCCACGGCAACAAAAATATAGGCTATTAAATTTATATAAAGAACATGGTTGTCTGTAAAGTCGGTTTACGGTCGATAGTTTAACGTGACAACGTCATAACAAAACATTGATGAAATGACTGCATACTTTTATGAATAAAATTGAATCAGCGTAACAGGACAATGAGCGTAACGGGACAATGAGCGTAACAGGACAATGAGCGTCACGGGATACTTTTTCGTGCATGCAGCCAGCGTTCATCGATTTATTAGACGTTGTCACGTCAAAAAGCTTTTGGTGACCATTGTTATTTGTGTTTCTGTAGTTTAGATTCGTGTGGTGACGGAGTAAGAATACAATTCACTACTCTCTATCTTGCCCGTGGATGTCGTAAATGATGACTAAGGGATATAATACGCATATAACATCTATGCAAGAGAAGGCAAACTCGAAATCAAACCTTATACCAACCTGTCAGTTTCCCTCCTATTGTGGAGGAGGCTTGAGTCCAACAGTAGTACGTATAAGAGCTGAAACGAGGATGATGATGATGTTGATTTTGAGTCCTAATTGAACTAATTGGGCGGGCTACCGATACCCGACCTTGTCATCAGTGGCCCATCCAGGCGGGTTACCCTTTCGGGTATCATCTTCTGCGACGCCCCGATGGCGGCACTGTAGGCGTAGTCGAGGCGTCATCCGCACAAAATCGGCCTCTCCGCGGGCGACTAGACTACTCCCCGGTCCAATCACTCGCTGCCACAGCTAGGGTGGCATCAGGCGCAGATGGCTCGACCCCAACACTGGGACGTATTTGAGCTCAAATGATGATTCATGGCAGTAGACAGTATTAACGTACCCTATCACCTGCCATCGTCATTGAAATGGCCTCTGGTACTGATTCCTTGACTTAGGTGGTTGGCCTGGTAGACAGAAACTCACCATACCACTTACAAAGCCTGTACCATTAGATTAACAAAGAACTATCTTTTGTATCATCTCCACATTATCTCGGCTCATACACATCCCACTGTTGGGCTCGAGCCTCTTCCACAATAGAAGGGCAATTAATCTTACTAAACTCATTTGCAAAAAAAACGGGCACCTAAGCAATGAACCATTTCAAATGTTAATATTTCTTTGTTTGATAATTATAGGTAGTTTTATCCACACAATTTGCTAAATTAATAAGAAAATAATCGTTTTCATCAGTATTTCATAAAATTTAGATACAATTTATGGGAAATAATGCTAAACCTCGCTAGTAGTGTATATTTGCTAGTAGTGCATATGCTCATGAAGTAAAAATAAAAAAGTTTTTTTGTTTGTTTTTCTTTAATAAAGTAAAAGCAGATAAATGTTTAGTATCGAGTGTGACCCCCTCTAGCTAAAATCACAGCTTGAATTCGTCTGGGCATGCTAGCGAGTATATCCCGGATACTTGCTTGCGGAATACGTTCCCACTCCGCAGTAATCACATTCTTCAGCTCTCTGATGGTCTGCGGAGCCGGGTGTACTGATCTCACACGCCGTTTCAGAACGTCCCAGACATGCTCTATGGGATTGAGGTCGGGACTTCGAGCTGGCCAATCCAAACGACGAATGCCGACCTCTTGCACATACGCATTAACATCGCGGGATCGGTGGGCGCGAGCATTGTCGTCCATAAAAATCGAGTCTTCACCTAGAGCGGCCAATGCGGGTTGTGCATGAGAAATTAGAACTTCCGTTATGTATCGATGCCCAGTCAGTGAGCCGTTTTCAATGAAGACTAACTCTGTACGATCCATTGAATTTATTCCTGCCCAAAACATAACAGAGCCCCCACCATAAGGTGTGATTTCTTCGAAACATGCCTCTGCAAAGCGTTCTCCTTGTCTTCTTAGCACTCGCCGACGTCGATCTTCACCGAACAGAGATATCCTGGCTTCATCAGAGAACAAAACCCTATTCCAATCGTCTTGAGTCCATGATTCACAATTTCTAGCGAACCTAAGCCTGTGAACTCTGTGCTCACGGAGTAATTTGGGGCCGCGGGCCGGGCGGTGACTGCGTATATTGGCAGCGAGAAGCCTCCTCCTGACCGTCCATAGACTAATATGCACATTTCTTACTTCTTGGAGGTTGTTCTTAAGATCCACATACGAAGATTTGCGATTTCTCAATGCGCGACTCACAAGAAAACGATCATCCCGTGGTTGGGTACATGGTTTTCTTCCAGAACCAGGCCTTCTCTCGACGGAACCAGTCTCCTGATATCGCTGCCAGGTCCTTTGGACTGTCGAGCGACTAACATTTAGCCTCCTAGCCACGAAACATTGGCTGCAACCCTCTTCAAGCAGCGCGATAATTTTGGTAGCTTTTACCACTTTATCTACCATTTTTGATACAGCCAAACAGCATTAAATAAAGCTTTGACAGTCAAGGATATGAAATTAATCGATAAAAATTGAATAAAAGTTATGAAAGTCGATGTTAACTTCTGGAACTTCGCGCCAAAAATGTAGGATAAAAAGGGGTTTTCTGTAAAAATGAACATCAAATGAAAAATTGAATTTAGAACGTACTTTTTTAAATACCACAGCATTTTTAAAACCGGCCAGTAACGTGTACAAACGATTGAAACCTTTTTGGTATTGTATCTTTTTAAATATGAATGAAAATCAAAACCGCCCGTTTTTTTTGCAAATGAGTTTATATCATGCTGATCAAACAGGTTGTTATAGGGTTTTGTTTCTAGTTTACCTTCTCATAACCTTTGTATGACTATTATCTATTAAAAACCTGCGCTTGATGCCGTCCTAGCAGAGGCTGCGGGTGATGTGACCGGAGATTTAGTCCAGCACCTGCGGAGAGGTTAGCTTCGCGACGGCGATAGGCGTCCCAGTAGGGGACGTCGATGGGCGAGGGTACTCCCTCGGGGTATTCCTTCGGGTCGACCAATGAAGTCAAGGAACTCTGCACTGGTGGTCGGCCCAACGACGAAGGCGACATGCTATATGGGTGGATAAGGGTGTGCGTTCTTAGGCGCCTCTGTCGCCCCGGACAGAGTCGGGCGAGGAGAGTGCAGACCGTAACCACCAACAAAAAAAAAATTGCCTATTAAAACTAAACATGTACGTGTTTCGAAATGCTAAGATAAAGTTGATTAAAAGTCTTTGTATTTTAAAAAACACCAAGAAACACCTTTCAATACGCTACGAGATAATAGACTAAGTTTAAGACAACTTTAACTTCACAGTACAAGTTTTAGAGATGTAGGTGCTGATATCGAAAGAAATACATTAGAGAAGTGTTTTAAGATTATTTGTTATTCATACGAAATATTTATTACAGAGGGAGATATTTAGTAATTTTTCGTTGACTCATTTCAGCCCTTATACGTCCCACTGCTGAGATCGAGTCTTCTCCATAGTAGGAGAAAAATTTATCTACCATATTACGCTAGTCATGCGTGCTGGAATAGGGTTTTATTTCGATGCAATCGATGGTATAATTATGCATATCTTATTTAGTCGTATTTTACGACATCCAAGGGCGGTGGTGAATTGTATTCTTACTCTGTCACCACACGGAAAATTTAATAATAAAGATACATCGCACATACACTCTTCCTGGAAGAAAGAAGTAAATGATTTTTGCCGACTTTTGAGGAGCTTGAAAAAATGTTCTATATTTTTAATTATGAGTTCTAGAAATATGTTTCAAAGAGAAAATCGTAGGTCACAGTTGCCTTTAACTACACCTGTTTTTTAATTTAGGAACAGCTTAATGTACTTCGAGATAATCTAAAAAAATACTGTTACTTCTGTATTCCAGGAAACGCAAAGAATATTTGCAGGGGTAAGTATAATTATTGCTTTTTCGCCATGTATTTTCAAATATATGAACTTATTTAAATCTACTTACGGCGTTATTCTCTCTTTAATTTCATTGTAATCTAGCGTTGTAAGTATAATCTTAATTCTGACCAGCGTGGAGTAGTTGGTCAATTACCCTCCCACTGTGGAGGAGGCCTGTGCCCAACAGTGGGACATATATAGGCTGAGATGATGAAGTATAATCACGTTGTTCTTTAACGGAAAATAAAACAAATGAAAAGTATGTAACAATAATTACACATAAATTGTCACCTAAAAGTTTCGTAGAAGAAATAAGTAATTAGAATTACACATAATTCTTAGATTGTACAATGCTCGAACAAGTATTTAAGTATTCTTGCGTTATAATTTTTCTTGTAAATCTTCCTTTAAAATTTACGTAAACATAATTATGACTTTTTATGAACGGGATAACTGTAAAGCGTATAAATGTAAATATGCATACCTCTTTTTTATACTGGAATTTTATGTTTTCTAAGATCGCAAAATTATAGTATTTTTGCATTTATTCCCTTAGTTTTGTCGATAACTTCACGAGATTTTGACAGAAGGTGTAAACCATGATGCTCGCTTTATTCACGTAGTAAAACATTTTGGGCGCAAGTGTATTTACGTCTTTTTTACAGGAATAGTGCGACATATGTTTCTATCATAAATCTTATAATGAAACCATATATCAATCTTTGAAATATTTGAATGGAACAAGTACAGTAGGTCAGTTTCCTTCCTATTGAGAAGATTCATAAAAGGAAGTTATTTACTAATTGAGGATAAGAGTAAAATTGATTAAACTCACCCAATAGCATTTGTAGGCTTCGAGTTTTAATCAGTGTCGATAATTATTAGGATTTTGAACAAAGCGGACGGTAGGTACTAATTTTTTTATCGCTTTTGAATCCCCGAAACAATTTTTAGAAAGATTTTTATATTGTTACGCTAAAGAAGTATACATTCCTACGTGCATACGTAAGCACACACACACACTCACACACACACATAGACACACACTTTTGTCAATTTATACTGCCCTTTCCTATTTGCCCTTACTAGCCCAGTCGAATTGTTGATTGAACCCAGGAAAAATTGTGAGTAGAATTTTCCCTTCTAAATTCGTTAGGGGGGGTCACTGGGAGTCTAAATTTCGGTTTTCGAATTCCCAGTGGTCTTGCGTTTTCTGCCATCTTGATTTTAAGGGTGGTTTTATGTTTTTTAAATAACTCGTTTATTTTCAATTTTACACGAAAAATGGTCATTACCAAAGTTGTTCAGAATTAAATTTTCTACAATTTTTGTTTTCATAATTTTTTCCGTAGGATCGATATTTCTCGATTCACACCCGAAAAGAAAGGGTGATTTGTTTTAATTCGACTGGGCTATACCTACTATCAGTCCTTTCCGCCCTTTGCTGGATATAGGATGCTGGATGCAGGAATACAGAATGCCGCATAGTTTAGCCATTAGTTGGAGAAGTTATAGCCACGCTATGCTTGGCAAACGAGATGGTGATTGTATTCATTTCTTTTATTATTTTCTTGGACAAACGTATTCAGATATTATACGTCTATGTATATTGAAGGATTATAGGAAGTTATGGAGAGCATACATAAAATGTATCTTCACTGGGTTTTAAGTTAGAGTATATAGTTTTGTATAGTACTCTAGTAAACAGAAAAATAATAATATAGAACGGCTTCCCTTTAAAATCTGCTTCTGTGAAGATTCATGCCTCGAGTCCTTATGAATTGTGATGTAAAATAGGAAAAAGTTTTAAACAGGAGTAAAGCGGACTGTGATTTAGCTATAGAGTATCCGCCACCAATCCCGTGCACAATACAAAAAAATCAAACAATCGTCGCATATGTTAGAAAGTATTTTTTTTATTTTAGTTTTTAAAGACCAAGGAAATAACCCTTGTATTTGAGAGACTTCACAAACATATAACTAACTAATAATTTACATCCAGACTCAGAACTACAATTTTTAGATCGCACAAAGTGTTGTCCTGCGTGGAATTCAAACCCACGACACTGGCATGGCAAGTCCGTATCTTAACCACTACGCCATATGTGCAGTATTTAAGCCATTGGTTCAAAAGAGATGAGTGGAATCGCCACGTTCATCCTATTGTCGGTATATATCGGAGTAGGAAAACAATTCACCACCCCCTCTCATACTTGTGGGTTTCGTAAAAGATGAGTAAGGGATATATTACGCATATGACATCTATGCAAGAGATGGAAAACTCGAAACAAAACCCTGAACCAACCTGTTTGACCAGCGTGGTATAGTAAGATCAATTTAACTTCTATTATGGAGGAAGCTGGAGCCCAGCAGTGGGGCGTATATGATCCGAAATGATGATGATTCGGGAACACGGCTACGAACTCCGCCAGCCTATCGCACTAAGTGGAGAAGTTTGATGGTGAAACGAAGAAGATATTATTGATAAAGTTTCAGCTATAACGCGACCTATAGGTATAACTTATAGGTTAATGGGTTCAAAAATAGCCCAGCAATGTGGCGATTACATATACTATTAACCCTTTCATTTTATAAATAAAACTATTTTACGGATTTTATCGTGTTTGTATTTGATTTTTAATTGCCCGACGTTTCGAATACTTTACAGCGTTCATGGTCACAAGCGGACTAAGATGTCTCACGTCGAAAAAGTCATCGTTATTATAGATATTTATATCTACCCGCTACAGAAATTAGTTATTAAATTTTGACCCACATTTTGGTACAAATTTATTGTCAGTACACTGTAGTACGTGACTATGGACACTGAAAAATTGTATTCAAAATGTCAGGCAATCTAACATCAACTAGAAACGCGATAAATTCTGTAAAATAGTCTATATTCTCTCCTAATGATACAATGAAATATTTTAGTAGAGAACTAGAAATTCTCATTCCGTTATTACAATCTCGTTCATTATTGCAATGCATTATAAGCATATAAATCTCAGTTTGTAGAAAAAGAAATCACTTCGATAAAATTCCAAGGCTATACCCATTATTAGATCTAATGCATAAATTATCATGACATCGATAACCCTTTTCTTTGCAATAAATTTGCCGTTCACAACACTAGATGTACAAATAGAAAAAGATAACACAGAATAGTGGCACAGACATTTTAATGGAATTCTTATTCTTTCTCAAACATGGCGTCTAACACTATTTATCTTAGTATTCAGTGTTTTATAGCCTCAGATGTGATAACATTAAAGATTGTTTTTAACGCGCTTTTATTAGTTTCACCTGTATGTATGCATCTATGTATGTAACGGAATATTTAAACGTCATTTTGCCCCACTTTCAACGAACAGATTTTATTTAAACTTTGCACACTCATCAAAAGTCCATGACAATGCAATAATTCGATCAAAATAGGCAAAATAGGGGCCAGGATTTAGAAATTTCTAATCGTATCCTTTGCATAAGAGCAAGAGAGACAGAGGTGGTATGCGAACTAGGGCTACAAGAAATTTGAAACTTCTATGATTCGGGCTGTCAGTATGTATGCGTGTTTTTTAGTTTTTAAATTATAATTTTCTATTACTTATATTAAACATATGCCTCTTTTTATAACATATGGCCTCATAACCAAGTTCGAAGTCATGAATGAATGATCATGATCATGAATGCTAAAATATATGCGATACGTGGTGACCTAATTGAAAAGTAATAACATTATGTGGTTGCAAGTTTAATACACCAAGGTCATCCGTGTGATGACGGAATAAGAATACAATTCACCACTCCCTATCTTGTCCGTGGATGGCATAAAGGACGACCGAGGAATATCATCATAATCATCATCACAGCTCATATGTCCCATTACTCGAGCTTCGTCAAAAGGGAAATTGACCTACTATATCATGCTGGTCGGAGGTTTTGGGTTATATTTAGGGTTTTATTTCGAGATTTTCTTCAGATGTTAATTGCCTATCATATCCCTTAGTCTTCTTTTACAACATCCACGGGCAATGGTGAGCAATGTTCTTAATCTGTCACCACACGGTAATGAGGGATATAATACGCATAAAACATCTATGCAAGAGAATGAAAACTCGTAATAAAACCCCTATATCAATCTGTATGGTATACTAAGGTCAATTACTCTCGTGTTATGGAGGATACTCGAGCTCAGTAGTGGGACGTATAAGAGTCGAGATGACACCAAGGTTTAGGGATCAGTCTCAAACTCGCATCGCAGAACGCTCTTCTGTTGTCGCAAATAGTTCGAGTGAGATAAAATCAGAATTGAATCTGTTAAAAACGAAGATGTTAAAGAAAGCCTTTATAATATTATTTCTGCACTTTGACTTTTTCATAATTTATAATGCCAAGCTTGCGTATACATAAGCCTATTTGTTTGTCAACAAAATTTAATTGCGTAAATGTCCTCCGTTCAACAGGGATTTAAGTAAAGAAGGTACTCGTATAACAAAAATGTTTGCATATTCATGACGGGCCGGAAGATGGGGTCTCATTTGCAAAATTAATCCGAAAGCCTAAGTATATCTTATCCTACGATACTTGATTTATTATTTTGGGAAGTAAATCATTTTTTTATCGATATATTATGTATTAAACAGTGCATCATAGAAGCCTTCCTATACGATAAGGATGAATACCAGTAGCCCGGCCATATGGTGTAAGAGAGCAGGTTATGGGGCCGTACGCTATCACTTCCATTGCTCCAGACGGATCGGGTTTTCTTCTGACTGATGCGGGTATTGTTTAAATATGATTGCTTCAGTAAATACTACGTGAATTTATAAAAAATGAATTATAAGCAGTAGTCAATCCCGTGTATTGTTCAGAGGGTGCTACTACCAGTTGACTGTCCGTTAACTGATTAGTGTCACTATGGCCATGCGATCCCGGACTGCTCCAGCTGCTCCTGTCATACTCCTATCCCATATCTAATGGCAGTAGTGTCCCCTAACCCAGTTTCTACCATATACATCCGCCATCCTCGTCCCTTTCCCATTAACGAAAATTCCTGAGGAGGGTTGACGTCAGGCGGGCGGCCGGTCATAAAATAAATAGCCGAAACTGTAGACAACATGAACTTAAGAAAGGTAAGTTCATGTTGTGCCGACCCCACTTAGCGTGGGATGAGGGCAAGCAAATGATGAGTCAATCCCGTGTATCATATACAATCCGTTACACGTATGTCTCTATAATTACTTCTTCATTAATACACACACCCGCCGCTTGTGGGATCTGGTCCAGCCATAATCGTTTGAATTATATTACGTATTTTGTGGTTCAAAGGGCTGGAGCTAGTTCTTACAAAACATGTTGTACACAATTTTATATCTAGTAAGAAGAAAAAAAAATTAAAAATAATAGTCAAGCCCGCTGAGTTTCTTGCCGGATCTTCTCAGTAGCGGTCGCGTTCCGATCCGACGGTAGTTTCATTTTTTTGGTAAATTTATTATAATTTTGTAAACTTGACAATATGTAAGTGCCCTCTCAGGGTTTATGGATAATAAATGATTTGAATTAAAAACACATAGTAACATAACCCTAATATGCACTTGTAATATCCAAATATTATGCTTCTGACTTGCTTCTGTTGACCCGAAGCTATGCGTTATCACCAAATGTCCTCTACTTATTCGAGACCTTCTATTTATACCCGTTTTTGGCTATTAAACTACTCAAGAGTGACGATACGTAGCTACAAATGTTGTCAGAGCATACTTTGTGTTGCCACCTCTTGATTGGTGATAATACAATCATCATTTTCATCATCAGCATCCTTCACTTATTCCATCTGAAGTCGAGGTATTTTGAACTCCTCTTGCATCGCACAATAGTCGACATCAGCATCGGGGCCCATATGAGGTACTTGGGCCTGGTGCTCGACGGGCGATGGTGGTTCCGGGAGCATTTCCGCAGGCTCGCTCCACGGCTCGTCGGCGCGGCGTCCGCCCTATCGTGGCTTATGCCGAACGTGGGCGGACCGAGCGCTGCGTGCCGACGGCTGTACGCGGGGGACATCCGGTCGATGGCCCTGTACGGCGCACCGGTGGGGGCGGGGTCCATGACCGCCCGACTTAGGGCCCTTCTGTGGCGACCACAGAGGGTCACGGCGGTCAGGGCCATCCGCGGATACCGCACGGTGGCAACGGTGGAAGCGTGCCTATTGGCCGGGACTCCCCCGTGGGACCTGGAGGCGGAGATGCTCGCCGGACTATATCGGCGGGTGACGGGGGTGCGAGCGGAGGGCGGTGTGGTCTCGTTAAGGGATCTCACCGCCTGGCACGTCGACGCCCGCCGAGACGTCATCGCCCGTTGGGCAGTCCGGCTGGAGAGGCCTCGGTTCGGGGTGCGAACCGTGGAGGCCTTCCGGCCGGTGCTGAAGCAGTGGTTGGAGAGGCGGCACGGGGTGCTCTCCTTCCGACTGGTGCAGGTTTTGACGGGGCATGGGTGCTTCGCCAAATACCTGCACAAGGTCGTTAGGAGAGAGAGTACACCGTCCTGCCACCACTGCGATTGCGACGAGGACACGGCGCGCCATACGCTCGAGGCCTGCGGGGCTTGGGCAGTGCAGCGCTGTGAACTCGTCGCAATCATCGGTACGGACCTGACGCTGCCGGCTATCGCTAGGGCGATGGTCGACAGCGTCGGGAATTGGGACGCGGTCGCAGCCTTCTGCGAGACAGTGATCTCGCGGAAGGAGGCGGCGGATCGCTTGCGTGAGGAGCGCAGCCTCGATAAGGAGATCCGCCGCCGGCGACTGGGGCGGCGCAGGCGCAACTATCTGCGCCTCATGCCGCCCTAGCCGAGGCCGCGGGTGACGTGACCGGGGATTAGTCCGTCACCCGCCGAGAGGCCGACCGCGTAAGGGAAGACCGACGTCTTGCCCGAGGGGGGGACGTCGGTCGATGGCAGGGTACCCCAATAGGGGGTATTCCGTCGGGCCGACCACTGACGACAAGTTAACGCTGCTCCAGTGGTCGGCCCAACGACGAAGGCGACGTGGTTTTTGGGTGGGTCGCGGGAGTTGCGTGCTTAAGCCCCTCTGTCGCCCCGGACGGAGTGGTGCGGAGGCGCGCCGACCGCGACTCACCCACAAAAAAAAAAAAAAATTCGCATAATATTTAAAAAGATATTAGCTATAGTTTTATGACCAGCCGAGGTTAACTCTTCTTAAGAATGTAATTTGTTGTATACCTAACGACTACACAGCGCAATTTATGAAAAATAAATATATAAAATTATTTTACACTAGCAATCCGCCCTCGCTTCGCTTCGGATTCAGTCGCCTTACGCGCGTAGTTCCCGTTCCCGTGGGAATACCGGGATAAAATATAGCCTATGTTACTCCCTGATATTATAGCTTTCCAATGGTGAAAGAATTTTTAAAATCGGTCCAGTACTTTTTGAGTTTATTCGTTACATACAAACTTACAAATTTTACCTCTTTATAATATTAGTATAGATTATACATAGTATTACATTATACATAGTAAAAAATATTGCACTTTGCTAACCAGAAGAAGTTTAATTACTAACTTTAGAGTATTCTGTTACTTGTTTGTCTTCTTAATTAGCAACTTAAACTTATGTTTTATTAATTACTTGATTTCGGTTTCTGTGAGATTTTATACAAATTGTGAATGTGATTATTATTATCTTAATTAAGTATAGTGTTTTTTCATTGAAAATCTAAATAATATAAATCTAATTTCTAAGAAGAAATTCACTAAAATAATAAACGAGTTGCTTAAATTAAACGAGTGGCATTCAACAAACAGGTAACGAATGAAAATAAACTTTCTATTACCAGGCAATTTAGCCATAAATATTTTAGTTTCTTCATAGATACATATATAAAAATCTTTTAAATGGCAATTGTAGTATATTATTTATTTCAATTGACAAAACAGCGTAAAATAACAACAATGAATGATATACCTATCGAGAATTATATTATACATAAGTTTGCCGTATGGTGACGGATTATGATTATAATTCACCATTCTTAACCTTTCATAAGAGACGACCAAAGGATTTAATAAGTATATAATATATACTTATCATCCCATCTCCCTCCCATTAGTGGAAGGGAAGGAGAATTTGAAGAAAATCATATGCCAACCGGTCTGACCAGTGTGGTATATTAAGTTAGTTTCACTCCTATTGTGAACGAGGCTCAAGCTCAGCAGTGGAAAATACTAGTCGATATGAAGATTATGATGTCTATACGGAAAATTGGTATGGGTTGTAAAAATAAGTCATCATTATTCAGCTTCAAGACGTACATTACTGGACGTTTACCAACTTTAAATAAGGCGAATTAAGTAAAGCGTTATATTTTTCTCCGCAGAGAGCTGCTGCCTACTCTAAAAATCGAGGAAGTGTCTCTGTCCTACGGTGAGACACTTAGTCGATTTTTGCGACGCAACCGTCGCATCGTCGCGCCCTCGCGTAAGGTTAACATCATGCTCTTCTTCCAATTACTTGGAGTAGACTTAATATATACTCTTCACTCACAGTACATCATCATCACTATCATCTTAGCCCACAGAAGTCCCACTGTTGGACTCGGGTTTCCTCCGCAATAGGAGGGAAATGGACCTACTATACCGTTTTATGTTAAGTTTTTCTTCTCTCGACATTATATGCATATTAGTCCTTTAGTTGTCTTTTACGACATCCACGGGTAAGATTTCTTCGTTTGCATAGATGCTAACTACATATTGTAATTACATAGTCGTCTTTTACGACATCTAGAAGCAGGAAAGTAGTGGTGTATTGTATTCTTACTCCGTCAGCATACTATATATTTCCAATTATTGGCAAGTTTTATGACCAGCCGCCTGTCTGACGTCAATTTAATTGTTGATTAGACGGCATCAGAATTTGGCCCAGGTCAATATAAAGCTATTAGTCATTTTTACGACACCTAGAAGCAATGTAAGGGTTGGATGTAATTGTAGCTATCGCGAAACAGCGCGTGAGTAAGGCATGGTCGCAATTATAATTCCGTCACCACGTGGTGAATGATGTTAATTAAAATAATGTTAAGTAATCATTGACACTATTTTTTTCGACATCTTCCTGCATAAAGTAAATCTTTGCATTGCAGGGGACTTTACAAACATATAAAAAATTAATACAAATTTTACCTATACTCAGAAGAACAGTTTCTGGATCGCATAAGGTCCGCATCCATGATATAGGCATGGTAAGTCGGTAACTTAACCAATACGCCATTTGTGCAACAGAATTTCATTTCTATACGTACTTTGTTTCTCTCCCATCTTGCTTCACACTAACCAATTTTGTGTCTAAACCAACTGGATCCATTGTCCTACAGTAGAGGGCATATAAGTGTGTAGAGACGTGATATTGTCGACAAATATATGTTATAAACTCATTTAATCATTTATGTTATTAGAAAAATACTAAATATGTGAAGTTTAAAACAAATTTAAGAATTTATTGTTCAAATTCATCCATGTGGTCACTGAATAAAAATTCGGTTGATCTGACTCATTGGTTGTTATACATCTATACAAATAAATAAAATTGAAACGCCTATTTGTAATGTTAAAATACTTTTCATGCTCATACGAAAAGTTTTTAAACTTGTTTTTAGGCATAGGCATAAGCCTATGCCTAAAAACAGTTTAAAAACTTTTTGTCTCAAAATTTTAAACCGGTTTCTAGGCATAGGTATCGTACAGATAACCGTGTCTTCATGAAAAAAGCCCATTATTTTGACATTACAAACAGACACTTCAATTTTATTAACATCTAGACTATTAATTGTAGTTTAATTACGTATTAATGCTCAATTTTTATAAGGTGATAATATTAACATAGTGATCGATTGAGAAAACAATTTGAGACTATCCTTTTCTTGTCTATATTAAAATAAGTAAAAGAGAACTAAGAAGAAGAATAAGTGTAAACAGATAAGACCACTATAATAGAATAAAAATAAATAAAAATACAATACCAACCAACCTGGAAATTATGCCAAGCAGTGGAAGAGATCAGGAGAGAAGGTTTTAGTTTTGTACAATTTAATAATACATTTAAATAAACTACTGAATTTGTTCTTATTTCGACATTTAAAATACGTTGAGAGAAGGAAAACAGGAGAAAAATCTCATTCGGAGACTAATTTTATGGAGGATCTCATAGCCAACAATGTGATATGAAGAAAAATGTTTTCAACAAAAAAAAAATCTTCAAACTGGACCGTATTAAATTAGCACCACACGGGAAGTATCAGCTTTAAAATAAAAAAGAATCATCAAAATTGGTTCACCCAGTCGAAAGTTCTGAGGTAACAAACAAAGAAAAACATATATTCGAATTGAGAACCCCCTCCTTTTTCGAAATCGATTAAAAAGTGCAAGAGTAATAAATTATGTTTTGATTTCTAAGTAATTCAATTCCCCTTTTTTTTTCAAAGTATCGACTTTTGCAATCACTAGTTCACTCCATATCGTGTACCGCAGACAACACTTTAATGGTCTAGCACTTCGCTCAATTTCTAGCACTCCGTTATTTTATTATAGTGTCAAGAATTCGTACTCACCTATTTCTATTGTTTCAAAAATATGGTTTATTTGTTTGTACATTTTACGTGTTTTTATTTGAAAATCAAATTAGATTGTTTTTGCGGTAAATTTTGTAGTTTTTGTGGTAATTTGTTTATGATATTAAAATCCGAGTGGTAACGGCATCTTGCCTGTGGATGTCGTATAAGATTACTATGGGATATAATTTGCATATAACGTGTATGAGAACGAAAACTCGAAATAAATCTCTATACCACCATGTCTGATTAGCATGGTGTGTCAATTTCCCATCTATTGTGGAGAAGATTCGAGTCCGAGACGATTAAAATGCCTTCCAGAATTTTATAAAGCATAATTTTCATCATCCACTACTAGATGTAGGCCTCTCTCATATTTCGCCACAATTGTGGTTATGTTCTGCATTCAACGATTCCCAGTAACTTTTATTAGGTCGTCGGTCCAACTTCGTCCTACAATGCGATGTTTGATATGGTCACTACCCGAAAACCTTTCTTCCCCAGCGGTTATTTGTTCGGCGGTTATTGCTATTTTAGCATGCTAATTGTATGTGCGTACGTGCTATATCGGCTACAAACGAGAAACGGATTTCCTTATTTCGGATCCTAGAGAAATCTCGAGCACAGCGCGCTTCATCACATGCTGACTAAATTTGAGCGTACACAACTTTATAAGAAACCAATTTAATTATTACAGGGCCAAGTTATTACCACGAATAACCGGTAAAAGGTTTTTATAAAATAGTTTTTCTCCTCACAAGCTTTCACTAAAAACTTTATTTAGATTAATAGTTTGAGGAATATTCCAGAAAATTTCACGAATTTGATTTTGGTTTTGACTAATAGAACAGTCATTGCTGTTTAGGGTTCCGCACCTAAAGGGTAGAAACAGGACTCTATTACTAAGACTTCACTGTCTGTCCGTCAGTCTGTCCGTCCGTCTGCCTATCGCAAGGCTGTATTTTAAGAACCGTGATAGCTAGACAGTTGAAATTTTTACAAATTATGTATTTCTGTTGCCACTATAACAACAAATACTAAAAACAAAATAAAATAAATGTTTAAGAGGGGTTCCCATACAACAAACGCGATTTTTTTTTTGCCCTTTTTTGGTGGTTTTAGATAATGGTACGGAACCTTTCGAGCGCGACTCCGACTCGCACTTAGGGCTTGCACATAAAACTGCGATGCGACGACACATCGCAAAAACATGCGTGCTCGCACGTCGCGTCGCAAGAAATTACGAATCCAAATTGCGAAAAATTTTCTATGTTTCTTTTGCCCGTACCTATCTTCTAAGCAATAACAAAAGTGCACACTTCTTGTTACGATCTATGTCACGGCCTAGTTTTCAAAATACGTCCAGTACGATTGACGGTCCTCGAAGGAATGGTATGGGAATGTTCACCTAGGCGTCTCCCGCAAGGCGTCTGTGTGCCTTGCCGCACGAAATTGCATCACAGCAATTCGTGTCGCAACTTTTTGCGTTGCGAATTCGCATCACGTCGCATCGCAGTTTTATGTACGAGCCCTTAGCCGGTTTTTAAAATAATGTTAGGTGCATATTATAATGACCACTGACGACAAGTTAACGCTGCTCCAGTGGTCGGCCCAACGACGAAGGCGACGTGGTTTTCGGGTGGGTCGCGGGAGTTGCGTGCTTAAGCCCCTCTGTCGCCCCGGACGGAGTGGTGCGGAGGCGCGCCGACCGCGGCCCACCCACAAAAAAAAAAAAAAAAAAGATGCATATTATAATCTATTAGGTCATTTTTACGATACCTACATGTAAGATAAGTGATGCAGCATTGTATTGTAACTCCGTCACAAGAAAAACTATGTATATTTTTAACTAACCATTCTTATCGTTACTTATTGTAAAGTCATTGAAACTGCACTATACACGTGAAGTGCATACATGAGCAAAGTTCTTATATAAATGTTCGGAGCTTTGAAATTTACTCTTGTTTCACTGGGACCCAACTTTCCAAGTATGCTTGTTCATGTTAGGGGTCATACTTGCAAATTGAACTTCCTTTGTTAGTTTTGTTTTAGTTATAACTTTGTTATTAAAATTGTATAAAGCAGTATTGGCTTTAATATAAATTCTTTTGTGTAAATATATTTTATTTATTTGAAAATATATATATATAAAAGAAAGTCGTGTTAGTTACACTATTTACAACTCAAGAACGGCTGTATCGATTAGGTTGAAAATTAGTGGGGAGGTAACTTAGATCCAGGAGACGGATATAGGATACTTTTTATGCCGTTCGATCGCGTTCCCGTGTGACGTAACATAAAACGTCAAAGAGAAACAAGTTACTATGAAACGTGGTGTAGCAAAAACGCATCTGACACGTAATAACAAAACGTAAATGACAGCTATAGACAGACTAAATTTTTGGAAATTTAGAAAATATATTTACAAAAAAAAATATGATGGTACGAAGTTCGTTGGGTCAGCTAGTATGTTATATATATATCAATCGTATGGTGACTAAGAATACAATTCACAACCGCTTTTCCTGCCCGTAGGTGTCGTAAAAGACGACTAAAGAAGTACAATTTATGTAGATAAATCTATGGAAGAGAAAGAAAATTAAAGTAAAACCCTATGATAACACGTCTGATCAGCGTATAGTAGGTCGATTTTCTTCCATATTCAGAAACGTCTCTTGTTTGATAAAATATGATTATCATCTGACAAGCGGAAGGCTAAATTCGATCTTACTTTGAGTCTTAAATCAATATTTTTAAATAAACGAATTAATCGGTAAATCTCATGGGAAACGCAACTTTAGTCGCCATACTGTTTGCCAAGGGTGGCATTGAAGCATTAAGTTTTAAACGGGAGGATTGAGGATTATGTTTAACAATGAGCATTGATCGGCTGATAGAAGGAGGATTGTTTGGCAAGATATCCATTAAATTTCTCGGATTTTATGATGTCAAGAAGACTACTTAAAAATTGCTGACTGTAATTTCCACATAAAATGAAGACATTCCAACGCTTTTAAAACTCCAGATAAGTAATAAAGAAAGCCCAGAGTGGAATGAATAACTAATGTACGTTTTTAAAAGAAAAGCCAAAACAAAAGAAATAATGTACATTTTTAACGGCAATCACTCTAAAGCAGTAAACAGGCTGCCGACTATTCAAATAGAATCCAACCATTTTAAAAATACATAATTCAGACAAGAATTAATTCCAACTACGTGGAGAATTTGAATGAAGTTACAGGTGGATGTTCCAAGAGAATTAGGTACGTACCTGAACTGGTCCTCATTTAAATTTCATATTGAAGTTGCATCCGCTTTTATTCGAAAGTTTGCCTGAGTTTGCATTAGGCAAAAGTGACTTTCTTTTTACGAATTCCTTTGCATAATAATTGGCTTAGTAATACTTTAAGGCCGAGATTAAATCTTAGCGGTAAATGCGATGACGCTGTTTCGTATAATGCCTTTAATTTTGCTTTAATTACTTTATAGAGTGTTTGAACAGTTTTTACTTGCAAATTTTCTTTGTAAAGTTCTGAATTGGCTTGGACATTTTTATAATGTCTGCGGGCTCTTTTGACTATATATTCAGTAGGTACATAGATACATTGATCGTGTTTGCATTTTTATAGATAGGATTTGTATTTTTTATTTGCAATCCCGGTTTCACAAATTATTTTCAGCTTGCGCTTTGTGCTGGTCACGGACGTTAAGAAACTAGGTACCAATGATCGGCCCAATGGTGAATACGATGGGTTATGGAGCCGCACTGCCCTTGCGTTACCTGGACAGAACGGACAGCGCATGTATTACCATAGCCCACCCAAAAAGGCATGCACTTCGTATTTGAGTTTCAACAAAGACAGACAGAGGTTTTTTTGTCTATCTATGACAATCATCAACGTAATCACCATTCAAACTTTCAAAAGTAGTAAGTTTAGTTACCAACAGGATATTAAAGGTTGCTTACTCTCACTTTCCATGATCAACTTTCCATGATCAATCCATGATGCAATTGTCAATCCAAGGGTGGTACTTACGGCCTTATACCCCTAAAATAGGTTTATCAATAGTGGAGTTCGATAGGCTGATGGTTAAATGGATGGAAATGGATTTTTTTTTCAATAGCACAAGGAAATAATCCTTGTATGGCGGTGGAGTTTACAAACATATAATTTTTTTTTTATATTGCAAGCAGTGGCAAACGAGCAAACAGTACACCTGATGGTAAGTGTTGCTGCCGCTTATGGACCTTTATAAGGCCGCTGCCTACTGCGAAGAAGGTGAAGGGAGTGTGAATGCGTGCAATGAGGCTCGGTGATACCAAAGGCACCACCAAAACCCTCCACACGCAAACACCCTCAGAAAGTTGGGCTTTCGGATCTCTCTATAATAATTAACGGACATAAATCATACCTAGACCCAGAATAACTTTTTTAAGGCAGGCTATGGTCTGGACCCACGCCATGCCTCAACCCGTCGCATTACACCCCATCACCATTGGGCTGATAACTGGTGTGGGTACTATCCCTCTCCGATAAGGGGCGTCGTCTCACGGTATGCCCATTAGATCCTGCGTAGGAATAGAACCCACAATATTGGCATGGTAGATCAATATCTTAATTATTACGCCATCTGTGCAATCAAGGAAATACTTTAACGCTTCTCTTCTGTATCTAGTCAACAACATGTAAAATCGTAAATAAAACTATTTTATGGATTTTATCGCATTTGTTTTTGATTTTTGATTGCCCGACGTTTCCAACATTTTAAAACATTTATAGTCACGGGTGAAGTTATTCACAATGTGTAATACTCTCGAAATCATTACTATGTAAAATCTTATTTTGTTCCAATATCACTGTTGAGTTCAAGAATCATCAAGTCAGCATGTACAAATCCCCTAAATTAATATTTTCTAAGCATGCTAGTACAAAGATAACAGTCGTCAAGTGAAACAAGACGTGTAATCCATTAAGCTCTGTGTGTTTGGAGTTCACATAAAGCGAACTTCCGAGCAATTTGGTCTTACAGCGCAGCCACACGAAAGCGCGTCGCAATTGTGTGTGGACTAAACCTTAAGAAAGTATAATAATTGGAAATCATTTTTATAATTACATATGTTTACCGTCTATTATTTGAATTTGTTGAGTTTTTGTAAAGTTCTAAAATTCATGGATCTATTCATCAGTACATCAACATCCATAACTTATAAACTTTGTCATCACCATAATCATCTCAGCCCAAATAAGTTTCACAGTTGGACTTGGATCTCCGCCACAATGGCAGGAAAATTGACAAGCAAAAATTGGCAAGCAAAAAGTTGGGCGTCCTGAACAGTGCCAGGCGGTACTTCACACCGAGACAGCGTCTTGTGTTATACAAAGCACAAGTTCGTCCTCATGTGAAGTACTGTTCACATCTCTGGGCAGGCGCACCCAAATATCAGCTAGACCCACTTGACTCCCTCCAAAGGCGCGCTATTCGAATCGTCGGGGATCCCAATTGGAGTCACTAGAGTGGCGGAGAGTCTTTGGGTCACTCTGTGTACTCTACTGGCTCTTTCATGGAGAGTGCTCTGAGGAACTGTTTGACTTGGTACCCTCATCACCGTTTTACCAACGTACCACTCGACAGCGCAGCAGGGTTCATCCATTTTACCTGGAAACGTTATGGTCTTCAACTGTACGTTTCCAGCGATCATTTCTCCCACGTACGTGCAGGCTCTGGAATGAACTACCTGCTGCTGTGTTTCCCGAGCGCTATGACATCTCCTTCTTTAAACGAGGTTTAAGAAGAGCATTTTCTTCACGGTAGGCAACGGCCTAGCTGTGCCCCTGGTATTGCAAAGGTCTATGTGCGGCAACGTCACTTACCATCAGGTGCGTTGCTTGCTCGTTTGCGACCAACGGCAATAAAAAAAATCTACTATACCGCGCTGGCTGGTTACAAGTGTTGGCATAGGATTTTATGTAAAATTTTCTTTCTCTTGGATATATGCTTTATGCCTGTTATAATCCCTTAGTCGTCTTATACGACACCTACGGCAGGATGGGATGGTGAATTGTATTCTTACTTCGTCACCACGCGGAAAATGTTTATAACTATATGTAGTGTTTGGGTATCGATTCCAATTAGAAGTAAACACCGTTAAATTGATATTAAAATTTAATTTCGCTTAAAATACACCTTACGTCGTTACTTCCTATCACCATGCTGCGCCATCTTTTTCCGTTCTCCCTTCCATTCACTCACACATTCACTTACGTACCGTCCCTTGCAAAAATTTAATCTGTTCCATTCCCACATATATTCATTAATATTTATATGATAGGCATTGCCAATGCTATAATCGCTAAATTCTTTTTCCAGTGGGTATATTAAATCGAATAAGAGGTCGAGGGAGGAGGAGGTAAAGAACAGCTTAACAAAATCCTATGCCAAGGCTTTTGATCAATATTAATGCTGCAGATAAAACATATTCTCAGTTTAAATATTTATCTGCTGCTAAAAAAACTTGATAGTAGATAGGCTGAACTTGCTACTTTGCCACAATTACCAAGGCCAATGAAACCCGCTGTTATTTATTTTCCACAACCATCGAAACTAATTTAATTCGCGAGTTCTAGGACCTCTAATTATAAAATTTAATCTGGCTACTTTTATTTTCAATAATTATCAAGGCCACTCGAACTGGCTATTTTTATTTTGTACAACTATCGAAACTAATCTAACTCACTAGTTATATTTTCACCAATCATAAAGATCACTTTAACTAGCTATTTTTATTTTCCCTAATTACCAAGGCCATTCGAACTTGCTATTTTCATTTTGTACAACTATAGAAACAAATCTAACTCGTTAGTTCTATTTTCTCTAATTATAAAAGTCAATCAAACTCGCTACTTTTCCTACTAATATTATAAACACAAAAGTTTGTAAGTATGTATGTGAGAATGTTTATTGCTCTTTCACGCAAAAACTACATAATGGATTTTGATAAAACTTCACAATAATATAGCTTACATATCAGAATAACACATAGGCTATAATTTATCTCAATTATCCTACGGGAAGGGGAACTATGCGGATAAAATCGCAGGGCGCTGCCGCTGCTAGTTTTCCGTAATTATCAAGGCCAATCAAACTCGCTATTTTTACTTTTCACAACTCCCGAAACTAATCTAACTCGTTATACTTATTTGTAAAATTTTAGGCTAATCTAATTTGTTACTAATATTATCCACAACTATAAATGTCAATTTAATTCACCACATTGGCCAGCCTTGACCAGACACCAGTAACTTACAGTGCTTCTGATTAAGTAACTAAAAGCATTAACTTAGACCACACGTCATCTATACAAGTTAAATATTTAACTAAGTCACAGTATATTTACGAACGTCATCAACAGTAATTTAAGGGATGCGCTACAAGCGCAATCAATAAACTCTATTAAACAATTCGCATTCTTAACCCTGATAATTTGTTCCTCCATTTTGGGTAATTGTTAAAAGGTGTGGTAGGTATATGTGGTAGGACCGCCCTGGCGATAGTCTTCAGTCCGGCTAAACTCATCAATTTATTATTGCACTTTGGTGAGCGAGGGTTCCGGAAGCCAATCTTTCTGAGGTTATTCGCGTGTAGTCATTTTTGGTGACGCCTTTAGTACCACTGAAACTGAAACATGCATTCACATTCTCTTCAATTTCTTCTTTTTTTAGAGTTTCGTACCCAAAGGGTAAAAACGGGACCCAATTACTAAGACTTTGCTGTCTGTTCGTCCGTCTGTCTGTCACCGGGCTGTATCTCAAGTATAGCGATAGCTAGACAGTTGAAATTTTCACAAATTATGTATTTCTGTTGCCGCTATAACAACAAATACTAAAAATAAAATAAATATTTAAAGGAGGCGCCCATAGAAAAACGCAATTTTTTTGCCTATTTTTTTATAAATAATGGTACGGAACCCTTCGTGCGCGACTCCGACACGCACATAGCCGGTTTCTTTTTTATTTTTAATAATGTTTTGAGAATAGTCAGAGCATATTATTGTACCTATAGTAGTAGTGTGAATATCCGTGCGGTGACGGAGTAAGAATACAAATCATCACTCCCTATCTTGCCCGTGGATGTCGTATAAGACGACTAAGGGATATAATTCGCATATAACATCTATGTAAGAGAAGGAAAACTCGAAACAAAACCCTATGCCAAGCTATCTGACCAGCATGGTATAGTGAGGTTAATTTCCCTTCTATTGTGGAGGAGGCTTGAGCCCAACAGTGGGACGTATATATGCTGAAATGATGATGATGATGGAGTAAGAATGTAAGTCATCACGCCCTAACATGCTCGTGGATGTCGTAAAGAACGACGGAGAGATATAATATGAATATAACGTCTATGTAAGAAAAGGAACACTCGAATTAAAAACCTATCCCCATCTGACCAGTATGGTGTAGTAGGCCAATAATCCTCCTATTATGGACGAGGTTTAAGCTTAGTAGTGGGACGTATATAAGCCTAGATAAAGTAGTATGAATATAGTTTCATATTTAAACACAAACTCTGTAAAATTATTTGGACTCTGCAGGTTATGGAGTTTCACTATCCTCTAAATTATCCGGGGAGTTAGTCTGTCACTCGCCGAGAGGCGGACTGGGCAACGATGACCGATGTTCCCGAACAGTGGGGGAACGTCGGTCGAGGAGAGGGTACTCCTCAAGGGGTATTCCGTCAGGCCAACCACTGACGACAAGTCGCCCTGCACCGGTGGTCGGTTCAACAACGAAGGCGATATGTCACTGGTGGGTTAAGGGGCTCTGTCGCCCTAGACAGGGCTGGACGACGCACCCGTCCCCCAAAAAAAAAACCTCTAAATTATCATCCTGCACTTATTCTAATTACTTCACCTATCGAAGGTATTGCAAAAGTCATTGGCAATATTTTTATAGGAGATATTCTCCAGGAGGACGTCGGCAGGCGTCAGCCCTCCTGGAGAATGTAATTGTTAACCTGACGGTATCATATGCAATTATTCCAAGTCCATGTAAAGCTCTTAATTATCTTTTACGATACCCACGAGCAATGCTAGGCACATAGCAAAATAAGTAAATAAAGTAAATAAGGTAATCATGTCAAATATGTAAATAGTATTCTGCTTTTATACCTATTAGCTTTCATCTACGGCTTCATTCGCATGTTTATTGATAAAAAGGTAGCTCAGTCCATGTTACCTTTTTATCCACGATGATATTTTATTATATTCTGTCCCGGTATTTCCATGAAATCAAAAATTACGCGGGTAAAACCGCAGGAGTTGGCTAATAAAGTAATATGTTTTTAATGTACAGTCACAAGGTACTTTATTCATAGCATATCCACCTTTGACTTTTTTAAATCACGTACGCATCATTATTTAAATGTTGCTGGAAACATCTTGAGGAAACCTGCGTTCCTTCTTATCTTAACGTAATCATGAGTTTTTTTTTTACAAATGATAGCAGAAAATTCAAAGACTCAACGGTGAAGCTGAAGAGCTTGTTCGTTTCTAAAAAAATATTGTTTATGGTTGCCTTAAAATAATAACGTATGGAAGGACTATCCTTCGCTAGTACCGACACTAGTCGGTACTTAGCGATTAAAAACATGAAGCCAAAAATACTACATGCGTGCAGGCGATTACACACATATACACACACCACTATACAAATTATGAAATCAAATTTTGTTTTTATCAACATAAATCGTCGAAATACTTTTAAAAGTAATGTTAATACACTTTTTATGTTTTTCAAATGTGTTGTGACACCATTTGAATACATAAACTGTAATAATTACCTATTTATTTTATAAGTTGCGTACGTTCGAGCAGTACAGTGACCTTGTACATTACGGAACGGTCCGGCGTAAGCTCCATTAAGCTCCAATTTTCATATACGTTATTATTCTAATAGGGCATCTACATGTTGGCCGAGTGCAGGCGAGCGATGGCGAACGCCAACGTGTGTACACCCGATTTGCCTTAGTTGGCCAACGCTCGCCGTCGCTCGCCTAGTTGGCCGAGTGAATACAAGCGCCAACGTGTGGACAGCTGATTTGTCGTCACTCGCCGTCGCTCGTGATCACTTGCCTCACTTCGCCTCGGTGTCGGTTTTTGTGCACAAATCAAAGGCACTCGTCTACGCTCGGCCAATGCCGTCTACACGTTGGCCGAGTCGTCATTACACGGTTGAAATCCATCGCGGTTAGACGTGTTTAATGTGATATTGTCGCTCAATATAAATGACTATATTTTCAAATTTGTATCACTACTTCTAGATATGCGACGTAAATAATTAGATTCAAGTCACCCTATGTGTTACCTATAGTATCAAAATGTATCTTCATCATTCATCATCATTTTAGCTAATATACGTCCTACTGTTGGGCTCGAGCCTCCTCCACAATAGGCGGGAATCTGACCTTAGTATTCCATGCTAGTCAGACAGCTTGGTATAGGGTTTTATTTCGAAGTTTCCTTCTCTTGCATATATGTTATATGCTTATTATGTATTATATCCCTTAATCGTCTTTTACGACATTCACAGACAAGATAGGGACTGGTGAATTTTTTCTCACTCCGTCACCACACGGATATATCTTACATTGTTCTATTTCTGTGAATACTGAGTATCAACCACCTTCTTTTTTTCCCACTTTACTGCGGTATACACTGAGATAATAGTTATATACGCTCATTAAATAAATAGTCGAAGCTGCAGCAACGTTAATGTCAACGTCCGTAGTGTTTCAATGCACAATGAACACTGACATCGGCCAACGTGTAGATACTTCTACAAACACTCGTCTACGTTGGCCACTCGCGTTGGCGTTCGCCGTACTCGGCTAACGTGTAGACGCTAGCACTCGCCTTGTACATATTTGCTGACGCTCGCGTTGGCCTAGGCTCGGCCAACGTCTGTACGGGACTTTAGATAGTAGCTTATTAGTCCAGGAAGATTTTGTGGTCATACATATTGCTGTAATAAATCAGTTAATTATTTCGCCATCATTTTAGCTCCTATACGTCCCACTGTTGGGCTCAAGCTCCATAATAAGAGTGAAATTTACCTACTATAGCACATTGGTCAGACGTGTAGGCATAGGATTTTATTTCAAAGTTTCATTTTTTTTTCATAGATGTTTGCATAGATGTTATATATGAATACTAGCAACCCGCCCTCGCTTCGCTTCGGCTTCAGTCGTCTTTCCTGCGTAGTTCTCGTTCCCGTGGGAATACCGGGATAAAATATAGCCTAGTTTACTGATATTATAGCTTTCCATTGGTGAAAGAATTTTTGACATCGGTCCAGCCGTTTTGAAGATTACCCGGAACAAACAGACAGACAGATAGACAAAAAAAATATAAAGTGTATTTTAAGCACATGCATAGTGCAAATAACCGTGTGAGCATGAAAAAAGCCCATTATTTTGACGATACAAACAGACACTCCAATTTTATTTATTGGTATAGATAATCCCTTAGTCGTCTTTTACGGCACCCACGGGCAAAGAGATAATGATAGTGAAGGAGTAAGAATACCATCCAATACCCCCTTTTTTACGCGTGGGTGTCGTAGAAGACGAATAAGGGATTATAATGTGCTATAAGTAAGAGAAAAAACTCGAAACAAAATTCTATACTCGTCTAGTCAGCGTGGTATATAGCTAATAAAAAATTTTGCTCTTATTATGGAGGAGGCTCTGTATCCCAACTGTAGGGCGTTAGCAGTGGGATATATATGAGTTGCGATGATATTGATGATGACGTGAAAGGAAGGGAAATATATTGTATTCTTTACTTGTATTCTCTACATACACAATACAGACTACTCGGCCTCATTATCTAGGACTAATTATTAAGTTTCAAACAAGACACCAATAAGTGTAAAACAATAAAAAGGAGAAATCAATGTATTAATGAATATATTAATTACAAGCAACCCGCCCTCGCTTCGCTTCGGTTATAGTCGTTTTACCCGCGTAGTTCCCGTTCCCGTGGGAATACCGGGATAAAATATAGCCTAGTTTACGCCCTGATATTATAGCTTTCCATTGGTGAAAGAATTTTTGAAATCGGTTCAGCCGTTTTGAAGATTACCCGGAACAAACAGACAGACAGACAGACAAAAATTTTTTAATCGCTATTTTAGGCATAGGTGTCGTGTAAATAACCGCGTGAGCATGAAAAAAGCCTATTATTTTGACATTACAAACGGACACTCCAATTTTATTTATTGGTATAAATTTATTGGTAATGTTTTTGGCTTTTAATATTTGTTTTAATCTTTTATTATATTTTTATTATTTTTTTTTGAAGTAGCAATGGGCAGGCCACATCGCTCGACGAACCAACAACCGCTGAGGAAGAAAGGTTCTCGAGTGGCGACCACGTATCGAACGACACAGTGCAGGACGCCCCTCCACTAGGACCGACGTCCTGGTGAAGGTTGCTGGGCGTCGTTGGATGTAGGCAGCACAGGACCGTACTATGTGGCGCAACATGAGGGCGGCCTACGTCCAGCAGTGGGCAGCGATAGGCCGAAGTGATGATGATATTTTTAATACCACTATAAATATTTTCGATTGCCATATGGTGACGTTGCACCGTCACTCGCTTCGCTTCGGTTATAGTCGTTTTACCCGCGTAGTTCCCGTTTCCGTGGGAATACCGGGATAAAATATAGCCTAGTTCACGCCCTGATATTATAGCTTTCCATTGGTGAAAGAATTTTTGAAATCGGTTCAGCCGTTTTGAAGATTACCCGGAACAAACAGACAGACAGACAGACAAAAATTTTTTAATCGCTATTTTAGGCATAGGTGTCGTGTAAATAACCGCGTGAGCATGAAAAAAGCCTATTATTTTGACATTACAAACGGACACTCCAATTTTATTTATTGGTATAGATTTATTGGTAATGTTTTTGGCTTTTAATATTTGTTTTAATCTTTTATTATATTTTTATTATTTTTTTTTGAAGTAGCAATGGGCAGGCCACATCGCTCGACGAACCAACAACCGCCGAGGAAGAAAGGTTCTCGAGTGGCGACCACGTATCGAACGACACAGTGCAGGAAGCCCCCCCACTAGGACCAACGTCCTGGTGAAGGTTGCTGGGCGTCGTTGGATGTAGGCAGTACAGGACCGTACTATGTGGCGCAACATGAGGGCGGCCTACGTCTAGCAGTGGGCAGCGATAGGCCGAAGTGATGATGATATTTTTAATACCACTATAAATATTTTCGATTGCCATATGGTGACGGTGCAAGAATACCATTCACCACCCTCTATCTTGCCCTTGGGTATCATATAATATATTTAAGGCATATAACATCTATGCAAGAGAGGGAAAACTCGAAATAAAACCCTGCACCGGCATGTCGGACTAGCGTAGTATAATAGGTCAATTTCTCAACTTTTCGTCATGCAATTGTGAAATTTTGAAAATATTTCTAACTATTCCTAAAGATATTTTTGATTTAATTATGTGTCTATCAAATATTTATTTACTTATCACGTAGAAATACTAAAACGGTGCTTTTAAACCATGATAGTCACTGACTTCTTCAGGCTTCTATTTATTTATAGCACTTTGATGAAATCTTAAGTCTATTGCGTACTAAAATTTATATCTTAACCATCATAGCAAGAACTCCCAAATCAACAATATATTTAATATTATGAAATAGAAAGTGGCAGGCCTAAGTAAAACGGTGGTTATTTTAGAGTGAGGACACAAGCTACAGATTGTTTGCTTTTCAGCGGTTTATGGAAGAAGATAATGGGAGCGTACGAACAGCAGATGGGTCTTACTTGAAGCTATGAAATTGGCGAATAAAGTTTTCAATAGTATTGACTTATCCATACTTTCGCTATAGGTAAAAACCGGGTTTGATTTTTCTATGGATATGTGAAAAATAAATAGTGGACATCTATATATATATATAGGAGGCGGGTTTTGCGAGCGATATATTGACTCATCACCGTATCTCTGGAACCATAAGGCACACACTTGAAATTTGGCAGAAATATTCCTTTCGTCGAGTAGAGGTCAGCTAAGAACGGATTTTACGAAATTCCACCTGCAAGGGTTGTTGTGGGGGCGTTAACAATAATATACATATAAAGGAACAGGGTGAGCCGAAGCTACTGAAGCTATAAAGATGAAATTTGGACCGTAGTTTCATTTCGTGACGTAAGCACCCACTAAGAAAAGATTTTTTGAAATTCCACCTCTAAGGGAATGAAACGCAACGTTAAAGTCTGTATGGAAAGAAAAAAAATCTTTAGCTACTGTTTTCAAATTAAACACAAATACTCTTTAATAAAAATAAATAAACACGTGTTTCAGCGTTTGTCCATTTTCATCCTCTAAGGGTGTAAAATAGGTAGGAAGATGTCAATTTACTAACTTATCACAGAGCCGAAACTACTGAAGCCAGAAACATGAAATTTTAACATTAGTTTCTTTGCGTGACGTAGAAACCTACTAAGAAAGGGTTTTTTGAAATTCAAGCCCTAGGGGGTAAACCGCAATAACAAATTTGTATAAGGAGAATAAAAATCCACATCGATTTTCTTCAAATTTTCCGAAAATACTCTTTAGTAAAAATAAATATACACGTGTTTCAGCATTTTTTATTTTTCACCCTCTAAGGTTGTAAATCTACACTAATATTATATAGAGGAAACGTCCCTTACGAATAAACTCAAAAATTCCTGGACGGATTTCGATTATTCTTTCACCATAAGAATGTTACAGTATCCCTGAGTAACATAGGCTATATTTTATCCCAGTATACCCACGGGAACGGGAACTACGCGAGTAAGGCGACTGAAACCGAAGCGAAGCGAGGGCGGGTTGCTAGTATGTTATATATATCTACCTACGGTTGAAATACATTTTGTCAATATTTTTTTAACCCTCGGGAACAGTGCTGTTATCCCTTTTTTGACAGTCTATGGTTTGAACACACCTTCTACTTTGTTTGGAGCAACGGAAGGGCGGCGTGTACAATAGGGTATGGAGCCCATAACCTATTGTACGTACGTCCCACTGTTGGGTTCGAGTCGCCTTCATAACAGGAGGGAAATTGATTTACCACGCTGGGCGGACGTGTTGGTATAAGGTTTCCTTTCAAGTTTGCCTGCACAGGTGTTATATGCATATTTTATCATCATCATCATAGTCATCTTTAATGACACCCACAGGAAGAGAGGAGGGTGGTGAATTGTATTTATACTCCGTGACTTCACGGCAAATTGGTGCAGTATCATGGCAGAAATGTCATAAATACAAGAAACGCTTTTAGAAATAATTTAAATAGATTTGTTATGTTATATTTTTGCGATAAGAAATAACCATTAATAAAATAAGAGTAAGATAAGATGAGAAACAAGACTTTAATTCATTGTTCTCCTGGCCCCAATAGAGACATCTTGGTAGGTGATTCAGCGGCGCATGTTCTTGTTAGTCTTTGTACAAAACTTTCTTGTTTCATTCTACAAGGAACATTCGTATTTGTACAGATATTTGTTTGAATTTATGACTATTTCAAATAGCGTTTTTCTCATTTTAATTTTTAGTAATTTAAAATTTTCACTTTTGATCTAACTTAGAACATTTATATAAATTTTAATATCAAATTACGTATGAATATTGTTAGTTAAAATTTTATACTGTATTTATTTTAATACTAGCAACCCGCCCTCGCTTCGCTTCGGTTATAAGTTATAGTCGTTTTACCCGCGTAGTTCCCATTCCCGTGGGAATACCGGGATAAAATATAGCCTAGTTTACGCCCTGATATTATAGCTTTCCATTGGTGAAAGAATTTTTGAAATCAGTCTAGCCATTTTGAAGATTACCCGGAACAAACAGACAGACAAATTTTTTTTAATTGTTATTTTAGGCATAGGTGTCGTGCAAATAACCATGTGAGCATAAAAAAAGCCTATTATTTTGACATTACAAACAGACACTATAATTTTATTTATTGGTATAGATATTGATATAGACTAACAAATTTCCCCCGCGTAGTTCTAGTTATCGTGGGAATATCGGGATGAAATATAGCCTAAGTTATTCCTTATACAGTCAGCTACCTAGTAGTAAAATATAATCAAAATCGGTCCAGTTAGGTTTTTAGGTATAAATATCGTGTAAATAATTGTGTGATTATAGAAAAACATATTATTTACATAGCAATCTCGACGCCGTCCACCATCACCTCGAGACGGCGCGGCCTGCCTTACTCTTTTTAACGGAGACGCAGATAGGTGCTCCGGATGACATTTCGTACCTAAATTACCCCGGCTACGAGTTGGAGCATACCTTCCGTCGTAAAGCCGGGGTGTGCGTATTCATCCGAGGTGATATCTGCTGTCGCCGCCTTCGGGCCCTCGAACATGGTGACTTGTCAATCCTGTGGCTACGCGTAGACTATGGAGGGCTTACCCGCATCTACGCATGCCTCTACAGGTCCCATGGCAGTGATCCGGGGTCAATTCAATTATTTGAGAACGTCCAATGGGGGATTGACGAAATATTGGAGCAGTGTCCATCAGCGGAGGTGGTGGTTCTTGGAGACTTCAACACTCATCATAAAGAGTGGCTGGGGTCCCGAACCACCGACCTCCAGGGTCGATATCTCTTCAATATGGTCTCGGCCTATGGTCTCTCACAACTGGTGACACAGCCCACCCGTATCCCAGATATTGAGAGCCATGAGTCTTCTTTACTGGATCTTCTGCTGACTACACACCAGCACGGATATCAGGTAGTGGTTGAAGCGCCTCTTGGATCTTCTGACCACTGCTTGGTCCGTAGCAGTGCCCCTGTTGTAAGGCCTAGTCGTTCTAAGGCGACTGGGACTCGCAGAGTCTGGCAATATAAGTCAGCAGATTGGGATGGACTGCGCGAGTTTTACGCATCCTACCCATGGAAGCGGCTTTGCTTCGCCTCTGGGGACCCTGGCGTCTGTGCGGACTGCGTTACCGAAACGGTTATTACGGGGATGGAATTATTCATCCCCAACACCAAAATACCCGTCGGTGGCCGCAGCCGACCCTGGTTTAACAAAACCTGCAGGACGGCTGCATGCCAGAAACAGTCCGCATATCGGGCCTGGAATAGGGCCAAAATATGCCAGGACCCGAACGCCAAAGAGGTGAAGCGGAAATTTAACGCCGCTTCTAGATCTAGTAAGAAGGCTATTGCCAGAGCCAAGGCGGAACATGTTGCCAGAATTGGCGAGCGATTGCAAAGCTATCCCGCTGGGAGTCGTGCATTCTGGTCGCTCGCCAAGGCTGCACAAGGCAACTTCTGCCAGCCCAATCTCCCACCACTGCAGAAACACGATGGTAGTCTGGCCCACAGCGCAAAGGAGAAGGCCGATCTTCTAGGTCAATTCTCTGCCTGTAACTCGACTTTGGATGCCGGAGCTGCCACACCACCTACCATCCCACGGTGTGAAAGCTCACTGCCCGAAATCCGCATCACGCAGCGAGCGGTTAGGCGGGAGCTGCGGCTTTTAGACGTCCATAAGTCGAGTGGACCGGATGGCATCCCTGCAGTGGTACTAAAGACGTGCGCCCCTGAATTGACTCCCATCCTCACGCGCCTATACCGACTTTCCTACGCTACTAATAGGGTTCCGTCTTCGTGGAAGGTAGCCCATGTCCACCCGATCCCTAAAAAGGGAGACCGGTCTGACCCATCGAATTACAGGCCAATTGCGATAACATCCTTGCTCTCCAAGATAATGGAGAAGGTTATAAACCGTCAGCTTCTGCAGTACCTTGAGGATCGCCAGCTTATCAGTGATCGCCAATACGGCTTTCGTCATGGTCGGTCGGCTGGTGATCTTCTTGTGTACCTCACACACCGTTGGGCAGAGGCCTTGGAGGGCAAGGGTGAGGCGCTGGCGTTCAGCCTAGATATCGCAAAGGCGTTCGATAGGGTCTGGCACAGGGCACTTCTATCGAAGCTACCATCATACGGAATCCCCAAGGGACTCTGTAATTGGATTGCCAGCTTTTTGGATGGTCGGAGTATAAAAGTCGTCGTAGATGGCTCCTGCTCCGATACCATGACCATTAATGCTGGTGCCACAAGGTGGTACCACAAGGCTCGGTGCTCTCCCCGACGTTGTTTATCCTGCATATCAATGACATGCTCTCTATCGAGAGTATGCGTTGCTATGCGGATGACAGTACGGGTGATGAGCGGTATACTGAGCAACGGAATATCCCTCGGCGTATTCAGGAAAGAAGGGTTCAACTTGTGTCTGAAGTCGAGCGCTCTCTGGGGCGGGCCTCGGAATGGGGTGAACGGAACCTAGTCCAGTTCAACCCCACAAAGACACAAGTTTGCGCGTTCACTGCAAAGAAGGACCCATTTGTCATGGCGCCTCAGTTCCAAGGAGTAACTCTTCCAATTTCTGAGAGTATTGGGATTCTCGGCGTCAAAATATCGAGCAAAGTCCAGTTTGGGAGTCATTTGGAGGACAAAGCCAAATTGGCAAGCAAAAAGTTGGGCGTCCTGAACAGAGCCAGGCGGTACTTCACACCGAGACAGCGTCTTGTGCTATACAAAGCACAAGTTCGTCCTCATGTGGAGTACTGCTCACATCTCTGGGCAGGTGCGCCCAAATATCAGCTAGACCCACTTGACTCCCTGCAAAGACGGGCTGTTCGAATCGTCGGGGATCCCAATCTTACGGACAGATTGGAGTCGCTGGAGCAGCGGAGAGACTTTGGGTCACTCTGTGTACTCTACCGACTCTTTCACGGGGAGTGCTCCGAGGAACTGTTTGACTTGGTACCACCGTCACCATTCTACCAACGTACCACTCGACATCGCAGCAGGGTTCATCCATTTCACCTGGAAACGTTATGGTCTTCAACTGTACGTTTCCAGCGATCATTTCTCCCACGTACGTACAAGCTCTGGAATGAACTACCTGCTGCTGTGTTTCCCGAGCGCTATGACATGTCCTTCTTTAAACGAGGTTTAAGAAGAGTATTTCCTTCACGGTAGGCAGCGGCCTGGCTGTGCCCCTGGTATTGCAATGGTCCATGTGCAGCAGTTTCACTTACCATCAGGTGTGCTGCTTGCTCGTTTGCCACCGTTGGCAATAAAAAAAAAAAAAAAAAAAAAATATTTTGTCATTACAAACATACGCTTCTATTATATTTATTTGTATAGGTTAGTTCCATGTGTATGAGCAAGACAAGACAAGACCTGAAATCGTGTCAAGCTCATATGAAAAGCGGTCACCAGGTTTTTATATATTGCGTTGCTACCTAATTTTCTTCAACGAAAAAGGAGCTGGATTGATTTTTGAGAACAGTACACCTAAAAGTGATTTTTTTATGAAAGTCGTCTAGACCTTTTCGAGATTAGTTTGAACATATTTGTTGGACAGACGGACAGAATAGTTTTAATAATTGAGGTAAATGTACTAAATACATTTTAATAAAACTTAGACCTTTATTCACGTCGGATATTTCTATTGATATAAGATACTTATACAAAAAAAAAAGAAAGTATTATGTCAAAAGGTAAAAAAAAGGTTTTATTGTAACTTTTACTAACAAATATATGTCTTAATTTTATGCTTAAAATTAAAAACTTTGAATCCTTATAATTATAAGTTATTTACAATTATTTACATTAAATTACTTAATGAAATTGTTGTTAGTATATTTGTCTCACCCATCGATATTTGTTTAGATACCCGTGGTATGTATAAATAGCATGAGTATCAGATAAATCTGTTCCTTATAAATATTACACTTCAATTGTTTTATTAATAAATAAAATATGTTATAACCAATCTTCTTTGATAATATCAGAAGCTTTCTCAGCAATCATTATTGTAGGTGCATTGGTGTTACCTCTTACAATTAAAGGCATTATAGAAGCATCCACAACTCTCAACTTATCAATGCCATATACTTTCAATTTTGGATCAACTACTGCTTCTCTATCATACTTTGGACCCATCTTGCATGTACCAACGGGATGATAAATTGTCGATGTATATTGAATTAACAAACAAAGAAAATAATCATCTGAACCCCATAAATACCTTGAACAAGCTTCAACTGGTATTTTTACATAAGTTGCTCCACTTGCTTTCAAAGGTTCGGTATCCTCTAAGCTTAATGCAAATTTAAACGCTTTAATTAAAGCATCTACATCTTCTCTTTCTGTGAAAAATCGAGAATAAATCAAAGGTGGACCAAATATAGGATCCGTAGTATTTAACAATATAAATCCTCTGCTCTTAGGAGTTAATAGCAAAGGTCTGACAGCGAGTCCATCATAGAACGATAATGGAAAAATGTTAGTTGCTAAATATGTGGTTGGATCTGTATAAAAATCTCTAACGTTTCTTCCATCAAAGTGAAATTGTATATTAGGTACATTTTCATAGTTGGTGCTCATAAAAGCAGTTATATGCAATGTACCAGTAGTTGATAAGGGACCCAATTTAGGTGGTTCTTGACCAAAATGTTTGTGTATTTCTTCTATTAGTTGTTGATCACTTACAGCTGTAGCTGTTTTATTTGATAAGCTAAGTGTTAATGCGTCAGAGGTAACATGGTCTTGGAGATTACTACCCACATTCAAATCGGCTAGTACTGGGATATTCAGACTTTTTAAATGATATTTAGGGCCGATACCAGACAACATAAGTAATTTTGGTGAGTTAATAGCACCGCCACTGACAATAACTTCCTTATTAGCATGGACTGTATATATAACCCCCTTTTTAAGATATTCAACACCAAAGGCTGTTTTTGTTATAGGATCTATAAGTATTCTTGTTGCAAATGCATTGTTTATAATATGCAAGTTGGGACGCTTGTATCTTATTGATTTGATATATGCGTAGTTGGCTGAGTTTCTTTGTCCATTTTTAGTTGTTGACTGAACAAAATCAGTTCCCATTTGTTCTTCACCATTTAAATCGAGGACAGGAAAACCTTTTTCCTTGAAAGCTTGAAGTAGCATCATAATATTAACATCGATATGTCGAAATCTCTCCACATTGAGGGGACCACCCACAGCATGGTAGCGCGTATCTGAAGCTTCCACGTCTTGATTATTTTCTGCCTTCTTAAAGTATGGCAGCACCTGTAATGTATGGATTATATAAGATGAGAATAATTTGAATAAAAATGCTATAGTTAAAGATAAATTATATAAACATGTCCTTGTTTTCTTTGTCTTTACATACTTTAGATGACTACATTTAATAGCGTTATGATTATTTAGAAGGTGCCATGATATGAATAAAAAGAATGATAGTGCCTAGTATTCTTGTTTTCATCCCATTCACTAGATTTAAGGACGAGCCTCCTTGGCTATGATAAGAAAATTGGACTACTAAAGCAGGCTGATCGGTTGTGTTGGTGTAGAGTTTGGTTTATAATTTGCTTTTTCTTACAGTAACGTTATCTGCCAACGCTCCTTAGAAGACTCTGAGATATCGATAGAAATAGAGGAGTTTATGATATATTGCTTTCTTATTACATCATTTTGCGAAAGCAAATATTGGTCGTCACGTAACAACATTTCTTCAAAAACAATTGTCAGTTTGTAATTAGATGCATGGGATTTATTGTTATTGTAGTATACTGTTCGAAGTATGACCATTGTTATTTTTCTTAAACGTATATATGGGCGCATATCGCACTTTATCGGCAATATTTGTAAATTGTTGATGTATGTGTTATCAATTATAGTTATAAACATGTTTGAAGTATTTGCAACTAATATTTAAATAATTATTTGTAGTAACAACACTGCTATTTACCATGCTATGATATTTAAGACACTTTTTGAATGTATTTCTAGAAATCTTTGATTTACTTGTTTAAATATTTATATAATTGATCAAATTAAAATTGATTAGAATTAATGTAATTATTTGTAACCATATTTAGTTGTTTTTACACAATAAAGATTGTAATTTATCTCTAGTTAGAGCGCCGTCTGTTGAACAATGTAAATTGTGTAAAATTGACTATTTGGAATTATGTTAAATGCATTAGAATATTTATCATTATTATTTAGCTATATTCAGATGGTTAACAATATTGTTTTATTGGTTTGTTATAAAAAGTAATTGTAGTTACTAAGACTAGACCGTTTCATTGTAAAGCGGAGGTTATAAAAACATTGTAAGATTAGAATAGAGTACAGATTTACTTCACTCACTTCTCCGGCAAGAACTCCTAATAAATACAGTGATTACATACTCAGTATTTTACTATCATCGTCCAAATTCCTGGTGCAACGCCGACATATATGATCTTATGCGTATAGTATTATACTGGCCGAAAATCTCAAATATATTTCAATCCATAGCATGTCATGCGCATTTGTACTCTTGTACTCTTTGTGCGTTGTGAGGAATATGGAAAAATTAAGTGTCATTTTTATATTTAAATTTGGCGTTTGATGGAATGGTTAGGAATATAATGTGTAGTGTAGCTTTCGTTAGGACCGTTTCGTTCTCTCATATCGGCTAATGGATTCCCAGGAGTATACAGCACTCTTCTGAGACATTTATAACAAACCAGGTGATTTCGACATTTCACTCTTTGGGTAGGTCTTATTTTAAATTATGTAGATGACCTGATG
The DNA here is from genome assembly GCA_032191425.1 of Lymantria dispar. NCBI lineage: Eukaryota > Metazoa > Arthropoda > Insecta > Lepidoptera > Erebidae > Lymantria > Lymantria dispar. The sequence goes on along the minus strand of CM063465.1, from coordinate 13,624,191 downwards.
GATGATTAGATAGCTGCATGTTGAAATAATTCATTTTACAAACCTCTCTGTAACTCCAACCATGGTTACCAAGCTCGGCCCACGAATCATAGTCCCTCTTGTTGCCTCTAATGTAGACCATGTAGTTAATTGCACTGGATCCTCCCATAGTTTTCCCTCTGTAATAACAACATTTCATGTGTTAAATGTATAACAGTTTGTTCATAAATGACATCTGATTTGCGAAGTTATGAACATAGTATTATTTGACGACTTTGTGTATGCATTATTATCCCTTCGTTTGACATTATTTATATTTAAAGAGTTATATTAAATATGCAATTGGCATATAAAATGATGAATGTTTTTAAAGATAGTAGTTATAACTTCGCAATCAGGTTCAAGTGCCAAGTGCATTTTCTAAGTCGTGCACTAAAACTAAATAAGTCCATAACACAAAATAACAACATTGATACAATTATGTAAAATGTGAAAAAACACAAAATACCATTTCACCTAAAATTAATTAAAATAAAATGTAAAAAGAAACAAAACTAAAAAACGAGACAAATATAACTAACTACAATAAAAACAACCGTAACAGAAGGAATTAGAATGGTGCAGAATGAATTTTACTAAAAACTCACTGAACTTAACTAAACATACACTAAAATGTACTAAAATAAATTTGTATCTACTTCCTTATTTCATGACGAATATTCAAATTGAATATTTATCATAACAGGAGATGAGTGATTAAATAAAATATATATAACTTTTATCAAAACCAAAAAAGAAAACGATCAAATACAGCTTGTTTCCGCCATTTTTTTTAATTTTTGTTAAAAATACCTTGTGTATTTAATTATTATAATTGAAATACACAACTCGCGAATACATTCGTAAATATAATTGCAATTGTATTTACATGACAAATAATGTTTATGTTATTCAAACTTAACAGTTTATCAACCGCCATCTATAATTGATTGCAATGTTTGTCGATAATATTCTGTATATCAACAACTTTTGATTCATAGTAACTTGACTTTTCTTTCTTGACACTTAACACTTTTTTATTACATGCCATGTTCTAGATTACTATTTTTTTTAACGGATTTTATCGCGTTTGTATTTGATTTACGATTGCCTAACGTTTCGATTACTATACAGCATTCGTGGTCACGGGCGGACTAAGATGTCTGACGTCCAAAAAAGTCAACATTATTACAGATTTTTATTATTATCTACCTGCTACAGAAAATTTGTTATCAAGTTTTGACCCACATTTTTGGTACAAATTTATTGTCAGTACAAGAATAAAATAATACTATTTGCATTTTTTTTATTATAGTTGAGGAGTTTGTGTGCGTAGTTAATATGAACAAATAATAAACTTCAACATGATTAGCCGTTCACTATAAGAAATATCCAAACATGGCTTTCCGTTCCATTTGAGACATAACAAAATACATGGAATTAATCAAAAAAGCTGTCACGTCACACTGTGCACTGAAGTGGCTTTTGCCAATTTACAAAGTGTCAGTAGCAGAAATTTTTTGACGTAAATGCTTTACAATGTACGGATGTAGCAGTAACACAGTTTCAATTTTATCATATTTTTCGATTGATCAAATTTTGCTTTTGTATACCACATATGTATTGGAATAATTATTGTCTGGTTATTAGAAATTATATTGAGATTCAAACGTTACTTGATATTAAAATATGACCTAGAGAGTGCAAACTAAAGATAGCTAAAATTGTATATTTACTATAAAAACTTAACCCCTGTTAAGTGTGTATTTAATTAATACATAAATCCTTACCCACTACAACCAATTCCTTTGTATCTAAAACTAAAAATAAATATAAATATATATACATTTCTCTAAAGAAAAATGTATGTATCACACTAAATATTTACTGATATTAATAAATCCATTATTAGTCGGATGAAAATCACAGAAAATATATTAATAAAATGTTGTATAAAAATAAATGCGAACAACAGAGATACACAACGAAATATTAAAATTCTGATATATAGATTACGTTATTTACACCTAATACAAAATGTTTGTAAGTTGAATTAATTTATGTAAAGAAAATTGCTATGAGCAAAACTTATTTATTTTCAAACCAAAATCAAGTAATCTATGAACGAGATATTAAAATAAGATAATACAGTAATTGAACAATTAAGTAGATTTTTCTATTAACGTATATTTGTAAACGTTATTATTTTCTCCAATGTTGGGGTTAATAACGTCCTTTACTGTAAATATAAAAACATATAAATTGTTTACATAATAAGGTAGAATAACAGTTGTACGATTATAATATAAACATACTGTGCATATATAACTAACAATATCTAGAGCATTACTGAAATACTGAGAAGTATTCACTTACCAATCCAGGCTATGCATGATTTCATGCTGTGAGGAATGTAGATACTTAAATAAAACATTGATTTCTGTAATTATTTTATTTACAATGGCAAATAACGTCTTATAATAGTAATTATTAAACCTATTATTTTACATAAAACGATTTTTGGAATGATACTATTAGTATCTAAAACTAATAGCTAAATGCAAATATTACTAAATATATGTATATTATAATAAATGACTCCAGTCTTCTTTAATCATATCAGAAACTTTCTCTCCTATCATCATGCAAGGTGCATTTGTATTACCACGAACGATGTGAGGCATAATAGAGGCATCTGCAACTCTAAGATTACTAATACCATACACTTTTAATCTTGGATCCACGACAGCGTCTTCATCATAGTGCGGACCCATCTTGCAAGTGCCTGAAGGATGGAATATTGTGCCAGTGTATCTTGTGATTACGCAAGCAAAATATTTATCACTTCCCCACGAATACTGAGTACAACCTTGCACTGGTTTCTTTATAAATTTAGCACCATTTTCCTTAAAAGCTTTAGTATTTTCCAGTTTTGTTGCATATTTCAGCGCTGCAACTATAGTATCTAAATCCTTTTTAATGGTAAAAAATCTAGGATAAATTAATGGTTGTCCAAAAGTAGGATCTGTTTTATTTAATGTGAGAAAACCTCTACTCTCTGGATGCACAAGAACAGGTCTAACGTTTATGCTATCATAATATGCAAATGGGAATATGGAAGTAGCTAAATAAGTACGAGGATCTTTATAAAAATCTCTGCTATGTCTTCCATCAAAATGGAATTGTATATCGGGCACAGTTTCATCTCTTATAGCATATTTTGTTCTATGAAATGCCGTCATATGTAGAACTCCAGTCGCTGAAAGTGGATCATTTTTGGTACCTGATTTGCGATAGTCTTTGATATTTTTAAGCATTTGGTTACCGGGTAATAATGTTGACGTTTTATTCGTAAGACCTATTAAAACTGCTTCTGTAGTTGCATGATCTTGCAAATTATACCCAACTTTTAAATCTTTTATTACTGAAATACCCAATGATTCCAGATCTTTTTTTGGACCGATTCCAGAGAGCATTAATATCTTTGGACTATTTAATGCACCAGCACTTATAATAATTTCTTTTGTTGCAATTGTTTGATAACAAACACCGTTTTTTACATAATCTAATCCATATGCTCTTTTATATTTATCGATGTGTATTTTTGTTACTTGAGCATTGGTTATGATAGTTAGGTTAGGTCGTTTGTATCGTATAGGCCTTATAAAAGCAACATTAGAAGATACTCTTTTGCCATTCTTTGAGGTAGTTTGCGTTATCATAGTTCCAATCTGTTGATCGCCATTAAAGTCCACTAAAGGAAATCCTTTTTCATTGAAACTTTCTACAAGCATCACAACATTTTTGTCAGCATAGCTAAACCTTTCAACATTTAAAGGACCGCCCACACCATGATAATATTTATCCTTTGCTTCCATATCTTGATTATCTTCCGATTTTATGAAAAATGGTAATACCTAAAAAAATTAAATGGATTTGTATTATTATAACACATATATTACAAAAGAAATAAAATATATTCATACTTTATTAGCACAGTATGCTCCTTTACCAGTATATCCTTAAAAATCTTCACTTCAGCTTAAACTATATAAGCATTTGAAATGGCCATTCAATTTAAAAGAAAATTCTGAAGAAGCAACAGTGCTTATTAATTCTAAACGTTATACTTACATCTCTGTAACTCCATCCTACATTACCAAGATCAGCCCACTCATCATAATCCCTTTTATTACCTCTCATGTAAACCATATAATTAGTAGCACTGGATCCTCCCATAACACGGCCGCTGTAATAATAAGCGTTGGTTAGTTGTATTGAGATTTTTATTCATTGGTTTTAAATATGTAAATTTTTGTTTTTATTTACATCTTGATGAATTGCTGCATGATAAACGTTCGGCTGATTATCTATTATAATTATACGTCTTTAGTTGAAGAATTTAAGCAGTGCCAAGGTCAACAATTTTCGCTGAAACTCCAACGATTCTTACTTGTTGCCAAGTTGAATACTGTGATATTAAAGTATATTGGCATTTATCCTTAAAATTATATCTAAAATTAGCAATTCTTAGATGTTTTTTTTTTATTTTCGTTTGGCGTAATTTTTTTTTTCTCGATACAGTTATGCGTACCTAGCGATGCGAAGTTAATGCTGAGTAGCATTGATCATCTTGTCGATGACAAACATATGTATAATTTCGATTAACATATTTATATTATTCAGTAATATAAGTACATATTATTGTATAAAATACCTATAATTTTAATAGATGAGGATACTTAAGATAATTACTATTTAAATTAAATTTTTAACAAGTTGAAAATATGCTTATAAATTTTATTCTAATCTATACGACTCCTTTTAAATCAAAACACCTTATAATAAATATTTAACTTTATAAATTTTGTTGTACTAAAAGACATAACTTATTTTAACTCAGCAAGGCATTATTATAAGAAGAAACTTATTTGAAGAAACAATACAAAAGTTAATACAAGTTATATAATAATACAAGTTATAAGTAGTAACATTTATAAGCATTCATTATTTTTAATGATTTTTTCTAAAATTTCGTTATAAGGGAGAGGACCGGCATTTTCTCCTATACGTCAAAGCTTACTGATTTACTTTATAGCCATTTAAAGCAATCAAACTTATAACAGCAGCTCGTTGATACCCAAGACAAGTGAGAACACTAAATATTAAATTATTAAATTCCTTTTTGCTTTATTAAATATATAGATAATCAGATTTTCTTATAAGTTTAATATAAATCTCCTTCTTTAGTTGCGACACGGGCACTATTACCCACAGATTTCCTATGTCTAGTGAGAGGGAAAATTGTTTATTATGCGTGCTGACCCAGTAAGTCGACATAGGGTTATATCTCAAGGCTTTTTTGTCTGTTAGTAACATTAATTGGTATGTAACATTAATTATCTCTTGCAACAACCGTGGGAGAAAAGGTGACAATGAATTATATTATACTAGCAACCCGCCCTCGCTTCGCTTCGGTTTCAGTCGCTTTACCCGCGGCGCAGTTCCCGTTCCTGTGGGAATACCGGGATAAAATATAGCTTATGTTACTCCCTGATATTATAGCTTTCCATTGGTGAAAGAATTTTAGAAATCGGTTCTGTAGTTTAACCGTGAAAGCGTTACAAATAAACAAACAAACAATCAAACATCCTTACTTTCGCATTTATAATATTAGTATGGACGTACTTACATATTAATTTACTATACTAAAGTTATTTTTTTTATAGTTCACACAGAAAAGGATAGATAAACACACATACATTTCGCAACAACACATACATTTACATCTTTTGTCAAACATATAATAGAAGCCGAAATTATTGGCTCTAAGTGGGCATAGTTCCAAGTTCAAGCTTACTACAAAATCTGGCGAAAAGACAAAAAGTATCTACTAAAGAAAGGTAACAGTTAAAGCTATCCTTATACTTGTTAAATATCAAAGTGGGGAATATTAGTCAGTACATTAAACCTTTGGCTCGTATCCTCGAAACAATAATTCACGTAAAATATCACGGTCTTATCGTTGCTCTCAGAACATTACACCCGTTTTGTATAAAATGTTCGACGTCCGGCTTCCGAATGATATTTTCATCATTCCCTCGAAGGTGTCCTTTGATTTTGAATGAGGTTAGGAGTGAAATTTATTGTTAAAAACAAAACGATGACTTATTGGGTCTTTATCTATGAAAATAATTCATAATATTTACAACAACAAAAAATGTAATTTTCATACATCAAATTTGTTGAGCCTGTTACCGCTAGCCGGAAACAGGTTCAACCATCGAGATTGCTATTGAGAATTTTGTAAAAAGACCTCTTTGAGAAATTCTCGAGAAACGACGGAAACTATAAAAAATCTTTATAACGCTTTTATTCAACATTTTTTTTGTTGGTAGGCTATGGCCTGGTCACACTTTGTCCAATCCGCGTGAGGTGACGGGAGAGCAGTGTACATGGGGTCCCATAACCTACCCAACCCCCTACATATCCCCTCTCCATTGTAGTGGCCACTGACATCGATTCCATAACCTCGGTGAGCAGCATTTAAATTACCGCATTAACGAGACACTATTCGTATAATAAATAATAACCCCTCAGTCATCTTTTACAACCCATGGGCAAGAGAAGGAATGGTGAATTGTATATTGATGTAAACATTTTTTAAATTGGTTTAGCAGTTTAGGCGTGAAAGCGTGTCAATTAAACAAAGTCACATTAGCATTTATAATATTAGTGTGTGTATGTATGGGTCTGTGTGGTGACAGTAAAAATACAATCCCCTTTCCCTCGCTTTCTTGTGGGTATCGTAAATAGCAAAACTTTGTAATAACCCGGTTGTCCAGCGTGATATAGCAGGTTGATTACCTTCTTATTGTGATGGAAGTTTAAGCCCAGCAGTGGGACGTATATGAGCTAAGAAGATGATGATGAATATGTAAAAAGTAGAAATGTAAGAGGGGTATGCTGTGTATTTCTTTAATTTATTTTTCTCTTAATAAATCATTTGTCTAGTACACCGTAAGTTACTTTGCTCATAATAAATTAAAAATTCATTCCAAGGTTCTTTGTAAGAAATTGGAGTATACAATAAGACCGTCTAATTGTACAAACGCTTGAATATTATTATTTATCTTAATCATTTTAATGGTATCCTTTATTGTTATTGTATTTGTGAGAAAATAAACGTCATCATATCATCATCATATCTGCTGATATACATCCCACTGTTAGGTTCGATTCTCCTCCACAATAGGAGGGATATAGATACTCGATTATACCACGCTGTGCGGACGAGTTGTTATAGGGTTCTACTTCGAGTTTTCTTCTTTTGCATAGATGTTATATGCATATCACATCCCTTAGTCACCTTTTACAATACCTACAGGCAAGATAGGAAGTAATGAATTGTATTTTTCCTCCATCACTCTGCGGAAAATGTAAATGAAAGTAAGTATATGAATTTATATTAATCTTTTACGTATGGCTTTTAAGGATGTATCTAAAAGAAATCAATGAAACCAAATTACCAAGCCTACCTATTTATGTATTTCAGTGCGAACGGCTGATATTGCACTCAAATAAGATTTATTTTTATATCTTCTACTTAAGAATAGATAGGGAAGGTAAACCTATGTTTTAATTTAATCCATCACCGTTATCTTCTAGCAATAAATGGCATTGATTTAAAGAATTAGAAGTAATACACTTCTCTAATATGTCTGAAAATGGAGTTGAAAGTTCTACCTTACAATTGTCGTATATTAATGCATAATAGTTGTAAAAATAGGTATTATATTACCAAAATGTCATTAGTAAATAGTCGAGCATCTGTCCTATAGCCTAGACTTGTTCCCGTGCGACTATCACGTGTTTCGTCTACTCGAAGATGAATGAAGGGAGAACGCTGTATCACAATGATCAAAAAGTGAAATTATTTGTGTGTAAAATATGTTTTGATAAAATATAATATTAAATTATTAATAATGTTTCTGTATTCTATTTACCAGCCAATAGACGCCCACTGTTGGACATAGACTTCTCCACGAGAATGGCACTCGAAACGGTTTTGTGCCACTTGCATCCAACGGTTCCCTGCGACTTTCAAGATGTCATCAGTTCACCTAGTAGGAGTCATCCTACGCAGCGTCGCCCGATTCGTGGTCTCCATACGAGAACCTTTCTTCCGTAACGGTCGTCGATTCGATGATGTGGCCTGCCCATTGCCATTTCTACGTATTAATTTTGCGGCCTATGTCGGTTACACCCGTTCTTCTACGATTTCCGTATTCCGGATTTTATCACGTAGAGAAATGGCGAGCATAGCCCTCTCCATAGCACGTTAAGCGACTATGAGTCTTTTTATGAGATCGACCTTTAGCGACATCGTTTCAGTGCAGTTTGCCATCATTGGTAACACGCACTGGTTTTAAACATTTGTTTCTGTATTATACTCGTTTATCATTATTTTGTAGTGCGACAGAATTAGATAAAGGAATTACTCCTAATTCTGAAATAATACAAACAATTTCTTTAGAAGTTGCATTTAATATCCTAACGTATATATCTTTATTTTTAGGTTTAGCTTTACACTAGCTAAAATAACGCCCCTAATTTTTTACTCGTTACTATACATTCTTCTGTTAACCGGTATAAAAGAAATATCTCCCAACATGCCACATAATAATTTCTTTTAATATATTATATTTTTGACATGATGATGTCCTTTAAATCGACGAACGTCGATTGAATGCATGAAAAAGCGTGACTCATTGTCACGTTCCGCCTGAACCAAGCAAGTAAAAGCGAGAAACAAGCTAAAGAGAGGCACGGTCGGCGTTCGGATTGTGATGCATCCATATCTTATTTAAGTACTAGTACTATTATATTAAGTATTATAAGTATATTTATATTGACGAGTACAAACAAATATTAATTTATCGAAATAACTGTAATTTTTAATTAATTCCTTCTTTGTAATATACAAAGTAATGATAATTCAGTGATAATAATTCAATTTATATGAGTATGTAATTTTTCAATGTTTGCCTATGACATTATTATATATCATCATCATCATCACAGCCCACATACGTCCCACTGTTGGGCTCGGGCTTCCACCATAATGGGAGTGAAATAAACCTACTATACCATGCTGGTCAGACATGTTGATATAAGCTTTTATTTCGAGTTTTCCTTCTCTTGCACAGATGTTATGTGCATATTGTATCCCATTGTCGTCTTGTACATCCAGGAAAATGGGCAGTAGTACTAGTCTACTACTCCCAAGAAGTTTATGACACCAAATCACCAAGCCAAATATTAAGGGCGGTGATGATGTCATTGTCCCCCTTTAGTAGACCTATGTTCGATAGTCTGAAAATTGGATATTATAAGCCAAATATTTCTGTCTACATTATTCATCATCATCATCACAGCTCCTATACGTTCCACTGTTGGGCTCGAGTCTCCTCCGCAGTGGGAGGGCATTGACGGACTGGTTAGGCGGATTAGCATAGGAACTTTCCTTCCCTTGCATAGATGTTATACGCATATTGAATCCTTTAGTCTCCTTTTACGACACTCACGGCAAGAAAGGCGGTACACAGTATTCTTAATTCATCACCACACGGATATTATTCGAATGTATTGTACGCAAGCTTATATAGTGCTATCCTAATTTAATATGAATAAATTTATAAGATAAATCTCAAAAATTGCGGAAAATGCCAAAATCACTATTTTTGATTCTGCCACCATTCAAATCTAACACTTTTCGACATCATAATATGTTTACCATGTTTATGGCATTACACAAAAAATTCAAGGCTATGGTAAATTACTGAACGTTGAATAATTTATTACCTTAGCCAAGCACATGTCTGCCCTCGCTGTGCTCTGCATGTCAATTCTTCAGGTTGGGTTCTGTACATCCAATCAATGCTGGATCGTCCTAGTGCTGGTGCAAATGCAGGGACGCTGGTAACGTCTGGCTCCTCAGGACCAGCTTCCAGCAAAAGGATCTATAATAAATCAGTTATACTTTAAAATTACAAAACATCACCGTTTCATCATTTCGGGTCGTATACGTCACACTGCTAGGATTTGATATTGATCTACTATATTACGCAGCACCGTGTGATGACGGAGTAGATAAGAATACAATGCACCACTTCCTATCTTGCCCGTGGATGCCGTAAAAGAAGACTATGGGATATAAAATGCACGTAACATTTGTGCAAGAGCAGGAAAGCTCGAAATAAAACCCTATGTCAATCAGTGGCGGCTGTACCTTAAGTGCGCTCGTGCACTGAACCACCAAATCAAAAGATTTGAAAATTACAAAATGTTACTTTATCTTTATTTTTAAATTACCATATATGAATATGTTTCTGTATGTTCAAAGAATAAATATATTATTTTTTTTTTTGTGGGTGGGCTGCGGTCGGCGCGCCTCCGCACCACTCCGTCCGGGGCAGGGACAGAGGGGCTTAAGCACGCAACTCACCCGAAAACCGCGCATGGGGACTGCCCATACAATCAGTATTAGTTACGAGTTAAAACGCCTGGCGCGTGAGACAGAAGATAATTCATAGAAATATACTGAAAAATGAGTTTGTTCCCGTACGCCGGACGGGCGAACCGAATATTGCCGAGAGAACACGACTTTCGACGAAATTCGCCGATGGCGTCTCGTTAAGTACAGTAATTAGGTATAGTTTCGATGTACCTGAGACGCGTTAAATATGGTTTGTTTACATTAATTGTTTTTTTATTTTGGTCTTAGTTCTATTTCATACTACATACAGTGCGTGGCGTGAGTGAAAATAATCATAAATATAGACTATTATCTTTAATATAGTCAATAACAAATCTTTTCAAATTAAAATTGATATAAATTGGCGGGACCGCCAAGCCCCTCTTTTATAAATATTTATTGAAGTGTGAAAAACAGAAAAATATTTTTCTTCGCAAGTACCTACAAAATGTAATGCGTTCAAATATAATAACAAAAATATCATTTTTACGTAAATTGTTGTTCCATTGCAATTTCTGATGTTAATACTTAGTGAGCAAGTAAAGTGCACCACCACTTTGATGACCCACCAGCCGCCACTGATGCGAACATGTCTGACCGGCATGGTATAGTAGGTTGCCGACCACTGACAAGTCACATCTGCTCCGGTGGTCGGCCCAACAACGAGGTGACGTGGGTACGGGTGGGTTATGGGCCCGCGCGCCGTCCTTTCATCGCCCCGGACGGACTGGACCGCGCCTGCGCTTACCATAGCCCACCCAAAAAAAAAAAATGGTATAGTAGGTTTTGACCTACTACACCAATTGTGAAGGAGACCCGAGCCCAACAGTGAGACGTATGTGGGCTGTAATGATGATAATGATGATGATACTACGCAGGTCAGACTAGCTGGTATATGGTTTTATTTCCAGTTTTTCTTCTCTTGTAGTAATGTTTTGTGATTGCGTTACGTCGGTGATCAAGAGAGATGTCTTTTACCCATGGGAAAGAAATGACTAGTGGGTATTGTATTTTGCTTCATTGCCACAACACGAAAAAGAACTTGCGCATCATTTCTTACAGTCATGGTTAAAAAAGGTTAAAAAACACACAACGCGTCAAGTGTTTTCTTTAGACAGGGTATCCTACCCTGTCTAAAGAAAACACTTGACTACATAAATTAATGAATCATACTCTAGACTAAAATTTGTTAGGCAACCCATATGCAATATATTTATTGACATATTAAATTACATAAAAAATAAGTTTCATCAAATAAGCATCTCGGTGAAGGTCGCTGTATAGCGGGATCTTAGACCAATACTTCACCACTCAATCTTACCTATGGCTGTTATATAAGTTAAGTAATCAATATAATAATCAAACTACATCTATGTAAAAGAAGTCAAACTTCGAAATAAAATCCTACACTGTCCGTCTACAATTGGGCTCGGGTCCCCTCCACTATAGGAGGGAAATTGACCTACTATACCACGCTAGTCAGACGTGTTGGTATAGGATTTTGTTACGAGTGTTCCTTCTCTTACATAGATATTATATGCATATTATATCCCTTAGTCGTCTTTTACAACACCTATGAGCAAGAGAAGGGATGGTGAATTGTATTCTTACTCCGTCACCAAGCAAAGCAAAGCTATTTTCAGGTAAGTAGAATTTACCTATTATATCACCAGCGATTTTATCTCTTATTTATTTATTTTAGAATTACCAACGAAAAATACACGATACTTGTAATCGATTTGCCGACATCCATAGTAAAGGATGTCGTTCAGCGTGCTATGGAACGGGCTATGCTCGCGAGTTCTCTGCGAGATAGAATCCGAAATACGGAAATCCGCAGAAGAACGGGTGTAACCGATATAGCACGAAGAATTAGCATGCTGAGGTGGCAATGGGCAGGCCACATCGCTCGACGAACCGACAACCGCTGGGGAAGAAAGGTTCTCGAGTGGTGACCACGTATTGGACGACGCAGTGTAGGACGCACCCCCACTAGGTGGACCGACGACCTGGTGAAAGTTGCTGGGTGTCGTTGCTTGCAGGCGGCACAGGACCGCACTTTGTGGCGTAACATGAGGGAGGCCTACGTCCAGCAGTGGACGGCGATAGGCTGAAATGATGATGAATGATGATAGTAAAGGAAAGGGTGTTGGCCATACTATTTTCACTTCAACACAACACGAAAACATCGCTTATCACGGCTAAAAACAAATATTTATTGAACTACGATAAAAAAGTCATCACTGCTCAGTAAAGTAATAAAATCTTACTAAAAAAATATAAAAAAAATGATCGTAAAAGGAAATGTAGCAAATAGTCAATCCATCATTCTTATACGTTTCCATCTTCTGCGCGAAAGGTCAAATTTATCTAGACAATATCTAGTAGTTCATGAATCATATTTTATATTGAAATTGCAAAACCCAACTCTGGCTAAGGAAATATGGGGGATTATTAACGTTGCTTTATGATATGAAGTAAAATATCACCTAAATATTTTATGTTACATATGATTTATATATGCCTTGAACTTAGGTCTGTTATTAAATAAATTGAATGGGTTTGATATTCAATTGAATAAAATATTTGAATATGTTTTTCTCCCCTTTTAATTCATATATTACTCCGCGTGGTGACGGAGAAAGAATACAATTCACCACCCGTATATGTCGTAAAGGACGACTAAGGGATATACCGCCTTTTCTTATCGATTCCTTTTTTAATCTAGATCTACATGTAATTATGCCAAAAATGCCGAACCGACGGGACGAACATCAAACGTTTGACAGGTAAGAACGGTTTGTATGGGCAAATAAAATTATTGTTTTAGTGTTTTCTTGCAATTTTCCATATTTTACCGTATAAACCTTCCCTGGACTTTCACAAATAATTTAAGATCAAAATTAGTCAAATCGGTCCAGCCGATCTCAAGTTTTAGCAAGACTAACGAACAGCAATTCATTTATATATATATAGCTTAAAGGAATTAAAGTAAAGAACTACGAAAGCTAATATTGTGTAAATAAATATTATTTTTGTATAAAACCTTACTCATCTCGGCCGTTGTAAAGTTTGATTGGGTCTAAACTATCAGAATAAAATTAATTGGCGCTGGGGCTTGATAAATGAAATTTGTTTACATTTACGTTTCACGTTTCAAGGCTCTAACCATGTTTGTTAAAAGTTTGCAATGAAAATTTATTGGTAAATATATTTTTTAAACTCCACAGAAGAGGGTTCAAGCGCTTTTGGACGGTTGATTGAGTTGACTTGTGATGTTCTTCTTGACCCACAGATTCTTTTTATGAAATAACTAAAGATTCAATTACATTTTTGCTCCGTCTCCATACGTTCTTTAGTTCATGTTATCGTCCGTCGAAAGGTGGCTGGCAACATTCATAGTTGCGAACCGTCACGTTTGAGTGAATCAATAGTGAAAAACAGATAAAAATAAGGTCTTGAAAAGTAAAAAGCATTTGGTTATAATAAATACATCGTAGTTGATTAACGGCAACGCAATGGTGTATTGGTCGGATGTTGTAAGTGCATATCTTATATCTTTAAACGAGCAATTCTTGGATATATATATATATATATATATTCAGGATCTCGGAAACCAACGATTTTGATGAGAGATGAGTTGTTTTGTCAGTGTTTTAGCAAAACAATATATTGACATTAAATTTTAAAAGAATATGAATTCAAATTTTGCCGTCAACGTCATGAGTTACGATAGCTCAGTTGGGAAGTAGTTCAGTTTCCTTTTAGTATTGTTTTGGTATTCAAACGGCGTCGGATCGAATCTCGGTGTTATTATTATTCTCTTTTTGTATGTTTTTATATTTTTTTCATTATTTAATTTTTATTTTTTATTAATATTAATATCTAAATAAATTCGACAAAAATACAACAAAAATATTCAGTCAACCAGATATTTAAGGTTATGCTACTAAGTTAAATATATTTTTATGGAGAGGTAACTGTAGAAATATAGTGTAATGAATGATGCATCACTGGATTGATTATATTAACATAATTTATATTTTATACCAATATATATTTTGTTTAGTTCTGTTGTTAAATTTATATTCAAAACTAGCAACCCACCCTCGCTTCGCTTCGGTTATAGGTTATAGTCGTTTTACACGCGTAGTTCCCGTTCCCGTGTGAATACCGGGATAAAATATAGCCTAGTTTACGCCCTGATATTATAGCTTTTCATTGGTGAAAGAATTTTTGAAATCGGTCCAGCCGTTTTGAAGATTACCCGGAACGAACAGACAGACAGACAAAATTTTTTTAATCTGTATTTTAGGCATAGGTGTCGTGCAAATAACCGTGTGAGCATGAAAAAAGCCTATTATTTTGACATTACAAACAGACACTCTAATTTTATTTATTGGTATAGATGTATAAAACTTTGTATTCTAGTTGAAATACTTTCAGTTATGTAGCGCAATACAAACTGCACTCGTTATTATTCTTTTTTATTCCTGTTTTACCCATATAAATGTTCGTGTGCACATTTGTAATGCAAACAGAATTGTTAAAGATTTTTATTGAAGTTATTTTTCTTTTGGAGCATTCGAGTAAAATTATGACTTTACGCCATTTATTTTTTACCCTCCCATCGACCGACGTCATTCCCCAGGGGGGACGTCGGTCGAGTACTTTCTCAGGAGATATGCCGGCGGGCTTACCACTGACGTTAAGTCATCCTGCTCCGGTGGTCGGTCCAACGACGAAGGCGACGTGGTATTTGGGTGGGTTGCGGGTGTGCCTGCTTACGCCCCTCTGTCGCCCCGGACGGAGTGGTATGAGGAGTGCACCGACCGCTTCCCACTCCAAAAAAAAGCCCGCGTAGTTCCCGTTTCCGTGGTAATACCGGGATAAAATATAGCCTATGTTACTCAAGGATAATATAGCTTTCCAATGGTGAAAGAATTTCTGAAATCGGTACAATAGTGTTTGAGTTTATTCATTAAAAAGTACATATTTTTCCTCTTTATTATATTAGTGTAGATAGATATTGTCCGTTGCAATTATGTTCAAAGCAGTTTTAAATTAAAAACCATTTCAATATCAAAGGAATCAGAAGTTGCTCATTTAAAAGAAAGTTAGTATCCGTATATTGTATTAAAACTGAGGTATTATGAACGAAACACAATTGGCTAAAGGTCGATGCATACGTATCGAAACGATACGAACGTTTAATTTTAGTATAAGAAGAGAAATTTCGTATATAATGGAAAAACATAAATAAATTCTTCGGTAAATGTTACATCTTTATATATATATATATACTAGCTGACCCAACAGACGTTGTTCTGTTCAAATAAAAAAATCGGCTAAGTGCGAGTCGGAGTAGGGCACGAAGGATTCCGTAATTTAAAAGGCAAAAAAACACACATTTGTTGTACAGGTGAAAAAAAAAAAAAAATTTTGTTTTTAGTATTTGTTGTTATAGCAGCAACAGAAATACATAATTTGTAATAAATTCAACTGTCTAGCTATAGCGGTTCTTGAGATACAGCCTGGTGACAGACAGACAGACGGACGAACAGACAGCAAAGTCTTAGTAATAGGATCCCGTTTTTACCCTTTCGGTATGGAACCCTAATAAAGGGATTTCAGCGCCACCTACCGAGTCCAATTGTAAATCTATTCTCGAAGCCCCTTGAACACACAAAAAATTTCATCAACATCGGTTCAGCCGTTTAGGAGGAGTTCAGTGACATACACACGTACGTGTGTATAAGAAATATATATTTAAAGATATATTTCTTGTGTACATGTGGGTAGGTGGCGCTGCTATCGAATTCAAGGAGAATTCCTTTTATTTCATTTGAACAGAACAACGACTGTTGGGTCAGCTAGTATATTAAAAGATACGTATGAACGAAATACTTTTTTCTTTTACTCAATATGATCGTCATTATCATCACAGCTCATATTCAAATTCAAATCATTTATTATGAATAAACTCCGCGGGGGCACTTATCTGGGCTGTCATTTTTTTTACATTTCAACTTAAATTACTACCGGCTCGGAACGCGACCGCACTGAGAAGATCCGGTAAGAAACCCAATGGGATTGTCTTTTTTTTAATTAATTTACTAGTTTTTTTTTTTAAATAAAAACGTTTAAACATATACGTTTTCTCCTTCACGATAAGAGAGAACTTGAGGGACTGGTATAGTTTGTTAATTTCGCTGGTCAAGCGAGTTGGTATAGGGTTTTATTTCGAGTTTTTCTTCTCTGCACATAACATCTGTGCAAGAGAAGGAAAACTCGAAATGAAACCAACATGTCTGACCAGCATGGTATAGTAGGTCAAATTCCCTCCTATTGTGGGGGAGGCCCGGGCCCAACAGTGCGATGCTGATGATGAAAAAATGTATAAAAAGAATTCATATTATTTTATAAAATATAATTTTCGTCCGCACGTCCGGTAATCAAATGGGTGAAAGTCGTTATTACTTTGGACCTTAAAATAATGTATCTGTTTAGTAATTAAATCAACAGGAAATTATTATGCAGATAAATACGCCATCTATCCAAATATATTTCACTTATGTAGCCGTCTAGTATTCAGAAGAGCAGCACACATTAGCTAAGAAAAAAAAGTAAAAAACGCAATCATCATTTCAGCTCATATAAGTACCACTACTGGTCTCGGGTAGGGATGTGAAAAAATAATCTATTTTTATAATAATCGATTATTAATCGATTTTTTTTTGTAATAATCGATTTTTACAATCGATTATCAAAATAATAAAAAAACGATTTTTATTATTCGAAGTTTGATCGAAATTAATCGATTATTTCACTGCCAGATTTCCTATAAAAGAAAAGGTCATCACGATACTGCGTGCAATGTTTCATACTATATTAGAAAATAAAGCTCACATTTCCTAAAAAAAAGGTCATCATAATCCTGTTGCGAGAAAAAATCGATTATTTTATAATCGATTTATTTTAAAAGAAAAAAATCGATTATTTAAAAAATCGATTATTTTTCCTCCAAGTCACATCCCTAGTCTCGGGCCTCCTCTACAAGGGGAGGGAAATTGACCTACTCCACCACGCTGGTCAGGCAGGTTGGTATAGGGTTTTATTTTGAGTTTTTCTTCTCTTGTACAGTTGTTATATGTATATTATATCCCTTAGTCGTCTTTTACGACACCCATAGGCAGGATAAGGGGGTGTTGAATTGTATTCTTACTCCGTCACCACGCGGAAACGCAGTATCGTATGCTAATAATAATACCAATATGAATGTAGCCTAAGTAGTTATACGATACCGATTGCAAAAGTTTTTCACTCTGAGACTTCATAGCTATTGTTTTATGTACCATAGAATAAAATTTACTAGACGAGTACAACTAGTTATAATAATAACTAGCAACCCGCCCTCACTTCGCTTCGGTTATAGGTTATAGTCGTTTTACCCGCGTAGTTCCCGTTCCCGTGGGAATACCGGGATAAAATATAGTCTAGTTTACGCCCTGATATTATAGCTTTCCATTGGTGAAAGAATTTTTGAAATCGGTCCAGCCGTTTTGAAGATTACCCGGAACAAACAGACAGACAGACAGACAGACAAAAATTTTTTAATTGCTATTTTAGGCATAGGTGTCGTGCAAATAACCGTGTGAGCACGAAAAAAGGCTATTATTTTGACATTACAAACAGACACTCAAATTTAATTTATTGGTATAGACTACTGATCCGCCCTAGCATTTCCCGTCGCTTTGGTTCAGTATATTAAATCTGCAATATCACCTAACATATGGCCTCGGGTCGAGCCCTGAATCGGTCAAAATTTTATAGGGGTCAGCTACTTGGTAGTCAAATATTTTTAAAATCCGTCCAGCCATTTTGAAGATTACCCGTAACAAACAGACAGATTAAAAAAGTTAAACTGGATGTTCGGCATAGGGGACGTCGGTCGATGGGAGGGTACCCCAGTTAGGGGTATTCCGTCGGGCCGACCACTGACGACAAGTTAACGCTGCTCCAGTGGTCGGCCCAACGACGAAGGCGACGTGGTTTTCGGGTGGGACGCGGGAGTTGCGTGCTTAAGCCCTTCTGTCGCCCCGGACGGAGTGGTGCGGAGGCGCGCCAACCGCAGCCCACCCACAGAAAAAAAAAAAGAAAAAAAAGGTATCATATAACCGTGTGAATATGAAAAAGCCTACTATTTTGACATTAAAAACGGACACTTTAATTTAATTTATTTGTATTAATTTAAATATATTAATTTATATTAAATGCTGTATGTTGGCGACAAATACTACCAACCTTGGTATTGCAAGTCTCTTAGCCGTCTTTTATTAAAATACAACTAAGAGATTTTCTATGATCGGCAGTTTGGTCGACTTTAGTATGAAAATGGCAAGTGCGCATATTATAATGACTCCTTAGAATATTAACGTATAGAAGGATAGTGTTGGTAGTTCGAACGATCGAAATATGAATCTAAAAATACTACATGCGCGCAGGTGATTACACACGTACACACGCACACCACTATACAAATTATGAAATCAAATTTTGTTTTTATTAACATAAAACGTCAAAATACTTTTAAAAGTAATGTTAAAAACCTTTTTATGGTTTTCAAATGTGTTGTGACACCATTTGAATGCACAAATCGTCATAATTACCTATTTATTTTTAAGTGTTGCATACGTATGTGCAGTAGTGATCTTGCACATTACGGAACGGTTCCGGCGTAAGCTCCAATAGGCTCCAATTGAAATGCTTCATTTTTCGTGCGCCTTCTATACGTTTTTATTCTAAGAATGACTCTTTATAACGATAGAATTGTTTATATATCTCTATACTTATCTTCTATAACGCTTATAAAAACGCAACATTTTACTAAGAACTTTCCAATGCGATTAATTTATGAGAGACTTTTAAATAAGTGTTAATTCAATACAAGACTGTAATTACAGCTAATAGTCTTTCCCTACCATTGTTGACTTGTAGTTGCTTTCGAGTTCCAATATGATTGAGTTAGTAATAAGATTGTAGAAATTACTGTAAAGAAAAATTAAATTAGGGTTCATTAATATTTTTTATTCATTATTTTTCAGTTCTACTGATTGAACTCAACATAATTGCTGGGTTGTCTAGGAAAAGACTTGATATTTTTTGTTTGATTTATTTATTTTACTTTAATATTATTGTTTCCGCGTGGTGACGGAGTAAGAATACAATTCACCATTCCCTATCTTGTCCGTGGATGTCGTAAGAGACGATTAAGGGATATATACGCATATAATATCTATGCAAGAGAAGGCAAGCTTGAAATAAAACCCTATACCAACTTGTCTGACTAGCATGGTATAATAAGGTCAATTTCCCTCCCATTGTGGAGGAGGCTCGAGCCCAACAGTGGGACGCAAATGAACTAAAATGATGATGATGATTATTGTTTATGTTTTATACTTCCTTTCGCGTTCAGTAAAAATAATGAGAGTAAATTTTTACGATTAGCGCGCACACTGTCGCGGAAAACCAATACCCTGAAGTTTGCTGGTCAACCTTTATGCGTTATGATAAAACTTTCAATTAATTAAATACCTTTTTTTTCTATTACTATTGTCGTTTTCCAACAAACGTAGTATACCATTTTGGGAAAGTTTTTAGGGGGCGTCCCATAAATTACGTGAGGTGTTTTTTTAAATTTTCTGTACCTCCCTCCCCCCCTGGTGAGATGTCGTGAGATTTTATTCAACTCCCTCCCCCACCCCCAATCTCACGTGAGATTTTTCAAAATGTGGGTTTCTTACGTAAACGCGTATGATTGTTATTGTAAAAAGAAAAAAAAATTCTTCGTGCTTTTGTTTACGACTAGTTATGACTAGTAATCAATAATGCTGAGAGTTTAATTATAAGTGAATGATCTTAATCGTATTACGATTACGCTTAAGATTAAATCTTAAGCATGTACAATCTGGATTAAATGCACCAAAATAGATTTTTTTTTTGTTTCAATCAGAAAAAAAATTGCATGATATTCGCCGAGACCCTCCGTCTCTCTAACGTAAGATTAGATGAGATTTGACTCGACCCCCTCCTCCCCTTAAACATCTCACGTATTTTATGAACGCCCCCTTATTTTATTACGCTAAAGAGGTATAACTTCTTACTTGCGTATATATTGTGTACTTATGTACACACACTGTTTTAATTTTTATTATATGTTTTTAGGCGTAGAGTACAGTATAGTAAATACGTACATGATCTTGCGGCTCTCTCTGGTCGTTTCAAACAATAATTATTATATGTACCTACTTTTTATTTTTTGTGGTGGGCTACGGTCAGTGCACCTGTCGCCCGGCTCCGCCCGGGGCGATAGAGCGGCGGCGCGCGCGGCCCTGTAACCCACCCGTGATACGTCGCTTTCGTCGTTGGGCTGACCACCGGTGCAGGGTGACTTGTCGCCAGTGGTCGGCCCGACGGAATAACCCTTGAGGAGTACCCTCTCCTCGACCGACGTCCCCCCGCTGTTCTGGGACGTCAGTTGTCGTCATGCGGTCGGCCTCTCGGCGGGTGACGGACTAACTCCCCGGTCTAGTCACCCGCGGCCGCGGCTAGATAATTATATGTACTAACACCGTATCGAAATAAATGTAACGCAACATTATCAATTAAAAGTCATCCATAAGTCTTCATTGAATAGCTAATTTGCTAGGTATTATTTGCCATAAACCGCAAGAAAATGTTCAATGTCAAATGGACGATATGAAGCAATGCAATTGTTAATTTTAATGAGATTTTTTTTTGCAATAAAATGTTATTTTGTAACATTATATCTATTTGTAATGAAAATAAATGTAGGTAACCTTTTATTGTTTGGATTGCACTTACGGAAAAATGGTTTAGTTGTTCATCATCTGATTGACAGCGCAATGAACACTAACAGTTTTTGCAATGAATAATTTATGTGCAATATTAATTGCAATTGCAATTTCCGTGAGGCGATTGAGTAAGAATACATTTTAACATTCCCTATCTTGCTCGTGGATGTCGTAAAAGACGACTGACATAATACGCATATAACATCTATGTAAGAGAAGGAAATCTCGAAATAAAATCATGCACCAACCTGTCTGTCATCCCTCCTAATACGAAGGAGCCCAATAGTGAGACGTATGAGCCGAGATGAGTAAATAGATATAAAAAAGATGTATTATTAAATAATTAACTCCAATAATGTCGTTATCAACATTTTCACTTCCGTATTAAAACAAAAAAGCAACTAAGGTCACTCTAATTATAAACATGTACATACTTAGATTATAGTATTTTATAATAAAAAATAAAAACTATACCAGATTTGTATACATTATTATTGCACTAAAATTTCATACTTGTTCTAAGAATGTGTTCGTGAATTCATATTTACGTTATGATGATATAGATGTATTTTAATGGTTCCTCTTATATTGCGATGCCAAGTACAGAAGTGGTTAAAATATCAAATATATTTTTTTTATTATAACAGCGAAAAATTTACGTTGATGCAACTTTTTCTGTAAAAAAACAGCAGGTACTATTTTTCCAAAAGATTGTAATGCATTATGTTTTAAGAGATAACGTAGCGATTGTTAAATTGTTATTTTGTCATAATTTTTATAAAGCTAATATTATAAAGCTTTATACTTTGTTTGGTTAAATGCGCTAATCTCAGGAACTACTAGTTCGAATTATAAAATCTTTTAGTTTTGGATAACCTATTTATCGAGTAAGGCATCAAACAAACATCATGCTATAACTAAGAAGAGGGGAGCATCTCTCTATGGTCGCTACAAGAGGGACCAGAGACGAATGTTCAGGGAATCCGCACATGGGTGCACTGTAAAGGGCTATAGGCCAAATAACCTCCGTGTATAAACATTGGCGCATATATATAGAAAGGGCAGACACCCTACCGAAAACCCAGTTGGCGCAAATTCATAAAAATATTCCCAGAACCAATCATCGCCCGTCGAGCGCCATATATTTAATCTGAGCCTGATTGATGATGGTGACTAAATTAACCATGGTGGACCGTTGCGGGTCTCATGGAATAACATAGCTTCTTTCTTTACGTGCGCGTTTTAACACTCTCTCATTCCTATCTGAAACGATCGCGAGTCAGCTATTACTTAAATATAATAGATGGTTATATAGAACTTCCAAGGCTATTTATAACATATGATGAAACATTGGATACCTTTGGTCAATGAATTTAACTCCCATTCAAACTTGCCTATAGAAGTTTTCATCATCATCATCATCATCACAGTTCATATACGTCCCACTGCAGGGCTCGAGCCTTCTCCACAATAAGAAATTGACCTTACTGTACCATGCTGCTCAGACAAGTTATTATAAGGTTTTGTTTCGAGTTTTACACTTCTCTTACACAGATATCATGTGCATATTATATGTATGTCAAGTGGTGAATTGTAATCTTATTCCGTCACCACATGGATTACAAGATTACATTTTAAAAATAATCCTAATATCATATCTAGAAATTTTAGTTCTACAATAAGTCCATTTGGAAACTTTTGTAAAGACATACTAATTTAAAGACGATCCCAGAAAGCGATAACTAGACATTTCAACCAGCATTCCTTTATTTCTGTAGAAGTTTTGCGACACTTTAAAAACTTTTATTATTTTTTTGTGCTACAATAAGCGCTTTAAGTATCATCAGAAAAGATTTCTATGCATACTATAAGCAGTTTTAATACAATTCTTTTGTAATCGTTTTGCGCTTTGTATAAATACAGGGATAAGAACTTTTATAAAAAAGATTGAAAATGTTCTGCTTAATGGCAAATAGGAGATATAAAGCACATTAGAGTAATATAACTACCACTTTAGATGGAGCTGTGGTATGACGTTATCTCACCTGGTTGCTTGAGATAATATTATTTTTTTATTGCTAACGGTGGCAAACAAGCAATCATTATACCTGATGGTAAGTGTTGCTGCCGTTCATGGACCTTTGCAAGGTTTGCAAGGAAGGGAGTGTGAATGCGTGCAGTAAGTTTCAGTGATAATAAAGGCTTCACTAAAACCCACCACACGCAAACACCCTCAGAAAGTTGGGCTGCCGGCTCTCTCGCTCACCGAACGAAGCGCAGGAACAAATTGCTACTACTCGCACGTCAATTATCTGCGAGAGTGTGGTACTACCCCGTACGGGCCGGCCCGCGACTATAGACAGTCAACTATCAACAGTGTGGTTCTACCACTAATAAGGGTTAAAACTCATCATCATCTTAGTTCATACACGTTCCACTGCTGAGCTTGAGCCTCCTCGATAATGAAAGGACTATTGACCTTCAATATTACGCTGGTCAGACGGTTTGGCATAACGTTTTATTTTGAGTCATCTTTTAAAATCCCTACAAGTAAGAAAGAAATGGAATAAATATAAATGACAAGTTTCTCAGCAACTTAAGATTTGCCGACGATATACTTCTCGTCTCGACGTTATCAAAGCAACTTGAAGAAATGATTACAGACTTAAGTGACTCAAGCAACACTATTTTACAACTAAACACCTCTAAGATAAAAGTAGTCACAAACAGAATACAAAACTCTGTTATAGTAAATAGAATGCCAATCGAATATGTCGACAGTTATACATATCTTGGAAAGCTAATTTCATTTAAAAGCACAAGGCGAAAATTCTGGAGCCTAAAAGAAACATTAAAATCAAAACTTCCATTAATTAAATCTAAAGAAAAAAGTTACGGACTCGTATATACTACCATGCCTGACATATGGAGCTTGTGCTGGATCTTTAATAAATACACAAAAAGGAAAATACAGACATGCCAGCGTTCTATGGAGAGAAGCATTTTAGGCCTAAAGCTCATAGATAAACAAAGAAGTATTGATATAAGACATAAAACCAAAGTCATAAATGCGGGCAAACAAGCACAGCGGCTGAAGTGGAAATGGGCTGGCCTACAGACTCATCGTGCTACTCGACAATGCGGGCGAGCTGCTGGAGAGGGTTCTGGGTGCACGCATCGAGCGGCACCTCGTCGGGGTCGGGGACTTTAGTCCGTCATCCGCAGAGAGGCTGACCACGCGACGGCAACCGACATCCCGGGATAGGGACATCGAGAGGTAAAGGTACCCGAAAGGGTATTCCGTCGGATCGACCACTGAGAACAAGGAACTCAGCATTGGTGGTCAGCCCAACGACGAAGGCGACGTGGGTTTTTTTTTTTTTTTTTTTTTTTTTTTCTGGGTGGGCTATGGTAAGCGCACGCGCGGTCCTGTCCGTCCGGGGCGATGAAAGGACGGCGCGCGGGCCCATAACCCACCCGTACCCACGTCACCTCGTTGTTGGGCCGACCACCGGAGCAGATGTCACTTGTCGTCAGTGGTCGGCCCGACGGAATACCCTTTCGGGTAACCTCTCGACCTGGGACGTCGGTCGCCGTCGCGCGGTTAGCCTCTCTGCGGGTGATGGACAATTCCCCGGTCCGATCACCCGCGGCCTCGGCTAGGGCGGCATTAGGCGCAGATACTCGCGCCTGCGCCGCCCGAGTCGCCGGCGGCGGAACGTGTCGCCGAATAGAAGCTCTACTCGCACACGATCCGCCGCCTCCTTCCGTGAGATAACGGCCTCACAGAAGGCGGCGACCGCGTCCCAGTTCCTGACGCTGACGAGCATCTCCCTGGCGATGGTCGGCAGCGCCAGGTCGGCACCGATAATTGCGACGAGTTCACGGCGATCCTCCTCCCATGCAGCACACTCCTCGAGCGTGTGCTGCGCCGTGTCCTCGTCGCAACTGCAGTGGTGGCAGGACGGTGTGCTCTCCCTCCTGACAATCTTGTGCAGGTACTTCCCGAAGCAACCGTGCCCCGTCAGCACCTGCACCAGTCGGAAGGAAAGCACCCCGTGCGTCCGCTCCAACCACTCCATCAGCACCGGCTGGAGGGCCTCGACGGTCCTAACACCATACCGAGGACTCTCCAGCCGGACTGCCCAACGGGCAATGACTTCTCGGCGGGCGTCGACCCGCCAGGCGGTGATCTCTGTGATGGAGACCATGCCGCCGCGGGCGCGCTTCTCCGACACCCGCCGATAAATGTCGGCGAGCATCTCCGCCTCCAGGTCCCACGGGGGGGTTCCGGCCAGGAGGCACGCTGCCTCCGTCGCCACCGTGCGGTAACCGCGTACGGCCCTGATCGCCATGACCCTCTGTGGTCGCCATAGGAGGGCCCTAAGACGGACGGTCAGGGACCCCGCCCACACCGGTGCGCCGTACAGGGCCATCGACCGGATCACCCCCACGTACAGCTGTCGGCACGTAGCACTGGGTCCGCCCACATTCGGCATCAGCCGCGAAAGGGCGGACGCCGCGCCGACAAGCCGGGGAACTAGTCGATGGAGATGCTCCCGGAACCAAAAATGCCCGTCGAGCACCAGGCCCAAGTACTTCATGTGGGCCTGGATGCTGATGGTGACCGACTTCACGGTGATCGAAGCGCCGGCGGGAGGCCCGGCGGTACGGAGGCCATGGAACAGAAGGGCCTCCGTCTTTTCCAGGGCTACCCTCAACCCCAGCGCTTCGATCCGCCTGACAATCTCCTCGGTGCCGAGAGTTGCCAGGCGTGCCGCCTCCTCTAGCGTCCCACCCCGGGCTGTGACGAGTGTATCGTCGGCGTAGCAAATTACGCCCAGCCCGGGTGGGAGGCTTCCTCTCAACGCCCAGTCGTAGCCGATGTTCCACAGGGTCGGACCCAGAACCGACCCCTGCGGGACACCGCACGTCATGGGCGTTCGCACAACGTCCCCTACTCGGTCAACGTAGAGGACGCTGCGCCCCTCCAAGTAGTCTGCCACCAGCCGCCTGAGGTACACGGGCACCCCGTGATACCTCAGCCCCTCCCTGATGCAGCTGAATGGCAGACTGTTGAAGGCGTTGGCGATGTCCAGGGACACCGCCAACAGGACTCCTCCGCCGGTGACGGCCTCCGCTACCACGGCCTTCAGGCGCAGCAGGGCCGCGATCGTCGAACGCCCTCTCCGAAAACCAAACTGGGCGTCCGACAAATCGGGCCCGTCCCCGACGAGGTGCCGCTCGATGCGGGCAGCCAACACCCTCTCCAGCAGCTTGCCCGCATCATCGAGCAGCACGATGGGCCTGTAGGCCGAGGCCGACTCGGGAGACCGTCCCGGCTTCGGCAGGGGAACCAGCCTCCCCTCTTTCCAGCACCCAGGGAACTGTCCGGACGACAAACAAGCGTCGAACAGTCCCCTGAGGCGTGGTCCCAGGTGTTCGAGGACCAGGGCCAGCACACGGTTCGGAATACCGTCGGGCCCGGGGGCGGTGGATTTCACTCGCATACGCGCCACCGCCGCCCCCATTTCCGGCTCCGTGATGGGCGGAGCACTTTCATCGTCGGCCTCCCGGTCGCTGTCCGGCGAAGCCATGACCGGGGGCGTGTGCCCAGCCCGCCGTGGAAAGAGGTCCTCGAAGGCGACGTGGGTACGGGTGGGTTATGGGCCCGCGCGCCGTCTTTTCGTCGCCCCTGACGGAATGGACGGCGTGTGCGCATACCCACCCGTAAAAAAAAAAAAAAAAAAAAAAAAAAAAAAAAATAGGTTGCCCCAAAATCAATAGACCGGTCCTTGTTTCCACCTATTGAGCAAAGTTCTGGTAACATGATTTTATCAATTAATAAAATAAATCAATTAATAAAAATCAATTAATTAAAAAAATCAATTAATAAAAAAAAAAAAAAAAAAATAAATAAAAAAAAATATGACAAAAAAAAAATATGTCATATTTTTTTTATATTTTTTTTTGGGTCCACCACTGAAGTCAAGAAACTCTGCACCGGTGGTCGGTCCAACGACGAAGGCGACGTGCTATATGGGTGGGTTACGGGGCCGCGCACCGCCCCTCTGTGGCCCTGGACGGAGACGGGTGCACTGACCGTAGCACACAAAAAAAGAAATGTCATATTTTTTTCAATTTGTCCGAAGTCTTACTTTTGTAATCATCCTTTCCTTTTTCCTTCAAGATTTGCCTAGGTTTGCGTGAAAAACTAAAAGAATTACGGCTTTAAATCATTAATATAGTGAGTTAAATAAGCGAGAATTCTTACTTTTTTTTTTTCAATTTTTGGGGTAACTTTTCTAATTTTTCTTTCTCTGTAAACTTTATTCAGTAATTTGCACAGTTATGTATAGATTACACACAGATACATTTACTAACGAATTATAATCAATTCACAGATTGTAAATAAATCTATTTTATGGATTTTATCGCGTTTGTATTTGATTTCTGATTGCCCGATGTTTCGAACACTTTACAGCGTTCAAGATCACGGGCGGACTTATCTCAAATAAATAATACAAACTCGATAAAATGATTTCAATCAAAACAGAGTTTTATTTACAACAATATGTAGTACTTGCTTAAATATTAATTTACAAGTATTCTACTTACTGTACAAGTTTTATGCATAACACAGGAGACATTGGCCTTCCATGCCGTCCGAATTTGTTAGCATAGCGTTCAATTTTAGGCTTTCCGTATCCAGTAGAAGTTTTATATCCATACATGCATTTTAAACCCCTACTAGAGATAGCTAAAGAATACTCTTTAGTTATATTTTAAGTAGTTTGCGGGACGAGGAGAGATCCAAGAAAAGAAGAGAACGATTATATTATTACCATCAGTTACAGATAGATAATTAAATATAAAAAAATTAAGGTATAGAAAAAACCTTAATAAAGAAGTTGTAAGGGAAACAGAAATGCATAACAAAAATTAATCTTTTTATATTGTGATTATTTTTAAAACAATGACTGATTAAAAATATAATTTGTTGCTACTCCTTAACTTTATGTGGTATTAGCAACAAAGCAAGTGAAGGTACACTTCAATAGGAATTTTATAATGGCCCCAGCGATCACAAAACGGCTAGTTATGATTATGATAAAATTCCCTTTTGGGGAGGCATATGCCCGGCATTGGACGTCGATAAGCTAATGTATGTAGATTTTAATTAACTGATATGGTGATGACAATATGACATCATCATCATCATCATCTTGCTCTTATCCCAATTACTTGGGGTCGACGCAATATGTCATCTGTTTTGACATATTGCAAAAAGTTTCGGCAATGACTTTTATAACCGGCCGCCTGCCTGACGTCAACCCTCCTTGGGAATGTAATCGTTGACCCAAATGGTACCAGATGGAGTTGGTCCGGGTCAATCTAGGGCTCTTAGTCGTCTTTTACGACACCCACGAGCAAAGCAAGGGTTGGTAGTATTCGAAGCCGCTACCACACAGCATATGATGATGACAATATGACATACTAGGCTATTTTTTAAATATTGCAGCTGATTTTTTTGAAGGATCCTTATGAATAACTAGGCAACAAAACAACATTAAATGTAATGCAAGAGTAGTGGTGGGTGGTAACATAAAAATAAAGAAACTCGCGTTTGAAGTAAGACATAAATTATAATTAGAACAATAATTCAGATAAAATAAATTATTGTCCTCCTTTTTTCTTGGAGGTGGGCTATGGTCAGCCAACCCGTGCCCACAGGTGTGACACGTCGCCTTCGTCGTTGGGCCAACCACCGGTGAAGGGTGACTTGTCGTCAGTGGTCGGCCCGAAATTGTTGTCCTCCTGTCCGGCATTAAACCCGCGTCAACTACTACGCCAACTATGCAATAAATTTTGACGTCTCATAATTATTCGGTTGCATACAAGCTTGTTAAAACACAGATGCCTGTAATCAGTAATAAGATTGCGAAAGTATTCACAAGATTGGATATAGTTTATGACAAAATTTCACTTATATTGCGGTTACAATAATAAGATATTGCATATTTTTGTATGAAAAAATCAAGTCGTTACAACAAACATTTATATCTTGTTCAATATTATTCAATACAAATAAATAAAATTGAAGTATCTGTTTGTAATGTCAAAATAATTGGTTTTTTTATGCTCACACGGTTATTTGCGCGACTTAAAACCCATTTTCAAAAAAATCTTCATTTAGCTACACCGATTTTTATCATATTTTATTACTAGATAGCTGTCCATATTAGAAGTAACTTGGGCTATTTTTCCTCTCAGGAACACCCTAAAAAATTTTCCCCGGTCCGGGAACCGAGACCGGGAGCTCATAGAATGAAATTCAATTCATTTCATTTGTTAAAATATGGTTTATACAGGTGTTACATATAGATTAAGTACATCATATTCTGCCCCGTAGGGCGTGCAAATGGTTATATAATATTATTTTATTTATATAATATAGTGTTATATATCATAATTATTATTTAATTATATGTCAAAAATTCAATTTAGTCGTCAGTAATATAATTTGTAAATAGTTATTAAGAAAAATTAAGATTTAGTTACAGTTAATTACAATATTATTGATATCCATATAATTGGTGATAGTATTAAATTATAAAATGTCAGTTCATATTTCAGTCAATTCATATTTCAGTCAATTCATATTCAATTTCATCTTCCAAATATTCCTCGCAATTATTACAATTACGTTATTATTTATTAATAAATTATGAAGTACTTTTTTCAATTTGTGTAATGGTAACAATCTTATATTTTGTGGCAGGTTATTACATATTTTTACTGACATATAATATGAGTTTTGATTATATATTTCTAATTTAAATGCTGGTAATTTTAATTTTGCTTTATATATAGACGTACTATCAAATTTTTTGAAGAAGTTGGGATATTTTTTAACAAATATGCATTTTATAAATATATGGGCATGGGACGGTTAGAATTTTGAGTTTGATTAAGTGTGGCTTACATGTGTCTAAGAAGCTAATACCTCATATTGCTCGAATACACTTTTTTGTGCTCTTAGTACTCTATCGGCATCCACTGAGTTTCCCCAAATAATTATACCATACCTAAACATAGACGCGATGTAAGCATTGGTATGTGGTTAGAGTATTGGTTACATTAACTGTTATTTTTTTGCAGTGGCGTAATGTAATATTTTAGTAGATATTTAATAGACACCGAAATGAAACGAGGACAGTTCGTTAGCTAATAATAGGAAATAACGGAAATTTATCCCGTGGGTATCATATCAAGTTATAAATGGCTTGCGTTTAAGGCAAACTTCAAAATTATATTTGTATCTACTGGACATACCAACAATAAAGCTTGACCTGTCCATTACATCAAGTATCATTGAAAATGACTGCACAGAATGCAAGTGATCTAAGGACAAACCTTTGTATAATCCATAAATTATCTCAAATCTTGAGCTCAGATGATATAAAGGTTTAGTCTGTAGCTCAGGATGGGTCCTGAGTTTTGGTTGGTAACTGCCGGGAATTGACGGTTGGTTGGGAACCAATCCGCATTCTATTGATATTCACTCTAGGTTTTACTCCTACGGAAATATAACGGGTGATGACAGATTGAATTAAGAGTAGGTAATAACAAAAAAGTAAGATCAATAATTATTTAGTCGCATTTTTTTATTCTTGTATGATATACAGACTTTTGGCTTATAGAGCATGAACATTTAATTATATTTTAAGTTGAAATACATCTCAAATTTACATGACTATAATGAAGAGTGAAATAAAGTTGTAGGAATTAATTCATAAATATGATCTGCTTCTTCGAATTTATAAGTTAAAATATCATTAAATGCTGTTTTGAGTGTTTTTTTATTGCTGTTGATAACAAACAACACCTGTTCGTAAATGACACATTTATAAATTGGATATTTGCTAAGCCTCTGCCTACTGCGAGGAAAGTGAATAGAGTGAGAGTATGGCTAATGAGGTTCAGTGATAGTAAAGGCCTAAATCCATCACAGGCCAATCCTCCTAAAGTTGGGCTTCCAGTTTTCTGGGTCACCAAACAAAGTGCAGTAACAAATTGCTGCTACTCAGATGTTGATTTTCTTCGAGAGTGTTCTGGCTGTAGTCAGCAGACTGTCGTAAATGTGGTTCCACCACACAAAAACTTTTACTCTTAACTCTGTTAATCTTCAGGTTTTTCATCGACGGCCACGGATATCAAAGATTCAGTAGTAGTGGTCGGCCTACTGGCGAAGGAGGGTGGTAGTCACGGTGGGTCATAAGGCCACGCGCCGTCTTCTCTACACCCCTAGCGGAATAAATGGTGTGTGTCTAGACCATAAAGTGTCCAATAACGATATAAAAGGAAAGAAAACTGCCATCAGGAAGGGACGGTACCCGGAAAGGTAACCCGGACTGGCAGCAGACGTCAAGAAACTCGGTACCAGTAGTGGATTATATGGCCACGCGTCGTCCTTTCGTCCTCCCGGGTGGAACCAACACAGGTGTGCTATCTATAGACCGCCTAAAAAAAGGTGCTACCACAAAACACAAGCAATTGATGTAAATCGTCCACGTTATTTAATCATCATCATCTTGCTCTTATCCCAATTACTTGGGGTCGACGCAATATGTCATCTGTTTTGACATATTGCAAAAAGTTTCGGCAATGACTTTTATGACCGGCCGCCTGCCTGACGTCAACCCTCCTTGGGAATGTAATCATTGACCCAAATGGTACCAGATGGAGTTGGTCCGGGTCAATCTAGGGCTCTTAGTCGTCTTTTATGACACCCACGAGCAAAGCAAGGGTTGGTAGTATTCGAAGCCGCTACCACACAGCAACAGTCAACGTTATTTAATACAAGTAATTATTATACTTTTTTAATCTGAACCCGTTTTATTACACTACTAGCAACCCGCCCTCACTTCGCTTCAGTTTCAGTCGTCTTACCTGCGTAGTTCCTGTTCCCGTGGGAATACCGGGATAAAATATAGCCTATGTTACTTCCTGATATTATAGCTTTGCATTGGTGAAAGAATTTTTGAAATCGGTTCCGTGGTTTAAGTGTGAAAGCGTAACATACAAACATTCTTATTTTCGCATTTATAATATTAGTAAGGACTAGCAACCTGCCCTCGCTTCGCTTCGGTTTCAGTCTCGCCTGCGTAGTTCCCGTTCCCGTGGGTATACCGGAATAAAATATAGCCTAGTTTACTCCCTGATATTATAGCTTTCTATTGGTGAAAGAATTTTTGAAATCGGTCCAGCGGTTTTGAAGATTACCCGGAACAAACAGACAGACAGACAGACAAAAAAAATATAAAGTGTATTTTAGGCATATGTATAGTGCAAATAACCGTGTGAGCATGAAAAAGCCTATTATTTTGACATTACAAACAGACACTCCAATTTTATTTATTGGTATAGATGTTATGTAAGTCAATAAGTCTAGTTTTATTTTAATAAAAATAAAACAAGTTATTATGAAAGATTCGTTTAAAGGATATTGGTTGATTAAGAAATAAAAGTTGTGGCTTTTATATGTATATTAACTATGCGCTCGTAAATTATTCATCCGATTGAGATGTAAATTTCTCGTAATTATTGTTGTCAACTTTTTATTTATTGTGTCTACTCCTTAGAATAATAACGTATAGAAGGTAAGTTCGCGTACAAAAAGTGAAGCATTTCAATTGGAGTTTAATGGAGCTTACGCTGGAACCGTTCTGTAATGTACAAGTCATTGTACTATACGTACGTACATAACTCTTAAAAAATTAATAGGTAATTATGACGGTTTGTGCATTCAAATGATGTCATAACACATTTGAAAACATAAGTTTTTAACATTACTTTTAAAAGTATTTCGACGATTTATGTCAATAAAAACAAAATTTGATTTCATAATTTGTATAGTGGTGTGCGTGTGTAAGTGTGTAATCGTCTGCGCGCCATTAGTATTTTGAGATTCATGTTTCGAACGTTCTAAGTACTGACACTATCCTTCTATACGTTATTATACTAAAATCTACTGATAAAGAGAGCTGTAAATAATGTTAATTTCCCTTTTTAGTGTAGGGGGCTAGTGACCAATAATGGATTTATATGTTCTAAAGAATAAAAGGTGTTTGTGTCCAAAAGAATTCAACAACTCTTATCTTGCCCGTTAGTATAGGATCCCGCTATACAACGACCTTCACCGAGATGCTTATTTGACGAAACTTATTTTTTATGTAATTTAATATGTCAATAAATATATTGCATATGGGTTGCCAAGCAAATTTTAGTCCAGAGTATGATTAATTAATAATTAAATAAAATTTTTTTTTGAATATTGTACCAGTTTGATTATTAGACAAATTCTATACCAATCGAAAGTATGAAGCCCATAAAATATGCAAACGTTAGATTGTCTATTCTTTTCCGATCACAACTCTCGGGTAGCCAGGTATAAACAGATAAATCGATACTAGCATTTTGCACCGGTCTGATCGACGTTTGCATACTCTATGGGCTTCATACTTTCGATTGGTATAGAATTTGTCTAATAATCAAACCGTGCACCGGTACATGTACAAAAAAAAAAGAATATTAATGAATTATACTCTGGACTAAAATTTGTCAGGCAACCCATATGCAATATATTTATTGTAATATTAAATTACATAAAAAATAAGTTTCATCAAATAAGCATCTCGGTGAAGGTCGTTGTATAGCGGGATCTTAGACCACGTGGGTGTCTAATATCTGAGTAAGAGAAGGTGACCTTGACATAAAATTCTATACAGCACGATATAGTAGGTCAATTTCCTTCCCATTGTGTGGCAATAATTTTTTGCTCATAAACAAGCGTTTATTAAAGAATAGTATTTAAAGTAATAGGTTTATTTTGCCTATGGAGATTGTTAAAATTTTTAAGGATCGAATAACCTTTTGCTTTAACCTGTATATGTATATCACTACGTTTTTTTTTTGTTCATGAACCAAACGCCTTCGCTTCTCTCGGGGCTTTCCTTAATTACGGAGGCATTTAGATGTTGACAACTTGGTATTTCTTTTTAATTAATCTAGTCTATCATTCCGTATGGTGACGGAGTAAGTCGTGGCCGTGGATGCCGTAAAAGACGACTAAGGGATATATTATGCAGATAACATCAGCAAGAGAAGCAAAGCTCGACATAATACCCTATGTCTGACTAGCGTGAATAGCTTAATCACCCTTTATAGAGGTGGTTTAAGCCCGACGGTGGGCTGAGATGAATCCAATTTATTAATAAAGTCAAACAATGTTGAAAATTTGTTGCTGCGTAATACGCCTTTCACATCTTTCCTAACCTATTTTTGGAGACAAATATGTAGGTTTATTAAATAAAATAAAAACATATGAAATACACAATTTGCTGTGCTTCTTCAATAGAAAATATCATAAATGTAAGGTAACATAAGTGAAACTACGCTCATAACCATGTCGTAACTTTATGCATGCCTTTCTTAAAATATTGAGAAATAACTTTGACAGTATTGCGCCATATACTTCAAATTGTTTCATATATTGGAAAGGATTAAAAATTACTATGGAGTCATACTGCCAGGCAACTACTAACCTTGACATTACTCGTCAAGAATACAAGTCCTTTATTCCTTTTTCATAGGTAAAAGATGGCTAAGGATGCTAAGATGCTAAGGTCGACAGCTGAGCTCGAGCTTCCTCCATAATAGGAGAGATAATGACCTACTATACCACGCTGGTCAGATGTGCTGGTACATGGTTTTATTTTCAATTTTACTTCCCTTGCATAGACGTTATATGCATATTATATCCCTCAGTCGTCTTTACGACTTCCACGGGCAAGAAAGGGAATAGTGAATTGTATTCTTATTCCGCCACCACACGAATAACATCATTATTATCATCTAAATTCATGTACGTGGGCCTTGGGCTTGAGCCTAACGACTCTAGAGGATTCTAAAGGGAGAAAAATGGACCTAAAATTCAGAAGGGTTTTTTATCTCGGGCAGGGTGTTGTGGTATTTCACGAGATCTTTAATAATCTTTAATTTTTAATAATATCTTTATTGCAAAAAAACAAAATGGGTACATAATAATACTTTGAAACACTGTCTTTTGTGTTAGTTGATACTGTGTTACAAAAGACAGGCCTCTTCCCAATAATGTCAGCCATATTTTTTCGAAACAAGTGATTACATGTTATTTTTGAAGTGTTGTATTCGTCATGGTTGTGTATATGTGTGTGTGGGAGCGTGCGTGCGTGTGTGTGTGTGTGCATGTTATGTCATGTACATGGGTATGTGTTTGTGTGTTTGCTGGGTGTATATGTAAAAGCTGTGCGTGAGTATTTGAAACTGTGTGCGTTTGTGATAAGTGCTTGTGTGCGGGTCTAAGAAGATACTCAAGCAATTTCTCTATAACATCATAATCTTTTTCTTGAAGCCACTGCATGATTCTAGATTTTATATTGTATAACTTTTGGCTTTTAATATTTAGTGCTTTGTTAATTTTATTATATATAAATGGAGCTAAGTGGGTGTAGTGTCTCCACGCTACCCCACTATTACAACGGGGCACGCGGCAATTGTCAATTCTTTTGGTACATGGAAGCAAATGTGGAACAGTTAGCTTGTGATACCGATATATGCTGTTCATAATATATAATTTTCTAACCAATAGTACCTTAGTTATAGAGTATAGATCTTTTGTGGTATACCCAAAGGTAGATGTCCACTAAGGCCTTTTTCCTGTAGCAACCCGTAAGATGTGGGTAAAGCGACTTTTGTTACTTCTGTGGCAAAAGTAAGTGGAAAATTCACTGCACCCTTAATCCGTTACCACAATGGAAGCAGATATCTATACCAATAAATAAAATTGGATTGTCTGTTTGTAACGTCAAAATAATAGGCCTTTTTCATGCTCACACGGTTATTTGCACTATACATATGCCTAAACATCACATTTTTTTTTGTCTGTCTGTCTGTTTGTTCCGGGTAATCTTCAAAACGGCTAGACCGATTTCAAAAATTCTTTCACCAGAAGAGGATATTATAGATATCAGAGAATAATCTAGGCTATATTTTATACCAGTATTCCCACGGAATCGGGAACCACGCGGGTAAGGCCACTGAAACCGAAGCGAAGCGAGGGCTGGTTGCTAGTTATAACTAAATACACAGAAAACTCAAAATAACATCTTTTATCAATCCATTCGACCAACGTGATATAGTAAGTAGGTCAATATACCTCGTATTTTGGAAGAGATGTCTAGCACTGAGCTGTCCATAGGCTGATGAAGGAGAAAAAGAAGTTTGACTAGGAATTCTATATGCGATTCTATATATGATCAATTTCATCTAGTACCGTATAGCCAACATGATAATGAGGGTTAAAATATTCTATTCCTAGCCCATCCTACTAATATTATTAACGTGAAAATTTGTGAGTATGTATGTATGCTTGTTACTCTTTCACGCAAAAACTACTGAATGGATAAAACTACTTTTATGGATTTTATCGCGTTTGAAACAAGCGTTTACAAACGCGATAAAATCCGTAAAAGTAGTTTTATTTACAACTAGCAAGGCGTCACTTCGATTCAGTTTCATTCGCCTTACTTGCGTAGTTCCTGTCCCTGTGGGAATACCGGGATAAAATATAGCTTGTGTTATAATACCCTTATATTATAGCTTTCCTCCTGATATTTTAGCGTTTTAACCTGAAAGCGTAATAAACAAACTTACTTTCACATTTATAATATTAGTAAGGATGTATAGTGCTCGCATAAACATCAGAAATCATTATTGAATGGATTTTGATGAAACTTCACAATAATATAGCTTACATATCAGAATAACACACAGGCTATAATTTATCCCGATATTCCCACGGGCAGGGAAACTATGCCTCTAAAACCGCAGGGCGCTGCTAGTTATTACATAAAAATTTACTATTGCATAAGACAAAATTATGGCAAAATGTGAATGTCCTACGGCATTAATTAAGAACGTGATTAGATTTGTATAGCGTAGAAAATACAATACATACAAACAATGTCGATTTGCGAAAACAAAATTAAATATCAAAAAGTTAGCTAGTTATAAATATTTCAATTGTATTAATTAAACAGAGATAGCAATACAAACATTGTGACGTCAACATATTAATCTCCGTACTAATCTGGGTCTGTCTTAAACTTCCTTATTCGAGATAGGGATAGAATATACTCCTTCACTCCCTAATAATTTTAAAAGCTTTTATAATTACGTACATATATTTTTTTGAATTATTATGTTCTTTTTTATATCTTAAAAAATATTAGTAATAATTTAATATTTTGATGGTAGTCAAATTCTCAATGCACACGATAAATGAGTGACAAAATAAAGAAAGAAATTTGTGCCGCTATTTCAATCCATGACCTTCACAGTAATAGAGTTGATGATATCTCTGTCTAGGTCACCGGTTTATAGTGTTTATCTGATTGCTCAACAATTACTTAGTATTTAGGTGAAGTTTTATCAGAATATTTGCATATATTGCGTTTAATTTCTTTTGTGAGAGTGGACAATATCTTTCCTGGGATAAATAACAACAATTGCTATGGAGAATTCGCCTATCACACATGAAATTTATGGCATTATAGACTGACAAATGTATGCATGCAAATTGTCTCACTATTGAGTTACATTTGAGTAAGCTTTTATCTCGAGTTCTTTGCGATAATAATGTCTGTTGGCATTGATTTTTTCGCAGGCTATGTTCTGACTGTATCTTTCCTTTTCAATCACACCTCGCCTGATCTGTGCAAGCCGATATAAGTGAAGGCGTGTAACACCGGTCTTTGATGGCCCGTCGACCAAAAAGGTAATTCTTTTTTGGGTACCATCTCATGTCAAACCTCTGGCAATAACGGTTGATGATGAGGCATCGCACTTGCGCAGTCGGCCTCTACGAGAATGTCGGATTAGTTGTCGGTTGGATCACTCACTAACGTTCTGACTGTTGCGTGTTTCACCATTTATGCTTTGCTTTTATGCTGATTACAGACATTATCCGTATGGCGACGGAGAAAGAATACAAATCACCACCCCCTTTCTTACCCGTGGGTGATCATAGGAGACGACTAAGGGATATAAGCAGATAATAACATACTTCAAGAGAGGGAAAAGTCAATTTAAAACCCTATACCAACCCGCCTGATCAGCGTGGTACAGTAATACCCTTCTTACTCGAGCCCAATAGTGGGATGTTATGAGCCCAGATGATGATGATGATAGACATCATGACCAATTGGCTTATATCACCTTTTTTATTACTGTAGGTGGCAAACCAGGTAAGAGCATAATTGGTTGCAAATTAATACTACCTCTCATGGCTCTTTCTAGGCTGCTGCCTATCGCGAAGAAAGTGAATGAGTGCAATGAAGTTCGGTGATACTAAAGGCATCACCAAAGCCCATCATACGCAAACACCTACAGAATGTTGGGTTTCGGACTCTCTCACTCCATGAAAGAGATGCAGTAAGGAATTGCTACTACTCAGGCATCGTTTTTCTGCTAGTGTGGTACTTCCCCAGGCGGACCTGGCCGGTGTTATAAACAGACGACTGTCGACAGAGTAGTCCTACGACATAGAATAAACCTGCTCGTTGCATTACTTTTTTGAGAACCACTCTCAGAGCGCCGTCTGACACTTTACAACTCTGTATTCTGTAGTTATCTTAATATGCTCCACTGCATTCTTAAGTTATCATACAGAACAATGAACTCCTTTACTTTTATAAGGAAAGAAAGGGGTCGGGCAGTGTATTCTTACTCCGTCACTACACGGATCATCGAACCTTGTAAACAATTAATTGAACACTTGTTTAATTCTATGTAAAGAATGTCAACATAAACTACAGGGTGGCGCAATAGAACGTGCATATTGCATCATCTTTTTTTGCGGGGTAGAAGGGGCGTGGGCGGGGGGAGACCGATATCGTTGGGTAGCGCGGTTCATAAAGTTTTAGTCACTATGAGTCACTTCGACGGGAAGCGTCGCGCATTTTGCGTGCGCGCATTTTACGAAAACTCTCGTTCGTACGTAGTTGTCAGGCGACTATTTTGTTCTGAGTATGGTGTACGGCAAATTAGGGAGGCTCCGAGTGCTAATTTAATTAAAATCTGGATAAAGCGTTTTGAAGAGACTGGATCGACGTTTAAACCACACGCAAAAGGTCGTCCACGCACATCTAGGACCGAAGACAATATTGAGAGTGTTAAGCAGTCGGTACGAGAAGATCCACAAATGTCTACTCGCAAGAGATCGTCTGTCCTAAACATATCGCGACGAAGTTTGCAACGAATTTTAAACTTGGATCTTAAATTGCATCCATACAAGCTGCAATTAACTCAAGAATTGAAAGACTCTGACTTCATAGAACGGCTCACATTTGCTAATGAAATGCTCAATCGTTTTCAAATTTTGAAAACATCCTTTTCTCTGATGAGGCACATTTTCATATGAATGGGTTCGTAAACCGCCAAAATTGTCGTTATTGGAATAGTGAAAATCCCAGACTCAAACATCAAAAACCGTTACATAGCCCTAAAGTGACAGTTTGGGCCGCAATATCTGCCAAAGGAATAATTGGTCCTTATTTTTTTGAAAACGCACGGGGGCAAAACATCACTGTTAATACCGAACGCTATGTTGCGATGTTGGAAGGTTTTTTGGCCCCAGAACTTGAAAATTCAAGAATAAAGAACTCTAGGACTTGGTTCCAACAAGACGGAGCTACCAGTCACACATCAAATGACTCCATGGCGGTTGTGAAGCAGATGTTCCCTGGCAAACTGATTTCGAAAAGAGGTGATATCCCATGGCCTCCGCGCAGTCCAGACTTGACGCCTCCTGACTTTTTTTTGTGGGGATACCTCAAACACAAAGTCTACACCAATAATCCGAGAAACATCAGTCAGCTCAAGGAGAATATTCGTGGTGAAATGGCAGCAATCACACCAGCACTACTTAAGAAAGTTTTCGGTAATTTCCGTTTGCGGTTAGAGGAGTGCCAACGTAGAGAGGGTCATCATTTAGATGATGTTATTTTTAAAAAATAAACTTCAGTTATCACTTAATAATTGCTTAGTTTTATTTTAACTATACCTTTTGTATTTATTTTTTAATAATTATTTTAAAAATGCACGTTCTATTGCGCCACCCTGTATTTTATTTATAGACAATAGGTTCAACATCAAGGACATTGACTGACTGACTTCAGTTATTTCTAGTTAATTAGGGTGGAACTATTTCTCAACTACAGCTC
This sequence comes from Lymantria dispar, assembly GCA_032191425.1. Lineage (NCBI taxonomy): Eukaryota > Metazoa > Arthropoda > Insecta > Lepidoptera > Erebidae > Lymantria > Lymantria dispar. The sequence goes on along the minus strand of CM063465.1, from coordinate 13,583,437 downwards.
GAACCTTGGTCTATTGTGTTTTACCTTAGTACTTGTTTATATGCGCTTACTGTATTGTTAATTAAAATATGCTGCTTTTATTTGCCTTGATGGTTTAGTAGCTATTGGAACGTAATTATTGACTCTGAGGTATCGTCATCTTTAGGGCTCATATACGTCCCACTGCTGGGCTGTAGCTTTCTTCATAATGGGAGTGCAATTAACCTATTATACCACGCTGGTCAGGCGAGTTGGTATAGGTTTTTATTTCGAGGTTACCTTCTCTTGCTTGAATATTATCTGCATATATCTTTTCTTTTTTTTTAAAGTCAACGCTCTGCACTAAGGAAATAATCCTTGCAATGTGAGGGACTTCATAAACATATAATTAACGAATACAAATTACATCCAGACTCAGAACAACAATTTGTTGATCGCACAAAGTGTTGTCCTGCGCGAGATTCGAACCCGCGACAGTGGCACTGTAGATCGGTATCTTAACCACTAAGCCATCTGTGCAGTCAAATCAATTGTAATCTTTTAAATGTATTTTACGATACCCGTTGGCAGGAAAGGGGGTGGTGAATTGTATTCTTATTCCGCCACCACACGGTAACTATACCCAGTCTTTAAATGGGCTAATGTTGACAAAATAATAATACCCATTAAACTATTAAAGAAATACTACAGTTTATAATTAAAATGAAATCTATTTATTGTAAATAATCCGTTTGTTATTACATTTTAAGTATCATAATTATTAGACCAAATAATTAAAAGCAAAACTTCGATCAATAGCTTCATAATTATTTCTCATCAGTTGCCTATTGTTTTAAGTGTTTATTAAATTATTCTAATAAACTTTTAATAGCAGTTAGCACGAAACGAGCTAACCGTTCTATTTTGGAGAGTTCCTAGTTGCATTACTTCGCTAGTTACATAAATAATCAGATAAACCTCAGTGCTTAGGGGAGGAAAAGAGATTATAATTATCTTTCATAGGTTATGAATTAAATATAAAACTTATAGTACGCGCGTTACTTCAGGTTTCATAAAAGAAAATCGCTGCACAAATTAAAATTACTAATTTTAGAGAAGGGACATTTTTAAATTGTTTTTATAAATGTTTTAGTGCATGCACATATATATGCATAATATTTAAATGATTTATTGAGGTTGTGACTATACTGATTAAATAGAAAATTCCTCTATTCGCGATAAAATATCAAGGATTTTAGATATCATGGATCATTTGGTATACAATATTCAATTTTACATAATTTTGAGTGACGTCGATATTCTCGCAAACCAGCGAAATATTCTTTTTTCATTATCAAGTCTTTTTACTGCCAGTAGAATATTTTTTTGACAGCACATGTGGCATAATAATTTTAGTAACGATCTCCCATGTTGAATGTATTAGGTTCGATCCCTACACAGAGCCGTTTTATGATGCTCAAGTTATTATTCGGAATCTGAGTGTGATTTTTTTTCGTAAGTTTCCTCTCCATACAAAGATGTATTATTTAGCGCGAGAGATTCTGTTTTAAGAAAAAATTAGCTCTAAAATAGGTACATAAAATTGATAATAATAATACAATTATTATAGAAATTAAATGAAAAACAAATAGAAAAACTTACTTTCCATTTCTTTACTTCCGATAGTCTATTCGCTACAACACAGCCAGCTGATCCGGCGCCTACAACTATGAAGTCATAAGTTTCAAATGCCTGTCTCTTCTTTCTTCTACTTCCGACTCTCTTCTTTTCTTTTTCAACCGTCACTATCTTGGAATCGGCAGCATCAATATCCGAAAAACTTCTTTTTTGGAAAGCAAAGTCGAAATCTGGTGAACTATATTTCGAAAATGGATATTCGTAAGTTTTTTGAAACGGATTCCTGCTAGTAAAATCTTTCTGAAAGCCAAAATTTGGAAAATACGACGACGTATCTGCAAATCCCTTATTGGGCGCAGAACTTTGGCTCTGCCATTTCGAACTATATTTCGGTACGAAGTCATCATGCAAAATAGCGCCTGAAGATGGCTCTTGTGAGATTCCACTGGATATAAAAGGCTGCGAGTGACCTGAACCGGTTCCAAAATATGAAAGTGTTCCAGGTGTTGCATCACTATAATGTTGCCAATCCAAATTATTGTCAGGTTTAACACTCATTTTAGAACTGCCGTACAGTTGTGATAATAACGCAAGAAACATGTATCCTGTTGGCGAGCATTGCGTCAAAGAGCCGTGTTGTTCGGCACAAATTTCTGCAATATTTGGCGGAGTCCAAGTTTGTCCAGACATTTTTAGCGCACGTTTTCACTATTTCACTCGCGTACCATTACCCGTCTGAATGTCGCCAATACTTGAGTTATAATGGTTCGATGCGGTGTGTTCTCGCACAAGTGAGAAATATTACCAATCACTATAACTATTGTTCAGTGTTTAACGTTAATTTAGAGAGTAAGGTTGCAAATATATTCATTTGACTATAAACGGTTTTAAATAGAGAGGGATATAGATTGTACGCAACATAACTTTTTAGTTCTATTTAGTGGAGATAAATCTATTGATATTTTCCAAATGATAACGGAGTAAGAATACAATTCACCACTGCCTATCTTGCTCGTGGATATCGTAAAAGACGGCTAAGGGATATAATATGCATATAACCTCTGTGCAAGAGAAGGAAAACTCAAAATGAAACCTTATATCAACATGTCTGACCAGCATGGTATAGTAGTTCAAATTCCCTCCCATTGTGGAGGAGGCCCTAGCCCAACAGTAGGATATTGCGGCGATAGTTTTGAACTGCGCAGCAAGCAGCGCTCATAATTTCACTTCCTATTGTAATTTATCAAATTATCCATTTTTTTTTTGGTGTTGTGTTGCGGTCGGCGCGCTCCTCGCACCACTCCGTCCGAGGCGATAGGGGGGCGTAAGCACGCACACCCGCAACCCACCCACGATGCACGTCGCCTTCGTCGTTGGGCCGACCACCGGAGCAGGGTTGCTTGACGTTAGTGGTCGGCCTGACGGAAATTTATCCAATATTAATCTTTATTCAATTTTCAACCAGACCTCAAAATCTATAAGTATAGAATTAAAAAAACGTGTCTTGAATTGGTTTTAATTCACATTCCATTCGACGCGTCCATTTCATTCACATTATGCTCTATTTCTGATAGCGTATTATAATAAACGCATTCCAGTTTAAACGATAAGAATCGGGCAGATTTGATATCACATCATCATCATCACAGCCCATGTAGGTCCCACTATTGCGGTCAAGCCTCCTCCACAGTGGGAGGGAAATCAACTTATTACACCATGCTAGTAAGACAGTTGTTATAGGTTTTTTATTTCTTTATTTATTGCGAGAGCTTAAAGTAATCAAAATTTAGGCAAAAATATTTAAAATACAAAGTCATTAACAGGTCTTCACTACTATGTTTTATATATAATAATAAAAAAATATATATTTCAAGTTTTCCTTCTTTTGATACCTGATTAGGTATTAAATATTGGTATTAAATATCTATACCAATAAATAAAATTGGAGTGTCTGTTTGTAATGTCAAAATAATAGGCTTTTTTCATGCTCACACGGTTATTTGCACGACACCTATGCCTAAAATAGCAATTAAAAATTTTTAGTCTGTCTGTCTGTCTGTTTGTTCTGGGTAATCTTCAAAACGGCTGGACCGATTTCAAAAATTCTTCCACCAATGGAAAGCTATAATATCAGGGCGTAAACTAGGCTATATTTTATCCCGGTATTCCCACGGGAACGGGAACTACGCGGGTAAAACAACTATAACCTATAACCGAAGCGAAGCGAGGGCGGGTTGCTAGTTCTAAATAAACTTGACGACTATTCTAGAAATCGATTAAATGATAAAAGAAGATATATATCACTTTAAGAGAAGGAAAATTCGTAATAAAATCAACTCGTTTTGCCAGCGTTCTATAGTAGATCAATTTTCCTCCCATTGTAATGATGGCCCGTATTCAACAATGGGATATTTATACACTGAAAAAAGTAGAAGGTAATAAAACATCTATTCGCAATCTCTGTCTACTATATTTTCTTTTTATTGTATGTGTGATAGACACTCTTTAGTAAAAAGATTTCTAGAGCGAAATATCGTTCAATATTAGGCATAAGCGGGTATGAGTGGTTATGTGAACATACGTATCTTCTAATAATATGAAATTGCCATTTTAAGGTACTAGCCACTTTTTTAATTGCGGGTTTGAATATGAAATTACCGTTTTAACGTACTGGCCACTTTTCACTGGTCACTGAAAATCTGTTAAATGAATAAAAAAAATGGTTTTAATTTATCAGTACGAAACGGCAATTTCATAATTTAACCCCTAATATCATCTTAGACAGTATATAGTTAGAACATAGTCTTACAATCAAATAATTTGAAACGATATTTTTATTTTACGAGCAAAAATAAAGGAAGTATTTATAGTTTTTGTTAAATGCCTCGTAAAAGTACCTCTAAAATTATCATCATCATAAGTTATGTGTCCTACTGCAGGGTTCAAGCCTCCCCTTCAGAGTGAGACAAATAAACTTAGTATACAAAGCAGGTCAGACTGGTTGGCATAAGATTTTATTGCGAATTTTCATATTCTTTCTTAAATATATATCAGCGATAATCGTAATAATAAATAATGTCTCACTACTCTCAATGTGCTAGGGCCTCCTCCATAATGAGAGGGAATTTGACCTACTATGCTGCTGGTCAGACATGTTGGTATAGAGTTTCATTTCGGGTTTTTCTTTTCTTGCACCGATGTTATGTGCAAATTATGTCCCATAGTTGTCTATTAAGACATCCACGGGCGAGACGAGACGGACGAGAGTGGTGAATTGTATTCTTACTCCGCCACCACACGGACAATCGTATATAATATTTACAAAGAAAAGAGTATTTTAATGGTTTAGAAAGCCTTAAATTTAAAATGAATAAATTCATTACATAGGTCGAGTCTTTTTACTGTAAATCGTGAGTAGTATAAAATTTTTGGCAATATAAAATGTTAGAGAAGAAGCAATAAAATAAAGTGAATTGATTCAATTACATGATTTGAACGCTAGACGGAATACTTACCATCAAATATCTTAATGGAATTCTAGATTGGAAGGAGGATCGCTTCGGACTTGGTCTAATAAGGATCAAAATCGAATATACTATTTCTAAACGATTGTTGAATTAGAATTAAATAAATTATGTACATCTTCATATTTAATGTATTATGTAGCCTTATTTTTGTGTTTTTCTTAACTAAGTAGATGTCCTAGATAAAGCCGTGGTTAGTCAAACCAAGTATTAGTCTGTCACCTGTAGTGCCGACCTTTAGTTGCCTAATTGTTAATGAAGTAAATATCCAACAGTGTAACCTAACGGGCGAGCTGCCAAAGGAAGGTAATCGGTTTCAGTGCTCCGTCCAATTGGCTAAGAGGACAAATATGTCAGTTTTTATTACCCTTTATTTACCTTTGCAGTATTCCGAATGGTTTGGTTGTGATGTGGTTGGCTGGATTTTAAGAGTAAGTACAGGATCCAGGGATTGATTTTGCCATGCATTAAGAAATTATTTCTTATATGAAGGGGAATTTTACAAAATATACAATTCATTGGCACAAATACCACTTGGTATTCAGTCATTAGTTGAGTATCATTTAAATAATTATCCTACGTGGCTAGTATCTATAGCCAACAGCATTAAAAGTCATCATTGACGGGAAGGCCGAAGGGATAATCATACGCCTGAGATGGACAGAGAAGTAATGCAAACATGACAAACATATTCAAGCCTTTTTTTTTTTTTTGGGGGGTTGGGATACGGTCGGCGCACTCCTCGCACCACTCCGTCCGGGGCGACAGAGGGGCGTAAGCACGCACACCCGTAACCCACCCGTGACACGTCGCCTTCGTCGTTGGACCGACCACCGGAGCAGGGTGACTTGACGTCAGTGGTCGAACATATGCCAGCCTAACAACATTCATTATTAGACGTAAATCTTCTTACAGAGAGAGTGTAAACACCATAATTGGTAGACGGGTTAGCCATCGCAATTGGTGCTATAAGTTTCTCAGGGAAGGGGACAATCATTATCATCATCATCATCGCAGCCCACATACGTCCCATTATTGGGCTTGGACCTCCTCCACAATGAGAGGGAATTTGACCTACTATAGCTGGTCAGACATGTTGGTATAGGGTTTCATTTTCAGTTTTCCTTCCCTTGCTCAGATGTTATGTGCATATTATATCCCGTAGTTGTCTTTTACGACATCCACGGGCAAGATAGGGAGTGGTGAATTGTATTCTTACTCCGTCACCACGGGGACATTACAAAGATTATGGTCTTAGTAAAGAGTCATCTTATTCATCATTATCCCAATTATTTGGGGTCGACGCCATATTATGTACTCTTTTTCTATGGTACATATTACAAAAGTTTTGGACTATAATTTTATGATATATAGTCATTGATATCAACCCTCTTTGAGATTGTAATTGATGACCAAACGGCATCAGATAAGTTGGCCCAGGTCTATGTTAAGTCCAGGCCAAGGAAAGAGCTCGAGGGGAACTCCTGAAAGGTCTCGACCGGAATCCATGGGGGCGTCCTTACCTGCAGGCCAGGAACAAACTCCGCGCCCACAATATCCCCGTCATTGAAACTATGGATGCGGACTTTGTGTCGGAGTTGGTGGGAGATTTGTTGCCACAGTCATCCAACCACATGCCCCCTGTTATGGCACCACATTCGACATTGGAGGAAGAAGGAGTGATCCCCTCAGTTACTGATGCTGAATTGGATAGGGCCCTTACCCGCCTCTGCAGAAAGAAAAAGGCACCTGGCCCTGACGGTATACCGGGGCAGGTGCTTGGCATCATCGCCCAGGTAATAAAGGAGAAGCTCCGGAAACTGCTCGACGTATGCCTGCGGTCCGGGCGGTTCCCGGCTAATTGGAAGAGTGGCAGACTTTGTCTATTACGGAAGGACGGTCGCCCAGTCGACTCTCCCTCAGCCTACAGGCCGTTGATGTTGTTGAACGAGACGGCCAAACTGTTTGAAAAAATTCTTGCGGGTCGTCTCGTTCAGCACCTGGAGGAGGTCGGGCCGAGGCTGTCAGACGCACAATTTGGATTCAGGGCGGGTCGGTCTACAATCGATGCTCTGGCCGCCCTGAAGTCCCTAGCCACCGAGGCGGTGGCTAGAGGTCAGGTGGTACTGGCAGTCTCGCTTGACATTAGTAACGCCTTCAATAGCCTTCCATACGAGACCCTGAAAGAGGCGCTACGCTATCATCAGGTACCCTTGTACCTTCGGAGGATGTTGGAGGCATACCTTGAGGGCAGGTACGTGCTCTGGGAGGGGAGCGGTGGGCGCATGTTCCGACGACGCATGGAGTGTGGTGTTCCACAGGGCTCGGTGCTAGGCCCGATACTGTGACATTGGATACGACTGGCTCTTTCGAGGCACTCTTCTGCCCGGGATGGGGGTGATCTGTTATGCAGACGACACCCTCATCACGGCAAGGGGGGATGATTTTAAAGAGTCAGCTCGTCTGGCAGAAATCGGAACAGCGCTCACCGTAGACAGAATTGGCATGCTGGGCCTGAAGGTCTCCATACACAAAACGGAGGCTCTTCTTTTTCACGGCCCTCGTCGAGGTCCCCCTCATGGAGCATGCATCAACGTACAGGGAATAGATGTACCGGTGAGAGCCCAAATGAAATATCTGGGCCTGCACCTTGACGGGAGATGGACCTTTAGGCCACACTTCGAATAACTCGTCCCAAGGCTTCTAAAGACAGCTGCGGCCTTGGCTGGGCTCTTGCCTAATCTAAGAGGACCAGGGTCATCCTGCCGGCGACTTTACGCGGTAATCCTGCGGTCCATGGCACTGTATGGAGCTCCTATCTGGGCGGACTCGCTCATTGCCCGTAATAAGGCCCTGCTGCGAAAACCGCAAAGGGCCATAGCGAAGAGAGTGATCAGGGGCTACCGGACGGTGTCGTGGATGGCGGCTACGCTGCTGGCAGGTGATCCACCCTGGAAACTACAGGCAGAGCTCCAGGCAGAAACATATGGTTTCCGTGCCTCGATGCAAGGCCGGGGCGAACAGCTCTCTCCCGCAGTCTACAAGAGAATGCAGGCGGCGGCCCATAGGGCTTTAACCCGCCGATGGAGGGAGGATCTTGACTCCCCTGCAGCAGGACGAGTGACGGTGACTGCGGTTTGTCCCCACCTCCACCGGTGGCTGAACAGGAATCATGGCAACATGAGTTTTAGGTTGACGCAAGTACTTACTGGACACGGATGTTTCGGTAAGTACTTGCATCAAATCGTTAGGCGAGAAGCGGCCCCTAACTGCCATGAGTGTGGCGCGCCAACCGATGATGCGCGTCACACTCTTGAGATTTGCTCCACCTGGGGGTCCCAGCGGCACGCCCTGGTGACCGAGATCGGAGAAGACCTGTCACTGGTGGCTGTAATAGGCAAAATGCTCGACAACCCTGCGTACTGGGCGGCCACGGCTTCCTTCTGCGAAGCCGTGATGTCGCAAAAGGAGGCCGCAGAGAGACAACGCGAGGCAGATGCCACTGCTGACTCTCTGCGTAGGCGACGGCCAGGCAGACAGCGGCAGCAGTATGTGCGCCTTCTTCCCTCGTAGCATAATACGGAGGTGAGGCCAACAGACCTACCGTCGGGGCGTCCGAGTCGAATGCTGAAAGGCGATCCTCTGACGCTCCACGAATGACGGGGGAGTGGAGCAGCTGATGGTTTTTAGTGGGTATTCCGGGAGGTTAATAGCCACCCGGTGAGTCCCACATACCTCCCCGATACCATCAAGGGGGGGCATGCGTAAATGCATTTTCCATCAGCCACAAAAAAAAAAAAAAAAAAGGTCTATGTTAAGTGGTGCGCGGTCGCCGCCTCCTGTGAGGCAGTCATCTCACGGAAGGAAGCGGCGGAGCGTGCACGTGAGGAAATCCTCCACGGCGACACGATCGGCCGCCGGCGACTTGGGCGTCGCAGGCGCGAGCACCTACTCCTAACGCCGCCCTAGCCGAGGCAGTGGGTGACCGGACCGCAGAATAGTTCATCAACCGCAGAGAGGCTGACTGCGTGAGGGCGACCGATGTCCTGACGTCTTAAAGAGAGACGGTAGCCAAAAGGATATCCTGCCAGGCTCGCCACGAACAACAAGGAACTTGGTACCGGTGGCCAGTCCAATGATGAAGGTGAGGCAATATGGTGGGTTACGAGGCCCAGCGCAGCTCTTTCGTCACTCCAAAGGGATTGAATGGTATGTGTGCTGACTATAGCCCACCCAAGGTCTATGTTAATTCATCTTTTACGATACCCACGGGCAATTTAAGTGTTGGTAGTATTTGTAGTCGCAACATACTAATTCGTTTTTTTTTATTGCACACGGTGGCAAACGAGCAGACAGTACACCTGATAGTGTTGCTGCCGATCATAGACCTTTGCAAGGCCGCTGCCTACCATGAAGAAAGCGCAGGGAGTGTGAATGTGTGTAATGAAATTCGCTGATACTAAAGGCATCACTAAAACCCACCGCACGCAAACACCCTCAGAAAGTTGGGCTTTCGGCTCTCTTGCTCACCGAACGAAGCACAGTAACAGATTGCTACTACTCAGACGTTGATTTTCTGCGAGAGTGTGTTACTATCCCGGACAGATCGGCCCACGGCTGTAGACAGATAACCATCAACGGTGTAGTTCTACCACTATGAGGGTGTAAAAAAAATTTATTAAAAAAAACTACATTTTTTTTTATTGTGCAAATAAAAGAACCAACACAAATTGTTGGGGTGTAATAACTCAAACTGGCAATTATCTATTTCATATTGCTACCTATTTTTGTAACCACGCATAGTTATTATCGATAATTGGAATCTGATATCCTGTTTGAAATTCGGATGTTCATAATTTTCAGTTAATATATGACTTATTATATTATCTGTAACAGCAAGAGAGTTAATTACTGAGATCAATTACGTCTACACGGGTTTCGAGCATATCCGATGCTCATCATCAGGGCGAGTGCGCAACGACGTCCGCGGGTCCTAGCGTGCACTCCCGAGTCGACGATGTGCGATTCCAGCACGTGAGTGTTTTACTGTTATAGATATTACAATACTGACTCCATTTGAAAGCCTCTCTCCAACGGTGGATGTCATGTAATTCATCTCAACTCATAGACATTGCCCTGTTTGGTTCGAACCTCCTCCACAACAACAGCGAAATTGAGGCACGTTAGTTGATCAAGTTGGTATAGAGTTTCAATTCAAGTCTTCTTTCTCTTGCAGAGATGTTATATGCATATTTCTATCCCTTAAGATAGCCAAGATAGATGATGATTTGTATTTTTAATCCTTCACCATACAAAAATATATAGGCTGAGTGACGATAGTTTAATGTGTTGTTATTTTCATTATCTTATTATAAGCTGCCTTATTATAGACATAAAGGTTCCCAGAACGATAAAAGCCAAGATTTACTAGGTGTTTTTATAATAAAGTACTCAATTAACTACTCAATAGAAAATATTTCTCTTACATACATCATTTGACTTGCAGTGATAGCGCAGTGGTTAAAATACTCATCTACAGTCCCAGTGCACAGTGCAGTGTATTGACAAATCTAATTAGGATATTTTTGTGCGATCGAATTACCGTTGCATATATTTATAACATAGTAGCAACTCGCCCTCGCTTTGCTTCGGTTTCAGTCGATTTACCCACGTAGTTCCCGTTCCCGTGGGAATACCGGGATAAAATATAGCCTATGTTACTCCCTGATATTATAGCTTATTAGCTTTCCATTAATGAAAGAATTTTTGAATAAGGATGTATGTTTGTAACATCTGTCATTGTTACAGAGACACGGATTATTTTATCAATCGTTAAAAATGTAACATCACGCGCCGTCGGCGACTTGGGCGGCGCAGGTGCGAATACCTGCGCCTGATGCCGCCATAGCCAAGGCCGTGGGTGACTGGACCGCAACCGTCACCCGCAGAGAGGCCGACCGCCACCAAAGTCAAGGAATTCGGCACCGGTGGTCGGCCTAACGACGAAGGCGACGTGCCATAGGTGGGTATACGGGGCCGCGCGCCGCCTCTCTGTTGGCCCGGACGGAGCCGGGTGGCAGGTGCGCTGACCATGACCCACTCCTAAAAAAAAAGAAAGAAAAAGGTAACCGCGAGATATTTGGTTAAAATTTACTCTCTAACAAAGAGTTTTGTCAACCATTACAGACAACAAAATAGTTATAGTATTCTTCTGCTTATAAATTTAGAGGTAAACGCATAAGAAAACAGAAAAAAAAACTGGCAAAGTGTCGGAGTCGCGCACAAAGGGTTCCGTACCATTATCTATCTATAAAAAGAAGCAAAAAAAAATTGCGTTTGTTGTATGGGAGCCCCTTAAATATTTATTTTATTTTGTTTTTAGTATTTGTTGTTATAACGGCAACAGATACACATAATTTTTAAAAATGACAACTATCTAGCTATCGCGGTTCTTCTTCAGACAGCGAAGTCTAGTAATAAGGTACCGTTTTCACCTTTTGGGTACGGAACCCTAAAATAATATGATAGGGAGACTAATGAAATTTAATTGAAATACAATTATTGCAATAGATACAAAAAATATTGGCACCTTTTATACGAAGTTTTAACTTATTTATGTTCACTTGCATGTGGCGAAAGTTGGTATTGTCAAGGCTGAGGTCAATACCTCAATGAATTTTATTTGGTAACGCTTTTAACAGATTTACATGAAATCGAAACAGGTTATTTTAATAGATAGATAATAGGAAGTAAAGGTATTAGTGACGGTGTCCTTGCGTGTTATGGGTTCAATTGCCATGAAGGAAATTTTTTATTGCCGATATTGGCAAACCAGCAAGCAGCACACACGATGGTAAGTGATTATGTCGTACATGGACCAGTACCAGGGGCACAGCTAGGCCGTTACCATGAAGAATTTTTTTTTAAATTTCTTTCAAAGAAGGTCATATTATAGGCGAAATACAGCAGCAAGTAGTTTATTCCAGAGTCTGCACGTAGCACACATAAGAGAAATAATCGCTGGAAACGTACAATTGAAGAGGGTTCATTCATTCCATCTTTTCCGGTGAAATGGATGAACACGGCTATGGTGTCGAGCAGTACGCTGGTACCAAGTCAGACAGTTCCTTAGAGTATTCCTCATCCTCATGAAAAGTGACTCAAAGTCTCTCTGTCGCTTCAGTGACGTACAAACTCTAAATTTCTAGATCTAGTTGTAATTTGTGTAATTATATATACTTTCACCTTGTGGTGATGAGATAATATTGCAATAAATCACTATCTCTTCCTATTCTATGGGTTTTAAACTACATAAAAGATCACCAGGAATGGGCAAGTGACTATCTATAAAATTTCATATAATTAACAATGATCACTAAGACGTCTTTCAAGCGTGGGGGTTCTTCATCTTCTGTTTTGTCTCAGCCATCAGTTTCTAATACGAGCCCGTCGTTGTCTTATCTAATAACAATATTCTTCACAATACTTCACATATTATCAGTTCCTTCATAACTTTAGTCTTTATATTAGTCGTTGATTGTCAATAAAGTCAAATCGTCGCCTTTAACTGTGAGATAGCCACATTGTTAATGGCGAATAATTTGGATAATTTTGGTGGTAAGATACAGTATTTATAAAGTACTTGTTGATAGAACCTCAGACCGAAAGTATGCTTGTTGATGAAAGTGAGCCTAAGTCATGTTATTATTTTTGAACTAATAGAACGCTACCTCTTCCGTGTGGTGACGGAGTAAGAATACAATTCACCACTCCCTATCTTGCCTGTGGATGTTGTACAAGACGACTAAGGGATATAATACGCATACAACATCTATCCCAGAGAAGGAAAACTTGTAAGAAAACTCTATAGCAACCTGTCTGACCAGCATGGTCAATTTCCAAGTAAGACCAATTTCCCTTCTATCGTAGAGGAGGCTCAAGCCCAATAGTGGGACGTATATGAGCTAAAATGAAGAACGCTACCTTATCATAATTTATTGTCCAGACAAAATACGTTTTTCTATGGAAACATAGTAGTAGTATTCAAAATCATAAACATAATGATTTAATAAAACTAGGGTAGCTGTAGGGAATACTTCGCATTATTAGTAAAGAATTTCTAAAGTAAAAATCTAAAAATTGCACTTTAACACACATTATAATTCGTAGAAAATTAGTTATTAAATATTGACCCAAAACTAATTTTCTGTAGCGGGTAGATAATTATAAAAATCTGTAATAACGATGACTTGTTGGACGTGAGACATCTTAGTCCGCCCGTGACCATGAATGCTGTAAAGTGCTCGAAACGTCGGGCAATTAAAAATCAAATACAAACGTGATAAAATTCGTAGTTTTATTTATAACTAACAACCCGACCACGCTTCGCTTCGGTTTCAGTCGCCTTACTCGCGTAGTACCCGTTCTCGAGAAAATAACAGGATCAAATATAGCCTATATTACTCCCTGATACTACAGCTTTCCATTGGTGAAAGAATTTTTGAAATCAGATCGGTGGTTTAATCATGAAAGCGTAACAAACAAACAAACAAACTTACTTTCTCATCTATACCAATAAATAAAATTGGAGTGTCTGTTTGTAATGTCAAAATAATAGGCTTTTTTCATGCTCACACGGTTATTTGCACGACACCTATGCCTAAAATAGCAATTAAAAAATTTTGTCTGTCTGTCTGTTTGTTCCGGGTAATCTTCAAAACGGCTGGACTGATTTCAAAAATTCTTTCACCAATGGAAAGCTATAATATCAGGGCGTAAACTAGGCTATATTTTATCCCGGTATTCCCACGCGAACGGGAACTACGCGGGTAAAACGACTATAACCTATAACCGAAGCGAAGCTAGGGCGGGTTGCTAGTATTGAATAATTTCGTTGATATCTTATGTAATATAATACAGTTAAGGTGGTGTAGTGTGGTGAATGTGATATAAGTGTGGTTTACGTGTATTTCCTTATTCTACCGAAATTCCCTAAGGCATCATTTAATTTGGTTTTCATCGCCCAATTAATGCTAACGACTTGACTTACTGATGGATGACGAATCTTAATAAGCTACTCAATATGAAGAAGTGATAAATAATATGTGAAGAAAATTATTTGTAAGCTACGCAAGACAAGGCAGTATAGTCGAAAAGACTTTAGCCTGCCTATAAGGGCGATTAAATAAAAAAAAAATTATATCTGTATTACCATCATCATCACCCTACTTTTATCTTAATTATTTAGGGTCAACACAATACACACAATACGTTTCTTTTATAGTGCATTTTGCAACAGTTATTGGCAATAGTTTTATGATCGGCCGCCTGCCTGACGTCAACCATCCTGTTGAAGGAGGCTCGAGCCTAGAACTGGGGCATATACCAATGTAAATTATGATAATGATATTATATAGGTCAACCCGAAATAAATATGATACGCAAATTGTCTTTATAACAATTTAAATCGTCGACTTCTTTCTTGTCAGTCTATTCAATTCTTAACAGGTTTCTATAACAAAGTAATTGTGTAAGATCTATTATTCCTCTATTTGATACAATGTAGTTTCCAGATTGTATTATTCTAGATTTCTTCACTATGAACATAATGAGTTGAAAGGAAATAATGTAGGTGTGGCTATTACATTATGATTTATAGACCGTGTCTTGCTATTTTTTTTATTTTCCACAAGTGCAATTGATTATTATATTTTAATGATATATTTGTTACTATTTTAGACTAAAAAAGTTATCACTTAACAACAATAGGAAGCTATGCAACATGTTTTTTTTATTTTTTTTTTTTTATTGCAAACGGTGGCAAACAAGCAAACAGTACACCTGATGGTAAGTGTTGCTGCCGCTCATGGACCTTTACAAGGCCGTTGCCTACCGCGAAGAAAGCGAAGGGAGTGTGAATGCGGCATTGAGGCTCGGTGATACCAAGGGCACCACCAAAACCCTCCACACGCAATCACCCTCAGAAAGTTGGGCTTCCGGCTCTCTCGCTCACCGAACGAAGCGCAGTAACAAATTGCTACTACTCAGACGTCGATTTTCTGCGAGAGCATGGTACCGCCCCGGACGGACCGGCCCGCGGCTGTAGACAGATAACTGTCGACAGTGTGGTTCTACCACTCCTAAGATTCCAAATTTGCATACTTCTTTTGAATTTATGTTTACGGCAACCCAAGAATAAATATCTTTATTCTTATATATAAATTTCTAACGTACGTGTGTATGTCACTGAACTGCTCCTAAACGGCTGGACCGATGTTGATGAATTTTTTTGTCTGTGTTCAAGGGGATTTGAAAATGGTTTAGATTCCAAATTGGACTCGGTAGGTGGCGCTGCGATCGATTTTAAAGAGAATTCCTTTTAATATTTTTTTAGATCTGAACAGAACAACGTCTTTGGGTCAACTTGGTTGGGTGAGCTAGTTATATATATACAAGCTGTATCAGGTTATGGGGCAACTGTTCGAGTATGTTGTAGTTTAACGGTCATAGATCATAATTAGAATGTACATTACACAAAAAACAATATAACATAAAAGTTATAGTGATTTCAAAAAAATGTGTCTAAGAGTCTATGCCTTAAATGTTACGTATTATGTAGGCATGTACAGACAGAAGACATGTAGGTACGTAAAGCTTCGACAGTATAATTTCATTCATTAATACCTAGAATTGCGCAAACGTTTCAATGACATCGTAGGTACAACGGCGAGCGGTCAACGGTCATAGGCCGATCAGCTGTTTTAAAGCGAAGTTTGTCTTGCTTATGTGAATGTAATCATTGATTTATTCAATTTGTAATGAACAGTTAACAAAGTATGAATATGTTGCATATTAAGTATCATTAACTTTATAAATTTCAATCAGAATTACACGAAAAGGCGATTACAAAATTGAAAATTTTACATGACTCTAATTCCTTAACGAATCGATATTATTCGTTCAAATTTTTTTCATGGGTTCCTACCACCATTGCCTAGCTCCCTTTTGACCAGTTGCCCCATAACCTGATACATCTAGTATATATATATATATATATATATATATATATATATATATATATATATATATATATATCATTAGCGGTTATGATTTACTAGGTATATAGGTAGAGTATCTCATATATTCCTCAGATAAATAAATAGTCAAGCCCTCAGTTATAATAGGCACTATTTACACATAGTGCTCGTGAAAAATATAAGTCACTCTATCTTTCTTTTACCGCAAGTAACGTGACAGATAAACAATGTTTGTAAGCTAATTTCATCATGTCAAGTAAATTAATACTATATATATTATGATAATTCATCTGGCCGGTGTGAGATAGTAGATCATTTTCTCTTTCAATATGGAGAAGGTATTGTTTTATATTGGGCCATATAAAAACATAGATAACGTACCAGTTACCATTTATTCAGCGCACATTTTTCTTTTGAGATATTTTTTTGATGGCGGTGATTTTGATGGCGTTAACGCCACGCTTGGATATCCAAGCGTGGCGTACAAATGTACATATGCACATACATTTATATAAAGAAACCATATCCTGTTTTAGAATTTTGTACAACGCCATCTGGTGAGCTCAAAATAAATTATTAACCTAAACACATACCTATAGTGCTAATGAAATGTTTATTGAATAAAAATCATCGTTTTCTGGAAAAAATCTTAATATTTTATTAATATTAGGCTTTTTTCCATTTTTTCCATTATGCCATATTAGTTCCTGTTGTAATCTGCTCTTTTATGCATAATATATACTTCTACAAAATAATTTAGATGTTTTACATCTGCCAAGCGTCGTAAGCGACGATTTCCTTTTTTTATTAATTCAAATATTACCTTACCCTATTCATGTAGTATTTATTACTACCTAGACCAACAAATAACAATATCAGTAATTTCATTGTTATATATATGTATAAACCTTGTCCTAGGGGCACTTGGGTACATTGTGTCGATTTTAATTGCTATGTAATTACTTTGCTATTTATACTATATTGTTTATCTCAGATCTATCGTTATTAACTAATTATCATTGACCTATTATAGGAAGCAGGTCTATGTTACTTTAAAATAGTTTTAAAGCAGTTGTCTAGACAATTGAAGCTAAAGATTTTACAGTAACATAAAAATCTATCTTCTATATTAAATTTCATGGGTTCGATAACAATTTACTCGAACGAATCTTAGGCGATTCACAAATTGGCGAAGCGCCCAAGTGCGGCGACACGGGGCAGCAGATCCCGCGCGGCGACGTAGCAGCAGATCTGCCTCTTCGAGCAGATTTTACTGTGCCTCCGCGCCTGACGACTTTGTACGCGGCCCGTACCAAACTAAAGGTTACTTTCCATTTGGTCGTCGTGGTTAGTTACGTTACAATAGGCAATACTGAACTAATTCCAGACGCTGCAATTGTTTTATCCACACGTTTCTGTGTTTACAAAAACCATATTGGTTTTTGTATAAGCAAGAGCACGAAAACAGGCGCGATATTGCGGAGTGCAGTGTGTGCGCGGGGGCGCGGGGCAGACCGCAGCAGGAAGCTGCGGTCTGCCCCGCGCCCCCGCGCCTGGCGGTAGAATCTGCTAGCGGGACGTGCTCCCGCGCCATGGCGCGTTATCGGTGTGCTGGACCTGACGTGTTTACTATACTAAGCCGCTTCACACATTGGCGACGCGCCCAGGCGCGGAGGCGTGGAGAAACAGCCTCTTCGAGCAGATTTCACCGCGCCTTCGCGCCTGACGGCTTTGTACGCGTCCCGCACTAAACTAAAAGTTATTTTCCATTTGGTCGTCGTGGTTAGTTACGTTACAATGGGCAATACTGAAGTCATTCAATTTGGTATATAAATCTATCCGTGTCCAGATCTGCTGTGGTCCACCCCGCGCCTCCGCGCCTGGCGGCAGATTTTGCTAGCGGGACGTGCTCCGGCACTGTGGCGCGTTTTCGGTGTGTTGGACCTGGCGTGTTTTCTATACTAATCGATGTATTTGCATATAATATTAAAATCTGGCACTCCGCGCCAGGCAATGGAACGCGGAGCAGTGTGTGAAGCGCCTTTATCTTTCGGGTCTGAGTGTTGGTTTTTAAAGTTTCCAGAGATATTAAATTATTCCTCATTGAAACGTGTTGTCATATTTTCTTTTACCCTGATTTTTGTTATGTATTTTTTACTATCGATATATTTGTGTGGTGACGGAGTAAGAATACAATTCACCACTCCCTATCTTGCCCGTGGATGTCGTAAAAGACGACTATGGGATATAACATGCACATAACATCTGTGTAAGAGAAGGCAAACTCGAAATATAACCCTATACCAACATGTCTGACCAGCATGGTATAGTAGGTCAAATTCCCTCCTATAGTGGAGGAGGCCCGAGCCCAACAGTGGGACGTATGTGGGCTGCGATGATGATGAATAGACGACTAAGGGATTATAATATGCATATATCATCTATGTAAGAAAAGGGAAATTCGAAATAAAACTCTCTAGCAACACGTTTGACCGGCATGATATAGTAAGTCTCTTTCCCTCCTATTGTAGAGGAGGCTTGAGCCCAACAGTGAGACGTATATGAGCTAAATTCATGTGATGATGAAAAATGACTGTTAGGGAAGAAAGGCTCTCTTCTCTAGTCGTACATTATATCGATAAGTTGAAGTTGACTGCACAGATAGCGTAGTGGTTAAGATAGCGACCTACAGCGCCCGTGTCGGGAGTTCGAATCCCACGCGGGACAACACTTTGTGCGATCCACAAATTGTTGTTCTGAATCTGGATGTAATTTGTGTTCGTTAATTATATGTTTGTAAAGTCCCCCGCAATAGAAGGATTATTTCCTTAGTGCAGGGTGTTGTCTTAAATAAATAAATAAGTGAGGGATTCATATATGAAAGACTAAATGCTCTTCTTTCCTTTACTATTCTCATTGAGTATTTTGTTCCTTTTTGTTTCTTGTGGGGAGGCCTATGTCCAGCAGTGGACGTCTGTAGGCTGATGGATGAATGGATGGAATTTGTCCCGCTATACTAGACAGGTCACATCACTCGACGAACCGACAACCGCTGTGGAATTAAGGTTCTCGATTGACGACCACGTATCGGACGACGCAGTGCGCTCCCCCACTAGGTGGACTGACGACACGGTGAAAGTTGCTGGGCGTCGTCGGATGCAGGCGGCATAGGACCGCACTTTGTGGCGTAACATGAAGGAGGCCTACGTCCAGCAGTGGACGGCGATAATTGAAATAAATTAATGAAGAAATGATGTATGAAAGAAATACAGCGACTTGACTGTGGTTATGGTCTCGCTGAAGCCTATAAGCAGCAGTTACAACTTACCATTAAGTAGGTAATTACTTACCTACCACCACAGGAAAAATAAAATTGGATGATGCTTATTTTAACATGAAGACGTTATCTGATATTCGTCATAGACCGTTACAAATGCTACCAATAAATATCATTTGGTATGGTCTAACTATTATATGACCTTAGGAGATATTTCACAACTTTTGTATTGACCCCAAAGTCACTGCCATCTCGATAACAAAGAGCCTTCACCAAGTAATAACATGATATTCTATAGAATTCACTTTTTTATTATGAGCAATGAAACGCTTGAGCAATCATTTAATCTATAACATGCTTAAGACTTGTCTACCTTATGATAATTTACGTAACTTTGTTCTGAATTACGTAAATTTGCAATGGCAATGATGCTATTATAACTAATTCGAATTTTGGTTAAAATAATTCATGTTTGATATTTTTAGCCGAGATTCTAATGAAATTAGAACGCCACCATTTTTTTTTTGGGAGTAAATTCAGCGCACACACCCTCGGGGTGACAATAAGGCGACGCGCGGCCCCATAACCCACCGTACTTCCTCTCCTTCCTCATTGGTCTGACCACCGGTACCGAGTTCCTCATCGTCTGTGGCCAGCTCGGCGGGGAATTAGTACGCCACCAGCGGGGAGGTCGACTACTTAACCGCGAAAGGATTACTTTTTAGGGCAAGGCCAAGGAACCGGAAAAGATCATACGCCAAGTTCTGCGACACCATGCAATCCTTTCATCGCCCAAAATATTTTGAAGGTATGGCCTAATGCATGTCCAAAAAAAAAACATATTCTATGGAATAAAACTCCTTAGTCCGCTGAACACAAGCCTCTATCATCATCATCATCATTTCAGCTCATAAAAGTCCGCCTGTTGGGGTTAAGCCTCCTCCGCGATAGGAGAGAAATTGACCTTACTATATCATGCTGGTCAGACAGGTTGATATAGGGTTCTGTTTCAAGTTTTCCTTTTCTTACATAGATGTTATATGCGTATTGTATCCTTTAGTCGTCTTTTACGACATCCACGGGCAAGGCAGTGGTGAAATGTATTCTTACACCGTCACCACACGGAAAAGCTATCTATCACAATAGGAATATTTAGGGCTTGATAGTGGCCCAAGCTGGTATTCTCATTTTCCGTGCAATGACGGAGTAAGAATACAATCAACCGCCTCTTTTCTTGGGTGTCGTAAAAGATGACCAAAGGATTATACTAGGCAGATAACAATTAAGAAAGAGAAAAGAACTCGAAATTAAAACCTGTATCAACTAGTCTGACTAGTTTATTAGGTCAATTTCCCTGTTATTGTGGAGGTTTGGGCCCAGTAGTGGGGAATATATTACTTGTGATGATAATGATGATGAGGATCCCACGGTGGCTAGATGAGTTGCCAAAGAATTTTAACAGTGAACGTGGCTAGGCAGATGGATAAATCGGTTGATGGATTATACGAAGTTATAGAGAATTTTATTTAGCAGGTTTTGAGGTACGCCATTGAATAAAGTAATACTGTCGCAACATCTAAATCAAATCAATGAAAATTTCAAATAAAATACGAATGTAACGCTGCGGGAATAATTAATATTTCAGAATAATTTTGGAATAATCCCGTAGGCGTCGTAAAAGACGCCTAAGGGATACATTTATATGCATACTAGGAAGTCGCTCTCACTGCCGCTACCCGCGTAGTTCCCGTTCCCGTGGGAATAAGCGTGAAAGTGTAACAAACAAACTTACTTTTGCATTTATAATATTAGTCTATGTAAGAAAAGGAAAATTCGAAATAAATCATAAAGATTTGATAGCGGCAGAAAATTTCGAAATAAATCTTAGGCAATATGTCTGACCATAGTAGTAATAGATCAATTTCCCTCCCATAGTAGAGGTGGCTCGAGCCGAGCATTGGGACATCTATGGACTGATATGATGGTTGCTAACTCGAGAATTACTGAGCAAATGCAGATGAAATTTCAGAGATAAATTATAGTTTCAATTATCACTTAGGTTGTTTTTATAACGGTTCATTAATTGAATTGTATAAAAAGTTTACTCCAGTAATCTACTTTAATGTAAAAATGAAGTCGCGAAAACAGATAGTAAATGCTTAAAAATCTTGACACGAATTTATTTTAAGAATTTAGGTATAAAATCTATTGATATCCAAGTTACTTTCGAAATCTATCAATCTATACATCTAAATAAAATTGGAGTGTCTATTTGTAATCCCAATATAATACTGTTTTTATACTCACATGGTTTTTTACACAGTACATATACCTAATAACCTATTTAATGTTGTCTGTCAGTCTATTTATCTGTTTGTTCTAGGTAATCCTCAAAACGGCTCAACTGCTTTTAAGAATATTTTACTACTTAGTAGCTGTCTGCATAAAATGTAACTTAAGCTATATTGTACTCAGGTAATCTCATGGGAATGGAAAGGATGCGGGTGAAACCGCAGGAATTAGCTAGTGTCAAATACAGTGATAATTCGTGTTTGAAAATCGTGCAAATCTTATTAAAACTACCCAACAAAAACTTACCAAACATTCAAAACTTAATGTTCAAAACTATTTGAAAAATAATTAAATGTATTTTAATAGATTTAAATTAGTATATAACTTCCTAGTATAATAATATATGAGAAAATGTATGTGAATGTTTGGATATTTATTATTCTTTCATATAAAAACTATTAAACAGGTTTTGATAAACCGAGTACAAAGGTTTCAGCGCTCATCTATAGTCCGAACAAATCGTCAGTCATCTGCGGCTAAAGTTTATACATACACAGAAAAAGTGGAATCAATTTCTTACAATTACTTCTGTTTAAGTTTTTCTAATTAAATTTGTTGTGGGTCTCAAGACAATTAAAATCATTTCCCGGGACTGCCTGAGGGTCAAATCTCGGTGTGATCTATGGAGACCATTGTGGATCCTGGCTTAAAGGAGTTACAATGGTGGGAATGTGTGATAGGATTAGTTCTAAACAAAAAAAATACACAGAAAAAAAGGTTTTGAAAAAACTGCATAAATTTCAGCCTTTCATTTGTAAAGACATTTCGCAAATAGGTCAAAACTAAATAATAAATATAAATCGGTTTTATGTATATTGACGGAGTAAGAATACAGTTTATTACGGGTCCTGCAGCCAACGTAGATGGACTGACGGATTAAGGTGCTATTCCAACCTCGGCTGCAGGCTGCGGCTGCAGGCAGCACATGCGGCGGCTGCATGAAACCGGCTGCGGCTGCACGACTGGTTTTCTATGTAGTAGTATGGATTTCTGTGAAAAACATTCCGAACACGGCTGCGGATGCAAGTGCTGCTGCGACTTGCAGCCGCAGCCGATCGCAGACCAATAGTAGTGCTGCAGCTGCAAGTCGATGCGCACGTAGTTACGGCACTCCAACCTATTGAGACGAGTCCCAAGTAGTCGCTACTCGAAGCCAATTTCACCAAACTTAATTTGCAATCCAATTAGCACTCATGTTGAATAGAATCATAGAATTTTTACCGGCCCTCTGGTCGCCACTTACTGCCTGCCGCAGCATGTTCAACCAGCCTCGGAATCACTATCGGCTGCGAATGCAGGCAGAGGCTGCGTATCATGCATGTGCTGTGCTACCTGCATCCGCAGCATACATCTGCAACCTGCAGCCGAGGTCGGAATGGCAGCTTTAATGGCAAGGTTACGTGATCTTTATAACCATGAAATTATGTTTGTAAACTACCCTGAAATATAAACAAATTATTCTCGAATTATTAAAAGATTTTCATTTTAATGTTGAATTTGAAAAAACTTCACAATATTTTCACGCTTGTCATCGGCCATTCCTGCATTATTCCTCCTTTCAGGAACTGAAATTACACGTCAGGGAATCGTGACATACATTGTTCTTGGAAGCAAATGTACGTGGCGCTATATATTTTGCGAAGTTTTCATTTCCCAAGGTATTGTTTCATGTTTTATAAAACGTGTATTATTAATTAAAAATAAGGTTCGACTGTAATATTTTTTATTATATTTGAAAATCTTTATATATAAATTTCTTGTGTACGTATGTCACTGAACTCCTCTTAAACGACTGAACCGATGTTGATGAATTTTTTTTGTGTGTTCAAGGGGATTAGAGACTGGTTTAGATTCACAATTGGATCCGGTAAGTGGCGCTTATTTGAAGAGAACAACGTCTGTTGGTGAGATAGTCACACGGAAGCATATATATAGCAGTTATTATCCCAGAAGTGAATACCTTAATATGTCATCAGTTCTAGCATCTTTGAAAGCAGCTGATTTGTTTCTTCTGGAAAATTCTTTTAGAAAGGCATAACATAATTTGAAAAACAATTAACTTTTTTAAAGAAGCGAAAGATATTGATTTGATTAAGATAATTAGGACAATACCGCTTTCATCGACGAGATAAGGCTAAACCCCAACCACACGCTTTCTCGTTCTTGGACAAATGACACTCAAGCGTCATCGTAGAAAGTGCCAATGGCTAAAGGAACATGACTCATAATATGCCACGCTGGTTGTGCGAAGTACGGTTTTGTGGAAAAAGGTTTATTGGTTTTTGAGTCAAAAACTACTACTGACTACCACGAAGAAATGAATGCGACTGCATTCAAGGAGTGGTTCCAGGATGTGTTGCTATCTGGCCTCCCAGAGCCTTTAGTTATGTTAATGGATAACACCCCTAATCATTCGGTGCAATTAAATAAAGCACCTACCAAAGCTAATCAAAAGAGGAATCGGTGGCTGCAAAGACGTGGCAATGACGAAAATATGTCTACACTAAAAGCAGAGTTGATGAAATTAGTCAATGACCATAAGCCGGCATAAGTTCGTTATGTTTTAGATGAGTTGGCTCTGGAGAACGCTTATTGCGTTCTTCGAATTCCCCTATTCCACTGCCAGTACAATACCATAGAGCTAATCTGAATTCAAATTAAAGATTATGGAGCCGGCCATAATACTTCTTTACCGTATAGCATAAAAAAAATGAAGGCACTTTAAAAAAAAAACATGCGAAATAATTCCTATAAATTTAACAAAATCTATATTGAATTTAATAAATAAGCATAATGAATGCAATAAATAACATTATTAAATATAATGAATGTTATTTATTGTACATCACTAGTTATGACGAATTCACATGTGTCAGGAACGCAAACTCAGAACGGCCGGAGTATAGTTACCACTACACCATCTGTACAGACGGCATGATGGATAAGATAGCGACCTACTGTACTAGTGTCGCGGGTTTGAATCCCACGGAGGACAACACTTTGTGCGATAATTGTTGTTCTGAGTCTGGATATAATTTATGTCCGTTAATTATATGTTTGTAAAGTCCCCCGCAATGCAAGGATTATGCAGTCACCAGGTGACTGCATAATCCTTGTATTGCGGGGACTCCCACCGAACTGGCCATGGACGGCAAGGAACTCTGTACCGGTGGTTGGCCCAATGGCGAAGGGCCCTCCCCTTCGGTGGGTTATGGGGTCCGACCATTCGTCATCTCGGACGGAGCGGGCAGCGCGGGTGCTGACCACAGCTCACTAAAAAAAAACTGTTTACGTAAAGTTCTTAGTCGTCTCTTATAATACTCATGAGTAATGTTAAGAGTTGGTAGTATTTGTAGCTACTACTACAGAGCATATTATTTATATTACATATACAGGCTAGTGTTGCCCAAATGCAAGACCAAGACGAGACTTGGACCGGTCTTGGTCTTGGTCTTGCAACATCACACCTGGTCTCGTCTTGGTCTTGGTCTTGCGCACCCGGGTCTTGGTCTTGGTCTTGCGCACCCGAGTCTTGGTATTGCAGCAAGAGTCTCGCAAAGTTTTGCAGTTAGAATAACGTAACAGTAATTTATCATGGCAATGAAAAATCCAACTAAATTAATCAAATATCCTATCCTATCTGGAGAAAATTACTCTTCTATTCCCCTGGTGTTCCATTAGACAGCGTTACTACTCTTATGACAGGACTTTCGACCCTATTTTCTTAAGACGTCACCACACGAGGCAGTTGATACAATAAATTTTATGTCATTTTATAATCAATGCGATATTTTACAATTAATGCGATTGTTTATATTCCCCTTCAAGTTAAGTGGTATGTATCTATTGTATTTCCAGTTTAGTTACTGATACTCTGGATACTTGAAAAAACCTGTTGCTCTATTGCCTATATAAATACTTTGGCCGCTGGATCCATGTAGCTCTTAATATACTATTTATTCAAGAACATATAAAACTGATTTAAAATTTTATGGTTTTAATACTTGTAAAATGTATGATATTCGTCGTCATCGTCACAGCTCATAAAAGTGCCACTGCTGGGCTTAAGCTTCCTTCCAGTAAGAGGAAAATTGATCTACTATACCACGCTGGTCAGACATGTTGGTACAGGGTTTTCTTTCTAGTTTCACTTCTCTTGCACATATGTTATATACACAGGGTGTATCAGGTTATGGGACAACTGTTCATGTATGTTGTAGTTCAACGGTCATAGATCATAATTAGAATGTATATTACACAAAAACAATATAACGTAAAAGTTATAGTGATTACAAAAATGTGTGTCTAAGAGTTTATGCCTTAAATTTTATGCATTATGTAGGTATGTACAGACAGGATATATGTAAGCATGTAAAATTTCGACAGTATAAATAGGTATTAGATTTGCGCGAACCTTTCAATGGTTACGTAGGTACAAAGGCGACTCATCAACGGTCATCGGCCGATCAGCTCATTTATGTTAAAGTGAAGTTTGTCTTGCTTATGCAAACGTAATCATTGATTTATTCAAATTCTAATGAACATTTAACAAAATACGAATATGTTGTAGATTAAGTATCATTCCTTTATACATTTTAATCAATTTACACGAAAAAACGATGACAAAATTGAGAACTTACATGTCTCTCAATTCATTAACGAATCGATAATTTTATTTCAATTTTTTTTTCATGGGTTCCTAACACCATTGCCCGATCCAATTTGATACGACATCCACGGGTAAGAGAGTGGTGAATTATATTCGTACTCTGTCTTTTTTTTTGTGTGTGTGTAGCTGTTGGTCGCAGATGACCTTGACAGCTTAACGCGGTCAATGGGTGAGCGCTGATGGCTCTCAACCCGGTAAGTAAGTTAAGCGAACATCGCCCGAGGGCTCCCCCCTGTGGGGAACGGACCTCGGCTCGGGGCGTCGCTGAGAGCAAAGTGGGCGTGGCCAAGTTTAGGTTAATGACTTTTACGCAGCGCGGTTTTCGACCTCGACGGCGAGGCCGATACCACGGAGTTTTCTCTGTTATCGCTGCGCGAGCTGTGGAGGTCCTTTCTTGGGCGATCATAATAGCGTCATCTTCTTCTTCAAGAAGATGACGAGGACGTCGGACCGCGGATATTATTGAGGGGACGTAGTTTACCGCCCCAACCACTAGTGGATTGGGGTGAGTCGTGGCAGAGGCAAAATAGCGCTGGGAGCAACGCTTCATGTACTGCCTGATGGTGATCGTACTCTGCCCCTACATGGACATTTATATAGATTAATTGTAGGCATATTTCTATGTCCAACAGTGAACGTCGTTGGGCTAATGAATAAACGGATATATAGATATGTATAATGGGCAAGAGCACTCTCGTGATTACGGTATTTTTCTCCTTAAGCCTTTCCGAAGAGTAATTCTGAAAAGCCAACACCAACATTGGGAATCGATTGGCCAATAGATGGATATCTTAAGACTGATTTGACTTGCCGTGTAGTGACGGAGTAAGAATATAATTCATCACCCCCTATTTTACCCGTGACTGCGAACCCACGACTAAGAGCTATAATATATAACATCGGTGCAAGAGAAGGAAAACTTGACATGTATGCCTGTAACAACACGGCCGATCACCGTGGCGATTCCCCTCCGGCCACGGCCGATTCTCCTCCTGTTATGTAGAAGACACGAGCTCAACCGTATATAAGCTGAAATGGTGATTTGAATTAAATGCAAGACCGCGAGACTCTTGCAGGCCCAGTCTTGGTCTTGCTCAAGTCTTGCAGGGCCAGTCTTGGTCTTGGTCTTGCAAAAATTAAGCAGTCTTGGTCTTGGTCTCGGTCTCGCATTTCTCGCAAGACCAAGACCAAGACCGCAAGACCAAGACTTTTTTGGGCAACACTAATACAGGCTGTATCAGGTTATGGGGCAACTGTTCGAGTATGTTGTATTTCAACGGTCATAGATCATAATTGGACTGTATATTACACAAAAAACAATACAACATAAAAGTTACAGTGATTACAAAAATGGGTGTCTAAGAGTCTATGCCTTAAATGTTACGTATTATGTAGGCATGTACGGACAGGATACTTTACGTGCCTACATGTATGTAGGCACGTAAAGATTTGACATTATTATTTCATTCATTCATACATAGAAATGCGTAAACGCTTCAATGATAGCGTAGGTATAAAGGCGATTCGCCAACGGTCATCGGGCGATCAGCTGATTTAAAGCGAAGTTTGTCTTGCTTATGTGAACGTAATCATTGATTTATTCAATTTCTAATGAACATTTAACAAAGTGCGAATATGTCGCAGATTAAGTATCACATTTCAATCATTCAATTTATACGTTTCAATCAGATTTACATGAAAAAGCATTCATTAACGAATCAATATTTTTCCTTCAAATTTTTCCATGGGTTCCTTCCACCATTGCCTAACTTCCGTTTGACCAGTTGCCCCATAACCTGATACACCCTGTATACACATACTCTTACTTCGTTTAAACAATTTAGGGATAAAAGTGCATGAACTCTATAACCAGTGGTCGACCCAATAGCGAAGGGGAGGGAATACAGTGGGTTATGGGGCCACGTGCCGGCCTTTCGTCACCCCAGATGGAACGCACAGCGTGCATCAAGACAGTAATCTAATAATAATAAAAAAAGGGCGTGCGTACAAAGTACGCATGTCAGAAGTAAAACTTCTTTTGTGCCACGTGATTTTGTGAATTAAAAAAAAATTAAAAACAAGAAAATAAGAAAATAAATACTCTCTCTCGATCTTTCTCACTTGCTTGCTCTCTACTCTCGTTCCATGGTTATGTGCTTCGTGCCATGTTCACCCTTTCTCACTCTCTCTCAGTCGATCTCAATCGCTCTCTCCCTCTTTTTAGACAAAAACGTCGCACATGTTTGTGTCATTAAATTACGTTTCAACCGTAAAAATTTAGCTCAATGCGCGCAGTTTCACTTCAAAAACAAACCAAAGCGTCATTGCAAAAGAAGAACACAAAGTATAGGGCCAAACTGTCTGGCTATAGTAGAATAATAGGCTACTTTCCCTGCAATAATGAAAGGATCCCTATCCACTACTGGGATGCATATTAACTGAAGAAGGAAAAAGATTTAAGAAATAGTAACGTTGCGGTCTATTCGTTAAATGCAACAGAAAAATGCCTCGTATATAAAAATTTTGTTGATCGTAAAATACAAAGTAACATAGAAGCTTGTAGTGCATAAATCGTGAACATTTGATATTGAATTTATTGGTGAATGTATCATAAACTCGGCTCAACTGTACCGAGATAAACTTGTAAAAATGTTGTACTCTATACAGATAATATTATTTTAGTTAAGGTCAACGTATTCAAACTATCCATTCCTTCTTTAAGAGGTTTAAGAAGAGTATTTTTTTCGCACTAGTCAATGGTCTGACTATGCCCCTGGTATTGAAAAGGTCCATGTGCGGCAGTATCACTTACCATCAGGTGTGTTGCTTGCTCATTTCCCATCAATGCCTAGTTAAAAAAATCTGTGGAATAATAATAAACATGTTTTAAGATTCTCGTCTCATCTCTGCTTATATAAATCTCACTGTTGGGATTAAGGGGTTAGGGGTAGTCAGAATTTTCAAAAAATCGATTTTGTTTTTACATTTTCTTAAAGTATAGTATCTTAAAAATGCTCTCTGTAAATTTGAAGGGAATCCGACAAAAAATTTTCGAGTTATTCAGCGAAGAATAAAAGAAAAAAAATAAATACGTATAAAAATGGCTGATCGACGCGCTAACGATAACACTCGAGAAGGTAGGATGCTACGTAGACAACAACAAAATGATGTATTGGAAACTTCTACAACGGCTGAAGAACTGTTATATGGTCCAGGAATAGATGACTCAGTGTAAGTAATGAAATTATTCTTATTACATAATCTTATCTACATTAATCGTCGTATCTTACTCTACACAAATCGACTGTAAAACTTTAAACGCGTTTTTCTCAAAACTATGTTTTTCGAACTGGTGACCACTGTAACTCAAAAATCGCTCTATAGATTTTAATGAAATTTATACAGCTTTTAGAAAACATAAAAAGCTAGTGCCTGATCGAAGGATTTTTTATTTTTTTAAAACTTCAATTTTTTTATAAACAATTAACTGTTGGTTTTTCCCCGGAAATCAGAAAAAAAAATTCATGAGGCCGTCATTTTGTTAACTTTGAAAAAAGAAATAAAAACTTCGATCAGGCACAAGATTATCTATTTATAAAAGTATTTTTTTTTTGTTTCATTGATTTCAGATGAATCTCCAAGGAGTTGTGATGGTCACCGCAAGGACCCATTATTAAAACCTGTTCAACATAGACCGCCATAACTTTTAAAATAATTAATTATTTTTCTTGAAATTTTAGAGAAGTCATGTTGAAACATGATAGAATGATACTATGTATTTACTTTTGTTAAATAAAATTAATTACTGATAAAAAAAAAATATTGAAAATGGCATTTTTTCACGCTCTTGACTACCCCTAACTTCTTAAGTTTCATAATAGGAGGGATATTGACCTGCCACACTGATTAGACGTGGCTTTTATGTCGAGTTTTTCTTCTTTTGCATAGATGTCATCTGCATATTGTAATCCCTTAGTCGTTTTTACAACACCCACGGACAAAACACGGGATGAATTGTATTCTTACTCGGTTACCATACGGAAGCAAGACTACTGTTCTGAAAATCCGAAATTTTTCATGGAAGTTGTAAAAACTGATTAAGTGATCAGCGATGCTCTCCTGGGAAACTTATAATGCCAATTTAAATCGCCAATCCGTCTGGTAAGCGTGGCCAATTTGACATTATCTGTCTGCGGGTTATTCTATAATGTCGATCGGCTGATAGGTGGTCAGATTAATTCAAACTATTTGAATGACCTAGAAAGCATTTATTTAATCAACAGTCTTATTTTACTCAACTTTATATTTTGACAGCCTAATAATGTAATTCTGCTTGTATCATCATCTCAGCCCACATACGTCCCACCGTTGGGCTCGGGCCTCCTCCATAATGGAAGGGTCAGACGTGTTGGTATAGGGTTTTATTTCGAGTTTTCCTTCTCTCGCATAGATGTTATATGCGTTTTATATCCCTTAGTCGTCTCGTACGATCACCCACGGGTAAGATAGGGGATGGTGAATTGTATTCTTACTCCGTCACCACACGGAAATTCTGCTTGTTTACGTAGAGGAAAGTCGATCCTACTGTATTCAAAGTGTCTAACACACATGTTCTACTTTAAACGAGGTTTAAGAAGAGTATTTATTAACATAGGTAACGGTCCGGCTCTAACCCTGGTATTGCAAAGGTCCATGTGCGGCAGTATCACTTACCATAGATGCACACCTCTACTTGCTCGTTTGCTACCGTTGGCAATAAAAAAGTGATCACTTTAGTATAGCGTTTTATTTTGAGCTTTCCGTTCTCTGACATAGGTGTTATATGCCTATTGTATCCCTCTGTAGTAGTGTTGCCCAAATACAAGACCAAGACGAGACTTGGACCGGTCTTGGTCTTGGTCTTGCAACATCACACCTGGTCTCGTCTTGGTCTTGGTCTTGCGCACCCGGGTCTTGGTCTTGGTCTTGGTCTTGCGCACCCGAGTCTTGGTATTGCAGCAAGAGTCTCGCAAAGTTTTGCAGTTAGAATAACGTAACAGTAATTTATCATGGCAATGAAAAATCCAACTAAATTAATCAAATATCCTATCCTATCTGGAGAAAATTACTCTTCTATTCCCCTGGTGTTCCATTAGACAGCGTTACTACTCTTATGACAGGACTTTCGACCCTATTTTCTTAAGACGTCACCACACGAGGCAGTTGATACAATAAATTTTATGTCATTTTATAATCAATGCGATATTTTACAATTAATGCGATTGTTTATATTCCCCTTCAAGTTAAGTGGTATGTATCTATTGTATTTCCAGTTTAGTTACTGATACTCTGGATACTTGAAAAAACCTGTTGCTCTATTGCCTATATAAATACTTTGGCCGCTGGATCCATGTAGCTCTTAATATACTATTTATTCAAGAACATATAAAACTGATTTAAAATTTTATGGTTTTAATACTTGTAAAATGTATGATATTCGTCGTCATCGTCACAGCTTATAAAAGTGCCACTGCTGGGCTTAAGCTTCTTTCCAGTAAGAGGAAAATTGATCTACTATACCACGCTGGTCAGACATGTTGGTACAGGGTTTTCTTTCTAGTTTCACTTCTCTTGCACATATGTTATATACACAGGGTGTATCAGGTTATGGGACAACTGTTCATGTATGTTGTAGTTCAACAGTCATAGATCATAATTAGAATGTATATTACACAAAAACAATATAACGTAAAAGTTATAGTGATTACAAAAATGTGTGTCTAAGAGTTTATGCCTTAAATTTTATGCATTATGTAGGTATGTACAGACAGGATATATGTAAGCATGTAAAATTTCGACAGTATAAATAGGTATTAGATTTGCGCGAACCTTTCAATGGTTACGTAGGTACAAAGGCGACTCATCAACGGTCATCGGCCGATCAGCTGATTTATGTTAAAGCGAAGTTTGTCTTGCTTATGCAAACGTAATCATTGATTTATTCAAATTCTAATGAACATTTAACAAAATACGAATATGTTGTAGATTAAGTATCATTCCTTTATACATTTTAATCAATTTACACGAAAAAACGATGACAAAATTGAGAACTTACATGTCTCTCAATTCATTAACGAATCGATATTTTTATTTCAATTTTTTTTCATGGGTTCCTAGCACCATTGCCCGATCCGATTTGATACGACATCCACGGGTAAGAGAGTGGTGAATTATATTCGTACTCTGTCTTTTTTTTTTGTGTGTGTGTAGCTGTTGGTCGCAGATGACCTTGACAGCTTAACGCGGTCAATGGGTGAGCGCTGATGGCTCTCAACCCGGTAAGTAAGTTAAGCGAACATCGCCCGAGGGCTCCCCCCTGTGGGGAACGGACCTCGGCTCGGGGCGTCGCTGAGAGCAAAGTGGGCGTGGCCAAGTTTAGGTTAATGACTTTTACGCGGCGCGGTTTTTGACCTCGACGGCGAGGCCGATACCGCGGAGTTTTATCTGTTATCGCTGCGCGAGCTGTGTAGGTCCTTTCTTAGGCGATCATAATAGCGTCATCTTCTTCTTCAAGAAGATGATGAGGACGTCGGACCGCGGATATTTTTGAGGGGACGTAGTTTACCGCCCCAACCACTAGTGGATTGGGGTGAGTCGTGGCAGAGGCAAAATAGCGCTGGGAGCAACGCTTCATGTACTGCCTGATGGTGATCGTACTCTGTCCCTACATGGACATTTATATAGATTAATTGTAGGCATATTTCTATGTACAACAGTGAACATCGTTGGGCTAATGAATAAACGGATATATAAATATGTGTAATGGGCAAGAGCACTCTCGTGATTACGGTATTTTTGTCCTTAAGCCTTTCCGAAGAGTAATTCTGAAAAGCCAACACCAACATTGGGAATCGATTGGCCAATAGATGGATATGTCAAGACTGATTTGACTTGCCGTGTAGTGACGGAGTAAGAATATAATTCATCACCCCCTATTTTACCCGTGACTGCGAACCCACGACTAAGGGCTATAATATATAACATCGGTGCAAGAGAAGGAAAACTTGACATGTATGACCTGTAACAACACGGCCGATCACCGTGGCGATTCCCCTCCGGCCACGGCCGATTCTCCTCCTGTTATGTAGAAGACACGAGCTCAACCGTATATAAGCTGAAATGGTGATTTGAATTAAATGCAAGACCGCGAGACTCTTGCAGGCCCAGTCTTGGTCTTGCTCAAGTCTTGCAGGGCCAGTCTTGGTCTTGCAAAAATTAAGCGGTCTTGGTCTTGGTCTCGGTCTCGCATTTCTCGCAAGACCAAGACCAAGACCGCAAGACCAAGACTTTTTTGGGCAACACTACTCTGTAGTATTTTACGACATCCTTGTGCAAGATAGGAATGTGGTGAATTGTGTTTTTATTCCGTCACCACGTGGACAAAATGTATTCATATATGTATAAATATTTGGCAACGAGAATAAATATTTCACTTGTAAGTATCGATCCCACTATGCCAATTCAAATCATTGATAAGATAATATAAGATAGTTTTGGGTAACCCAGGCGCAATTACCAATGCCTGATGCCGCCCAAGCCAAGGCTACGGGTGACTGAACTAGAGAATTGGAATCATCCGCCGAGAGGCTGACCGCGTGAGGGAATACCATTGGTTATGAGGCTGTGTGCCGTCCTTGAGTTGTCACGGACGTTATTTATATACTCTAAATTTTCATCATCATCATCTCAACCCATATACGTCCCACTGTTGGCCTCGGGCCTCCTCCATAATGGGAGGGAATTTGACCTACTATACCATGCTGGTCAGACATGTTGGTATAGGGTTTCATTTCGAGTTTTCTTTCTCTTGCACAGATGTTATGTGCCTATTATATCCCATAGTCGTCTTGTACGACATCCACGGGCAAGATAGGGAGTGGTGAATTGTATTCTTACTCCGTCACCACACGGAAACCACACTCTAAATTTTAATACCACCTTAATGTTGTAACAGAAAGCAGTATATTTATAAGTTGATTAGATATCCAAGTAAATTTTTCTCTAAGCACAATTAGAAATAAAAATATACACAATAGAAATACATTAAACAGTCGGCAAGACTCATTATTCAAGCGAAGAAAATTATTTCTTTATGGGATTACGTAGAGAATGAAAAATAGAAACAAAGATTTATTGAATTTTATTGAAATTGAAATATTCTGAATGCAACTAAGCAAATAATAATTTGTTACTACAATTGTATGATAAATTACAATTGTAGAATAATTTATTACTACAATTGTATGAGAAATGTGATATTAGTCTTTTAAAATTCTCAAATTAATTCATAACCGGCTTCAATTTAGGATATAGCAGTTTTTGATACGTTATGGCCTGGTCGAAACTAAAACCAAACCACTAGGGTCAAAATAAGAACAGCTGCTTAATTAATAGTATTACTACTATCGGGCAATAGAATCTGCCACTGAAAGCGAGTCTTCGCATTAGCTGAATTTATAAATAATGCCTTTCCAGTGTGGTGACGGAGGATCTAGACCTAGTGGTCAGATTCGCGTCAATAATCAACTCATCTGAGATACGCGTAATCGCAGCGGAACTGCGAAAAAATGAAGGCAGCAATCTCGCGCTATTAAACGTCGCCATGAGGTTCTCACCCGTCCTAGAGGGCCTCGGTTCCTTCAGAGCCTAAATGATGGATAGGTACACACCAGGCAGAGTCAAAACACGATCACTCCGCGTAGGGTTTTTCGTTGTCACAGCCATCTGAGGCTAACAACTAAATCACACACACAAAAAAAAAAGTGGTGACGGAGTAAGAATACAATTCACCACACCCATTTTTACCCGTGGCTATTGTAAAAGACATATATATTTATATATATATATTTTAATATCTAATGTAACATCTATAATGAAAGTAACTCAATTAAACTCGACCACAACATTTTCACTTGACTCTTCCTAACCGACATACTTCTTCGTGAGCGGTAACAGTTGTAATATACTTTATCTTTGCCTTTAAAAGATTATTCTCTTTCACAGTTATAAATCCATAGGGGAGTTTGCGTTTGTAATTTTATTTCATAGGCAAGAATGAACGAGCGGTTTATATGATAACTTCAGATGATTTATTATTTAGCACTCATGTTTACTTAGAATAAATATCAGCAATAGCTTAGTAGGGATAACTTAACTGCTAATCGGAGGTCTTTGGGTTCAAGTAGAAAACATGTTTCTTCGATTTTCTTTAGCACCATCCTGCTTTTATCCCAATTTGGATATGACTTGGAGGAAAAATAATCGATTTTTTAAATAATCTATTTTTGTTATTTAAAATAAATCGATTAATTATAATAATCGATTTTAAAACAATAAATTTTTCTCCCAACAGGATTATGATGACCTTTTTTTAGGAAATGTGAGCTTTATTTTCTAATATAGTATTTTATTTTTTTTTTTTTTTCTTTTTTTTTTTTTTGGGTGGGTCGCGGTCGGCGCGCCTCCGCACCACTCCGTCCGGGGCGACAGAGAGGCTTAAGCACGCAACCCCTCGGGGAGGACGTCGATCTTTCCTCACGCGGTCGGCCTCTCGGCGGGTGACGGACTAATCCCCGGTCACGTCACCCGCGGCCTCGGCTAGGGCGGCATGAGGCGCAGATAGTTGCGCCTGCGCCGCCCCAGTCGCCGGCGGTGGATCTCCTCATCGAGGCTGCGCTCCACGCGCAGACGATCCGCCGCCTCCTTCTGCGAGATCACTGTCTCGCAGAAGGCTGCGACCGCGTCCCAGTTCCCGACGCTGTCGACCATCGCCCTAGCGATGGCCGGCAGCGTCAGGTCGGCACCGATGATTGCGACGAGTTCACGGCGCTGCACCGCCCAAGCCGCGCAGGCCTCGAGCGTGTGGCGCGCCGTGTCCTCATCGCAATCGCAGTGGTGGCAGGACGGTGTACTCTCCCTCCTTACGACCCTGTGCAGGTATTTGGCGAAGCTCCCGTGCCCCGTCAACACCTGCACTAGTCGGAAGGAGAGCACCCTGTGCCGCCTTTCCAACCACTGCATCAGCACCGGCCGGAAGGCCTCCACGGTTCGCACCCCGAACCGAGGCCTCTCCAGCCGGACTGCCCAACGGGCAATGACGTCTCGGCGGGCGTCGACGCGCCAGGCGGTGAGATCCCTTAACGAGATCACACCGCCCTCCCCGCGCACCCCCGACACCCGCCGATACAACTCGGCGAGCATTTCCGCCTCCAGGTCCCACGGGGGAGTCCCGGCCAATAGGCACGCTGCCTCCGTCGCAACCGTGCGGTATCCGCGGATGGCCCTGACCGCCATGACCCTCTGTGGTCGCCACAGAAGGGCCCTAAGTCGGACGGTCAAGTACAGGGCCATCGACCGGATGACCCCCGTGTACAGCCGTCGGCACGTAGCGCTCGGTCCGCCCACGTTCGGCATTAGCCACGATAGGGCGGACGCCGCGCCGACGAGCCGCGGAGCGAGCCTGCGGAAATGCTCCCGGAACCACCATTGCCCGTCGAGCACCAGGCCCAAGTACCTCATATGGGCCCGGATGCTGATGTCAACCGATCGGACGGTGATCGAGACGCCGATGGGAGGGCTCATAAGGCGCCCATGGAACAAGAGGGCCTCCGTCTTGTCCAGGGCGACCCTCAACCCCAGCACCTCGATCCGCCTGACGACCTCTTCGGTGCCATAGGTCGCCAGGCTTACCGCCTCTTCTAGCGTCCCACCGCGGGCTGTGACGAGCGTGTCGTTGGCGTAACAAATCACGCCCAGCCCGGGCGGGAGGCTCCCCCGCAACGCCCAGTCGTAGCCGATGTTCCACAGGGTGGGTCCGAGGACCGACCCCTGTGGGACACCGCACGTCATGGGCGTTCGCACAACGTCCCCTGCTCGGTTGGTACAGAGGACGCTGCGCCCCACCAAATAGTCTGCCACTAGCCGCCTCAGGTAAGCTGGCACTCCGTGATACCGTAGCGCCTCCCTGATGCAGCTGAATGGCAGACTATTGAATGCGTTGGCGATGTCTAGGGACACCGCCAACAGCACTCCCCCACCGGTGACGGCCTCAGTCGCCACGGCCCTCAGGCGCAACAGAGCCGCGATCGTCGAACGACCCCTCCTAAACCCAAACTGGGCGTCCGACAGATCGGGCCCCGTGCCGACGAGGTGCCGCTCGATGCGGGCAGCTACCACCCTCTCTAGTAGCTTGCCCGTGTCATCGAGCAGCACGATAGGCCTGTAGGCCGAAGGCGACCCCGGAGACCGTCCCGGCTTCGGATTTTCTAATATAGTATGAAACAATCGTGACGACTTTTTTTGTAAGAAATCTGGCAGTAAACGATTAATTTCGATCGAATTTCGAATAATAAAAAATCGATTAATAATTGATTTTTATTATTTTGATAATCGATTGTAAAAATCGATTATTAATCCATTAATTTTCAGTAGTAATCGATTATTATAAAAATCGATTACTTTTTCACATCCCTATCCCAATTACATGAGGTTGGCGCAAATTGCATTCTCCTTCTATTGTATATTTTTTATTATTGCAACGGTGGCAAACGAGCAAACAGTACACCTGATGGTAAATGTTGCTGCGCTCATGAATCTATGCAAGACCGCGGCCTACTGCGGAGGAAATGAAGGGAGTGTGAATGTGTGCAATAAGGTTTGATGATGGAAAGGAATCACCGTCAGAAAGTTGGGCCTTACGGCTCTCTCGCTCACCGAACGAACCGCAGTAACAAATTGCTACTACTCGGATGTCAATTTTCTGCGAGAATATGGTACTACACCGGACGGACCGGCTCGCGGCTGTTGACAGGCAACTGTCAACAGTGTGGTCCCACCACTATTCTATATTGGAAAAGTTGTTGACATTAGTTGTGATCTCGAAATTTAGAACTGTTATAGTTAATATAAATAGCTGGTCCCCTTATTATGTAAGAATAAAAATGAAATATGAGTGAATTATGTTTCTGCTTACTTCGAAAGGCGTGATATGCACACAAATTATAGAAATTCTATCGCTAAAATTATAGAGCATTCAATCCTTACTAATCCATACTAATATTATAAATGCGAAAGTAAGGATGTTTGGTTGTTTGTTTGTTTGTAACGCTTTCACGCTCAAACCACAGAACCGATTTCAAAAATTCTTTCACCAATGGAAAGCTATAATATCAGGGAGTAACATAGGCTATATTTTATCCCGGTATTCCCACAGGAACGGGAACTACGCGGGTTTAAGCGACTAAAACCGAAGCGAAGCGAGGGCGGGTTGCTAGTATTATATATACAAAAGTAAGTTCGTTTGTTTGTTATGCTTTCACGCTTAAACCACCGAACCAATTTCAAAAATTATTTCACCAATGTATAGCTATAATATCAGGAAGTAACATGGGCTATATTTTATCCCGGTATTCCCAAGGGAACTGGAACTATGCGAGTAAGGCGACTGAAACCGAAGCGAAGCGAGGGTGGGTTGCTAGTCATTAATATATGGAAAATTAGTGGAATTGCAAGGCGCAAAACTGAATTAATTTCATACATGGAGCTGATACAATCAATGCAATTGTACATTGCAATATTCAAACGGAAGCTAGGCCACAGTTTAGAACAGTATTTTATGAGACAAAATATACGAAATTACTTACCATTTTAGTCATACTATAACTATAGTAGTTACATGTGTTTTGAAACTGTTTTGAAACTGTTTTTAACTGTTTTAATTATTCAAAAGGTCAAGACGATCAAGGTCTAGGTCACTATTATCGTCATCACTGGAGCGTTCCTGCTACATTTAGAACATTTATAATTTTTTGCCAAAATAGGAATAGTCATTAGACTAATCGATCAATTACGACTGTTTTATAAATAAATATGTCTAGTTTATTCACAATAATGAGTACATAATATTATCATTTACTCTGAGACACAAAGTAGTTTTTTAAAGTTTAATTAATTCAATCTATGTATTTTATAATGTAACTGTCTGTTTTCATAAAAAAAATATGTTGTAAGCTTTATATAGGTACTGTATTGGGATCATTTCTTTTATGAATAATTTAATAGAGTTCGGTTATCGATTTACGTATATCGACTGTCCCATCTCTTTTTTATTTTCAGTCCAGTATGACCTTGTACGTACGTAAGCGTCATTTATGTATCAAATGTTTTCAAGGTATTTCAGTACTTACGAGGTACATTTTAGGCATGAATATTAACTTTTTTATATTTATAATATATTTCAATTCAGTTGCAATAAAACTGGCACGAAAATAATGAAAATATATTTGATACAAAATGAAATTGTAAACATGTCGCTCATTCAAACTTACTTCGTTGGTTTCGTTGACATCTGTCACAGAGATCAAGCTATATTTTATGTACTATAATTGGGATAATTTCAATGTACTTTGGCCATAATTTTGTAATGAGGGGTTAAGAAAGCAGTGTGTTACTATTTCTTGCTTTCCTATGAAAGTTGTAAAAAATTGGCTGACGATTCAGTAGAGAAATGAACAGCAGTAGAGAACTGCAACTGAAGAGAGCTTCATAAACCCATAATACCAACTGCAATTAAAGCTAAACCTGGCGGTTATAGCATCGATTATATTACTCGTATTATCTATGTCCAATAGTAGAGGTTGATAGGAAATAATAATACTCTTCAGCTTAAATATGTCCCACTGTTGGACTCGAGCTTTCTCCATAATAGGAGTGAAATTGATCTACTATAACCACGTTGGTCAAATGTGGTGGTGTCTTTTTTTTGAGAGTGGGCTACGGTCTGCGCACCCGCCGCTCGGCTCCGTCCGGGGCGACAGAGTGGCGGCGCGCGGCTCCGTAACCCACCCATAGCACGTCGCCTTCGTCGTTGGGCCGACCACTGGAGCCGAACTCCTTGTCTTCAGTGGCCGACCGGACGGAATACCCCGAGGGAATACCCTCTCCTCTCGACGTCCCCTTCCCGCGACATCGGTCGCCGTCAGTCTCTCTGCGGGTGACGGACTAATCCCCGGTTACGTCACCTGCGGCCTCGGCTAGAGAAATGTGGTGGTATAGGGTTTTGATTCGAGGTTTTCTTCTCTTTTAAGATATTATATGAATAGGTATTTAATCCTTTTATCATCTTTTACGAAACCCTCGGGAAAGAGAAGGGAGTGGTGAATTGTATTCTTACTCCGTCACGGCACGTAAACTTTCGCCTATTCTAATAAAAAAAAAGTGAGCCGTCGCTCAGGACGCCTGACAGATGTGAAACATCGAAACTATTTTTTACGAGTAGCGACACGGTATCGAATATAAAGTATCGATACTGAACTCATGAATAGTATCGAAAGATAAGTGATGTACTATTTAAAGTATCGAGTACATTTATTTACTTTTTCTTTAGTTATCGAGTACTTTTCTTTCGATACCGATACTTTTGTATTCGATATTTTAGTCAATAAGTACTTTTTGGTAGGTATCGTATCGAATAAATTATCCATTTTAAAATTGACTTTACGACTCATATTTATGGTAACGTCATTTAGTACAAACGAAATGAACCTTCTAAAACGTAGCTTGAAATAATTTGCGATTTATAAATCAGAAATAGCGGCATCTATCGAGCAAACGACCAACTCTAAGTTACAATATATTTTATAAAAAACTCTCTAATCCTGTAATGATAATAAGACAAGCTGTTTAAAGTGAGTCAAAATTCAATTCTTAAGGAGTTGGTGACATACAAACAAATAAATACACAGCTGAAACTAATAAAAACCTATAAAAATGAAATGCTTTCATCCATTCAGAGACATTCTTTCCGCACGAAGAGTGTGATTTAGGAAACAGAAATGGCGGCATTTATCGAGCTAACGACCAACTCTCAGCTTCAATATATTTAATAAAGAAATTTTTAATCCTGTAATGATAATATTTCTTATTACTACCTAAATAATTTTAACGTCATTGGTCCTCCTTAAATTTTCAACTTTTAAATGAAATTTGACTGTTTAATGTGAGTCAAAATCCAATTCCTATGAAGTCGGTAATATACAAAGAAATAAATATATACACCTGAAACTAATAAAAGCCTATAAAAAAAAAACGGTTCTCCATTTTTCGTAGCTGAAAGTAAACTAAATACCATACCTACTGGTATATTTATATTACTAAGTTAGAGAATTTTACATTAATTTATAAAACAAGTATTTATACATAAAAGAACATTAGATTACGACAGGAACTAATACGATAAAACTAAGGCATAAAGTATTAATAAAATATCGCGATTTTTTTCCAAAAAATGGTGATATTTATTCAATAAACATTTATTTTCATTAATATACATTATAAGTAACAATTTACTTTGAGTTCACTAGATGGCGGTGTATAAAATTTTAAATCGCACTATGGTTTCGTTACAAAAATGTAGGTATATGCATCCAAATCTTTATTTAATATCTACGGGTTGAGAGCCCTCAGCGCTCACCCACCAGTCAGGGTAAAGTTGTCACAGCCATCTGGGGCTAACAACTAAGTCACAAAAAATATAAAAATTTAATATATAATTATTAGGGGACCGCGAGGCGTGGCGTTAAACGCCACGTGACGATTACGGTAACC
The DNA here is from genome assembly GCA_032191425.1 of Lymantria dispar. Taxonomy (NCBI): domain Eukaryota; kingdom Metazoa; phylum Arthropoda; class Insecta; order Lepidoptera; family Erebidae; genus Lymantria; species Lymantria dispar. The sequence goes on along the minus strand of CM063465.1, from coordinate 13,541,341 downwards.
CTTGCCTATAGATGTTTCACATCAATATTTTAAAATAAAATTCCAAGTATCACTTATTCTATCAAAGACAAAGAATCGTTTCGGACGCTGAATGGGCAGAACTTTCACCAATAGAATCCTACATTATCAGCGAGTAAAATATGCAGGCAATTTATATCCGTTATCCCACGGGAACGGGAACTATTGGAGTGAAACCGCTGGATGTAGACCGATTTAACGTTTTATGTTAGAACCTTCGTTCATCAAGTCACATAATCCAACCAATGCTTTCACCGATAGAATGTTAGGTACATTGTCAGCGACCAAAAAAACCTATACCTACTTACTTCCACAGAAATCTGAATTACGCGGGAGGATATCCCTACTAATATTATAAATGCGAAAGTAAGGATGTTTGTTTGTTTCTTTGTTACGCATTCACGCTTGAACCACTGAACGGATTTCAAAAATTCTTTCACCAATGGAAAGCTAAAATATCAGGGAGTAACATAGGCTATATTTTATCTCGGTATTCCCACGGAAACGGAAACTACGCGGGAAACACGACTGAAACCGAAGCAAAGCGAGGGCGGTTTGCTAGTAATATTATAAACTAGCAACCCGCTCTCGCTTTGCTTCAGTTTCAGTCACCTTACTCGCGTAGTTCCCGTTCTTTGTAGGAATATCGGAATAAAAGATAGCCTAAGTTACTCCTTACATAGACAGCTACCTGGTAGTAAAATATTTTCAAAATCGGTTCAGCCGTTTTGCAGATTACTTCAAACAGACAGATAGAGAGACGGGCAGACAGACAGGCAAAACATTTTTAAACTGTATTTTAGCTATAGGTATCGTGCAAATAACTGTGTGAGCATGAAAAAACCTAATATTTTGACATTAGAAACAAACACTTCAATTTTATTTATTCGTATAGATTTTTTTTTTGTTTGGGGTGGGTCACGGTCGGCGCCGTGGCCACGGGTGAATGGACCGGGGAATAGCCCGTCAGCCATGAGGCTTACCGTGCGAGGGCGACCGACGTCCCAGGAGAGGTGTTAGGGAGGGATGAGCTAGGGATGCAAATATCGAAATTAAAAACATCGATGCATCGATACATCGATGTTTGACAGCAAACATTTTGTACATAAAACAAACAACATCGCCTTGAAAATATCGATGTAAAGCATATTTTTTACATGAAACACCAACATTTCCGTGATGTGAGGACCTTTTTTTGCAGGCTCTACTAAAAGTACCATACATTTTAAATCATGCAGGCAAACATCGTATTTTTTTTTGGGGATGGGTTACGGTCGGCGCGCTCCTCGCTCCACTCCGACCGGGGCGACAGAGGAGCGTAAGCACGCACGCCCGTAACCCACCCGTGACACGTCGCCTTCGTTGTTGGACCGACCACCGGAGCAGGGTGACATGTCGTCTGTGGTCGGCCCGACGGAATACCCCTTGAGGAGTACCCTCCCGACGTCCCCCTCCTCGGGGAGGACGTCGGACTTTCCTCACAGGCAAAACATCGTATAAAATAACATCGATACATCGATGTATCGTCTGCATCTCTAGGGATGACATACGATGTAGTATCTCGCTGGACTGGCCACGGTCGACAAGTAATTTGGTTCACACGGTCACTCCGGATGGAACGGAAATCATGTGTGCAGACTATGGTTTTTTTGAGTAGACTATGGCTCACTCAAAAAATAAAAGACTTAACAGTATCTTAATAATTTGACATGAACCGAAACGCTGTCGATAACCCAATTAATTAATATAAGGAATATAATAATTCTGTGGTGACGGAGTAAGAGGGTGATGAATTGTATTCCTACTCCGTCACTGTACAGAAAATCTTTAATTATATAAAATTGTAAGTGACTAACTATAGTCAACTTACTAACTATAGCCAAATTTTATCTTACTAAAGTTATCAACAATTACAAACTATGCGACGCATGGTAAATGCCGAACGGGACCGCGAATAATATTTGGACGTTAAATGTAATAGGCAATTAATACGACGATTGCAAAACGCTTATATCGTTTTATTAACAGGAATCGATAGGAATCTAATAGCTATCATCAGTGGATATGGAACTAAAATAAGCAATTTATTTTAAATTATAACAGTTACGCAATAAACAGATATTACGCAAGAGATTTTTTATTTAGTAAAATATCAGCTTTAATATCACACCGTCGCTAATTTACTTATCATTTCTGTAATTAGCGACCGTGTGTAAGTTTTATGATATCAAAGTATTCTATAAAAATTATTGGCATTCTGCAATAATTGAGGCAAGATTTTGCATATTAATAAAATTTTCATATTATAATTATTTCAAAAGAAATAGATAAATCCTTATCATCGTTTTAGTCTATCGTCGTCCACTGCTGAACTTAGGCCTCCCTCATGTTACACCATAGAGTGCGGTCCAGTGCCGCCTGCATCCAACGACGCCCAGCAACTTCCACCAGGTCATCATTTCACCCGGTGTGGGGTATCGTACACTGCATCGTCCTATACGTGGTCGCCACTCAAGAACCTTTCTTCCCCAGCAGTTATCGCTTCGTCGAGAGATGAATCATTAAAATAATTTTCAATTAACTCTTTAATCTTTTTGCGTTAAAAACTGTACAACGTATTTCAAATTGAAATTCTTTTATTATGTACAAACCCAACAAGGGCACTTACATCTTAATGATTGTAACATTTTAACTTAAATATTAATTATTAATAAACTACCACCAGATCGGAACATAACCAATATTGAAAAGAGCGGGCAAGAAATTCGAAGGGATTATTTGGGAGTAAGAATACAATTCACCACCCCCTCTCTTGCCGTAAAAGACGACTAAAGGATATAATATGCCTATAATATCAATGTTAGAGAAAGAAAACTGTAAACAAAACTCTATACCATCACGTCTGACCAGCGTATTATAGTAGGTCAATTTACCTCCCATAGTGGAGGAGGTCCAAGCCCAACAGTGGGACGTGTGGGTGGGACATGATACAAAATTTTTACAACTTTAAGATATATTGCCGGTAATTATTCGTCTTAATAACTTCATCAGCAATTGCACAACCAAATCCATCTTAGTATTTAAACTATTATTAAATTAATCTGTAATACAATATTCTGTACAGTTGTTTACAGTGCCGGTATTTTATTATAATTAGCGTTTCAGTGCTTTCATCATTGAAATAGTTGTAAGTTAAAATTTCAACAATATTCAATTTTAGATAACCTTCAAAGCTTGCTTCAAATATTATACAATGGCAATAAATTTCATAGAATATCTTGGTTTAATAAAACTTAATTAATTTATTTTGCCTCGAGTATACTTAAAACTAGTAATTACTAAAATTTATAGAAGTAAGAAAATAACTTATTTATAGAAGTAATTTAATTATGAAAAACTAGCTTATAAATTTACAGTTTAACTAGGTAAAAACTATCTTTCAAATTAAAAACAAATATCACAATTTTGTGTACTTTAGTACTATAGTAATATATTTCATACTTTTTGTTCCAAAAGAGCGCGTAAAACAGCTGGTGCTTGTATTTTATGAAATAGCTCAAAAAATATATATTTCTATTAATTAGACCCAACGAGTTGACACGGTCGCTCTATACAGATTATTATGGCGGATTTCTGCCTAGTCGCAAATATATTATAACAAAAAACGGCAATAAGTAATATTTTTTTTTATTTGTAAAGAAAGCTACGGATTTTATTGCATTTTTGATTTTCGATTGCCCGACGTTTCGAACACTTTGCAGGATTCATAGTCACGGGCAGACTAAGATGTCTCACGCCCAACAAGTCAGAAAATTTACTACAGAAAATTTATAATTATCTACCAGATATAGAAAATTAGTTATTCAATATTGACACACATTTTGATACAAATTTATTGCCAATGTAAGAAGAAAGAAAATGAATCTATATGAAGAAATTATATTGTTTATGATTAGTAATTATTTAATATTAATAGTAATTATATTTAAAACATAACAATCTAGTATGCTAGTACCGGATCGGAACACGGCCACACTGAGAAAGATCCAGCGAGAAAGCTCAGGAGACATGATGCTAAATTAAGATTACTATTTTTTATTTTTACAAAATATTTTTTTTTTATTTTTGCTGTTAATAGCCTAATTGGTAAAATTACAAACACATAAGGAGAGAACTACACTCTCATCATCGTTCACATTGGCGTTCACCACTGAATATAGGCAAGGCTCCCCCTAACAGCTACGGTTGTCAGATTGAAGTTCACAGTGAGGTATTTTGATACGTTACTAAGGAGGAACCTGCTACCCATTCTCCTACTGACAACCTTAGCCGACTTTAACGACGGCCATAGGCAAGCGTACGTCTTCGTCTGGTGACACAGTAAGAATACAATTCACCACCCCCTCTCTTGCTCACGGGTGTCGTAAAAGACAACTAGGGTATATATATGACATGCATATAATATCTATGCAAGAGAAGGCAAAATGGAAATAAAACTCTATACCAATAAGTCTGACCAGCGTTGTACAGTAGTTCAATTTCCTTACCATAGTGAAGGCGACTCGAGCCCAACAGAGGGACGTGTATGGGCTGAGATGACGATGGGCGAAATACCGATAACATCATCATCATGATCATAATCCTGCTCTCGTCTCAATTACTTGGGGAATCGGCGCAATACGTATGCCTCTTCCATCTTAGGAATACTTTTATGACCGGCAGCTTGCTTAACGTCAATTCTCTTCGGGAATGTAAGTGTTGACCAGATAATACCAGATGGAGTTGGTCTGGATCGAGGAAAAGCTGTTAATCGTTTTTTACGACATCCAATAGTAATATGGGGGTTGCTAGTTTTCATAATCGCTACCACACAGCAATACCAATAATTGTATTGCTATCCCGCCACAAAATGGAGTGAATTTTACCAAGAAACTATAAAATTAAAGACATATACCTATATCCTTAATACTTTTATACCATCAAACAGAATATAGCTATTGTTTACATCATGGAACGTGATTTTCCATTTCAAACGCACATGCCTCTGAATAGTCGATCCTAATCGACACACCCCCATAAATATTCAAAAGTCTTTTGTAGATATTGATCACTAAATGCGAAATGGAAGATAGATAATAATAATCTATGATAAGCATTTTTTAACAAGCTTTTATTAGTTTCACCTGTGTATGTATGTATCTATGTATGTAACGGCATCTTTGAACGTCATTTTGCCCCACTTTGAACAAACAGATTTTATTTAAGCTTTGCACACTCGTCAAAGACCCATGACAAAGCTATAATGCGATCAAAATAGCCGAATTACCTGATTTGATTCGCCAGGATTTAGAAATTTATTATCGTATCCTTTGCATAAGAGCAAGAGAGATAGAGCTAGTGTGCAAACTACGCATGCGTGAAATTCGATACTTCTGTGATACGGGCTATCAGCTTGTAAGCGTGTTAGTTTTTGAAACTACAATTTTCTATTATTTCATACAAAAGAAAACACTCTCTTTTATTCTTTTCACAATCTTTAACATATTAGAATGATGTTTAGATTAAAACAATTTTTTTGCGGTCTATGATTATACGTTGAAGAGTTCAATCACCGCTCTTAAACGAGATGGAAGGACGCATATGGCCTCTATCTGCCTTTTAAATGCGCCGGTGACTTCGAAGAAAATCATAATTACTTTAAAAGAATATAATATAATTATTGTACTATTTATGAAACTAAAATATTAATAATTCTATTATCTTATTGATAATTAAATAATATAAAGATAAAAGTATTTTACGTAGTTATGAAATAGTAATTTCATTCATTAATTAATTCAACTTTTCATCCCATACAATTTATCATTACAGGACACGGGACTGTTACCTTATCTATACCAATAAATAAAATTGTTGTGTCTGTTTGTAATGTCAAAATAATAGGCTTTTTTATGCTTAAACGGTTATTTGCACGACACCTATGCCTAAAATAGCAATTAAAAAATTTTTGTCTATCTGTCTGTTTGTTCCGGGTAATCTTCAAAACGGCTGGACCGATTTCAAAAATTCTTTCACCAATGGAAAGCTATAATATCAGGGCGTAAACTAGGCTATATTTTATCCCGGTATTCCCACGGGAACGGGAACTTCGCGGGTAAAACGACTATAACCTATAACCGAAGCGAAGCGAGGGCGGGTTGCTAGTGGGTATATAAAAACTTAAATTCATAAATAATTTCTTTAAAAATGACTTATAAATAAAATATAAATAAATAATAAAAATCTGGCCACAAGGTGATATCATGAACTAGACCGGTAAGGACAACGTGTGGGGTTTTATTCGGAGGATGAGGGGTAGTCGTAAAAATGATAAATGCTCTCACATTACGCGCCCGTATTGCACATGTGGCCAGCTCTGTGTTTTGTTAATATTGCCTTAAATTTGAACATAGATTTTAGGCGCCTAAATGATTTAGGTACTCGTGGCATGAATTTATTTTACATACGAATAATTTCACTTAAAGAACATGGGCATAAAATATTTGGTGTGTAAATATGTAATTGAAATGTTGGTGTGACAAATTTGATCATTAAAAACTAAGTGTTGATGTGAAATATTAGTTTTTGGAATACTTTTATAGAAGCCTATTACAGTTTGGTTGAAGTTTGTGAATTTTATGTAATACTAGCAACCCACCCTCGCTTCGCTTCGGTTTTAGTCGTTTTACCCGCGTAGTTCCCGTTCCCGTGGGAATACCAGGATAAAATATAGCCTAGTTTACGCGCTGATATTATAGCTTTCCATTGGTGAAAGAATTTTTGAAATCGGTCCGTTTTGAAGATTACCCGGAACAAACAGACAGACAGACAGATAGACAGACAGACAAAATTTTTTTAATCTGTATTTTAGGCATAGGTGTCGTGCAAATAACCGTGTGAGTATGAAAAAAGCCTATTATTTTGACATTACAAACAGACACTCCAATTTTATTTATTGGTATAGATATTTTATATACCACATTTTCCGTGTGGTGAAGGACGAAGAATACAAATCACCAACCCCTCTTTTGCCCGTGAGTGTCGTAAAAGACGACTAAAAAATAAAATATGGATATATTGTGCTAAATGACGCCTATGCAAGATAAGGAAAACTTTAAAGAAAATCCTATGCTGACCTATTTGACTAGCGTGGTACAGTAGGTCAATTTCCCTCCCATAGTGGAGGAAGCCCATGCCTAACAGTGGGATGTATATGGACCGAGGTGATATTGAGATGATGATACCTCATTTACTGTACATTTTCCGTGTTGTGACCGATTTCCAATACAATTCACCACCGTCTTCTCTTACTCATGGGTGTATAAAAAACGAGTAAGGGATATGTAGATGACATCTATACGAGAATAGGGAAGCTTGGCAATGAAACCAAGATGTCTGACCAGTGCGGTATGGTATGTGATTTTCCTGTGTGGAGGAGGTTCGAGCTCAACAGCAGGGGTGTCATCCTATTGAAGTCCACTATTGGACATAGGCTCGAATACAAATCTTATATCTTTAAACGAGCAATTCGTGTATATATACTCAGGATCTCGGAAACGGCACCAACGATTTTGATAAAACTTGGCATACTAGAGGTTTCGAAGCCAAAAAATCGATCTAGCCAGGTTTTATTTATAGAAAATATTGTTTTGTCAGTGTTTTTAGCAAAACAATATAATGACATTAAATTTTAAAAGAATATGAATTCAAATTTTGCCGTCAATATCATGAGTTACGCTCAGTTGGGAAGTAGTGCAGTTTCCTTTTAGTATTGTTTTGGCATTCAAACGTCGTCGGATCGAATCTCGGTGTTATTATTATTCTCTTTTTGTATTTTTTTAGATTTTTTTCATTATTTAATATTTATTTTTATTAATATATATCTAAATAAATTCGACAAAAATACAACAAAAATATTCCGAGCGAAGCTCGGTCAACCAGATATTAGTGGATAATACCTAAAATGCAGGCGGGTTGCGTTCCAGTTAGTACTATATATTGCTCAAGAGAGCCCGGCGTCCACTGATTTGGTGCTTCTTCATTTGATTTTTATCTGTCTGTTATGGCTGTCTATTCCCTTTCTCGATCGTTCGATCACCACACACAATATTAAACAGTATCAATCTTAGAATTTGAGACGTTTTTATTTGTGCAAAGACGAATCACTGGGCGGTGATTCGTCTTTTTACAAATCAAAGCAAATCTTGTCGAGTCTTGTCTTTTTACAAATCTAACCGCAAACGAACTATCCAGCCGTTGATACTTCAGTTCTGCTGTGATCATGGCGCAATAGTGCAAAAATATCGTCAAATTGCAATTACGAGTAATAAAATAGTATAAATTTCATACACCATAATCATCTAAATTGATCTTTTTGATGTGAAACATCTATAGGCGAGGGTGACCGTGATCGTCGCGTGGCGTTTAACGCCACGCCTCGCGGTCCCCTATTAATTAAACATTAAATAATTATTTGTATGCATATACTTACATTTTTGTAACGAAACCATGGTGCGATTTAAAATTTTGTACAACGCCATCTAGTGAACTCAAAGTAAATTGTTACTTATGATGTATATTAATGAAAATAAATGTTTATTGAATAAAAATCATCATTTTTTGGAAAAAATCGCGATATTTTATTAATACTTTATGCCTTAGTTTTATCGTATTAGTTCCTGTCGTAATCTAATGTTCTTTTATGCATATATACTTGTTTTATAAATTAATATAAAATTCTCTAACTTAGTAATATAAATATACCAGTAGGTATGGTATTTAGTTTACTTTCAGCTACGAAAACTAGAGAACCGTTTTTTTTATAGGCTTTTATTAGTTTCAGGTGTATATATGTATATTTATTTCTTTGTATATTACCGACTTCATAGGAATTGGATTTTGACTCACTTTAAACAGTCAAATTTCATATAAAAGTTGAAAATTTAAGGAGGACCAATGACGTTAAAATTATTTAGATAGCTTGTCTTATTATCATTACAGGATTAAAAATTTCTTTATTAAATATATTGAAGCTGAGAGTTGGTCGTTAGCTCGATAAATGCCGCCATTTCTGTTTCCTAAATCACACTCTTCGTGCGGAAAGAATGTCTGTGAACGGATGAAAGCATTAATTTTTTATAGGCTTTTATTAGTTTCAGCTGTGTATTTATTTGTTTGTATATCACCAACTCCTTAAGAATTGGATTTTGAGTCACTTTAAACAGCTTGTCTTATTATCATTACAGGATTAGAGAGTTCTTTATAAAATATATTGTAGCTTAGAGTTGGTCGTTTGCTCGATAGATTATTATTATTATTTCTGGTTTATAAATCGCAAATTATTTCAAGCTATGTTTTAGAAGGTTCATTTCGTTGTACTAAATGACGTTACCATAAATATGAGTCGTAAAGTCAATTTTAAAATGGGATAATTTATTCGATACGATACCTACCAAAAAGTACTTATTGACTAAAATATCGAATACAAAAGTATCGGTATCGAAAGAAAAGTACTCGATACCTAAAGATAAAGTAAATAAAGTACTCGATACTTTAAACAGTACGTTACTTATCTTTCGATACTATTCATGAGTTCAGTATCGATACTTTATATTCGATACCGTGTCTCTACTCGTACAAAATAGTTTCGATGTTTCACATCTGTCAGGCGTCCTGAGCGACGGCTTACTTTTTTTTTATTTTCGACATGTTATGCTACCGCTAAACGTCTTGGTATTTCAACTTTTCCATCTCTAACACAGATGTTATATACATTTCGAGGGGATCTCGTATTGCATCATCATCGGATGGGTTAGACATCGCGATGGAATCGAAATAATACTTCGGATGGCTTTTAAACTGTATTCAACAATTAGCGTTAACAATGTTCTATAATAACCTGTGATTACACGGATGCCGGCGGATAAACCACAAGTTAAGGAAACGCGGTGATATCGATGCAACATGGCAACAACTACAACCGATCGCCCTCAAGTCTCATTCCGATCTGAATGAATATTCATAGGATCACTTTAAAACAAACTCTCATAATAACATTCTAAATGTAAACGGTCATGTCAAGTGGTCATAAATTATTGCCAATCGCTGTATCGACTCCACCAAAGTGTAGCACTTTTCGTTTCCATAATTACATATAATAATATCCTTTAGTTATGTTTCACGACACACATGGGCAAATAAGGGTGAATGGATTATATTTTTACTCTGTCACCACACGGAATGCTAGTATATGTATATATAATTTCAAAATATCAAAGGTGCGCACTATAATAACATTGTTTATTTTTTTTAGGGGTGGGTTGCGGTCGGCGCGCTCCTCGCACCACTCCGTCCGGGGCGACAGAGGGACGTAAGCACGTACACCCACAACCCACCCACGATGCACGTCGCCTTCGTCGTTGGGCCGACCACCGGAGCAGGGTTAACTTGTCATCAGTGGTCGGCCCGACGGAATACCCCCTATTTGGGGTACCCTCCCATCGACCGACGTCCCCCTCTCGGGCAGGACGTCGGTCTTTCCTCACGACTATAATAACATTGTATTAGATTGGCCAATAAATAAATAAATTAATGAAATTGAATTAATCAAACTAACAGTAAAAAAGTCAGACCTGTGACTGAAGCTTTAATTATATCGATACCAGAAGTAAACATATAACAAAGAACAATAAAACAAAAAAGCTCGTAAGTTACAGCAGTGTATTATGCGTCAATAAATTCAATCAAAGTTCTTCAAGCGATAACATCCGCTGTAATATATATGATGGCGGTACATTAGTGCCGAGGATGAATACATGTTTCCCTTTGCCTAAAGTTCAGAAAAATACTTAGAAAATGAAGCTTATACAGAAAAGAGTAACTGTAGGAAACTGTACTTATTGTATAGATTTGACCCACAATAATAAGAGTTAAAGATAATTTTATAAATCAAAAAATCTTTTAGTAAAACAAAGTAAGCCGCCTTTAAAAATAAAAATCAATATTAATTTAGCATTATGTCCTCTGAGTTTTCTTGCCAGATCTTTCTCAGTGTGGCCGCGTTTCGATCCGGTGGTAGTATATTAGATTTCTTATTTTTAAATTAACAAATTATAATCATAATTACTATAATTTAATGTTGAATAATTACTAATCATAAACAATATAATTTTTTTCATATAGAATCATTTTCTTCTTGCGCTGGCAATAAATTTGTACCAATAATGTGGGTCAAAACTTAATAACTAATTTTCTGTAGCGAGTAGATAATTAAAAAAATCTCTAATAACTTTAACTTGTTTGGACGTCAGATATCTTAGTCCGCCTATGACCATGAATGCTGTAAAGTGATCGAAACGTCGGCTAATCATAAATCAAATACAAATGCGATAAAATCCGTAAAAGTTTTATTTACAACTGTAGGAAAGTTTTGGAGCTCCTTTACGAACCCGCTTTAAGGAAAACTTGTTTCCTTTTTCATTTATTTTCACCTACAAATGATGCTGAAGACGTGTAGTACACATATCTTTTTTTTAGGATGAATAATTACCTAGAAAAAATAATGAATATTGTTGAAAGCACTAATAATAAAAAAATAAACATATAATTCAATTATGGGTTGCAAATAATTTGTAGGTTATTATTACTACAATAAAGTACCTACCAATTTGGAAACTACATCTAAACTTGCCACTGTAAAAAAATGTTTAACCATCATCATCATCATCTTGCTCTTATCCCAATTACTTGGGGTCGACGCAATATATCATCTGTTTTGACATATTGCAAAAAGTTTCGGCAATGACTTTTATGACCGGCCGCCTGCCTGACATCAACCCTCCTTGGGAATGTAATCGTTGACCCAAATGGTACCAGATGGAGTTAGTCCGGGTCAATCTAGGGCTCTTAGTCGTCTTTTACGACACCCACGAGCAAAGCAAGGGTTGGTAGTATTCGAAGCCGCTACCACACAGTAATAAAAAAAAAATGTTTAACCACTCTGTTCAATGCACATTGAACATGCAACGCAGCAAATTCAAAAGTAGATCATGTCAACATACAAGTAAAGCATGTCAACATACAAATGTGCAAAATTCGCACTGACATGATTAAAAGACGCTGCGTTACACTTCACACTTACGACACACTAACACAAAATGATATATGTGTGTATTAGCAATAAGTAGTATATAAGGTGTACATTTTGTAAAATAAATCAGATTTGAATTTATTCATCTCTCAGTTACATCCCTCTCACTGTGGCCAAGACACCCTTAGCCGTCAGTTCTGATCAGTCTAGTGAGTCTGCTTGACTGGCAGTGAGAGTTACCAATCCTCCACCCAAACCTCCATCTCACTGTGGCCAAGACACCATTAGCCGTCAGTTCTGATCAGTCTAGTGAGTCTGCTTGACTGGCAGTGAGAATTACCAATCCTCCACCCAACATCCATCTCACATCTACCTGTCACCTTAGGTAGCGCGGTGCAGGTATCCCATCAGGGCTTTAGGTACTTCAAACTATAACCTTAGGTTCTTCTGTCAAACACGGCGTTAGTCCACTAGCCCAGACTACGCCTGTACACACTCTCATAAAAAAAATGTTTAGTTAAGAGTTTTGGATTTATTACGAATGTGTCTTGAAGCGTTCATTAATTACATTTAACATTTTAATGTTCAAAAGAATAAAATTGAAGTTTCCGTTTGTAATGTCAAAATAGTAGGTTTTTCTCATCCTCACACGGTTATTTGCACGCTCATATCACAGCCCACATACGTCCCACTGTTGGGCTCGGGTCTCCTCCACAATGGGAGGGAATTTGACCTACTATACCATGCTGGTCAGACATGTTGGTATAGGGTTTCCTTTCTAGTTTTCTTTCTCTTACACAGATGTTACGCGCATATTATATCCTATAGTCGTCTTTTACAACATCCACGGGCAAGATTAGTAAATTTTTCAAGATAATCAATTTTTTTGTCTGTCTTTCTGTTTGTTCTGGGTAGTTTTCAAAACTGGTGGACCAAATTTGATAATATTTTACTACCTATACTCGTTCCAACCATTTATTTTACTTTTGACACATGCTTTAGGACGTAACTGTTTCATTATACGCAATTATTAACTTTGAAACGAGTGAACAGAGAAATATATAAACTGCCCAATAATATTTATATATCTTAATTATTACCCACTAAATACATTAATATGCCGTAAATAGCTCTATTCATAAAATTTAAGTGATAATTCATTTCCGTTATAAAAAAGTGAGCCGTCACTCAGGACGCCTGACAGATGTGAAACATCGAAACTATTTTCTACGAGTAGAGACACGGTATCGAATATAAAGTATCGATACTGAACTCATGAATTGTATCGAAAGATAAGTAACGTACTGTTTAAAGTATCAAGTACTTTTACTTACTTTATCTTTAGGTATCGAGTACTTTTCTTTCGATACCGATACTTTTGTATTGGATATTTTAGTCAATTTTTTGGTAGGTATCGTATCGAATAAATTATCCATTTTAAAAATGAATTTACGACTCATATTTATGGTAACGTCATTTAGTACAAACGAAATGAACCTTTTAAAACGTAGCTTGAAATAATTTGCGATTTATAAACCAGAAATAGCGACATCTATCGAGCATACGACCAACTCTAAGCTATAATATATTTTATAAAGAAATCTCTAATCCTGTAATGATAATAAGACAAGCTGTTTAAAGTGAGTCAAAATCCAATTCTTAAGGAGTTAGTGACATACAAACAAATAAATACACAGCTGAAACTAATAAAAGCCTATAAAAAATGAAATGCTTTCATCCGTTCACAGACATTCTTTCCGCACGAAGAGTGTGATTTAGGAAACAGAAATGGCGGCATTTATCGAGCTAACGACCAACTCTCAGCTTCAATATATTTAATAAAGAAATTTTTAATCCTGTAATGATAATAAGACAAGCTATCTAAATAATTTTAACGTCATTGGTCCTCCTTAAATTTTCAACTTTTAAATGAAATTTGACTGTTTAAAGTGAGTCAAAATCCAATTCCTATGAAGTTGGTAATATACAAAGAAATAAATATATATACACCTGAAACTAATAAAAGCCTATAAAAAAACGGTTCTCCAGTTTTCGTAGCTGAAAGTAAACTAAATACCATACCTACTGGTATATTTATATTACTAAGTTAGAGAATTTTACATTAATTTATAAAACAAGTATTTATGCATAAAAGAACATTAGATTTCGTCAGGAACTAATACGATAAAACTCAGGCATAAAGTATTAATAAAATATCGCGATTTTTTTCCAAAAAATGATGATTTTTATTCAATAAACATTTATTTTCATTAATATACATTATAAGTAATAATTTACTTTGAGTTCACTAGATGGCGTTGTACAAAATTTTAAATCGCACTATGGTTTCGTTACAAAAATATAGGTATATGCATCCAAATATTTATTTGATGTTTAATTATTATGGGACTGCGAAGCGTGGCGTTAAACGCCACGTGACGATCACGGTCACCCTCGCCTATAGATGTTTCACATCAAAAAAGTTACGTTCTATCGCATCTAGTGACAGGATCAAAAGTATTCGGTGCAAAATAATGAATCGCAAATAATCGATTACACTTATTTGCAGTTAAGTCAGCTGACAACTGAGTTTTGAATTGTTGTAATAGACAACACGTTAAAATTGTATCAGGGAGATATAAAAATCTTCTCATCATACCTATAATATGAAATAAAACAACCAAAATATTTTAATATTATTTTATTATAACGAATCGTCGGATTCTTCATACGAACTCGAATCGTCGCTTGAATCATCTGCAGTCTTTATTATTAACTCTTGTGTAGGTATGTTGTCAAATTCAATTTCCCGATCCCAATCAGAGAATATTATATTTTTTGTCTTGTTGACGACACTCGCCCAGTTTTCAGGCGTCACACTAGCACATGCGTTTTTTAAAAGTTCAAGCATTTTATTTGCTGTGAAAGGAGGAGTTGTATTGTTTCTTGCGGCGTCTCCTTCGACTTATGCCCAGATCATTTCAATTGGATTATATTAACAGTGGTACGGAGGAATTCTGATTACAACATGCCCATATTCTGCTGCCATTTCGTCAGTGGAATATAAATACTCAACACAGCGTATGAAAAATATGAAAGAGCACTCAGCGAACAGAAATGTGACTAGCACGGGAGTCTTGTTGCGAGTGACAGACAACACAACAAAATGGCGTCGCCGGCGCGCCGTTCAGTGTTGCCAATTCGGCTTAAAAAAAAGGGGTAGGCTGGATGAGAAAATTAGTGATTTACTACCGCAGACGAGGGCGCCATTGTCTCTAAGTAAAGTTTGGCTTAGCGGACCCCGCTTAATGGAAAAATGCTTCATAAAGTAGTTATTTTTTATTTTGCAAAGTACAAAGTAAAATATTTTGGGAGGACTGAATTAGTGGGTATGCAAAAATTAATGTGCCCAAATAACAAATATATTTACAGAAGTGAAGTTTTTAAATAATATGAAATATGTATTTAAGCAAAAATAAAATATCCGTGTTAAATCGATTAAAAGTTCTTCCTGACTAAAATCGATTATTACAAAACATAGTATCCGTAATACATTGGTACAACACTAATTGATCAGAATTCGACCTGCCAAAAGTAAAATAAATGGTTGGAACGAGTATAGTTGTCTATTTAAGGAGTAACTTAGTTTATTTTTCCTCTATGGAAACCCTCTGAAATTTTGCCCGGTCCGGGACCCGAGGTCATATGTTAGGAGATATTGCAGATTTAAGATGTGGGGGCAAAGCGGCAGGAACCGAAGCGCAGCGAGGACGGGTCGCTAGGTATTAAATAATTTTGTTGCTATTTGTACAATGTAATGCAGAATAAATGCTAAAGTATTGCGAATAAAACAGTTCTTTATGTGTGTTTTATGTTCTGCCAAAATTCCCAGAGAAAGCTCCGAATTGGGCCACCAGCGCGCAATTAAAACTAACGACTTGTGTAGACTTGATACTGATGGACAGATACTTTAAACAAACTATGTAATATGAATAAAATAAAGTACCTACTATTCCTTCATTTCTTGTAAAATTTGTATAAGACTCGGCTATTTGGGTTATTTCCTTTACTAGTGCGAATTGATGAACCTTACCAACAAAAAACAGTTTCGGTTGGGACTTTTTGAAAATTCTTATTTAAGACAAGCAAATTAACCGGTGTAGTTTCGGTAGGAATACCAGGCAAATCTAGCCTAAGCTACTACTTATAAGGATAGCTATACCTGGTAGTAAAATATATATTATCAAAATCGGTCCAGCTGTTTTAAAGATTATTCAAAACAAACAGACAAAAAATATTGAAACCAGTTTTTATGCACAGGTTGCGTGTAAATAATCGTTTGAGCATTTTTTTATGGCAAACGAGCAAACAGTACACCTGACGGTAATTGTTGCTATCGCTCATAGACCTTTGCAAGGCTGCTGTCTACCGCAAAGAAAGTGATGGGAGTGTGAAAGCTTGCAATGAGGTTCGATGATACTAAAGGCATCACTAAAACATACCACATGCAAACACCTTCAGAAATTGGGCTTCTGGCTTTCTCACTCACCGAATGGAACGCAGTAACAAATTGCTACTACTCGGACGTTAATTTTCTGTGAGAGTGTGATATTTTTATTTCTACCAAGGACGGATTGGCCCGCGGCTGTAGTTAGACAACTATCAACAATGTGGTCGTCCTATCACTATTCAAATGCGTAAAAATAACGTACTATTTTGACATTACAAACAGACACTTCAATTTTATTTATTTGTATAGATAGATTTTTCAGCATTCCAGACAGATATTATAATAGGTACATCCAGACTCAGAACAACAATTTGTGGATCGTACAGTGTTATCCTGCGTTCAAATTCAAATCATTTATTGTGTATTAACCCCTAGAGGGCACTTACATATTGTCAAGTTTACAAAATTAAATAAAATATCAAAAAATAAAAAAAAATAAAAAAAAAAAATAACACCCACTACTGCGAAACTTAGAAACTTAGCGGGCTTGTCTATTATTTTTATTTTTTTTCTTCTTACTAGATGTAAAATTGTGTTAAAACAAGTTTTGTAAGAACTAGCTCCAGTGTGCTGCCCATCGAACCACAAGATACATAATATAATTCAAACGATTATAGCTGGACTAGATCCCACAAGCGGCACCCAATCACGAGTTAACTACTAGAGCAGCCATCACTCTCCTCAACTACTATGGAGGGAAGGGAGAGACCCCCTCCACGCAGTTACCGCAAGTTGATCCTTCAGTGAGCTTGACCAATACCATAATATGTTACAAACGGTGAAAATACAAAATTTCGTTAAGCAAAAACACGCTACGCTTTACAATAAAAGTTAAAAAGAAAACAGTATATATAAATGTGGATTCGAAACCGCGACACTGGCACGGTAAGTCGGTATCTTAACCACTACGCTATCTGTGGTTTTGCTATTGTAATTGTTGTCTATGATATGTAAGTGTAATGTACCATCTTGCTTATAATGAATTGCGAAATGACAGCCCAAAAACTTGAGATAAAATGTACTTATTGAAATACATAACAGAAGCAAAGTTAATACAGTAAATGAAGGCGATCCATCAATAAGGTTTTTATAGCTACCCTAAAAGCATTAATTAAATTAAATAATCCATATTATTTTATTTCAGGCGGGGCACATTGTAATTTTTGGCTAAGTAATTGGGTACGCTTAATCTGATTAATACCGCATATGTATAATTTTGTGCAGAAAAACATAATTATGTGAATTTATGATAATACCGTTATCATTCACATGGGATTTTACTTTTATGGGGTAGGATCTAAATATATTTTTATAACTTTTCACTAATATATATGACGGCGGGCGCGGTAAACCTTCATTTCGCGGTTCGTCCATGGGTTGTTCAGACATGAAGGTATTGTGGAAATGACACTAGATTAACTTCCAGTACACTAAATCTTTATTAATAAACTTAACTTTGATTTTCAAATCACTAAAGAAACAACATTTTGGCACTAACACTATACAGAATAATCATATGGAATGTTGGTTGCGATCGACCTCTACGCCTGCTCACCGAATAATGAATTATAAGAATGTCTCACCCTTCAAGTTGACTAACTTTTTGTCAACTACCCTCTATCGTGTCACAACCCAACACACTCAAGCAAAATTCAAAATGAATAAACTAAACGGATAATAACAAATCAACAAATAGCAAATTACTGTTAACAATTAATCTATCCAGCAGGCTGATTGCATTACCACGTTGAATGGCATTACTAAGATTTTGTGGTACCCACGAAAATGTTGCTGTCGTTTCTCCTACTAATAATTTCACGACTACTATGAGGCCTGTGGCAAGTAAGGGTTGGTGATATATTATTTACTTAAGCAGTCATAATACTGGGATATCAAAAGCTTATCATAAAAATAACAATACCATATAAACCCTTTTTAAGCGAACACTCCATTGAACATTTGTCGACAAACTGTTCTAATTTCTATCACATACTACATTACCCAGATTGCACAAGGCATATTTTTCCGCTGATTAATTGTCATATAGTTGAACAATAGGCCCACTACAATACTAACTTGTTACTTCTGTGAACAATACTATGCATAGATTAATGGATGCGGACTGGACCTAACAATGGATCATGTTAGAAGAGGAAGCGATTTATAACTTGTATTTTTTTTTATTTACCACTCTTGTATACAGCGTTATAAGCAGCGATATATTTGGCTATTAGAAGAACAATGGATAAATATGAAAATATATCACGTATAATCTTCACAGCATACAATATATGACTTCTGGAGTTGTGAGTAATAAAATATAATTATTACTATTAGTACCCAATTAAATATCCACTGTCGGATATCCTCGGGAAAGAAAGGTTCTCGAGTGGTAACTATGTATAGGACTAAGCGTAACAGCTAGCTTAGGACAGTAAAAGTGAACGAAAATGCCGTGAGGTAGCCCACATATCTAAGAGTTAAAGAACTATTGATCCCTATTATCACTTTCATCCGTCAGCAAACTTTTGCCGATATTTAGTTTAATTCTAGAATGTTATTATTCCTTTGGTTGCAAATATGTGCATGATTTTGTGAGTAATGTAACAACGTTCTCTGGAGCTATGATCGAAAAACAAATTGAGACTAGACCTCGAAAATACAGTAACGACAGTTTTCGGTTGCGCCTAAGTTGTTGTTTAGCAATTTTTTTTTATTATTGCAAACGGTGGCCAACGACCAAACAGTACATCTGATGGTAAGTGTTACTGCCGTTCATGGATCGTTGCTAGACCGCTGCCTACAGTGAAGATAGTGAAGGGAGTATGAATGCGTGCAATGAGGTTCGGTAGAACTAAAAGCGTTACTGAAACCACACACACAAACACCCTTCGAAAGTTGGGCTTCCAGTTCTCTCGTTCACCGAACAGAACGCAGTAACAAATTGCTACTACTCGGCCGTCGATTTTCTGGGAGAGTGTGGTACAACCCCAGACGCACCGGCCTGCAGCTGTAGACAAACAACTGTCAACAGTGTGGTCTTACCACTTTCAGTGGATCTTTTAACTTGAATGCGCATGATGTAAAGGTGATAACTTGGATACCGTGAACATAGATTTTTATCTGTGGGACCTCTGAGATAGTGATGAGGATCTTATAACTTGGACCACAGAATATCTAACGGCGAGTACTTGTAGTGAGCTTTGAGTTGTAATTGAATGCTGTACTTGTTATATAACTAGACGTTTCGTTTAATGTTTAATGGATTTCACTCATTATCTTCTAATGGTCCTAAATGTCTAGTAAAATCCATTATATTTAATTCTTCTATGATTAAAAGTATAGTAATGTTACAGTTTTCCTTGTGGTGACGGAGTAAGAATACAATTTACCACTCCTTATCTTGCCCGTGGATGTCGTAAACTAAGGGATAACATCTATGTAAGAGAAGGAAAACTTGAAATAAAACCCTATATCCACTTGTCTGACCAGCGTGGTATTACTATACCACGTCAATTTCCCTCCTATTATTGAGGAGGCTCAAGCTCAACAGTGGGACGTATATGAGCTGAAATGATGATAATAAAATGATGAAACAGCATTAACATAAATCTTCCGTGTGTTGATGGAGTAAGAATATAATTCAAAGCCTTTTTTGCAAGAGAAGGAAAACCAGAAACAAAACAATAACAAATCGTCCAATATGCGTGATAATAGTAGGTTAATTATCCTCCTATTATGGAGGAATGTAATGCCTAGCAATGATATGTCCCATATGAGCTGTGATGAAGATGAATATAAATGTTTAATGTGTCATTTTTGGGGTTCCATACTCGAAGGCTAAAAACTGGACCCTATTACTAATATTTCGCTGTCTGTCCGTCCGTCTGTCTGTCACCAGGCTGTATATCAAGAACCGCGACAGTTGAAATTTTTACAAATTATGTATTTCTGTTACCGCTATAACAACAAACACTAAAAGCAAAATAAAATAAATATTTAAGAGGGGCTCCCACACAACAAACGCGATTGGTTTTATAGATAATTGTACCCTTCGTGCGCGACTCCAACTCGCATTTAGCAGGTTTTTAAGTCTTTTTAATAGTAACGATGAAAGATAAGTAATAATCAGAAAATGAAAGTTTTCATCTCATAATTCTAGTTTAAAAATGCCATCTGGTTAGGAATTTCTTCACTTTAACTATGATCGATAATATTATATGAAAAAAAAAAACGTGTGGCACTCGTGGACTGCCGCGGTAAAGCTATTGCATAGCATTTTTTATCAACTTATGCAATTATAATTATTTATTTATTTTTTATTTATGCAATATTTTTTTTCTTTGATATTAATTCAAGTTACACTTTTTGAGCGTGGTGACCGATAAGAAAACAAATGCTAGCTACTGAGGAAACATCGTCTAGGTACTCATTACCCAAGTATTATATAAAAAAATCAGCTTTCATAATATAACGTAAGTGGAATTATAATTTCATGAAAGTTAAGGGTGTCTGGCAAGGGGTTGCCACTATGTTAAGTGTCTGGCAATGAATATCGTGATTTTTAATAACGTTCTGAAGGTAATATCAAAAAATCACGCTTAATAATTTGACGAAAATATATCGGTACTTTATACACCTTTAGTACCTTTTATCTGCCAAAGCCACTCTAACCCAAACTTCATAATGGGCCACCGTTCTTACCTGTGTTGGGAGCATGTGCTGACAAACTTTCAGCTTTAATAAAATAAGGAAGATCTGGGGTCCACAGGCTCTTGTGTTATTAGAAAACGCGCGAAAACACTTTTTAACGTAAGCTATGCAAAGCGATGGCACGTGTGCGCACCGAGACGGACGAACGCAGAATGTCGACATCTCGACGACCGTACGCTCGGCTGAGCTGCCGCCACCCGCGTACCATGTAGCTCGTACCATGTAGCTCGTATCATGTAGCTCGTACCATGTAGCTACTAGTAGTACCATGTAGCTATGTAATAGCTTAAAAACAAAAAAAAGAAAACGTCCACATCTGTAAACTTTATGATTTTCATTATCATCATTTCAGCTCATACACATCCCACTGATGGGCTCGAGCCTCTTCCTTAATAGGAGGGATATTGACATACTATACCACGCTGGTCACACGTGTTGATATAGGGTTTTGATTCGAGTTTTACTTCTCTTGTAGAGATATCATATGCATTTTTACTCCCCTAGTCGTCTTTTACGACACTCACGGGCAAGAGAGGGAGTGGTGAATAGTATTCTTACTCCGTCACCACACGGAAGATTTATGATTTTACTGCAAAATTATTGTGAAATTACCTAATTCACATTCGCTTAGTGCGAAGTATGAAGTGGGGGTAAAATAATCTATCACTGCGACCATAGTGGCCAAAAGTAGAAATATTGTAGGCTGTCATAATTAAATGTAGTGGGCTGCAAAATGTTCGATGTGTTTGCATTCGCCACTTTAAGGTTAGACGAAATCACATTTCATATATCTAACTTAACTTGTGCTGTATTCACCTGGAATCAAATATTACAAACCCAATCTTCAGCATGATACATCGATTCGATTAGAAGACGATATTTAATTTATTACTAACGTTACTAAATTAATTATATACCCATGTTTGTATAATTATTGAAATTATTATCTACAATTATTGAACAATGATCTAATGAAACCATTAAAATAGCTATATATATCTTCTTATTTTACAGTAAAAGTACAACGAAATATAAAGTAAACAAACCATAATATAAACAAAATAAAACAGTTTTTGAATAAATTTTATTTACTTTATTTAATTTCAATAACCAAAATCGATTTTCAACATTTTGCCCAACCAAATCACGGTATCATAATAATGTTGTAATGTAAATTAAAATATCGATGTATGTTTTTGATTTTTGTCACAATGTCACAATGAAATATCGAAGCGTTAGAGCCTCAGAGCCAATAGAGTTGCGGACGCTATATGACGCTGAAGCCCTCTACAGTGCCAATAAATTGGTATCATGATTCATCGTTTCGGCTCATATACGTCCCACTGCTGGGCTCGAGACTCCTCCATAATAGGAGGGCAATTGACCTTACTATACCATGCTGGTCAGATTGGTATAGGGTTTTGTTTCGAGTTTTTCATCTCATGCATAGATGTCATATGCGTAATATATCGGGCCGACCACTGATGTCAAGTAACCCTGCTCCGGTGGTCGGCCCAACGACGAAGGCGACGTGCATCGTAGGTGGGTTGCGGGAGTTGCGTGCTTACGCCCCTCTGTCGCCCCGGACGGAGTGATGCGAGGAGCGCGCCGACCGCAACCCACCCCCAAAAAAAAAATATGCGTAATATATCCCTTAGTCGTCTCTTACGACACCCACGGGTAAGAGTGGGTGATGAATTGTATTCTTACTCCGTCACCACACGGCTAGATTGGTATGTAGTCAAAATAGTAATGTGCAAAAATCTGTTCATAAGTATATTCCAACGTTCGTATACTAATTTCTCTAATAAACGTCCAAATCATCATCACTTATTATTGGTAGTATTCGTGCCCGTTACTCCACAGCAACTGCCAATTAATATTTTTCTTTAAATGTCCTTTTTTATCTTTTTTAATATTATCTTAATTCGTAATTTCCAGTTTTGTTTTTCTCTGTTTTACCTAATATGGCACCTGGTTGCTAACAAATTTTGACTTACGAATAAATCTATGTAAATAAAAATGAATTACTGAAATATATGTATACGTATTACGTCCGATTTACTGCACCAAATTGCATAGTTCGTTTTTTTATTATTTGTTATTGTCAGGACAAAGTTTGTATAGAAGAAATGTATATATTTTTTTATTCAAATAGCGATTTTAAATCTCATCATAGGAAAAGTATACTTCAAAAGAAAATACGTGTCATATTATAATTTCAACCAAATACAAATTAAAACAAAAAAGCGGTAATTCTACCGCTTTGTATTTGTGAGAGTAATACCACCTGTATTACTTTCGTGTGTTTAGAGGTTTATCATAGTTTGGATGTTTATCATATTGTTATTGATTTATAAGAAAATGCCACCTATGAGCCGTCAAAATATCGGTCGGCGTAGGCGTAATGCCAGTCGAGTTCATATTTTTCGAAGCAATGGAACTGAAAAAGAGCGACAGCAACGTTTTGAGGCCAACAAAATGATAATTTTACTATCGAGATTTACCACGACTCCGGAAGAAGTCATACCATCGACTTCAACTAGGGGACTTCAACGTCAAGACCATGGCGTGGGGAACCTCCAGGGCGGATGATCGCGGGCCGCTGGTCGTAGAGTGGGCAGCGCCATTGGGCCTCTGTTTGCCTGTTTTGTTTGCTGAATAGGGGCTCAGCGCAAACGTAGGTACGGTGATCCTGAGAGTTAGTAGATCGCCAGGCTGCGTGCATACGTGGCCGGAGATCCCACACCCGCAGGCGGCGCCGTCATTGCGACGCTCAGCGACAAAGTAAGCTGTACGAATCTTAACGCAGTGGACCCTGGCCCTTCAGGCGGGCCCTCCGTCATGCCAAGGACGTTAAACGACGGGCGATACTGGAGAGTCTCGAGCGTGACCCTTGGTGTCGCCCCTATCACGCTACGCTAAGTAAGCTCCGTGTATGGAATACTACGAGACTATATTTTGGAAATTTAGAAAATATTCACGCAAAATAAATATTGCGGTAAGAAGTTCACCAGGCCAACTAGTGTAAGATAAATTCGAATTGCTTGATATAATAATTATCTACCCACGCGTTTGTTTTCCATAGCGCAACAATGGAACAAGTATATAGCATGACGCACATATAGGTTGACGAAGATATCATCTTTCTTCGTGTTGCGCAGTCATTTAAACATATGTTTTTTTTATTAAGACGGAAACGTAAAGTTTTTTTAATTGAAATAGTAAAGGTGTCACTAATTAAATAACTTTGTATTGTACTCAGTATCAAACGACGAATGTGGGATGAACTGCATAAATTTGCATATTAAAATGCTTTACAGTTTAGTACCGCAACAGGTGGAGTTAAGTGATTAATCTTGTCGAAAATGAAATACAAACTACCACGATATAGTACTTTTGATAAAATTTAGTCGAGACGCTATGAAGATTGCAGTTTTTGGGAGAAACGTTTATTCACAAGTAGAAGCACATTCACCAAAATCAATTAGCGTGGGATTTGCCCAGCTTCAATCTAGTAATCTAAATAATTGAGCAGATGCATGCATGGAGCGTAGTTAGCTATATCGTGACAGAAGTGACTTTCCAGTTTCAGTTCTGCCGATGGACTGCGATAAAAATGATAAAATATGATTTTCAGCGTACCGTGTCTATTGATGTCTCGCTTATTTATGCTAGAATAAGTAGGATAACACTATCCTTGGAATTGCGTTGACCTACGATTGGGTGACACGCCATGATGCGGTAATTTATTATTATTACGGATTCGTGTAAGATATTATTATATTTGCATAATCATTTTCTTATTTCTTTCTATTGATAATTTAAATTGGATTGTAAGTTGTGGGAGTCGAGCTAAGGGCGCGGGTGACTGGACCGAGTAATAGTCCGTTACCTGCATAGAGGCTGACCGTGCGAGGACGACCGACGTCCCGGGAGGGATGTTAGAAAGGGAGGTTACCCGAAAGGGTACCCCGTCGGGAACTACGAGGAACTTGGTACCGGTGCTCGGCTCAATGGCGAAGGAGAGAGAAACCCACCGTGGGTTGTGGAGCCGAGCGTCGCCCTTCAGTTAACCCGGACGAAGTGGACGGCGTGATCGCCAACGCAAAAAAAAGCTGAGCTTGACGTACCTTTACCTTCATTTACTGAGATTTTACCTAATATTATTATATTCCTCAGCTTATCATTAATATTTTGATGAACAGACTCTTCAAGTGAAATATCCAGTAAAACAAGTGGTCTACCCATACTTGGAGGCAATAAGGGATTATATCATAAAGGTAAGGATACAATGTCTTACTACCATTATACAGACAGTTTTGTAAATAATACAAATACATTGTACCTAATAACGGTATGAGGCCATTAAAAACATCTTGGTGTAAATACCTTTGAAACATTTTGAGAGCGTGAAACATTGTTTGTGTCTTAAACTTTTTATGTGTTTAAGTAACTTTATAGGTATTGTAATGGACTAAGAATAAAATATATTAACATAATATACACACACATAAAATACCCCTACTAATATTATAAATGCGAAAGTAGGTACGTTTGATTGTGTATTTCTTTGTTTGTTACGCTTTCACGCTTAAACCACCTAACCTATTTCAAAAGTTCTTTTACCAATGGAAAGCTGTAATTTCAGAGAGTAATATAGGCTATATTATATCCCAGTATTCTCACGTGAACGGGAACTACGCGTGTAAGAGAGCCCGCACACATACAATTGTAAGTTGGCCGACTAAATCGTAAGTAGGTGTATTAGGCGTAGTTACTTATCTGCGCCTAATGCCGCCCTAGCCGAGGCCGCGGGTGATCGGACCGGGGAATTGTCCGTCACCCGCAGAGAGGCTGA
Organism: Lymantria dispar; assembly: GCA_032191425.1. NCBI lineage: Eukaryota > Metazoa > Arthropoda > Insecta > Lepidoptera > Erebidae > Lymantria > Lymantria dispar. Next base: position 13,515,112 of record CM063465.1, on the reverse strand, counting down.
CCGCACGATGGCGACCGACGTCCCAGTACGTCGAGAGGTGAGGTTACCCGAAAGGGTATTCCGTCGGGCCGACCACTGATGACAAGTCACATCTGCTCCGGTGGTCGGCCCAACAACGAGGTGACGTGGGTACGGGTGGGTTATGGGCCTGCGCGCCGTCCTTTCATCGCCCCGGAGGGACAGGACCGCGCGTGCGCTTACCATAGCCCACACTTTAAAAAAAAAAAAAAAGTCGTAGTTACTTATGCTAGCCCGCATATCGTCTCCAACTAAATCGTCTAACTAATTAATTGGACACCGATCGTATCAGAATCACGATTCCCTTCCGATTAAAAAGTTGTTCAACTATCGGCCAACTGCTTGTAAGCATGGTTATCCTATGCAAGTTCGCACACTATCCAACTTAGTTGGACAGTTGTACGGTAAAATGCAAGGTGACCACACGCGTGCGCGTGATTTCCCCACGCTCGCATCTTCATCGACGGGTACGATGTCTGTCTCGTGATCACTTGTTGCAAACGAAAAAGTAGAAGAGCTCATAGAGGAAGTTCAAAAAAGGCCAGCGTTGTACAAAAAAAACTTGAAACAATTTGTCAGGGTAATATCTGAGTTAATAATGCAATTTATGATGTATCTATATGCAATGTATATGTACCATATTTTTTTTTTTATTTTTTTTTTATTGCAAACGGTGGCAAACGAGCAAACAGTACACCTGATGGTAAGTGTTGCTGCCGCTCATGGACCTTTACAAGGCCGTTGCCTACCGCGAAGAAAGCGAAGGGAGTGTGAATGCGTGCATTGAGGCTCGGTGATACCAAGGGCACCACCAAAACCCTCCACACGCAATCACCCTCAAAAAGTTGGGCTTCCGACTCTCTCGCTCACCGAACGAAGCGCAGTAACAAATTGCTACTACCCAGACGTGGATTTTCTGCGAGAGCATGGTACTGCCCCGGACGGACCGGCCCGCGGCTGTAGACAGATAACTGTCGACAGTGTGGTCCTACCACTCCTAATCTTGTATTCTATAATATTGTAATCTGTTACTTAATATGGGATGCACCTAAAATGTTCTCTTTTGTTTTCGTCTTCTTTTTATTAATTGCTCTATTAACAGGTTTTTCCCGCATTTTCACGCACACACACCGCGCTGGCAATACTGGCACCGACTAAATCGGTTAAGTCTGCGGCGTGTAACCAATTAAATAAAGTTGCCCAACTAAATTGTAAATGTACGCAATTTAGTTGTACGATAGTCGTCCAACTTGCAATTGTATGTATGCGGGTTCTCTAAGGCGACTGTAACCGAAGCGAAGCGAGGGCGGGTTGCTAATAAGTCTTTTCCATGTGGTGACGGACTAAGAAAACAATACACCATTCCCTATCTTGCCCGTGGATATCGTAAAAGGGGAATTAGGCATATAATGTGCATATAACATCTATGCAAGAGTAGGAAAACTTAAAACAAAACCCTATATTAATTTGTCAGACTAGCATGGTATAGTAAGGTCAATTTCCCTTCTATTGTTCGAGGAGATTGGTGTCCAACATTGGGACGTATATGAGCCGAAATTATGATGAATGATAATGTATATGTTTTCATGTGGTGACAAAGTAAGAATACAATTCACTACTCCCTTTGTTGCCGGGGGTGTTGTAAAGACTGCTAAAGGTTTCAATATGAATAATATCTGTGAAAGAAATGATAAACTCAAAGCAAATTACTAAACCAACACTCCTGACCACCGCAGCATAGTAAGTCCACATCCCTCGTACTCGAATCTAAAAACGGAGTCGATGTTGGTCTGGAATGAATTTTAAGTTTTTGTTTTTTTTCCAACTTGAGAGATTTCAGTTTTTATACAGATTTCTTCTTATTTAAATACAAAATTGTCGATTTTCATATTTCAAGCGCAGTCCAGCAAGATGGCTTGCCAATCAGTTTAGAATTTCGAGTACTACAATGTATCGTTTTTTTTTTTGGGCTGGGCTACGGTCAGTGCACCCACCGCCTGGCTCTGTCCGGGGAAGGCGGAGAGGCGGCGCGCGGCCCCGTAACCAATCCGATAACATGTTGCGTTCGCCTTTGGGAAGACCACCAGTGCAGAGTGAGAGACGTCGGTCGCCGTCGCTAGGCCAGCCTCTCCGCGGGTGACGGACTTAATCCCCGGTCCGGTCACCCGCAGCCTCCGCGTGGAGGTGTTCCTTACGCACACGGTCTGACGCGGTGACGGCGTCCCAGACAATGTATTGTTTGATGTACATTTGATCTTATTTATAAAAGGTGTAATACTCACAATTTACCTATTTCCTATATCTAATATATGGTGCCTCTGCGATCAGCTGTGAGCTTATCCTCAGTCTTTTTTTGTTCATCCATGTAGTTCCTGTTCCCGTAAGAATTTCAGGATTAAACGTTATTTTTGTATTATTGTGCAGATAATATCTATGCAAGAGATAGAAGACTCGAAGGTAAGCCTCAAGTCTGACCAGTCTGGTATAAATAGGTCAATTTTACTCTCATTGTAAAGGAGACTCGAGCTGAGTGGTACCTTTTTGACGTAAGATGGCAATGTTTTTTCTTTATTTTTTTTAAAGACAACGCCCTTTACTAAGGGGAATTTACAAACATATAATTAACGGACACAAATAACATCCAGATTCAGGAAACAAATTGTGGATCACACAAAGTGTTGTCCTGTGTGGGATTTGAACGACACTGGCAGGGTAGGTCAGTATCTCAACCACTCTACCATCAGTGTTGTCAATTTACCAGGCTAGCCTGCACAGCCTGAAATAAAATGAAAAAAAAATTATGATATATATTATTAACTACATAATTTGTAAAATTATGTATAATGATATCTGATGTTTACGCGAGCACTACACATTGTAAATAAAACTACTTTTACGGATTATATCGCATTTATATTTGATTTATGATTGCCCGACGTTTCGAACACTTTGCAGCATTCATGGTCACGGGCGGACTAAGGTGTATCACGTCCAACAAGTAATCGTTATTACAGACATTTACAATTATCTACCCGATACAGAAAATAGTTATAAATTTATTAAATTGTTACCCACATTTTAGTACAAATTTATTGCCAGTGTAAGAAGAAAATTATTCTATATGAAAAAATTATATTGTTTATGGTTAGTAATTATTAATTATTAAATTTGTAGCAATTATTGTTACAATTTGTTGATTTAAAACTAACAAAACTAATATACTACCACCGGATCGGAACGCGGCCACACTGAGAAAGATCCGGCAGGAAAACTCACGGGACATGATGCTAAATTAATATTGATTTTTAATTTTAGATGCGGCTTACTTTGTCTTACTAAAAGATTTTTGATTTATAAAATTATCTTTAACTATTATTATTGTGGGTGAAATCTATACAATAAGTGCTCACAGTATCATGCAGTCTTGTGGTGGTCTTTTTGGATTTATTTTTAATTATGTTTATAACAGGATCCCAGCTTGATGGTAATACCCAGCCATCCTCTCTATTGAAATTTTTGTATTTTTTGATTTCAATAGCCTAGCGTACCATTCTAGGCAGGTATTGGTGTTCCTTTGCGAGGACTTGAGGTTTATCAAACCTAATGTTATGGCGGGAGCGGTCCTCACTATGTTCACAGACTGTAGACTTTGTGTGACGGCGGTGCTTCACATCAGCTATGTGTTCTTTGACCCGAGTTCTTATGGATCTCTTTGTTTGCACAATATAAGAGAGATCACAGTCACAGTCAAGTTTATAAACTCCTGCATCTTGTAGAGGGATCTGGCACTTGACAGGTGGTAAGAACTGACTTATCCTTTTGAGTGGCTTAAAATAAGTTTTTATGGAAGCCCGTTTCAGGATATAGCCAATCTTGTCAGTGAGTCCTTTCACATAAGGTAGTACTGCAGGGAGGCGCTCAACTGTGGGTTTTCTTGCCGGATCTTTCTCAGTGTGGCCGAGTTCCGATCCGATGGTAGTATATTAGTTTTGTTAGTTATAAATCAACAAATTGTAACAATAATTGCTACAAATTTAATAATCAATAATTACTAACCATAAACAATATAATTTTTTCATATAGAATCATTTTCTTCTTACACTGGCAATAAATTTGTACTAAAATGTGGGTAACAATTTAATAAATTTATAACTATTTCTGTATCGGGTAGATAATTGTAAATGTCTGTAATAACGATTACTTGTTGGACGTGATACACCTTAGTCCGCCCGTGACCATGAATGCTGCAAAGTGTTCGAAACGTCGGGCAATCATAAATCAAATACAAACGCGATATAATCCGTAAAAGTAGTTTTATTTACAAAATTATGTATATCTTTATATACTAGCTGACCCAACAACCGTTGGCCTGTTCAAATAAGCGCCACCTACCGGGTCCAATTGTGAATCTAAACTATTCTCGAATCCTCTTGAACACGCACAAAAAATTTCATCAACATCGGTCCAGCCGTTTAGGAGGAGTTCAGTGATATACACACGTACACAAGAAATTTATATATAAGACTAGCTGACCCGACGAAATTCGTACAGTCTTTTTTTTCGTAATTATTTTGTTTCATTATTTATCAGCCTTGTTTTAGTATATTCCGTGTGGTGACGCAGTAATAATGCAAATCACCACTCCCTATCTTGCCCGTGGATGTCGTAAAAGACGACTAAGGGACATTATACGCATATAACAATATGCAAGAGAAGGAAAACTCGAAATAAAACCCTATGCCAACCTGTTTGACCAGCATGGTCAAATAGGTTGGTATAGGGTCAATTTAAATAAGTATACATACAATACCAGTAAGGTCAATTTCCCTCTTATTGTGGAAGAGGCTCGAGCCCAATAGTGGGAGGTATATGAGCTGAAATGATGATCATAATATTCTTAAATACATAATTTTTACGGTCTTCCTGTTATTTTAAATTAGCATCATCGAGACCGACCACCGCTTAAAACAAGCTAAAAGACATTCACTCCTAAATTTCGTACAGCACAAATAGCACGCCGTTATTGCTTGCACATTGTTATAGATGGCGCGGGCGTCCCACATTTGTGCATTCGCATTTTATCGACTAACCCGTACCGACTCCATTTTCATTTACAATGTACGATATTACGTGTTTATGTAATAGCAGACAGAATGAGATTGCATGTCTGCTTGTGTAGTTTAGGACAATAAACAGGCACGTTTAAGAATGTCAAGTGCGAATAGTTAATCATTATTCAGGCGTATAAAATGTCCATCTGGCGAATATCATCAGCGTCATCTCGGATCCTACACGTCCTATAGATGGCCTCGAGTCTTCCTCCACAAATGGAGGAATTTTGATTTATTACTCCACGCTGTGTAGTGACGGAGTAAGAATAGGATTCACCATTCCGCATCTTGCCCGTGGTTGTCGTAAAAGACAACTATGAGATGTAATAAGCATATGACATCTATGTAAGATCAGGAAACTCGAAACGAAGCTCTATTCCGATACGTCTCACCAGCGTGGAATAGTAGGTCAATCCTCTCACATTGTAGAGGAGGCCTGAGCCCAAAGTGGGATATATATAGGCTGAGATGATGATTATGATTCTACACTGGTCGCAAACAGATCGGTATAGGATTTTATTTCGACTTTTCCTTCTTTTGCATAGTTGTTATATGCATATTACATGACTTCCTTTACGTCTTTTACGACAACCATAGACAAGATAGGTTGTTGGTAAATTGTATTCTTACACCATCAATACACAGGAAATCATCATTTCTTTATCGTCATTATTATATTTCCGTGCGTTGATGGAAAGGAAAGACGGAAGAAAGAAGGAAAATTTGAAATTAAACCCTACCAACACGTCTGACCAGTGTGGTACAGGAGATCAATTTCCATCCTATTGTGGAGAAGGCTCGAGCCCAACAGTGCGACGTACGAGCTGAAATTCGGGCGAGATGTATCCAAAAGATGGACTATCAAATAAAGTTGTTATAGTGGTAGGAGCATAGTGTTGAGTCTTCTGTCTACAGCCGCGGGCCGGTCCGTCCTTCCAGGGTAATACCACACTCTCGTAAAAAATCGAAGTCTTGAGTACTAACAATTTGTTGCTGCACTTCATTCGGTGAGCAAAAGAGCTAGAAGCTTAACTTTCTGAGGGTGTTTACGCGTGGTGGGTTTCGGTTATACCTTTAGTATCATCGAACCTAATTATTGTATGAATTCAGACTGCCTTTACTTTTTTTTGTGGTAGACAGCGGCCTTGCAAACATCCATGAGTGACTTCACTTACCATTAGGTGTGCCGTTTGCTCGTTTGTGACCAACAGTAATAAAAAAATGACCACTTGACAAGTCGGTTGGTCGTCGTAGTTAATGTTATGCTCGTAAGTTCCCCAGGATAGAGTGGCTAGCAATTCTCTTGATCAACCTTAACCGGCTTATACGATGTTGGGAAAATAAGGGGTGATGATAAATTGTATTCTTAGCCTGTCATCACATGAGGATGTGTCCATGCGTTACATATTTACAACTATAGAAGGACACGAGAACTTATACTTTAAAATAAATCTGCCAAGTCGAACAAAAACGCAATACTGCCGTAACATCCTTTTCTCGAAACAATTCAGACTATTTTCGATCTCCTATAACTTCCTTGTGAATAAAACTAGTCAATTTGTTTATTTAAAACATAATATTATATTGCTACTATAATAAGTTGTTAGGTTAGCTAATTACGGACGGAGGCGGCGTGCCTATTGGCCGGGACTCCCCCGTGGGACCTGGAGGCGGAAATGCTCGCCGACTTGTATCGGCGGGTGTCGGGGGTGCGCGGGGAGGGCGGTGTTGTTTCCTTGAAGGAGCTCACCGCCTGGCGGGTCGACGCCCGCCGTGACGTCATCGCCCGTTGGGCAGACCGGCTGGAGAGGCCTCGATACGGTGTTTGGACCGTGGAGGCCTTCCGGCCGGTGCTGATGCAGTGGTTGGAAAGGCAGCACGGGGTGCTCTCCTTCCGACTCGTACAGGTCTTGACGGGGCATGGATGCTTCGGCAAGTACCTGTACAGGGTCGCTAGGAGGGAGAGAACTCCGTCCTGCCACCACTGCGATTGCGACGAGGACACGGCGCAGCACACGCTCGAGGTCTGTGCCGCCTGGGCAGAGCCGCGTCGTGAACTCGTCGCAATCATTGGTGCAGACCTGACGCTGCCGACCATCGCTAGGGAGATGCTCGGCAGCATCAGGAATTGGGACGCGGTCGCAGCCTTCTGCGAGGCAGTTATCTCGCAGAAGGAGGCGGCGGGTCGCGAGCGCGAGGAGCACAGCCTCGATGATGCGACCCGCCGCCGGCGACTGGGGCGGCGCAGGCGGGAATATCTGCGTGTAATGCCGCCCTAGCCGAGGCCGCGGGTGACGTGACCGGGGATTAGTCCGTCACCCGCTGAGAGGCCGACCGCGTGAGGAAAGACCGACGTCTTCCCCGAGGGGGGGACGTCAGTCGATGGGAGGGTACCCCGGGTAGAAGGTATTCCGTCGGGCCGACCACTGATGACAAGTAACCCTGCTCCAGTGGCCGGCCCAACGACGTAGGCGACGTGGTGTACGGGTGGGTTGCGGGAGTTGCGTGCTTAAGCCGCTTTGTCGCCCCGGACGGAGTGGTGCGGAGGCGCGCCGACCGCAGCCCACCCCAAAAATTACGTAATAACTTAAAACAAAAGGTCCCTTAAGTAGGGACCGAATAAATTACCCGACTTGGTATTATATGGATGTGACAACTTTTTATGGTAGAGGAACTGAGTTGTGAGACTTGGTTTTTTACAAGTTGTATTTTCGATGCCATACATATCCAGCGGATATTGCATTTTTATAGAAAACTAGCAACCCGCCCTCGCTTCGCTTCGGTTTCAGTGGCCTCACCCGCGTAATTCCCGTTCTCGTGGGAATACCGGGATAAAACAGAGCCTATGTTATTCCCTGATATAATAGATTTCCATTGGCATTGGCATTACTTTCACATTTATAAGTAAGGATGAAAAGATTATGTGATATTAAACTACTGCTTTTGACGTCATAGTGTAAATCACGGATTCACAACTGCATGGACATTGTTGGCTATTATTGCACCATATACGTTAAGTTTAACCTATTCCCAGAACTTTTAAGCAGATATTCAAAACGCGGGTCGTTTTAATTTCTTTTGAATAAATATTTGTATCACAAATTTTTTAACAATATATTTTTTGTCTAACCAAACCAGGAACTAAATATTAAATTTGATTCAACCAACCCAATTATCGCAACAAATAGCGGAATTGATTCAATTTATTTTATCCAATGCCACGTATTCACTTTTCAGTTTTTTTTTCTGGAATAGCAGAAGTGTAGCAAAATAAATTTCTGCACATAATTTTTAATCCCAAATAACTTTAGGTTTATGGCTATTAGCCAGGTATATTTTAAAATGTCGATGCACTCTTTTTAAAGAAGATTCCAGAACGGTTTAGCACAATTTAAATTATGAATTCATGATTAAGTTTTATATATTTACTAGCGGACCCAACAGACGTTGTTCTGTTCAAATAAAATAAAATAAATTCTCATTGAAATCGACAGCAGCACACCATCCAATAGTGAATCTAAACCATTCTTGAATCCCCTTGAATACACAGACACAAAATTTCATCAACATTAGTGCAGTCGTTTAGGAGGAGTTTAGTGACATACACACGTACATAAGAAATATATAAAGATTTATAGTTTCTCCAAAATTTTGACGTTATATCATGTCACGGCATAGGAGTCGGTTTCACATGAAAAATATTGATGTCAGAAATTGATGATTTAGAACAAACGTTCAATCTTGGTATGGCTGACCTAAGGGCCTACTCTTTGCTACCGTTTCTTAATCTGCTCTATATCCCAGCTGTCTCTTCTTCAACAAGTAAAATGTCATCTGAAAATAGAATAAACCATAGTGCTTCCCCCTGTATGTCTGCATCCATCACCAGGAGAAATAGACAAGTGCTTTTTTTTTGTGTTGGACTGCGGTCGGTGCGCTCCTCGCACCACTCCGTCCGGGGCGACAGAGGAGCGTAAGCACACAACACCCGCAACCCACCCGAACACTACATCGCCTTCGTCGTTGGACCGACCACCGGAGCAGGGTTACTTGTCATCAGTGGTCGGCCCGAAAATAGATAAGTGCTACCAATTCTATTTAAGAATTGTATAATATTTTTGTTAATATAATATGCGTTAGTACCGCGAGTAACTTCACAAAAAAAAAAGTAATTAATGATTGCAGAAATTACATCTTAGAGTCTTAAAACAATCATTTATGTATGGCACAAAATGTGAAAAACGTATGTGACTGCGATGATAAGTTTTCCGTGTGGTAACGGAGTAAGAATACAATTCGTTACCCCTATCTTATCCGTGTATGTCGTTAAAGGCGACTAAGTGATATAATATGCATATAAGATCTGTGCAAGAGAATGAAAACTTGAAATTAAATATACCAACATGTCCCTATATCGATATGTCTGACCAGCATGGTATAGTAGGTCCATTTCTCACCTATTAGGCTCGAGCCCAGCAGTGGGACATATATGAACTGAGACGATGAGGCGACCTCACATTGAATCTGCCCCAAGTAGTTAGGTTAAGACCATGATGATGACTACATTTTAAAAGTATTAAATATAAAGTAATGTCTTAAAAAAGATGGTTGTAATAAAAGTATTTACGAATTGAGTGGCTAGTCTTCTTTATATATGTATTTCTTGTGTACGTGTGTGTCACTGAAGTTTTCCTAAACGGCTGGACCGATGTTGATGAAATTTTTTGTGTGTGTTCAAGGGGATGCGAGAATGGTTTAGATTCACAATTGGACTCGGTAGGTGGCGCTGCTGTCGATTTCAGGAGAATTACTTATATTTTATTTGAACAGAAGGCTGTTGGATCATTTAGTCTTTAGGTATATATAAATTTCTTGTGTACGTGTGTATGTCACTGAACTCCTCCTAAACGGCTGAACTGATGTTGGTGAAATTTTCTGAGTGTGTTCAAAGGGATTCGAGAATGGTTTTCGAGATTCACAGTTGGGCTCGGTAGGTGGCGCTGCTATCATTTTAAAGGAGAATTTTTTATTTTATTTGAACACAACGTCTGTTGGGTAGGCTAGTATAATATATTTGAATCATGTTTAGATCGGGTCGGCCTTGGAGGAAGGAACTCAGTACCAGTGGTCAGTCCAACGGCGAAGGAAAGGAGGTACGGTGGGTAATAGGGTCGCACACCGCCACTTCGTCGCCTCGGACGGACGGCAAGTACGCTGACCATAATCTACTCAACAAAAAAAAAAACAAGAAAAGAACTACACAGTTGTTCATGTTTACATTACTAAGGACCAACCTCATCTCAGCCCTTCTACATCCCACTGTTGGTATAGGGTTTCATTTTCATTTTGAGTTTTCCTTCTCTTGCATAGATATTGTATGCATATTAAATCCCTTAGTTGTCTTTTACGATACCCACGAGAAAAAGAGGGGTGAATTGTATTCTTACTCCGTCACCACACGGAAAAACGCCGACCAATTTAGTGAGATTATAAAGGCGGACTCTCATTTTGTTTAAATATTTAATTCAAGGTGGAAATAACGTTTGAATACTCGAGTGATTAATCTATTGTAGCTATCAAATAAAGCTGTGTTAGTTCGATAAACTTTGGCAATGGACTTTCGTTCGAATGATGGAGTAAAAGTACAATTTACCACCCCGTTGTTCTTTAAGAATATCATAAAAGACGATTAAGTAATCTAAGCAAATAAAAATCACAAAATGAAGAAAAAGCTTACAACTCGACTCGACTGAAGCTTACAACTAGTTTTATATTTTTTTTCGCCGTAACGAGAGTAATTTAATCATTTATCCATCAGCAACTGAGGGGGGTTAACCCTAGGAAGATAAAGTCTAGGTCTTCATCCTTTTTTATTGGGAGGGCTATGATCAGTATATGCCAGTATATGCGTGGCCTAATAAACCAGAGCATTCTTCCTCCTTTGCCATAATCTTCATGTTTAGCAGATGCAATGGCTGTCACAAAGGTGTTGTAGGTTTCCTTAAAGAGAGATACTCTTTATTTCTCTGATGATGTTTCATCCCGTTTTATACGACTATTACTGGTAATTAAGTGGAAATCAAAGTACTGCAGTAGTTCAATTTTCCTTCCACTAAGAAGGAGACTTGTAGAAAGTATATGATCCGAGAAAAGATTGTAATAAATGGCGTCGATTATTGTAGGTCGTTATTCATTTTATTTTGGCTGCTGTACATTGTACGCCATGTTCCGTTCGATCCATCCAAGGCGATGAGAGGTGGCGGCGAACGAAGCCATAGCCTGCCAAGCGTGTACTTCCTTCAAGCGCCAAGTGGGCTATCAGTATCGGACCCTGTCATCATTGGCCCATGCAGACGGGTTACCCTTTCGGGTACCATATCGATTGTAGGGCTGTTACATAAATAAATAAATAACTGTTAACATTAAAGCCATCGTCACCTTTTCCTTTTTAAAAACAATAACCTGCACTAAGAAAATAATCATTATATTATGGGTGGGTTACGGTCGGCGCACTCCTCACACCATTCCGTCCGGGGAGACAGAGCGTAAGCACGCACACCCGTAACCCACCCGTGACACGTCGCCTTCCTCATTGGGCCGACCACCGGAACAGGGTGACTTGTGGAATTCAGACCTGCGACATTAACCATTACGCCATTTTTGTAGTTAAAATCATCATCATCATCATCCTACTGCTATCCCAATTTCTTGGAGTTGACGTAGCATATCTTATCCTTCTATCCTACATATTGCAAATGGTTGTCGATAGTTTTATGATCGACAGTCGGCTTGATGATCAACCGTCACTGAGACTGGAATTCCTGAGCAGACGGCATATAATATTGTTGGCTCAGACAAAGGTCTTAGTCGGCTTTTACAACACCCACGAGTAATGTGAGGGTCGGTAGTATTCGTAGCCGCTACTACACTGCATACAGCAACTACTTATGATAATATCATCATCATTTCGGCTCATATACGTTCCACTGCTGGGTTCGAGGCTCCTACACAATTGGAAGGAAATTGACTTTACCATGCTGGTCAGATAGGTTGGTATAGTGTTTTATTTCGACTTTTAATTCTCTTGCATAGACGTTAAATGCGTATTATATCCCTCAGTCGTCTTTTACGATATCTACTTGCAAGATAGGGAGTGGTAAATTGTATTCTTACTCCGTCACCACACGGAGAACATCATCATTTTCACGATCATTACCACCCATCGTTGTTCACTGCTAGACGTAGACCTCCTTCATGTTACGCCACAAAGTGCGGTCCTGTGCCGCCTGCATCCAACGACGTCCAGCACTCGCTCGGTTCGTCGAGCGATATGGCCTGCCCATTTCCATTTCAGCGTGCTAATTCTTCCTCGGCTACACATGTTATATATTTTAATATACCGTTTCATAATTTTGTGATGAGTAAAAGTATTATTCTGTGCGTTTATGATGAAATTGTCTGTACTATAGTCCATAAAATATAGGATGATCTCTGTGACAGTTGTCCCTAGTGCTGTCACGCTTACGATAAAGTCCGTAGTTTTTTTATCGACAAACTTCTTTATTTTTATAATTATGATTTTCTATTATAATTAAAATACAATCAATGAAAATCTTTTTGAATTTATTTCAAACAAACTTATTTTTTGACTGTTTTAATTATTTAAAAGGTCAAAACAATCAAAGTCTAGGTCACTATTGTCGTCATCAAAGGAGCGTTCCTGCTAGAACATTTATAATTTTTTTGCCAAATTAGGGACAGCCGTTAGATCAATTGATCCATTACGACTGTTTTATAAATAAATATGTCTAGTTTATTGACAATAATGCGTACATAATATTATCATTTACTCTGAGGCAAAAAATAGTTTTTTAATGTTTAATTAATTCAATTTATATATTTTATAATGTACCTGTCTGTTGTGATTGTAAAAAATATATTGAAAGTATTATATAGGTACTGTATTGGGTTTATTTCTTTTATGAATAATTTAATAGAGATCGGTTATCGATGTACGTATATCGACTGTCCCATCTCTTTTTAAATTTCAGTCCAGTATGACCTTGTACGTGCGTAAGCGTCATTTATGTATAAAATGTTTACTAGGTATTTCAGTACTTACGAGGTACATTTTAGGCATGAATATTAATATTTTTATATTTATAATATATTGCAATTCAGTTGCAATAGAACTGGAACGAAAAGAATGAAAATATATTTGATACAAAATGAAATTGTAAACATGTCGCTCGTTCAAATTTACTTCGTTAGTTTTGTTGACATCTGTCACAGAGATCAAGCTATATTTTATGGACTATAAGAACAAATTCTGGCACTTTGATCGTTAAAAGACTTGACTTTTCCCGCCTCCTGTTATGTGGGTTGAGATGAAAACTTGGCAAGCAAAATGCGAATATGTTCTATTTTTATTTGAGTATAAAGGCGTGAAATTTTGAAAACTCTACTAGATACTATTTCAAGTTATTTAAAATAACTAGATAATATTTTCACGTATAGAGCCAAAATCGATTATCATTAATATTTTATGTTTATTTTATTTTATAAAATAGATCTTCCCGTGATGACGAAGTAAGAATACAATTCACCACCTACTTTCTTGCCCTTGGGTATCTTAAAAGTATACTAAGGGATTATAATATGCATATACCATCTATATAAGAGAAGGAAAATTCGAAATAAAACCCTATACCAACACGTCTGACCAGCGTGGTATTGTAGGTCATGATTTTTGTTTAATTAAATGGGAGTAACAACTAGGTAAAATATCCACTTGCTGTACGATGGCGGAGCAAAAATACAATTCACCACTTACTTGGACATGAATGTCGTAAAAGACGTTTAAGGAAATATTAATACTTACTAGCAACCCTCCTTCGCTAAAATAAAATATTCAACCATGTTGAATAATACTTCAAAAAAAAACAGACAGATAAAAAAAACATAAACTGGGTTTTAGTCATAGGTTGGTGATGCAATTTAAAAAAGACGTGGTCAAATAATTATGGAGATGCGGTAGAAGAATTGAATTATACAAGAAGATTAATGCCAATTAATACAGAGAACTATATATTGGGCGAAATAGTACTCACCCGGGTTTCAGCGGACCTCGTTCCCGCCAGAAATATCTTCAGTGGAGTGGGGGCTATTACGGCCGTTTTTCAAAAATTGCTAAGGGTGACGCGAGCGCGATAAAATATAGATAATCATCAGTTATGTTAGAGAACTATTGACGCCATGACGCGGAGTCGATCAGCAAGCGAACGAGGTATCCGCTTACTCCCCGAATGGAGTAGGTACATTCCACCCAATAGATGGCGCCCCATATATATATATATGGCATTAAACGGTCTAAATATAGTTGTCGTGCCAATAACTGTGTGAACATGAAAAAAAGCCTAGTATTTTGACATTACAAACACACACTTCAATTTTATTTGTTTGTATATATGTGCAATACTCTAGTATGTGCACCAGAAATACAGTATTCATAGGTGTAATTCTAGTAGAAAAGTTAAACTTTTTACAAAAAAAAAGTTAACATTTTTCGCCAGGTCTCTTAATAACGTTGCGTTTTAATTAGCACTTACACTAACGAAGTCAGTACAAATAGAGCATTTTTAATTAAATGTTGATTAACAGACTAATTTGGTCGTTGTGTGAGGGGCATGCAGGTGGAATATAAATGTACGTGGAAAAGTGCATATTTTAAATATAATTTCCGGCACAGTACTTCTGGGTGGTTAGCAGTGTGCTAATAAATTAAGCATATTATGATTAACTGGAGTTAATCATAATCATTATCATCATCATTTCAGCTCACATATACAGGTTGACTGGTAAAAGATTGTACATATTGAAGGAGGGTATTCAGTACTCGATTCTGATACCGAATATATAAAAAAAATTGGTACTTAAATTTTGAACTAATTATCTTATAAAAATATTTAGTTATGGACACATGGGATAGGTCAACGTACGTCAGCAATTGTAGGTACTAAACAGTTCGCGCATTGAACTAGTTACATTTTAGGTAAATATTCTACCTATGCGACTCGACCCAGTAGATATTTTTTTTTCGTCGCGGGCCGCAGACAGAGGTCAACGTACGCTGGCAAACCTATTGTTGTGATTAGAAACAAATCACTTTATCTCAGGATTGGTAAGAGCTATGAATCTGCAAATAACTTTAGTGTTTTATGACATTATTCTTACACCTAGTTTAAGTAATTCTAGTAATAAATATCCAAAATCTTGACAACAGTGCTAACAAAACTGTTACTCGATATCGGTATCGGTGTATCGCCAGTAGGGTGACAATATTTTTGGAAGTCTTGTAACACTAATATTATTGATGTTTACTATGTAGTTAATTAATATTATCTTCTTTTTACACTTTTATTAGTTACATGTGGCCATTATCTATCGGTTCCTTGAATATGTACAATCTTTTACCAGTCATACTGTATACCACTATTTGGCTCAAGTCTCCTCCATAATAGGAGGGAAATTGACCTATTATACCACGATATATTGCTTTAAAGTGCACAGATGGCGTGGTGGTTAAGATACTTTGTGTATCGTACAAAGTATTGTCCTGCTTGGGAATTGAACCCACGTCACTTTTATCATATGTCGGTAATCACTACGCCTGTGCAATGTCTCTTCCAGGAAAATTCAAAACAAACTGAGGTCGTTTCTTATTTAATTTCATTTAAAATGCATCCTTCTGATCCTATCCTACTAATATTATCAATATGGAAGTTTCTAAAGATATTTCGATATTAGCATGTTTGTTTCTCGATCACGCGTAAACCATTGAACAGATTTTGATGAAAATTGCCACAGAAATAGACCTTCTTTTTAATTAATACTTTTATGTCATCAGAATACCGTTTCTATTTCTTTAAGGAGAAGTTTCATAAAGAAACAGCACTTGTATTCTAAAAATAATCATAAAAACTTGACAAGTATTTGAATGTGCATGCGTGTATATGCGCGAGGGTTTATATGTGTGTATATGTATAAGGATGTAATTAAATTTAAATATTTTGCATACATAATTATATGATAGTAAATAGTACTTAATAAAATTTATACATTACTGTATTTATACTGATATTATTTCTCTCTATTACTTATTACTCCGCAATGCAAGAATTTATTAGTTGCTGTGTGGTAGCGGCTTCGAATACTACCAACCCTTGCTTTGCTCGTGGGTGTCGTAAAAGACGACTAAGAGCCTTAGATTGACCCGGACCAACTCCATCTGGTACCATTTGGGTCAACGATTACATTCCCAAGGAGGGTTGACGTCAGGCAGGCGGCTGGTCATAAAAGTCATTGCCGAAACTTTTTGCAATATGTCAAAACAGATGACATATTGCGTCGACCCCAAGTAATTGGGATAAGAGCAAGATGATGATGAATGCAAGAATTTATTAGTACACGATGTGTTCTTAAAAAAAACTCTTAAGTAAATTCAAGGTCAAGTGCGTATATAATTAAAAATATACTAACGCATTCAATAATAGAATTGATCAATTGGCCATGACTTCGATTAAACACGCAACAAACAACAAAAAAAAAACGTATAAATTTAAACCTATTGTGTATTGATAATAGGTAGTTTTGTAATGTATTTGTATCGAGTAACTGTTGAATACATTCGGCGTATACAAATTTGTGACAATTTCATGTAGTGGTTATTTGAGTGGTAGTGTGTATTGTGGTAACCGATTAAGAGAACAAAAAGAGAAGGAAATCTCGAAATAAAACCTTATATCGACCAAGCCGCTTGAGCAGCGTGATGAAGTAGGTAAATTACTCTCCCATTATGGAGGAGGCTCATGCCCAGCAGTGGGACACATATGAGCTGTGAGGATATAGTGGTATGGTGGACAGATTAAAAATACAATATTCGACACAACCATTGTATTTTGAGCCGTTTGTGGATTAAACTTTCGAGCCATGGGGTCCAAAATCTCGTAGTCTGCTCAAAGATCTCCAGAATAAGACTAATTGATCTTTTTTTTTCAATGTTGTTGGTGGCAAACTAGCAAACAGCACACCAAATGGTAAATGATACTGGCGCTTATGGAATGTTGCTAGGTCGCATAACGTGAAGAAAGTAAAGGGAGTGTGAAAGAGTATAATAAGGTGCGGGAAAGACATCAGCAAAACTCAATACATGTAAACGCCCTTAAAGGTTGGGCTCCCGGCTCTCTCGTTCAAACTAAAAAAAAATAAAGAAGCTTACCAAAGCGTAAAATTATATTAACATATTTCTTAAAAAAAGATTAAGAATTAACCCATATGTCAAGTGTACACCTAACCGATGTAAAAATAACTAGACGCGGCAAGTCATTTGTGGATGGTACAAAAAAAATATCCGCCGTTGGAATTAAAACCATTAACTAGCTTTATGTTAGACTAGCAATCCGCCCTCGCTTCGCTTCGGTTATAGGTTATAGTCCTTTTACCAACGTAGTTCCCGTTCCCGTGGGAATACCGGGATTAAATATAGCCTAGTTTACGCCCTGATATTATAGCTTTCCATTGGTGAAAGAATTTTTAAAATCGGTCCAGCCGTTTTGAAGATTACCCGGAACAAACAGACAGACAGACAGACAGACAAAAATTTTTTAATTGCTATTTTAGGCATAGGTGTCGTGCTAATAACCGTGTGAGCATGAAAAAAGCTTATTATTTTGACATTACAAACAGACACTCCAATTTTATTTATTGGTGTAGATCGTTAGCTTAGATCTCTTCGCCTATTGTATAGATAATTTTAAAACATATTATTTTTTTGTATAAAACTATTTTACGCATTTCATCGGGTTTGTATATCATTTTCGATTGCCCGACGTTTCGAACACTTAACAGTGTTTATGGCCATGGACGATCACGGGCGGACGTGGGCGCGATAAAATCTCTAAAATAGTTTTATTTATAACGAGTAATGCTCGCGTAAATATCAGAAATTATTATGTTATTTTTATTGGATATGCAAGTAAGGAGATATGCCAACATAATCATTATATCAGCTCATATGTGTCCTACTGCTAGGCACGAGCTTTCTCCACATTAGAGAAGAAATTAACCTACTATCCCACGGTGATGGTTAGTATAGGATTTCATTTAAAGTTTTCCTTCTCTTGCATAGACGTTGCCCGCAGGTTATTTCCGTTAGGTGTCTCTTACAATATAAAGGGAATCGAATTAAACTGAATTCTTGCTCCGTCATCACACGAAAAAGGTGGAGAAATAATCTCATCATCATATAAGCCATTTTAAGCCATCGTCGTTTACTGAAGGCCTAGCAAGGCCTTCTTAATGTTTCGCCACAAAGTACGGTCCTGTGTCGCCTGCATCTAACGACGTCCAGCAAATTTCAGCTGGTCGTTGGTCCACCTAATAGAGGGCGTTGTTCGTTACGTGCTCGCCACTCGCAAACAAGAGAAATGTAAATGAAGTAAATTATATTACAAAATCTTTACCAATAAATAAAATTGGAGTGTCTGTTTGTAAGGTCAAATAGGTATTTTTTTTTCATGCTCACACGGTTATTTGCACGACACCTATGCCTAAAATACAGATTAAAAAAATTTTGTCTGTCTGTTTGTTCCGGGTAATCTTCAAAACGGTTGGACCGATTTCAAAAATTCTTTCACCAATGGAAAGCTATAATTATAGGGCGTAAACAAGGCTACATTTTATCCCGGTATTCCCACGGGAACGGGAACTACGCGGGTAAAACGACTATAACCGAAGCGAAGCGAGGGCGGGTTGCTAGTTGTAAATAAAACTAATTTTACGGATTATATCGCATTTGTATTTGATTTATGATTATCCAAACAAGTCACGTCAGTCAATCACGTCACGTCCAAACAAGACTTGTTTGGACGTCAGACATCTTAATCCGCCCGTGACCATGAATGCTGTAAAGTATTCGAAACCTCGGGCAATCATATCCAAACAAGTCAACGTTATTACACTGTAATAACGTTGACTTGTTTGAACGTCAGACATCTTAGTTCGCCCGTGACCATGAATGCTGTAAAGTATTCGAAACCTCGGGCAATCATTAATCAAATACAAACGCGATATAATCCGTAAAATTAGTTTTATTTACAACTAGCAACCCGCCCTCGCTTCGCTTCGGTTTCAGTCGTTTTTCCTGCGTAGTTCCCATTCTCGTGGGAATACCGGGATAAAATATAGCCTAGTTTACTCCCTGATATTATAGCTTTTCATTGGTGAAAGAATTTTTGAAATCGGTCCAGCCGGTTTGAAGATTACCCCGAACAAACAGACAGACAGACAAAAAAATATAAAGTGCATTTTAGGCATATGTATGGTGCAAATAACCGTGTGAGCATGAAAAAAGCCTATTATTTTGACATTACAAACAGACACTCCAATTTCATTTATTGGTATAGACTAGCAACCCGCCCTCGTTTCGATTCGGTTATAGGTTATAGTCGTTTTACCCGCGTAGTTCCCGTTCCCGTGGGAATACCGGGATAAAATATAGCCTAGTTTACGCCCTGATATTATAGCTTTCCATTGGTGAAAGAATTTTTGAAATCGGTCCAGCCGTTTTGAAGATTACCCGGAACAAACAGACAAACAGACAGACAGACACAGACAGACAGACAGACAAAAAATTTTTAATTGCTATTTTAGGCATAGGTGTCGTGTAAATAACCGTGTGAGCATGAAAAAAGCCTATTATTTTGACATTACAAACAGACACTCCAATTTTATTTAGTGGTATAGATTGTATGTATCACTCACAAGATAGCATAAATAACAAGTATGAATGGTTAAAATTATGATTATATTAAAACAGTAAGTAAGAGTTATTTCTCGAGCCCAATAGTGGGACATATATATGCTGTGATAATGATATACTAAACTTGAGTCTAGTATCGTTCAACGAGCAATTCTTATGCATTTCTATAATTCCATATATTCAAAGTCTCGGCAATAGTTTCATGAAAAGAAGATTATTAAGATTTTCATGAAATTTAACTTGCAAGAGGTTTCCAGGTGCGACAAAACGATCTCGTTAGGTTTCATTTATATAAAATCTCGCTTTATCAGTGTTTTCATCAATGAAATGAATAAAAAGAAAATAAATAGAATGTGACGGAAAATTTTGCCACTGCCAACGAGATTCTAAAAATAGCTCATTTGTGAAATCGAGAAGTACTTTAGTCCAGATAGTCCCAGTATAATCCTTGGTTTTATCTTTCATCAAATTCCTTTTTTATTATTTATTTATTTCCGTAGTACCTATGTAGGTATTATAAAATTATTAACAATAGTTCTTGACCAGCCGCCTGCCTCACGTCAACCGTCTTTGAGAATGAATATTGAGCAGACGGCATTAGAGCCTGGTCTATCTATTTATAACAATATGACACAACTCTTCTGAGTTGTGTATTATTCAATGGCTATTATAGAATGGGTATTATTGAATACATTAAACCATCGAGTAACAACGTCTATTGTAGAAGATAGGCCTCTTCATTGAGATAATACTATAATAGACATCTTCTTAGGTCTGTTGACGATTACGTTTGGTGTTATAAGTGCCCCAGGTGTATGCTGCTATATATTTTTTAACACGCTTTTATTAGCTTCACCTGTATATTAGTTTGTATTGTCCACCTTTGAGCTCGATTTTTCCCTTCTTTGAGCGATCAGATTTTCTTTAAACTTTGCACATCTATCAAAGACCGATGAAAATGCAATAATCCGCTTTTTTAAGGGGCTGGGTTACGGTCGGCGCACTCCTCGCCCGCTCCGTCCGGGGCAACAGAGGGACGTAAACGCACACATTCGTAATCCATCCGCGCGTCACGTCGCCTTCGTCGTTGGGCCGACCACCGGAGCAAGTGACTGGACGTCAGTGGTCGGATGCAATAATTCGCTTAAAAAAAATCGATTATCGTAATTAGATTCGCCAGGATTCATCAATTTCTTTCCGTATCCTTTGCATGAGAGTAAGAGAGATAGAGCTAGTCGGGCACTCAGCATAACACAAACGCGTAGAAATTTTCTTATGGTAATAATTGCGTCTTGAGCAGTATACATTCATCGATGTACCGACAAATCTAATACGCATACTAATTACATTCCGGTGGCTATTCACTAAAAAGTGAAAAATAAATATAGTTTAAAAAACTAAAAAACACGCCTTCACATCCGCCTTCGCACTCCACGCTTTTTTCACAATAATATTAATATACTAGCAGCCCGCCCTCGCTTCGCTTCGGTTTTAGACACCTTACCCGCCTGGTTCCCTTAGAAGGTAAAATTGACAAATGCTCTTTATTCAGTTTTACTGAAGAGTATTTTCCGTGTGATGACGGAAAGAATACAATTCACCACCCCCTCTCCTACCCGTGGCTGTCATAGGAGACGACTAAGAGATTATAATATGCATACAACATCTATGCAGGAAAAGAAAAGCTCGAAACTAAAACCTATGGCAACACGTTTGACCAGAATAGGTCATTTTTCCTCTCATAATGGAGGAGGCTCGAGCCCAACAGTAGGATTTATAAGGGTTGAAATGATGAACGAAGAGTCCTCCTCATACAAACTTTGCTACTGCGGTTCACCTCTTAGGTGTTGAATTCCAAAATATCCTTTCTTGATGGGTCACTACGTCACAAAATAAAATTACGGTCAAAATTGCATGTTTATAGCTTTAGTAGTTTCAGCTCGGCGTTAATGAGTTAGTCGACCAACTTCTTCATACCTATTTACCCCTACCCTTCGAGGGTGCATATTAAGAAATGCTGAAAATCGTGTTTATTTATTTTTATTAAATAGTATTTGTGGAGAATTTGATGAAAATCGATAAGGATTTTTTTCTCCCCTTACAAACTTTGCTGCTGGGGTAAACCCCACCCCTTAGGGGTTGATTTCCAGAAAATACTTTCTAGTGGGTCCCTACGTCACAAAATAAAGTTGTGTTTCAAATTGCATGTTGCCAGCTTTAGAAGTTTTAGCTCGACGTTGATAAATCAGAGAAACTATTTTTTTATTAATACATATTTACACCCTTAGAGGGAGAAAATTAAAAAATGTTGAAATAATATTTATTTTTACTAAAGAGTATTTTTGGAGAATTTGAAGAAAATCGATGTAGATTTTTTTCTCCGTATACAAATTTTGTTACTGCGGTTTACCCCCTAGGGGTTGAATTTTTTGCGCCTCATGCCGCCCTAGCCGAGGCCGCGGGTGACGCACACGCAAAGCAACTAATGTCAAAAGTTCATATTTCTGGCTTCATTAGTATCGGCTCTGTGATAACTCAGTAAACTGACATCTTTCTACCTATTTTACACCCTTAGAGGATGAAAATGGACAAACGCTGAAACACGTGTTTAATTATTTTTATTAATGAGTATTTGCGCTTAATTTGAAGATAGTAGCTAAAGATTTTTTTTTCTTTCCATACAAACTTTACCGTTGCATTTCACCCCCTTAGGGGTGGAATTTCAAGAATTTTTTTTAGTGGGTACGTTGCCTACGTGGCCTACGTTACAAAATAAAACTACGATCCAAATTTCATTTTTCTAGCTACAGTAACTTCGGCTCATCCTGTTCCTTTATTTGTACATTATCGTTAACGCCCCCGCAACACCCCTTGCAGGTGGAATTTCGTAAAAACCGTTCTTAGCTGACCTATACTCAACAAAAGGAATATTTCTGCCAAACTTCAAGTCTGTACGCCTTATGGTTCCAGAGATATGGTGATGAGTCAATATATCGCTCGCAAAACCCGCCTCTCCTATATATATATATATATATATATAGATTACCTTCATTATTATTATCTGTCTATATAGAAAATAATTTTGCACTTTTTAGTTTGATATGCTATGAAGGCGTGTTTATTAGTTTTCTTAAACTATATTTATTCCATTTGTTGACAGAGTAAGAAAAATTCACCACCCCTTTTCCTGCCTAGGAGACGACTAGAGTATTATAATATGCATATAACAAGATAAGGAAAACTCGAAATAAAACCCTATATTAAAACGTCTGACCAGCGTGGTGTAGTAGGTCAATTTCTCTCTCATTGTAGAAGAGTATTGAGTTCAACAGTGGGAGGTTCATGAGCTGTGATGTTAATCATTATGATGGTATTGCTATCCATTCTTCTAGTGATCTCTAAGACAGTATTCACGATTCACACTAGAAAATATTGTATGATGACATTTTATATTCTTAGCTCTTCATCATACGAGTTCTACTAGTCTCTTTTCACACCGAAGTGAACGTTATAAAAAATCACATACGTACACAGAAAAGGTCGAAGACAATGTAATTTTCTAAGTTCTAGACAATAGCTCCCGAACTTCACATAGTTTTGCAACGATATAACAATTTTCTTGGGAAACTGTGATAAAAAATTATTACATTCGTGTGAATGGCTCTTAGTTAGGTTATTATTATTTCACTATTGGATTACTAATATACACTTTGGAAGTTCTACTGTTTAAGTTTCCGAATATAAAAGCGATCATGATGCCCTTTATATTTATTGCTGGGCTTTTATCGGAACTCCCTAAGGAAGACAACTAAACAGCGCGGAGGCTTTTCTATTTTGAACTATTGGTACCGATTGTATTCAAATACAAGCTGCTTTTTTAGTTACACTGTTGCAAATTCTTTTTTTTTTATTTCTAACGGTGGTAAACGGGCAAACAGTACACCTGATGTTAAATGTTGCTGCCGCTCATGGACCTTTGCATTAACAAGGGCATAGCTGCCTACTGCGAAGAAAGTGAAGGGAGTGTGAATACGTGCAATGAGATTCAGTGATACTAAAGGCATCACTAAATCAACCACACGCAAACACCTTCAGAGAATTGGGCTGCCGGCTCTCTCACTCACCGAACGAAGCGCAGTAACAAATTGCTACAACCCGGACGTCGAATTTTTGCGAGAGTGTGGTACTACCCCGGACAGACCGGCCCGCGGCTGTAGACAGAAAACTGTCAATAGTATGATCCTACCAATATTAAAGGTCTTTTACGAAACCGCCTCATTTTCGAGGAACTCTCAGGCAGTCCAGGTAAATTATTTTCATTATCTTGGGACTCGTCAAAAACTTAAATAGAAAAGTTAAAGGGGGAGAATTGGGTGAGATTGATTCCACTTCTCTCCTATGTAATGTGGCAGATGGGTAGGCAAATTGACTAGTTAGCTAATAAATAAGAAGGTGTGTAGCAATGATAAGCGCAGAAGAACAGGGGATATGGAAGAGCTTGATGAGGCTTATATATGAGCCTTAATATTGATTGCTATAGTAGGTATGGTAGAAACGCCTGAATGCAGCAACATTTTCTTGGGAAGGTCCGTATAGTACTACTCCAGACATGACTTGCAAACTGTCTAACCTAAGGTCATTTTCATTACGCCAAAAATCGCACTCCCAGAGAATGTGATGTGCTAATTGGTCGTACTTGTGTTCAGATGTGAAACATAGACTTAATGGTGAATATACGAGTTTAATAGATATTAATGTATTTTTGAAGTTACTATAGCCAGTTAGAAATTGGCCCCACATTGGAGGGAATATGGTAGGTTAGGGGGATGCGCATTACCCTTTCGTCACCCCGTATGGAACGGACAGCGGGCATTCAGACCATAACCCATCCAAGAACAAAAATAAAATAAAAATCTCTCTAATAAAGATGACTTATTGGACGTTAGATGAACCATGAACCATGAACGCTGTGTACGAAACGTCGGGCAAACAAAAATTAAATACAACTGCGATAAAATCCCTAAAACAGTTTTATTTATAAAAAGCATGAATTATTTAATTTTCTTCGAATTTTAGTGCATTCATTTTCACATGAGAAGGAACACTTGAATTAAAGTCTATACCAACCTGTAGGATGATCATATAGTAGGCTAATTTCCTTCTTATTTCAGAGGAGGCTTAAGCCCGCAATAGCAAATATATGAATTAAGTTGAATAAATTTATAAATTCATTTAATAATCATGTTAAACTGGGCGGGGCAACTACTATATAGTCTAGTTCATTACAATAATACTTTAAGGCTAACAAATAGGTATATCGGTAGAAATAAAATTCAGTAGTCCATGAAATGAAAAGTACTGCAATTAAGTCGATTAACTCTTCATAGCGCGTTCAACGTGGTAAAAGTGAGAACAGAAGTGCGAGTGGTCTAAGTTACAAGCATATATAGCGTTTTTCAACTTTGGAAATTGTGTTTAAATAAAAATATTAATTTAGGTGTGAATATTAATGTGAATATTAATTAGGTCTAAAGCAATTTAAATATTAGCTAATATCTAAGGCAGTCTAAGTAACCTATTACACCAGTGTTCGATTGATGTTATATGCAACATAAATTTTTCATATATCTAACATTAATGCTTAAATTACTTTAAGTGATACCTAATATTTAGGTGTCACTGGTGGACTAGTGAAAATGCCAGTAATAATTTATCAGAAAAAATTGTACTGCTATTATTTACCTGTTATACTATGTACTTTTTAAGTTTCTAGTCTTTTTTATTTCTTTGCCAAGATGGTCTGCACATACGACATACGTTTCGTTTGAGGAAATAACAGATCGTCGCGCGTCACATAAACTACCGTATTCTACTTGGAAGGAGAGAAGCCTGTGCAGTCGACTGAACGACTCCATCAGCACAGGTCGGAATACCTCGGCACTCTGAACATCATATCCAGGCCAAAACGTATTCTCCTAAAGGAAAGTGGGTAATGGCACTCTCATGCAAAATTCATAACACCAACTGCAATAATAACAAGTTAAGCTTAGCGATTCTGATATTATGTGAAAGCCAAAAAGTAATAGTGGACACCGATAACGTAATTAAGCGGAAAGGAGTTACGTCCAAAGTGCTTTATTACTCTAGATTAATGAGCAAAATATAATCAGACTCGCAAAATCTAAATATTTATTTTATTACCGCTATCGCTTATGATATAGCTATTGTCAAGTGCAGGCGACGTAGTCATTCACTCGTATCGGTCGTTAAGTTGGGTAATAGATGTATTCTCGATTGCTTACTGTTTTATCATACCAACTGCATTTTACGTAAGTCGAATACAATTTTAATTTATATTTTTATGACAGACGTGAGATGTTTTGTGAGAAATAAACTATTTTTCCTTTCTTTGTCAAATTTATTCGCTTGCAACAGTTTTATGTAATCCTATTATATTTAAATGTGAAATATGATTTCAGTTTTTCAGAGTTTAACACTGAATTTACAAACCACAGTTTATGTAATTTCAATTTAACGTATAATTTATTTTTATAAATAGATTAAAACTCAAATAAGTCACAATCCTTTACTTAATGATTTCTGAGGTTACCCGACTATTACATATTAAGTATAAAACTATTTTTACAGATTTTATCACGTTTGCATTTGATTTTTGATTGCCTGACGTTTCGAAAACTTTTTAGCGTCACGGTAATCAAAAATTTAAATATAAACGCGATAAAATGCGGAAAAAAAATTGTCTATACTAATACATAAAGCTGAAGAGTTTGATTGTTTGAACGCGCTAATCTCAGGAACTAGAGGTTCGATTTGAAAATTATTTCATTGCTAGATAGCCCATTTATTGAGGAAGGCTATAGGCTATATATCATCACGCTAAGACCAACAGGAGCGGAGCACCAATGAAGAATGTTTCAAAATCGGGATTTTTTTCCTTTTGAGAGCTTTCACTGCGTAAAGGCTTAAATCTTCGCAAAAATCATGTGTGATAGAATCGTATTATTAAAAAATATATAACCTTCTATGTAAACAATGTCTTAGGTTAAGGTTAACGTTAGCCCAAACTATCTATACCACGCGGACGAAGTCGCGAGCAGAAGCTAGTTCATTATAATCCTTTACTTGTAAAAGCGGCTGTAGTTTGTTTGAACTTTTACTAAATATTGTATCTACAATTTGGCGACGCATTAATCACAACTACACAATAACAATACACTTGACATACAGATTTTTTTTTTTGTTTGGATCGCCCTTACGGGCAGGCTAAAGTCTTTTCGACCATACTGCCTTGTCTTACGTAGCTTATTTCTTTACATATTATTTACTTCTTCATATTGTATAACTTATTAACAGTCATTGTCCGTCAGTAAGTCGTTATCATTAATTAGGCGCTGAGAACCTAATTAGATGATTTCTCTGGGAATTTCGGTTGAATATGAAAATACACGTAAACCACTCTTATATCACATTCACCACACTTCAGCACCTTAATTATATTATATTACATAAAACATTAGCAAAATTATACAATATAACACTATAAAACACTAAAAATATGAATATAATACAAGAGCTTAACATGACATTTCCATATTCGCGCCGAAAACTCCCTTGACATACAGACGCTTCGCTCACAGATAGCACAAACTCACAAATGTTGCCACAGATTAAAAAAATACATCTTTCTTTTTTTCTATGGTTCATTTACCTACGTAATTTTATTTTACTTTTTAATTTTAAGACGGTCTTATCTTTTATTTTAATATTATCTTTATACATGTTTTTTTTTTTTTTTTTTTAGGTTGGGGGGCGCGGCCGGAGCACCTCCTCGTGGTGCTCCCTGGTAACGTCCATTTGGACGTCATGCGTCCATTTGGACGGCCAAGATTCCGGCAGGGGGGGGTCTCTGCCTGCGGCTCTGGTGGCAGAGCGCACGGCGGATCTGACCCGGGGCCAATGGGGCGGATGTGCCTCATGGCACTCCGTCGCCAGGGACGGTTGCGTCACGGCCCGGGGGCGTGACGGGTCGGTCGCTCGCGAGCGGCCAGACCCGGAAGGCCCAAACCGTAATCTTGAGCAGGGGGGTCAGGACCGGGGGTCTTCGGACCGCGGGGAAGAAAACCCCTATAAAAAATTACCCCAATCTTAAGTTTGGCCACTCGGCGAGGAGATGTATGACTGGTGGGTTAAGAAGCGCGTGAGCGTCCAGTCGTTAGAGTGGCAGTCAAGGCAAGACTCAAAAACGTCCCAAAAATGGCAGAAGTAATACAAAGTAAAACTTCACCAGAGGGTCCCGGCCAGGCCGGGGAGTCCCTTGCTGTGCCGGTGCTTGCGCGCGACGTCCAGTTGGAGTCGCGCCCAAGTCCCGGCACAGTCAGTCCCCAAACGTATGGGTGGGGGGCAACTACTGCCTTAGAAGCCGAGAGCCCGGCTCAACATCAAGTGGCTCAGGGGGGGAAGGGGAATGAGGAGGAGGTCAGGAAGAAGACCCGGAGGACGAAGCAGAGGCGTTCCGCCGCTGCGCGATCCCGCATAAGCGCCACAAGATCTAAGGCGAGGCGGGAGCGGAAGAAGGCAGAAGCCATTGCTGCACGCGAGGCGGGTGGCAGCATTGCTTTCACTGGACCGTCGGACATGGAGAGCGAGTCCACCGCAGAGCCGTCGCTGGAGGAAAGCGTCGGTAATGGTCGAGGCTGCTGAGCGACGAGGGCGGCACTGCTGCAGAGCCGTCGCGAGACGAGGGCGGCAGTGCCGCAGGACCGTTGGAGGCGGCAATACACACGGCCTCGGAGATGTCGGCGGACGAGGGCGGCAATGCCACAGAGCCATCCGCCGACGAAAGTAGCACCGACCGGATGCAGGTCGGCCAGAGAAGGGACGAGGGCGGCGGATGCGTCGCAGGTCCGTCCGATAGGTGTAGGAGTAGGGAGACGATAGGCAGGCCGTCAGCTGAGGAGGAGCTCACGGGTAGGCCGTCGTCGAGGAAGGAGGTGCAGGCTGCCGGGGAGAACACCGACACCACGGTAAGTGGCACGAAGGAGAGGGAGGAGGCCCTTCCCCCAAGCGTCCGGAAGCGCCCCCTTAACGGGGGCAGCTCGAACACCGACTCGGAGGGGAGTACCAACATGCCTCCTCCCAAGGTCCCGACCATGCCCCGTGGACGCAGAGGTCGAGGATCGGCGGTGGTGGCGAGGCCGGGGACCCCCGGTCCGGCCGGCCACGGTGGCGAGGTGGCGGCCCTACAGGCCGCGAACACCCGCCTTAGTGAGGAGGTCTCCGGCTTGCGGGAACGCAACCGCAAGCTGGAGACTGAGCTATCGGCGGTTCGACGGGAGAACCGTGGGTTGGCCAAGGAGATGGCCGACCTGCGGGCTCAGTTCGCGCGCCTGGCGCCGGCCGCGCCGCCGGTGCCGTCCTCGCCACCGAAACGGGCTGCGCCGGGGAGGGCGGGCCCGTCGTCTGCGTCCGTGGCGCCGGCTGCGTCCGTCGCGGCTGCTGCGCCGGCTGCGCCCGTTGCGGCCTCGGCGCTTCCTCCCCTCGTCGTGGTCCCTCCGCCGGCTCGTGGCCGCGGGAGACCTCGGAAGGGGGAGGAGCCGCCGCCCGACGAGGTGCACGGCGTATCGGAGTCGGCGGTACGCGTCATCCTAGCCCGAGTAGGGGTGATGGTGGATGCGCGTATCGCCGCCGTAGCGGCCAGGCTCCCGCCTGAGCCGCCCCTCCGACCGCCGCTCGCCGCGGACGGGGCGAGGCGGCCGCAAGTGTCAGCTCCTACCCCGCTGCCCTGTCAGGGTGGCCGTGTGGTGAGCTACGCTGCGGCCGCCGCCGGGCCCAAGGGGGCCAAGAAGGCCGGCAAGGTGCCGGCTCCTGCCAAGGCCGGGCCGCGGCCGGCGCCAGCGGCTGCACCGCAGGCGCCGGCCAGCGCACCCGCGACCGCTCCTGCTGCGCTCAGCGCTGCTGCCAGGCTCGAACGGGGCTGGCAGGTGGCTGAGCGGAGCAGGAAGGCACGCGGCCAGAAGCGGAGAGTGGCGGCCAAGAGTGCTGCCGTGGCCGCCGCTCCCCAGGCGAGAGCCGGCAGAAAGGGGAAGAAAAGGTCGCGCAGGGGCCTCAAGTCGCCGAAGACGGCCGCGGTGGTCATCACCGTGCTGCCTGAGGCGGCTGAGAGGGGCCTCAACTATGAGGCCGTCCTAAAACGCGCCCGGCGGGAGCTGGACGTCTCCGATATCGGGGGCGTCGAGGCGAGGACCCGCAAGGCCCGGACAGGGGCTCGAATACTCGCGTTCCCTGGGGCCGAGGGTGCGAAGACGGCCGATAGTTTGGCCACGATGTTGAGGGGGCTGTTCGGGCCGGAGGATGGTGTCCGAATCGCCAGGCCTGACAAGTGCGCAGAGATGCGCCTGACGGGCTTGGACGATTCCGTGACGGTGGAGAACGTCCGGGAGGCCATTATGGCGCGTACCGCATGTGCCTCGGACACCGTCCGGATTGGCACCATCCGCACTGGTCCGGGCGGCGTCGGTGCTGCCTGGGTGCAGTGTCCGGTGGAGTCGGTCAAGCAATTGGCCGACTCAGGCAGGCTCCTCGTGGGCTGGAGCTCGGCGCGGGTAACCGTGCTAGAGCCCCGGCCCGCGAGGTGTTACAAATGCATGGCGGTCGGGCATATCCGACCGACATGCAAAAACTGCTTTGACTGCAGCGGGCTGTGTTTCCGTTGCGGTCAGACCGGACACCAGGCGGCATCGTGCTCTGCGGTGCCCCACTGCCCCGCGTGTGCGGCAAGCAATAGGCCTGCCAAACACCGCATGGGCTCTGGGGACTGCAGACCCCCGGCATCGGCCCCGAAGGGGCGGGAATGGCCCATCGACCGGGCCAGTCCCCGCTCCGAGCGCGGCCCGATCGCCCGTCAGCGCGGAGGAAGTGACGATGGATATGGACCGTTAATGGACCCCGTATCCATTCGTCTCCTCCAGGCCAACCTCAACCACACCGCCGGTGCGCAGGACGTGTTCCTGCAAGCCATGGCGGAGTGGTTGATAGGAGTAGCCGTAGCCGCGGAGCCGTACGTGGTGCCCGACCGGCCTAACTGGTTGGGTAGCACCGATGGCACCGTGGCAATCGTCGCCTCCACGTCGTGGCCTTCGTCGCCTCTGACCCTTAGGGACAGGGGCGTCGGATACGTCGCGGCGGACTGGGGGGAGATTACGCTCCTCGGAGTCTATCTCTCCCCTAACTGGAGTGTGACCGATTTCGAGGCCTCCCTCACCATCATGGAGGCCTCGTTACGGCGAATGGTATCGCGCCAGGTCTTCGTCTTGGGGGACATCAACGCCAAGTCCGCGGCGTGGGGGTCTCCCCGGACGAACGACCGAGGACGGGCGATCGAGGAGTGGGCGGCGGCACTGGGCCTCTGTTTGCTGAACAGGGGCTCGGTGCGTGCGACAACGGGGCGGGTCGATAGTGGACCTTTCGTTCGCTAGCCCCGAGGTCGCCGCACGCGTGGGGAGCTGGCGCGTCGTGGAGGAGGTGGAGACCTTGTCGGACCACCGGTATATCCGGATGGAGGTCTCCCCGGTAATCCCGACGCCCAGCAGGGGTCACGGGGCGGATGGACGTCCTGCGTTCCCGCAATGGGCTGTGGGTCGCTTAGACCGGGACCAGCTGGCGGAGACAGCCATCGTTTACTTGTGGCTGTCCTCTGCCAACCAGTCGGACGGGGTGGACGCCGAGGCTGGCCGCATCCGTAGTGTGTTGACGCAGATCTGCGATGCGGCCATGCCCCGGGTACGGCATCCGCCCCCGAGGAGGGCGGTCCACTGGTGGTCCCGGGAGCTGGCGGATCTCCGGGCCGCGTGCATTCGCGCCCGGAGGGCCTACACCCGCAGCCGGCGGCGCCAACGCGACGCGGAGCGGGAGGCCTTGCTGTATGAGGGCTACCGCAATGCGCGGTCGGCGTCAGGGACGTCGTGCGAACGCCCATGACGTGCGGTGTCCCACAGGGGTCGGTCCTCGGACCCACCCTGTGGAACATCGGCTACGACTGGGCGTTGAGGGGGAGCCTCCCGCCCGGGCTGGGCGTGATTTGTTACGCCGACGACACGCTCGTCACAGCCCGCGGTGGGACGCTAGAAGAGGCGGTAAGTCTGGCGACCTCGGGTACCGAGGAGGTCGTCAGACGGATTGAGGCGCTGGGGTTGAGGGTCGCCCTGGACAAGACGGAGGCCCTCTTGTTCCATGGGCGCACTATGAGCCCTCCCATCGGCGTCTCGATCACGGTCCACTCGGTCGACATCAGCATCCGGGCCCATATGAGGTACTTGGGCCTGGTGCTCGATGGGCGGTGGTGGTTCCGGGAGCATTTCCGCAGGCTCGCTCCGCGGCTCGTTGTCACGGCGTCCGCCCTATCGTGGCTTATGCCGAACGTGGGCGGACCGAGCGCTGCGTGCCGACGGCTGTACGCGGGGGTCATCCTGTCGATGGCCCTGTACGGCGCACCGGTGTGGGCGGGGTCCATGACCGCCCGACTTAGGGCCCTTCTGTGGCGACCACAGAGGGTCACGGCGGTCAGGGCCATCCGCGGATACCGCACGGTGGCGACGGAGGCAGCGTGCCTATTGGCCGGGACTCCCCCGTGGGACCTGGAGGCGGAGATGCTCGCCGAACTATATCGGCGGGTGACGGGGGTGCGAGCGGAGGGCGGTGTGGTCTCGTTAAGGGATCTCACCGCCTGGCGCGTCGACGCCCGCCGAGACGTCACCGCCCGTTGGGCAGTCCGTCTGGAGAGGCCTCGGTTCGGGGTGCGAACCGTGGAGGCCTTCTGGCCGGTGCTGATGCAGTGGTTGGAGAGGCGGCACGGGGTGCTCTCCTTCCGACTGGTGCAGGTTTTGACGGGGCATGGGTGCTTCGCCAAATACCTGCACAAGGTCGTTAGGAGGGAGAACACACCGTCCTGCCACCACTGCGATTGCGACGAGGACACGGCGCACCATACGCTCGAGGCCTGCGGGGCTTGGGCAGTGCAGCGCTGTGAACTCGTCGCAATCATCGGTACGGACCTGACGCTGCCGGCTATCGCTAGGGCGATGGTCGACAGCGTCGGGAATTGGGACGCGGTCGCAGCCTTCTGCGAGACAGTGATCTCGCGGAAGGAGGCGGCGGATCGCCTGCGTGAGGAGTGCAGCCTCGATGAGGAGATCCGCCGCCGGCGACTGGGGCGGCGCAGGCGCAACTATCTGCGCCTCATGCCGCCCTAGCCGAGGCCGCGGGTGACGTGACCGGGGATTAGTCCGTCACCCGCCGAGAGGCCGACCGCGTGAGGAAAGACCGACGTCCTCCCCGAGGGGGGGACGTCGTTCGATGGGAGGGTACCCCAATAGGGAGTATTCCGTCGGGCCGACCACTGACGACAAGTTAACCCTGCTCCAGTGGTCGGCCCAACGACGAAGGCGACGTGGTTTTCGGGTGGGTCGCGGGAGTTGCGTGCTTAAGCCCCTCTGTCGCCCCGGACGGAGTGGTGCGGAGGCGCGCCGACCGCGGCCCACCCACAAAAAATAAAAAAAAAGGTTAGATTATTGTTATTTTAGTTATTATTGTGATAAATTATTATTTGCAAAGGGATAGCCATGTTTTGACAGTATCTTCTATACTCTGCTGCCTGGACATCGCTGACGATCGTTAGAGGACGCTGCAGAATAACAGCGTTGTGGTATTCATTTTACCGAGTGGATACCTCAACATTATGCTGAGCAGTGATCCTTTTCCTCTTTTGCGAAGGGGACTCTTAATTTTGTTATTTTCACTGTGTATTCTCTTTTATTATCTATTGTTTTTTATTCTACTTTTTATTCTATGCTATTGTACGTGTTCCTCCCGTAAAAGAGAAATAAATTATTTTTCTTTCTTTCTTTTCTTTCTTTCTAGTTGCAACAGGGGTGAAGATAGCGGAGCACTTAAGGGGGTAACATACATCGCTTCTTTTTCTTGATCTTCTCAGCCTATATATGTCCTACTAGGGCTTAGGCCTCCTCCATAATAGGAGGGGAATTGACTTACTACAATACCACGCTGGCCAGATGTGTTTAAATATAGGTGCTTACCGGACACGGGGTCTTCGGTAAGTACCTGCACAAAATTGGAAGAGAAGAGGCCCCAGGATGCCATGAGTGTGGCGCGCTAATCGACGATGCGCGCCACACACTGGAAGTATGCCCCGCCTGGGGGCCTCAGCGCCACGTCCTGTCAACGGACACAGGAACAGCGGACCTGTCGTTGTCAACCATCATCTCCAAGATACTCGGCAGCGACAGCTGTTGGTCGTCGATGGTCTCCTTCTGTGAGGCTGTCATGACAACGAAGGAGGCCGCGGAGCAGGCACGCGAGGCACTTGCGTCCGCAGACTCGCTCCGCCGGCGGCGACCAGGGAGGAGGAGACGCCGTTCTGCGCTCCTCCTCCCACCGCCCTGAATGATGACAGGACGTGGCTGGACGGCCAAGCGTTGGGGTGTCGGGGATAGAATGTCATCAGACGATCTCTCCGACACCTCGTAAAAGCGCGGCAGGGGCCGCTGTTGTTTTAGTGGGTATTTCGGTCACTTCTGTAGCCGGCGAGTCCCACACACACTCCCCTATCTGTTTTCAACCAGCGGGGGATAGTGCGTAAATGCATTTCCAAAGCGTGAAAAATAAAAAAAAAAGATGTAATGATATCTGATGTTTACGCGAGCACTACACATTGTAAATAAAACTACTTTTACGGATTAATAAACAAGTAATCGTTATTACAGACATTTGTTACAGACTTGTTGGACGTGAGACACCTTAGTCCGCCCGTGACCATGAATGCTGCAAAGTGTTCGAAACGTCGGGCAATCATAAATCAAATACAAACGCTATATAATCCGTAAAAGTAGTTTTATTTACAAAAAAAGATGTGTTTAAATAAGATTTTGTTTCGAGATTTCCTTCTCTTGCACAAATGTTATATGCTTATTATATTCCTCATTTACGACATACACGGGCAAGATAGGGAGTAGTGAATTCTATTCTTACTCCGTCACTACATAGACAACATAGTTACATACCTTCCTTAGTTGTATTATAATATTCGTAGCTTAGAATAATAACGTATAGAAGGTAAGTCCGCACACAAAAAATGAAGCATTTCAATTGGAGCCGAATGGAGCTTACGCCGTAACCGTTCCGTAGTGTACAAAGCCACTGTACTGCTCATACGCACGACTGCACCGTTGGCGTAGTGGTTAAGATAGCGACTTACAGCGCCAGTGTCGGAGGTTCGAATCCCACGCGGGATAACACTTTGTGCGATACACAAATTGTTATTCTGAGTCTGGATGTAATTTGTGTCCGTTAATTATATGTTTGTAAAGTCCCCCGCAATACAAGGATTATTTCCTTAGTGCAGGGTGTTTGTCTTAAAAAAATAAAAAAAACTCTTAAAAAATAAATAGGTAATTATGACGGTTTGTGCATTCAAATGGTGTCACAACACATTTGAAAAACATAAAAAGTGTATTAACATTACTTTAAAAAGTATTTCGACGATTTATGTTAATAAAAACAAAATTTGATTTCATAATTTGTATAGTAGTGTGCGTGTGTACGTGTGTAATCGCCTGCGCGCATGTAGCATGATCGCTTTAAGTATCGACACTATCCTTCTATATGTTATTATTCTAAGATTCATAAGTTAATCAAGGAGTGTTATTCTGTTTACTCATTATAGTGGTGGTCGTTGAATAAACGAACAGTTTTTTCGACTGTTTCTTTGCCGTAAACTAATAAACTAGTTTATAGTTGACTGATAAACATGTTTATGTATGAACGGCTTCGCAAATCGGTCGTCGCATCAACGAATGACACGAACGCGACACGACTTCGAGTATTCGAAAGCGCCCGAATCGGCCCGAACTTGGACGACGCGATGCGCTCGCGCTCGCATTGCTCGCTACGCTCTTTACCAGCCCCGCAAACCTCACCGCCCGTAGGCGCGAGTCGAGCCTAAATCATAACGCATAGATAGATTGATTGCAATTCATTGAACTCTGCTATCATGTGATGGGACTATCATTACATATTGAAGCGTCAATGTATATTGTACAATTAAACTCTTGTCTAATGAAATTCGTTGAAGTTTCGTCGTTCTTTACCAATGGACGATCAACGTACATTATAATATAAACTAAACGTCTCATCTTGTCTAAGCGTCTACGACGTAAACTAGTCGAAAATTAGACTGTTTTTTCAACTAGTTTATCATCGACGATAAACGGTCTCATTGCGGCGACTGTAAAATCGTCGACGACTTACTACTAGACGCATACCATCTCTATAATAATAAAATTTTCCATAAACCTGTTACAATAACCTAAATTTTTATCTGTAATACTATTGGTAAACAATAAAATAGCTTTCAACGATGGCACGTGTCATGAAATCAAGAAGGGATCTGCCGCTTATCCTTCCCAGATCCAAGGTGGGAAAAGTATACACCTTTCAAATCCTCCATTTAAATCACACCGCACTGCGGTAAAAATAAATAAAATGTTTATGACTTCGGTGCGTGATTGTTAAATATTTTATGGTATCAAGAGATTTAGGCGCATCGTGTCAAACACGGGTATTAAGTTGAGATTTCACTGACTTCAGATTGGATACAATGTTCTGATTGATTTTTTTAAGTGAAAACTTCTATTAGGTTTGGATGATACAGGCTTGCTATGGACGTCAAAGATTCAGTACTAGTGGTCAGTCCAATGACGAAGGGCATGCTCCGGGTTATAGGGTCGCGCGCCGTCGTTTTGTCAACTCGGACGGGACGAACGGGGCGTGCGTCGGTATGTTACGGACCTGCAAAAAAAGGTAAGTTTGGAAGTGGATTAAATCCATGTAAAGCATTAGCGATAATCACGTGATTGTTAACGCTGATACTATCTCTATAGTTATGTCAATGTTACTATATCTGTGCTGATAGATGTTAAAATCACATAAACGTAAAAAAATTTAATATACAAATTTTAATTTAAGATTAAATAATTAATTTGTATATTCAAAAATAACAACTGTTTGTTTATAGTTTTAAGTTTTTCCTTCTATCAGCAGTCCTCATGGGTTCTTTGCCTTCAATTTTATTGTTAGACTAAAACTGTTATTTATTTTTAACAAATTTGTCATTTTTTTTATTAATGCTCTCATTAGTAACCTTTATTAATTAATTAATGTATTAATAATCGTTCCGTATAGTAAAGGAGTAAGAATACCATTCACCATCCTATTTCTCACTCTTCGATGTCTTAAAAACCGCTAAAAGAAAAGGGGGAAAACCGGAAACTAGTAGTATATGAGCGTAGGCGCAGATCAATAAACGCCGCGTGACCCAATTTTGGAACTGTACATGGTTGTAAAGATTTTAAGTTGATGTTTATTACGTCATTTAACTAATTGGCACTTTGTCATCGTGACAGGTGATATACATCCCACTGCTGGGCTCGAGCCTCCTTTACAATAGTAGAGAAAGCAATCTAATGCAACTTGCTTTTTTTTTTGGGTGTAGGTTACGGTTGGCGCACTCCTCGCTCCACTCCGTACGGGGCGACAGAGGTGCGTAAGCACGCACACCCGTAACCCACCCGTGACACGTCGCCTTCGTCGTTGGACCGACCACCGGAGCAGGGTGACTTGTCGTCAGTAGTCGGTCCGGTCGGACGTGTTGCTATAGGGTTTCCTTTTGAGTTTTCCAACTCTTGCATATTATATCCCTAATATTAGACGCATATTATATCCCTTAGTTGTCTCTTACGACATCCACGGGCAAAATAGGCAGCGATGAATTGTATTCTTATTCCGTCACCATACTGAAAATTCAGTCATTATACAAGAAATTATCATTAATATTATCTTATCAATAATTAAAGTTACAATTTCATTACTATAGAGAACATTTCACAGCGAACTCATCTGAAGGTAAATGACCTAAGGGAGTAAGATCGGGGTTAATAACCTGATTTGACACGACAAGCCTAAATCTCTTAGCATAATAAAATATTTACCAAACAAACAGCGAAGGCGTAAACGTTTTATTTCTTTAACGCCATTCGTCGCATTGCGGTGAGGTTTAAATGTTGCCATCGTCCTGAACTGTTTTTACCTTGGATCTAAGAAGGATAAATTAAAGTTTTTTTCTTGTTGATTGTTCTAAGTTTAGTGAGAGATTTCTTACTACGTACGAGGTAATAAGAAAGAATATTGAAAAATTAAAAAAAAAGCTTTTATTTAAATGCTGTTTGTCAAAATTATTCAAACGAGTCCAAACTCGACGGTTTTATCTCGTTTAATTTAGGAGTTCCTATGGCCACCTACCGATGCCATGTTGAGACCAGGTTCATGGTACCATATTATTGTATTGTCACAGAAATTACGTAAGTAAATCAATTTTCAACCTAATATAACGACAGGAAGTGGTTCTAATTTAACTCGCAAGATTTGTCCCATACTAACAGGGCGAGTTAAATAAAAGCCTTTAAAAACATCATTATAAATGCACAATTTTTATGTGGAAGGACCACACTGTCGACAGTCGTCTGTCTACTACCGCGGACTGATCCATCCGGGGCAGTACTACCGCCTTTTTTTTTGGGTGGGTTGCGGTCGCCGCACTCCTCGCACCACTCCGTCCGGGGCGACAGAGGGGCGTAAGCACGCACACCCGCAACCCACCCGAACACCACGTCGCCTTCATCGTTGGACCGACCACCGGAGCAGAGTGACTTGACGTCAGTGTTCGGCCTGACGGAATACCCCCTGAGAGTAACCTCCCATTGACCGACGTCCCCCGCTCGGGGAGGACGTCGGTCTTTCCTCAAGCGATCGGCCTCTCGGTGGATGACGGACTAATTCCCCGGTCACGTCACCCGCGGCCTCGGCTAGGGCGGCATGAGGCGCAGATATTCGCGCCTACGCCACCCCAGTCGCCGACGGCGGAATAGTACTACGCCCTCTCAGATAGTCGACGTTTTAGTGGTAGCAATTTGCTACTGTACATGGTTCGATGAATGAGAGAGCCGGACGTCTAACTTTCTGAAGGTGTTTGCGTGTGATGGGCTTTAATCGTGTTTGTATTTAATTTTTGATTGCCCGAAAATTAAATACAAACGCGATAAATGCCGTAAAATCATATTATTTACAATAATTGATGTAATTATAAGGTTTCCTTGTAACAAGAAAGTACCTTATCAATTGTGTGTATTTATCATACACTTTGAATTTTTTTGCTTCAGTATGCTTAAAATATTTCTAATTCTAAAGCGCGTGATGTGTGATAGAGAGATTCATAATTTAATTAACTGCATTCATAAAAAACAAACAAGTTTAAGACTAGTTCAATTCTGTGTTATGTATTTCTTTATATCCACAAAATGAACATAAATGAATATTAATTTTATGACTCATGTTTTGGAAAGATTGTATATTTTACGTAAGGCTTTGACAATCGATCGTACATCGTACAAGAGACAAAAAATCGTACAAATACGATTTAAATTCTCCAGTTGGCAACGCTGTTAAAGCAACGTATTTACAAGACAGTCTTTTGTTTAAGTTATATAAACTCGATTCATTACACCAAAATGTTACAAGTCAGCCTCCAGCTTAAATATTCCTCTATAAACTAACTGATGACACTTATCCAATAATCTAAATTACTGAGAATTAACATTTGACATGCGCTAATAATTCATCTTAGCTGACTTGTTTTAGGCAAATTAAAAAGAAAATGCAAGCCTTTTAAATTATTCGCAGCGCCACCTACCGGATCGTAAGTCATTGTTTAGGTTGCTTTATATTGATAGTTGGGAAGAGGTAGATTAGATAGTAGAGTAGATTTCCGTGTGGTGTTGGAATTAGAATATAATTTACCACTCCCTATCTTGCCCATGGATGTCGCACAAGACGA
Organism: Lymantria dispar; assembly: GCA_032191425.1. Lineage (NCBI taxonomy): Eukaryota > Metazoa > Arthropoda > Insecta > Lepidoptera > Erebidae > Lymantria > Lymantria dispar. Next base: position 13,475,184 of record CM063465.1, on the reverse strand, counting down.
CTAAGGGATATAATATGTATACACGGTGACATTTATGTCGTCTTACAAAAGCAGGCCAATTAAAGTATCCAGTATCTACAATACATTCGTACAATTAAAAGTAAAAAAAAAAAAGATTTACTAGAATATTTTTTAATAAAAATTATTATAAATAATTACAAGTTAAAATAGTAAGGAAACAGCATATAGTGAGCGCGTAGGTACTTAACACAGCTGTTGTACTACCGCCCGCGCGGTCATTCTCTTTACACCTTAGAAAAAGTTCGATTGTCAACTCGTAAAATTGTACCACAATCTACCTACTACGTCCTTTTCAGAAATACCACTACATATTCAGTACGTGCGGAGTCCAATTTTTTCCTTAATACTTTCTACGCACTTAGGACCGTCAGGAACAATTATTTAAAGTGTTAGAGACTTGGTATCTACTAGTCTACTAGTAGGTCATTATTTCAATAAAATGAATTGGTTCAGAGGTATTTAGATAAAATGGAATCAACTATTTACAAATAATTGCGAACAAAGTAACAAGAATATCGTTCTACCGATATTGAAAGAACTGTTCAAATTGCTCACCATTTTTTTGTTTATGCATAAACCACCATTTGTGCACTATTTATACTACGTACAGGTACGATATTCGAGTATTGATAATGTCTATTAGACATTTTGTAACAACAAAAACACACAACGATGTCGCGAAATATGTAATTACTTGTAGTGAAATTGTAAGTTCATGCGCACGACCTTCAACTTTCGCACACCGGCGGATACTAAAACAAAAAGGCAGCCAATCGGGGATCGCCAAGGATGCCTGGGTAGGTAGGGATTACGCTTTGTAATAGCTAACTAGCTATGATTGGCTAACGAAATTCCGTATGATTTGTTTGTTTAAAATGTAAACATGATAAACAGGCTGTTACAAAATATTAACTTTAATTTATTTTATTTTATTATTTTTTATAACTACCACTATTGAACATTTAAATATGTTAGATGTTTCTTAGGTCGGATACTGTTATGGTTTTTTTTAGTAAGACGATAAAAAAGTCACCGTGTATAATATAAAAAATAAACTTAGTAATAAAGATTAATAATCAATGTAAATTTTGTATGGAAACTTAACAAGGAATCTAAGGTCAACCTATTCGTACCACGGCTGTCAGCCCATTGGACATGCGCCGTGTATCGTTTTAACAGATAAAAATGAAAATGGCGCTTGCTTCACAATGTTACTAGCGCACGATGTTCCCCATACTCCTATCTTTTATATCGAGGCAACAAGTAGCTTTAAATGACACTGGTTTTTTTTTTTAGGGGGTGGGTTGCGGTCGGCGCGCTCCTCGCACCGCTCCGACCGGGGCGACAGAGGAGCGTAAGCACGCACACCCACAACCCACCCACGATGCTCGTCGCCTTCGTCGTTGGGCCGACCACCAGAGCAGGGTGACTTGACGTCAGTGGTCGGCCCGACGGAATACAGGGGGTATTTGGGGTACCCTCCTATCGACCAACCTCCCCCCTCGGGGAGGACGCCTCGGCTAGGGTGGCATGAGGCGCAATGCGACGAGTTCACGGCTGCTCTGCCCAAGCGTCACAGACCTCGAGCGTATGCTGTGCCGTGTCCTCGTCGCAATCGCAGTGGCGGCAGGATGGTGTACTCTCCCTCCGACCTTGTGCAAGTATTTGGCGAAGCATCCATGCCCCGTCAACACCTGCACCAGTCGGAAGAAGAGCACCCCGTGCCGCCGTTCCAACCACTGCATCAGCACCGGCCGGAATGCCTCCACGATTAGCACCCCGAACCGAGGCCTCTCTAGCTGGACTGCCCAACGGGCAATGACGTCTCGGTAAATTATACTAGTAAATAAAAACAGTTGTTTGTATGTTTGCCGCCACCTACCTACCGGCGTGTATTACGACGCGCTGAATCTGAATATGAAGTAAGTTGGGACAGAAACTTGGATCTAAATTATTCCACAATGTTTTTTATTGCCAAAACCTCTAATTTTTGAAATTTTTACGTATTTTGGCAATTTACTCGAGATTTTGAGAGTCGACGGCCCGAACTCAACTCATATGCCGATTCGGTGGGTTTTTGCGTGCCGGTGTTTTTATACAATTTGTATATTGTGTACTAATTTTCACAATTATCTCAATGTATGACTACAACTTATATACAGCAAGTATATACAGCAATTACTTTAAGAAAATCCAATTGGTGTATTAGCAATATTAAAATTAAATTCACGCCTCAGTACGGTAAGTTTGCAAAACTTTTGGCTCCAGAATGGGCCACGATAAATGGATGTAAGAAGTGGATCGTCTAAGTTTCGATATATTTAGCGGGAGTGCCTTCAAACTTGACTTTCCGTAGAGTTAGGAAAGGCGTGTTTCGTGGCATCCAATTTATTGCTACATATGTTTATACATATTTTTATTTTCTTTTTAGGCCATATGTTCTACTATTGGAGTCAAAGAATTGGCATATAGAAGTGGCAAGTCTAATTTGTCACGTTAAGATTTGTCTAATAATGTACACGATGAACTTTTAAGTTTACTGAAAATATCAGGATCAAAATTAATTGTGTTTTTAAAATATTAGTTAAAAAACCGAATAATAGTATGATATATTCGTCCAGAACTTGATGATCTATAAAATTAAATAAGATATTTAAAGCATTTATCTATAATATTAAAAATATCTGTGTGGTGACGGAGTAAGAATATAATTCACCACCCCCTTTCTTGCCTGTTGGGAATAATAGCAGATATCATTTATGCAACAGAAGAAAAACTCAAAATAAAACTATACCAACCCGTCTAACAAGCGTGAGCAGGTTAATTTGCCTCCCCTAGTGGAGGAGGTCTGAGCCCAAAAGCGAGACGTCTTTTGTGCATCTACGAGGGGTGATCCAAAAGTAATGATAATCAGTTATTTCTAGTGCACACAAAAATACAAAAAAATTTCAGTCACTTGCTCAGTTACCCACTAGTTCAGGAAAAAAAAATCATATAAATAGGCCACAATTCCCGGGAGCTACATTCATTTGAATACGGACTGTCAAGGAGTGAACATCAAAATGGAAAAACACGAAATCAGAGCTGTCATTAAATACCTCTGCTTGAAAAAAATGTCTACCAAAGACATACACAGCGACTTGGTGGAAACATTAGGGGACTCTTCTCCTCCATATTCCACAGTTGCACGCTGGGCTAAGGAGTTTAAGCTGGGAAGAACATCGACGGAAGACGAACACCGCGAAGGACGCCCATCGACGTCCCTCACTGAAGAAAATGTGAAAAAAGTTGAAGAAGTTGTATTGGAAGATCGAAGAGTGACTATCAGGCATGTAGCTGAGGTCACAGGGATCTCATATGGCAGCATTCAAAGAATCCTTGCGAACGAATTGCATATGAGAAAGGTCTCCGCGCGTTGGGTACCGAAAATGTTAAACGACGAGCAAAAGAAGAAACGAGTCGACATGTCAAGAGCAAATCTCGAAAAGTTCCAGGCAGACAAGGACAATTTTTTGTCACGTTTTGTGACCATGGACGAGACCTGGATCCACCATTTTGATCCTGAAACAAAACAACAATCGATGACATGGAAACGATCCGATGAACCGACGCCGAAGAAATTCAAAGTGTCAAGCTCAGCAGGGAAGGTTATGGCGTCTGTTTTTTGGGACGCTGAAGGAATAATCATGGTGGACTACTTGGAAAAGGGGGCCACTATTACAGGCTCCTACTATGCAGAACAAATAAGAAGATTGCGGGAGGCTATTAAGGAGAAAAGGCGAGGCAAACTGCGGGCTGGAGTGTTGTTCCATCAAGACAACGCACCTGTTCACAAAGCTGCAATTGCCATGGCTGGCATTCAGGAAGCGGGCTTTGAGTTGGTGGAACACCCCCCCTATTCACCAGATCTAGCCCCCAGTGACTTCTATCTCTTTCCACGACTCAAGGAACACCTCCGAGGCAAGAAATTTGATGATGATAGCGACGTGATGGCCGCGGTTGAGGACTTTTTTGAGAGTCAAGATAAAGATTTTTTTTGTAAGGGAATTTTAGGTTTAGAAAAGAGATGGACTAAATGTATAGACTTGCTAGGAGACTATGTTGAGAAATAAATATATTTTTTTATTTTATTCATTGTGTTTATTATTGATTATCATTACTTTTGGATCACCCCTCGTATTTACGACATTATTGTAATACTTTTTTATTCTATAGTTTAAAAAGATGTTTTATTATCATATGTTGATACTTATTTCGACTTCTTTAGGATTGAACAATTATAATACCTATAACTTAATATGGTATTGGCATCATAACATTAAAATTTTAAAATGTATTGACTCTCTCCATTGATATTGGAGGAAAAGAGATCAATTTATAGTTGTTGATAAAAATGTGAATTATAAAACTAGTATAGCAAGTTTAAAATAAATGTACTCTACTGTACTACTTTAAAACTTTTCATAAGAAGTAATTTTGTCACCGTTATATTTTCGTTCATATCTATTCACAATATTTTGTTAATGTACGTAAACAATAAATTAACAAAAATTACTCTCATAATCAAAATAACAATTGGCGGATTACTCAAAGGACTCCGTATAATTATTTGACTTTGAAATTTAGGTAGATTAATTATCCTATTTAAACATCAAATCCCCGACTTTTAACGGAAAATAACCACAGTATACATCTTTAGCTGTAGATAGTTGTGTACTTAAAGCCGTATAGTCCAAAAATGTATCTAAGAAAAGGTATTAAAGTAAATCGGCATTATCTCATTTCATCAGTATTTTGCACTCCGTGTGTTGCGTATGACTTGAATAATTTGCGATTTACAACGTAATTTGTATTTACCGCATCAAAATAGACTTTATATGAAAGCGTTTAAAGTATATTTTTGAAATATACAATACTGATCGTATTCACCAAAGTTTATAAGCCGAAAATGTTAAATGTCTGTTGCGTGCAATGTATTCCGCTTGGCAGACCCGTCTTTCTAACTTAGCATCCTAATAATTTCTGATATGTATTAGGGTTTTAAAATAAAATTATTATGCAGTTTTGTATTGTAAGTTACAGCTTGTTTACTGAGAACCATTTGTAATGATTAGTTTATAATATACATTTACGATTTAAGGAGGTAACTAGTGGATGGTTGTAACAGTTTAAATGGAGAGTTGTAAATGTATTTTAGTTTACGTCAAAAGAAGACTATTTAAGGTATTTATCATAATACTTGCCGAATGGTGATGAAAGCCGTGGAAGAATAGCGAAGGAGAGGGAGGAAACACTGTGGATTATGGGGCTGTCTACCGCCTTTTCGTCACCTCGAATGGAACGGAGAGTGTGCGTTCAAACCACACATTTAAGTTTTTTAATCTGTTTTTATTGGTGATACGAAAAATAAGAAATGACGCCTGCTTTCGCGGCTTTTAGCGCCTAGGATTTGTAAATAATCGACAATTGCTTTAATTGGGCAACTGACGTCTAATCGATTTTTTTTTTAATAATATAGCCATCATTACCTCAGCCTATATACGAGGGGTGATCCAAAAGTAATGATAATCAATAATAAACACAATGAATAAAATAAAAAAATATATTTATTTCTCAACATAGTCTCCTAGCAAGTCTATACATTTAGTCCATCTCTTTTCTAAACCTAAAATTCCCTTACAAAAAAAATCTTTATCTTGACTCTCAAAAAAGTCCTCAACCGCGGCCATCACGTCGCTATCATCATCAAATTTCTTGCCTCGGAGGTGTTCCTTGAGTCGTGGAAAGAGATAGAAGTCACTGGGGGCTAGATCTGGTGAATAGGGGGGGTGTTCCACCAACTCAAAGCCCGCTTCCTGAATGCCAGCCATGGCAATTGCAGCTTTGTGAACAGGTGCGTTGTCTTGATGGAACAACACTCCAGCCCGCAGTTTGCCTCGCCTTTTCTCCTTAATAGCCTCCCGCAATCTTCTTATTTGTTCTGCATAGTAGGAGCCTGTAATAGTGGCCCCCTTTTCCAAGTAGTCCACCATGATTATTCCTTCAGCGTCCCAAAAAACAGACGCCATAACCTTCCCTGCTGAGCTTGACACTTTGAATTTCTTCGGCGTCGGTTCATCGGATCGTTTCCATGTCATCGATTGTTGTTTTGTTTCAGGATCAAAATGGTGGATCCAGGTCTCGTCCATGGTCACAAAACGTGACAAAAAATTGTCCTTGTCTGCCTGGAACTTTTCGAGATTTGCTCTTGACATGTCGACTCGTTTCTTCTTTTGCTCGTCGTTTAACATTTTCGGTACCCAACGCGCGGAGACCTTTCTCATATGCAATTCGTTCGCAAGGATTCTTTGAATGCTGCCATATGAGATCCCTGTGACCTCAGCTACATGCCTGATAGTCACTCTTCGATCTTCCAATACAACTTCTTCAACTTTTTTCACATTTTCTTCAGTGAGGGACGTCGATGGGCGTCCTTCGCGGTGTTCGTCTTCCGTCGATGTTCTTCCCAGCTTAAACTCCTTAGCCCAGCGTGCAACTGTGGAATATGGAGGAGAAGAGTCCCCTAATGTTTCCACCAAGTCGCTGTGTATGTCTTTGGTAGACATTTTTTTCAAGCAGAGGTATTTAATGACAGCTCTGATTTCGTGTTTTTCCATTTTGATGTTCACTCCTTGACAGTCCGTATTCAAATGAATGTAGCTCCCGGGAATTGTGGCCTATTTATATGATTTTTTTTTCCTGAACTAGTGGGTAACTGAGCAAGTGACTGAAATTTTTTTGTATTTTTGTGTGCACTAGAAATAACTGATTATCATTACTTTTGGATCACCCCTCGTAAGTCCTACTGTTGGGCTCGGACCTATGGAGTCATAATAAAAGGAACAATGACCTACTATATCACGCTGGTCAAATGTGTTAGTATTATGTTTTCTGCTGAATCTTTCTTCTCTTGCATAGATGTTACTTGCATATCATATCTCTTAGTAATTTCTTACGACACCCACGAGAAAAGAGGGGATGGTGAATTGTATTTTTCCTTCGTCAACACCAGGAAGAAATATAACCATGTAGGAATCAAAATATAGTACGTCACCATTTCATAGTATTTTTTAGGAGATGAAAGACCAGGGGATCACTAGTAGTGTTGCCCAAATGCAAGACCAAGACGAGACTTGGACCAGTCTTGGTCTTAGTCTTGTAGCGTCAAACCTGGTCTCGTCTTGGTCTTGGTATTGCGCACTCGAGTCTTGGTCTTGGTATTACAGCAAGAGTCTCGCAAAGTCTTGCAAGTCTTGCAGTTGGAATAACGTAACAGTCATTTATCATGGCAATGAAAAATCCAACTAAATTAATGAAATATCGTCCTATCTTATCTATCCATCTGCTAGCCTATAGTCCACTTTGAATATAACCCTTACCACTGGCGAAAATTACTCTCCTATTCCGCTGGCGTTACATTAAACAGCTGTACTTCCTTTCTTTGCCATAGGAGTCTATGGCAAAGAAATATTGGCCCTTTTTTCTTAAGATATCACCACTCGGAGCACACTGGTTGATACAATAAATTATAATAAATGGATGTATTCATATTCCTCTTCAAGTTAAGTGATAAGTATCTATTGTATTTCCAGTTTAGTTACTGATAATATCATCAACGCAGCCCATTTACGTCCCACTGTTGGGCTTGAGCCTCCTCCACAATGGGAGGTAAATTGACCTACTATCCCAGTCTTGGTCTTGCAAAAATTAAGCTGTCTTCGCCATTGTCTCGGTCTCGCATTTCTCGCAAGACCAAGACTGCAAGACCAAGACTTTTTTGGGCAACACTAATCACTAGTAGAGTAGTACCACTCTTTTAGAAACTCTTAATAGCAACCCATGTGTGGTGATTCATCGTCATTTGAGAGGCCTGTGTGTAGTCATCATAATCATCATCATTTCAGATTATATATGTCTCACTGTTGAGCTCAAGCCTCCTCCATAACAGGAGGGAAATTAACCTTACTGTACTATGCTGATTAGACAGGTTGGTATAGAGTTTTACTTTGAGTTTTCCATCTCTTGCTGTTATATACGTATTATATACGTAGGGAGTTACCCTTAGTCGTCTTTTACGACATCCACGGGTAAGAAAGGGAGTGGAGAATTGTATTCTTACTCCGTCACCACACAGAATCTGTGTCTGGTTGTTAATATGCAGATGGATAAATGGCTAGAATCATTTCAACTCATACGTCTTACGTATGCTGGGCTCCAGCCACCTTTTGAAAGGAGTGGAAATGACCTACCACGCTGATCAGACGGGTTGGTATAGGATTTTATTACGAGTTTTCTTCTCTGGCATAGATATTATAAACATGTTCTATCCTTTAGTCATCTTTTATGAATATCTAGTATTCTTAGTCCGTCACCACACGAAAACGGCCAGAATACTGCTTGTAAAGTGTGACCTATATTTCAAATAGATTAGCATACACAAGTATCAGCTTAGCGGTCACTGTGATAAAAGAAAACCAATAACTCCAAACTGAAAGAGATTTTCGCCTTCGGAAACTCCAAGAGCTAAGCTGAAACTATAAGTATTGAGAGCATTGCAGAGATAATACTTCAGGAATAAAAGTTGCAAACTTTCTAGAGATCACAGCACTTTGAATCAAAATAAGATTGAAGAATTTTCATATTATTTTTATGTGTTCATGTGTTCCTGCACTCCTTCCGTGTGGTGACGAAATAGAAATACAATTTACCACTCACGATCTTGTCCTTAGTTCGAAATAAAACCCTATATTAACCCATCTAACCAGCGTGGTGTGTTAGGTCAATTTCCCTCCTACTATGGAGGAGGCTGGAGTCCAGCAGTGAAATGTACGTTAGTTTTCTTTTACATGAATATGATGCCCTCAAATAATTAAAATAAAGCACTTAGCAGGCGTTTTATTTTAACTAATTTCGAAGAATGGGAATGGGCAGACCATATCGCTCGTCAAACCGACAACCGTTGGGGAAGAAAGGTTCTCGAGTAGCGACCGTTAATCGGATGCCTCAGCGTAAAATGACCCCCTACTAGGTGGACTGATGACATTTTGAACGTCGCTGGGTAACGTCGGATGCAACTGGCACAAAATCGTTCCGAATGCCATTCTTGTGGGGAGGCTTATGGCCAACAGTAGACGTCTATGATGGCTGGATGGATGAACTCTTCTCAATTTTGGATTAATTTTGACGTTTCTGTGTCTAATCAAGTGAAATTAATAATGTTATTTACGTTACCACACATTAATAAAATGAATTCCACTGAATATTTTTGACTCCATGTACGAGTTAAAATTATTATTTTCCGTGTGGTGACGGAGTAAGAATACATTTCACCAGTCCGTGGTGAACCACCACAAACCACCACAAACACCACATCTTACCCGTTGTAGTGATATAATATATCACTGCATGTTATTATCATACATTCATTCAAAAAACCTTCTAACATAATAGATTTATTAGGATTCCATAGCGAGCCGATAGATGGCACTAGGTCATTAGATAAAGCCATTTATATTAATATTAAATAATATAAATTACACGTTCAAACTACTAGATGGCACCCGTTAAAATATGAATCAATTATTCAAATCAATTAATATTCGTGTGGATACTTATATGTAGAAGATGGATTGAATAGCACACTATGTCATATTATCTTATTATTTTATAAAATACAGAATTTCATCGCCAAGTGTAATTCTCAATAACATTTGTTCATGGATCGGTTTTGGTCTATGCTTGGATAGCTGGCCAATAGGAACCTTTCTTTTTGAAATAGGATCACGCCATCTTTGATGCGATATGACACGGAGCGTTGCATCATAAAGGGGCTTTCTCCTGGATTCCGTCATCGAGAGAGGTCGGATGCGTCATGTAAGACTACGTGGGAGCCCGCGTGCCGAGTGTGCGGGGCTTGTCTCGTACTTCTTTGCCCGTTCCTGTAACGGCGCCGCTTGCAGCGCGCTGGTACGCCGCTTTTTTTCGTATTACACTAGCAACCTGTTCAAAATGATTTCATGACCGGTGAGTCTGCCGAACATTTATTTTCTTGGCCACATGCCACGTCATGGGTCAGCTTTGCTGCATGAGCTGCGCTAGCTATCGCTCCAGCATAGTGCCACACCCTTGCGCTTACATGCATAGATGTGCATGACGGATTACCAGTCCGGTTGAGACTGCGTCCTTATCTGCATAATCAACGACGAAGAAAGGACGCTGGAGATCGCATCATCTAGTTCGCCAAGCGGTAATGACACGTCGTCCTAAAGGCACGCATTTTTCCGCGGACGTCCAGGTCCAGTACACGTCGGGGCGTGCTTCTCATGGGATGCAGTCCTGGTCGACGTCTTGCTTGTTCTTCGTTAGTAATTAGTGTAAACGTATCGCGTGCAGGGAACTTTCTCTCGCTCAGTGAATTAACATGTGAATGTGGTGGTTATGACCACGTGTAATTTGTAGTGTGCAACCGACAACTTATAGACTTGTAGGTATTATTAAATAAGTAGTAGGAAGCTATTTTAGCAGTAACCTGGGTACTATCCCGATAGGGGTGATGTTATATAATATATTTTCTATCAACATACAGTGAAATGTTCTTAGCATTTTTATTAGTTTACTCTTTAACTCTCATCTCATATGTGTGATATTTCCCTAGGGGCGCAATAAACATTTCCACAAGAGGTCCTTGAACTAATAGTCCGATGCCGTCTGCCAGACAATCCCAAGGCAAAATAAATTGTATTTATAATTCTTAGGCAGTAATACCATGGCGAGGTGACGACAATAGTATTCTTACGTCATCACCACAGTTACACATGAACCGCCATAACTCTCGTATACAATATACATCAACGTAATATTTCTGTAGCAACAAATATATTCCTTATAGCCCTTCAATCATCTTTCTATGCACTATGAGTTGTAAAAACTTCTCCCATACGCTACACCGTGGATGTAGTAAAAGACGACTAAGGGATATAATATGCATATGAAATCTATGAAAGAGAAAGAAATCTCGAAATAAAACCAACCTGTCGGACCAGCATGGTATAATAAGGTCATTTTCCCTCCTATTGTGGAGGAGGCTTGAGCCCAACAGTGGGACGTATATGAGCTGAAATAATGAAGTCAAACATATTCAGCGGAACTAACTTTGAAGCTTTTTTTATACCTATGTCTGTTCAAGGGGAATTAATAATATGATAGTAGTCCACATGTTACTAATTGGAATTAAAAATATTCCTCATTCAATTTCTATGACACTTACAAAAAAGTAAAGAGTGATGAAAATTCTTAGGCCTAACTAATAAAACCGCCTATACACCACAGGCCCGTCGATAGAACGTTGTTATATCGGCCACCGAAGCTTAGAGTAAATCCACGCAATTGCTGAAATCGAAACGAGATAATAAAGGGCCGCTGTACCGGAAATATACACACGTTTGAACATATTTATCCAAGTAACGCCGCGTCGATTTTATTTTCAAGGTTTGCATTTTGTAAATAAAACCATTTTACGGATTTTATCGCGTCTGTATTTGATTTTTGATTACCTGTCGTTTCGAACACTTTGGAGGACGGCGGACTAACCCGTTCTAGTCCACCATCCACCACTTGTAGAATTCGTAAAATAGTTTTTTAGCGTTCCGTATTCAAGGAGTAAAAACGGAACCTTATTACCGTCTGTCTGTCACCAGGCTGTATCTCATGAACCGCGATAGCTAGACAGTTGATTTTTTACAAATTATGTATTTCTGTTGCCGTTATAACAACAAATACTATTTTAATAAAATAAATATTTAAGGGGGGCTCCCATACAACAAACCCGTTTTTATTGCCCCTTTTATAGATAATGGTACGGAACCCTTCATGCGTGACTCCGACTCGCACTTTGCCGGTTTTTTACAATGTGTAGTGCTTGCGTAAACATCTAAATAATATTTGCATTGATTATTTAAGCTACCGATACTGTCACAATGAACAAATGATCATCGTCAGTGTCATGATCATCGTCAGTGTCATGATCATCGTCAGTGTCTTGATCATCATCAACGTGGTCTTATCTCATTTACTTGAAATCGATGACAGTATATAGGAACTTCATTCCTTGACTGCACAGATGGCGTTGTAGTTAAGAAGTATTTCAAACCGGTAAGTCGAAAGACCTCTTAAGCATAGCAGGACAATATTTTGTGTGATCGACAAATTGTTGTTCTGTGGGCTTACCCTTGAAATCAATTCTAATTTCGAATCTGATTCATTTTCAATCTCACCAAACTTATATTTGGTACGCTTAAACAAAATCGAGAATGACTTCTTCGCGTTTGTCGTTGTTATTTTCACCAAATGTGCCATATTTTATTACTTTAAATTAATAACGTTATCGAACTCGATCACTTCAAAGACACTTTCTTAAAATTGTGCAACATTAACGATTTTAAACTACATCAAAATCACGTCGGGAGTAGCACATATTTGATTTAATCGATGAAAGTCAAATTCATTTAGTTTTAAAAAAATTCACCGAATATGATTCTAATCGTACGCTAATCTCGCTTTCAAGAGTACCAAATTGCTCAGATTCGAGCTGCGATTGGATTTGGGATTGGAATCAAGATTCAAGAGTAAGCACACTGATTCTGGATGTAATTTGTGTCCGTTAAAATAAATGTTTATATAGCCCCCCGCGTGGTGTATCCGTGTGGTGACGGAGTAAGAATACACTTCGCCACTCCCTATCTTGCCCGTGGATGTCGTAAAAGACGACTAAGGGATATAATACATAATACGCATATAACATCTATGCAAGAGAAGGCAAACTCGAAATAAAACCCCATACCAACCTGTCTGACTAGCATGGAATAGTAAGGTCAGTTTCCCTCCTATTGTGGAGGAGGCTCGAACCCAACAGTGGGACATATGTATGTATATGAGCTGAAATGATGATGATGATAATGATGATAGCAATACAATGATTATTTACTTAGTGCAGAGTTATGTCGTACTTTTTAAATACATATATTGCAAAAATTTAGGCAATAGTTTTTTGACCGGTTTCCTAACGCGAACGCTCCTTGAGCATGTAATTTGTTGACCAAAAGACATCAAAATTGATCAAGTCCAGGTGGAATTTTAGCTTTGTCGACTTTTACGGTACTCACAAGCAATGTAAGAGTTGATAGTATTCGTATTTATTACGAGGAAAAGTTAGACACATTATCTTGATCCTTTTTGTTGGAGGTGGGTTACGGTCCGCGCGCTCCTCACTCCACTCTGTCCGGGGCGACAGAGGGGCGTAGGTAAGCATGCACACCCGTAACACACCCGTGACACGTCGCCTTCGTCAATGGACAGACCACTGGAGCAGGGTGATTCGTCGTCAGTGGTCGGCCCGACGGAATAGGAGGACATCGGTCTTTCCTCGCGCGGTTGACCTCTCAGCGGGTGACCGACTAATTCCCCGGTCCAGTCATCCGCGGCCTCGGCTAGGGCGGCATTAGGCGCAGGTAGTCGCGCCTACGCCGGCCCAGACATTATCTTGATCCTGGCTAGAAATCGTCTTGTTTTAATTAACCTCCAAGTGACGGCAACAGCGAATAATCGTCCTTACTCTGTTATCAAACATACATATTACTCATACATTTCAATATTAATTAAAAAGCACATTTATAAAATGCTTCTTCCAATTTACGAGCCCATCAACTTATCGAAGCTAATTTAAAATGGAAATAAATAAACTTTTTTTTTATAACAAAACGTTTTATCGATGAAGTTAACGTGAACACCCAGTGTTTTACGACTCTTAAGAGATTCTTGATCATAATAAACTTTATTATATTACTTGAATGTAAAGCTATTTTGAATTAATTTAAAACTTGTTTTACCCGTAAAATCGCCAACATTTGGGTGAACCAATCTATGCGATGTTCTATGCAGATTATATCCTTTAGTCGTGTTTTACTACACCCACGGGTAAAAAAGAGGATAGTAAATTATATTCTAACTCACCACACAGATAAGCGGAAAGTTTGTTTGTTTGAACGCACTAATCTCAGGAACCAGGACCAGTAGGGTGCAATTTAAAAAATTCTTTCGGAGTTAGATAGCCCATTTATCGAGAAAGCTTATAGGCTATATATCATCACGCTAAGACCAACAGAAATGGAGAACCAATGAAGAATGTTACAAAATCGGGCCTTTATTTCCATGTTAAGTGCATCCACTTTTCATCTTCTACGTAAACACAGTCTTAGGTAAAGTTAGCATTAGCCCAAAGTATCTATACTATGCGGACGAAGTTGCGAGCAGAAGCTAGTGAGTTAATAACTTGATTTCAAACGTCCGAGTAACAATAACGTCTGAAGCTTAGCGCTAATCAATCATATATTTAATTAATTGATTCAGATATCTCCATATATTCACTTTATCTTATATAATCCCTGGATGATATAGTTGATAACTATGAATATCCCAATGCGATATTTACTCGTGTATTAGTAGGAGTTATATATTATATTAACGATCTATAGTACTCATGGGATTAAGAAGTTTAGATTCTAGATGCGCGAAATTGAAACTATATTGAAAGTCGAACAATTCTATCTATCTAAATGTATAAAACACAAAAATTGTTTCTATGGCCGTTACACACTTTGAAATCTTTTTTTTATTTTTTTTTTATTGACGATGGTGGCAAGCAACATGCTTGATGGTAAGTGAGTTGGTGAAGGTGGAATTTCACCGGCGACTAGGACGGCGACCACTGACGACAAGTCACCCGGCTCCAGTCATCGGTCCAACGACAAAGGCGACGTGTCACGGGTGGGTTACGGGTGTGCGTGCTTACGCCCCTCTGTCGCCCTGGTGGGAGTGGAGCGAGGAGCGCGCCGACCGTAACCCACCCAAAAAAAAAGGTGGAATTTCCAATACCAGGAGCATAGTTAGGCCGCAGCCTACTATGAAGAATGTGCTCTCATTAAACCTCGGTTAAAGAAGGACATGTCATAACGCTCGGGAAACACAGTAGCAGGTATTTCATTCCAGAGCCTGCACGTACGTGGGAGAAATGATTACTAAGAACGCAGATGTATGCACAACTGGAATCTGATCCAGCCATAATCGTTTGAATTATATATGTGAATCTTGTGATTCGAAAAGCACAACACTGAAGCTGGTACAGGCAAGACATGTTGTAATAATAATTTTATATAAAAGTTAGTAAAACAGTAATTAAATCAAAATAATAGACAAGCCCGTTGAGTTTTTTGTCGAATCTTTTTATTAGCGGTCGCTTTCAGATGGGGTGGTAATTTCTTAGATTAATTTTATTTAAATGTGTTAAGCATATAGTCATTTATGTTAGTGCCCTTGTGAGGTTTATGCATAATAAATAATATTATTTTCAAATTGGCTACTAAAATAATGCATTAGAACTTAGTAGTTGGTCTGGCTTCCGTATAATGACGAAGTAAAAATACAGTTCACTACACCTTCTCTTACTCGTGGATGACGTAAAAGATGACTAAGGCATATAATATGTATATAACATCTGTGCAAGAAAAATAAACTCAAAAGATCCCTGTACTTATCCGTCTAACCGGCTTGGTACGGTAGCGGTAGTTGGGTAGCGCCGGAATGTCGCGATAGCTCTCTCTACAAGTGCCGGACTGTTCCCTAGTCCAACTACTACACTACTGCATGTTCATAGCATGATGCTAATCTTTACTAATATTATAAATGCGAAAGTAAGTTTGTTTGTTACGCTTTCACGCTTAAACCACTGAACCGAAAAAAATCTTTCACCAATGGAAAGCTATAATATCAGGGAGTAACATAAGCTATATTTTATCTCGGTGTTCCCACGGGAACGGAACTAGGCGGGTAAGGTGATTGAAACCGAAACGAAGCAAGGGTGGGTTGCTAATATTTAATATAAAAGTTTAAAGATCTACGTTAGATCTTTAAATTTTTCACTTTTCCATTTGATTGCGTAATCCTAATAAAATTGTAAGTTAGGATTAAATATTTTATTCCCATCAAAAAACTTCTTACTAGATAGAAAACTCAGAAATTCTGCACACGTTCTTATATACGAAGTTTGTAGCAGTCAGTACACATCGAATCTAGTGAATTAGATCGTCCAACTATTGGTGTAAAATTTCTGAAAGAAGCATTGGTTACTAATAAATAATGTTCTAAAAATATTAGAAGAATAAAACATGTACAAGCACAATTTGGAAAATCACATAAACGGTTCATACACGTGATTTCTTTTTATTAAAAAATAAATGTGTTTGTGAACTGTACGCATGTAAAAAGCTATAGTTCTTTCGCGTAATAAGATAAAAATCTTATTAAACATTTTAGCCTTCGTGTCGTCGTAGCCGACGTTTTTCTCCAAACGTAGGATACGTTTGTAGAAAAACGTCACTAATAATAGAAAAAAAGGGAATTAATACATTGAAAGTTTTATTATAACGCAATAACTAAATGGAAATTGCAACGGTGTCCAACAAGTCATCGTTACTGCAATTTTCTGCAGTAACGATGACTTGTTGGACGTGAGACATCTTAGTCTACCCGTGACCATGAACGATGCAAAGTGTTCGAAACATCGGGTAATCAAAAATCAAATACAAACGCGATAAAATCCGTAAAGTAGTTTCATTTAAAACATGTGAATAGATTCAAACTAAACAAAATCTTTAAGGAAAGTAAGAAGTCTGAAAGACGTATTTTTTTTTTTGTAGAGAAAAACGAAAAACAATCGACTGAAAAATTATTGGAAACAAACAATATCTTAAATATTTTTCAAACTCCATTAAAAAACTGGCATAAAATGCAAAAAATGATTTATTACAAGTCGGTCTTTCGTTGTGAATTTGGGACTAAGTCCATTGATAAAAAAAAGGACTATCATCATCATCAACTCAGCTCATTTACCTCCCACTACTGGAATTGCATCTTATCCACAATAGCAGAGAAATGGACCACCAGAGAAATACCACATTAGCCATAGCTAGTGTCTACATTTATTTTAAAGGCGTACATTTTTCGTGGGTGTTGTAAAAGACGACCAAGAGATTTTCATTTACCTGGGCCAACTCTATCTGATGCTGTTAGGTCAACAATTATACCACTGATATCAAGTAGCCCTGCTCCGGTGGTCGGCCCAACGACGAAGGCGACGTGGTTCTCTGGTGGGTTGCGGGAGTTGCGTGCTTAAGCCCCTCTGTCGCCCCGGACGGAGAGGTGCGTAGGCGCGCCGACCGCAGCCCACCCACAAAATAAAAGGTCAACAATTATATTTCCAAGATGGGTTGTTTTCAAGCAGGCCGGTTTAAAACCATTGCCAATAACTTTTGCAATATATACTACTACTACTATGAAAGAATAATGCAGGAACATATGGAGTCAACCTTTTTCTTTTTTTTTTTTTTTGGGGTGGGCTGCGGTCGGCGCGCCTCCGCACCACTCCGTCCGGGGCGACAGAGGGGCTTAAGCACGCAACACCCGCAACCCACCCGAGCACCACGTCGCCTTCGTCGTTGGGCCAACCACTGGAGCAGGGTTACTTATCATCAGTGGTTAGCCCGACGGAATACCCCCTACCCGGGGCACGCTCCCATCGACCGACGTCCCCCCCCTCGGGGAGGATGTCGGTCTTTCCTCACGCGGTCGGCCTCTCGGCGGGTGACGGACTAATCCCCAGTCACGTCACCCGCGGCCGCAGCTAGGGCGGCATGGCACGCAGGTAATCCCGCCTGCGCCGTCCCAGTCGCCGGCGGTGGGTCGCATCATCGAGGCTGTGCTCCTCGCGCTCGCGACCCGCCGCCTCCTTCTGCAATATAACTGCCGCGCAGAAGGCTGCGACCGCGTCCCAATTCCTGATGCTGCCGAGCAGGGATAGGGATAGGGATACCTAGCGATGGTCGGCAGCGTCAGGTCGGCACCGATGATTGCGATGAGATCACGACGCGGCTCTGCCCAAGCGGCACAGAGAGAGCGTATGCTGCGCCGTGTCCTCGTCGCAATCGCAGTGGTGGCAGGACGGAGTTCTAGCGACCCTGTACAGGTACTTGTCGAAGCATCCATGCCCCGTCAAGACCTGTACGAGTCGGAAGGAGAGCACCCCGTGCCGCCTTTCCAACCACTGCATCAGCACCGGCCGGAAGGCCTCCACGGTCCAAACACCGTATCGAGCGAGCGATGACATTTCGGCGGTCGTCGACGCGCCAGGCGGTGAGCTCCCTCAGGGAAACAACACCGCCCCCCCCGCGCACCCCCGACACCCGCCGATACAAGTCGGCGAGCATTTCCGCTTCCAGGTCCCACGGGAGAGTCCCAGCCAACAGGCACGCCACCTCCGTCGCCACCGTGCGGTACCCGCGGATGATCCTGACCGCCATTACCTTCTGTGGACGCCACAGAAGGGCTCTAAGTCGGGCGGTCATGGATCCCGCCTACACCGGTGCGCCGTAGAGGGCCATCGACCGAATGACCCCCGGGTACAGCTGTCGACATGCCGCGCTCGGTCCGCCCACATTCGACATCAGCCATTGTAGGGCGGACGCCACGCCGACGAGCCGCGGGACGAGCCTGCGGAAATGCTCCCGAAACCACCATCGCCCGTCGAGCACCAGACCCAAGTACTTCATATGGGCCTGGAGGCTGATCCCAACCGAATTGACGGGGATCGAGACGCCGATGGGAGGGTCCATACGGGGCCCATGGAACAAGAGGGCCTCCGTCTTGTCCAGGGCCACCCTCAACCCCAGCGCCTCGATCCGCCTGACGACCTCTTCGGTGCCTGAGGTCGCCAGGCTTACCGCCTCTTGTAGCGTCCCACCGCGGGCTGTGACGAGCGTGTCGTCGGCGTAACAAATCACGCCCAGCCCGGGTGGGAGGCTCCCCCGCATCTCCCAGTCGTAGCCGATGTTCCACAGGGTGGGTCCGAGGACCGACCCCTGTGGAACACCGCACGTCATGGGCGTTCGCACATTGTCCCCTACTCGGTTGGCGTAGAGGACGCTGCGCCCCTCCAAATAGTCTGCCACCAGCCGCCTCAGATATGGAGTCAACCTTAAGTAATTGGAATAAGAACATAGGTTGATATGTGGTTATGTTTCGAGTTTTCCTTTTCTTGCACAGATATTATATACGTATTATAATTATGTCCCTTAGTCAACTTTTATAACATCCACGAGCAAGATAATGGATGGAAAATTGTGCTCTTACTCCATTACGCAAGATAAAAAGATAATATTATTGTGAAATGTATAAATCTGACTAACGCAAACTTCATCTATGCTTCAAAGTCCATTATTCAACCAAATTACCTTTTATAATAACAATATCTTTCGAATTTAAAATGAGAGAGGTTTCTTAATTAGTTTTTCGTGAAAAGGCAAATCTGCAACCTTGAAATATATAATTAATTTATTCGAACAAAATAACTTGCAATTGCCCTTTTATTTTAAAAAAGAAATGTCCGAAATCGAGTTTATTAAACCAGTTAATTAATTTTCCAATTATATTTATTAAATATTATTAATTAATTAGATTTGCCGTGTATTGACGAAATAAGAATACAATTAACCACTCGCTTTTTGCCCATAGGTATCGTAATAGACGACTAAGTGATTAAATATGCATATATTATCTATGCAAGAGAAAGAAAACTTGAAACAAAACCCTATTCCAATACGTATGACCAGCATGGAATAGTAGGTCAATTCCCCTCCCATTATGGAGCAGGTCTGAGCGTAACAGTGGGACATATATAGGCTGAGATGAATGATTGAATGAAAATAATTTACTGTGTAGTGACGGAGTAAGAATACAATTCACCACCCGTTTTTCTGCCCGTAGGTATTGTAAAATACGGCTGAGAATTAAATAGGGGTGCGAGGCCGGGGCACCTCCACGTGGTGCACCCTGGAAACGTCCATTTGGACGGCCAAGATTCCGGCGGGAGGGGGGGTCTCCGCGTGCCGACTCTGAAGGCAGAGCGCACGGCGGATTTGGCCCGGGGCCAATGGGGCGGATGTGTCTCATGGCACTCCGTCGCCAGGGACGGTTGCGTCACGGCCCGGGGGCGTGACGGGTCGGTCGCTCGCGAGCGGCCAGACCCGGAAGGCCCAAACCGTAATCCTGTGTAGGGGGGTCAGGACCGGGGGTCTGCGGACTGCGGGGAAGAAAACCCCTATAAAAAATCACCCCAATCTCAAGTTTGGCTACTCGGCGAGGAGATGTATGGCTGGTGGGTTAAGAAGCGCGCGCGAAAAAAAAAAGCGTCCAGTCGTTAGAGTAGTAGTCAAGGAGGACTCAAACTTCCAAACCATGATGGCAGAGGTCAATACTGTAAAGACTTCACCAGAGGGTCCCGGCCAGGCCGGGGAATCCCTTGCTGTGCCGGTGCTTGTGCGCGACGAGGAGTCGCGCCCAAGTTCTGGCACAGTCAGCTCCCAATCGTATGGGTGGGGGGCAATCTCTGCTCCAGCCGTGAGTCCGGCGAAACATGAGGCTCCCAAAAAAAAAAGGCGTAGGAGGCCACCAATAACTCCAGCCAGCGAGCGTGCCAAACGGCGCGCGAACCGGCTCAAGAAGGAACGGGAGGCGCAGGAGGCCGCGGAATCCCGCGAGACCAGCGCTCCCAGCGACGAGGGCGGCACAGTGGCCGCAGAGCCGTCGCATGAGGATAGTAGCACCGCAGGGCCGTCGCGGAAGGAGAACGGCAATAAGAGTGTGTCCCAGGACGAGGGCGGCAATGTCGCAGGACCGTCTAAGGAGGCGAGGAGGAGTGGCAGCCAAACAGAGCTGTCGAGTGACGAGGGCGGATTTACCGCAGGGCCGTCACAGAGCGAGGGCGGCAGCAAAGCCGCAGGGCCGACGTCGGAGACCGACGTGGCGTACGACCTGTCGACGGACGAGGACGACAGTGCCGTTGGGCTGTTGGAGCGACTGGGTACGGCCGCGTCGAGGATGTCGACGGACGAGGGCGGTGAGACCGCAGAGCCGTCTGACGACAAAGGGCCGCGGGCCGGCCAGAAGAAGGGAGATGGAGGGGAGGATAAGGAGAGGAATGGTGAGCGTGCAGCAGGGCCGTCCGGGATGATGGTTGGTGGGTCGTCCGGGATCGTGGATAGGGAGGTAGGTGTTGCGGGTGCTGATAGGGAGGTGATTGATAGGGGGGCCGCTCTAACGGCGGCTCTAAGTCCTAGGAGGGGAAGGGAGGAGGCCCGCCCCCCGACGAGGGATCGGAAGCGCCCCCTGCCAAAGGGTGGCAGCTCCGAATCCGAATCGGAGGGGAGCGATACCATCAGGCCTCCCCCCAAGGTTGCGACCGCGCGCCGGGGGCGCAGGGGTCGGGGAGGTGCGGTGGCGGCCAGACCGGCGACGCCGTATCCGACTGACCAGGGAGGCGAGATGGCGGCCCTTCAGGCCGCAAACGCCCGCCTAAGCGAGGAGGTCTCCGGCTTGCGAGAGCGAAACCGCAGGCTGGAGACGGAACTTTCGGCGGTGCGGAGAGAGAACCGCGGGTTGGCCAAGGATGTCGCTGACCTGCGGTCTCAATTCGAGCGCCTGGTGCCGGCTGTGCCGCCGGCGCTGGCCCCGCCGCCGAAACGGGTCGCGCCAGTGAGGGCGGGGCCATCGTCTGCGCCCGTGGCGCCGGCTGCGCCCGTCGCGGCTTCGCCGCTGCCTCCCCTTGTCGTGGTCCCTCCGCCGGCTCGTGGCCGCGGGAGACCTCGGAAGGGGGAGGAGCCGCCGCCCGACGAGGTGCATGGCGTGTCGGAGTCGGCGATACGCGTCATCCTAGCCCGAGTAGGGCTAATGATGGATGCGCGTATCGAGGCCGTAGCGGCCAGGCTCCCGCCTGAGCCGCCCCTCCGACCGCCGCTCGCCGCGGACAGGACGAGGCGGCCGCAAGCGTCGGCTCCCACCCCGCTGCCCTGTCAGGGTGGCCGCGTGGTGAGCTACGCTGCGGTCGCGGCGGGACCCAAGGGGGCCAAGAAGGCCGGCAAGGTGCCGGCTCCCGCCAAGGCCGGGCCGCGGCCGGCGCCAACGACTGCACCGCAGGTGCCGGCCGGCGAACCCGCGACTGCGCCTGCTGCGCTCAGCGCTGCTGCTAGGCTCGAACAGGGCTGGCAGGTGGCTGAGCGTAGCAGGAAGGCACGCGGCCAAAAGCGGAGAGCGGCGGCCAAGAGTGCCGCTGTGGCCGCCGCTCCCCAGGCGGGAGCCGGCGGAAAGGGGAAAAGGTCGCGTAGGGGCCTCAAGTCGCCGAAGACGGCTGCGGTGGTAATCACCGTACTGCCTGAGGCGGCTGAGAGGGGCCTGAATTATGAGGCCGTCCTAAGACGCGCCCGGCGGGAGCTGGACGTCTCCGATATCGGGGGCGTCGAGGCGAGGACCCGCAAGGCCCGGACAGGGGCTCGAATACTCGAGTTCCCTGGGGCCGAGGGCGCGAAGACGGCCGATAGTTTGGCCACGATGCTGAGGGGGCTGTTCGGGCCAGAGGATGGAGTCCGAATCGCCAGGCCCGTCAAGTGCGCAGATATGCGCCTCACGGGTCTGGACGACTCCGTGGCGGTGGAGGACATCCGGGAGGCCATTATGGCGCGTACCGGGTGTGCCTCGGACACCGTCCGGATTGGCACCATCCGCCCTGGTCCGGGCGGCGTCGGTGCTGTCTGGGTGCAGTGCCCAGTGGAGTCGGTCAAGCAATTGGCCGACTCAGGCAGGCTCCTCGTGGGCTGGAGTTCGGCGCGGGTAACCGTGCTGGAGCCCCGGCCTGCGAGGTGTTATAAATGCATGGCGGTCGGGCATACCCGGCCGACATGCAGAAACTGCTTTGACTGCAGCGGGCTATGTTTCCGTTGCGGTCAGGCTGGACACCAGGCGGCATCGTGCTCTGCGGTGCCCCACTGCCCCGCGTGTGCGGCGGGCAATAGGCCTGCCAAACACCGCATGGGCTCTGGGGACTGCAGACCCCCGGCATCGGCCCCGAAGGGGCGGGGCGGCCCATCGACCGGGCCAGGCCCCGCTCCGAGCGCGGCCCGATCGCCCGTTAGCGCGGAGGAGGTGACGATGGATACGGACCGTTAATGGACCCCGTATCCATTCGTCTCCTCCAGGCCAATCTCAACCACTCCGCCGGTGCGCAGGACGTGTTCCTGCAAGCCATGGCGGAGTGGTTGATAGGAGTAGCCGTAGTCGCGGGGCCGTACGTGGTGCCCGACCGGATTAACTGGTTGGGTAGCGCCGATGGCACCGTGGCAATCGTCGCCTCCACGTCGTGGCCTTCGTCGTCTCTGACCCTTAGGGACAGGGACGTCGGATACGTCGCGGCGGTCTGGGGGGAGATTACGCTCTTCGGAGTTTATCTCTCCCCTAACTGGAGTGTGACCGATTTCGAGGCCTTCCTCACCATCATAGAGGCCTCGTTACGGCGACTGGCATCGCGCCAGGTCTTCGTCCTGGGGGACTTTAACGCCAAGTCCGTGGCGTGGGGGTCATCTAGGACGGATGACCGAGGACGGGCGATCGAGGAGTGGGCGGCGGCGCTGGGCCTCTGTTTGCTGAACAGGGGCTCGGTGCATACGTGCGTGCGACAACGGGGCGGGTCGATAGTGGACCTTTCGTTCGCTAGCCCCGAGGTCGCCGCACGCGTGGGGAGCTGGCGCGTCGTGGAGGAGGTGGAGACCTTGTCGGACCACCGGTATATCCGGATGGAGGTCTCCCCTGCAATCCCGACGCCCAGCAGGGGTCACGGGGCGGATGGGCGTCCTGCGTTCCCGCGATGGGCTGTGGGTCGCTTGGACCGGGACCAGCTGGCGGAGACAGCCATCGTATACTCGTGGCTGTCCTCTGCCCACCAGTCGGACGGGGTGGACGCCGAGGCTGGCCGCATCCGCAGTGCGTTGACGCAGATCTGCGATGCGGCCATGCCCCGGGTACGGCGTCTGCCCCCGAGGAGGGGTGTCCACTGGTGGTCCCGGGAGCTGGCGGATCTCCGGGCTGCGTGTATCCGCGCCCGGAGGGCCTACACCCGCAGCCGGCGGCGCCATCGCGACGCGGAGCGGGAGGCCGTGCTTTACGAGGGCTACCGCAATGCGCGGTCGGCCTTCAGGCTGGCCGTCCGCTCCGCCAAGGACGTCAGTCGGCAGGAGATGCTGGACGGTCTCGACCGTGACCCCTGGGGACGCCCCTATCGCGCGGTGCTGAATAGGCTACGCGCGCGGGGCCCTCCCCTCACCGAGACTCTCCAGCCCGGCCTTCTCACCCGGGTCATCGAGGACCTGTTCCCGCGGCGGGCGGAACACACGCCCCCGGTCATGGCTCCGCCAGACACTGACCGGGAGGCCGACGACGACAGTGTTCCGCCCATCACGGAACCCGAGATGGGGGTGGCGGTGACGCGCATGCGCGCAAAGTCTACCGCCCCCGGGCCCGACGGTGTTCCTAACCGCGTGCTGGCCCTGGTCCTCGAACACCTGGGACCCCGCCTCAGGGAGCTGTTCGACGCGTGTTTAGCGTCCGGACGGTTCCCTGGGTGCTGGAAGGAGAGAAGGCTGGTGCTCCTGCCGAAGCCGGGACGGTCTCCGGAGTCGCCTTCGGCCTACAGGCCTATCGTGCTGCTCGATGACACGGGCAAGCTACTGGAGAGGGTGGTAGCTGCCCGCATCGAGCGGCACCTCGTCGGCACGGGGCCCGATCTGTCGGACGCCCAGTTTGGGTTTAGGAGGGGTCGTTCGACGATCGCGGCTCTGTTGCGCCTGAGGGCCGTGGCGACTGAGGCCGTCACCGGCGGGGGAGTGCTGTTGGTGGTGTCCCTAGACATCGCCAACGCATTCAATAGTCTGCCATTCAGCTGCATCAGGGAGGCGCTCCGGTATCACGGGGTGCCAGTTTACCTGAGGCGGCTAGTGGCAGACTATTTGGAGGGGCGCAGCGTCCTCTGCACCGACCGAGCAGGGGGCGTTGTGCGGACGCCCATGACGTGCGGTGTCCCACAGGGGTCGGTCCTCGGACCCACCCTGTGGAACATCGGCTACGACTGGGCGTTGAGGGGGAGCCTCCCGCCCGGGCTGGGCGTGATTTGTTACGCCGACGACACGCTCGTCACAGCCCGCGGTGGGACGCTAGAAGAGGCGGTAAGCCTGGCGACCTCGGGTACCGAGGAGGTCGTCAGACGGATCGAGGCGCTGGGGTTGAGGGTCGCCCTGGACAAGACGGAGGCCCTCTTGTTCCATGGGCGCACTATGAGCCCTCCCATCGGCGTCTCGATCACCGTCCACTCGGTCGACATCAGCATCCGGGCCCATATGAGGTACTTGGGCCTGGTGCTCGACGGGCGATGGTGGTTCCGGGAGCATTTCCGTAGGCTCGCTCCGCGGCTCGTCGGCACGGCGTCCGCCCTATCGTGGCTTATGCCGAACGTGGGCGGACCGAGCGCTGCGTGCCGACGGCTGTACGCGGGGGTCATCCGGTCGATGGCCCTGTACGGCGCACCGGTGTGGGCGGGGTCCATGACCGCCCGACTTAGGGCCCTTCTGTGGCGACCACAGAGGGTCATGGCGGTCAGGGCCATCCGGATCCGGCGGATACCGCACGGTGGCGACGGAGGCAGCGTGCCTGTTGGCCGGGACTCCCCCGTGGGACCTGGAGGCGGAGATGCTCGCCGGACTATATCGGCGGGTGACGGGGGTGCGAGCGGAGGGCGGTGTGGTCTCGTTAAGGGATCTCACCGCCTGGCGCGTCGACGCCCGCCGAGACGTCATCGCCCGTTGGGCAGTCCGGCTGGAGAGGCCTCGGTTCGGGGTGCGAACCGTGGAGGCCTTCCGGCCGGTGCTGATGCAGTGGTTAGAGAGGCGGCACGGGTTGCTCTCCTTCCGACTGGTGCAGGTTTTGACGGGGCATGGGTGCTTCGCCAAATACCTGCACAAGGTCGTTAGGAGGGAGAGTACACCGTCCTGCCACCACTGCGATTGCGACGAGGACACGGCGCGCCATACGCTCGAGGCCTGCGGGGCTTGGGCAGTGCAGCGCTGTGAACTCGTCGCAATCATCGGTACGGACCTGACGCTGCCGGCTATCGCTAGGGCGATGGTCGACAGCGTCGGGAATTGGGACGCGGTCGCAGCCTTCTGCGAGACAGTGATCTCGCGGAAGGAGGCGGCGGATCGCCTGCGTGAGGAGCGCAGCCTCGATGAGGAGATCCGCCGCCGGCGACTGGGGCGGCGCAGGCGCAACTATCTGCGCCTCATGCCGCCCTAGCCGAGGCCGCGGGTGACGTGACCGGGGATTAGTCCGTCACCCGCCGAGAGGCCGACCGCGTGAGGAAAGACCGACGTCCTCCCCGAGGGGGGGACGTCGGTCGATGGGAGGGTACCCCAATAGGGGGTATTCCGTCGGGCCGACCACTGACGACAAGTTAACGCTGCTCCAGTGGTCGGCCCAACGACGAAGGCGACGTGGGCTTCGGGTGGGTCGCGGGAGTTGCGTGCTCAAGCCCCTCTGTCGCCCCGGACGGAGTGGTGCGGAGGCGCGCCGACCGCGGCCCACCCACAAAAAAAAAAAAAAAAAAAGGGATTAAATATGCATATAAGATCTATGCCAGAGAAAGAAAACTAGATATGACACCACATGTCTGACAGTAGGTCTATTTCCCTCCTATTGTGAAGGAGGCTTGAGCCCAACAGTGGGACGTATAATAGCTGAAATGATGGTAAAGAGATTGAGATATAATATATATACGTTACCCTATGATTTGAGAATACCACTTTTTTTTCGGCGTGCTATAGCCAGCACGCACGCTGTCCATTCCATCCAAGGTGACGAAAGGGCTGTGCGGGCAACTCATGACCCACTTTATTCCTTCGCCTTCAACAGGGTGACCCAGTGGTCTTCCACTGGTATCTAATCCTTAACGTTTGCGTAGAGGCATAACTCTATACTAAAATAGCGGTACAGTTTCTATTTTCTTAATAATTACTGTAACGATGGCAACATTTATACAAAAATTGATCCGGTTCAGACGTTGAAACATACAAACTAACATTTTTATTTTTACCCAGAATACTGTGTGGTAGCGGCTACGAATACCACAACCTTTACATTGTTTTTGATTGTCGAAAAAGACAAGAGCTTTACATAGATCAGAGTAAGATGCATATGATGCCTTATGTTCAACAATTTAATTCCCAAGGACGGTTGACAGGCGTGGCCTTCAAGGCATGGCACAAAAGGGAATCTTCTGAGCTGGCTACGGAAGTCAAGAAATCGGTACCAATGGTCGGCCCAACGATACTGGGGAAGGAATACGTTATATTTTGGGGCCGCCACCCATTTGTCGGCTCAGAAAAATAATTGGGCGGATTGTGTTCAGACTAAAGCTTACTATAGAAAAGGCAGGCGGCCGGTCTTAAAATAATTATTAATAACTTTTTTAATATGTATATATTGAGTCGACCCCAAGTAATTGGGATGACAGCAGGCCACGATAATGGTGAAATTAATTAGAATAACATCTGCTAAGTTGAATTCATGTTTAAAATCATAAGGTCTAAACTTTATTTAATTGAAAACAATGTCAAACGAAGGCAACTTTAAATTAGATGCGAAATTCTATCAACGCATCAAATTTTAATCTTAATGGCATTCCCGCCGATGTCAGTCGAGGTGTTAATACCAACGATCAAACTGTAGCCGAGTCGTTAACTTGAATTGAAGGGAGCTTATGGGATTAACACATGCAAATTTCTACCCTGGCTGAACCTACATTTGCAGGTGTTACGTTATTAACGCGTTTCCTTTTGTTTGTGCGTGCTAAATTTTATATTTTATCGCATTAAAATTATTTAGGAAGTTATAATGTTTGCTATTTGATTGAGGTTTTTTTAAAAGGAACGTCATTTATTTCTTTTCCTTCTTCCTTTCTAATGGCAATAAGCTACAATTATGAAGTGCCAGTGTCGAGTTATAACTTTTATTCTTCACGTCTGTAGCCTTCATATTTTAGTCTTAGTCGTCATTGATGATTTGGTGCTGACAACCAAGTAGTGATTCCTCTGCGAATTTTGGCAAAATGTGAAAATGCACACAATTCACTCATCATCATCATCTTGCTCTTATCCCAATTACTTGGGGTCGACGCAATATGTCATCTGTCCTGACGTATTGCAAAAAGCTTCGGCAATGACTTTTATGACCGGCCGCCTGCCTGACGTCAACCCTCCTTGGGAATGTAATTGTTGACCCAAATGGTACCTGATAGAGTTGGTCCGGGTCAATCTAGGGCTCCTAGTCGTCTTTTACGACACCCACGAGCAAAGCAAGGGTTGGTAGTATTCGAAGCCGCTACCACACAGCACACAATTCACTATTATATCATATTCACTACATTTCAGCATTTTATCTGCATTATATTACATAAAATATCAGAAAAAACATTGAATATAACAAACACTGTAAAACATTAAAATAATGAAAAAACATTTAAAGGCACCACATGACATTTTGGCATTCTCGTCAAAAAGGTCGGAATGCTGTTTATTTAACAAGTTTGCCCCGTGATGACAGATTAGTTTCTTTTAATATAATTTATGTGACATATGGATAAAAAGTCTTTCAGTCAAATACATTGTTAATCTCACAATCTGAATATAACTAAATCGTATACGATTTTCAAAAATGACTACTGTACCCTGCTGATCAAACGGGTTGGTATAGAGTTTTATTTCGATATTGCCTTCTCTTGTATAGACGTTATGTGTATATTACACTGTGTGTATATACATACTGCACTCACGGGCAAGATACAGTCTGGTGAAAGTTCTTACACTGAAAAATATTATATTAATAATCCTGATACCTTAGAATAATAACATATAGAAGGTAAGTTCGCGCACAAAAAGTGAAGCATTTCAATTGGAGCCCAATGGAGCTTACGCCGGAACCGTTTCGTAATGTACAAGTCATTGTACTGCACGTACGTACGCAACTCTTAAAAAATAAATAGGTAATTATGACGGTTTGTGCATTCAAATGGTGTCATAACACATTTGTAAAACTTAAAAAGGTTTTTAATGTCACTTTTAAAAGTATTTCAACGATTTATGTTAATAAAAACAAAATTTGATTTCATAATTTGTATAGTAGTGTGCGTGTGTACGTGTGTAATCGTCTGCGCGCCATTAGTGTTTTTAGATTCAAATTTTCTAAGCCTGATACTTTGTTTTTTGGGGGTGGTCCCGGAACGGAGTGGGGCGACCATGGACCCCCAATAATCCTAATCCTAGCTTATATTACAAATGCGAAAGTTGTTTGTTTGTTTGTTACATTTCCACACTTCAATCGTTTGTGACACCCAAAAGCAGGATGGGAAGCGATGAATTGTATTCTTACTTAGTCACGATACGGAAAGTATATAAAACATATTATCATCATTTCGGCTTATATACGTCCCACTACTGGGCTCAAGCATCCTCCATAATAGGAGGGCAATTGAGCTATTATACCACGCTGGTTAGATGGGCTAGTATAGGGTTTTATTTCGAGTTTTTCTTGTCTTGTATAGACGTTATATGCATATTATATCCCTTAGCCGTCTTTTAGGACATCCACGGGCAAGAAAATGAGTGGTGAATTGTATCCTTATTCTGTCACCACACGGAAAAATATATACTGTTAGGATATATACAGTTAGGATTAATTCATCATTCGTTTTAGCTCATATACGTTCCGCTGTCGGGCTCGAGCCTCCTCCACAATAGGAGGGAAATTGGTCTTACTTTATCAGCTGGTCAGATAGGGTTTTATTTGGAGTTTTCTTCTCTTGTATAGATGTTATATGCATATATCCCTTAGTCGTCTTTTACGACATCCACAGGTAAGAAGATTAGTCAATTGTATTCTTACTCCGTCACCACACGGGAAACAGAATATTTTAATGAAGTTCCATCCACTTCTATCGACTCATTGGAAAGAAAAGTACCTAAAAATCAGCTTTAAACAAATCTGGAAAATTATAATTTTTGATTTCTTATATTGTCAAATCATTCGGTGACCCTGATTGGGAAAAGAAATGTGCCCTGTAAAGACAAAGAAACGAGACGAAGAAGAGAGAAAACTTCTAATGAGAATGTACTATATAAAACTGACTAGTAAAATAGCTTCTCTATAAGGCAAAGGATATCGGCAAAGTATATGAAACCAAGTTAAAAAGACAAGAACAACGACCAAAATGTATCATGCGAAGAAATTTAACATTATCAGCTTATAAACTTCAATAAAGTATGCGATACTATCAGTATAGAGGTGGGACATCGTTTGGTACTGTTGAAAACTCTGAAAGAATCGTGTCTTTAAAGTTCACAGCAACCAAGATCAGACATTACAGACCTGCTAGATATTATTTTTTAAGAAATGTGGGCCTTTGAATAGTGTTCATATGTGTACTAACTGCCTGCAGAGTTGGTTAGATGACTGATTTAGAGGTACCAGGTGAGTAAGATAACTTAAATATTGATTATGTTTTAATAAATCCGAAGGATTCAATCGCCTTATCATCGTCATCATCTCAGCTCATATACATCCCACTGTTGGGATCGGGCCTCCTCCACTATGGGAGGGAAATTGACCTACTATACATACCATGCTAGTCAAACGGGTTTTCATAGAGATTTCTTTCGAGTTTTCCTTCTCTTGAATAGGTATTATATGCATATAATATCCATATTATATCACTTAGTCGGCTTTTACAACATCTACGGGCTCTTGCCCGTAGGTGTTGTAAAAGCCCCACCTACAATTCACCAACCCTCTCTCTTAGAGAAGGATGGTGAATTGTATTCTTCATCCGTCACCACAAAGAAAATATGTAGATAACTGCCTGCTAAGTTGGTTAGACGACTGATTTAGCGGTACCAGGTAAGAAAGATAACTAAAACATGTAAAATTGTAAAATTTTTAATCTTCATTATATATAATGTCACTGAGGGAACAATATTAAAAATATATTTATCAGCTAAATAAATTGAAAAGGCTCAAAATCGCCTAAGACACCAAATCAATTCACACGAAAGAGTTCTTACCTTTATAGTGCAAATTCTTACTGTTACTGGATTACAGAATTCTTGCAAATGATAACGGACTAAGAACGCAATTCATCACTCCCTTAGGCCTCATTTACGGAGACGCGGCGCGTTGCGCGTCGCGATGGGCTGCGCGGCCCGCACTAAATTCAAATGTAGGGCGTTGGATGAGTGTGTTTATGGAGAAGAGATTTTACACGCGTTTGTTTGAAATGGAGCGTTTTTTACGCCCGAGCCCGCGGATGGCACCGTCACGTCTCACGCGGCGTTTATCGCGGCGGCGCACGCAGCGGCGATTCTCGATGAAGCGATGCCTGTAGCGGAACCTTCTGCCAGTCTCATTTGGTAATCGTGCAACACAGACGTAGTCACCGTCGCAATGGAGTATGATATGATTGACTTTATTTTAGAAGAAAATTGTATATTAAAAAGTGAATTATTTATTATAAGGAGTGGCCCAGTGTTTACAGCAGCAGAACATGAGAAGTTTGGAGAATATGCAACTCTTTATAAGTCAATAAGAGAAAGAGGTTATGATGTATTTCATGGTTATACACGGATGTCTAGTACAACTTTTGATTACATAGTAAACAAAATACAACACCGCATCCAATTCTAAGAATAATGACTTCATAACAAAAAGCTAATTAAAGAAATTAATTTAATTGTAACATGATTTTAGTTAAACACAATAAAGTCATATCTAAGCTTGTTAATAGTCGCCTGCCCATTCTATCATTCTATCATTTAAATGCAAAAAAATATTTATGTATAAGACATACAAAGTATTCTAAATTGAAATAATAATATATGCGGATGTATATCTATCAAAAATAATAATGATTTTCGAGAAATCTGCCAAATTCTGCCACTTTTTTTAATTCGTTAGCTTAATCTGCCACAACTAAAATTTTGGTGCAAAATCTGCCCAAATGGCAGAAATCTGCCACAAATGGTCACACTGCTGAGAACCCCGCGTGCGCCGCAGCGGTGTCCGCCGCGTGCTCGGCTACACGCTTGAGAATACGACGCGGGCGCAGCGGCGGGCATCGCCACTTTTCCCGCCTCGCGTCTCTATAAACAACATCGCATTTGTGTTTACGCGTGCGATGATACGTGCCGCTTCACGCGCTGCCGCTACCTAAACAATAAAAACGTCCGACGCGCCGCGAGACGCCACGCCACACGCGACGCGCGACGCCCCGCGTCTCCGTAAATGAGGCCTTACTTGTCCGTGGGTATTGTAAGAGACGACTAAGGGATCACAACAACAGGGCTCGAACTTTCTCCACTATTTAAGGGAAATTTACGGACCGTGTTTATTTTCGTATCATTCTTCCGTTGCATAGATGTTAACTACATTATATTCCTTACTCGACTTTTACGATAGACACGGGCAAGAAAACATTCTTTTTCTTGAATTGTATTCTTACTCTGTCACCACATAGTTTAAAAATAAATTAATATAGCTAATCAAAAGACACAGATAGTAGATATCTTTAAATTCACTCATTCAGCCATGACAAAAATACAGCAAATAATTATTATAATTATATATCATAAGGCATCGTCTAGTGGGAGTCGATAATTCAAACAGCCCTCTTTTTAAGCCTCGACGCAAAAAGAAATATCTTATAAATTTGATATGTCTATGCATCTATGTATCTGTGGCATCGATATCTCTTAAACTAATAGAGCGTCTATGATGCGATTTTTAAAAGGGAAACTTTTATTACATCATCTCAAACTTTTTCGACCATCTATTGCATGTCGCGTGACGGTCGGCTGCGGAGTAGGGGTAAAGTGAAAGGCGTTAGTCGGAGCAGCCGAGGCCAATATGGGCCGTTTGCTCAGCTGACCGTGTAGTGTATAGACCATTACTCATTTGTGCCAGTACTCCACACTATTTGTTTGTTTTTATCAGTGTTTAATGTAAATGTTGCTATTTTTTTGTAGTGCGAAAATAAAAGTATTACTTTTACCATGGTTTCATAAATCCATACAATCAAAATTTTTTTAAGTTATGGAGATAGTTTTAGCTACAATACATAAATATATTGTAGGTGTTTCATGGTCGTTAGCTCTTTTTATTAGCTTTCGTAGGGATCTTAGACGAATCATGCTTATTTACTTAATTTTCAAAGACATGTGACGTAACATTTGAAACACCCGTGTACGATAATACCACTGAGCTACTCTGAAATCGAAAGTCCTACGAAATCTTGAACTGTCTATTAACTAACAGATTAATTTTCGATTCATTGGATCTTCATTAATTCTATTAATTTCTCCTGATGACAAGAACGTGTTGCAAACTTTTTAACTTTCTGTTCGTTTTGGGGATTTCGTTACTTAAAACTTTTAAAGTATAATAATTTAATAAACATTAAATGATAAGCCAAAACGTACTACCTATTAGATTTTAATTAAGAGGAGTCGAAAGATTTAAAAGTGCCATCAAATTGTATATAAATCAATTTCAGATGAAAAATAGTTATAATTAATAAAATGAATTAATGACCCTAACAATAATAATCACTCTAGTGTACATTTACATTCGAAATTTAATTAATGAGAGAGATTTAAAAGTTAACTGAATAGAAACATTTTAAAATTCTAGATTATTTTAAAACTCATTTTTATGTGATAATTCTATTAGAAATTTAATATCAGATCTTTGGAGATATAATATTTATAAGGACAATTTTGACAATATAAAAAGTATAAAATATTTTCTGTAATATATTTTGCATTTGAAAATGTTTCAATCTGGCGTGATATATAACAATAATTTAATGGCATGCTCAGTTGGAAAAGTTTGCAATTTTTTTCCTTGAATTTGACAATAGACTTCTAAATCGATCCATTTTTACCAGCATCGATTTAGTACACTATTTTTTTTGATTAAGTCCTTAGTCCAAGATGTCCGTTTTATGATAACTAAAAAAGACAGACACATGTTAAGAAAACGACGCGACAGCGCTCATTTGGGAATCATAGCATTCAACATCAAAACAAACCTTCAAGTGTCGTTCTTCTTCTGACCTTCAGACTTAGAGAAGCGTGGTGATTATGGGTTTATCACCTTTTGAGAGGCCCTATGTCTGACAGTGGACTCCGGCAGGCTATATCGTTTGTATATATTGTAACATAATACATCCTTACTAATATTATAAATGCGAAAGTAAGTTTGTTTTTTTCGCTTTCATGCTTAAACCATCGAACCGATTGCAAAAATTCTTTCAACAATGGAGATCTATAATATCGGGGAGTAACATAGGTTATAT
The DNA here is from genome assembly GCA_032191425.1 of Lymantria dispar. Taxonomy (NCBI): domain Eukaryota; kingdom Metazoa; phylum Arthropoda; class Insecta; order Lepidoptera; family Erebidae; genus Lymantria; species Lymantria dispar. The sequence continues at coordinate 13,440,746 of CM063465.1, read as the reverse complement.
TTTATCTCGTTATTCCAACGAGAACGTGAACTAAGCGGGTAAGGTGACTGAAACCGAAGCGAAGCGAGGGCGGGTTGCTAGTTGTAAAATAAAAGTGTTCTACAAGGCAGACTGACGACATCTTAAAAGTTGGATGCAATTGGCACAGGATATTCTGACGCCATTCTCCCAGGGAGGCCTATAATCAACGGTGCAGGTCCCATAGATATACTATAGACAACTGAAGGATGGATGGCTCGTTCATATATTAACCATATTTATATAATGGGACTGTGTGCTCATTAAATACAACTCTAATTGAAAAGTAGGCATTAAATTGTAAACGTATAATCTTATCAGTGGTAGGAGCACATTATCGACAGCCGTCTGTCTACAGCAGCCGGCCGGTTCATCTAAGCCAGTACCTACCACACTTGCAGTAAATTGACGTCCGAGCAGGAAGCATTTGGATGGCGTATGGTATTCCATACGTCATCCAAATGTTTTCTGTGGAGGCGACAATGTGAGGAAGAATTTTGTTATTATACCTATTGCTTTATTATTAGATGTGTTTCAAGTCCCACGTGTGGCAATTATTTTCTGTGTCAAAACATGCTTTTATAAATAAGCTAGCATATTAAATGCTAAATCTCAGTAATTCATATATTTTCGTTACTCCACGAAAACACAAACGTGGGTGTGCTGCAGGAAATTTATCAAAACTTAGACGATTCACAGCGCACGTCGATTTATTGTGGACCGTTCTCAGCGCGAAAACTTTTGCAAACTCAATGTGCTAAGACGTAATTTCAATTTTAATATTATTGCTAAAATGTCAATTACTTCAAACAATAGCTGGCAAATAACTAAGTTATACTCAAACGTCGCGTAAATTATTGATAGTAACTTTGGTAGTACATAATTGTTTCTTAAGTAACTTTTCAGTTTAGATAAACTATTTAGGAACATTTATTCTTATCTTGCTTTTACCGCTAAAAATGCAGAGAAAACTCGTTTATAATACTGTAAATTTGCCTGTGTAAGTAACTATTTAAAAAAATAATATGATTTATTTCTACTTGAACGCCGAAGTCGTAAGAAACCGGTTGGGAATTCACCAGTAGAATGCACAGTAGCACTCGCCTGGAACACTTTTCATAGTAATGCTATTGTCAACCTTTTTAGCTTTTTAATATCATCAAATATCGAGCAAAGTCCAGTTTGGGAGTCATTTGGAGGACAAAGCCAAATTGGCAAGCAAAAAGTTGGGCGTCCTGAACAGAGCAAGGCGGTACTTCACACCGAGACAGCGTCTTGTGCTATACAAAGCACAAGTTCGTCCTCATGTGGAGTACTGCTCACATCTCTGGGCTCATCAGGGAGTCATCCCTGCAAAGACGGGCTGTTCGAATCGTCAGGGATCCCAATCTTACGGACAGATTGGAGTCGCTGGAGCAGCGGAGAGACTTTGGGTCACTCTGTGTACTCTACCGACTCTTTCACGGGGAGTGCTCCGAGGAACTGTTTGACTTGGTACCACCGACACCATTCTACCAACGTACCACTCGACATCGCAGCAGGGTTCATCCATTTCACCTGGAAACGTTATGGTCTTCAACTGTACGTTTCCAGCGATCATTTCTCCCACGTAAGTGCAAGCTCTGGAATGAACTACCTGCTGCTGTGTTTCCCGAGCGCTATGACATGTCCTTCTTTAAACGAGGTTTAAGAAGAGTATTTCCTTCACGGTAGGCAGCGGCCTGGCTATGCCCCTGGTATTGCAAAGGTCCATGTGCAGCAGTTTCACTTACCATCAGGTGTGCTGCTTGCTCGTTTGCCACCGTTGGCAATAAAAAAAAAAAATCTTTCCATCGATATGTGGGTTTTCTGCTTTTTCTGTTATCTGTGGAGCCAGGCTACATTGTTAGTCGCATAATCAAGCCATAGTAAATTAATAAACTTAAAACGAAATAAAATATGAACGTTTTATATAGATTCTGTGTCTTGCAGAAAAATGTAGCCAGCTCATCATCATCATCATCTCAGCCCATATACGTCCCACTGTTGGGCTCGGGCCTCTTTCATAATGGAAGGGTAATGAACCTGACCATACCATGCTGGTCAGACGTGTTGGTATAGGGTTTTATTTCGAGTTTTTTCCTTCTCTCGCATATATGTTACTAGCAACCCGCCCTCGCTTCGCTTCGGTTTCAGTCGCTTAAACCCGCATAGTTCCCGTTCCTGTGGGAATACCGGGAAAAAATATAGCCTATGTTACTCTCTGATATTATAGCTTTCCATTGGTGAAAGAATTTTTGAAATCGGTTCGGTGGTTTAAGCAACAAACAAACAAACAAACATCCGTACTTTTGCATTTATAATATTAGTATGGATATGCGTTTTATATTCTTTAGTCGTCTCGTAGGATCACCCACGGGTAAGGGGTGGTGAATTGTATTCTTACTCTGTCACCACACGGAAATAGCCAGCTCAGTATGAGCAAAATGGTGATACATCAAATTTAGCAACCCATTCGTGTGACCACTATATCACCACAAAAAAAAGGTTTGATAATTTTTTATTTATTTATTTATTTATCTGGTTCATCAACAGATTGTTTACATTGATACTTAACAATATACATATTAAAATACAAATGGCAATGTAACATCAAATTAAAGGTAAACACCACATGCACAATAAATATGATTTTTTGAGCAGACAGAAAACATGAAACTTATAAGATTACCCTGCACCCTTTACGACATAACAGACAATATACACAAAGTGACACACATCCAACATATCGCATAATATTCGGTTTATTTAAACTTATAAGCGCGTCATAACTTCATAGCTTATTAGTACTAGGAAATATTTAAAAAACCATCAGACAGACAGTTAGAAACTTGTCTTTTCACTCGAAACAGAGAGTCAGAGTGTACATCAATCACATCACTACAACCGTTGATAACTTTACAAAACCTAGCAAGTGGAGAACTAGCACCTAAAACAGTTCTTCTGTGTGGTGGATAAAGCGGTGTAATCGAGTTGCGTGGGATTCTTGCGGGAGCACGAAAGTTGAAAGAAGAGAGTAAACGAGGACAGTCCACCTTATTATTAATAATTTTGAAAGCAAATATTGCATCGCTTAAATATCTTCTTTGGTCCAGGCTGTGTAATTTAAAATGTTTCAGTCTATCGTTATAAGATCGAACTTTTTCAGCCATACCTGTCGAGAAGGCTAAGTGCCACATAAAACGCTTCTGAATTCGTTCTATACGCAATGCGTGAATAGCATAATGTGGTCTCCAAACTACACTACCGTACTCAAGAATACTTCGAACTAAGGTGTTATATATAATGATCTTTGTTTTAAAGTTGCGAAACGTCTTACAGTTCCTTATTACAAAGCCTAACACATTTGATGCCTTTTTAATAATATTATTTATATGAGGTACAAAAGTTAGTTTTTTATCATATAATATACCAAGATCCCGAATACTATCCAACTCTTTTATTTTCTCATTGTCGATAAAATAACTAGATGTAATTATATTATGCTTTCTATGATACTTTACATGAAAGCATTTGTTTGTATTAAGATACATTTTATTTCGATTACACCAGTTAAGCAATCTATACAGGTCCTCTTGTAAATTCGAAACATCGTTTGCCGAACTTATGACTTTCACGAACTTTAAGTCGTCAGCATACTTGAAAACTTCAGATTGCAAAAAACATTCAGTGATATCATTAATGAAGAAATTGAACAGTATCGGCCCCAAATGTGAGCCCTGCGGAACACCAGAACTGATGTTTAAAACTATCGACTGAAATCCGTTCACAACAACATAAAAAGACCTATTTTTTAAATACGAATATATCCAATTCAACATAGACCCATTCACACCATAAGCTTCTAACTTTCGAATTAAAATTCTATGGGAGACTTTATCAAATGCTTTGCTAAAGTCGGTATAAATGACGTCAGCTTGGTACCCCGAATCAATAGCCTGCACCAGCAATTCCGTAAATGGTACTAGATTTGTAGTCGTTGATCGAGACTTAAAAAATCCATGTTGAGCTTCACTTAAATATAGTTTTAAATGAGACTGGATATAGGGACAAACAAGTGATTCAAATATTTTGGCTAGAGAGGATAGTATCGAAATAGGTCTGTAATTGCTGATTTGATCACTACTATCATTTTTATGTATAGGTACTACCTTTGCTATTTTCCATTTTGAAGGAAATATCCCAGAAATTAAAGATTTGTTAAATATTAATGCCAAGGGCATGACTAGTTCAGGGGCACATTCTTTAATAAAGATGGATGGTATGCCATCCGGTCCTACGCCTTTTGTGCAATCCAAAGACTGTAGCCTCCTGAACAGCATATCGTTGCTTATAGTTGGAGTCGTTAAACCTAAACTATAGTTCTTTAGTGTTTGTAATGACTCTGATATTCACCGCTAACATCCTGATCATAACTATAAACAGAGCTAAAATAAGCAGCAAATAAGTCACAGACTTTTGCACCGTCCGATGTTGTAGTATGTCCATCAGACATAATATTGGGATAAGCACTAGATCCACCTCGTCTACTCTTGACATAGGACCAAAACAATTTCGGATTATTTGAAATGTCAGTTTCTAATTTTTTTATATAATTACTGTAACATAGTCTGCCCTGCTTATCACAACGCCTACTAATCAATTTTAACTCAATGGCATCAAGAGGATGTTTGTATTTATTATACCGCTTTCTTATTTTGTTTTTTAAGATTAACATTTTAATAATTTTGCGATTAAACCACAGAGGGTATTTATTATTTTTTCGCCAACGAGTAGGCACAAATTTGCATATAGCGTTATCTAAAACATCATAAAAGTCATCTACCATTTCATTCACATCACTCCCAGCAAATAATTCTAGCCAGTCGCATTGTCTCAAAAAATTTCGTATAAGAGTATAATCAGCTTTGTAAAAATTTAATTTTGGTTTTGTGTTATTATATGACAATCCAACCATTTTGTTATACGTTACTATAATTTCGAGAGGGGGATGGTACCAATCGATATTACTAAAGGGGTTAGTACTCTGATTTATAGTACATAATGAATGTGTTGACAGTACCAGGTCTAAAATACGTCCAGCTGAATTGGCAATATAATTAAGTTGTTCGAGCCTATTAATATTCGTGAAGTCTATCAAAATTTCGCCAATAGTCGGTAATGCAAGATTGCAATTTACATTTTGTATTAATTTCCAATCAATATTACTCATATTAAAATCGCCTATAATAAAAATACTTGAGTCCACGATTTGTTCAAACACTTTATTACAACTATCTAAATAGTGTTCAAGAGTACCACGCCGTATGGGTGGAGTATAACTACCCTATAATAAGATTATTCTATATAGAGTTGACTAAAAAGATGCGCATAGAATTTTTGTGGTGACGGAATAAGAATACAATTCACTACTCCCTTTCTTACCCGTGGATGTCGTACAAAACGACTAAGGGATATAATATGCATATATTGTCTATTCAAGAGAAGGAAAACTCGAAATGAAACCATTTCTGTCTGATTTGGTACAGTAGGTCAATATACCTCCTATTACTGAGGAGGCTCGGCTCGAAGAATTTAAGTTTAAGTTTTATTATTCTTCCAGTTGATCTAATTATTCTCTGCTTATTTTTAACAATATTTATAAGATAGCAAGGCTGATATTGTATTTTTAGACGTCATGGACATAACAAGTACATGCTCTACATAAAAATTATAATAACTTATGTATGTTTCAAAATCTAAAAGGAACCTCCTTAGATTCAACGAAAACAGCTCATTAAAATCCTACAGTCTAACCACACCGCATTGCGGGAATGACGAAAAAGAAATAAAACCTTTACGTCTTTGCCGCGTGATTGATAAATATTTTATGATGTTAAGAGATTTAGGCCACTCCTGTCGAACCAGGATATTAACTCGAGTTTTTATTATTCCTGGACTGATTATGGAATAAAATAAGTTGCTATTTGGAATACATTTATAATACTATTGAGCTGTTTTGATCGCGTCCATAATCTAATAAACAAAGACGTAAACAAGTATTTTATTTTTATTGACAATTTGGAATTACCCCCGATACAAACTAAAAAATTAAGTGTTACGTTCTCTTCAATAGTCATTACGATTTAACAATTATACTGGCACGCGTAAAGCACTTAATCGATTAATCATTGGAGCTGATACTCTTACACTGCTAAATCGATATTTACCAAACATAGCTAAGAATCACCGCAAGGTAACTGGCTTTCAAATGAAAAAAAAGACATCGTAACACTCCTTCTTTTGCGTCGGGGGTTAAAAATACGCTTGAGCACTGTCTGACAATGCTGAGAATTGGCTGTGACTATCGGTACCAAACTGAGACGTATTGTGCGAGGTTATAGTATCACAAACGTAGCTAGTGGAGCAAACTAAGAAGAACATTTTTTTCGCCATCAATGGGACAGCGTAGGTGTAAATATCTGCGGCTGATGTTACCTTAGCTCAAGCCGGCAATGTTCGTTCGGACTGATGATTAGTCTGCTACTTATAGAGAGGTCAACCATGTGGGGATGACATAGTACCAAATGGTAATAGTAAACCGAAAGGGTGACTCACTGCTGAACCTGGACCTGGTGAAGGGGAAGAAATACCATGGTTAGTCGTGCGCCATTCTCTCGTCACCCCAAACGGGATGGACGGCCTGTATTCGCACCATAGACAGCTAAAAGATAAGGGACGTGGGAACTTAATAGATGGAGAGAGACTATCGGCAGTAGTAAGTATTAGAATTAGACGTATTTTCAAATCTCCAGCTCCCTAAGATTACTTTCTTTATAAAAGAAGAAGAAGTAACTCAACAGAACCTCATTTTACCATATTAGCATCATCGACTCTGGTCATATACGTCCTACTGATGGGGTCGAGCCACCTATGTAGTCGAACCTCCTAAGAGAGATATTAACCTTCTATACCACGCTCGGTCAGACGTGTTGGTATGGGGTTTCATTTCGAATTTTCCTTTTCTTACATCGATGCTATCTGCGTACTCTATTCCTTAATCATCTTTCACGACACCAACTGGCAAGAAAGGGGCCGGTGAATTGTATTCTTACTCCGTCACCACACGGAATTGAACGACAAGAGTTCAGAAAGTCACTAAATTACTTTACTTCATACTAGCAGCGTCCTGCGGTTTCACCCGCAGTTCCTTTTCCCGTGAGAATATCGGGATAAATTATAGCCTATTTGTTATTCTGATATGTAAGCCATATTATTGTAAAGTTTCATAAAAATCCATTCAGTAGTTTTTGCGTGAAAGAGTAACAAACTTCTTCACATCTTCACATCCTCGCAAACTTTCACGTTTATAATATTAGTAAGGAAACAAATTGTAAAGCCCTGTATATAGGACAGCAAACCCGTGTAATACATAAATGCTACTAATATTTACATGGTACATATATTCATTTTATTTAATTACGAAATCCATATATTAATAAATACGAATAAGTGCAAACATTAACGTTTAAACAATTAAATTTAAAACACACAAAACGCCACAAATATTTCCATTAATAATTTTGCACCAATCAAGCAAATGGGAACGTACATTACTGATTCGCGAGCACGTGATTAACATATCGATAAAATTTATCGCGACATACCCCCCTATGTGTGACGATGATTCGAATTAAACAATTCGTGTGGTTGACCATCGCTGACATATAATCGTACAACAGTTTCACCGGATTATTATTGAAATTACCAATATTAATTTTATTGTTTTTGGAATTAATTCCTGGCTCTGATTTTCATGAATTTAAGACATTGAGTAAATTACAAATTGTTCTTTTAAGCCTAGGTGTAATTAGACTCATGTCTGTAATAGCGTCACAGCATTCCAATGAAGTACATATACCATTCATTACACGTACATTCGTTACATACAAATAGACACTTAGTAGCATAACCTTAATATGCACTAGTAATATCCAACTGGTTCACTGTTTTCCTCATGTTGCTGCTGACTTAGGGATGCAAACGATGCATTGATGTAAAAAAATGAAATAAAAAAACATCGATGCTTGCCATCGATGTTCACTATTGTAAAACATCGATGTATGGATGTTATTTTATACGATGTTTTAACATCGAGGTATTTCCTGCATGATATAAAATGCATGGTACTTTTATCAGAGCCTGCATAACAAGCTTAGGTACTATGTTTTCAAATAACTAAAAAAAAGAAAAAGCTCATCACATCACGCAAATGTTGGGGCTATAAGTTTAATTTAACTTAAAAAAAAGCTCATCGAAATCTCGCAATATATCAATCGCAAATATCGATGTTTTTATGTATATCGATGTTTGTTCTGAAACATCGATATATCAATACATCGATGTTCTTGGTTTCGTTTTTTGGATCCCTATGCTGACTACGACTGCCGAATGTCCTCTACTCATTCGAGACCATCTCATATTCATACCCGTTTTTCGCTATTAAACCATTCAAGTGTCATGATTCGCAGCTACGAAAGTTGCCAGGGTATATTTTGAGTGATCATCTTCGATGGGCGATAACATTTGCATGACAAAGATTTATTATTTAAAAATCTTTGAAAAATAAATATAATACATCTTTTGTTATTTTAATTAAATTGGACGTGGGAATAATATGAACGAGAATAGATAAAATGAATATAATAAAACCTGAAAGTAGCATTGTGACGGCAAAGTTGATTTACAGTAATTTTATGCGCTAGAATATAAACATAATATTGCTTTACGAAATAGAAAACTGAAACCAGTTTTAAAACTCATTTAACAGCTTATGTTCAAAAATATCGTCGCTCTATCATGTCTAAATTAAAATAAACAATGATAACTTTAGAGATTAAATACCTTACTAAGGCTAGCCTTAGTATGGTATACGGCTATAATATGCCTGTTGTAGAATATGAACCTCGGTTTGGGTTGTAACTGAAGGCAATATGGGATTTCCCACGCTTTGTGAATTTACTTTTAAGCGACACAGTTTTTTCTTCCTTATAGCGTCGCAGGTCGTGGTTATTATTATGAGCGGTATCTACTGCTGGGATCAGGCTTCCTTCAACATCCAACCATCAGCCCATAGCCGTTCATTGTTGGATATATGCCTCTTCACGAAAATGCCACTCGGAATAGTTCTGTGGCACTTGCATCCAATGGTTCCCTGCGACTTTGAAGATGTCGTCAGCCCACCTTTCTCTCATTTTGTTGGTATTGCCTGCAATTTCCAGGTGCATATTAAATCTTAGAAAAAAAAAAAAATAAAAACCAATATCTGTAGAAATGAAATGCTTTATCCTGAATGAATGACTGACGAATCAATGTAAAATCTAAACCGCTGATCGTAGGGATTTGAAATTTGGAGGCGTATGACGTAGGCATGCGATGAAAAAGGATTTGCCGAAATTCTACTCCCACGGGGCCAAAGTTTGTATGATAATTATATTACCTATTAGAATAATTTTCAACTGCTATGCGGACGAATTCGCGGCAAAAGTCAGTCTGTTAAATAAACAAGCTGTAAGTCTTTCATAATGTACAAAATAAATAAATAAAAATATGATATAATATTTAGGATATATTTCAAAGTATTTATATATTTTAATCATTAAGCTAAATGGCTAATTGTATTTTCAGAATTCAGTTTAAATATTCATACATCGCAAGAAAGCATTAGCCAAATAAAGATTGAATAAAAGTAAATATTTTATAACGAGAAATCAGTCGTATTATTTTTCCTTTCATTTATGAGGTGTGTTGAGTGCTAGCAAAAAGTGTTTTACGGTTTTATATAGACTTTTCAGAATATATTTTTAATAGCTCAGAGTTAGAAATCATGTCAGCAGTAATTTGTTTAAAGACAATGTAACCAATATGAATAAAGGATAATATACAACAAAAAATTACGTCATCATCATCTTTTCGGCTCATTTACGTCCCACTGCTGGGCTCGAGCCTCCTCCACAGTAGGAGGCAAATTGATCTTACTATGCTGGTCAGACGGGTTGGTATAGGGTTCTATTTCGAGTATTCCTTCTCTTGCATAGATGTTATATACATATTGTACATATATTGTCTTTTACGACATTTACGGGCTAGATAGGGTAATGAATTGTATTCTTACTCCGTCATCACACGGATGACAAGAAATAAACGTATATAAGTATAATTATGTAATCAGTTTAACAGCGTTAACTGATTTAGAAGAATATTAAATGTAAACAATGATATTCAAACAAAAAAAAGTATATAATACAGCATTTATTACACGCTTTATGTCGATTGTAAACAAAGACAAGAGATTATTATTAAGATAAAATAAGATTTTAATAACCATAAAAATGGTAAAATATACTTTTGGCGGTTACAAAAACCTACACAGTTTCATTGTATCAATACTTCACAATATGGAATCCGGCAGTTTGACATTGTAATAAACAATAAAATTTGATGGCATCATAACTTATTCAAGTCAAACTACTAAATTGAACACATAAATTGCTTTTAGTGCTAGTAATACAGCCTTTGTTTGAATACTAAAATAACAATTAACTGTATGGTGAGAGATTATAATTATTTTGATGGTCTAATCATGACAGACCGACCATATTCATAATTATCAACCTGCTCATATTCCGGGTCCTTGCTCTCCATTGTAGTTGAGGCGAGAGATGGCTGTTCTAGTGGTTAACTCGTGATCGGGCGCAGCCATAAACTTTTTCATTATATTGCAAATTGTATTATATTATATCATGGTTCAAGGTGCATTACACTGGAGCTATGAATTTAAGCTATGAAATTAGTTAATAAATAAATATAATAGGTAATGCCGTTGAGTTTCTTGCTTGATCTTCTCAGTGCAGTAGCGTTCCGATTCCGTGATAATTAAAGATAAAAATGTAAAAAATGTATGTAAATGATTTGAATTTGAAGTAATATGTACTCCTCTTCCATAGTACATTTTGAAAAAAAAAGTAATTAGCAATTGTTTTATCATTGTCCGCCCGCGTGATGTCAACCCTCCTTGGAAATATAATTGTTGGTTAAATCAGATGGCATCGCTCAGGTATATCGTATAGGTATCAGGTATTAGTCATCTTTTATGACACCCACGAGCAAGCAAGAAGAGTTGGTATTATTTGCAGCTACCGCATAGTATCGACTGATCATACTGTGAGCCTCACAGTATGATCAGTGTGAAGTATTAAAAATTGGAGGCCGATAAATGATTTTCTATTTATATTTATTAGTCCCATTTGTGAAATACCTCGCGATACAAGGGCTTATATGGCATAGAGTTTTATTTTAAAATTAGAAATTTGTAGGTTTTTATTTTCCATGCGGTGACGCCATTCCTGGGAATCCACTGTGTTACAATAATTATGTTTCCTACTCATAGTTATCGCAGAAGATAAATAAGGAACATAGATAGGCATCAAAATCGCAATCAATGTGCAATGTAATTATGTCTCGTAAAAAGTTACATAATTAAAAAATATACGCATAAAAACTGAATTACACATTTACTAATCCAAGATCACTTATCCTTATCACTCACGCAAGTAAGATTTTACTACACGTACTAAATGAACGTCTAAAGCCCTACTTATGCAAAGAAATTGCTCCTGAACAGGCCGGTTTTGTCAAGGGGAAGGGAACCCGGGAGCAAATTTTGACAGTTCGACAAATTATAGAGAAAGCCAGAGAATTCAACAAGCCCACCTATATATGCTTTGTGGACTTCTCTAAGCCGTTCGATTCTGTCAAGTGGCCCAAACTCTGGGAAACGTTGACGGCGATGGGTGTTCCAAAACACCTGGTACACCTCCTGCGAAGACTTTATGAAGATGGCACAGCCTCAGTACGAGCAGATGAAGTCCAATCTAGTCACTTTCACCCCAGCGCCGGAGTTCGTCAGGGATGTATTGTTTCTCCGCTACTGTTCAATGTGTACACAGAGCTCATAATGAGGATTGTACTTGAAGAATGGACAGATGGCGTATCGATCGGTGGCTTGAAGATATGCAACCTGCGATATGCAGACGATACTACTTTGTTCGCCACCAGTACCCAGCACATAGAGGAACTTCTCGGAAAGATGGAACGCGTTAGCCTTGAGTTCGGACTTAAGATAAACCGGAATAAAACAAAAATGATGATTGTCGACCGCGTGTATAACAATTCTCCAGAAATTTCAGAAATTGCTAATTGTGCTGTGGTGCAATCATACATTTATCTGGGGTCCTTAATTACGAACAACGGTGGATGTATCGATGAGGTGAAGAGGCGTATGGCAATTTCCAGGTCTGCAATGGACAAATTGAGGAAAATATGGAGGAACCGTAACATATATAGAGCCACAAAAATCCGGCTAGTTCGGGCACTTGTATTCCCCATATTTTTGTACGCTGCAGAAACGTGGACCTTGCGGGAAGTGGAGAAAAAGAAGATAGACGCTCTAGAGATGTGGTGCTGGAGGAGAATGCTTGGAGTATCGTGGACTGAATTCCGTACCAACGAATCTATACTTCGAGAACTCGGCATCAAGCAGCGTCTATCATCTTTGGTACAGTCCCGTATCCTTACCTTTTTTAGTCACGTATGCCGCCGGGGTGAGGTGGCTATTGAGCGACTTGTGATCCAGGAAAGGGTTGAGGGTACCAGGCCACGGGGAAGGTCGCCTATGAGATGGACTGACCAGATAAAAGCGGCATTACATGGTTCATCATCGCTACATGAATGCACGAGGAAAGCGGCCATCAGAGAGGAGTGGCGGCGTGTTGTGAAGCTTGCCACCAACACCTGAAATGATGACCACGACCACTCTGTCAAGAGTGATACCGCCAAAGAAGAATCCAAGATCTGTAGTTGAGACTTACTAATTGCATCATGTATCACTTGAATGAAGTGTATCATTATTCATCATTTGCCTCTCATCCCACGCTATGTGGGGTTAGCAGCATGTTCTTACCTTCCATAGGCTCTTCCATATACTCATTGCTTTCATACGCATATCCTCATTCACACAATATATTAATTTATTTTTAGGTCTCCTACTATTTTCCCTTCATCCGTAAGATATTCACAATCCTCCCGGTCATATGCCTTTCATCTCTCCTCCTTCCATATCTATACCAAGACAATCTCGCGCTCTGAATCTTTTCAACATTGATGACACTTTCAAACTTCCCCTAAAGGGTATAGATAAAATATTTAAAGTACTTTCCAAGGTATAAGCATACCATTCTATTCAGAAAACAATAAACAAAACAAAAGTACACTTAAATCTATATAAAACGCCTCTTTAAATCGACATGAGACGAATGTTATTGACCTTAAAGTTGTCCTTTCATTTGTCTTAGACGGAAAACAGTTTGAATTTCAATTATTAATGTTTATTCTCTTATCAAAGCTATTCCATAAAACTAGTAGCTATAACAGTAAACAAAAGTTTAAGGAATTACGGGTAAAGTCGCAGGAACAGACTTAAAAATTTACAAGTTTCCAATACGGTTTTATATAGTATATAGAACAATTTACGTCTATAGCATGGACCTCTAATTCACGTAATTCTATGTACGCCGATGCAGACTCTTCGAAATCGTATGTGAGTACGTGTCTAGCATTTGTATTGACTATTTTATTTTTAGTAATGTTTCCCTTCTTTAATAGTATGTCTTGGGTTCGTACACATTTTTTTAATTGAATGGAGGCTGTATTTTTGTTGTCATTCGTTGTTTTAAAAGGGTCTTGGAAATGAAAGTACTAGTATTTTTTATAATAATACTCAAGATTTCCGTGTGGTGATAGAGTAAGAATACATTTCATCACCCCTCTCTTGCCTGTGGATAACGCAAAGGACGACGAAGGGATATAACATGCATATAACATCTATACAAATGAAGGAAAATTCGAAATAAAACCAAATGAATAAAAACGAAGGTCGTAAGCACGCACACCCATAACCCACCCGTATAGCACGTCGCCTACGTCGTTAGGTCGACCACCGGTGCAGAGTTCCTTGACTTCAGTGGTCAGCCCGACGGAATACCCCGAGGGAGTACCTCCCTATTGGGACGTCGATCGCCGTCACGAGGCTAACCTCTCCGGACTAAATCCTCAATCCGGTCACACGCAGCCTCTGTTAGGACGGCATCAGGCAATAAAAGCGAAGGTACAGTAGGTCAATTTCCCTCCTATTATAAAGGAGGCTGGACCCCAATTGCGGGACTTATGTAGACTGAAATGATAATAATGATAAGCAGAGGTGTAAAGTACACTTTACATACATTAATTCTGCTTATCATCAGAAAACAAATTCTATCATCAATTAATGAATCAATACTTCACACAATTTTTCATTCATGCACTCTCCTGAACTTATAATGTTCATTTCATAACAACGATTGTGGCTTGATTGAACCAACACGAAAGAGATTTAATGAAACAATCGTTGTGCATTAATGATTCGGATGTTGGCATTGTCCAAACTATGTTGGCAAAGCCAACGTCTGAAGCTGCAAAGCATTTATATAACCTGACGGTTCATCGTAGTAGTTAAGTATTGCTACTGTATCTATATTTACATAGCTGTATCTATATTACATATACCTTTGTACTGTATTTATATTATATTTGTATTTAAGTTTAGGGTACGATGGGGCTTACATATTCATAAAGAATAAAAGTCCCAAATAAATAAAGAAAAAAAAAAAATTAAAATAATGTTCATTTCATAACAACGATTGTGGCGAAGACGCGGACGCACATAAGCGAGTGTTTCGTGTGCCGTGAACTGGTCTCAATCATGGGTGCCGAACTGACGCTACCGACCGTCGCTAGGGCGATGCTCGACGACGTCAAGAACTGGACGCGCTTGCTGCCTTCTTTAATGTTATCTCACGAAGATAGGTTGCGGATCGGGTGCGGGTGGATCTCCTTCACGTAGATACGACCCGCCGTCGCCTTGGGCGGAGCAGGCACGAGTATCTACGCCTAATACCGTCCTAGCCGAGGCCGCGAGTGACCGGACCGACGACTAGGATGTCATCCGCACAGAGGCAGACCACGGGGGGCAGTAGAGAAGATACCTGGAAGGGTATCTTGCTGGGTTGGCCACGTCAGTCAAGTATTCGGTACCAGTGATCAGCCCAATGCCGAAGGGAAGGGAATACAGCGGTTTATGCGGTCATGCGCCGCCGTCTCGTCACCTCAGACGGGAAGGATGTACGTCCGCATAGCCTGCTTAAAACATGTATATTTCCTTCGCTTTATGTTTTATGATCACCTATATAAAGAGTATTTATTTTTTATTTGTTTAATTAGGGTAAGATCTTGATGAATTGTATTCTTACTCCGTCACCATACGTCACACTTCTGAGTAAATTTTTCAATAAAGAATTTTTAACTGTCATGATCACTAATGTTCACGAAATTATGGTTAGTTACTAGGGTTATGGCGCTTGCAGCAGTGTCAGCACTGACACGAGACGGATAAGAGCGGCTCTAAATAAGACTCTAATGTATTATTACAAAATAAAATGAAAGTAAATACTAAAAATAAATGTATAATTTTGTACACAAATATTAGGTCATATTTCTCTACAAATTTATTGTAATTTCATAGCAGTAGATATGATTACGATTGATTGCTCAATATTTATTTCGGTCTGGTGGCTGTCTGATTCGATCATTACGGATTTTTAAGCCATCCTGAAATTTAAAAATGTTTTGCTTTTTTAGCAGTAATATTAAAAAAACCTGTTCGTTTATAGTGTTGTAATTGTATCTTTCTTTGTAAGGATGGAGTAAGAATACAATTCAGCAGTCGATTGCCCGTGGACATCGTAAAAGATAATTAAGAGATAATACGAATATAATATCCATTGTTATCTATGTGGTGACGAAGTAAGAATACAATTCTCCATTTTCTATCTTGCCCGTGGATGTCATAAAAGACGACTTAGGGATATAATATGCATATAATATTTATACAAGTGAAGGAAAATTCAAAGTAAAACCTTATACCAACCTGTATGACCAGCATGGTGTAGCAAGGTTAATTTTCCTCTCATTGTGGAGAAGGCTCGAGCCTAGCAGTGGGACGTATATGCGCTGAAATGATGATGAATGAATATTCATCACAGCGGTTGGGAAATACAGTATCAGGTAGTTAATTCCAGTACATGCACGTACGTGGGCGAGATACTCGCTGGAAACGTACAGTTGAAGACCAGTAGTTTGTTGACTTGAAGTTTCCAGATGACATGGATGAATTCTGCTACAGCGTCGAGTGGCACGTTGGTAAAACTGTGATGGTAGTGGTACGAAGACAAACAGTTCTTCAAAGCGCTCCCCATTAAAATGCTAGTAGAGCGGTGTATTTATCTATACCAATAAATAAAATTGGAGTGTCTGTTTGTAATGTCAAAATAATAGGCTTTTTTCATGCTCACACGGTTATTTGCACGACACCTATGCCTAAAATAGCAATTAAAACATTTTTGTCTGTCTGTCTGTCTGTTTGTTCCGGGTAATCTTCAAAACGGCTGGACCGATTTCAAAAATTCTTTCACGAGTCGAAAGCTATAATATCAGGGCGTAAACTAGGCTATATTTATCCCGGTATTCCCACGGGAACGGAAACTACGCGGGTAAAACGACTATAACCTATGACCGAAGCGAAGCGAGGGCGGGTTGCTAGCAGTGCAATACGTTCCATGTGGTGACGGAGTAAGAATACAATTCACCATCCCCTATGTTGCTCGTGGGTGTCGTAAAAGACGACTAAAGAATAACTTATGCATATAACAACTATGCAAGAGACGGCGAACTCGAAATAAAGCATACTAGTGTGGTGTAATAGGTAAATTTCCTTCCCAATATGAAGGAGATTTAAGCCCAATATTGGGACGTAAATGAACTGTGATGATGAAGTCTATAAACAGGATTGCCAGTATACAATAACAACAACGAATCTGACGTTCAAGAAATCTCAGAGCGAATTAATTACACCGAGAATTTAGCAACGCATTTAATCAAAGGAAAATCGGAGTATTTGGTTGGCCTTACATTTAGAATTTTCTTTCTTTTGCAAGGAAATTTTCTGCTTAAATTTGTTCGCTTAGCTGTCCTTTTATTTCACCAGTGGGGTGAAATTGTGTGATGGATATTATATACTTCTATGGCGTCATCAGATTGACACTTTTTAATACTATCTTGAACTGTTTGAGCTTTTGTTGGCTTTCTTTTCTATATATTCATTTTAATTCATACATAACTTACTACTAGATTTGAGTCTTATAATAGGAAGGAATTTGATCAACTATATTATGTTGGTCAGAGAAGTTGGTATAGGGCTGGGGTCCCCAACCCTTTTTTTGGTCAGGGATCACTTTCGTATTATTCTTGTTAGCAGGGACCACTATGTAAGTATAATAAAAATAAACTGTAGGATAATCAAACTGAAATTTTAATTAAAAACTTAATGGGATATTACATAAAAAGAAATATTAATATTTTTAAGATTACTAACTTATTTTTTATTAATGTGATTTATGAGCTTGCATCTTTTCACGAGTTCTTGCACGAGTTCGGCCATCTTAGGTCTAATATTGTCGACCGCATGAGGAAAGACCGACGTCCTCCCCGAGGGGAGGGACGTCGGTCGATGGGAGGGTACCCCAAGTAGGGGGTATTCCGTTGGGCTGACCACTGACGACAAGTTAACTCTGCTCCGGTGGTCGGCCCAACGACGAAGGCGACGTGGTTTTCAGGCCCCTCTGTCGCCCCGGACGGAGTGGTGCGGAGGCGTGCCAACCGCAGCCCACACACAAAAAAAAAAAGCCTAATATTGTTGCTCAAAGTTACACGCAAATCATCACACATACTTTGAAGCGATTCTTCGCCTTGTTTTTAATTACCAACGAAGCAGAAAATCCTTGTTCCCATAAATAAGTTGTGTAATAAATAATAATTCGCGGACCATATATTAGCTTTTGCGGACCACTGGTTGGGAACCAGTAGGGTTTTATGTCCAGTTTCCCTCTTTTGCACAACCTCTTTTCTTTTAATGATACTCATGGCCAAAACAAGGGACGGGAGGGCGTTGCTCGACCCCATATTTTACCTTATTCCCTCCATTTCACCACATAGTGCCCCGACCATATAGTGTCTAATTGTAGAAGACACCTATTTTTATACATATCATTCTTCTGCCCGTGTGTATGTGACTAAACTCATTTTTTTTTTTTGCTGTGGAAATGCAATTTTCACACTATCCCCCGCCGGTGACAGATGAGAGGGAGTGCGGGATTCGCCGGCTGACTATGCTGCCGGAATACCCACTAAAACCACAGCGGTCCCTTCCGCGCTTTTACGAGGTGCCAGAAAGGTCGTCTTTTGACATTTGATCCCCGACACTCCTACGCAAGGCTGTCTGGCCACGTCCTGTCGTCAATCAAAGCGGTGGGAGGAGATGCGCATATCGGCGCCTCCTCCTCCCTACTTGCCACCGGTGGAGCGAGTCAGCGGACGCAAGTGCTTCGCGTTCCCGCTCCGCGGCCTCCTTCGTTGTGATGTGACCAAACTCCTCCTAAGCGGCGGGACCGATATTGATGATGTTTTTCTGTGTGTGTTCAGATAAATTGAACAATAGTTTAGATTAACAAGTGGACTCCATTATATTTTATTTTAATACTAGCAACCCGCCCTCGCTTCGCTTCGGTCATAGGTTATAGTCGTTTTACCCGCGTAGTTCCCGTTCCCGTGGGAATACCGGGATAAAATATAGCCTAGTTTACGCCCTGATATTATAGCTTTCCATTGGTGAAAGAATTTTTGAAATCGGTCCAGCCGTTTTGAAGATTACCCGGAACAAACAGACAGACAGACAAAAATTTTTTAATTGCTATTTTAGGTGCATAGGTGTCGTGCAAATAACCGTGTGAGCATGAAAAAAGCTGAAAATATTTTGACATTACAAACAGACACTCCAATTTTATTTATTGGTATAGATATAAAGAACAGGATCTATTAGGTCAGCTAGTAGGTATATAGTACAATTCTTAGGGTGACGGATTAAGAATTCCAATCACTACGCCCTATCTTTTTTTTCTTTTATCTATTGCCAACGGTGGTAAACGAGCAAGCAGCACACCTGATGGTAAGTAATGTTGCCGCACATGGACCTTTACAGTACCAGGGGCACAGCCATGCCATTGCCTATCGTGAATAAAATATTCTTTTTATCCCTCGTTTAAAGAAGGACATGTCATAGCGCTCCAGAAACACAGCAGCAGGTAGTTCATTCCAGAGCTTGCACGTACGTGGGAGAGATGATTACTGGAAACGTATAATTGAAGACCATAACGATTCCAGGTGAAATGGATGAACCCTGCTATGATGTCGAGTGGTACGTTGGTAGAATGGTGACGGTGGTACCAAGTCAAACAGTTTTTGTAGAAGAAGTACGACACCCGTGGGTGTCGTAAAATACTACAAGGTATAATATGGATAAAACATCTATGCATGAGAAGAAAAACTCGAAATAAAACCTATACCGAAGAAATCCCGGACATCAGCTTGTACGAGATCAGAATGGCTCTCAAACAACTACGTAACGGTAAGGCACCGGGAGATGACGGAATTACGGCAGAGCTTTTGAAGGCGGGTGGCAAGCCGGTCTTAATAGCCCTTCAGAAGCTATTTAATTCCGTTATCCTCGGGGGCGACGTTCCAGAGTCGTGGACCAGGAGTGTGGTGGTGCTGTTCTTCAAGAAGGGTGACAAAGCTCTTTTAAAGAACTACAGACCCATCTCACTCCTGAGCCATGTTTATAAGTTGTTTTCGAGGGTCATTACCAATCGACTCACGCGCAAGCTCGATGACTTCCAACCGCCCGAACAAGCCGGCTTCCGAAAAGGCTATAGCACCATAGACCATATCCTCACGCTTCGGCAGATTATACAAAAGACCGAGGAGTATAATCGGCCCCTGTGCTTAGCGTTTGTGGACTATGAGAAAGCCTTGGATTCAGTCGAAACTTGGGCGGTGCTGCAGTCCTTTCAGCGGTGCCAAATCGACCATCGCTATATCGAAGTGCTGAAGTGTTTGTATAGGAACGCCACAATGTCAGTCCGTATCCGGGATAAGAGTACGTAACCGATCCAGTTGCAGAGAGGCGTGAGACAGGGAGATGTCATCTCTCCGAAACTGTTCACCACTGCACTGGAAGATGTCTTCAAGTTCTTAGACTGGACTGGACTCGGCATCAACATTAACGGCGAATACATCACTCACCTTCGATTCGCAGACGATATCGTCGTTATGGCAGAATCCATGGAGGACCTTGGCACTATGCTCAATGATCTCAGCAGGGTATCCCAACTAGTGGGTCTACGAATGAACATGGACAAGACGAAAGTCATGTCAAATACCCATGTCATTCCTGTACCGGTCCTAGTTAGCAATGCGATTCTCGAAGTTGTCAATCACTATGTTTACCTAGGACAAACAGTCCAGTTAGGTAGATCCAATTTCGAGAAAGAGATCAGCCGACGAATCCAACTCGGTTGGGCAGCGTTCGGGAAACTTCAAAGGATCTTCTCGTCCAACATACCTCAGTATCTGAAAACACAGGTCTACGACCAGTGTGTGTTACCAGTGATGACTTACGGCACGGAAACGTGGTCCCTAAATGTAGGCCTCATATCAAGACTCAAAGTCGCTCAGCGTGCTATGGAACGGGCTATGCTCGGGATTTCTCTGCGAGATAGAATCCGGAATACAGAAATCCGCAGAAGAACGGGTGTAACCGACATAGCACGAAGAATTAGCACGCTGAAGTGGCAATGGGCAGGCCACATCGCTCGACGAACCGACAACCGCTGGGGAAGAAAGGTTCTCGAGTGGCGACCACGCGTCGGACGACGCAGTGTAGGACGCCCCCCCACTAGGTGGACCGACGACCTAGTGAAAGTTGCTGGGCATCGTTGGATGCAGGCGGCACAGGACCGCACATTGTGGCGCAATATGAGGGAGGCCTACGTCCAGCAGTGGACGGCAATAGGCTGAAATGAAAACCTATATAATAGGGTTTTATTTAGAGTGGTATAGATCAACCCATCCATCCAGCGGGGTACAGTAGATCAATTGCCTTTATTTTGTGGAGGAGACTGGAGCCCAACAGTGAGACGTGCATGGGCTAAGATGATGACGATTTTTATTCATCGTATTTTTTTTAAATCAACATCCTGCAGTATGGTAGTAATCCTTGTGTGCGGCGACTTTACAAACAGATAATTAACGGACACAAATTACAACCAAACTCAAAACAACAATTTGCGGATCGCAAAAAGTCTGCTTGGTATTCAAAATCACGACACTGGCACTGCAGGTCGGTATTTTAACCACAACCATCCGTGCAGTCAAACGACAAACGTTGGAAAAATAATCCTAATCTCATATCTATATATTTAATTTTTTTTTTATTCAATTACCTCACTCATGAAATAAAATTGGTGTAAGCGACGCGAATTATTAAATAAAAATATGTATTGTAAATATTAGGCATTCTATTATTGCTACGCAAGGTACGCACGGGGTGATTGGCGCGCGGGGTAATTGGACGCGCGGGGAGAGGTATTCGCGCACGCCCGCGCTCGTGCCACCGGGACTATCGCGCCCTTTTCTTTACTCTCTCAAATTCTACGGCACGAATAGGTGTAAAATACGAGCCTTAAGCTATATTGTATTCTGTTTATATTGTTATAGTCTATATTAGTTGTTAATTATTCATTTTAATTCTCCTGTGCTGTTTACTGTTATAAATTAGTCAATAATATTCAAATAAATCAGTTTTTCATCACGATCAATAATTTTTGGCGCCAACGAGTCATTACGTAACTCTTCACCGACTGCACACCGGTGAAATCCCCTGGCGTCGCCTTCAATTGGGTAACAGATACAATTTTACTTATAACTATTATTACTATTAACTACTTTATTAATATATTTTTTTAGCTTTTTTATCATTTATTTCATAGGTCAAAATGAATTCATATATTATACGGAAACATATATCAAAGAAGTAATGGAATTCAAGAATATGTATCATAAATCTGTTTCAAGGGTCGTCCTCAATTTATGTTGCTAGAAATCACTTTTACTCTTTATAGCTACAACATTCATAAAATTAAGGCAACCAACCAAGAATGGCCAAAAATTGAAAACATATCGAAAAGAACATCAACTTATACTAAAATATTTTTTTTTATGATATGAGTTAACAGTTACTTCATAATAATTACAATCTAGCCATGAGGCTAATAAGTAATTTAAATCTTACTTAATTTGCTAAGACTTACAGAGTATAGAATATGTCCATTGGCACTTTTGTTATGGTCTCTAATAATGCCGAAGCCGCGGGTGATGTGACCGGGGATTAGTCCGTCACCCGCCGAGAGGCCGACCGCGTGAGGAAAGACCGACATCCTCCCCGAGGGGGGGACGTCGGTCGATGGGAGGGTATCCCAAGCAGGGGGTATTCCGTCGGCCCGATCACTGATGACAAGTTAACTCTGCTCCGGTGGTCGGCCCAACGACGAAGGCGACGTGGTTTTCGGGTGGGTTGCGGGAGTTGCGTGCTTAAGCCCTTCTGTCGCCCCGGACGGAGTGGTGCAGAGGCGCGTCGACCACAGCCCACCCACAAAAAAAAATGGTCTCTAATAATAATAAAATACACTTTGTTGTTGTGTTCTTCAAGGATAGCACTCACTGCACTACTTATCACTAACTTCACTAAACTAACTCAAAAGGTTTAGTTCTTTTCAGTCTCCTTACTATGTCCGTGGTGCCATGGAGTTGGATAGCCTCGACATTTACGTGTTGTATAAGTCTTTGTTCATGTGCCTCGGCATATATTTTTATAACCTTAGTAACAAGGTCCTAAATCACGATGGATGACCTGATTTCTAATGTACCAGGGAGCGTTTACTATACTCCGAAGTACTTTATTTTGAAATCTATGGATTATATCAACATTGGTGCGTTTTGTACAACCCCAAAGTTGAATGCCGTATGCCCATACAGTCATAAGTATTTGTTTGTACAGAAGTAATTTGTTGTACACTGATAACATTGATTGTCTACCAAGTATCTAGTACATTTTCTGGTAACGTAGAAACAAATACGATATAGTACATATTTTAAATGCCATTAAAAATTAAAGTTGCCCTACTTTAGTTATATTACGTGTACATGCATATGACAAATACGCACTGCTATAGAAATAGCTCCAAGGAAAAACAGTGACCAAAAAATCTTAAGCTACCACTTAAGAATATTTGAAAGTAGTCCTACCTCCGCACGAGTCCTGTCCGTACAGTTACGTCTAAAATTGAACTAGTCACGATGATAACCAACCTCTAATCTATATATTAATACGTGAAGCAAAACCTTTGCACCCCTTTTTACGAAAATTACGAGGATGGACAATTATGAAATTTGGCACAGTTGAAGTATATAATGAGGAGAAGTGCATAAAACTGAAATTTCATTTAATAATAGTTTAGAAATACATAAAATTTATTAATAAAGGTATTACGCACACTATCATGCAATCGCTATACCCATATACCTAACTTATACACTTTTGTTTACGGTTAAAATCTCTGGTGGAACTGAATGTGAAAGAATCATAATTATGATAACAATGTCTAATAGACATTTGTACTTGTATATTAGTTATTAGTGAAATACAGCTTGCCCAATATACAAGAAAATTGTGTGGCTGAAAAATCATTTAAATGTATTATGGCCGAATTTCGACCACTCGGCGACCACTAGTAGATGTTATTTCACGAAGAAGACGAATACAAACTTCATTATATCAAATCTTTTTAAAGTAAGTGCCGCGGAGGAGCCGCGTCGAATACAAAAAATAAGAGTCTTTTTTATTACAAAGGTTTTTTTTTTTTGTGGGTGGGCTGCGGTCGGCGGGCCTCCGCACCACTCCGTCCGGGGTGACAGAGGGGCTTAAGCACGCAACTCCCGCAACCCACCCGAAAACCACGTCGCCTTCGTCGTTGGGCCGACCATCGGAGCAGGTTTACTTGATATCAGTGGTCGGCCCGACGGAATAACCCCTACTTGGGGTACCCTCCCATCGACCGACGTCCTCCCCTCGGGGAGGAGGTCGGTCTTTCCTTACGGGGTCGGCGGGTGACGGACTAATCCCCGGTCACGTCACCCGATTTTATTACAAACGTTGGCAAACGAGCAAACAGTGCACCTAATGGTAAGTGTTACTGCCGCTCATGACTAACTGACCTTTGCAAGGCCGCTGCCTACCGTAAAGAAAGTGAAGGGAGTGTGAATGCGTGCAATGAGGTTCAGTGATACTAAAGACATCACTAAAACCCACCAAACACCCTCAAAAACTTGAACTGCCCGCTCTCTCGCTCAACGAACAAAGCGCAGTAATAAATTGCTACTACTCGGACGTCGATTTTCTGCGAGAGTGTGGTACTACCTCGGACGGATTGGCCCGCGGCTATAGACAGGCAACTGTCAACAGTGTGGTCCAACCACTATTAAACTACCTAATATTACTAAACCACGTAACTTAACGTGCTACGAAACTACTTAATATTACTAAATTCATCAGTCCATAGACGTCCACTGCTAGATAGAGGCTTCCCCGCGGGAATTCCACTAAGAACGGTTCTGTAATAGTTGCATCTACAGACTCCCTACGGCTATAAAGATGTCATAATTATAAAAGTAGCTACAATTTGCCGTAGGATTATATAATTTAATATCTACACTATCTCAGCCCACTTAAGGTTCAGTGTTGGGCTCCGGTCTCCTGGTCAATAGGAGCGAAATTAATCTACTGTACCGCGCTGACGAAACGTATAGGTACAGGGTTTTATATAATGTCTATACAAGAAAAGGAAAACACGATATAAAACCCTAAGTTTAATATCCCTCCTATTATGGAGGAGGCTCGAGCCCAATAGTGTGGCATATATGAGCCGATGATTTTATATTAAAGCAATGTTCGTTAAGTGTTCATAAGTTCATCATCATCATCATAGCTCATGTATATGAGCCCACTACCGGGCTCAAACCTCCTCCAAAATGGAGGGCAAATAACCTACTATACCACGCTAGTCAGACAGTTTGGTATTGGGTTGTATTGCACGTTTTCCTACTTTTACATAGATGTTGTATCATCATCATCATCATTTCAGCTCATATACGTCTCACTGTTAGGTTCAAGCCTCCTCCACAATAGGAGGGTAATTGACCTACCATGCTGATCAGGCGTGTTGGTATACGGTTTTGTATCGATTTTTCTTTCTCTTACATAGATGTATATTTAATCCCTTAGTCGTCTTTTATGATACCTACTGTCGAAAGGGGTGGTGAATTGTATTCTTACTCCGTCACCACACGGAATAGATGTTGTATACTATATTATAATCCGGAGGACGAAATCGGGTTTTATCCCGAGTAACAGAGATATCGTATTTAATAGACAATACGAATTTACACAAATTGCCTGTATCAAGAAATTCTCCGAATCTTGTTTCTCTATTTTGATTCTGCTACTACATATTCTATATCGCTAGTAACTGACGCAGTAAATTATTATTATATACGAAAATCCTCGCAGTACAACGACCGAAATTAATACTCGATGAACCAGACTATAAAATTATTCTCGTCCAGAGTAGAGTTAACGTGTATTTTTTTTATAACGAATATTGGACTTGCTGATAACCTATATTTTGTATTTTTATAATTTTAATAAGTACCTACCTAAATAAACTGTTATTAAAATCATCTATCTTTTTTTTTGGGGGTTGGCTGCGGTCGGCGCACTCCTCGCAACACTCCGTCCGGGGCAACAGAGGGGTGTAAGCACTCACTCCCGCAACCCACCCACGATGCACGTCGCCTTCAGCGTTGGGCCGACGACCGGAGCAGGGTCACTTGACGTCAGTGGTCGGCCCGACGGAATACCCCCTATTTGTGGTACCCTTCCATCAACCGACGTCCCTCCCTTGAGGAGGACGTCGGTCTTTCCTTACGCGGTCGGCCTCTCGGCGGGTGACGGACTAATTCCCCGAAAATCATCTATCTAAACTAAGGTTTTTCTTAAAGTTTGCTATATTTTTGACGTCGATGTCTGTCGGTGGAGTCGTAGCTCTCAAAAGGATGGACCGATTTCAATGCGATTTTCATTTGAAAGTTTGCGGTGGTTCTATGTTTGGTTAATATTGGTCCAGCAGTGTAAGAGTATCAGCTATTTTCTAAAATGATGTATTGGCATTATCATATTACTCGATTAAGTGCTTCACGCGTACTAATATAATCGTTAAATGACTGTTTAGGATCTGATTTCTTGTTAAATTTGTTGTAGTTAGAATTAAAATGAGGTGAAACTAATGATTGTGAATTGTATTTGCTTGGTGTTTGAAATTATTTAGTAATTTGCTACAATTTAGTGACTCTATAACATCAGCGCGATCGATTAGAAATTTATGTAATTGTTCTAAACTTGGAATATCATCTAAAATATTACGGTATTCTTACCACTTCAGTACGGTACGATTATCCAATTTAAAAGATAACATAAATATTAATAGTAAGTCCCAGCTATCAGTGGGCTGACCTAAACTGCTTAGCGCTCTCAGATTTTTAGTTACATTATCAATCAAGTAACGAAGTAATTTATCTGACTCACGAGTTAGGTGCTGAATATGAATTAAAGAATCTTTATGATGATCGATCAGAATTCTTTTGTTATCATACCGTTTGCTAATAAGATGCCAAGCTTCCTTATAGCAGAAGATACTTCAAGATTAGATATTACAAGCGCAACATCTCCTTCTAATGTATGAAACTAAATAATGAAACTTATGTATGTCTTGAATGTGCTCCTTTTTGTGAACCAAGCTGACGTAAGTATATCTTAACTCTAACCAACGGAAATGTGAACTGTCTAATTTTGAAAGGGGAATGCCCATTGAAGTATGGAACACGGTTTCAAATTGTGCAATTTTGTTAGGTTTCAGATATATATTCTACAACAAAAAAATTATATCTCTAGCTCGACGAGTTATAGCAGAAAAATATTTATTCGTCTTATGAAATTACGTTATTTTCATGTAGGTAAACAAGACAAGTATCGCGTTTCAACGTGTTTTTTCAATTATACTTTGCCCAATCGCTGTTTAAAAATAATAAAAATGTTAATCCCTTTATGTTATAATGCATATTTGAAGCATGATGGGTTTTTATAATTCATGTGCCTAGGTAACCTACCTAGGTACTTATAATTAACGTTAACATCAACCGAAGCCGGCTGGTGAAGATTCCCTTTAAAATATTTTAGTAACCATTTCGGTATTAATAGGTACCTATATATGTAGTTATAATAATAGTAATCTTTTGATTAATAAATATGTGTGATAAGTCTTGCTACCAATATGATTAGACATTTCCCACTTAATAAATAATTATTGGTTCGATTTTGAAATCGGTAATGTCAGTGATGAAAAAGATAAATCATTTGTATATTCACTTGTCATATTCGGTGTTGCCAGTACGACTTTATATTATTGTAAATCGATAATCGTTAAGAATTGTGTTTATGCTAATTATTAATAAAAAAAATGTGTTATGTAAAATAATCTGCTTTGATTGAAATATCT
This sequence comes from Lymantria dispar, assembly GCA_032191425.1. Taxonomy (NCBI): domain Eukaryota; kingdom Metazoa; phylum Arthropoda; class Insecta; order Lepidoptera; family Erebidae; genus Lymantria; species Lymantria dispar. The sequence goes on along the minus strand of CM063465.1, from coordinate 13,412,937 downwards.
TTTTAGTTATCTTTTTAAATCTTTCTCGCGATCATGCTAACAGTTTGTACTTTACAATGTTTGTAGACTTCATCTTGTTTTTGATTACCCATTATTAGTTTATTTTCCAAGATATTTTAAGAATTCATGATCGTATTGCTATTGAAGCTACAGAATGGTGTTTTCAATATATCACACTTACAAAAAATATTGTTTGGCAAATAACAGTTTATAAAACATGTTTAATTAATGTTACCGTTACCATTCCGTGTGGTGAAGGAGTAAGAATACAATTCACCACCCCCTATCTTGTCGGGGGTGATCGTACGAGACGACTAAGGGATATAAAACACATATAACATCTATGCGAGAGAAGGAAAACTCGAAATAAAACCCTATACCAACACGTCTGACCAGCGTGGTAGAGTAGGTTAATTACCCTTCCCTTAGGGAGGAGGCCCGAGCCCAACAGTGGGATGTATATGGGCTGGGATGATGATGAATTAATGTAAGCAAAATCTGAGACACAGAAAATATAAACCTTTAAATCGATTTTTGGTTTTATAACATTTTTATTTTCTATACGTAGAGTTTTAGATTAATAAATAATGAGAATCAATGAATCCTCAGAAGTATTACATGCTGCCTGGCAAGAGACGATAAACATCGTTGAGTGTCGTTTGCCGTTCGACGGTTGCTGGCAAATGGTGATTTGTATTTAACCATATTGCGAATAAGGTGAAACTTGTTTTAATTATATATAATACCTATGACTAGGAAAATACCTTTGTACCTATGACTAGGAAAATACAGTTGTAACAATAAATAAAAAACCTAACTCTCGTCCTTAAATTGATTAAAATCGAGAATCGATTATAATTAGTATAGTTTTCAATACTGACAATACTGAACAATAAAATAAAAAATGGCCGGAACGTAATTACAAGGACGTGAGACAACTTTTTATTGTTTAGCATTTTTAATCCGGCGTTGTGATGACTTGATATTTTAAAGGGGAGAATGATAATTAAAAACTTAATTTTTGATAATAATTTAAGGGCACCTAGCGGCAACCATGAATGGGCATATCCCTTTGAATTTTAGGTAGTCGAAAACCGATGTTTTGATGATCAGAGCCCGCATTTATTATTATAGACTGACGACGCTTAACATCATCCTCACAGCTGTATTTTTGCAATTCAGTCTTAGCTACAGCTCTATACTATACAATTAATTGTTCAATGCGTTCTCGTTCATCAAGCTCTGATTCCATGTTTGAAGCGTTTAGAACCTCAATCTCTGTCTGAATATCGTCAAACCTTGTCGATAATCCTTGAAATTTATCTAATTTTAAATCCAATTCGGCAAGTTCTATATTAGAAAGTTCAGATACCTTACATATTTTATCTAAATAATTCTTAAAATTAGTGATTTGTCCTTTAATGGAGGTACGTTTTGCTAGTAATTCGCGTAGGGATGATAAAAAAACTGATTTCTCACTATCATTAGCCATCACGAATAATATATAACTTTATGTAAGGATCTACGAAACTTTAAAATACCTTTAAGTTATGTAGGTTAGATACCTACTAACAGAATTCGACAAAGTTAAAATAAGTAAGAAAAGGAATAAAAATATGCAATTCTCACGTTAAAAAATCCTCTTGGCGAAATCTTCTAGGAAGCAAGTCTCAGCTGCAAGCAGTGCTGGGCAGTCGCCATTCAATGAAAATGATACCCGGAGCGCCCCCTGAAAACGTTCGGCAAATCGATTTAAATATCGTGAAATAATTATTTTAATATTTGTTTACTATCTAGATTGTCAACCTAGAATGAAATTAATTAGCATAAAGGTAAACGCACACTTATCCGAGCCGAACGAACACGGAACGGAATAGAAATTTCCCCGTGTCGAATCGTCCGAATCTGAGGTATGCGAGGTTTCATGAGATTCCATATAGAGAATTCTAAAATTCGTTTCGTTCGAGTCTTTTGACGCGTTCGGCTTGGTGTGCGTTCGTGCGTATAAGTGTGCGTTCACCTTTAAATGCTTTAAACTTTAGAAAATAGGTAATTCGAATAGATTTTATATGAGGTAGGTGTGTAGGTAATCGTTGACCTCTAACTTATTCGGCACGATTAAACCTATAAAACTAAGGAAAATAGCACAAATAGAGGTTAGTTACTATAATAGGCGTAATTAAGAATGAATAAATAGGTGTGGATTTTGGAAATATGGTATAATTGTGGTATAATATAGTGGAAAAATGGATGGCACTTAACTTGCTTGCTGTTGAAGAATATGGCTGTTCCGGTGCGATCTTTGGCTGATTCGCTGGCCAGAAAGGCTATCCTTATCTTCAATAGCAAATATCCTCCAATTCCAGTACTTCGGTAACCCTTTGTATGGTCAAATTGTATGACGCAATTCTTGTAGTATTTACCAACTGTAAATTCTTGAAATTGTCCTGTCACGGTCGTCAAAATTACTGGTTTAGGCACAAGTAAGGCAGTTTTTGAGTTAAACTGTGATATTTTGATTATTACGTATATTGAATTGATAGAACTAGTAACATGTAGCTGCGATGAGAAAAGAGTAATTATATTTTTTATATTAACAATTTACGTCTACCGTACATTTGAAGACGCCTTATGAATAAGTAGTGCAAAACATAAACTTACATGTATGGAAGCAATTTAGATCGGCGCTTGAATATTATTGTGAGTGAAATTTAGATCAGTGCTTGAACAATGACAATTAATTGATAATTCCTGTTGAAGAGAACGTATTACTTTTTTTATTATTTATTTTGTGTCGGAGGTTATTTTTTTTATTTCTATTGGTGGTTAACGAGCAAAAAATGCACCTGATGGTAAGTGATACATGGAGCTCATGGAAATTTGCTAGGCCGCTAACTACCATGTAGATAGGTTGGAGTGGAAGGACCACACTGTCGACAGTTATCTGTCTACAGCCGCGGGCCGGTCCGTCCGGGGCAGTACCACGCTCTCGCAGAAAATCGACGTATGAGTAGTAGCAATTTGTTACTGCGCTTCGTTCGGTGAGCGAGAGAGCCGGAAGCCAAACTTTCTGAGGGTGTTTGCATGTGGAGGGTTTTGATGGTGCCTTTGGTATCACCGAGCCTCAATGCACGCATTCACAATCCCTTCACTTTCTTCGCGGTAGGCAGCGACCTTGTAAAGGTCCATGAGCGGCAGCAACACTTTCCATCAGGTGTACTGTTTGCTCGTTTGCTACTGCTTGCAATAAAAAAAAAAAAAAAAAAAAAGATAGTGAAGAGAATGGGAATGCATGCAGGTTCAGTGATACTAAAGGCATCACCAAAACCCACCACATTTAAACATCTTACGAAAGTCGGGCTTCCAGCCCTCTTGCTCACTGAAACAAAATATAGAGAAAAGAGTGTAGTATTACCCCGGACGGATCGGCACGCGGCTGTGGATAGAAGACTGACGATAATGTGATCTTTTTGGGCATACAGCATTACTTAGCATACCATCATCCAACTAACAGCGTGGAAGAAATGTCAATAGTAAACGCCATATTAAAAGTATTCCGAAATAAAAGCTTCCTAATTATCAATTTTTTAAATTTCTGGCTTTTAGATTTAGTTCTTTATTTTCCTTTTTTGTTAGACGCTGCATTGCATGAATGAAATCTGACCTCGCGACGAGCATTACTAGCATACCATCATCCAACTAACAGCATGGAAGAAATGTCAATAGTAAACGCCATATTACAAGTATTCCGAAATAAAAGCTTCCTAATTACAAAATTTTTAAATTTTTCTCTTTTAGATTTAGTTCTTTGTTTTTTTTTTGTTGGACGCTGCATTAGCACGAATGTAATCTGACCTGGCGACAGCGACCGGCATCCCGGGAAGGTGACGTCGAGAGGAGATGGTATGCCCGCGGGGTATTGCGTCGGGCCGATCACTGAAGTCAAGAAACTCTCCACCGGTGGCCGACCCAACGACGGAGGAGACGTGCTATCGGGTGGGTTATTGACCCGCGCGCTGCTCCTCTGTCATCCCGGACGGAGCCGGGCGGCGGGTGCGCTGACGTATGTAGCCCACCCCCAAAATAAAAAAAAAGCGCGAATGAAATGTATTTTATTGAAATCCGCGAATGAAATGTATTTTATTCAAATCCGAAAAATTGCTTTATACATAAATTTATAAACGTTAATATTATATAATTCACATTTCCATCCCTACTATTGAGGCCATTAAAGGAGGGTATTAAGACTCTAAAGAAGAGAAATCACATTGATCGCACTAGTTTCTTACTAATATTATAAAGAGAAAAGATTTTTTGTTTGTTTGTATTGGATAGGCTTCGAATTCGAAAAATTCTTTTACCAATGGAAAGCTATAATATCAGGGAGTAACATAAGCTATATTTTATCCCGGTATTACCACGGGATTGGGAACTACGCGGTTAAGGCGAATGAAATCGAAGCGAAGCGAGGACCGGTTGCTAGTGTAGGATAAAAAGTTCCTAGAACAATAATTTGCCATCACTAGCAGCGTACATTCAATAATGGATAGAGCCTCCTCACAAGGGCGGGGAATATTCAAATCGCCAAGTTTGTAGGCGAGTTGCTGATTCTCGTTGATTTTTTATTTTCTCAAAGAATGCTGTTGATCACTCTTCTGGTTTCTTTTACCCGATTATTATGTGTTTTATGTGAGTTTAAGGATAGTACGCCAATCTTAAGAATATAACTAAACACACGATTGGTGTGATATTGAGGTATATGCCTGTGTCATAACTTCGATTCCTAAACAGGACAATACTTCATGCGATCTACAAATTGTTTTTCTGAGACTAGGTGTAATTTATGTCAGTTTGTTATAAGTTTGTAACGTCCACGGTAATATAAGGATTATTTACTTAGTAACGGGGCATTTAAATATAAAAAAAAATACGAGGCCACATCATTCCTAACCAAACGAAAACTATGATCAGCATACTGTACTTTTACTTTCTGTGTGGTGACGGAATACAACCCACCACCCCCTCTTGTCCGTGGGTGTCTTAAAAGAAGATTAAGCGATAAGAAAATCTCGAAGCAAAACCCTATACCAACATGTCTGACTAGGGAGTAGGTCAATTTCCCTTCCACAATGAAGGAGACTCGAGCCCACCAGTTGGACATATATGAGCTGAAATGATGATGATGACTTTTATTTTATACTTAAACTAACTAATACGGGGATATAGTCTATGTTACTCGCTGATAATGTAACTTTCCATTATAGAAATAATTATTAAAACTATTTTTGTGACTTAGGCGTGTAAGCGTAGCAAACATTCAAATTCGTATTTACAATATTAGAATTTATCATTTTAAAATAACTTAAGAGTTCATTAATGTATTTGTTCATATACACAGGAAATCTCTTTTTTACTAAATGCATAAATAAATATGTATGATAAATTGGTTGTATTTGAATTATCGAGAGCCTACTTGGATGAATTAGCTTTGAAAACGCCCTCCACTTAATCATTTACCACGTACCACGATACGATACTAGATCTTATATCGAGGACCCTCATATTAGGGCGTATACCTATAAACGCAATATAACCCTATATTATCCCATTTATTTAGTCCGTCACCCGCAGAGAGGCTGACCGCGCGACGGCGACCGACGTCCCAGGACGTCGAGAGGTGAGGGTACCCGAAAGGGTATTCCGTCGGGCCGACCACTAAAATCACCCTGCTCCGGTGTTCGGCCCAACAACAACGAGGTGACGAGGGTACGGGTGGGTTATGGGCCGCGCGCCATCCTTTCATCGCCCCGGACGGAATGGACCGCGCGTGCGCATACCATAACCCAACCAAAAAAAAAAATATCCCATATGACCAGCGTGGTATATTAAGTCGATTTCCATCGTATTTTGGTGAAGGTTCTGGACCAATAGTGGGTATGAGCTGAGACGAAAGATATTGTGTAATAATTCATGGTCAACAGCGGTAATAATTCATGGTAAGCAGCGTTCATGGTCACATGCGGCCTGTCAACCCGTGACACGGGTGGACAATGTAAAGAGTGTATGAATGCTGTAAAAGTGTTCGAAACATCGGGCAATCAAACATCAAACGGGCAATACAAACATATATATATATATATAGGTGCTACTTATATATATATATATATATATATATATATATAAGTAGCACCCTTTCCAATGATACGAAACAAGATATATTTGTCTCAAATTTATTTTTAAACACAGTACTTTAAGACCTCTAGAGTGCGCCATATAAGATTCAGTGATACATCATCTATACCAATAAATAAAATTGGAGTGTCTGTTTATAATGTCAAAATAATAGGCCTTTTTCATGTTCACATGGTTATTTGCACTTACACATGCCTAAAAAACACTTTATATTTTTTTGTCTGTCTGTCTGTTTGTTCCGGGTAATCTTCAAAACGGCTGAACCGATTTAAAAAATCTTTTACCAATGAAAAGCTATAATATCAGGAAGTAAACTGGGCTATATTTTATCCCGCTATTCCCATGGGAACGGGAACTACGGGGATAAGGCGACAGAAACCGAAGCGAAGCGAGGATGGGTTGCTAGTATAGCCTATAACCAGCAGACAATCAAGACGATTACAATGATACCTCATTTATCTGATTCTAATAAGTAATTGATGAGCTATGAGGGAACAAATGAACATACATACATAGCCTGTCAAAATCATGACCCTCCGTAGTCGGGTAAAAATAACATTATTTCTCAGCCTTAATGATAAGGAAATTATGCTAATACCGCGCTTTTGAAGCAGTTTGGATCGCATATGATGTTATGAGTTTTTTAAACAAGTATTGCTGCCGGAAGTTCTAGTATTCCCTTAGATGGTTTTACAATTCCCACAGAAAAGTCAGGTGTCAAAAATAACATATATAGAAAGTGGTATTGCAGCCATATTGCGTCAATCCTAATTAGGATATGTGTAGGATTATGATAGATTACCTAAAATTTTAATATTGGACGTAAATTCTTTAAAACTATACTCAGACTGCTTTCGTGTGGTGACGGAGTAAGAATACAATTCACCACCCCCTCTCTTACCCGTGGGTGTCGTAAGAGATGATTAAGAGATTACGTATATGACATCTATGCAAGAGATGGAAAATTCGAAACAAAACCCTATTTTTTTTTTGGGGTAGGTTACGGTCGGCGCACTCCTCGCATCACTCTGTCCGGGGTGACAGAGAGGCGTAAGCATGCACACCCGTAACCCACACGTGATACTTCGCCTTCGTCGTTGGGCCGACCACCGGAATAGGGTGACCTGACATCAGTGATCGGCCCAAAACAAAACCCTCAATCTGTCTGATCAGCATGGTAAGGTCAATTTCCCTTCTATTAGGGCGGAGGCTCGAGCCCAGCAGTGCGACGTATATGAGCCGAAATGATGAATGCGGCCAAGTTTCTGGGCACATTGCCGTTTGACATTGATGCAGAGAAATTTTTTGATGTCTGATATATCCTATTATATTTTTTATGTTGTAAATATTTTAATTGATTATTTAGCATGTTTCACACACAGGACATTGCATTCACACAGGTAGAGCCTGTGGTGACGTGGTAAGAATACAATTCATCATCCCCTCTCTTGCCTGTGGGTACCTTAAAAGAGAACTAAGGGATATCCTTATCATCATTTCAGCCTATCGCCGTCCACTGTTGGACGTAGGGCTCCCTCATGTTACGCCACAAAGTGCGGTCCTATGCCGCTTGCATCTAACAACGTTTAGCAACTTTCACCAGGTCGTCGGTCCACGTAGTAGGCGTCCTACACTCCGTCGTCCATGTAAGGGATATACATATATGTAACTGAAGGGAAACCCGAAATATAACCCTATGCAAACTCGTCTGATCAACACAATATACTTGGTCAAATTATCTCCTATTGTGCAGGAAGTGCGAGCCTAACAATGGGACTTATATGGGCTGACCTTATGATGAATCAGCATGATTATTAGTAAGATCTGAATGTATATCTGGTCACAAGTAAAATAAATGAGAAGGACTTAGAAAATTACAATAAAATCTTTTTCAACAAAACAATCGAATCAACAAAACTGTTTCAATTTAACAAAACACACGTTTGCCGAACAATTCCACTTAACCCACACATTTGAGGGTACCATAATCACGTATAGTGTCGTGAAATATCGAAATTCAATTCTGGATGGGAAAACGTTGAACTTTTGGTGTGAATACTGCGCAAAAACCCTTTTGGGGGCGGCCACAATGGATCGGTGACATGGAATTATCGGATAACATTTCATGGTCTCGAATGCTACATTACAATGGGAACTTGTGAGGTTTTTATTATAGTTATTTATTTATAATTGTTTAACATATAACTCAAAAATGTTTCTATGTGGGTAACCGTCTAACCAATGTGCTGCAAATAACTTCATTCATTCATTCATCTCAACTCATGCATGTCCCACTGCTGGGCTTGAGCCTCCTCCAAATGAGGGGGAAAATGACCTACTATACCACGCTGATCAGAGGTGTTGGTATAGGATTTTATTTCGAGTTTTCCTTCTCTTTGCATAGACGTTATCTGCATATTATAATCCCGTAATCGTATTTTCCGTGTGGTGACGGAATAAGAATATAATTCACTACTCCCTATCTTGCCTTTGGATGTCGTAAAAGACGACTAAGGGATATGATATGCACATAAGATCTGTGCAAGAGAAGGAAAACTCGAAATGAAATCCTATACTAACATGTCTGACTAGCATGGTATAGTAGGTCGAATTCCCTCCCATTGTGGAGAAGGCCGGAGCTCAACAGTGGGACGTGTGTGGGCTGCGATCATCATGATGATGATGAATCGTATTTTACGACACCCATGGGCAATAAAGTATTGTCTGGTCTTGTCATGGCAATCGAACCCATAACACTGCCTTGGTGTCTTCACTATTGCAACGATTGTGTAGTCACATAGAAGTCGATTATAGATTACAAGTATCGCAAATATTATCTAATGTTTTAATGATATTCAATCTATGAATCCATCGAAGTCCACTGTTGGCCAAGGTCCTCTCTAAATTATAATAGTGCTTTTGGTACCTGCAGTGTGACGTTTCGAACACTTTTCAGCGTTCATGGTCACTGACGGCAATCAAAAATTTAAAAAAAAATGTATCACCATCTTACCTTGCCGTGGGAGTGGCAAAAATCGACTGTAATCGATTGTAATACCAACTACAATCGTTAAATTCTTTGATATAATAAAAGCTGCTTTATTGAAATGTAATGAAACCGAACCGTTTTTGAACCCTCGAAGCCAAAAGATAAGTTTGATGTCGAAGTCTTGGTCTGTCTGTGTACGTATGTGTATGTGTTTGTCTATAGCATCGTAGCTCTCAAACGGATGGACTAATTTCGATGCGATTTTTTTCATTTGAAAGCCAGTTTAGCTATATTTGGTTAATGTCGGTCCAGCAATAGGTATAAGAGTAACAACTCCAAAATGATGTAATGGTTATTCGATTAAGTGCTTCACGCGTGCTAGTATAGTCGTTAAATGACAATTAATTGATAATTCCTGTTGAAGAGAACGTACTTTTTTTTATTATTTTATTTGTCGGGGATTATTCAAAATTTTCAATTTTACTTACGCAAAGATTGATAACTGGTGATGTAAAGTGGATCACGTACGATAAAAACTTGCGAAAAAAGTCGTGGTCAAAGGTCAGTCAGACTTCACACATTGTAGCAAAACCCGGATTAGATCGTAATAAGCTGATGCCGTGTGTATAGTGGGATTAGAAGGGTATAGGTTAATTATGAATTTGTAACGTCGAGCAAAACCATCGATTCGGATCTCTACTGCCAAAAACTAATGAGATTAAAGCAAAAAATTGAGAAAAAACGATTGGAAGTATTGAATATAAATGGTGTGGGATTTCATCATGATAACGTACTAACAACTTACACATTTTTAGTCACTTATCAAAAAATAACAGAGTTTAGCTGGGAGGTGTTAGTGCATCCACAATATTGCCTTTTTTTTTGTTGGGGTGGGCTGCGGTCGGCGCGCCTCCACACCACTCCGTCCGAGGCGACAAAAGGGCTAAAGCACGCAACACCTGCAACCCACCCGAACACCATGTCGCCTTCGTCGTTGGGCCGACCACTGGAGCAGGGTTACTTGTCATCAGTGGTCGGCCCGACGGAATACCCCCTACCCGGAGCACCCTCCCATCGACCGACGTCCCCCCCTCGGGGAGGACGTCGGTCTTTCCTCACGCGGTCGGCCTCTCGGCGGGTGACGGACTAACGATATTGCCCTGACCGCAATCTTCAAATTTTCTATCTCTTCAAAGTCTCTTGAGATAGTATCAGGTTAACATCATAAGAGGGATGATAAAATTACTCGTGAATCTTGGCTCATTAGAGTTATGGTGGTGGAAATGTGTGGTGGCAATTACCCCCAACGCGTTTCCCAAGCCTGGTGATTATAGCATTATCCCTCTTCGCGATGAGTCCTATGTTCAGAAACAGCATCAATAGAGAATGTTGATAGGGTAAGGAAGTTAATGTTGGAGGGATAGATGGATGTAAATATGAATGGATAAACAGGTGAATAGACGCTTTTATAGACGGGTGGATAAACGTATGGATAGACGTATGGACAGATGGACGGACAGACAGATGTACATACCGATAGACAGCCGGGTGGACAGACAGCTGAATGGATAAATGAGCGAATGCATGGATGAATAGATGCAGGGTTAACCAGTGGATTGAGAGATGGATAGACGAGTGAATAGACAGATTCATACTCGAATGGATAGATGGAGAGATTGATGGGTGGATAGGTGAATGGAGAAACTTATCGATAGATACATGGATAGACAAAATCTACATTACTTTGCCTACATCTACATCGCTTTTTCATATGTGACTACTGATACAAATCAAGCTGTATGCCTAATATCCCTTTCAAAACATTATGTATTAAGTAATTAATGGCAACACAAACTCTTCAAAAGAAGCTAAATAAAGCAATGGATGTTTTTACTTGAAACGTTGATTGAAAAGCCCTAATTGGGAACGCCGCAAAGCTTCACCAATCAATGTCGTTCAGTGTAAACCGTGCTACTGGAAAGGCTGACATCATGAATAGAGAATTACTGATTATTAAGGTGCGTGTGTGTGACGTATTTTGTATACAAAATGTTGATTTTTAGTCCGCAAAAGCTATCTGAATATAGTTTTCTTTTTAAATTAATTGGAGTTTTTATAAAAATTTTGCTTGTTTATTTTATGTAGTGTATTTTTTGTAGTTGTTTGAAATAAATGTTTACTGTTAATCAAATTTTGGATTTTATATACATACTAGCAACCCACCCTAGCTTCGCTTCGGTTTTAGTCGCCTTACCCGCGTAGTGCCCGTTTCCGTGGGAATACCGGGATAAAATATAGCCTGTTACTGCCTGATATTATAGCTTTCAAATGGTGAAAGAATTTTTGAAATCTGTTCAGTGGTTTAAGCGTGAAAGCGTAACAAACAAACTTACTTTCGCATTTATAATATTAGTAAGGAAGTAAGGATGTATATGCTATCAAAAATATAACTTGTAAAAAAAACATGTTTCGCAATTCTCATGCCTCACCATATTGGTAGGAATATTAGCATTCAATATCATACCTATCGTCTCTGCTCATATATATGTCAGTGGGACATTGGGCTCAAGCTTCCTTCCCCCATAGGAGGGGAAATTAACCTACTATAGGAGTAAGAATACAATTCACCACTCCGTATCTTGCTCGTGGATGTCGTACAAGACGACTAAGGGATACAATATGCACATAAGATCTGTGCAAGAGAAGGAAAACTCGAAATGAAACCCTATACCAATATGTCTGAACAGCATGGTATAGTAGGTCGAATTCTCTCCCATTGTGGAGGAGGCCCGAGCCCAACAGTGGGACGTATGTGGGTTGTGATGATGATGATGATAAAACCATCTGTGCAAGAGAAGAAAATCTCAATTTAAACCCTACACCAAGCCATCTGACTACTGCTACAGTAGGTTTATCTTTCCTCCTATTTGGAGGAGGCTTGAGACCAGCAGTGGGAGGTATATAAGCTGAAATGATGATAATAATAATATTAAACATAGATACAAATTACGCCCAGTCCAGTAAAAAAAGTTTCAAATTTCAAATTCAAATCATTTATTATGTATAAACCTCGCGGGGACACTTACATATTGTCATTTTCTTTTACATTTTAACTTAAATTACTACCGGATCGGAACGCCACCGCACTGAGAAGATCCGGCAAGAAACTCAGTGGGATTGTCTTTTTTTAATTCATTTACTTATAGTCCATAAAATATAGGATGATCTCTGTGTCAGTTGTCCCTAGTGCTGTCACGCTTACGATAAAATCTTTAGTTTTTTATCGACGAAACTCTTTATTTTAATAATTGTGATTTTCTATTATAATTAAAATACAATTAATGAAAATCTTTTTGAGTTTATTTCAAGCAAAACTGTTTTGTGACTGTTTTATTTATTCAAAAGTCAAGACCATCAAGGTCTAAGTCACTATTATCATCATCACTGGAGCGTTCCTGCTATAACATTTATGATTTTTTGCCAAAACAGGGACAATCGTTAGATCAATTGATAAATTACGACTGTTTCATAATTAAATATGTCCAGTTTATTGACAATAATGTGTACATAATATTATCTACATAATATTATCTACATAATATTATCTACTACTCTGAAACAAAAAGTACTTATTTAATGTTTAATTAATTCAATTTATGTATTTTATAATGTAACTGTCTGTTTTAACTGTAAAAAATATGTTGAAAGTTTTATATAGGTACTGTATTGGGTTTATTTGTTTTATGAATAATTTAATAAAGATCGGTTATCGATTTACGTATATCGACTGTCCCATCTCTTTTTTATTTTCAGTCCATTATGACTTTGTACATGCGTATGTACTTTGTTTATGTATAAAATAGGTATTTCAGTACTTACGAGGTACATTATAGGGATGAATATTAATATTTTTATATCTATAATATATTGCAATTCAGTTGCAATAAAACTGGCACGAAAAGAATGAAAATATATTTGATACAAAATAAAATTGTAAACATGTCGCTTGTTCAAACTCACTTCGTTGGATTCGTTGACATCTGTCACAGAGATCAAGCTATTTTATGGACTATAGTGTTTTTTTTTAAATAAAATTACTTACAACAATTTGCCTATTAATAGCTCCAGTGTGATGCCTTTCGAACCATGATATAATTGTTATATATAATGAAAAATTACCATGGCTGGACCAGATCCCGCAACCGGCACCCGATCATGAGTTAACCACTAGAGCAGCCATCACTCCCCACAACCACAATGGAGGAAAGGGGGTGACCCGTTCATCGTAACTACTACTAAAGAAATGTGGATCGCACAAACTGCCGTCTTGCACAGGAATTTGACTTGCGACACTTGGGGCGTTACATCCGTATTTTAACCACTACGCCATGGGTACATTCATTAGAAATCCGTTGCAATTAGTTTACTAATTAAGCAGTTTATTCACGATTCTCATTTATTTCTCTTTATGAGAGACACTAACAACTTCAGCTATCGAAGTTATTTGCATTTCAGTTCTTCATACAAAGTGTAGTATGTCAACTACTTAGTATACAAACTCAGTGCAAATGCGAGTTAGTTTATCAAATAAAATTTGCCGTGTCAGGTAAGACGAAGGGCGCCAAGGCGGCGGACAGTTTGGCCACGAAGTTGCGGGGTCTGTTCGAGGAGGAGGGTGGCGTCCGAATCGCCACGCCCGTAAAGTGCGCCGAAATGCGCATTACGGGTCTGGACGATTCCGTGACGGTGGAGGACGTCCGGGAGGCTGTCGTGGCTAGAACCGGATGTGCCTCGGACACCGTTCGAATTGGCGCCATCCGCCCTGGTCCGGGCGGTGTCGGTGCCGCCTGGCTGCGGTGCCCGGTGGAGTCGGCCAAGATATTGGCCAACTTAGGCAGGCTCCTCGTGGGCTGGAGCTCGGCGCGGGTGACCGTGCTGGAATCCCGGCCTGCGAGGTGCTACAAGTGCATGGCGGTCGGACACACTCGGCCGACATGCACGAACTGTTTTGACTGCAGCGGCCTTTGCTTCCGCTGCGGTCAACCTGGGCACAAGGCGGCATCGTGTGCCGCCACCCACCACTGCTCCAAATGTGCGGCGGGCAATAAGCCCGCCAAACACCGCATGGGGGGCAAGGAATGCAGACCCCCGGCTTCGGCCCCAAAGGGGCGGAGTGGCCCAACGACCCCGGCTGCTCCCGCCCCTAGCGCGACCCGATCATCCGCCAGCGCGGAGGAGGTGATGGATACGGCCCACTAATGGCGACCGAATCCTACCACCTCCTGCAGGCCAACCTCGACCACTCCGCCAAGGCACAGGACGTTTTCCTGCAAGCCATAGCGGAGTGGTTGATCGGTGCAGCCGTAGCAGCGGAGCCGTACGTGGTGCCTGACCGGCCCAATTGGCTGGGCAGCAGTGACGGCTCTGTGGCAATCGTCGCCTCCACGTCGTGGCATTCCGCGCCCTTGTTGCTCAAGGACAGGGGCGATGGGTATGTCGCGGCGGAATGGGGAGAGGTTACGCTATTTGGTGTTTACTTCTCCCCTAACAGGAGCACGACGGATTTCGGGGCCTTCCTCACCATCTTGGGGACCTCGATACGGTGACTGGCACCGCGCCAGGTCTTCGTTCTGGGGGACTACAACGCCAAGTCCACGGCGTGGGGGTCCCCCAGGACGAATGAGCGGGGGCGGGCGGTCGAAGAGTGGGCGGCGGCACTGGGCCTCTGTTTGCTGAACAGGGGCTCGGTGCAAACGTGCGTGCGGCAGCAGGGCGGGTCGATAGTGGACTTGTCGTTCGCTAGCCCTAATGTCGCAGCACGTGTGAAGAGCTGGTGCGTCCAGGAGGAGGTCAAGACCCTATCCGACCACAGATACATCCGGATAGAGGTCTCCCGGACCCTCCTGCAGCTCAGCAGGGGTCACACGGCGGACGGAGCTCCCGCATTTCCGCGGTGGGCTGTGGGTCGACTGGATCGGGACCTGTTAGCGGAGGCAGCCATCGTTCAGTCGTGGCTGTCCTCACCGCCCCAGGCGGACGGGGTGGATGCCGAGGCTGGCCGCATCCGCTGTGCGTTAACGCAGATCTGCGATGCGGCCATGCCCCGCGTGCGGCGTCTGCCCTCGGTCCCCTGGTGGTCCCGAGAATTGGCGGATCTCCGGGCCGCGTGCATACGTGTGCGGAGGTCCTAGACCCGCAGCCGAGCACGTCACCGTGACGCTGAGCGGGAGGGCCAGCTGTACGAGGCTTACCGCAGTGCGCGGTCTGCCTTCAGGCTGGCCGTCCGTACCGCCAAGGACGTCAGTCGGCGGGAGATGCTGGACAGTCTCGAGCGTGACCCCTGGGGTCGCCCTTACCTTGCGGCGCTGAACAAGCTCCGCGGGCGGGGCCCCCCCCTCACCGAGACTCTCCAGCCCAGCCTCCTCACCAGAGTTATCGAGGACCTCTTTCCACGGCGGGTGGAGCACACGGACAGCGACCGGGAGGCCGACTACGAAAGTGCTCCGCCCATCACGGAGCCGGAAATGGGGGCGGCGGTGGCGCGTATGCGAGCCAAATCCACCGCCCCCAGGCCCGACGGTATTCCGAACCGTGTGCTGGCCCTGATCCTCGAGCACCTGGGACCACGCCTCAGGGGACTGTTCGACGCTTGTTTGGCGTCCGGGCAGTTCCCCGGGTGCTGGAAAGAGGGGAGGCTGGTTCTCCTGCCGAAGCCGGGACGGTCTCCCGAGTCGGCTTCGGCCTACAGGCCCATTGTGCTGCTCGATGATGCAGGCAAGCTGCTGGAGAGGGTGTTGGCTGCCCGCATCGAGCGACACCTCGTCAGGGTGGGCCCGATCTGTCGGACGCCCAGTTTGGTTTTCGGAGAGGGCGTTCGACGATCGCGGCCCTGTTGCGCCTGAAGGCCGTGGTGACGGAGGCCGTCACCGGCGGAGGAGTCCTGTTAGCGGTGTCCCTGGACATCGCCAACGCCTTCAACAGTCTGCCATTCAGCTGCATCAGGGAGGGGCTGAGGTATCACGGGGTGCCCGTGTACCTCAGGCAGCTGGTGGCGGACTACTTGGAGGGGCGCAGCGTCCTCTACGTTAACCGAGTAGGGGACGTTGTGCGAACGCCCATGACGTGCGGTGTCCCACAGGGGTCGGTTCTGGGTCCGACACTGTGGAACATCGGCTACGACTGGGCGTTGAGAGGAAGCCTCCCACCCGGGCTGGGCGTAATTTCCTACGCTGATGATACACTCGTCACAGCCCGGGGTGGGACGCTAGAGGAGGCGGCACGCCTGGCAACTCTCGGCACCGAGGAGATTGTCAGGCGGATCGAAGCGTTGGGGTTGAGGGTGGCCCTGGAAAAGACGGAGGCCCTTTTGTTCCATGGCCTCCATACCGCCGGGCCACCCGCCGGCGCTTCGATCACCGTGAAGTCGGTTACCATCAGCATCCAGGCCCACATGAAGTACTTGGGCCTGGTGCTCGACGGGCATTTTTGGTTCCGGGAGCATCTCCATCGACTTGTTCCTCGGCTTGTCGGCGCGGCGTCCGCCCTTTCACGGCTGATGCCGAACGTGGGCGGACCCAGCGCTACGTGCCGACCACTGTACGTGGGGGTGATCCGGTCGATGGCCCTGTACGGCGCATCGGTGTGGGCGGGGTCCCTGACCGTCCGGCTGAGGGCCCTCTTGAGGCGACCACAGAGGGTCATGGCGATCAGGGCCATATGTGGTTACCGCACGGTGGCGACGGAGGCAGCGTGCCTCCTGGCCGGAACTCCCCCGTGGGACCTGCAGGCGGAGATGCTCGCCGACATTTATCCGCGGGTGTCGGAGACGCGCGCCCGCGGCGGTATGGTCTCCATCAAAGAGGTCACCGCCTGGCGGGTTGACGCCCGCCGGGAAGTCATTAGTCATTGCCCGTTGGGCAGTCCGGCTGGAGAGTCCTCGGTACGGTGTCAGGACCGTCGAGGCCTTCCGGCCGGTGCTGATGGAGTGGTTGGAGCGGACGCACGGGGTGCTTTCCTTCCGACTGGTGCAGGTGCTTACGGGGCACGGTTGCTTCGCGAGGTACCTGCACAAGATTGTCAGGAGGTAGAGCACACCGTCCTGCCACCACTGCAATTGCGACGAGGACACGGCGCAGCACACGCTTGAGGTGTGTGCTGCGTGGGAGGGGGAGCGCCGTGAACTCGTCGCGATTATCGGTGCCGATCGGACGCTGCCGACCATCGCCAGGGAGATGCTCGACAGCGTCAGGAACTGGGACGCGGTCACCGCCTTCTGTGAGGCCGTAATCTCACGGAAGGAGGCGACGGATCGTGTGCGAGTAGAGCTCCTATTCGGCGACACGTTCCGCCGCCGGCGACTCGGGTGGCGTAGGCGCGAGTATCTGCGCCTAATGCCGCCCTAGCCGAGGCCGCGGGTGATCGGACCGGGGAATTGTCCGTCACCCGCAGAGAGGCTGACCGCGCGACGGCGACCGACGTCCCAGGATGTCGAGAGGTGACGTTACCCGAAAGGGTATTCCGTCGGCCGACCACTGACGACAAGTCACATCTGTTCCGGTGGTCGGCCCAACAACGAGGTGACGTGGGGTACGGGTGGGTTACGGGCCCGCGCGCCATCCTTTCATCGCCCCGGATGGATTGGACCGCACGCGCGCATACCATAGCCCACCCATAAAAAAAAAAAAAAAATGTTTTAAATTATTTTTGAGGTGGTGTTGATGGAAAGTAAATTCATGTAAGTTATTTTTTTTTAAGGCGTTTACAGGATATTGCCAAAACTCAATTTAGATTAATAGTTTGAGGAACCAAAAAGGAACCTAAATTCGAGTTAAATTTTTGTGTTGGCTTTTCATGTAAAGCCCCCTACACATGTTGGCTGAGCCCAGGCCAACGCGAGCTTCGGCAAATGGGTACAAAGCAAATGCTAGGGTCCACACGTTGGACAAGTTTGTCAAACGCTAATGCGATTGGCCAACGTAGACGAATATTTGTAGAGTTGTCCACACGTTGGCCGCCCTCTGTGTTCATTGTGCACTGAAACACCATGAACCTTGACATTGACGTTGCTGCAGCTTCGGCTATTTATTTAATGAGCGTGTATAACTGTTATCTCGGTGTATACCGCAGTAAAGTGGTAAAAAAAGAAGGTGGTTGATACTGAGTATTCACAGAAATAGAACAATGTAAGATATATCCGTGTGGTGACGGAATAAGAATACAATGCATCACTCCCTATCTTACCCGTGGATATCGTAAAAGACGACTAAGGGATATAATACATATAACATCTATGCAACATATGGAAAACTCGAAATAAAACCCTATACCAACTTCTCTGACTAGCATGGAATAGTAAGGTCAGTTTTCCTCCTATTGTGAAGGAGGCTCGAGCCCAACAGTAGGACGTATATGAGCTGAAATGATGATGAATGATGAAGATACTTTTTGATACTATATGTAACATATAGGGTGACTGGGATCTAATTATTTACGTCGCATATCTAGAAGTAGTGGTGTAAATTTGAAAATGTCATCATTTGTATTGAACGATATTATCTTATATCTTTAAACGAGCAATTCTTGTATCTATATATATATTCAGGATCTCGGCAACGGCTCCAACGATTTTAATGAAATTTGACATACTAGAGGTTTCAGGGCCAAAAAATCGATCTAGCTAGGTTTTATTTATAGAAAATGTTGTTTTGTCGGTGTTTTTAGTTAATCAAATCAATACAATGACATAAAATGTTATTGAATATGAATTCGAATTTCGTCGTCATTGTCAAGAGTGTCAATAGCTCAGTTGGGCAGTTGTCCAGTTTTCTTTTTGTTTTGTTTTGGCATTCAAACAGCGTGGGATCGAATCTCGGTGATCTTATTATTCTCTTTTTGTAATTTTTGATATTTTTTTCATTATTTAATTTTTATCTTTTATTAGTATATATCTAAATAAATACGACAAAAATAGAACAAAAATATATCGAGCGAAGCTCGGTCACCCAGATATTCACATTAAACGCTAGACGCGGTCGAGACTGCAATGGATGTCAACCGTATAATGGCGAGCAGGCCAACGTGTGGACGCTATGGGCCGAGCGCAGACGAGCGCCTTTGATTTGTGCACAAAAATCGACACCGAGGCGAAGTGAGGCAAGTGATCACGAGCGACGGTGAGTGAAGGCAAATCGGCTGTACATATGTTGGCGCTTGTATTCATTCGGCCAACTAGGCGAGTGACGGCGAGCGTTGGCCAACCAAGGCAAATCGGGTGTACACACGTTGGCGTTGGCCATCGCTCGGCAACGCTCGTCCAACATGTGTACGGGGCATTTTTTTATTTTTTTTTTATGGGTGCGCTGTGGTAAGCGCACATGCGGTCCGTTCCATCCGGGGCGACGGAAGGACGGCGCGCGGGCCCATAACCCAATGTGTACGGGGAATAACGCTATATCTATAGCAATGTCAATTTCACTATATCTATGCCGATAGATAACAAAACCAAGTAAACGCAACATCTTTTAATTTACAAATTTTAATTTAAGATCAAAAAATTAAATTTAACATACAAAAATAACAACTGTTTGTTCTTAGTTTTAAGTTTTCACTTCTCTCTTCAGTTTCAGAACTGCTTTATGTTATTATTTTTATTTTATAACATTAAATTATTTATGTTTCTTGAATTACTTTAGAAATAAAATATTTACAAAATAGGGGGTAGTCGTGGTGTTTGTCCGTTGACGTTTGTGCTCTCCGTAACAGCACTTTACGTACATCGAAATTGCCGAAAGTATTTATTCTGTACTTAAGTGTATATTATTATTGTTTTGGCACTAATAAAAAGACCCAATATAACCGCTAAAAGACAGATAGACAGACAGGTGGTTACCGAGCTCCCTTTGCTCATTTTATATACGGAATAAAAAATGAACAATTCTTCATAACTAACATTATAAATGAAAGTGTAAGTAATTAAGTCTAGAAATTTCACATATACGACAAGGCTTATAGCCTTTTTTATATGCAAGACAAGTCTTGGATAAAAATGGCAATCATTATCATCGTTATTTAGCCTTTTACCGTCCACTGGTACCTTACCGTCCACAGACTTAGGCCTCGCTCATGTTTCACCACAGAGCCCGATCCTATGCTGCTAGCACATGCTGCTAGCATCCAACGATTCCAAAAAAACCCTCACTAAGTTGTTGGTCCACCTGGTGGAGAGGTATCCAATACTGTATCATTCGATACGTTTCGCTACTCAAGAATCATTCTTTACCAGCGGTTATGGGTTTATTGAGCAATGTGGTGTACTCATTGCCATTTAGGCATGCTAATTCTTCGTTGGTTACACCTGTTTTTTTGCGGATTTTCACATTTCGGATTCTATATCGCAGAGAAATCTCGAGATTTTTAGACGCTGTGCTCTACAGCACTATGAGCGACTTTGAATTTAGTTATGAGGCCTATATTTAGAGACAACGTTTCCTTGCCAAAAAGGCTACAGAATAACCTCAATCACGGTGAAAAGTACAGAATTTAGACCTGTAATTTCTCTCATTTAACATTATATTAAATTGTTTACGGTAAAACAGGTAAATTGTAAATGAAATGCTTGTTAATGCTCATGTCATTATAAATCTACCTCCATTTCAGTGTGAGCGGCATCTAATTCAATCAGTGTCAATCAACCCGCGTTAATTAAAATATGGTAACGAGCGACACCGTGTGTGAGGTCATTATAAAATATCTATTTTAATATAGGCAAAGTAATGATTACTTGTTAATGCCTGTAGCTTTTGTTATTATGTTCAAAATTGATAACGTAAATGAGGTTAATATTATTTATTATATTAATTTTTTATTTATTTATATCTAAATAAAAATTTATTATCTTATAAATTAATATATATATATAAACATTATATCAATACAAATAAAATGGTCAATTAATATTAAATGACAAGGAAGCCACGAGTCAAACTTAAAAACTAAATGACCCCACGTACGGACCCCGCCCCAAAAGTACCCATTAAACTGGCTGCGTTACCGCGCTGGATTGCCAGCGAGACCTGTTGGACAATAAACCACCCAGAGCGCGGATCCCGCCCCTTTCCTCGCAGGCGCCTCCCAAGCTCCTGCACCAGTGTCTTAGCTTCAGAGCCCCACGGTCCAGCCGTCTCAACAGCAAAAGGGACAAAATCATACGCCGACTCCAGGCAAGCGTATTTGGAGTGTTTCACTCTTGCGGTCATCTCGGCGCCGCCCCCAGCGCACTGTTGGGTGGCGGAGAGATGACAAGCCGCAAAAGTACTAACACATGTGGCATCCCAGATGAGACACCGACCCTTCCGCCACGGAATCAGCGTAAGGCCATCCGGCCGTTTGCCGTCCAAACGAGAAAGACCCGGGGGCTCCAAAACGCATGGAACCTCGGCGGAAACGAAAGCCCGCCGAATTATCTCGTTAATAGCGTGATGACGGGGCCTTCGTCCCGCACATCGCACACAACTCAAGCCGTGCAGACCGGACGAATCAACATGCGTACCGCATATGCAAACATGGGGTTCACAAACTCCGCACCCCAAACGCAAACCCACTGCCACCCTAAGGGAGTCACCATCTAGAAGCGTGCCCATATTAGGAGAAGGTAAGGCATGCAACCAGCCCCCTGACTCCGGCCTCGAGGCGGCAGTAAGACGCGCCAACTCGACCCCCGAGCTGTTTCCTCGCATTTTAGAGAATAAGTACCTCGAAGTACCTTCGTCCCAGCCACGTTGGCATCCCGGCCTCTCCGGCAAGTTAACTCCTGGGTAAAGAGCCGACCAGTTACTCAAGACCTCAGACTGGAAAGGTATGCAGATCGCGTCACCGTTAGGTGAGAGTATTTGAGTGACAAGCTCCGCAGACCCAAAAGAAGAGGCCAAAAAAGCGGCCGGACCAGTTTCCCGCAACCGTCGGATACCCAGACCACCGTGCCGAATAGGCAAACTCGCTTGGCACCATTGCGACTCATTAACTCACGACTCATTAACTCATGACTCACGTTAATAGTCTCTTCAAGTAGACGTTTAATAGCACAGTCGAAACGATCTACCTCTTCCGGAAACTGCCATGAAGGAGCCGTTCGCACCACGTAGGTCAATTTTGGCATAGCGAAACAGTTTCTCAAAAGAGTCAGAGAAACATGAGCCGGTAGGTGCCTGAAATGGCCAGCTAGTGACGCCAGAGTTTCAGTTTTTGTCCGCAGACACTCCTGCACACCGTCGGGGAAAACAGGAGCACCCAACAACTGCAATGACTTACGGTCAACCATCTTGAGGCCCGGTATAAGAAGACTGAATCTGTCGCAGTCTGCGGCTGCCCCTGGACTGCAAGGATACAATTCACACTTCGAAGTGTTTACCTCCAAGCCAATCTCCCCCAAGGCCGGAAAAAGTAACCTTATGTCCCTCTCCACTGCAGCAATGTCACCACCAATCGTGCCGTCGTCCAAGTACCAGATGTTGAGAGGAGCTTCAAGAGACGAAATGGCCTTGTGGATGCCCAGGCTGAAGATCAAAGGACCAAGCGGATCCCCTTGCTGGGCACCCACCTGGGACAGGATGCAAGTTTTGTTAAACGACAAGTTACTAGGGGAGGAGTAACATTGATACAAAAAAGGAAAGATAGCCGGAATCAAAGTCTTCACCTCCGAAAGTATGACGTCCCTTTCGATTATTAATCCCTTCGATCGATCCTATCGATCCCTTATATTAATTAGATTTTTGATTTAGTAAAAGATTGCATTTATAAAATTTAAGCCAGCATTATAAACAAAATGAATTATGCATTCTTGCCTTTTCACTCTAAGCCTGTAGTAAATTTAATATTTGAAGAACAAAAGCATCTAGTGTTTAAATAATGTCGTTGTTGGCGTTATTGAATTTTATTGGACATCCATTTGAAGAATAGCAAGTAAGGCTAGTAAATGCGAGTTAAGTAATAGAATCTTGAATTCCATATTTAAAAGTGATCTCTTTATACATAAAATTTTATTAAAAGAAGTAATTAAAAAAATGACGTGTCCCCTAAATTTCTTTCCGGATCTTGTCAGAGTTTGACCGCGTGCCGATCCGGCAAACGAAATAAAAAAATTAACAACGTGTAACTGCACTTGTAGGAATTATACAGAATATATGAATTGAATTTATATCAAAACACTTGGCGTAGTATAATCCCAAAATCTACCACCAAAGCAAGTGCCAAATTATTAGCGCCGGATCGAAGGTTAAAAGAAAAAAAATGTGATAGAAAAATAAATTATCTATCATCGAATCCGTTTTCTTTTGATTTTCGTAACATGCTCTTATAATCGCATTATACGTTGAAGCATGCAAAGCGCATTGTGATTTTATCGCGTTTCTAAAGTTCATGGTCACTGTAAAGTATTTAAAACATCGGGCAATTAAAAATCAAATACAAAAGCGATAAATCTGTAAAATAGGTTTATTTACAATATGTAATACTTAAAATTTATTACCAGTGTAAGAAGAAAATGATTCTATATGAAAAAAATATATTGTTTATGGTTAGTAATTACTTAACATTAATAGTAACAATATTTAAAAAACTAACTAACAATCTAGTATACTACCACCGGATCGGAACACGGCCACACTGAGAAAAATCCGGCAAGAAAACTCAGGTGATATGATGCTAAAGTCTAACTTTTTATTAGCTGCAGTAAAATGACGTTTCTAAATGTCATTCCGTAAAATAATGTTGACAGCCTAATCTCAATAGGGATGTGATTCAGTTCACAAAAGTTTACAGAATATCTAATCGTTCCATAGCTGACTCATAATGATCATACTAAATTCTATTTAATATTAATGTAAATAAAAGGCTGTATAAACTTTGATCCTTTAAGACATATACAAGGTAACACTCAAGAAAACGCTCTCTCAAGTTGGTAGTACTGGTTTTTGGTTACGGTGCTACGATGACGCTTGACCGCCATTTTGTTTCGGTTGTCATTCGCTCATTCGGCTTCATACTTCTGTTTTGAGTGCATGAATAACTTTGATTTGCCCACTGCGCGTTGTTTTTGTTATCATTATTGTTAAACTTATGTTACGTTGTGTTTGTTTTTAATTACCTGTTTTCGTTAATCGTGTTAGTTTTTTTTTGTTTGATACATTGAAGACATGGATGCTCTGCCGAGCACATCGCAAGATGGAGACACATTTTTATCTCCTAAGACAAAAAGGCCACGTGTAGCTCTAAGTGCAACTGAAAAACTTTGGGTCCAAAACGTTTACAAATATGTGTTTGAAGTGAAATCTTCAGAATCAAACATTGAAGTTCCAAAAACAAGTGAATGCGTTAACAAGGTGGCTGAAGTCTTGGGAATATCCGTCCGCACAGTTTATTCCGTTTTAAAGGAGCACAAGGAGAACGACAGCGAATCACCAAAACCTCCCGAAAAAACGGGCCCAAAACTTACATTTAAAGATAAACTTGATGATTTCACATTCACTGCTGTTAGACGAATTGTACATCAGTTCTTTCATAGAAATGAAATACCCACCATCGCAAAAGTTAGTTTACTACACATGTCGTCACTCATCTTTTTATTATACGTTATGTATGTTTTCTCCCATCCCATGTGTAATCTTAACCAATTAGGTAATAACTTTAATCATTTTTAGGTGCTGCAAGTTGTAAATGATGACCCAGGATTGCCCAACTTCTCGAAAGAGACATTGAGAAAAATTATGAAGCATCTTAATTTCGAATTCGCTACTCGATCACGCAAGAGTGTGCTTATTGATAGACAAGATATCATATCATGGCGCCAGCGCTACCTGCGTTTAATTAAACAATATCGTAGGGAGGGAAAATACATATATTATCAAGACGAGACCTGGGTCAACGCTGGTACGTGTCAACTCTTAGTTTCTTCTATTTGTTCCCTTTTTGTTTTGATGTCGAAACTTATGATTCTTTTTTGTTCTTTTCAGGTCATACTACAAAAAAAAACCTGGATTGACGGAAGTATTAAATCTTCTCGACAGGCATTTTTAGACGGCCTGACTACAGGATTAAAAAATCCCACAGGAAAGGGCAAACGACTCATAATTAGTCACATAGGCGGAGAAGAAAGCTTCCTGGTCGACGGACTTCTTATGTTTGAAGCAAAGAAAGGTACAGAAGACTACCATGATGAAATGAACGCGGAGTGTTTCGAGGATTGGTTCGGCGGTATTCTACCTAAACTCAAGCTGAATGCAGTAGTCGTAATGGACAATGCGCCCTATCACTCTCGGAAGATCGAAACAATTCCGAAGATGTCGTGGACGAAAGCACGAATTCAAGAGTGGCTGACTACTAAAAATATTGCGTTTGAATCAAATATAGTCAAGGCCACTCTCATAGATATTGTGAAACAACAAAATCATACTGAGAAATATGCCGTAGACGAGATGGCTGCACAAAAAGGTATCACACTTTTAAGACTGCCCCCTTATCACTGTGAATTGAACCCCATTGAGTTGGTATGGGCGCAGGTAAAGAGTCACGTCGCAAACAATAATAAGACGTATAAAATGAAAGAAGTGAAAACTTTATTCCAAGAAGGAATCATGAAAGTGACACCGGCTAAGTGGAGTGACTGTGTGTCTCACACTATTAAAGAGGAAGATAAAATGTGCCACCTCGATCATATTATAGATGAAGTGACAGATAGATTTGTTATTAGTGTGACCGAAAGCGACAGCGACAGTGATTTCGAAAAAGATTAATTAAATAACATTATTATGACGTTTTTGTTTCATTTTGAATGTACCTCCCTATACTTCCACTAAAAAAGATCAATCCTCTAGTATAGTAATAATAATAGGTTAAAAAAATACATTACAACTTAATATTAAATCTCAAAAAAAAAAACCAAACTGATTATTCATTTATGATTCACTCATTTAGCTACATCCCTATTTATTTTTCTTCAAAAACCGGCAACCCACAAAACGTCATTTTACTGCAGCTAATAAAAAGTTAGACTATAAATTAATGGTGGCAATAAATTTTGTATCAAAATGTGGGTCAATATTTAATAACTAATTTCTGTATCGGGTAGATAATTATAAATTTTCTGCAGTAACGATGATTTGTTGGACGTGAGATATCTTAGTCCACCCGTGACCATGAACGTTGTAAAGTGTTCGAAACGTCGGGTAATCAAAAATCAAATACAAACGCGATAAAATCCGTAAAGTAGTTTTATTTAAAATGTATAATACTCGCGTAAACATCAGAAATCATTAGACCAAGACGCATAAAGTCTTGTCTGGAATGCACAACATTTGCAACAGTAGGTACCGGTATCTTAACCCCTTACCGCATACAATGCCATATATGGCTTTAAAAGATAATTTTTTTTTTTTCAATTTATTAAAATATTGTTTTTTCGCAATCAACGTTGAATCCGTATATATAATTTATTCGTTTATTGGAGCGTATTTTTTGTTGTATATGGTAAGTGCAATTAGTCAAAATATTAAAGGTTATGTACAACGTGTCCGACCGTTGTAGTAATTAATTAGTGCTAATTATATAAATGCGGAAATAGTAACAAAACGGTAAGTCAAAATCCTTAGAATTTCAAAATACAATGGTTACATATATTTTCATAAAAAATAGTTATCATTTCGTCATTTTTCGTGTTTTTTTGGTTGTTTTTGAGCTTTCTTTTGATATTGCCATATTTGGCTTCGTATGCATTATTGCCAAAAATATTCTGGGGAATTTATGACTTCGCATGCATTCAGACGCTTTTTCTTTTCTTTGCAGCAATGAACCCTTCGCGTTTTTATGGTACTTCCTAGCATGTAAATCTTATCCCAGGTGATGGTTTCTTGAGTGACGATCCTACCCACATGGAGTGGGTCATCGCTCGTCGGAAAAAAAATGCTGTACCTGAATCCGAATCAGATTGCTCTGATAATGATGATATTAACACACAAATCTTACAGGCTCTATCGACATCTAAACCACAGACAAAAAGAGCAAAAAAAATACAGAAAAAGACAAAGTAATTTGGAAGAACCAAAAAATGGCAACTTAATGAAAATAACTTCAAATGTACTGGATCCACTGATTTGCCAGATGAGATAAAAAAGTTAGAAACAGCTCAAGAACTTTTTAGATTCGTGTTCACTGATAATTAAACACCCATTAAAAAAAACACGAAAAGCTCCAGCCAGGCATCAAGGCCTACCACTAGATTCTGTACGTTCAGATAACGTGGACCATTTCCCCGAATGTACTAAATCAAGTCGACAAATTTGTCAGAATTGTTTGAATTTACCAAATGTAGGAAGTGTAAATTTAATTTGTGTTACAACGAGAAAAAAAATTGTGTTAAAGATTTACATAAAATCAAATTTATTTTTTTAATTAATGCATACGATGCCATATATGGATTGGTATAGTTCCACTAGAATGCATACGATGCCATATATGGCTTCGTGTAGGATTTCCAAGAAAAATACAAAATGTTTATTTTTCCTATTCAGACTGGTTGTATATAAAAAATAAAAGAAATTTTCAGTAAAAAAAAATTTTTCATCATCTCCTTCATAATTCTACATGAATTATGAAGGAGATGATGAAAAAATTTTATATATAAGGGATTAAAGATTATACCATAACATACATCATCGTATGCACTAAAATTGAGAGCCAATTGTGTTGTCATTTCAGAGCAAGCTCTATTTTGTAACCCCCGACGAAAAAAAGGGCTGTTTTAAGTTTGACCTCGATGTCTGTCTGTCTATGTGTGTGTATGTGTCTGTGGCATCGTAGCTCTCAAACAGGTGGACCGATTTCGATGCGGTTTTATTTCATCTGAAAGCCAGTTTTCTGGCGGTAGCTCTTAGCTATGTTTGGTTAATATCAGTTCAGTAGTGTAATAGTATCAGCTGCAAAATGATGCAATGGCGTATGACTTTTCGATTAAGTGCTTCACGCGTGCTAGTATAATCGTTAAATGAAAATTAATTGATAATTCCTATTGAAGGGAACATAATACTTTTTTTATGATTATAGTTTGTCTCGGGTTTTTATTTAAAATTTTCAATTTTACTGATTATTGTAGAGTTGAGTCTGTCGCAAAATTCGTGCGTTGTATTACTCCAATGTACTTTAATAGTTCGCCATTTGTCCACTATCTTTTTGGCACCATGGCTCTTAACTTCAGTAGCCTATCGACATCCGTTTTGAAACATAAGCCTATCCATGAAAGGTGAATATTGTGATAATCACCACGGTTATCAGGCGAATTGGCGATCTCGGTTGGTGTTAAAGTTTCACATGAGAGAGCTTCTGGTTATATGAGCCTGTGACCAATTTTTACGACTACAACGAAGTACATAACAAGCAGGATTTCAAGACCTAAATTGATATTTCAAGATTTTTAGATATTATTAAATGTCAGGCGCCCTGAATATTGCTTGATGAGTCAATGTCATATATTTCTCCTTTCTATACCAATAAAGCATTCCTATCATTGAAATAATCCACTTTAAAAACATAGCGGGCCCCCTCTTCGAAGTAACAATCTAGAATTTTAAATGAAAACGTTATAACTATTGGAATGGTTCAAATAAAAATAGACTTTTTGTATTTGAAATAAAAATGATGTTGTATTAACAACAGATCAGAAGATTTGATAAGGTACCCAGATGGTTGCTGGTAATGAAAGAAAGACCGCATGCGGCGTAGCAAATTGCTTTCAAACGACACACTGCATTAGGACTAGTAACTATATAATGTCAGTACTTACATCTATTTAAACAGTGACTGCGCAAATGGCGCAGTGATACAAATAAAGATCTCTCGTGGCGATTATTATGGGTTCAATATCCCGACTGTTAGTCTCAGAAAGCGGTGTATAGGTATAGAGCGCTAATGCTGCGGTGGAATGAGGTCTGACTATAGACTTCCAATTAAGGGCTTTAAAGGTCTACCAAGAGAAATATTGTGGCTTAGTGAACTGGATGGGGCAGCTTATGCCAGTAACATATCGACGTGGGCTAGGCGAAGGACCAGTGGCCAATCCCACTAGTGGGTCTGATTCCCACAAAATGAGGGTTTGTTAGGAAAACAGTGGGAAGTAAGCGGAGAACTTATACAACTTAACTTAAGCAAACAAATGCAAAACAGTTGCTGTATATACTGATGCCTATTTACCAGAGGGGTAGGCAGAGACTACGGCTTGTCCATTCATGATCCTCACATATCTCCATCACTTCATTCATACTCGTCATTATCACACTTATGGTTATTTTTAATATGACCTTTCACGAGTATGTCACCAAATTAATGAGAAACTGAAAAGTGTTCAAAAGTCTCAAAATCTATACCAATAAATTGGAGTGTCTGTTTGTAATGTCAAAATAATAGGCTTTTTTCATGCTCACACAGTTATTTGCACGACACCTATGCCTAAAATAGCGATTAAAAAATTTTTATCTGTCTGTCTGTCTGTTTGTTCCGGGTAATCTTCAAAACGGCTGGACCGATTTCAAAAATTCTTTCACCAATGGAAAGCTATAATATCAGGGCGTAAACTAGGCTATATTTTATCCCGGTATTCCCACGGGAACGGGAACTACACGGGTAAAACGACTATAACCTATAACCGAAGCGAAGCGAGGGCGGGTTGCTAGTTGTACATAAAAAAAAACCGGCTAAGTGCGAGTTGAAGTCGCGCATGAAGGGTTCCGTACCATTATCTATAAAAAAGACCATACAATCGCGTTTGTTGTATGGGGGCCCCCCTTAAATATTTATTTTATTGTGTTTTTAGTATTTGCTGTTATAGCGGCAACAGAAGTACATAATTTGTGGAAATTTCAACTGTCTAGCTATCGTGGCTTTTGAGATATAGCCTGGTAACAGATAGACTGACGGACGGATAGACAGTGAAGTCTTACTCTAATAGGGTCCCGTTTTTACCCTTTGGGTACGGAACACTAAAAAGCTTTTTAAATAAAACTACTTTACGGATTTTATCGCATTTGTATTTGATTTTTGATTACCCGATGTTTAGTATTAAGTATAATACTTGCGTAAACATCTGAAATCCTAAAATGCTTGTTAAAAGCAAAAAAAAAATCAAATCTGTATTTTTAAAATAACAGCATATAAATATTTGATGCCGTTGAAAATCTAGTATAAGTATTGCACGGATATCGACAAAATAGAAATCTAAATACTCGGCTCATAGCTTTTAAATCGATAGCAAAAATATTGCAATTCACAGCGGTGTTCGGGCGTACAACACACGTATCATTGCTTACATCGACAAATAACTTTTAATATTACGCTGTTGTTATTTAGAAAGGTATGTATGGTATATAAACTATGTAATACTATAATTTTTTTTAATATTTTTGTAATGGTGCTGTGCTTATATAAGCTGCGTATCTTCTTAGCGAGCTAATGATATAAAAGTACATCCCTCACAATTCAATTTATCGATGTTATTATATTATTATCATTCTTATTATTTACTAGCAACCCGCCCTCGCTGCGCTTCGGTTATAGGTTATAGTCGTTTTACCCGCGTAGTTCCCGTTCCCGTGGGAATACCGGGATAAAATATAGCCTAGTTTACGCCCTGATATTTTATAGATATAAGCTTTCCATTGGTGAAAGAATTTTTGAAATCGATCCAGCCGTTTTGAAGATTACCCGGAACAAACAGACAGACAGACAAAAATTTTTTAATTGCTATTTTAGGCATAGGTGTCGTGCAAATAACCGTGTGAGCATGAAAAAGCCTATTATTTTGACATTACAAACAGACACTTCAATTTTATTTATTGGTATAGATTATCATTCTTATTATTTATTATTTTATTTCTGTTTTTATTTGAAGTTAAACTTCTTCCGGCGCGTTATGGGCAAAAGAAAACTAGATGAACTAGAAATGTAAATGTCAACTTGATAATACATACAAACTTTCCGTGTGATGACGGATTAAGGATACAATTCATTACTATATAATTTTTAGCTATTATGTGACAATAAATGCTATTCTATTCTATTCTATTCTATTACTCCCTATCTTGCCCGTGGTTGTCGTAAGACGACTAAGGGATATAATATTCACATAAGATCACATAAGATCTGTGCAAAAGAAGAAAAAATCGAAATGGAACCCTATAAAAACATGTCTGACCAGCACGGTAGAGTAGGTTAAATCCTCTCCCATTGTGAAAGAGGTCCGAGCCCAACAGTGGGGCGTATGTGGGCTGCGATGATGATGATGAGATAATACATTAGAATAAAACTTTTAATGTAATAAATATCTTTTTTTTTTTCTATTATGAGTGTCGTTTTTCTACAAAATTAGAATAACACGAAGGAAGAATGCGGCAAAGAATAACACGATAAAATTTCCACCAAGATTTTTATCTTGTTATGCTAAAGAAGTTCAACTTCGTACGTGCGTACATAAGTACACAAATACACACTTTTTTCTCTTTTCTGTATTTTCTCTTTCTTGTACCTATATTTCGGACGAAAGGGGCTTTCTAAAAACCAGCCTGGTATACTTTTTATGCAGCACAACCCTGAGCATTTCGCAGTTGTCAACTTTAACTATAACAATTTATTCATCATCATTTCATTTCAGCCTATCGCCGTCCACTGCTGGACTTAGGCCTTCCTCATGTTACGCCACAAAGTGTGGTCCTGTACCGCCGGCATCCAACGATGCCCAGCAACTTACACATCAGTCCACCTAGTGGGGGAGCATCCTAAACTATGTCGTCCGATACGTAGTCGCCACTCGAGAACCTTTCTTTCCCAGCGGTTGTCGGTTCGTCGAGCGATGTGACCTGCTCATTGCCACTTCAGCGTGCTAATTCCTCATGCTATGTCGGTTACACCCGTTCTTCTGCGGATTGCCGTATTGCGGATTCTATCTCGCAGAGAAATCTTGAGCATAGCCCCCTCCATAGCACGCTGAGCGACTTTGAGCCTTGTTATGAGGCCTACATTTAGGGAACATATTTCCGTGCCCTAAGTCATCACTAGTTGCACACGCTGGACGTAGACCTATGTTTTCAGATACAGGTATATTGGACAAGAAGATCCTCTTAAGTTTCCCGAACTAAAAAATTACTGTAATATAATTGTTATTAGGTCCCATGCTATTTTATTCTTCTAATTTATTAACCTCTTCGTCAATTTTGTTTCATATCGCCCCTTTGTAAAGGAAGGAAATGGAATCTTTCCAACTCCAGATTATTTTAAAATCATTATGGATCTTTATATCCGTGTGGTGACGGAGTAAGAATACAATTCACCACCCCCTATCTTACCCGTGGGTGATCGTACGAGACGACTAAGGGATATAAAACGCATATAACATCTATGCGAGAGAAGGAAAACTCGAAATAAAACCCTATACCAACACGTCTGACCAGCGTGGTATAGTAGGTCAATTACCCTTCCATTATGGAGGAGGCCCGAGCCCAACAGTGGGACGTATATGAGCTGAGATGATGATGATGATGGATCTTTGGCTACAGGCAAATAATTCCTTAAGAGAAGAGATACTTAATTGCATTCTTACTCCGTCAGTACATAAAAATTCCCGTGTGGTGACGGAGTGAGAATACAATTCACTACCCACGCATAGGATAGGCCTACGCATGGGTATCATAACAGACGAACGAGTGATTTAATTGGCATATAACATCTTCGCAAAAGAAGGAAAGCTTGCAATAAAACCTTTTAGTAACACATGTGATCAGCGTGGTATAGTAGGTCAATTTGTCTCCTTTCTTGAAGGAGGTTCGAGGACGTACATATTTATTTCAAGTTTGCCATATATGCATATTTAAGACCTTAGGCGATAATGAATTAAACTAAATGTAAAGCAATATTATGGAACCGTTGCCAGCTTTACACATTTATAAAGGGAAACTTTAACATTGTTAAGGTCACGTAGCGATATTAACACTCAATGGGTTCAGACAATACGGTTTTTGCCATACCGCCATTTATTCCGTAAATTTTGACAAAGCTTGCAAACTGTATTGTAAACTTTAGTCTTTGCTCATTGGTCTATTTATCGATATATTTTTTTCTTCTATACATCTAATAAATCAATATAAAATACTGATTAAACAATTGCATCCCAAAATTAGTATGGGAATAGTAACAGAATACAAAGATTCTATGTGGTGACGGAGTAAGAACACAAATCACCAATTAGGGAGTGGGTGGGTCATGCCCATGGATGTAAATGTGATGATGGAGTAACAATTTTCCATCATTTTACGCGCTCGTGGATGTCGTAAAAGACTACTAAGGGATATATTACGCAAATTGCATCTATGCAAGAGAAGGGGAACTCGAAATAAAAGCTTATACCCACCTGTCTGATCAATAAGGTCAATTTCCCTCCTATCGTGGAAGAAGCTCGAGCTCAACAGTGAGACGTATATGAGCTGAAATAATGATGATGATGGTGATATGTACAGGCTAATCTCCAAAAATACTAAATGGATTTCAATAAATATAGAGTAACGTTTAAATCCACGTAACATTTAAACACACATAAAAATTCATAAATGTCGGTCCAGCCGTTTAGGAGAAGTTTATTAGCATATACACGTAGAGTAGAATTAAAGATATAACGATAATCCTACTGTCCTACTAATATTATGCACCTGATGCCGCCCTAGCAGCGGCTGCGGATGACCGGACCGGGGATTTAGTCCGGACACCCGCGGAGAGGTTTGGCTCGCGACAGTAATCGGCGCCCAGTAGGGGACGTCGACGGAGTACCGTGCCCCAAGGGTATTGCGTCGGGTCGACCACTGAAGTCAAGGCACTCTGCACCGGTGGTCGACCCAACGACGAAGGCGACTTGCTATACAGGTGGGTTACGGGTGTGCGTGCTTACGCTCCTCTATCGCCCCGGACGGAGTGGAGCGAGAAGTGCGCCGACCGTAATCCATCCCCAAAAGAAAATCCTACAAATACTATAAACGCTTAAGTTTGTGAGGATGTTTGTTGCTCTTTCACGCAAAAACTACGAAATAGATTTTGATGAAAACTGATGCAATTTCACAAAAATATAGCTTACATATTAGAGTAACACATAGGCTATAATTTAATTTGATATTCCCACGGGAAGTGAAACTATGTGGGCAAAACCGCAGGGCGCTGCTAGTTAGTGTATAAATATATTTTTATAGATTACTGGCGTGAATACTTAGCGGCAATGTTAGAGTATTTAATAAATAAAGATCTGTAATATAGCTCAATGTCTAAAAATACAGGTCTTTGACCAGTGTGTGATACTAGTGATGATTTACGGCACGGCAAAGTGGTCCCTAAGTTTGGGCCTCATAACTAAGGCGGTGTCCTGCGTGAGCGACGAATACGACGCGATGCGACGCTGCGAACATGATCAACTCAATGGCATGCCTGCTTGCGGCCTATATGACAATTAGCCTATTGACAAGACGCGATAAAAGCGTGCCTGTTTTGAGAGCGAACTGACGCGAAATCACGAACTATAGAATGGTTGATTCAGAAGCGATTATATTTGTTTTCTTTCTGGGTTTTTACGGTATTTTTTTAAGTCTGTACTCTAAATATCAACTTTCTAACAAAATTGTAGTGTATTTGCCCATGATTCTAAAAGTAATAACCAAAATCACATAGGACGCTTGTCGCTTGTCGCATCGCGACGCACTGCGTCGTGTCGTGTCGCGTCGTATTCGTCGTTCATGCAGGACACCCCGTAAGTTAAAAGTCGCTCAACGTGCTATGAGGCGGGCTATTTTCAAGACTTTTGCGTCAGATAGAATCTGAAATACGGCAATCCATAGAAGAACGGCTGTAACCGACATAGCATAAAGAATTAACACGCTGAAGTGGCAATGGGCAGGTCACATCAGTCAACGAGCTGAGAAGCAATGGCAAAGAAAAGTTCTTGAGTGGCGACCACGTATGGATGATACAATGTAGAACGAACCCCACTAGGTAGACCGAAGACTTGGTGAAAGTTGCAGAGCATTATTGGATGCCGGCGGTACAGAACCGCATTTTGTGGTAAATCATGAGGGAGGCCTATACGTTACGGCTATAACCTGAATACGTTTGTAATCAACTGATGCTTTAAATGAAAAATAATTAATAATTCTAATCAGTTTCAATAAAATGAACACATACACGAATACAGATGCACACACACATACATGCACTCTCATGTACAGAAAATAATTGATAGATTTGTATTCACAGAGATTGTTGTATTTTTATGATTACAAATCCATCGCTAGATTACTTTGACAACCGGCAAAATCTTGTACAAATTAAAACAATTGGCCGCCTTCCACAAATCATTTTCAAGTTAGATTAAAATAATAAAAAAAAGAAAGCGTCTTAATAGATCTTACTAATTGTTCGTCAACATCTTTACCCTATAGAAAGCACCCGGCGGCGTCACTTTGAAGTTTTAACACTCCAATTTATATAATTGAAACTTTATCTTGTTTTGTGTCAGACCCCTAACTCCTTCATTACCTCTTCAATACAAAGTGATTTTAATATTACGTATTTCCTTATAATCAAGTTATTTCTTAAGAAAATAGAACTTTTTGGAAAGATAATATTTACATAATACTTTTTTTTACATAATATTTTTTTATTTAAATTTATTTATATTAATTTGTTACTGCGATTGCGAGGTTCTCAGTTTGAATTCTGGACTGGATAAAATGTTTTCTTTTTTGCAGATCAAGAGAGATTTTATAGGTTTTTAATGTTTGCAAATGTTGTATTCATCTCAGTTCTCTCTCTCTCATGCTACTGTAGGGCCTCCTCTACAATAAGAGGAAAATTCAATTACAATACTGTGCTGGTAAAATGGATGGACTTAATTTTGAAGTTTCTTCTCTCTTTTATTTATTTTAAATTAAAGAGAAACTACAGTACCACAATAGCCAGACTAGTGGGTATAAAACTTTATTTCCGTTACTTTTTCTTATCATATATGTTATCTGTATACATTATTTAATTAGTTTTATGATACTCACGGGAAAGGAAGGAATGGTGACCACTGTATACTTAAACAAGCATCATTCAAAAATATAAAAAGTATTATTTTTTTGGGGGGTGGGTTGCGGTCGGCGCGCTCCTCGCACCACTCCGTCCGGGGCGATAGAGGGGCGTAAGCACGCACACCCGCAACCCACCCACGATGCACGTCGCCTTCGTCTTTGGGCCGACCACCGGAGCAGGGTTACTTGACGTCAGTGGTCGGCCCGACGGAATAATAATAATATAATAATAATAATAAATTTATTTCAGATATACAATCCATAACTTGTTAGTGTATTAGTAACATAATGTGCTTATATTTTATGTTAGTATTGTTAGTATTATAATTAGATACATTTTACACATTACAACCCTATAACTAATTTTATCAAATAACTTTGGATAGGACAATCTGGTCTTACCGCAATAGTTTTCAGGATGCTATTGCGACTGCTCCGCAGACGCTGCAGTAGGGAAGCCGCTTTTTTTCGCATAATTGCGTGGAAACCATCCACGCGTGCTTCGGCAAACATTTTCGAAGCACTGCAGCGCCACGGCAGCCGCAACAGCATTCTGAACGCATTATTATACTGTACGCGAAGAGTGTTGTAGGCTCGTCGCGTATACGACACCCACAAGCCACTCGAGTAGAACGACTGACAGAAGGCTTTAAATAGCGTAATCTTAACGTCAGCTGTACATCGAGCGAACCTGCGCGCAATCATATTGCTCCTTACCGCCAACGCTCTACGCTCACGTTCTATGTCACTATTATCATCTAGCTCACTGGTAACAATGTGACCTAGATATTTAAAATACCCCCTATTTAGGGTACTCTCCCATCGACGACGTCACCCCCTCGGGGAGGACCTCAGTCTTTCCTCACGGAAAATATAAAAGGTATAGTAAAAGCTAGATAAAACCTCATTACATTTTGCAATTATGCCGTCACTATTACATAAGTCGTGTAAATTAAAAAAAAAGGAAATAAGTTAATTTTACGAATTACAACCATTTATTTTTTATTTACTGATAAATCAATTACATTTACATGTAATTTTTAATTATAATAGTGAAGGTTTCGTATGGTGATAAGATTACTATTTACCTACCTCTCTCTCTTGCCCGTGGATGTCGTAAAATATTTAATATGTATATTACATCAGTGTAAGGGGAGATAAGCTTGAAATAAAACCCTGTGGCAACATATTTGACCAATGTTGGTCAAATTCTCTCTCATAAAGGAGGAGTTCTGAGCCTAACAATGGGATATATATGAGAAGGTGATGATAATATTAAAAAAAAGGAAAACCGCCACATTAGATTTAGTGCCTCGTCATATAGGCTATAACCAGCGGCCGATCATGACGCTGCTTAAGATACATCATTTCTTTACTTCTAAGCAGTAGTTAAAAAGCTATGACGGAACGGATGAACATACATACATAACCAGTCAAAATTCATAACCCTCCTCCGGCCGTAATGGGGTTAAAATGACTTTGATAAATTTTGTTCTAACTGATCGATCAATCATTTGTATCGCACTCTTAATTCTCCCTCTTGGCGAGCACTGACTTTACTCGAAGGGGGTTACATAGCTGTGCGTAATGACTAAATCTTATTCAATGCATATATTCGGATAGGGAGATACTTTGTCATCAAAAACAAAAATTTCGTACCCCCCACCCAAACAGCATAAGTGGTTTCCGTTCCGCGCTTATGTGTGGATTAAGCGAGGTGTGAATAAAATTCACCGAATCTCTACAGAAATTTTCATTTCAATAAATAAAATCCGTATCGTGAGTAAGAATACAATTCACCCCTCCCTATCTTGCCCGTGGATGTCGTAGAAGACGACTAAGGGATATAGTACGCATATAACATCTATGTAAGAGAATGAAAACTTGAAATAAACTTCTATACCAACCTATTTGGCCAGCATGGTTATAGAAAAGTCAAATTCTCTCCTACTGTGGAGGAGGCTCGAGCCTAACAAAGGGATAATATGAGCTGAAATGCTGAATAATGAAAAAAATCTAAACGAATTTTTTAAAAATATTTATGGCGTCGTCATCTGCATATCATCAACATCATCGCAGCCCACATACGTCCCACTGTTGGGGTAGGGCCTCCTCCACAATGGGAGGGAATTTGACCTACTATACCATTTGGGTCAGATATGTTGGTATAGGGTTTTATTTCGAGTTTTCCTTCTCTTATACAGATCTTATGTGCATATTATATCCCTTAGTCGTCTTTTACGACATGCACGGGCAAGATAGGGAGTGGTAAATTATATTCTTACTCTGTCACCCCACGGAATGCATATAGGTAAGTGGTGTAAATTAGGAGATTGGATAGATATATACATAAAAATTGAGATGAAGTCTTCTTATTCACTTAGAAGACAGTCCTAAATCAGGCATATTCCTTTATCGTAAGGAATATGGCGCACGCTTATATCACAGTGGTAAATTCTGCGTTTGATGTTCATATAAAAATTCGGCGACAACCGGTCGCATAGGAATCTTCAATTATCATTTGTCATCGTACTTGTTTTTATGATTTCATATAGACGGGGACAGGCTGGTTATGGACGCATATCAGTTGACGAAATTCCTTTGTAAGCGAAATCCGAAAACGTACCTCAAAATTGTTTGCCTGTTTCTAACGTAAAAAGTGTAGAATCTTTTATTGGGATTATATAATAGATGTTGTTTTATTGAAATGTAAATAAACTTTTTTACTATCATTTAGTTAGAGCCCGATAAGGGACTTGTTTCTTTATCATTCATCATCATTATTTCAGCCTATCGCCGTCCACTGCTGGACGCAGACCTCTCTCATGTTACGCCACAAAGTGCGGTTCTGTGCCGCCTGCATTCAACGATGCCCAGCAACTTTCACCAGGTCGTCGGTGCACCTAGTGGGGGGAGCGTCCTACAATGCATCGTCCGATACGTGGTCGCCACTCAGGAACCTTTCTTCCCCAGCGGTTGTCGGTTCACCGAGTGATGTGTGCTGCCCATTGCCATTTCAACGTGCTAATTTTTCGTGCTATGAGTATGTAGCATACACATGTTACAAATATTAACATACTGGTTTAAAATTTTGTGCCGAGTAATAGTATTATTCTGTATCCTTAGAATAATAATGTATAGAAGGTAAGTCCGCGCACAAAAATAAAGCGTTTAAATTGGAGCTTAATGGAGCTTACGCCGGACCGTTCCGTAGTGTACAAGGTCACTGTACAGCACGTACGTACGCAACTCTTAAAAAATAAATAGGTAATTAAGACGGTTTGTGCATTCAAATGGTGTCGCTACACATTTGCAAAAACATAAAAAGTGTATTAACATTACTTTTAAAAGTATTTCGACGATTTATGTTTATAGAAACAAAATTTCCCGTCAGCTTGCTAATTCTTCGTGCTATGTCGGTTACACCTATTCTTCTGCAGATTTCCATATTTAGGACTTGTTTCTTAATAATTGTTATTATTCAAGCATTGAACTATTGGACATAGGCCTGAATGCGGCCTGTTTGTTGTCATTTAGTACTCATAATTTGAGCTATGTCGGTTATACCTGTTCTTCTAGATTTACCTATTATAGATTTTATCTCATAGAGAAATACCGAGCATATATACCCTCTCCTTAATTTCTCCATAGCACGCTCTCTTTCTTTTTTTGGACGTTCTATGATCAGCACACACCCCCTCCGTTTCATCCGGGGTAACGAAAGGACGGCGCACGGCCCTATAACCCACCGTATTCCCTTCTCTACACCAATGGACCGATCACTGGTACCGGAGTTACTTGGCGTCCGTGGCCAGCCCAGCGGTTAACACTTTCGGGTACCGTCCCTCCCCGACGTCCTCCCGAGGCCGTTACCCCCACGCGGTCAGCCCTGTTGTCAATGAGTTCAAATACATTTTTTTTTTCAATTTGAGCCGGGTGGTGGTTGTGTTTACTATGGCTCACCCCTAAAAAAAAGCTGAATTGTGTTTGTCAAGTGACCTCTTTCACAAAATTGAACCTACCTAAATGTTTAGTAGTTAACTTGTGATCGGGTGCCGCTTGTGGGATCTGGTCCAGCCATAATCGTTTGAATTATATTAAGTGTCTTGTGATTTAAAGGGCATCACACTGGATCTAGTTCTTACAAAACATGTACACAATTGTATATCTAGTAAGCAGAAAAAAAATTAAATATAATAGACAAGCCCGCTGAGTTTCTTGCTGGATCTTCTCAGTAGCGGTCGCGTACCGATCCGGTGGTAGTAGGCCATGAGCTAGGTGTTGGGAGAATATTAGCACTAGTTCATTAACCTCTGTGGTATTATTTTACTAAAGGTAATAAAATACTTCACATACATAGCGATTGGATGATATTTCTTAAGACTAGGTTTAAGTAGCCATTACTATTTCACTATTTTAACTAAAAGCTCAAGTGCATAAAAATATATAAAAGAATATTAAATTTTCTCAAGTTTGATATATTGTAAATAAACCTATTTTACGGATTTTATCGCGTTTGTATTTGATGTTTGATTGCTCAACGTTTTGAACACTTTACAGCAGTCATGGTCACGGGTAGACTAAGATAACGACTTTTGACGCTAATGTCAAAATGTCACGTAGCGCTTTTATATTTTTTTCATTATTTTAGTGTTTTGAAGTGTTATACTGAATAATTTAGCTGATATTTTATGTAATATAATGCGGATAAAATTCTAAAATGTAGTGAATATGATATAATAGTGAATTGCGTGCATATTGACATTCTGTTAAAATTCCCAGAGAAGGCATGACTTGGATATCAGCGCCAAGTCATGCTAACGACTGACTGAAAGACTAAGACTAAAGACGTGAATATATAATAAATATAATAACTCGACATTGGCACCAATAGCTCATATAATTGTAACTCATTGCCATTAAATAAGAAGAAGAAGAAGACTAAGATATCTCACGCCAAACAAATTATCGTTGTTATAGAGACATATATCTACCTGTTACGGTTTGATATAGTTTGTTGAAAGTTATAAAATAGTCCAGTAATAAAATACAGTGTAAAAATATATAAAAGCACTCCAGGAAGAGATTTTTATCATATTTCTGGAGAAAATGTAGCGAGGTATCGGATTGTCGACGAAGGAAGCAAATAATAGAACGGCATTAGAGCGAGAAATATCACGTAGAATATATTTGTATCGCCCTGTGACCTTACGACTGCATCGAAACTTGCTTGGCATAATTTATGAGTTTGGAGATAGTTGATTCCCCTATATGTGCTATTTCCGAAGCTTGAACTTGCCTGATATTTTGGTAAGTAACTTTTGCATTTGATTCAGTTATATCTGAGCTAGGCTAAGTAGTATCGAATATTCCATCTAGCAATAAGGTGTAGTTGTGCTTGTTAAACAGCAAGCTCATCGTATTAGACTCAAGATTCTGTATCATCGTTCAATACTTAGCAGTTATGTACCTTTATAATATTTGGTAACTAAAAATAGCAATTTTTTGTACGCTCAATATTGAAAGACTTACCTCGTTTTCTTTAGACCCACAGATCTGTCGTAAGTTTGCCTGGAATCTATGTTTAAAGGAAAAAGAGATAAATAAGAATTAATCTATAAAATTATTTCCGTGAGGTGATTGATGTAGTAAGAATACAATTCAACACTTCCTATCTTGCCCGTGGATGTAGTAACAGACGACTATAGGATATAATATACACATAACATCTGTGCAAGAGAAGGAAAACTTGAAATTAAACCCTATACCAACATGTCTGACCAGCATATAGTATTTCAAATTCCCTCCCGTTGTGGAGGCGGCCCGAGCCCAACAGTGGGATGTAAGTGGGCTGCGATGCGATGAATCTTTAAGATATATCTGCTGTTGAGATTTTTAATGTATTGGATTTGATTTTTAGTTGCCCAATATTTCGAACACTTTTCTGCGTCCATGGTTGTAGGAGAACGTAGGACTCTTTTATTTTTAAAAATATAAAACTCGCATACGCATTCGCTTAAAATATATTATTTAAGTAACGGAAGAACCTATATTATCTTTCAAAGTATTCTCTGAACCACGTTTTAGTTACCAAATGTGATGTAGTTCAGGGATGACAAAGTGGTCCGGGTATCTTTGGGTTAATACTACTTTTAAATAACCACTACTTTTAAATAAAAATATGTCCATTATTAACTTTGAAAACCTTCTATTATGTCCTTTATAAATTTCTTCACATCAACTTTCGGTGTAGCTATAAAATAAATGAGATCATTACTTTCTATTTCCACCAAGAAATTTTTCAAGCAACCTTTACAATTTCAGATTTTTACGGTGATTTCAAATACAATCTGTCTTGCCCTAAAATGATTAGATTTATCGCAATGTACGACTGAGGCTCTTGCTCCTAATAGACATATGAAAACATTACGAATTCGAATCAGGCAGGAGCTCGATACAGAAATTGAGTTTGCAAGTGAACCTTGGGAATAAAATATTTCGGACCAACATCACCTTCGGTTTACTACAAATTATTGATCACCTACTTAAATTAATACCTTTAGGTAAAGGAATTTGTAGTAATTTTTGTATTTATTTATGATTACCCATGTCGGTAGCTTTACCTGCTTGCGTTATTGGGTTTATATAACTTAAAAATAGTAGGGGTTACAAAAATTATTATTCTACTTAATTATTATCCTCCTCTTACGCGTGAGTATCGTAAAAGAATACTAATAGTCCATTGAAATGTTACATTTTTAGGCCTTACCTTGCGTTTTTTAGAGGACGCAATTTTATTTTTTAGATGTCTAGGGAGGGTCAGTGTAAAGCTAAAACCAAGTTTGTGGGGTCGCCACCCTTGTCCCACGGCCGCCATCTTGAAAATAGGGGTTGAAATGGTTTTTACGATATATCTCTTAAACTATTAGTCTGATAAAAAGAAATTGTTAAGCTTTATTGTTGAAAATTAAATTTTCTATAACTTTAGTCAAGTAACTTCTTATCGTAAAACTATAAATAAAAAAGTTATAAGCGCAAATGTTCAGAAATTCAAGAAAAATATATTTAATTATATTTTTCGATATAACTTTTTTTATCATTTTACGAAAAAATGATATCAGACCATTTTTGTAATCGTTTTTTAAGGAACAACTTTAATAGGTAACATTTTTTCATTAAGTCAATAGCTAAGGTTTTACAGCGCTCCGAAGTGAGTACTATTTTTCAGTACTCTTAACTATACATACTACTTGTGTACTAATAATCATCAGTTATTGTATTTTGATCTTGTTATTAGAATTTTTTTAATTATTAATTTGCAATATTATTAATAATAAATTATTAACTCTTCCCCACCATCCACGATGTAGAGTCTGGAGTTCATACTTTCCGAGTCTACCATCAGGTCCAGTCGTGGCTTGGTAATAATAATGATCCTGAAGACTGGGGCTGGAAAAAATGTAGAAAATTATTGATGCCAGTGCCAGAGCCCTAAACCTCCAGCACCCCCTGAGCTTCTAAAATTGATCTTTTGCAAATTCAAAGGAAACTGTGGAGCGATATGTGGATGTCGAAAAGCAGGCCTGAAATGTTTTGCAGTATGCTTCCATTGTTCTAGAGAGACTTGCAGCAACGTAATGGAGCTCTCAGAATTAATAAATGAAAATGAATTTGATGATGAACCGCCGACATTAACACCCCTTCATTCTCCAGTTCTCCCACCGATATTTAATTAAAAAAGCCGATCAGATGCTGAGACACAGCCCAGGCTGTGTCTCAGCATCTGATCGGCATTTCAGCATCCATCGAAAAGA
This sequence comes from Lymantria dispar, assembly GCA_032191425.1. Taxonomy (NCBI): domain Eukaryota; kingdom Metazoa; phylum Arthropoda; class Insecta; order Lepidoptera; family Erebidae; genus Lymantria; species Lymantria dispar. The sequence goes on along the minus strand of CM063465.1, from coordinate 13,368,808 downwards.
CTGAGGACGGAGTAGTTCAAATTACAAAATCACCGTGGATTATGCCTCTTGGGGATACCACGTAAAAGAAAACGTGCCTCCAGTACTCACTTCGGAGCGCTGTAAAACCTTAGCTATTGACTTAATGAAAAAATGTTGCTTACAAAAGTTGTTTCTTAAAAAAACGATCTACAAAAATGGTCCGATATAATATTTTTGTAGAATCATAAATAAAAAGATATCGAAAAATATAAATTTATTTCTCGAATTTCTGAACATTTTCGCTTATAACTTTTTTATTTATAGTTCTACGACAAAAAGTTACTGAAGTAAAGTTGTAGAGAATTTAATTTGCAACAAATAATTTTAACAATTTTTTTTTATCAGATAAATAGTTTAAGAGATATATCGTAAAAAACATTTCAACCCCTATTTCAAGATGGCGGCCGGGGGACAAGGGTGGCGATCCCACAAACTTGATTTTAGCTTAACACTGATCCCCCCTACACTTCAAAAAAATAAAATTGCGTCCTCTAAAAAACGTAACCCCAAATGTAACTTTTCAATGGACTATAAGGGAATTAATATGCATCATCAATATTGCAGCCTACATACGTCCCACCGTTGGGATGGGGCCTCCTCCATAATGGGAGGGAGTTTGACCTACTATATAGGGATACAAACGATACATCGATGTTTCTGAAACCTCGATGTTCACTATTGTAAAACATCAATGTATCGATGTTATTTTATACAATGTTTTGACATCGATGTTTTGCCTGCATGATATAAATTTTTTAGTAGAGCCTGCGTAACAATTCAGGTACTTTGTTCCAAAAAAATATTTTTTAACAAAAAATAAACCGACTTCAAACAGTAAACTAAAAAGCAAAAAATAAATTTACTCCGCATAAAGTCATATGTATTTAAATTTAATTAAATAGAAATGATTAAATAATTATTTTATAATTTTGAAGTCGGTTCCATAACAAAAGCAAGGTGCAATTGGTCGATGTCGATGTCCAGGGACACCGCCAACAGGACTCCTCCGCCGGTGACGGCGGCAGGAGTACCAGCCTCACCTCTTTCCAGCACCCAGGGAACTGCCCGGACGTCAAACAAGCGTCGAACAGTCCCCTGAGGCGTGGTCCCAGGTGCTCAAGGACCAGGGCCAGAACACGGTTCGGAATACCGTCGGGCCCGGGGTCGGTGGATTTGACTCGCATACGCGCCACCGCCGCTCCCATTTCCGGCTCCGTGATGGGCGGAGCACTTTCATCTTCGGCCTCCCGGTCGCTGTTCGGCGAAGCCATGACCGGGGGCGTGTGCTCCGCCCGCCGTGGAAAGAGGTCCTCTACAACTCTGGTGAGGAGGCTGGGCTGGAGAGTCTCGGTGAGGGGGGGACCCCACCCGCGGAGCTTGTTCAGCGCCGCGAGGTAGGGGCGACCCCAGGGGTCACGCTCGAGACTGTCCAGCATCTCCCGCCGACTAACGTCCTTGGCGGTACGGACGGCCAGCCTGAAGGCAGACCGCACACTGCGGTAAGCCTCGTACAGCTGGCCCTCCCGTTCAGCGTCGCGGTGACGCGCTCGACTGCGGGTGTAGGCCCTCCGGGCATGTATGCACGCGGCCCGAAGGTCCGCCAATTCTCGGGACCACCAGGGGACCGCACTCTTCGGGAGCAGACGCCGCACACAGGGCATGGCCGCATCGCAGATCTGCGTTAATGCACAGCGGATGCGGCCAGCCTCGGCATCCACCCCGTCTGCCTGGGGCGGTGAGGACAGCCACGACTGAACGATGGCTGCCTCCGCCAACAGGTCCCGATCCAATCGACCCACAGCCCACCGCGGAAACGCGGGCGCTCCGTCCGATATTATATCCCTTAGTCGTCTCTTACGACAACTACGGGTAAGCAGGTGAAGGTGGTGAATTGTATTCTTACTCCATCACCACACGGATAACTATTAATAATAATTTATGACTTAATTTATTATTTATATTAAACTATAATCGACACTTAATCTGAATAGATTAATCTAAAAAAAATAAAAAAAAAATAAAGTATAATTTCTATTTTATTGAATTTGAATACCGTCAATTCAATATATATGAAATTCTCTTTGTTCGTTTTATTTCAGAACAGTTGGAAAATACTAGGTTTTATTGTTTCACTGGAAACGTAGTAACGTATTAGTTTTCAATCTAGAATAATAAAAGATAAAGCCAATTAGAATGCGAATTGCAATTGAATTTTATAGCTGTTTGCCCATAAATTCGATGCACAATGCAGAATATTGGCAAAAGTTTGAGGAAAACTATTTTTATTTGATATTTATTCATTTCGCGAAATACAGTTACGATATAAACTAGTTTCTATTTCCATATAAGTGTTAACGTAAACATTTTCATTGTTCGTTTATCGATAGGAATACGTATTTGATACATTTTAGGAGTACGTGATGTGATTTTTTAGAGACCTGTTCGGGGTACCTATTTGTTTAAAAATATTGTGGTCGTGTTGGTGTTGATTCAAACAAAAATAATCAAGTTGTTAGTTTGAGAGGTTTAGTTAATACAACATAATAATACAACATAAAATACAACATAATTTGCCCTAGAAATCTATTTATTTTAAAAAAGTGCCCATTCTAATATGGTTGCGCCGCACTTGCTTCACGTCGGACAGAACGGACGGCTTGTCGGCTGATCATGGCCCATCCAAAAATTCTAATATTATTTTTTTAATAACATACAGTTAACCGACATAAAACACACCCAAAGAAAAAGTATTAGTAACCAACATTTTTGCAGTACCTTGAGGATCACTAGCTGATCACTGATTGTCAATACAGCTATGGTCATCATCGGTCGGCCGATGATCTTCTTACATATTTCACACACCGTTGTCCAAAGGCCCTTGCATGGCAAGGGTGAGGCCACTAGCTTTCAGCCTAGAACATCGCAAAGGTGTGCGATAGGGTCTGGCACATGGCTCTTATTTCGACGCTACCATCGTATGGAATCTCCCAAGGACTCTATAATCTAATGACCAGCTTTCTGGATGGTCGGAGTATAAAAATCGTCGTAAATGACTGCCACTCCGATGCAATGACCATTATTTCTGGTACCACAGAGAGCCCGACGTTGTTTATCCTGTATATGAGCTGTGTCGTATCTAAACTATTCTCGCATCCCCTTGAAGACACACAAAATTTTTTATCAACATCGGTCCAGCCGTTTCGGAGGAGTTCAGTGAAAGATAAAGATAACTCTCACAGTTCTGGTGAAGCTTTAAGGCAAAACGCGAATTATTACTTTGCTAATTTTAATGACTTTTCTATTCATATTTACTACTAACAACCTGCCCTCGCTTCGCTTCGGCTTCAGTCGTCTTACCCGTGTAGTACTCGTTCCCGTGGAAATACCGGAATAAAATATAGCCTATGTTACTACCTGATATTACATCTTTCCATTGGTGAAAGAATTTCTGAAATCGGTTCGGTGGTTTAAGCGTGAATAAACAAACAAACAAACTTACTTTGCATTTGTAATATTAACTAGCAACCCGCCCTCGCTTCGCTTCGGTTATAGGTTATAGTCGTTTTATCCGCGTAGTGCCCGTTCCCGTGGGAATACCGGGATAAAATATAGCCTAGTTTACGCCATGATATTATAGCTTTCCATTGGTGAAAGAATTTTTGAAATCGGTGCAGCCGCCAAACAGACAGACAGACAGACAAAAATCTTTTAATTGCTATTTTAGGCATAGGTGTCGTGCAAATAACCGTGTGAGCATGAAAAAAACCTATTATTTTGACATTACAAACAGACACTCCAATTTTATTTATTGGTATAGATAAGGATGGTACGAATGGTTCAAAACACAGTGCATTACCACCCTTATTATTTATTCCGTGGGAGTCCTAAGACACTACTAAGTGAGGTACCATAAGGCGAATAGGCAATGGCAAGCTCCTGGAAAAAACTTAAGACCTACTGCAATCGTCAGCCCTCCGGTCGAGTGTGGTAACTAATTGCATTGACTAATGTCCAATAGTGGACGTCAAAATAATGAATGTATAGATTCTTTGTATATTTTTAAAGTAAGGCCATTCGTGTTTTTCAATATAATCTATAGTTGTCTGTTTTCAAATAAATAACCTCGGTCATAGTGACTGGGGCCCAATTATTGAGATAAATCACACCTTTGAGACGAGTTTGCTCTTGTGAAACTTGTATATTTACTTGATGTTGGTATAATTTATAGTTTCGTGCGAATTATCTAACGTTTAATAATAAGAAAATATAATTTATTGGATTTAGATTTGTTTGCCACAGTTGTATTTGGAGGTAAGGTTTTTTGAAGTGAAAATAAATAAATACACTTGATGGCTATAAATATAGGCATCTAAATCAATTTGAAAATTAAAAACTAAATTAAAAATTAAATTCACAGTTTTAAGTTTTCACTTTTGTAAGCAGTCCTTGAGGACTGCTAACAAGAGAGCTTTGTGTTCTTATTTTTAGTAAATATTTGTTGACGACAAGGGGAGGTCTTTCGCCTTACGTGTCGGTATAGATTTTATTTGTATACCCGTGGTAATTAAGTAATAGTGGTGTTAGCGAGCAATTGCCTGTTATGGTAATAAAAAACTATGGAGAGATGAAATATTAGGTCCTTACATATGATATTGGCGTTTTGTACGGGAGGAATAGAAAGTATTTATTTTTCTTTTTTTTGTAAAATATATTTAATTAATTAATCAAAGTATTTTTTTTTTCTTGGACTGCCGCATCGGGGTTGAATTTATTTTTTTTTCCTTGTAAGAAGTTGTCCAAATGCCGGCAAAATGGTAATCTGTTGGAGCAAGGTCCGGGGAGTACGGTGGATATCACAGACATTCCAATTGTAGCTCATCTAACTTAGTGATTGTTTGTTGTGCAGTGTGTGGTCTTGCGTTGTCGTGAAGCAGCAGTAGCCTAGAGCGATTGAACAATCTCGATTGTTTAGCAGCTAGTTCTTCCTTCATTATTTGTAGTTGCTGATAATATATATCTGCCGTAATCGTTTGGCCAGATTTTAAAAAGCTGTAGTGAACGACACCAGCGCTAGTCCACTAAACACTCACAAGTAACTTTTTCTGAGTCAATTTTCGTTTAGGTCAGGATTTGGCTGGGTCCCCAGGGTTCAGCCATTGCGACGAGCACTTCCGATTATCGCACAGTATCCATTTTTCATCAAAAGTAATGATTCGATTAAAAATGCATTCATTATTGTATTAGTAATATTATTAAATAACAATAATTGTTATTATTATTGTGTCGGTTGAGCAAATAACACACGACGCGTTTGTGTTGCAAGTTCGATTCACTCAATTCATGAGGTACCCATCGTTCAAGTTTTTTTTACTTGCCCGATTTGCTTCAAGTGAATTAATACAGTTTTGCCACTTACCCCGAAGCCTGCAGCTATCTCTGAAGTGCTTTGTGATGGATCCGCTTCCACAATAGCCTTTAATTCTTCATATTCCACTTTAGTCGCCGGCCGTCCACGGGGATGGTTCTGAAGGTCGAAATTTCCAAAACGAAAACGTTGAAAACAAAAACGTACCGTGCTTTCTTTTGCGACACCAGCATCGTACACATAGTTAAGCCTTCGAGCTGTTTCTGCAGCACTGGTGCCACGGTAGAACTCGTAGTCGTAAATATACCGGTATTTCATGTTTCCACTGTGCGGTAATAAGCGACGCTAAAGAAAAAAATAATGAGAAAAAACAAATGAATAACTGTTTTTAAAATTCAAATGCACCAGCTAAATGAATTTATAAATTTAAATTTTGAATTCTTAACCAAAGAGGAGATATTTCAGATCAAAATGGTCACGATGGGCGAAAAAAATTCGTTAGAAAAGTCAATGCACAGATGGAATAGTGGTTAAGAATTGAAATAAAAGGTTATCGTGCTAGTGACGTGGGTTCAAATCCCGCACAGCATAACACTTTGTGCGATCCTCAAATTGTTCTAAATCGGAAATATAATTTGTTAATTATATTTTAATGGACACCCAATAATATAAGGATTATTTATTTAGACCTGTACTACTGTGATATTTATAAAAAAATGCTGATGTTATACTTATCTATAGGTCTTTACCTATGCAATTGCCGTTCTGCAGTACTGGCCATTTCAAATCAAAATAATTTTTGTTTGGCTACGAATTCTAATTTCAAATTAATTTTATTTTAAAACATGGAATTCATTTGCCAAAAGTAGTCATTTGTTTATTGATTAGTGTTACATTTTCATCGTATTTCAATCTTTTTCGTCATCATGGATACGTTAAAAATTCGAGTAATTATGGAATATGAGTATCGTCGTGGCAGCAAGGCGGCACAAGCGGCACGCAACATCAATGACGTTTACGGAGCTAACACTATAAACCAACGCACCGCCTGTTATTGGTTTGCTTGCTTCCGTTCTGGAAATTTTGACCTGAAAAATGAAACTCGCGGTCGTCCGAAGACTTTGGTCGACAATGACGAATCAAAGGCGATTGTGGAAGCCGATGATACACAATCGATGGCTGAATTAGCAGCAGCTTTCGACGTTAGCGTCCATTATTGGTCCATTTGCGTCAAATTGGCAAGGTAAGAAAGCTTGACAAATGGATGCCCCATGAACTCAATGATCGCCAGCGCGAAGTACGCGTCGAGATATGCCTTGCATTGCTCAACAGACACATAAATAAAGGAATTTTGAAACGCATTGTTACTTGCGATGAAATATGGATTCTGTTTGATAACCGCAAACGCTCAGCAAGTTGGTTGGATCCTGGTTCAGCACCTAAACAATGCCCTAAACGAAAACTTACCCCTAAAAAAGTGATGGTCACTGTTTGGTGGTCTAGCGACGGTGCAATTCATTACAGCTTCTTACCAAACGAAGTGAGCATTACTGCAGATGTGTACTGTGAAGAACTGAACACAATTATGGAGAAGCTGGCACATCTCCAACCAGCATTGGTCAATCGCTCGTCTCCGCTGCTCCTGCACGACAATGCGCGATTTCATACTGCACAGCAGACGGTCTCCAAGTTGCAAGAACTGGGGTTGGAAGCTCTCCGTCATCCGCCATACTCACCAGACCTTGCGCCTACAGACTACTTCTTTTTCCAGAATTTGGATAACTTTTTGGCGGGAAAGAAATTCAATACCCGAGAGGCAGTACAAAATGCCTTTGAAGAATTTGTTGCTTCCCGTCCAGCTGATTTCTTTAAGAAGGGCATCAATAAACTGCCGCTGCGTTGGTAAGGATGTATTGATTGCATGGGTGATTACTTCGATTAATATAAATAAAAAATAAATGAAAAAATAGTTTAATTTTTTTTCATACATAACGGCAATTTCATAGGTAAAGACCTAATGTTAATACGTGAAGCAAAAACTTTATAGCCCTTTTTACGAAAATTACAAGTACGAAAGTATGAAATTTGGCAGAGTTGATGTATATAATGAGGAGAAGTGCATAAAACAGAAAATCGACGTCTGAATAGTAACAATTTATTACTGCACTTCTTTCGGTCCGGACCGAAAGAAGTGCAGTAATAATTGCTTCCGAACCGGAAGTCCAAATTTTTGAGGGCGTTTGCGTGTGGTGGGTTTTGGTGATGCTTTGAGTATCACCAAAACCCATCACACTCTCTCTTTGTTCGCATCACACTAGCTTCATTTTTTTTCACAGTAGGCAAAGGCCTTGTAAAATTTCATGAGCAGTTTATCATCAGGTGTGCTGTTTGCTCGTTTACCATCAACAGCAATAGAGAAAAAAAACATAAAAATGTTACTTATACTAATTGGGATGTGTAGCTATTTTATATGATACATTTATAAAATGTATCATATAAAATATTTTATATACAGAATGTATCAGGTTATGGGGCAACTGTTCAAACAGGAGTTAGGCAATGGTGGTAGGAACCCATGCAAATTTGAAGAAAAAATATCGATTCGTTAATGAATTAGAGACATGTAAAGTTTTCAATTTTGTCATCGCTTTTTCATGTAAATCTGATTAAAATGTTTAAGTCAGTGATACTTAATCTGCAACATATTCGTACTTTATTAAATGTTCATTAGAAATTGAATAAATCAATGATTACATAAGCAAGACAATCTTCGCTTGAAATCAGCTGATCGGCCGATGGCCGCTGACGAGTTTTCTCTGCAATGAGAAGGAAATTGACGTACTATACTACGCTGGTTAGACGTGTTGGCGTAGGGTTTTGTTTCGAGTTTTACATCTGTTGCATATGATATAGATGTTACAAACATAATTATGATATTCCTTAGTCGTTTTTTAAGACACCCATGTGCAAGAGAGGGGGTGGTGAATTATATTTATTACTCCGTCACCACATGGAAAATAATCCAACCAACCATCAGCCCACAGACGTCCACTGCTGAACATAGGCCTCTCCACGAGAATGCCACTCGGAACGGTCCTGCGCCACTTGCATCCAACGCTTTGAGAATGTCGTCAGTCCACCTATTACCTACTTTGTACCTACGTCACCATTGAAGCGTTTGCGCAATTCATATCTATTCATACTGTCGAAGCTTTATATGCCTACATGTATCTTGTCCGTACATGCCTACATAATACGTAACATTTAAGGCCTAGACTCTTAGACACACATTTTTAAAATCACTATAACTTTTATGTTATATTGTTTTTTTGTGTAATATACCTACAATGTAATTACGATCTATGACCGTTAAACTAAAACGAACGAATAGATTTTATTTAAACTTTGCACACTCATCAAAGGCCAAAGTCTAATAATAAACATCTACTTGCGAGACGAGGATAGAATTTACCTTTAATAACTACAAAAGATTGTAACTTCTTTATGTACATTTTTAAACAAATAGTTCTTAAGTTATATGGGATCAAAGTAATGCTTATCTGCATTACTTTGATCCATATATGTAATATAATTATTAATAGCTTTATATATAAAATATAAAATTTGATATATTTAAGCTACCTTTGATGTTTAATTAAAGAGCATGTATATTCATAATACACGAATTAATGGGACAATATAAAATAGTATTTTCGTTAAATCGTAATTATATTTTTTTGTACCTACTTTGGTGTTTTGCCATCTATAGGCGAGGGTGAACCAGGTCGTTGGCGTGGCGTTAACGTCACGCTAGGATGTGTACATTTGTACACATCCAAGCGAAATCATAACCTGTTTTAGAATTTTATACAACGCAATCTAGTGATCTCAAAATAAATTATATATATACTACTAAATTATATATATACTATATAATGTATACTAATGAAAATAAATGTCTATTGAATAAAAATTATTATTTTATGGAAAAAAATCGTAATATTTTATTAATACTTTATGCTATATTAGTTCCTGTCGTAGTCTGTTCTTTTATGCATATATACTTACACAAAATAATTTCCATATTTCACATCTGCCAGGCGTCCTGAGCAACGGCTCCCTTTTTTTATTATATTTTCTTTTTTTTCTGGGGCCTTTGATCTACTTTGGTAATAAATAAAATGAAGTAACGGTCTTCAGCTTTTTGATAGGCTAATCAGGATATATCTCGCATGAACTATCCGAGGTGATTGAAGGGCGGTTTGTGGATCTATAAACTATCTTAGCTTCTCGCCATCTCCAATAGGGCTGACCATCGATATTGATTCGTTGACTTACGTGGCCCATCCAAAAAATAATAATTAGATTTGAATCTAATGCTTTAAATCTAATGCTAGGTTGACCGATGACGTTTTGAAAGTTGCTGAACATCGTTGGATGCAGGTGGCACAGGATCAAACTTTATGGCGAAATATGAGGCAGGCCTACGTCCAGCAGTGGAGGGAGATATGCTGAATCTTGATGATGATGATAAAAGTGCCCCCGCCAAGTCCAGCAAAAAAAAGTCGGGCAAAACGCAATACTGCCCTAACATACTTTTCTCGAAGCAATTCAGGCCATTTTCGACCCCTATAACTTCGTTGTGAATAATACTAGAAGCCTGAATTTTTAATAACCTAGTAGGCATTGTATACACATTGTGTATTTCAAATTTAATTTAATTTGAACCAATAGTTTAAGAATTATAACTAGTCAAAGTTTCGTAATTTTGTCACTCACTGACTGACTGACCGATCATCAATATTAAAGAGGCACTTCTAGCAGACATAGAAGCTTCAAATTTAGAACATAATTAGTGTTTAGTATATAAATGAAGGAAAAATTATGAAACATTGTAATTTTTGCCCAGCTTCCGAGATACACTAACTGCATAAATAATTTTGTAAACCCATATAAATATATAGAATTACAAATTTACATTTGCAGTTAATGAAATGTGACTTTGTAAAAAATAAGAATACATTTGTCGCCATCATTGCTTTCCTATGGGTATCGTAAAAACCAGCTAAAGACTGCGCAGATAGCGTAGTGGTTAAGATACCAACGTACCGTGCCAGTGTAGAGGGTTCGAATCCCATGCAAGACAACACCTTGTACGACCCACAAATTGTTGTTCTGAGTCGGAATGTAATTTGTGTCGGTTAATTATATGTTCTTTCCGTGTGGTGACGAAGTAAGAATACAATTCACCACTGTCTATCTTGCCCGTGGATGTCATATAAGACGACTACGGGATCATAATATGCACATACCATCTGTGCAAGAGAAGGAAAACTCGAAATGAAACCCTATATCAACATGTTTGACCAGCATGGTATAGTGGGTCAAATTCCCTACCATTCTGGAGGAGGCCCGAGCCCAACAGTGGGATGTATGAAGGCTGCGATGATGAATTATGTTTGTAGAGTCCCCCACAGTATAACGAGTATTATTCCCATAGTGCAAGGCGTTGTCATTTAAAAAAAAAGATTCAACAGGAGAGTGGGCAGCCGCTCTTGCCGGGCAAATGTATGATAAATCATTGCGAAACCAACCCGCCTACCAAACGTGGCGATTACGGCATTATTCTTCATATTGCGAAAACAAATGAGCCCTAGTCATGGCAACTCTGTTACCCTTGAGCGTCGTTGGATGCGGGTGCCACAGTGCTGCACTTTATGGTGAAACATGGGGGGTCTATGTTCTGCAGTGAACGGCGATAGGCTGAATGATGATTGGCATACTAGGTGTAGACAGATACCTAGATATAATTATGTTCAAAGATAACTTGTAAAATGGTCAATCAACGGAATGAATAAGCAAGAGTGGGACATGACTTATGAAATTGTACCAAAATCTCCCAAAGTATTAAGCAAACTAAATTGCCTGAAATTTACATGAAAGAAAGAACGCCATCATTAGGCTCGATTGCCATCAAAGCGGAAAGGAGACTAGAGGAGATGTGTTTCAAAAAACCAATCAGATTTCTTTATTTCCACATCTCTCCGCTTAGTTTAGGTAGAAATGACTCGAGCGGAAAGGAGTAGTCTCATTTTTCAGAGAGAGTGGGCTCAAAAAAAATCCGTTGTTGGTATTCAAGAAGTAGAAGGTATCGGAAAGGAAAATAAGTAGGTCTATTTACAAAAAGAAATGAGATACCATCAAAAACAAAACTTGTAAAAAAAGCCAAGCCTCGCAACTGAGTTCTTCGTTATTACGTAAATAGCTAACCTAACAACTTCTTATAGTGATTATATCAATATTAAAGATCTTTTATGTTTTAAATAAATAGATTGACTTGGCAATGGCAATATGATGATGATGATGAGTAGTTTTTTACGACATCCACGGGCAATATAGGGCGTGATGAATTGTAATTTTACTTCGTCCACACAGAAAATCTTATATTAATGCCAGTAAATCGCTAATTATGACACGTATCTCTAAGGAGATTATATTTAGTATGACGCTAATGTTAATCTCCCTTAGGAGACTATTAATTACACCTTCTTGCTAGTAATTATTCTGCCAATTATGTTTATTGTAATTGCATTATTTCTTCATTTCAGCTCATACACGTCCATAAGAAAAGGCAATACGTGATTATGATGACGATAATTATCTTTGAAATTTTTACTTATTTTTCGTCATTAAAAGGAGTTTTTTATTCGGAATTAAGTATTAAAATGATGCAGTATTTAAGATTCATCATTCATCATTTCAGCCTATCGCCGTCCATTGCTAGACGTAGGCCTCCTTCATGTTACGCCACAATGTGCGGTCCTGTGCCGCCTGCATCCAGCGACGCCCAGCAACTTTCACCAGGTCGTCGGTCCACCTAGTGGGGGGACGTCCTACACTGCGTCGTCTAATACGTGGTGGCCACTCGAGAACCTTTCTTCCCCAGCGGTTGTCGGTTCGTCGAACGATGTGGCCTGCCCATTGCCACTTCAGCGTGCTAATTTTTCGTGCTATGTCGGTTACACCTGTTCTTTTGCGAATTTCCATATTCCGGATTCTATCTCGTAGAGAAATCCCGAGCCTAGCCCGCTCCATAGCACGCTGAGTGACTTTGAGCCTTGTTATGAGGTCTATATTTATTTACCACGTTTCCGTGCCTTAAGTCATCACTGGTAACACACACTGGTCGTAAACCTGTATTTTCAGACACTGAGGTATGTTGGACGAAAAGATCCTCTTAAGTTTCCCGAACGCTGCCTAACCGAGTTGGATTCGTCGGCTGATCTCTTTCTCCTACCTAACTGGATTGTTTGTCCTAGGTAAACATAATGATCGACAACTTCGAGAATCGTCTTGTCCATGTTCATTCGTAAACCCATTAGTTGGGATACCCTGCTGAGATCGTTGAGCATGGTGCCAAGGTCCTCCATGGATTCTGCCATTCTGCCATAACGACGATATCGTCTGCGAATCGTAGGTGAGTGATGCCGAGTCCGGTCCAGTCTAAGAGCTTGAAGACATCTTCCAGTGCAGTGGTAAACAGTTTCGGAGAGATGACATCTTGAGACAGGGGTCTCACGCCTTTCTGCAACTGGATAGGTTTCGTACTCTTATCCCGGATACGGCATTGTGGCGTTCCTATACAAACACTTCAACGCTTCGATATAGCGATGGTCAATTTGGCACCGCTGATGGGACTGCAGTACCGTCCAAGTTTCGACTGAATCAAAGGCTTTCTCATAGTCCATAAACGCTATACACAGAGGCCAATTATACTCCTCGGTCTTTTGTGTAATCTGCCGAAGCGTGAGTATATGGTCTACGAAAACAACTTGTAAACGTGGCTCAGGAGTGAGGTGGGTCTGTAATTCTTTAGAAGAGCTTTGTCACTCTTCTTGAAGAACAGCACCACCATACTTCTGGTCCACGACTCTGGAATGTTGACCCCGAGGATAACGGAATTAAACAGCTTCTGAAGGGCTTTTAAGACCGGCTTACCGCCTGCCTTCAGAAGTTCTGCTGTTATTCCGTCATCTCCCGGTGCCTTACCGTTACGTAGCTGTTTAAGAGCCATTCTGATCTCGTACAAGCTGATGTCCGGGATTTCTTCGCCATAGTGCCGAGTTAGCTTGGATCTGGGATCTTGGACCAAGCCGACAACAGGATTTCGGGTTGATTTTTATAACTGTCCATAGAGCCTTTCGACCTCTCCCAAGATCTCACTTTGGGATGAAATGACAGTGCCGTCATCGGTCTTCAGCTTAGTCATTTGGCTTTGCCCAATAGACAGATCTTGAGCGAACACTTTTGAGCCGCGAGTATTTTAGATTAACTAGATAAAACTAGGAGAAAACCAAATCTAATAGAAGAATAGATATATTTTAAATCGACAATATATCTTTGCGAAATATGATTTAATAGTAAATAATGCAAGCGGCAAAATGAAGTAATTTTGTATATTGTCGACCGCTTGCACAATGCAACTCTCCCAATGTTCTTTTCTAACACGCTTCAACGGTTATAATATACATTTTAAACGACATCCGTAAAATTGCTTTGTACAAAACCCCCAACATAATGTCCGAAATATGATTTATAAGTCCTGCCATTGTGAACGAGTGCTCCAATATTGTATTTTACGGATACACTACTAGCTTTACCCTAAATCAGAATTTGAAATGTACTTCAATGTTTCTTTAAAAGGTTTTTTTAGATAAATGAATATTGAATGAAGAATATTTTGAGTTATTTTACAATCCCTGGTTCATTAAAACTTAATAGCGAAAATCTTAGCATCTTTATTTTTTTATTGCCGATGGTGACAAACGAGTAAGCAGCACACCTGATGGTAAGTGATACTGCCGCATATAGCCTTTGCAATACCAGGGGCACAGCTGGGCCGTTACCTACCGCGAAGGAAATGCTCTTCTTAAATCTCGTTTAAAAAAAGACATGTCATAGCGCTCGGGAAACTTGAATAGAATAAAACAGACGAGAATAGAATTTATTGCCACTTAACAACAATTACATTACGGTTATTACTATAGTTAAAGCTGATAACAGAATAATGTTTAAAGTTGTACTGCATAGAAATAGTTTCTATGCTATATGCTCTATATTGAACTATTTTGCGTTGCCTAGTTATGTAATATGCCGTGTGGTGATGGAGTAAAAATACAACTCGGCACCCCCGTTCTAGCCCGTGGGTCTCGTAAAAGACGACTTAGGGATTAAATATGCATATGACGTCTGTGCAAGACAAGGAAAACTTGTAATAAAACTCTATACACAATATTTTGTTTGTTTGAGCGCGGTATAGTGAGTCAATTTCTCTCCTGTTGTGGAGGAGGCTCGAGTTCATCAGTGGGATATAGTCGCATAGGTATGACCTGAAATGAAAATAAAATATTAAAATCAATACTAAAAATACTTAAATATTCGTGATGCCAAGTCAATTATGTCGGCAAACTTATTTTGTTCGTCAATATTACAGAATTTGACTAAGAATTTATGTGATTTTTAGCTAAATAAAGTACGAAAGTATCAAAAATATTATCTAACAACATATATATTTTCCAAAAAAAAAGGGACCCTTCTTACGTGTCATAATATACGACTAAGGGATATGATGTACAGTTAATATGTATGCAAGAGAAGGAAAGAACACTCGATACGTCTAACCAGCGTAGTACTTTGCCCTCCTATTGTGGAGGAAGCTCGAGCCTAAAAGTGAAATGTATATAAACTGAGATGATGAAGACAAAAATATGTAATACATAATTATATAATTAAATATGTTTCGGCAATTTCATTGTGATTTCTGATATTTACGCGAGTATTAAACATTTTAAATAAAACTACTGTACGGATTTTATTGCGCTTTTATTTGATTTTTGATTGCCTGACGTTTCGAACACTTTATAGCGTTCATGGTCAGACTGGGAGATAGTCCGCCTCTGACCAGTTTAGTTTTATTTACAATTAATTTCATAAATTGCCTTATAGTTAAAAACTCCCCGTGTGATGAGGGATTCAGAATTCAATTTGTAACAATTCTTACTTTCCCGTGGGAGTTACATAAACTGCCTGGGGTCATTGTGAGAATAGGTAGCAGAACTGTGGCGATTTTGGCATTATTATTTAAAGGAGGCTTATGTCCAACAGTGGACTCTTTTAACCTGAAGTGTATAGTTTAAAAAAGACAGCTGATAAACTTTACAGAAAATAAATACATAATTTGGCTAAAAACAGAGATGCCCTTTTTAATGCCTTTTGGTTGCAGACGAATGGTGGCCTGCTTGCCCATCATTAGGCTTCCTATTAGGGTAAGTGGATAACTACCCTTTATGGACCTCAGCAAACCTCGTTTTAATGTGGACATATTATAGTACTCGGGTAATACCGCAGCAGATAAATTCCAGACTGTTGGTGCCTTTGAGAAATGAGTTCTAAAATGTACAATCGAAGACGATATCGTTTCCAGGTGGTGAAGGTAAATTATATTGTGGATTCAAGTTATATGATGATAGATAAGAAACGTCGGTATCGAGTCAATCAGGTTTCAAAGCAGACCCCAGTAAAGAATCGATAGAGCATATAGAAATTGAATAATTATATTCTTCATAACGATTTTATTATATTTCTTATATATATATATATATATATATATATATATATATATATATATATATCTACGGATTTTATCGCCTATGTACAGCGTTCATGGTCACAGACAGATAGTCCATGAACACTGTAAAGGATCTGGGGCAAATACAAACATGAAAAAAACCGTAACAATATTTTTTTTTTAATATTTGTTCACATAAATCAGTTAAAAAAGTTGACTAACACTTAAACATTACAGCTATTACTCTGATAACAGATGAGTATACCCTCTTAATCACCGAGGACTTTACAAACCTCCAATGATATGTGGTAGGAGCACGCTGTTGACAGTCTTCTGTCTGCAGCCGGGGGCGATCTTCCGTGGTAATATCATCATTCATCATCATTTCAGCCTATTGCCGTCCACTGCTGGACGTAGGCCTCCCTCATATTGCGCCACAATGTGCGGTCCTGTGCCGCCTGCATCCAACAACGCCCAGCAACTTTCACTAGGTCGTCGGTCCACCTAGTGGGGGGCGGACTACATTGCGTCGTACGATGCGTGGTCGCCACTCGAGAACCTTTCTTCCCCAGCGGTTGTCGGTTCGTCGAGCGATGTGGCCTGCCCATTGCCACTTCAGCGTGCTAATTCTTCGTGCTATATCGGTTACACCCGTTCTTCTGCGGATTTCTGTATTCCGGATTCTATCTCGCAGAGAAATCCCGAGCATAGCCCGTTCCATAGCACGCTGAGCGACTTTGAGCCTTGATATGAGGCCTACATTTAGGGACCACATTTCCGTGCGTGGTAATATCACATTCTCGCAAAAAATTACGTTTGAGTAGTAGCTATTTGTTACTATTATATTTCATTCGGTGAGCGAGAGAGCTGGAAGCCCAACTTTCTGAGGATATTTGCGTGTGGTGAGTTTTGGTGACGCCTTTAATATTGTAAAACCTCATTGTACGGATTCACAATACTTGCCCTTTTTCACGTTAGGCAGCGGCCTAGCAAAGGTTGATAAGCGGCAGTAACACTTGCCATCAGGTGTGCAGTTTGCTCAGTTACCACTTACAGCTATAATAAAAAAAGAATACAAATAACAGCCAGAAGTATGCCATCCATTTGAAGACCGTACCAGTACCGTAACTAACCTTGTGAGCGCCATGTGTGATTTTCTATTAGCGCAAGCTTTTTTTTTGTGCCGGCTATGATCCAGTCTCATAGTTTAGTCATTGCTGGCCTGATTTGGGTACACCCGGCACCGCTCTCTATTTACGTCTCTGATCTCTTATTAGGGAGATAGACTGTTACATTTTTTGAGTAATAAATTATGCAGCCATGTAACTATGTAAACATAGGCACTAAAAATTAAATTCTAAAATCTCCATTGAAGTAGTTAAGAAAATAGTTGAACAAATTTATCTAGCTTCACGTAATCGACCGGAAAGAACTTATTTCTATCGTCGACGAGCGAATGCTTTCTTGACTTCACAAACTTTTTGAATCCATGTTTTTTCTGTTCTATCTAAATTTAATGGTAGGCTTTACTTGGCTTGGATTACGTTAGGTATTTCTGCTATTTATCTTCTATTGGAACTAGTGAATGGTGATTCAACTAATAGTTTATTTATATATATGAATAAACTATATCCTTCTCTTATAAAGTAACACTAAACATATATTTATTATCTTTACTGTAATCTCTTTTCCAGTATGACTACGTTCATACGTTTCATTATAATCTAAGGGCCTAGAAAAAGAATCCACGTTTTGTTTAAGGGATCATATGGTTTTTTATTCATAATGTTTTATTATAATGAGATAAATACTTGAAGGAACATTATGAAAAAATGATTTTTATATATAAAGTGCGTAATAACATACATAATAGATATTTTTTTTAATGTATTTAATTTTTAAATAATAACAAAGACAGAGAGTGATTTTTAAGTAATCTCGGGTGATATTGGAAACATTGAAGTCGATAGTGAAAACATTTCCATTCAGACGGAGTAAGAATATAATTCACCACCCACTTTCTTGCTCAAAGGTGTCCTAAAAGATGACTAAGTGATAAGATATGCACATATAACAGGGATTAATCATATAAACTTAAAAATTTACGAGACAGTTATAATGGTTAATATTTTAATAGTAAATAGATTTATATATATGACGTTATACTGAAATGAAAACCGCTGGATTGAACACAAAATGTAAATAAAGTCTGTAATCAGGCCAGTTAGGATGTTCTTTGCAGATTCGTCTGCCTAGTCAGATCATAAGTTCGTCAACAAAAAAGACTTGATATGCTACCGTGAGAGCAAATTGTTGTCTAAGTAATTAAAAATGAAAGCAAGAGGCGATTTAAATAATGATTTCTGATGTTTACGCGAGTATTACATATTGTAAATAAAAGTATTTTATGAATGATTTTATTGCGTTTATATTTGATTTTTGATTACCCGATATTTCGAACACTTTACAGCATTCATAGTCACGGGATGACTAAGATGTCTAACCTCCAACAAGTCATCGTTATTGCAGATATTTATAATTATCTACCCACTATAAGTGTTCGAAACTTCGGGCAATGAAAAATCAAATACAAACGCGATAAAATCCGTAAAGTAGTTTTATTTACAAGGCGATTAATACTTACTACGTCAACATAAATAAAACACACATACATCAAACCCTACATAATACCTCTTCATAACCAGGGAAGGACATTAGTCAATATACTTCATGTATATTCTAACTAGTATAGTATATATAGTATAGTCCGTGTGGTGACGGAGTAAGAATACAATTCACCACCCCCTATCTTACCCGTGGGTGATCGTACGAGACGACTAAGGGATATAAAACGCATATAACATCTATGCGAGAGAAGGAAAACTCGAAATAAAACCCTATACTAACACGTCTGACCAGCGTGGTATAGTAGGTCAATTACCTTTCCATTATGGAGGAGGCCCGAGCCCAACAGTGGGACGTATATGGGCTGAGATGATGATGATGATGATATTCTAACTATGGCAAGCAAGTCGAAACTATTTTCTATTTCACTTATGGGATCGCTTTAGTTTCAATAAGACCGAGATTAGCGAGAATTGCAACAAAATAACCTCGTACTCTCTGTAATAAATGCTGCTACCTTGTCTAAATCTTTGTTGCCGAGACCGTATAAAACCACTCACAATTGAGTGCCTTCCTGCAGTACTACCTTATGAGAAAGGAGTCACTGACAAGATTGGCTACATCCTGAAACAGGCTTTCATAAAAAAACCTATTTTAAGCTACTAAAAGAGGATTAGTCAATTCTTAACACCTGTCAAGTGCCAGATGATCTAGGATGCACGCGTTTATAAACTTGACTTTGAGTGTGGTCTCTATTACATTGGCCAAACAAAGAGATCCATAGGAACTCGGCGCAAAGAACACATAGCCGATGTGAAGCACCGCAATCATACTAAGTCTGCAGTCTGTAAACACACTCGCCGGACCGCACCCGCCATAGCATCAGGTTTCATAAACCACAAATATTCACAAAAGAACACCAATACCTGCCTATAATGGTACGCGAGGCTATTGGGATCAAAAACACAAGAAGAGGATGGCTGGGTGTTACCATCAAGCTGAGATCCTGTTATAAACAATAAACATAATTAAAAATAAACAAAAATACCACCAGAAGACTGCAAGACACTGTAAACACTTATTGTATAGACTTGACCCACAATAATAATAGTTAAAGATTATTTTATAAATTAACCTTTTGGTAAGATAAAGTAAGCCATCTTTTAAAAAATGATGCCCTTTTTCTTTGGGGTGAGTTACGGTCGGCGCACTCCTCGCTCCACACCGTCCGGGGCGACAGAGGGGCGTAAGCACACACACCCGTAACCCACCCGTATAGCATGTCGCCTTCGTCGTTGGGCCGACTACCGGTGCAGAGTTCCTCGACTTCAGTGGGAAATTGATGCCCTCCTGAGTTTTCTTGCCGGATCTTTCTCAGTGTGGCCGCGTTCTGAGCCGGTGGTAGTATATTAGATTTGTTAGGTTTAAATTAAATAATTGTCATTATAATTAGTACAAATTTAATGTTAATTACTTATCATGATATATATTTTTTATTATTTAGAATGCGTTTCTTCTTGTACTGGCAATAAATTTGTACCAAAAATGTGGGTCAAACTTTAACAGTAAATTTCCTGTAGCAAGTAGATTTTCTGTAGAATTATAAATATCTGTAATAACAATGACATATTAGACGTGAGACATCTTAGTCCGCCCGTGATCATGAACGCTGTAAAGTGTTCGAAACTTCGGGCAATCAAAAATTAAATAGAAACGCGAAAAAATCCGTAAAGTAGTTTTGTTTACAATGTGCAATACTCGCGTAAAGATATCTATACAATCGTTCTATTCCTATGAGAAAGAGGCGTAAGTTTATGTATGTAGTAATTCTTCTATATCTACCCAAGATGGACATAAATCAAAAGCTATAGCAGTACCCTTACACTCCATATAAATTTATTAAGTAACGGACTCTAAGTTACGGGCGCGAATGTAATCTAAGTTATTGCTCTTATGGGCATCAATCATGTTTTACTTCTGATCAAGTTAGCGTGTTTATAACGTTTATATTTTTGGCTACATTAAAGATATGTTTCTTTTATGCTGTTGAGTTGTAATTAAGGAAATGGATATCGTCATCATGTCAGCCTATATAAGTCCCACTGTTGGACTCGGGCCTTCTCTATAGTTGAAGGGAAATTGACTTACTATACCGCGCTAGTCAGACGAGTTGGCGTGGTGTTTTATGTCGAATTTTCCTTCTCTCGTCCTAAATGACGTATCCTAGATGTTATAAGCATATTTATTCCTTAGTCGTTTTTTACGATCCATGGATAAAAGACGGGGTTGTAAACTGTATTCATACTCTGTCACCACACGGAAAACGTTTATAACAAAGTTATATTAATGATTAAAACATAAATTTTAAGTAAAGAAGAACGTGGAAAAAATGTATGCATCAACTATTCTGTCCTTAGATAGCGCTATATATGTTATTCTACTTGCTATGTCTGTAACAGACTAAAATAAGTGTATCAAGATCTGTAACTATTCAAGGCACGATTCAACTGTTCGATAAACTTTAGTTATCGACCCCTAGTACAATTTAAGTGATTGAATAAGTTTGAAGTCTTTGATAATTACTAATAAGATTTGCTAAGAACAATATGCGTAATTATTTTTATCCAATCTAAATGAGAAAGTTTAAATCTTCTTCTTATTCTCAAACATCTCGCTCTTGGACACGAGCTTCCTCAAGCAATTAGCCTATCAGACCAAGTTGGTTAGACGGTAGAATCTGAAATATAGAATTCTGTAGAAGAACGGGTGTATGCGATATAGCACGAAGAATTAGCACACTAAAACAACAATGGCTAGGCCACATTGCTCGACAAAACAATAATCGTTGAGTTAGAAAGGTATTGGACGATGCAGTGAAGGAGGCGTCCTACCAGGTGTACAGACGACCTAGTGAAAGTAGCTGGGCGTCAATGTTCGCAGACGGCACAGGACCGCACTTTGTGGCATATCAAGGGGGAAACCTACTTCTAGCAGTGGACGACGAGAGGCTTGATGATTCACTTTTTCAGGAATAGCTACAAAAAAAAAATTACTTTTTCCAAATTGTTAGAGGTAAAGTCAAAGGTCTAGTAAAATTTAGTGATTAAGATTTTAGAAGAAATTGAAACAATGAAACGATTTATTGTTATGAGCAAATCTACATAAAAAAAATTACACTTAGTGCACATTATAACTGCTCATTACAAGCTGTCAGTATGCTGCAGATTGAATACCCTGCCTGTACTGATCTTCCGCAAAATTTTAACGGTTTTTCTAGATGATTCATTTGAATAGTTCGCAATAATTTGTAATAAAGTCCTTATATATGAATTATTGGATAATATTAACAATATATAACGTGTGTTATATATTGTTGTAATAAATCTTTATTATGAATTTATGCATTTGAATATACCTATGGTTTAATTTTTTGTGGCTACATCCTCTCTGGATCCATCCCACCCCATCTAAATCCGCAAAAGAAGGACGGACGACCATCGCTACGTAGATGCTCGATAGCGTCAGGAACTCGACAGCGTCGGCCTAATGGTGAAGAAGAGGCATTACGGTGGGTTATGGGCCCGCACGCCGTCCTTTCGTTGCTCCGGATGGAATGGACGGCGTGTGCCCTTACCATAGCTAACCCAAAAAAAAGCCTGCCCCAATATATCGCTATTAGTATTATCTGAGCAGACTATAACAACAACGTTTATAATGTTGATAAGTTTTAAACCAAGTCTGAGTAGAAAATATTATTATAGTCAGGTTTTTCTCTTTATAGAAATGAACGCGCTTTGTCAAAAAAATCAAAAAAGGTCGACTCAGATTTCAAGCCTATTCGCTGCGCATCATTAGTTTGAGTAATGTTTGGAGCACTATATTCTAATTTTCCTATTAATTAATCCCACTAATGTTATAAATATGAAAGTTTGTGATGATATTTGTATGCAGAAATTGTTGAACTAAATTGTTTATATGTAAATTGGCTCATAGATCGATATTTGCTGGATACATGTTGGTAGGATACCTTTATTCCAGGAAGGGATTCTCTAGGGATAATAGTTTACTTTTTTCATTCAATCAAGCATAATCTGTTGAACAGATTTGGATAAAATTTGTGTTAAAATAATTAAAATCAATGCGTACGAAATTCTTGGGTCTTAACGCTTGCCTGGTGTAAATACTTACTCACAAAGAACACATGTTTATATTTCAAAGAAAATTTTACGCTTTGATTACTGAAGTTGTAAGAAATGTACAAGGAATATTATATGTTTTTGAAATACATTTTTGCAGCTCTTTGAAGTATTTTAATGCTATTTCTGGAATTATTTTCAAGTATTTACAGTTGAATAATTATAAAATACAACAGATACAAAGCCAAAGCGTTTAGATTGTTAATATCTGGATGACCGAGCTTTGCTCGGTATGTTTTTTTTTGTAAGTAAATAGTATTTTTAACGAACATCTTTAAGATATATATTAAAAAAATCTGAATCTCGGCAACGGCGCTAACGATTTTCATGAAATTTTGCATACTAGAGATTTGGGGGCCAAAAAATCGATCTAGTTAGGTTTTCTTTATAGAAAATAATATTAATTTACTCTTTGTATACTATTAATTAATATCAATTTACTCTTTGTTCATAATTTTAACGTCTGTCAGCAGTTGTTTCGCCTTTTTACCTACAACTTTAATATGTTCAATGAAAGAGGTTTTTTTCTAATTATATCTTTAAGAGGTCACTCGCAGTCCAAGGATTTTACCTTAGTATAGGGCAGACAACAGTCTTCGTAAAGAGATGAAAAACAAAACACAACATTCTCTTTGTAATCCATCAGCTAGTTTTTACAGCACCCACGGGTAAGCATTAAATAGTAAAACATTTTATTCTTAACCCTTAACTACACGAGAACATAATATTTTAATAATTGTATGTATTTGATAAAACAATTTATAAAATTAATTGACTTATCCAAAGGATAGTTATTAACAACATAAGTCCTAAAATATTTACGCTCTGTCTGGCATTTATAATTGGATAAATTACGAAAGAGTTTAAAATAACATGCTTTGACAGGTAGAAAATTAAGTCGTTAGGGGGTAAGTGTGTTTTTAAACTAATTAACAATGATATCATAATTCTGGCATTTATTATTCCCAGTTGTATTATGGTTAGAACTTGAAATATATGCTAGGGAATAAAATTTTACGTAATAATATAAACGTACTAGGTAGTTTGATGAACTACGTATTACCTAAATTTTCTTTATCAGTATATATATTATTGTCCCTTTATTACAAGTCACGGATAAAGCATTGTATTTAAAATACTTATAATCAACAAATAAATAACCTAAAGCTTTTTTCGGTCATTACTAGTTGCGGTATATTGGTTCTTGAAAACCTGAAATTATGCATCTGGGTAGTTCCCTAGATGCTTGAAGAAGTGGGAAGCCTCCATGGCTTCTTTGTCAGCATCAAAACCAAGGTAAATTCTCAGATATATCTAAATCCAATGCTTCACGAACGATGTTGGTTCTAGAAGCATTTTCACTAACATGGACTGTAGCTTGTCAGCGTGGCGTCCGCTTCTTCTTGGCTTAAGCCCAATGTGGGTGGATCCAGTGTTGTATGCCGATAGCTGCACGCGGTCGAGGGCCTTATACAGTTCACTTGGGTGGGTGGAGTCTTTGAAGTCTGCTGTAGTCTTGTTGTTGCCTACACCCTCTGTATTTGCCATAAGATGGTCAAACCAATCAACTCTGTACGCGGATACCGTACGGTAGCGACGAAGGAACCATGCCTATTGGTCAGGTGAACTCCCATGTGGGACTTGGAAGCAGACATGTCCATTGGACGACGACGACACTAGCGGGGAAATTGTCCATTGGGCGGAGTAAAGCCCGATGGACCTCGACGTCATTGTCCATTCAGCAATCTAGCTGGAGAGGCCTCGATTCGGTGTTGGGAGATAGAGACCCTGCGATTGATGCTAGTGGAGTAGATGGAGCGACAGCATGGAGTCCTTTCTTGCCAACTGGTACAGGGTGTGTGGGGCCATTGTTGCTTAGGCTAGTACCTGTATGCTATCGTGAAAAAAGAGAATACCGTCCTGCCGCCTTTGCAATCGCTATGAAAACACGGTGCAACACGCAGATCTCGACCGTATGGTCGACTTCGCAACAAATTAAATTAGAAAAGACAAATAGAAAGAGTCTTAAGGGTTCCAATGCCCTTCTATACAAAACGGGAAATATCGAGAAAATTGGATAGTAAGCCAGTAGATAAAGGGATATATAAATACGTGAAGTACAGCAGTACAGTACCACGCATTTAACAGAGCTGGCTTATAATATGCGTGTTTTAGGATTGATTACAATAGTAAATATGGCAGAAATGCCGGTACATATAACAATTTTGTCGAGTTGCTACAAGGTCCATATAGTATATTACCCCAGACATAGCTTGCAGATTGTCTAACATGAGGTCCTGATCATTACGCCAGAGTACGCACAGTGCACTCCCAATGGAGGTGGTGAGCTGTTTGTTCAAAATCTCAGTTAGAAGTCGAACATTGACAAAATGGTAAAGCTACTAGTTTAAAATAGATTAATTTACTTCTAAAATGCCCATAGCCAGTGAGGAATTGGGCTACATAGTGATCAATTGCCAGCTATATTTCTTTAATCTCTTACGAACAGATGGAAAGAATGGATGTACATGACAGCCTTTCGTTGATGAATCCCTGCCATTAAGTCAGGAGCTCATCCTGCACAACGGAGTACTGCGCGAAAACTCTAGCAATTTTATTACGATTGCGTGGTAGAATATAATCGATGTTCATGTTTTCCTTAGTGGAATAATACATCGTTAATCTGCGATTGCGACGAGGACACGGCGCAGCATACGCTCGAGATCTATGTCGCTTGGGCAGAGCAGCGTCGTGAACTCGTCGCAATCATCGGTGCCAACCTGCCGCTGACGCCAGAAACTGGGACGCGGTCGCAGCCTTCTACGAGGCAGTAGTCTTGCGGAAGGAGGCGGCGGATCGCAGCCGCAGTGAGGAGCGCAGCCTCGATGAGGCGATCCACCGCCGGCGACTGGGGTGGCGTAGGCGCGAATACTTGCGCCTCATGCCGCCCTAGCCGAGGCCGCGGGTCATACGCTGAGAAGCCAACCGCGTGAGGAAAGACCAACATCCTCCCCGAGGGGGGGACGTCGGTCGATGGGAGGGTACCCCAAATAGGGGGTATTCCGTCGGGCCGACCACTGATGTTAAGTCACCCTGCTCCGGTGGTCGGCCCAACGACGAAGGCGACGTGCATAGCGGGTGGGTTGTGGGACTGCGTGCTTACGCCCCTCTGTCGCTCCGGGCGGAGTGTGCGAGGAGCGCCCCGCCCGCAACCCAGCCCCAAAAAAAAAAGTGGAATAATACATTGACGCGTGTCTTTGTGTACCAATTATTCTCTGTAAATATGGTAGCTCTATATTTTATTGATAACTAGCAACCCGCCCTCGCTTCGCTTCGGTTTCAGTCGCTTTACTCGCGGCGTAGTTCCCGTTCCTGTGGGAATACCGTGATAAAATATAGCCTATGTTACTCCCTGATATTATAGCTTTTCATTGGTGAAAGAATTTTTGAAATCGGTTCGGTGGTTTAAGCGTGAAAGCGTTACAAACAAACAAACATTCTTACTATCGCATTTATAATATTAGTATGGATAATTGTCTTAAGAATTGAAATGTATACTTAAAAAATATAATAAATTTGTATTCCACCCGATCAGGGTGTCAATTTATCGAGAATAATTCATTAAGAAAATTCAATGATGATAACATTGTCAGCATATTATTGAATCGGTTTTCTATGCTAATATTTTATATTTGTTAATTCCATCACTCAATTGATGCAAAAAGTTAAACAATATTTTTAATAAACTATAGTATATAATTACAATGTATTTTGCTGTAAGCTAGGCAACTGGGCAAAACGTACTCTTCAGTCGCGTAGGAATGTTAAACTCGTAAATGCTACATTGTTTATTTATGAGTAAAACAAATAGCTATTAGTAATGGTCTAGCTATAAAACTTATAAGAAATAATAATATTGTTTATAAATTGAATACTTTTTCTTCAAATAAAAGACGCTTTTAGCTTCAATGTCTAAATTTCTGAAGGTTTTATTATAGTTTAATTTATAAACTAGCAATCCGCCCTCGCTTCACTTCGGTTATAGGTTATAGTCGTTTTACCCGCATAGTTCCCGTTCCCGTGGGAATACCGAGATAAAATATAGCCTAGTTTACGCCCTGATATTATTGCTTTCCATTGGTGAAAGAATTTTTGAAATCGGTCCAGCCGTTTTGAAGATTACCCGGAACAAACA
This sequence comes from Lymantria dispar, assembly GCA_032191425.1. Taxonomy (NCBI): domain Eukaryota; kingdom Metazoa; phylum Arthropoda; class Insecta; order Lepidoptera; family Erebidae; genus Lymantria; species Lymantria dispar. Next base: position 13,341,779 of record CM063465.1, on the reverse strand, counting down.
GACAGACAGACAGACAGATAGACAAAAATTTTTAAATTGCTATTTTAGGCATAGTTGTCGTGCAAATAACCGTGTGAGCATGAAAAAAGCCTATTGTTTTGACATTACAAACAGACACTCCAATTTTATTTATTGGTATAGATACTTTTGTTTCGATATTTTGGACATTGGAGAAGATGATGGACATCACTGATTATTGAACAAGGATCAGGGCACCACTCGCTGTTAGATTGCACACTTGAAGGTTTCAGAATATCCTCGAGATTTTGGTAAGCTAAAAAATTAGGAAGACAAACGCGACAAAAATTGTAGGTAATAATAGTTTTATTTCAAATATGTAATACTCGCGTACACATCATCGTGCCAGTTTCCAGGTCCATCATATGTTACAAAAATATTGCATTGTCGTCCGATTTGTACATGCATGCAAAATTTCAGCTCATCATCAGAAACCGGGAAATGGATCAAATTTAACTTGCACGATTGGATTACAGACAACGGGACAGGTGAAACTAAATAAATGCTTGTAAAAAAAAGTGCATCACAATCCCGTAATGAACTTATCATCAGATAAGTTCTCTATCAAGAGACTCTGTAATGTGATGACTGTTGTAAGGGGGGGCCTGGTAATCTGTCAGACAGGATTTTTATCTTAGTGCAGATACCAGTCTCTCACAAAGGCTATAAAATAGTAAGAATTTGTAAAATTACAGAAATTAGCTCGTAAGTACCTTTGTGTCAGAAAAATAAATTAAATTATTATTATTTATTATTACTCTATGAAAAGTACTCGATACTTCGATACTTTTGTGAGTACTATCCTTTTTTCCGAAACTATTCAGGAGTACAGTATTGATAATTTTTATTCGATTCAGTGTTCCTATCCAGGACCACCTAACAGTCAAACCTCACTGTCAACTATAAGGACTATTAAGTGAATCTTGGCTTTAAGGAGTAATCATAGTCCTCACCATGATCCCCATGTGTGGTGAGATTAGTTCCAAAATATTCTCAACCCCTCGCCACAAGAGCAACACTTTGTAAAGCCAAAGAGAGAGGATATGCATATAAAAGCCTGTATTTTTTTGAAGTTATACTACTTTTGGCACGGTAGGAAAAAATTGTTAGAATAAATTTCGCGCACACACCGTCACGAAAAACTGACTCCCTGAAGATAGCTAGTCCGCCTTCAGATGCCATGGGGTAGTGCCGGCTGTATGGTCTCAGGGATTTGTGCGTGAAAACTCCATTCCGCACCACACATCATGGATGACCCCGGGATCATGCTCGAGACTGACCAGTAGGCCTGCTGACTTACGTCCTTGGCGTGACCAATGGCCAGCCTGTGAAGACAGACCGCACACTGCGTTTAGCCTGGTGCAGCTTGCCTCCCGTTAGGCATTGAGGTGACGTGACCGACTAAGAGTAAAAACTCTCCGAGTGCTTATACACGCTATCTGCCAGCTTCTAGGACAACCAGTGAAGTTTTTCGAAGGTGAACATCGTATTTGGTGCATGGCTGTATTATAGATCTACGTTAAAGCACAGCAAATGCAGTCAACATCAGTATACACTCCGTCTACCGGGGGTGGTGAGGATAGTTACGTTTGCACGATAGTCGCTTCTGCCAGGAGGTCCTGATCTAGTGAACCAGCAGTCCACGCGTAAACACGAGAACTATATATACCTTGTGACTCTATTAGCCTGCTGGAGGGTTCAGGAGACCTCTATCCCAATGTACCTATGATTGGACAGGATCTCAAATTCCTCAAAGGCGCACCAGCTCCTCACGCGTGCTGCGATATTGAAGCTAGCATCCGAATATCGACCTTCCCCACTGCCACACACATATATTTACTGAGGCCTTGCTACAGTGACCCAGTGATGCTACGCGCCTGTGCCACACCGTCCGCGGTCGTCCGTCCGTGGAGGGGACTCATTCTACCTGGGAATTGAACACGTAATACTTAGCGGCTTTACGTCATCTATAGAGTCATAATACGCGTGCATTAATAGAGTTGGCACATATGTTTGCACGCTTGCTACTGCTGTTAGAATATTTTCCGTTACATTTTGTTTCATAATATGGACCAAGAAACATTTAATTTAAAATAAATACACTCAACCACACGTGCTTCGAATATTAACAACATTCTGTGTTACTTTTTATTATGTATAATACAATAAAACGAATGAGAATACGCATTGCAATATATATTTTTTTTGCAATATAAAAATGTGTTTGTGTGTGTGATAAAAGATTATAATATACATATATAAAATAGCTGACCCAACAGACGCTGTTCTGTTCAAATAAAACGACAGCAGCGCGAACTACTAGGTCCAATTGTAAATCTAAACCATTCTAGAATCTCCATGAACACAAACAAAAATTTCATCAACATCGGTCCAGCCGTTTAGGAGGAGTTCAGTGACATACACACGTACACAAGAAATACATATTTAAAGATAAAGATGATTAGTTTTTCATCATCATCACCCTGCTCTTATCCGAATTACTTGCGAGTCGACACAATATGTTCTCGCCTTCCATACAACCCTATCAGGCGTTGTCCCAAAGATCATGTCACGTTTCACTTAGTCCATACATGTTTTCTTTGATCTTCTTTTACTCCTAAAGCTTTCAACATTCATCCTTACTAATATTCCGATGGCTGTACGCGGGGGTCATCCGGTCGATGGCCCTGTACGGCGCACCGGTGTGGGCGGGGTCCATGACCGTCCGAGTTAGGGCCCTTCTGTGGCGACCACAGAGGGTCATGGCGGTCAGGGCCATCCGCGGATATCGCACGGCGGCGACGGAGGCAGCGTGCATATTGGCCGGGACTCCCCCGTGGGACCTGGAGGCGGAGATGCTCGCCGGACTATATCGGCGGGTGACGGGGGTGCGAGCGGAGGGCGGTGTGGTCTCGTTAAGGGATCTCACCGCCTGGTGCGTCGACGCCCGCCGAGACGTCATTGCCCATTGGGCAGTCCGGCTGGAGAGGCATCGGTTCGGGGTGCGAACCGTGGAGGCCTTCCGGCCAGTGCTGATGCAGTGGTTGGAAAGGCGGCACGGGGTGCTCTCCTTCCGACTGGTGCAGGTTTTGACGGGGCATGGGTGTTTCGCAAAATACCTGCACAAGGTCATTAGAAGGGAGAGTACACAGTCCTGCCACCACTGCGATTGCGACGAGGACACGGCGCGCCATACGCTCGAGGCCTGCGCGGCTTGGGCAGTGCAGCGCTGTGAACTCCTCGCAATCATCGGTACGGACCTGACGCTGCCGGCTGTCGCTAGGGCGATGGTCGACAGCGTCGGGAATTGGGACGCGGTCGCAGCCTTCTGCGAGACAGTGATCTCAGGGAAGGAGGCGGCGGATCGCCTGCGCGAGGAGCGCAGCCTCGATGAGGAGATCCGCCGCCGGCGACTGGGGCGGCGTAGACGCAACTATCTGCGCCTCATGCCGCCCTAGCCGAGGCTGCGGGTGACGCGACCGGGGATTAGTCCGTCACCCGCCGAGAGGCCGACCGCGTGAGGAAAGACCGACGTCCTCCCCGAGGGGGGGACATCGGTCGATGGGAGGGTACCCCAATAGGGGGTATTCCGTCGGGCCGACCACTGACGACGAGTTAACGCTGCTCCAGTGGTCGGCCCAACGACGAAGGCGACGTGGTTTTTGGGTGGGTCGCGGGAGTTGCGTGCTTAAGCCCCTCTGTCGCCCCGGACGGAGTGGTGCGGAGGCGCGCCGACCGCGACCCACCCACACAAAAAAAAAAAGTCCTTACTAATATTATAAATGCGAAAGAAAGTTTGTTTGTTACGCTTTCACGTTTAACCGACAGAACCGATTTTAAAAATTCTTTGACCAATGAAAAGCTATAATATCAGGGACATAGCCTATATTTTATCCCGATGTTCCCACGGGAACGGGAACTACGCGGGTAAGGTGACTGAAACCGAAGTGAAGCGAGGGCGGGTTGCTAGTACCTACTTAATATTTTTCTCACAACATTATTTTCAGACCAGACGGTCTGAAATAATGTTGTCTCATCATATCACGTTCTCTCCATAACATGTTATTGTTATAATAAAATTGATATTTGTTATAATAAAATTGATATTTGTTATAATAAAATTGTTATTTGTTATAATACAATTATTAGTAGTTATTAAAAAAAAAATGTGTATTTAAAGTCACTTGACGTTTAAATTTTATTTTGCTGCAGGGATTACTAAGATTATAAGTAAAGTTATTTTAAACTAGCAATCCGCCCTCGCTTCGCTTCGGTTATAGGTTATAGTCGTTTTACCCGCGTAGTTCCCGTTCCCGTGGGAATACCGGGATAAAATATAGCCTAGTTTACGCCCTGATATTATAGCTTTCCATTGATGAAAGAATTTTTGAAATCGGTCCAGCCGTTTTAAAGATTACCCGGAACAAACAGACAGACAGACAAAAAATTTTTAATAGCTATTTTAGGTATAGGTGTCGTGCAAATAAACGTGTGAGCATGAAAAAAGCCTATTATTTGACATTACAAACAGACACTCCAATTTTATTTATTGGTATGGATTTATGATTACCCACATTTTTCTTTTTGTGAGGGGGTGAGCCATGGTCAGCTTGCTCGCCGCCCGGTTCCCTCTGGGACGACAGAGGCGTGCCGTGCGGACCCATTATCCGTGCCGCGTCGCCTTCGTCGTTGGGCCGACCACTGCTGCAGAGTTTCTTTTCTTATGTGGTCTCCTAATACTCCGAATACTCCTACGGGGTACCCTCTCCTCTCGACGGCCGTCGCGCGGTTGACCTCTCGCCGGGTGAGGGACTAAATCCCCGGTCCAGTCACCCGCATGATCAGCCTGCCTGACCGTGGCGAGTGTATCGTCGACGTAAATTACGCTCAGCCCGGGTAAGAGGCTCCCTCTCAACGCCCACTCGTAGCCGATGTTCCACAGAGTGGGCCCCAGAACCGACCCCTATGGACCACCGCATGTCATGGGCGTGAATCTTCAACCCTAGACGCTAAGAGTTAAAGATTTTATAACTTCAAACTGAACGCATTTTTTATCAAAAGCTATTTGCACTTTTGACTAACCATTTTCTCAGAAAAACCGCAGTGTTGTTATGCGCAGGATGAATTGTTTTGCTGAATTTCAACGTGTAAACTGAGAAATGTTGGCGTAGCACGCAATGCTATTCCATTTCAACTTTGCGTTCTCATTTCCTTCTTATAACAATAAACAGACTTTAAGAAAAGGTTCAGTTTTCAAATATTTTCACCCGTTTTAAAATATATTTCCAATCATAGTGTAATAAACTTCTCAGTATGAGTTTGTCTGTCTATAGAGTACAAATATTGTAGAAAAATAAATAAGTTGATATTTATTAGAGCAATACAAGCCAAAATAAGAATTTTTAATGAAGTGAAAACTTTTATATGCTAGTTTGGATGGGGAATTAATTCATGTAAGTCGTCAACGACATGGTCACTTGACGTGTATTATATCTATAACTATGTCAATGTTATTATTTCCGTGCCTATACATGTAAAAATTAGACAAATGTAAAACGTTTTTATTTATTAATTTTAATTTAAGATCAAAGAGATAAAGTAAATATCCAATAATAAGAACTATTTGTTCATAGTTTTTACTTTGTACTCTTTTTGATGTGAGACATATATTATATGCCTATGGGCGAGGATGGACCTGAACGTTGCCCGTTGGCGTGGTTAGGGACACGGGAAAAGTATAGATACTTTTAGGTATCGAGGACTTTTCTTTCGATACCGATACTTTTGTACTCGATAATTTGCACTCGATACTTTTACTCAATGAGTACTTTATGGCAGGTATCGTATTGAATAAATAGTAGAAATTATCCATGTGAAACTTGATTTTACGGCTCATGTTTAAGGTAACGCCATCTAGTTCAAACGTAATGAACTTTCTAAAATGTGGCTCGAAATATTTTAATCCGTTCACAGATGGTCAAGAAAAAGCTCATCACGACATAGATTCTAGGAAAAGTACTCAGTACTTGATACTTTGAAGTATCGATACTTTTGTTTCGATACTTTAATGGGTACGATACTTTTTCTTGGATACTACTCATGAGTAGGGATGTGAAAAAATAATCGATTTTCAATCGATTTTAATCGACTTTTATAAAAATCGATTATTAATCGATGATTTTTTTGTATTAATCGATTTTTATAATCGATTATGAAAATGAGAAAAATCGATTATTAATCGATTTTTTACTATTCGAAATTAAGCGATTATTCATGGCCAGATTACCTAAAAAAAAAAAGAAAAAAAGGTCATCAGGATTGTTTCAGGTGTGCACGTGTGTTTTCATACTATATTACAAAATAAAGCCCACATTTCCTAAAAAAAGGTCATCAGAATCGTTTTCATACTATATTGGAAAATAAAGCTTACATTTCCTAAAAAAAAAGGTCATCACAATCCTGTTGCCAGAAAAAAATCGATTATTTTATAATCGAATATTTGTTTTAAATAATCGATTATTTTAAAATCGATTTATTTTAATGATTTCTGATGTTTACGCGAGTATTATACATTTTAAATAAAACTACTTTACGGATTTTATCGCGTTTGTATTTGATTTTTGATTACCCGACGTTTCGAACACTTTACAGCGTTCATGGTCAGGGGTGGACTAAGATGTCTCACGTCCAATAAGTCATCGTTACTGCAGAAAATTTATAATTATCTACCCGATACAGAAATTAGTTATTAAATATTGACCCACATTTTGATACAAAATTTATTGCCAGTGTAAGAAGAAAATGATTCTATATGAAAAAATTATATTGTTTATGGTTAGTAATAATTAAACATTAAAATTAATAGTAATTATATTTAAAAACTAACTAATAATCTAGTATACTACCACCGGATCGGAACACGGTCACACTGAGAAAGATCCGGCAAGAAAACTCAGGTGACATGATGCTAAAGTTAATTTTGAAGGCGGCTTACTTTATGTTACTAAAAGGTTTTAATTTATAAAATTATCTTTAGTTATTATTATTGTGGGTCAAATCTATACAATATGAGCTCACGGTGTCTTGCAGTCTTGTGGTGGTCTTTTTGGATTTGTTTTTAATAATGTTTATAACAGGATCCCAGCTTGATGGTAACACCCAGCCATCCTCTCTATTGAAATTTTTGTGTTTTTTAATCTCAATAGCCTCGCGTACCATTCTAGGCAGGTATCGGTGTTCTTTTGCGAGGATTTATGGTTTATCAAACCTGATGTTATGGTGGGCGCGGTCCTGACTATGTTCACAGACTGCAGACCTAGTGTCCCGGCGGTGCTTCACATCGGCTATGTGTTCTTTGATCCGAGTTCTTATGGATCTCTTTGTATGTTTCTTATGGATCCCCCTTCACAGTTAGCTACCGTGTGTAAATCTTTGTTGCAGAGAGCACGAGGAATCTGTGACGATGAACACCTGGCTGGGGAGCTGCAGCATTTCAAGCAGGTGCTACGTGCAAACAAGCTGCCAGTTCCTCGCCCCCGTCGCAGAGACCGAGTGAAAGAAACCACCCACAGTTGAGCGCCTTCCTGCAATACTACCTTATGTCAAAGGAGTCACTGACAAAATTGGCTACATCCTGAAACGCTCTTCCATTAAAACTTATTTTAAGCCACTGAAGAGGATTAGCCAATTCTTACCACCTGTCAAGTCCCAGATCCCTTTACAAGATGCAGGAGTATATAAACTTGACTGTGACTGTGGTCTCTCTTACATTGGACAAACAAAGAGATCCATAAGAACTCGGATCAAAGAACACATAGCCGATGTGAAGCACCGCCGGGACACTAGGTCTGCAGTCTGTGAACATAGTCAGGACCGCGCCCACCATAACATCAGGTTTGATAAACCACAAATCCTCGCAAAAGAACACCGATACCTGCCTAAAATGGTACGCGAGACTATTGAGATTAAAAAACACAAAAATTTCAATAGAGAGGATGGCTGGGTGTTACCATCAAGCTGGGATCCTGTTATAAACATTATTAAAAACAAATCCAAAAAGACCACCACAAGACTGCAAGACACCGTGAGCTCATATTGTATAGATTTGACCCACAATAATAATAACTAAAGATAATTTTATAAATTAAAACCTTTTAGTAACATAAATTAAGCCGCCTTCAAAATTAACTTTAATTTAGCATCATGTCACCTGAGTTTTCTTGCCGGATCTTTCTCAGTGTGACCGTGTTCCGATCCGGTGGTAGTATACTAGATTATTAGTTAGTTTTGCCAGAGAAAACTCGAATAAGAATCCTATACCAACCCGTGTGACCAACATGGTACAGGAAGATCAATTTCCTTCCTATTGTGGAGGAGGTTCGAGCCCAATAGTGGGACGCATATAAGCTGAAATGATGACGAATACAGTTTTAACATACACTTTTTAAAAAACTTAGTTACTATTTCCAGAGCAGCTATCATTTAAAGTCGGGCTCTATTTTATTAAAGCTATCATGTTACCAATTATTTTGAAAGCCGCAATTTTATTTAGGAATGCCAGCAAGCTACCTTTTACTGAATTATTACACGAGATCGTGAAAATTGAAGGACGCTGATTTTATTAATGGTATCGGTTTAGATTAATACTATAGTTATGTTCAAGGGGATTCGACAATGGTGTAGATTCACAATTGGATTCGGTAGGTGGCGCTGCGATCGATTTCAAATAGACTATCTTTTAGATTTAAGCAGAAGAACGTGTGCTGGGTCAGCTAGTATATGATAAAATTAAAAAAAAATTGTGTAGCAGAAAAAGTAATTTAAATGAATTATTCCCGAATTTCGACAACTCGGCGACCACTAGTATTCTTAAATTAATAACACAAGTGTAGTGTATGAAGGAATTAAAATATAATTCACCACTCCCTATCTTGCCCGTGGGTGTCGTAAAAAACGACCAAGAACTATAGTAAGCATATAACATCTATACAAGGGAAGAAAAATTTAAATAATATCCTATACCAATCTGTCTGATCAGCATGGTAGAGTAAGATCGATTTTCCTGCTATTGTAGAGGAGACTGGAGCCCAGCGATGGGACGTGTATGACCCGAAATGATGATGATGAATAACATAAGATGTGTAATTATAATTGTTTATATATTTATAATTACTAGTGGTCGGCGTGTGGTCGAAATTCGTCCATAATTCATTTTAATTAATTTTTCTGCTACACAATTTTCTTTAATTTTATTTATGTATAATTGTAAATTGAGCAAGCTGTATTTCACTAATAACTAATATATAAGCACAAATCTTTAGACATTGTCATCATAATTATGATTGTTTGACATTCAGTTCGACCAGAGATTTTAACCGTAAACAAAAGTCTATAAACGTTGCTACGCAACTTACTCACATAAACGTGCGTGTGTGTGTGTGTAGCGATTGTGTTGTAGTGTGCGTAATGCCTTTTTTAAAGAATTTAATGTATTTCTAATCCATTATTGTATAAAATTTTAGTTTTATGCACTTCTCCTCATTATATACTTCAACCGTGCCAAATTTCATACATGGCCGTCCACGAAATTTTCGTAAAAAGGGGTACAAAGTTTTCGCTTTACGTATTTATATATAGATAAATTACTCTGATATATTTTGCTATTTTGGGTGTGATGACGGAGTAAGAATATAGTTCACCACTCCTTCTTTGAGTATCTTAAAGACGACTACAACATGCATACAACATCTATGTAAGAGGAACACTTGAAATAGAACCTAATACCAATCCTTTTAACTAAAACTACGGATTTTATCGCATTTGTATTTGATTTTTGATTGCCTGTCACCTGAGTTTTCTTGCCGGATCTTTCTCAGTGTGGCCGTGTGCCGATCCGGTGGTAGTATACTAGATTGTTAGGGTTTTCAAATATAATTACTATTAATTTTAATGTTAAATAATTACTAACCATAAACAATATAATTTTTTCATTTAGAATCATTTTCTTCTTACACTGGCAATGAATTTATATCAAATTTTGGGTCGATATTTAATAACTATTTTCTGTATCGGGTAGATAATTATAAATTTTCTGCAATAACGATGACTTGTTGGACGAGTGACATCTTAGTCCGTCCGTGACCATGAACGCTCCAAAGTGTTCGAAACGTCGGGTAATCAAAAATCAAATATAAATGCGATAAAATCCGTAAAGTAGTTTTATGTAAAATGTGTAATACTCGTGTGAACATCAGAAATCACTAATACCAATCCGTTTGACCAGCGTGGTATAGACCAATTGCCCTCTGTGGAGGAGGCACGACTCTAGCAGTGGGATGTATGTGAGCTGAGGCTAATGATAGTTTTTATTAAAAACCATGTCGACTTGGGCTTTTGATAGTCATATTAAAATTAATAACATCCATAATACATCAATCACCATCTTTGTTATCTCAACAGCTGCTATGACAACGGCGATTATGCTAAACGCAGGATGCGTAATACCCCATTGTTACTAAATTATCGGGCGGCGCATGTGCGAGTACCTGCGGTTGATGCCGCCCTAGCCGAGGCCGCGTCTGACCGGACCGGGGATTTTAGTCTGTTACCCATGGCAACCAACGTCTTGGACGTCGACGGTACCTCGGCTGAGGGTACCTCGGCAGGTGTTCAGTCGAGCCGACCACGGAGGACAAGGAACTCTGTACTGGTGGTCGACCCAACAATGAAGTCGAAGTGCTACTGTGGGTTATGGGGCCGCCCCTCTGCCGGGCGGCGGCTATAGTGACTATAGCCATAGCCAACCCATGAAAAAAAATAATGGATGTGTGTACAAAGTACGCATGTCAGAAGTGAAACTCCTTTATCCTTTATCCTTTCTCCTTCATCCTTTATCTCATTCTCTCGCCGTCTGAGTCCTATACATCTACGTGTTTGTGTCTCTATGGACTCGCTTTTTCATTTCATCGAATTTGAAATCACAACGATTCTAAAGAAGTTTCACTTCAAAAAAAAGTCACTGAATTTAACCTGGTTTACTAACATTTGTCTACAAATGTCCATTCCGACTTTATTTGGCGCAGCGTCATATATTATAGCCTAAAGCCATTTTCGAAAAATGTACCTAATTTATCTTATAGAATAAGATTTTTTGAGAGCCAAATAGTTCTTGGGATTACCACATTCAAACAAAAAAACTCTTCACCATTATTCTAGCCTTAAATAGCTGTTAATGTGAGCCAGTTTAAATGTAAGTATACGTATAGTAAGTTTTACTTTATTAGAATTTCTCTATGTGAACGCGAGCAAATAAACAACTAAAATAATGTTCCTAACCGTCTTAGACACGATTGTTATTTTAATAACATAGAATTAGGCTGTATCATCATATAATAACTAAGTACAGTAATTGTCATTTAACGTCTTGACACTATAAGAGATACGCGTTCTTGATATATTAACTAATTTTGAACAATACTTGTACTCTTCTTTTTTATTAATAAACCGAGCGGGGAGACGATTGGACGTCCTGCGGTGCCATAATCTATAATTCTATACTAATATATAAAGCTGAAGAATTTGTTTGTTTGAACGCGCTAATCTCAGGAACTACTGGTCTGATTTGAATAATTCTTTCAGTGTTAGATAGCCCATTTATCTAGGAACTATAGGCTATATAATGATTTCTGATGTTTACGCGAGTATTATACATTTTAAATAAAACTACTTTACGGATTTTATCGCGTTTGTATTTGATTTTTGATTACCCGACGTTTCGAACACTTTACAGCGTTCATGATCACGGGTGGACTAAGATGTGTAAGAAGAAAATGCTAGAAGCATTTTCTTCTTACACTGGCAATAAATTTTGTATCAAAATGTGGGTCAATCCTTACTTCCTTACTGCTATTATAAATGCGAAAGTAAACTCTGTCTGTCTGTCTGTCTGTCTGCTACGCTTTCACGTCTAAACCACTGGACCGATTTTGATGAAATTTGGTACAGAGATGGACTAAAGCTTGAGAAAGGACATAGGCTACTTTTTATCGTGAAAAAATGAGTATAAGGGGTTGAAATAGGGGATGACATTTTGTATGGAAATTCGTCATTTTCGATGATAGAACCACGAATCTTTGTAATAAATAAATATTCGTTCAAGCGTTTTGGAAATTTCATTTACATGGGGATGAAATTCAACCCCTAAAATACCAAAAAGCATACAGCCAAAAGCACTGGGCCTAGAAACGTATTTTTTTTTACATAGTCGTATTTCTTGCGGTGCACGAGCACTAGCAAAGGATTTTTGGAAATTCACCCCCTTAAGGGGGTGAAAAGCATATAGCCTTTCACGTCTAAACCGATTTTGATGAAATTTGGTACAGATATGGACTAAGGCTTGAGAAAATACATAGGCTACTTTTTATCGCAAAAAAATGGGTATAAGGGGTTGAAATAGGGGATGACATTTTGTATGGAAATTCGTCATTTTCGATGATAGAATCACGAATCTTTGTATTAAGGCACCTGATAATAAATAAATAAATATTCGTTCAAGCGTTTTGGAAATTTCATTTACATGGGGATGAAATTCAACCCCTAAAATACCAAAAAGCATGCAGCCGAAACCACTGGGCCTAGAAACGTATTTTTTTTACATAGTCGTATTTCTTGAGGTGCACGAGCACTAGCAAAGGATTTTTGGAAATTCACGCTTTTAAGGGGGTGAAAAGCATATAGCATTTCACATCTAAACCGATTTTGATGAAATTTGGTACAGATATGGACTAATGCTTGAGAAAATACATAGGCTACTTTTTTTGCAAAAAAATGGGTATAAGGGGTTGAAATAGGGGATGACATTTGGTATGGAAATTCGTCATTTTAGATGATAGAACCACTAATCTTTGTATTAAGGCACCTAATAATAAATAATTAAATATTCGCTCAAGCATTTTGGAAATTTCATTTACATGGGGATGAAATTCAACCCCTAAAATACCTAAAAGCATACAGCCGAAACCACTGGGCCTAGAAACGTTTTTTTTACACCATCGTATTTCTTGGGGTGCACGAGCACTAGCAAAGGATTTTCGGAAATTCACCCCCTTAAGGGGGTGAAAAGCATATAGCCTTTCACGTCTAAACCGATTTTGATGAAATATGGTACAGAGATGGACTAAAGCTTGAGAAAGGATATAGGCTACTTTTTATTGCGAAAAAATGTGTATAAGGAGTTGAAATAAGGGATGATATTTTGTATGGAAATTCATCATTTTCGATGATAGAACCGTGAATCTTTGTATTAAGGCACCTGATAATAAATAAATAAATATTCGTTCTAGCGTTTTGGTAGTTTCACTTACATAGGGATGAAATTCAACCCCTAAAATACCAAAAAGCATACAGCCGAAACCACGGAGCCTAGAAACGTATTTTTTTTTACATCATCGTATTTCTTGGGGTACACGAGCACTAGACAATGATTATTGGAAAATCACCCCCTTAAGGGGGTGAAAATCATATAGCCTCTCACGTCTAAATCACTTAACCCATTTTGATGAAATTTGGTACAGAGATGGACTACAACTTGAAAAAGGACATAGGCTACTTTTTATCGCGAAAAAATGGGTATAAGGAGTTGAAATAGGGGAACGTATTTTTTTTTTCATCGTTTTATTGCTTGGGGTATACGAGTACTAGCAAAGGAATTTTGGAAAATCACCCCCTTAAGGGGGTGAAAAGCGTATAGACGAAACTATTTGGGCTAGGAACATAAAACTTTCTATGCAATTCTCTTTCTTTTGTTGTAAGTGAGCTTTAAGAAATTATTTTATTAAAATCAACTCCTAAAGGGGTGCAAAATATATAGCCGAAATCATTAGGCCTAGAAACATGAAATTTTGTATAAAGTTCCTTTCTTGGGGAAAGTGCTCACTAAAAAAGAGCTTTTTTGCAATTTTAGCCCTAAGGTGGTGAAAAGCGTTTAACCGAAATCACCGAGCCTAGGAAGGATCATTTTAGTACATGGTCGGCTTTCTTGGAATATGCCAAGATTTTCTTAGTGCTCACTTACCAAGGACTATGAAAAAATTTTTGGCAAGGATAAGCGAGCTCTAACACAGAATTTTTGGAAATTCAACCCCTAAGAGGGTGAAAGTGTATAGCTAAAGATACCGGGCCTAGGAATGTGAAATTTTGTATACCGATCGGTTATTTGAGGTAAGCACGCACTAAGAAACAATTTTGGGCTGCCCCAAAAGGGTCAATTTTGGGCTGCCCCAAAAGAGTAAAACGCATTTAGTCGACGACACCCAGCCAATGATATATTATCATTATCTTGCTCTTATCCTAATTACTTTGGATCGACGCGATATGTAAGTACTCTTCTGCCATCGTAGATATATTGTAAAGGTTCTAGCAACATTTTATGACCGGCTGCCTGGCGGACGACATTGTTGGCCAGACGGCATCACCAATTGGTCCAGGTCGATGTAAATCTTTGTCTTAGTAGTATTTTGCGACACCTACGAACAATGAAAGTGGTAATATTTCTAGCAGCTACCAGATAATAAGTTACAATCAAGATATTATTCCAATTTTCTATCTTTACAAATAAATAAATTTGAAGCGCCTGTTTGTCTATCAAAATAATAGGTTTTATTTATGCTCACACAATACGGTCCCGCACAGGTAATCTTCAAAACGGCTGGACCGATATTGATTATATTTTACCATCAGGTCTACCAGGGGTACATAAGGAATAACTTAGACTATATTTTATCCCAGGCTATATTTTATCTCAGTGTGGCTGGAGCAACCTTGAGAATTAAATCGATTTTAAAATTATTTCACTAATGGAAAGCTATTTTTAAGCGAGTAACATATTTAAGCTATTTTTATCCTGATATTCCTACGGGACCGGGTACAATGCCGGTGAAATCACGGGAATTTAATGGTTTTAAAAATTAATTTACTAATGAAAAGCTATATTATCAGTGAATAACATATAAAGGCTATTTTCATCCCGGTATTTGCTCAGGAACTAGAACTAAACCGGGGGATGTCGACCAATTTTTAAAATTCTTTCACTAATGGAAAGCTACCTATATTATCAGCGATTAACATAGGCAATTTTTATCTGATATTTCTGGTATTTATATTTTTTTTTTCACCCATGTAAATTTATAATATCAGCGAGTAACATAGGCATTTTTTATCGCGGCATTGGCATGGGAATGGGGTCTACTGCGTGAATGAAACTGCGGGTGTTTGATTGATATAATTTTTTATCACCAATGGAAAAGTACGTTATCAAAGACTAAGGAAAGGCATATTTATCATCGTATTTGCACGGGAATCTGAACCACAAGGCTGGAAGTAATATTCAAATATGAAAGTTTGTGAAGATATTTGGATGTTTGTTAATCAATCACGCGTAAACTGTTCAGCAGATTTGGATGAAAATTGACACGCAGATAGAGTATTTCTTAAATTAAGAAATGTAATAGTTTTTATGCCGATAATATTCTTTGCGATAATAGTTCAATATGCAAGTAAATTTTTACGCGGGCGAAGCCGCGGGCAAAAGCTAGTATTTAATAACTAATTTCTGTATCGGGTAGATAATTATAAATTTTCTGCAGTAACAATGACTTGTTGGACGTGAGACATCTTAGTCCACCCGTGATCATGAACGCTGTAAAGTGTTCGAAACGTCGGGTAATCAAAAATCAAATACAAACGCGATAAAATCCGTAAAGTAGTTTTATTTAAAATGTAAAGGCTATATATTATTATGCAATACTAATAGGAGTACCAATATCAATAGGAGTGTAGCATAAATGAAGAATGTTTAAAAATCGGGGTTTTTCCCCTTGTGAGAGCCGCCGCTGTTTACGTAAACGATTAGTTTCGCAAAAAATTATCATATATGACAGAATCGTATTATTTAAAAATATTTTCACCTTCAACGAAAATCGCGGGTTAAAGTTAGCGTTAGCCCAAATTAATTATTCCAGCTGACGAAGTTGCGAACAGCAGCTAGTCTATGATATTATTTCTTACCCTTTATGAAACGGGCTACCGAAACTTAAATTTAGTTGATTTCTAGTGTAGTGATAGGACCTCACTGTTGACAGTTGTCTGTCTACAGCCGCGGGCCGTTCCGTCGCGGGTAGCACCACACTCTCGCAGAAAATCGACGTCCGAGTAGTTACAATTTGTTACTGCACTTCGTTCGGTGACTGAGAGAGCCAGAAGCCCAATTTTCTGAGGGTATTTGCATGTGGCAGGTTTTGGTGATGCCTTTAGTATCACCGAACCTCAATGCACGCATTCACACTCCCTTCACTTTCTTCACGGTAGGCAGCAGCCTTGCAAAAGTCCATGAGCGGCAGCAACATTTACCATCAGGTGTACTCCTTCGGAATAAAAAAAAATCATCATCACAGTTCATATACGTCCCATTGCCAGCGAGCCACCTCCACAGTGAGAGGGAACTGTTATACCACATTGGTCAGCCTTATGCACTGGTCAGAATTTTATACAAGAACATTGTATCATTAATCTGCTACAAATTTCTAAAGAGAATGTATGGAAATATGAAGTGAAAGAAAGCCATCAAGTTAATGACATCCATACTAATATTATAAATGCGAAAGTAAGGATGTTTGTTTATTTGTTTGTTTGTTTGTAATGCTTTCACGCTTAAACCACCGAACCGATTTCAAAAATTCTTTCACCAATGGAAAGCTATAATATCAGGGAGTAATCTGAATCTGTGGTAAACGGTGTAGGTATCACTATTACTAATATTGTATAGCTTCACGCTATTTTAACTAAATCTTATTGTGATATTGTTTACCCAATAAAGTGGAAAAAAAATACCCTTCCACTGACTGTAAGAATTTTGACAATAGTTTTACTAGTTTCCTTGAAAATTTAATTATCTTCTTTTATAACACTCACCAAAAATGTAAGGGTAAAATAAAAAAATAAAGCTTATGGTTTATAAAGAAAAAATATAATACATAGAACACAATCAGTGTTCCTTCCATTACGCATAAATAACTTGTAATATTTCGTAATCCTATTACGTAAAACGTGATAATTGATGATACAGCATATTATGTTAATTAAGAAACTTATACGTTATAAGCCTCTTAAGAATAATAATTGGATTTAACATTCTGAATTTTACATTAATAACTCGTTTGTTGTTGAGTGTTTAATATTTTAAAGAAATATTTGCTCAGTGTTCTTCCACAATGGAAGGGATATTAACCCACTATACTGCGCTGGTAAAAATATAATCTACTAGCAACCCGCCCTCGCTTCGCTTCCGTTTCAGTCGCCTTACACGCGTAGATCCCATTCCCGTGGGAATACCAGGATAAAATATAGCTTATGTTACTTCCTGATATTATAGCTTTCCATTGGTGAAAGTATTTTTGAATTCCACTAATGGTCTCGGGTTTTTTCCACAATGAAAGGGAAAATGTTCTATTATACCGCGCTGGTCAGCCTTGTTGAAAATTTTTTTTTATGGGTGGGCTATGGTAAGCGCACGCGGGCCCATAATCCACCCGTACCCACGTCACCTCGTTGTTGGGCCAACCACCGGAGCAGGCTGACTTATCGTCAGTGGTCAGCCCGACGGAATACCCTTTCGGGTACCCTTACCTCTCGACGTCCTGGGACGTCGGTCGCCGTCGCGCTGTCAGCCTCTCTGCAGGTGACGGACTAAATTCCCCGGTCCGATCACCCGCGGCCTCGGCTAGGGCGACAGCCTTGTTGACATAGGGTTTTATGTCGAGCTTTCCTCTTTTTTATTGCAAACGGTGGCAAACAAGCAAACGGTACACCTGGTGGTAAGTGTTGCTGCCGCTCATGGACCTTTGTAAGACCGCTGCCTACAGTGAAGAAAGTAAAGGGAGTGTGAATGCGTGCAATTAGGTTCGGTGATACTAAAGACATCAAATCCATCATCACACGCAAATACCCTCAGAAAGTTGGGCTTCCGGCTGTCTCGCTCACCGAACACAGCGCAGTAACAAATTGTTACTACTCGGACGTCGATTATCTGCGAGAGTGTGGTACTACCCCGGACGGACCGGCCCGGGGCTGTAGACAAATAACTGCCAAGAGTGTGGTCCTATCACTATTTCCTTCTCTTGCATAAATATTATCTATAGCGTATATAGTGATAGTTAGGGATGTGAAAAATAATCGATTTTTATATTAATCGATTATTACAAAAAAATAATCGATTAATAATCGATTTTTACAATGGATTATCAAAATAATAAAAATCGATTATTAATCGATTTTTAATTTCGATTGAATTTCTAATAATAAAAATCGATTATTAATCTTTCGAATAATAAAAATCGATTAATAATCGATTTTTATTATTCGAAAGTCGATCGAAGTTAATCGATAATTCACTGCCGGATTTTCTAAAAAAAAGGTCATCACGATTGTTTCATATTATTTTAGAAAATAAAGCTCACATTTCCTAAAAAAAAAAGGTCATCATAATCCTGTTGTGAGAAAAAATCTATTATTTTATAATCGATTATATATTTTTATTTCATCGATTTTTTTTTATAATCGATTTATTTCAAAGAACAAATAATCGATTATTTACCCTCCAAGTCACATCCCTAGTGATAGTGTATCCCTTAGTCGTCTTTTACGGGTAAGAGAGGAGATGGTGAACGATATTCTACTCCGTGCCCATACGGCAAATTAACAAAAACGTTGATATATTATGTACTGCAAAATATAAAATATTTTCATGGTAAATTTCGATAAATATGATCCGTAGCCAGCGCTGTAGCATGATTCGCGAGAAAATTAATAGACGCATTCAAAAAATAATCCAGAAATCACCGTAATATATTCAGATAATAATTCTAACACGTTACAATGCCGTACACGGCGTGAATACATTGACAAGTCGAAAATGCATACTTTTCAGGGCAGCATTTTTTAAGTTTACATATTATTAGTAAATCCATTTTTTACACTTTTTATATAACTTTGGTACGCATCTAAGAAATTTAATCTGCATTTTCAGATAATGTAAGTAAAATAATAAAATAAGGTTCTAATCAGCAAAAAAAACGACATATGAAGTTGTTCACCGACGACTTGTCAATTTATTCACCTAAGCAATTTATTGAAATTCGAGTAAAGTAATAAGATTGTTAACATAAGAAATATAAAAATGCATACCAATAAATAAAATTGGAGTGTCTGTTTGTAATTTCAAAATAATAGGCTGCACACACGAAAAAACATGTATGCGGCGTTACCTCGCTCTGAGGCGTTTTATTTAAGGCTTGATCCATACAAAATATCTATCAAAGAAATAAAATTAAAATTTTCTTTTGAAAAATGAAACCATTCCATCAGTATTTTCTTATGACGTTGTCACGTTCAACTATCGTCAGTAAACCGACTTTACAGACAACCGATTTTTTTCATGCTCACACGGTTATTTGCACGACACCTATGCCTAAAATACAGATTAAAAATTTTTGTCTGTCTGTCTGTCTGTTTGTTCGGGGTAATCTTCAAAACGGCTGGACCGATTTGAAAAATTCTTTCACCAATGGAAAGCTATAATATCAGGGCGTAATCTAGGCTATATTTTATCCCGGTATTCCCACGGGAACGGGAATTACGCGGGTAAAACGACTAAAACCGAAGCGAGGACGGGTTGCTAGTACCTATTACATAAATGTGTAATAGCTAGTTCTCTCATAATTATTTGAATTGTGATTGATCATCTTAAACTACAACACAAAACTTGTACTTAATTATATTTTTTATTAATTAAAATTAACTAAAATTATTCTACTTCTGAAATTATTATCCTATTATTTTTCTCCAGGGGCCCAATTCAGTTATTGAAGACCGCTCCATAACCGAACCATATGTGGAGCGTTTCTCGGCGGCCGCCATAATTTTTTGTTTCAGTCACTTTTATGTCATACAATTGACACATCTGATTAAATATGTCACGTCCTTTGCTCGTTACTAAATCCTAAAAAAAATATAACAGCCGACAGAAAATGCTTCGCACAAGGTTTAGTTACGGATCGGTTTTGAATAATTGAATTGGCCTCCAGTTCACCGTTCTTCTCCATTTCCTCCTAAATCAGGATCAGGGTTTAAATCATTTTGGTGTGTCATTGTCAGTCTTTATGTTTAAAAATAACGTGAATGGCTAGGTCCATTAAAAGATATAAATCCATCAAATCCTTCTTTTTTCTCTACTTATTGGTTGATAAGAAATTTGTGATTAATGGTTTCTATCATTAAATGCACATGAATTAAGTACATGAACATCATTGCGACCGTATTATTTTTGTTTTGGCCTCCACATATATCTGAATAAAAACAGGTTACTGTTTAACTTCCGAAGGCAAATTATGAAGAAAATGTCACAGACACGACGCGATTTGATTAGCTCCACGAGCACCGATGGTTTCGGGCCACATGTAACATGTAGTCTTATTAGTTGCAAAATCATGAATTGTAGGACCATAGCTGTCTCTTATAAAAAGAAACAGAAGTTTTGAGATAGGGGGTGGGTAAGCACTGCTGTAGGTCAAATGTATATGCCCACTGTTGCTGCACTTTTGTGCCGGTAATAACTTGACAACTTGATATGTATATGTGACGTGTATAATATGGATAATGTGAATAATTGACCATCTAAAGCTATTCTGTTAGTTCAATGGAATACATGACGTAAATAACTTAACGTGTTGAGTTATTTAAATAAATAACATTAATGTATTTAGATATCTCTAAACGTCAAAATGTTCCCGTTGGAAACAGAGTTGTTTAATAATTCAAGTGCAAAAACTTAAAAATTAGTGAGAGAATCGAGTTACTCATTTATTCCTCATATAAAGCATGTAATCTGGACGTCAATTTTGCTGTATTTTAAAATTTGATATTAGTCGACTTGTCAATGTATTCACGCCATGTACGGAATTTTTCTCAAACATTTATCCACTGTACAATTAATGTTTTTTCTATTATGAACTAACAATCCGCCCTTGTTTCGCTTCGGTTTCAGTTGCCTTACCGCATTGTAAAATTCAAATATCTTCTAAAATTTTACTAGAAGCGACTGCAGTCCATGAGGCCTCGGGTTCGTTTCCCGGACTGGGAGAATTTTATAGAGATTGTAAATAAAACTACTTTAATGATTTTATCGTTTTCTCTTTCTTCAAAAAATTCCCGGAATAAACAGATTTTTTTTATTTCATCATAGGTATAATATAAATAACTGTATAAGCATGAGACCTACTATTTTGACATTACAAACAGACACCTTAATTTTATTGTCTGCACAGATGGCGTAGTGGTTAAGATAGTGACCTACAGCGCCAGTGTCGGGGGTTCGAATCCCACGCGGGACAATACTTTGTGCGAACCACAAATTGTTGTTCTGAGTCTGGATGTAATTTGTGTCCGTTAATTATATGTTTGTGAAGTCCCCCGCAATACAAGGATTATTGCCTTAGTGCAGGGTGTTGTCTTAAATAAATAAATAAATATATATGTATGCAAGCGATGGAAAACTCGAAACGAAATCCTATACCAGCACGATTGACAAGCGTGTTATAGGTCAATATCCTTAGTGGAGGAGGTTCAAGCCCAGCAGTGCTGTAGCAATTTATTTGTATACTAGCTACCGCCCCGGCTTTGCACGGGTCCAATGCTGATACTAAATCATGCTTCAATGCTGATACAGAATTTATATATTTATAAAAAAGCTTGAACGTATCACAGCTTTTTTGTCATTAGACAATACAAACATGTTTTCTTCAGAGGTTACTCTTGAAAGAGCGACATATTTTGTAAATATTATACATATAAACCATACTCTTGAATCACTCTATCTATTAAAAAACCACATCAAAATCCGTTGCGTAGTTTTAAAGATCTAAGCACACATCGGGACAAACAGACAGCCGAGACGCGACTTTGATTTATAATATTGTTGATACACAAAGACTATATTCGATAAAATATTCTCAAGAAAATCACGTAAGTTTCATTCCTATCATAATCTACAAACACATTCTTAATCCAAGCCGAGGGTTAGTAGAAAACCCTTTTAATCCTCCCGTGTATTTTTCGAAACGCCTTTCATCTCATTGACTGCTACCAACATTTTAGTTACAACGGCTTAACCTTTTCCACGGCAATCCAGACAGAAAACTAGTCATTGTGGCATTGAAATACCCTTCGTTCATATAAAACAGCGGAATTTTAACCTTGTGTAGTTGTAATAAAAGTGTTTGTGAATGCATTGTCAGTTGCCATTCATGAGATCTCAGTGCCTTTATGAGTAGAGTGTCCTTTCATCTCAGTCCTTTTTACCCTGCGGCTGCAATTATAGTTAACGTGCCTCGGATGGTTATACTTTAGAGTTTCTCAGGCGTTCGTTTGTTAGATGAGTAGTGTACGCAGTAAAGATAAATGGAATGTGTTTTCCGTAGAACATTTACGATTTATGATTTTATTATATTCCCGTCCATGTTCCTAATACTACCGTAATCAAGCTAAATGATATTCATAGTTTATTTCATTTAATAACTACGTATTATATCAGATTATTTTGTATGCTTTCATTAATGCACATTTTGTTATAAGTGGAAAGTATTTAATGATTTATAATATTTCCGCGAGTAGTACATGTCTACACTAGTAGTGGGTCGTCGACGATTTTACAGTCGACGCAACGAGACCGTTTATCGTCGATGATAAACTAGTTGAATAAACAGTCTAATTTTCGACTAGTTTACGTCGTAGACGCTTAGACAAGACGAGACGTTTAGTTTATATTATGACGTACGTGGATCGTCCATTGGTAAAGGACAACGAAACTTCAACGAATTTTATTAGACAACAGTTTCATTGTACAATATACATTGACGCTTCAATATGTAATGATAGTCCCATCGCATGATAGCAGAGTTCAATGAATTACAATCAATCTATCTATGCGTTATGATTTCGGCTCGACTCACGCCTACGGGCGCTGAGGTTTGCGGGGCGGGTAAAGAGCGTAGCGAGCCGTGCGAGCGCGCGCGCATCTCGTCGTCCAAGTTCGGGCCGATTCGGGCGCTTTCGAATACTCGCAAGTCGTCGTCGCGTTCGTGTCATTCGTTGATACGACGACCGTTCCGCGAAGCCGTTCATACGTAAACATGTTTATCAGTCAACTATAAACTAGTTTATTAGTTCACGGCAAAGAAACAGTCGAAAAAAATTGTTCGTTTATTCAACGACCACTACTAGTCTACACTAATATTATAAAGTGGCGTTGCATTTTTGTATGTTTTTTACGTATAAACTCTAAAGCTACTAGACGAATTTCTATAATTCTTTCACCATTAGAATACTACATTATTTCTGAGTAACATAAGCTATATTTCATCTCAGTGTTCCCACAGGAACGAGAACTACGCGGGTAAGGCGACTGAAACCGAAGCGAAGCGAGGGCGGGTTGCTAGTCTATACCAATAAATAAAATTGAAGTGTCTGTTTGTAATGTCAAAATAATAGGCTTTTTTCATACTCACATGGTTATTTGCACGACACCTATGCCTAAAATAGCGATTAAAATTTTTTTGTCTGTCTGTCTGTTTGTTCCGGGTAATCTTTAAAACGGCTGGACCGATTTCAAAAATTCTTTCACCAATGGAAAGCTTATAATATCAGGGTGTAAACTAGGCTATATTTTATCCCGGTATTCCCACGGGAACGGGAACTACGCAGGTAAAACGACTATAACCTATAACCGAAGCGAAGCGAGGGCAGATTGCTAGTTGTAAATAAAACAAGTTTGCGGATTTAATCGCGTTTGTATATGATTTTTGATTGCCCGTCATTTCGAACACTTTACAGCGTTTATGGTCACGGGTGGACTAAGATGTCTGTCGTCCAACAAATCATCGTTATTACAAATATTTATAATATCCCGCTACAGAAGTTAGTTATTAAAATTTGACCCACATTTTGAAAGTATTTTATTATATAACTAGCAACCCGCTCTCGCTTCGCTTCGGTTATAGGTTATAGTCGTTTTATCCGCGTAATTCCCGTTCCCGTGGGAATACTGGGATAAAATATAGCCTAGTTTACGACCTGATATTATAGCTTCCCATTGGTGAAAGAATTTTTGAAATCGGTCCAGCCGTTTTGAAGATTACCCGGAACAAACAGACAGACAGACAGACAAAAATTTTTTAATTGCTATTTTAGGCATAGGTGTCGTGCAAATAACCGTGTGATCATGAAAAAGCCTATTATTTTGACATTACAAACAGACACTCCAATTATATTTATTGGTATAGATTATTTCTGATATTTACGTGAATATAACATATTATAAGTAAAACCATTTTTACGGATTTTATCGCGTTTATATTTGTTGTTTGACTGTCCAACGTTCACAACACTTTTTGTAGCTCAAATAGATAAATAAGATTGACAAAATGAATTACAAATATATTACGAATATAAAATTTCTCTCTTTTATTTAAACGGGAGATTAAAGAAATGGAAAATGAGGAAAACAACTCAATCCCGTATAATGACTACTCAAGTTTTGAAGGATGTAATTCGATCAATTATAATTGAATTATTTTATATAAAGTGAGCCTTTAGAGTAATTTCTTTCATAAATTATTTTAAAAATCAGCCTTTGCTTACATTTATTTATTTCTACCTAAATAAATAATGAAGTACAATTAATTTTTAATTTTGGTTTTTATATCGTCCAGTAGGTAGGCCTCCCCTAGGGATGCAAATATCGAAACCAAAAACATCGATGTTTGAGAGCAAACATCGATATATCAAAATCATCGCCCTAAAAATGATCGATGTATCGAAATGTCGATGTTTTTTAGAAATCTGTGCCATGAGCTTTTTTTTAGTTAAATAAAGCATATTTTTTATATGAAACACCAACATTTGCGTAATGTAAGAAAGAAAGAAAGAAAGAAATTTTATTTTGTAAACCTCACACAATATAGAGAACAACGAAAGAAATAAGAACTACTAACTAAAAACAAGGAGTTGAAATATGTGAGGCCAAAAATATGGTGCCCATCTCAGCTTATGGTACAGTAAATATGATATTACACCGCTGATATTCTGATGGGCCCGTACAATCAAGTCGCGGAAGCAACAATATATGCAAAACAAATATATTTTAGAAAAGTTAAACAGTAATATTTGAAATAGTAACATTAAATTAAGAATGAAATAAATTAATACTATACTATATCATATTCTAGTTTGTAAAAAATATCATAATTATCATTGTGATGAGTTTTTTTTTAATTATTTGGAAACAGAGAACCTAAAGTGCTACGCAGGCTCTGTTAAAAGTACCATACATTTTAAATCATGCAGGCAAAACATCGTATAAAATAACATGTTTTACAATAGTGAACATCGATCTATCGTTTGCATTTCTAGCCTCCCCACGAGAACGCCACTCGAAACGGTGCACCGAGTAGGGGGTCGCCCTATGCTGCGTCGTCCAATTCGGGGTTGCCACTCAAGAACCTTTCTTCCCCAACGGTTGACGTTTCGACGAGCGATGTGACCTGCCCATTGCCATTTCAACGTGCTAATATTCCGGGCCATGTTGGTTTTAATCTATATATATAAAAGAAAGTCGTGTTAGTTACACACTATTTATTGCACACTACTATACACTATTTATAACTCGAGAACGGCTATGAACCAGGAGACGGACATAGGATACTTTTTATCCCGTTTCTTTTTTTTAATGGTGTTTACAAGATTTCGCCAATAATTGGAACGAAGTTCCTTACGGTAGGCTTGGAGGAGATAGGGATTTTGCTGCGCGACCGAACTGAAAAAAATGTGATAGTAAAACCGTAAGAATAAAACCGTAAGAAAAAGTGCGTAGAATAAAACCGTTAAATGAGACGAAATTGTTTTGACCGCCGTATCTCAAAAACTATAAGTGCTAGACCATTTTTGATAGAAATTTTGACCCCCCTTGCACCTCGCATTGCCGCCCGGACTACCCCTACCCACCATTAGAAACTTCTCTCTCCCCCTTTTTTGATGTGAAACATCGTTCAAACCCCAAACTGCCATAAATCAAAGCGGGAAGCGGAACGGCGGGCACAAAAGGATGTCGCCGAGGCCGCGCGTGACGAGGGCGGTGCATCCGCAGCTACCGCAGAGCCGTCGCGGGACGGAAACGGCGATATCGCCGGGGCGTCGAGAGAGAGGAGTGGCAGCTCAGGACTGTCAAGCGACGAGGGTGGATCAGCCGCAGGGCCGTCGCGGGACGAGGGCGGCGGGGCCGCAGGACCGTCCGAATCAGGAGGAGGTAGTGACTCCGAGGAGCGGAGCGTCTCCGGAGGAAGGAGAGGCAGCTCCAGTATGACGCTGTCGAGCGACGAGGGCAGCAGTGCCGCAGAGCCGTCGCAGGACGAGGGCGGCAGCGCCGCAGGACCGTCGGAGCGTGTTGGCTCGGGGTCGGAGATGTCGGCGGACGAGGGCGGTGTCGCAGGGCCGTCCGCCGAGGATGGTAGGGGCCGGAGTAGCGACGAGGGTGGTGTATTCGCCGCAGGGCCGTCCGTAGCTCTGGTCAGATTGCCCGGAACGGTAGGCGGGTCGTCCGGAGTGCTAGGAAAGTCGTCCGGTAGAGGTGGCGACAGGTCGTCCGGCAATCGAGGGGCCGCCGAGGAGTCTGAGCTGCATCCTGCGGCGAGGGCTCTGACGGCGGCTTTAAGTGTCAAGGGAAGGGAGAGGGAGGGGGCCCGCTCCCCCCCGAGGGATAGGAAGCGCCCCCTGGAAAGGGAAGGCAGCTCCGCATCCGACTCGGAGGGGACCGATTCCATCAGGCCTCCCCCCAAGGTTGCGACCACGCGCAGGGGGCGCAGGGGTCGGGGCGGTACGGTGGCGGCGAGACCGGCGACGCCGAGTTCAGCCGACCGGGAAGGCGGGGTGGCGGCCCATCAGGCCGCGAACGCCCGCCTCAGCAAGGAGGTCTCCGGCTTGCGAGAACGCAACCGCAAGCTGGAGACGGAGTTGGAGGCGGTGCGGAAGGAGTGTGTCAAACCGCGGGTGGGCCAAAGACATGGCTGACCTGCGGTCCCAATTTGAGCGCCTGGTGCCGGCTGTGCTGCCGGCGCCGGCCCCGCCGCCGAAGCGGGCCGCGCCAGTAAGGGCGGTTCGGTCGGCTCCCACCCCGCTGCCCTGTCAGGGTGGCCGCGTGGTGAGCTACGCTGCGGCCGTGGCGGGACCCAAAGGGGCCAAGAAGGCCGGCAAGGCGCCGGCTCCCGCCAAGGCCGGGCTGCGGTCGGCGCCAGCGATTGCACCGCAGGCGCCGGCCGGCGAACCCGCGACTGCGCCTGCTGCGCTCAGCGCTGCTGCCAGGCTCGAACAAGGCTGGCAGGTGGCTGAGCGTAGCAGGAAGGCACGCGGCCAAAAGCGGAGAGCGGCGGCCAAGAGTGCCGCTGTGGCCGCCGCTCCCCAGGCGGGAGCCGGCGGAAAGGGGAAAAGGTCGCGTAGGGGCCTCAAGTCGCCGAAGACGGCTGCGGTGGTAATCACCGTACTGCCTGAGGCGGCTGAAAGGGGCCTGAACTATGAGGCTGTCCTAAGACGCGCCCGGCGGGAGCTGGACGTCTCCGACATCGGGGGCGTCGAGGCATGGACCCGCAAGGCCTGGACAGGGGCTCGAATACTCGAGTTCCCTGGGGCCGAGGGCGCGAAGACGGCCGATAGTTTGGCCACGATGCTGAGGGGGCTGTTCGGACCGGACGATGGAGTCCGAATCGCCAGGCACGTCAACTCCGCAGATATGCGCTTCACGGGTCTGGAGGACTCCGTGGCGGTGGAGGACATCTGGGAGGCCATTATGGCGCGTACCGGGTGTGCCTCGGACACCGTTCGGATTGGCACCATCCGCCCTGGTCCGGGCGGCGTCGGTGCTGTCTGGGTGCAGTGCCCAGTGGAGTTGGTCAAGCAATTGGCCGACTCAGGCAGGCTCCTCGTGGGCTGGAGTTCGGCGCGGGTAACCGTGCTGAAGCCCGCGAGGTGTTATAAGTGCATGGCGGTCGGGCATACCCGACCAACGTGTCGCAACTGCTTTGACTGTAGCAGGCTATGTTTCCGTTGCGGTCAAGCTGTACACCAGGCGGCATCGTGCTCTGCGGTGCCCCACTGCCCCGCGTGTGCGGCGGGCAATAAGCCTGCCAAGCACCGCATGAGCTCTGGGGACTGCAGACCCCCGGCATCGGCCCCAAAGGGGCGGGGCGGCCCATCGACCGGGCCAGTCCCCGCTCCGAGCGCGGCCCGATCGCCCGTTAGCACGGAGGAGGTGACGGACCGTTAATGGACCCCGTATCCATTCGTCTCCTCCAGGCCAATCTCAACCACTCCGCCGGTGCGCAGGACGTGTTCCTGCAAGCCATGGCGGAGTGGTTGATAGGAGTAGCCGTAGCCGCGGAGCCGTACGTGGTACCCGACCGGACTAACTGGTTGGGTAGCACCGATGGCACCGTGGCAATCGTCGCCTCCACGTCGTGGCCTTCGTCGTCTCTGACCCTTAGGGACAGGGGCGTCGGATACGTCGCGGCGGACTGGGGAGAGATTACGCTCTTCGGAGTTTATCTCTCCCCTAACTGGAGTGTGACCGATTTCGAGGCCTCCCTCACCATCATGGAGGCCTTGTTATGGCGACTGGCATCGCGCCAGGTCTTCGTCCTGGGGGACTTTAACGCCAAGTCCATGGCGTGGGGGTCCTCTAGGACGGATGACCGAGGACGGGCGATCGAGGAGTGGGCGGCGGCGCTGCGCCTCTGTTTGTTGAACAGGGGCTCGGTGCATACGTGCGTGCGACAACGGGGCGGGTCGATAGTGGACCTTTCGTTCGCTAGCCCCAGAGTCGCCGCACGCGTGGGGAGCTGGCGCGTCGTGGAGGAGGTCGTGACCTTGTCGGACCACCGGTATATCTGGATGGAGGTCTCTGTGGTAATCCCGACGCCCAGCAGGGGTCACAGGGCGGATGGGCGTCCTGTGTTCCCGCGATGGGCTGTGAGTCGCTTAGACCAGGACCAGCTGGCAGAGACAGCCATCGTATACTCGTGGCTGTCCTCTGCCCACCAGTCGGACGGGGTGGACGCCGAGGCTAGTCGCATCCGCAGTGCGTTGACGCAGATCTGCGATGCGGCCATGTCCCGGGTACGGCGTCTGCCCCTGAGGAGGGTGGTCCAGTGGTGGTCCCGGGAGCTGGCGGATCTCCGGGCCGCGTGTATCCGCGCCCGGAGGTCCTACACCCGCAGCCGGCGGCGCCATCGCGACGCGGAACGGGAGGCCGTGCTTTACGAGGGCTACCGCAATGCGCGGTCGGCCTTCAGGCTGGCCGTCCGCTCCGCCAAGGACGTCAGTCGGCAGGAGATGCTGGACGATCTCGACCGTGACCCCTGGGGACGCCCCTATCGCGCGTTGCTGAATAGGCTACGCGCGCGGGGCCCTTCCCTCACCGAGACTCTCCAGCCCGGCCTTCTCACCCGGGTCATCGAGGACCTGTTCCCGCGGCGGGCGGAACACACGCCCCCGGTCATGGCTCCGCCAGACAGTGACCGGGAGGCCGATGACGACAGTGTTCCGCCCATCACGGAACCCGAGATAGGAGTGGCGGTGACGCGCAGGCGCGCAAAGTCTACCGCCCCCGGGCCCGAAGGTGTTCCTAACCGCGTGCTGGCCCTGGTCCTCGAACACCTGGGACCCCGCCTCAGGGGGCTGTTCGACGCGTGTTTAGCGTCCGGACGGTTCCCTGGGTGCTGGAAGGAGGGAAGGCTGGTGCTCCTGCCGAAGCCGGGACGGTCTCCGGAGTCGCCATCGGCCTACAGGCCTATCGTGCTGCTCGATGACACGGGCAAGCTACTGGAGAGGGTGGTAGCTGCCCGCATCGAGCGGCACCTCGTCGGTACGGGGCCCGATCTGTCGGACGCCCAGTTTGGGTTTAGGAGGGGTCGTTCGACGATCGCGGCTTTGTTGCGCCTGAGGGCCGTGGCGACTGAGGCCGTCACCGGCGAGGGAGTGCTGTTGGTGGTGTCCCTAGACATCGCCGACTATATCGTCCGCAAATCGAAGGTGAGTGATGTATTCGCCGTTAATGTTGATGCCAAGTCCAGTCCAGTCTAAGAGCTTGAAGACATCTTCCAGTGCAGTGCTGAACAGTTTCGGAGAGATAACATCTCCCTGTCTCACGCCTTTCTGCAACTGGATCGGTTTCGTACTCTTATCCCGGATACGGACTGACATTGTGGCGTTCCTATACAAACACTTCAGCACTTCGATATAGCGATAGTCGATTTGGCACCGCTGAAGGGACTGCAGCACCGCCCAAGTTTCGACTGAATCAAAGGCTTTCTCATAGTCAACAAACGCTAAGCACAGGGGCCGATTATACTCCTCGGTCTTTTGTATAATCTGCCGAAGCGTGAGGGTATGGTCTATGGTGCTATAGCCTTTTCGGAAGCCGGCTTGTTCGGGCGGCTGGAAGTCATCGAGCTTGCGCGAGATTCGATTGGTAATGACTCTCGAAAACAACTTATAAACGTGGCTCAGGAGTGAGATGGGTCTGTAGTTCCTCAAGAGCGCTTTGTCACCCTTCTTGAAGAACAGCACCACCACACTCTTGGTCCACGACTCTGGAACGTCGCCCCCGAGGATAACGGAATTAAATAGCTTCTGAAGGGCTATTAAGACCGGCTTGCCGCCCGCCTTCAGAAGCTCTGCCGTAATTCTGTCATCTCCCGGTGCCTTACCGTTACGTAGTTGTTTGAGAGCCATTCTGATCTCGTACAAGCTGATGTCCGGGATTTCTTCGGTATAGTGCCGAGTTAGCTTGGATTTGGGATCTTGGACCAAGCCGACAACAGGATTTCGGGATGATTTGTATAACTGTCCATAGATCCTTTCGACCTCTCCCAATCTCACTATGGGATGAAATGACAGTGCCATCGTCGGTCTTCAGCTTAGTCATTTGGCTTTGCCCAATAGACAGATCTTGTGCGAACACTTTTGAGCCACGATTCCGCTCTATCGCTTCTTTAATACGGAGCGTATTAAATCGGCGCATATCGCGACGCACAGACCTGGAGATCTGCCTATTTAGCTGCCTATGTTTGAACCAATCGGCTGAAGACTGCACCGTCATGGCGTTACGAAGTTCGCCGGGTCAGGTAATATCATAATATTTTGTTATTTGTTAGGAGAAATATGTACCTGGTACTTATCTATACAAATAAATAAAAGTGTCTGTTTATAATGACAAATTTTTTTTCATCATCGTCATCATCTCAGTTTCTATACGTCCCACTGTTGGGTTCGGGCCTCCTCCACTATGGGAGGGGAAATTGACCTACTACCTGCGCTGGTGAGATGTATTCGGATACTGTTTTGTTACGAGTTTTCCTTCTCCTGCATAGATGTTACATGCTTATTATAATCGCTTTGTAGCCTTTTACGATACCCACGGGAAGGAAGGAGAGTGGTGAATTGTATTTTTACTCCGTCATCACACTAATTTTTTTCATACTCACGGCATTTCTTCCATACATTTATTAACACGTTTGCCACACCGAATTTCTTTCATACATTATTTACACAATACCTATACCTAAAAACCACTTTAATTATTTTTTATCTGTCTATCCTTTTGTTGGTTCCGGGCAAATGGCCGGACCAATTTTTATAATATTTTATTATTATTACCTGTATTTATAAGGAGTAACTTAGACAATTTTTCCTTCAAGAAACCCCTATGAAATTTTGCCCAGTCTGAGAATCGAACTCATAGCCTTCATGGACTGCCGTCGAATATCCTAATATTTTAGAAGATATTGGAGATTTAAAATATAGGGGCAAGGCGACTGAAACCCAAACGAAACGAGGGCGAATTATTAGTAATAAATAAAATTAGTGATAAGTAGAATAATTGCGATAAGTTCTTGCATAAATCTGAAGGCAAACTGAATATTTCATCATCATCATCATCGTAGCCCACATATGTCCCACTGTTGGGCTTGGAACTCCTCCACAATTTGACCTACCATACCATGCTCGTCAGATATGTTGGTATAGGGTTTCATTTCGAGTTTTCCTTCTCTTGCACAGATGTTGATAAGCAAGCATATTATATGCCTTAGTCGTCTTTTATGACATCCATAGGCAAAATAGCGAAAACTAGAACTGAAAATTTGTCGTAGCACAAACATCTGATGAAGTACTGAAAGTTTAACGCATCAAGGGTACATAATGATTAAAGAAAATATCTATAGATTTTATGAAATATGTCATTTACAGAAACATAATGGACACAGGCATTAGACATCTATATAAAGAGAAGTATCATCATCATTTCAGTTCATATACCTCCCACTGTTGGGCTTGAGCCTCCTCCACAATAGGAGGACAATTGACCTAACTATATCATGCTGGTTAGACAGGTTGGTATAGGGTTTTATTTCGAGTTTTCCTTCTTTTGCATAGATTTTATATGCGTATTATATCCCTAAGTCGTCTTTTACGACATCCACAGGCAAGATAGAGAGTGGTGAATTGTATTCTTACTCCGTCACCACACAGAAGAGATATTAAGTAGTTAATAAACCTTGAATGAAAAATAGTTTGTAGAGGATATACCTATTAGTATATCGTTCCGTGTGGTGACGGAGTAAGAATACAACTCCCAACTCCCTCTTTTACCCGTGGGTCGTAAAAGACGACTAAGGGATCTGATATGCATATAATATCTATGTAAGAGAAGGAACACTCGTAACAAAATCCTATACCAACACGTCTGACCAGCGTGTTATAGTAGGTCAATTGCCCTCCTAAAGTGGAGGAGACGCGAGCCCAACAGTGGGGTATATGGGCTGAAATGATGATGATGATATTAGTATATTTTCTTTACATTAAATATATTATGAGGTAATTCATTTTGCGTTCACAATTTATTTACTCGATTAAGTTATAATTCCTTACGATAATTTTTGATTCTTTATTTTGTCAATACTTATATTTTTGTCATGAAAAAACTATTTACAAAGAGTGAAATCGAATGAAAAGACTACAAGAAACACTGGTCAAGAAGCTGATAATCCATCTAGACACGCGAAAGTCTATCAAGCTAAGTTCTAGTCAAGAAAAGAGGACTAATGAGTAGCCTAGTGACTTGGCTGAATGGTGTTGAGATAACTTTATTCCAAATTTAATAAACACAGCTTAAATGGATATAATTATTATGGATTATTATTTTATGATTATTGTATTATGGATTATTATATGATGGATTTTTATACCGGTAAGAATTAAACACTGATTTATTGGAAGGGAGTACTTGTTAAAATAAACATTTTCGTTTTCGAATGGAAAGATGTAATTTATACGTATTTCATCATCATCATTACAGCCAATATACATCATACTGTTAAGTTCAAGCTTCCGCCACCACGGGCGGGAATTTGACCTACTATACCAGCGCTGATTAGAAGTGTAAAAAACTTATACCATAGGTTTTTATTTCGAGTTTTTCCTCTTTTGCATAGATGTTGAATGCATAATATATACTTTAGTCGTTTTTTGCGATATCCACGGGCAAGAAAGTGAGTGGTGAATTTTTTTCTTACTCCGTCACTATACGTAGAAAGCCGTATTTGCTGAGCTCAAAATATACAGTTCTAGCAACCCGCCCTCGCTTCGCTTCGGTTTCAGTCGCTTTACCCGCGGCGTAGTTCCCGTCCCTGTGGGAATACCGGGATAAAATATAGCCTATGTTACTCCCTGATATTATAGCTTTCCATTGGTGAAAGAATTTTTGAAATCGGTTCGGTGGTTTAAGCGTGAAAGCGTTACAAACAAACAAATAAACATTCTTACTTACGCATTTATAATATTAGTATGGATGTTATCAGTACCACCTCGCTTCTAAAAGTCATACGTTGCTTCCTTAATAGTGAAGTTTCGGATGAATTTTACTTGGATTGTTATTCCACCGAGCTATCTATTCTGTTGTAATTGTTAGTATCTACAGCGAATTTTCAAATACACCTAGAACAAGCAGAGTGGCGCAGTGGAAGCGTGCTGGGCCCATAACCCAGAGGTCCGTGGATCGAAACCACGCTCTGCTAAGTATATGCTTATTTTTTTTTATTTTTTTTTAAATTATAGTTGTAAAAACATTGGGCGAAAAAAAATTAAGTTGAACGTCTTCGAATTAGCAAAACTAATATTATTCATTGACAATTTTAAATCTGAATAATTGTTTTCAATAATGAAATGGCGTAGATAGTACTAGTAGACGTAGATTTGTAAAGGTAGAGTAGAATAGTTATCTGAATTTTGACAAATAAATTCATACTTTTTTTTTTTGGAGTGGGTTACGGTCGGCGCACCCCTCGCTCGGCTCCGTCCGGGGCGACAGAGGGGTGTAAGCACGCACACCCGTAACCCACCCGTATAGCACGTCGCCTTCGTCGTTGGGTCGACTACCGGTGCAGAGTTGACTTCAGTGGTCGACCCGACGGAATACCCCTAGGGAGTACCCTCTCCCGTCGACGTCCCCTACTGGGACGCTGACCGCCCGGCGTCGCGAGGCTAACGTGTCCGTGGGTGCCTGGACTAAATACCTGGTCCGGTCACCTGCAGCCTCTGCTAGGGCGGCATCAGGTGCAATTAAACATCCCTTAAGTGACATTAATCAAAATTTTTTTTTTTTTTTTTTTTTTATTGCTAACGGTGGCACACGAGCAAACAGTACACCTGATGGTAAGTGTTGCTGCCGCTCATGGACCTTTACAAGGCCGTTGCCTACCGCGAAGAAAGTGAAGGGAGTGTGAATGCGTGCATCGAGGCTCGGTGATACCAAGGGCACCACCAAAACCCTCCACACGCAAACACCCTCAGAAAGTCAGGCTGCCGGCTCTCTCGCTCACCGAACGAAGCGCAGTAACAAATCGCTACTACTCAGACGTCGATTTTCTGCGAGAGTGTGGTACTGCCCCGGACGGACCGGCCCGCGGCTGTAGACAGATAACTGTCGACAGTGTGGTCCTACCACTCTTACTATTATATAATCTATTTTTATTAATCTTATTATAATCTATTTTTTGATAAATTTGACAGATTTCCACTTTTATTACTACATGACTTCACTAGTTAAATCAATGTTATTCATAGGTACGGTTGCAATATCATTACTTATACACGATAAGGAATATCTATATGGATCTTAGTACAATATCTTCACAGCAGATCTTGTGAGTAATCATCATTAAGCTAAAGGTATGAATAAAACTTATTCAATCAACCAAATTGCACAGAAACTGGAAATCAATAAGCAAAGTTTATCGGACACGTAAATCGTGACTTGAATTTCTAAAGATCTATACACACAGGATTCACTTAGCTATGTATTTATAGAACCGGACAGATGGTTAATTAACCTTATACACCTTTTCATTATCAGTCTATGTCGTATAGTCTGACCGGATCATAGACTCAATGGTCTGACTCCATTTGGCCAAAATGTTTGGGTTTTCACAAACACGCTGGATCGTATCATGACCCTATGTTACCCTTCACCACCCGTCTGAGTAGTAGCAATTTGTTACTGCACTTCGTTTGGTGAGCGAGAGAGCCGGAACCCCAACTTTCTGAGGGCGTTTGCGTGTGATGGATTTTGGCGATGGCTTTAGTATCACTGAACTTCATTTTCTTCACTTTCTTTACGGTAGGCAGCGTCCTATCAAAGGTCCAAGAGCAGCGGTATCAAATGTCATTAGGTGCTGTTTGCTCGTTTGCTATCAAGAGTAATAAAAAAAAATCTTTAGTGAACAATAACAGAATTCGATTTTTCTTGGGCCTTTCTACGATAAAGAATGCCAGCCTGAACTATGATGAGATAGAAATTGACACAATTCGCTAGTCAGATGGGTTGGTACTGCATTTTATCGAGGTTCTTTTCTTGAAGGAATATTATCTACATACATATGCTATAGTCGCCTTTTAAAGGAAGGAATGGATAAATTGTATCGGTTTAATTATTATATTATATATTTAAGAAGAAAGACTTAAAAGAAGCCAATACCGACTTGTCTAACCAGCGTGTTATTTATAGTAGATCAACTTCCATCTCGGAGGAGGCCTGGAGATGTTGTTGACGAAATATATATGAAGAACTAGCTGACCCAGCGAACTTGGTACCGCCTAACAATTCTTTAGTTCCGATTCTTTAGTTTTTACTTTTTTAATAATTATTCTGCTATTCGGGACGCCGGGTCAGCTAGTAAGATAAAAACAGAAAAAAAAATAAAGAGTAAGTCAACAATAATATTATGTTAAACAAATAAAAATTATAAATCATCTAAAATTTAAGATAATTATAAATCATCTAAAATACCATACCTACTAACGTCACTCAATTATTTTTCCTTCCTGGAACCTCTCCGCTAACACTTGAACTTTATGTTATAGTATCAAAGTTCAAATTGACTTTTAAGTGTTATTACGAATCGTTTGTTTGGGAATATAGAAAAGTATTGATTTTAGACCTTTTTTGGAAATTATTGAAATTTTTCTCTGCGTAAGAACCATCCTTGTACTTCAAGGAATATTCTAAAAAACGAATTAGCGAAATCGGTGCAGCTGTCCTCGAGATTTGCGTTTAGCAACACATTCAGCGATTCATTTTCTTATATATATAAATCTCCTGTCACGATGTTTGTCCGCGATGGATTCCTAAACTACTTAATCGATTTTAAATTAAATTGGCACACCGTGAGCAGTCTGGTCCAACTTGAGAAATAGGATAGCTTAGATCTTTAATTATAGTCGCAATTTTATTTTATTACAAATTATTTGTCTATAATTAATTGACAGTCACAATTATCTGTTAACTCCAAAAGATTCTAACAGATGGCGATATCTGTTGACTGGATTTAAGTAATTTGTGTGTGCTCAATGAGATTCAAGAAAAGTTTAGATTCACAATTAGACCCGGTAGGTGGCGCTTTATTTGAACAGAACAACGTCTGTTGGGTCAGCTAGTTATATTATAGATATAACTAAGTTGAGTATAGTAATACATATTCAATTAAGTACTACATTTTCTTCTTTATAATACACCTGAGACTTCTTTAAAATATATATCTACAACAGCATTATAACAGATCTCTATCAAGCAATAATAAAGTCACATATAAGCTGGATCTTTAATAGAACATAAATATGAACAATCCTACTAACTGTATGCTCATAAATGCAATAACTTGGCTTAAATTCGCGTCGAACATAACTTAGGATCCATTGCTAATAAATTTATACGCGGTACATGGATAGTTGCTGCTTGTACCTTATGATTTATCTCCATCTGGAGTTAATATTAAAGGTCCAATATGATTTTGTATTATGTATAGATAGCCTATTATATATTATTTTCTTATGAGGGCCTATTATTAAATTAAATCTAGAATTTTTTTTCTTAACCATTACTGATATTTACGCGAGTATTGTAAATATTTATTACGGATTTTATCGCCTTTATATTTGAGTTTTAATTGCCAAACGTCCACTGCGAATCAGTCCACCTATAACTATGAACGATGTAAAGTGTTCGAAACGTCGTGCAATAAAAAAAGTGAGCCGTCGCTCGGGACGCCTGACAGATGTGAAACATCGAAACTATTTTGTACGAGTAGAGACACGGTATTGAATATAAAGTATCGATACTAAACTCATGAATAGTATCGAAAGATAAGTAACGTGCTGTTTAAAGTATTGAGTACTTTTATTTACTTTATCTTTAGGCATTGAGTACTTTTCTTTCGATATCGATACATTTGGATTTCGATATTTTAGTCAATAAGTACTTTTTGGTAGGTATCGTATCGAATAAATTATCCATTTTAAAATTGACTTTACGACTCATATTTATGGTAACGTCATTTAGTACAAACGAAATGAACCTTCTAAAACGTAACTTGAAATAATTTGCGATTTATAAACCAGAAATAGCGCCATCTATCGAGCAAACGACCAACTCTAAGCTACAATATATTTTATAAAGAACTCTCTAATCCTGATATGACAATAAGACAAGCTGTTTAAAGTGAGTCAAAATCCAATTCTTAAGGAGTTGGTGACATACAAACAAATAAATATACAGCTGAAGCTAATAAAAGCCTATAAAAAATGAAATGCTTTTATCCGTTCACAGACATTCTTTCCGCACGAAGAGTGTGATTTAGGAAACAGAAATGGCGGCATTTATCGAGCTAACGACCAACTCTCAGCTTCAATATATTTAATAAAGAAATTTTTAATCCTGTAATGATAATAAGACAAACTATCTAAATAATTTTAACGTCATTGGTCCTCCTTAAATTTTCAACTTTTAAATGAAATTTGACTGTTTAAAGTGAGTCAAAATCCAATTCCTATGAAGTCGGTAATATACAAAGAAATAAATATATATACACCAGAAACTAATAAAAGCCTATAAAAAAACGGGTTTCGTAGCTGAAAGTAAACTAAATACCATACCTACTGGTATATTTATATTACTAAGTTAGAGAATTTTACATTAATTTATAAAACAAGTATATATGCATAAAAAAACATTAGATTACGACAGGAACTAATACGATAAAACTAAGGCATAAAGTATTAATAAAATATCGCGATTTTTTTGCAAAAATGATGATTTTTATTCAATAAACATTTATTTTCATTAATATACATTATAAGTAACAATTTACTTTGAGTTCACTAGATGGCGTTGTACAAAATTTTAAATCGCACTATGGTTTCGTTACAAAAATGTAGGTATATGCATCCAAATATGTATTTATTATTTAATTAATAGGGGACCGCAAGGCGTGGCGTTAAACGCCACGCGACGATCACGGTCACCCTCGCCTATAGATGTTTCACATCAAAATAGAAATGCGATAATATCCGTAAAAATAGTTTTATTTATAACTTTTAATATATTTAATTTCCAGCAGTGTTGTGATCAATTTACCTTTTTGATTCCCTATGTACATCTTACTTTACGGTATGTTTTGTCTTCACAGAAGGAGTAGATATAATGTAAGTCAATCTATGGTAGTTTTCCAATTACAGTACTAGAGCGCCATTATGCGGCATAATGCTTAACGGTGAATGTTTCAACTACAGCAACGTTTCGCACAATCGAGCACTCTCAAAAGTAATGCGCGTATCACGCGTGCAATCGATACCAACTCAGTAACAGAAAATTAACAAGTGTTTTTCTTTAAGTTGGCATCGATCGAAATGTTTTATTTATATATTATCGTTAGTAATATTATTTATTGATGAAAAATTGTTAAAGCTTTCGTTTCGTTGTAGTTTTTTCGAAATAATCAAAGTTAATTCAAACTGTGTTAAAAAATAAATATTAGTATGGATGAAGGTACAAACATTGACTTTTTTTTATATTCCACATTTAAAATGTGGAATATGTGAATGTGTATATGTGAATACAATTGCATTTTAGAATTCGAATCTTTAAACAAATTTTACAGGAATATACTTTTGTAAACATTGCAATGGCTTGATCGAATCATTTAATGAAGCAGGCAATCATCAATGTTTTTGAGGAAAAGAACATATTTATCAAGATGAAGAAGACAACACAATCTTATTTGTTCATAATTACGATAATGAAATCTATGAATATTTTTTTTTTCAACACTGAACTTAGCGCACTCTACTGGTGCATTTGAAAACTAATTCACGTTCCAATTAAGCATCAGCATAATTCGGCATTATGCGCCACTGAGTCGCATTATGCTCTGTAATTGGAAAACTACGTATTATAATATAGATTCCGTATGGTGACGGAGTAAGAAAGCAATTCACCACCCGTTTTCATGCCCGTATGTGTCGAAAAAGAACTAAGTGATAACCACTTGCAGTGTGCAGATAACATCTATGCTAGAGAAATAAAACTTGAAAAATAACCTTATATCAATACGTCTGACTATTGTGATGTAATAGGTTAATTTTTATCTCAATAAGGAGGAAGATGTTCCGTGTGGTGACGGAGTAAGAATACAATTCACCACTCCCTATCTTGCCCGTGGATGTCGTAAAAGACGACTTTGGGATATAATATGCACATAACATATGTGCAAGAGAAGGAAATCTCGAAATAAAACCCTATAATAACCTGTCTGACCTGCATGGTATATTAAGGTCAATTTCCCTCCTATTGTGGAAGAGGCTCGAGCCCAACAGTGGGACGTATATGAGCTGAAATGATGATAATGATGATGTCATACATATACATGCCCACACACGCATATATATGTACATATATACATATACACACACACTGATAGCAATAAACACATTACATAAAACTTGTAGACAACAAAGCCTACCCCAAATCCTGTTGCTGTTTCAATTTTATATATTACTAGCTGACCCAGCGAACTTCGTAACCCCATATTTTTTTTCGTAAATATATTTTCTCAATTTTCGAAAATATAGTCTCTAATGGAAGAAACATTACAGCTTTGTCGGGAAAGATTCGATAGTTTTGGTCGCGGCATTGTTAATGATGATTCAAAGAGAATAAAAATTACTCATTATTTATTTCTGACAAAATTATAATTATCAAATTTTCAACCATACATTAGACAAAATTTCGTTTAGCTTTCACTTGCAATTTGTTATTACATATCAAATGCGTTTTTTTATACTACGTTTCATAGTGACTTGTTTTCTGTTTGACCTTTTATCTCACGTCACACGGGAACGCGATTGAACGGGATAAAAGAGTTATTGACGAAATCTTGTAAACACCATTAAAAAAGAATCGGGATAAAAAGTATCCTATGTCCGTCTCCTGGTACCTAAGCTACCTCCCCACCAATTTTCAGGCCAATCGGTACAGCTATTCTTGAGTTATAAATGGTGTAACTAACACGAATTTCTTTTATATATATATATAGATATTAACTAGAAAACTATACTTATTATTATTAAATAAAACCTTATTATAATATACAATACATCGTCTATGAGCTATAAAAGCCCCAAAAAACGTAGTAACGTTTTTATAAAATTGCGTTTCCTTAAACCTTCAAATTTATCAGATTAGGCGAACTTAGGCTGAAAAAATCGTTATAGTTATATTTTGCCTCGACCTACTCTTATCTCGCTCTTATTGAAACTAAAACGTTCCCATGGGTCTGGCGTGGAATGAAAAATCGCTCCACTTTACCCTGCTTGCGATAGGTTGAAGATTATATGTAGTATAATGACTTGTTCACACAATGAAGTAGGGTGGCCAAGAATATAGAATCATCAAGGTCACGGGTATATTTTGTAATCGTCGCTACCAAAGGATAGGGTTCTGAATGTATGGGAGAGTAAAATGTTGTTTGCGATTGATTTTTTTATTACTTTTTTTTTGTGCGCGTGTTTAGCTGTCAGCCGCAGATGGCTTTCACGGCTTTCCTGGAACTACGGGTGAGCGCTGAGGGCTCTCAACCCGGCTTTTTTATTTCAGTGTTGCGAAATAAGCTACTTCTCATAGTTACGTAAAATTATTAATTCTAGTTATTATAATACCTTACCGCAGATGACTTCCTGTAGGTTTTTTTTTTTAATTTTTTAAACCATACCTATTTCTTTTCTCAACGCTTGTGGGATCTAGTCCGGATGTTGTATGTTCTATTTAAGCGAAATTCGCTGACTGAATTATTACGAAATCTCCGAAACCATACATTTGGTTTACCTCAACTTTTGCAAAATATCTTTTGCAGCATAGACTCGTACTAAAAACGGATTTTATGAAAAATCCTATGCAAATACACACATATATATATATATATATATATTAGTGATGTAACGAATGTCTTATTTTGGACATTCGCGAATGCGAATATTCAGTATAAACGTGTGGCAAATGACGTAGACCCTTTAACTTGGTGGAAAGTGAACAAAGAAAGATACGTTCTTCTGCTTCCTGTAGTTCGGCATTATTTAGTTACACCACCAACGAGTGTCCCCGACGAGCGCATATTTAGTGGTGCTGGACTTATTTATATATTATTCACATGGAAACAGACTTGAAGCAAACAAGGCATCAAAACTACTATTTTTAAACTTTAATATGCCCCTACTGAGGTTCAATTATTAATATGAAAAATATATATAACTAGCAACCCGCCCTCGCTTCGGTTATAGGTTATAGTCGTTTTACCCGCGTAGTTCCCGTTCCCGTGGGAATACCGAGATAAATTATAGCCTAGTTTACGCCCTGATATTATAGCTTTCCATTGGTGAAAGAATTTTTAAAATCGGTCCAGCCGTTTTAAAGATTACCCGAAACAAACAGACAGACAAAAATTTTTTAATTGCTATTTTAGGCATAGGTGTCGTGTAAATAACCGTGTGAGCATGAAAAAAGCCTATTATTTTGACATTACAAACAGACACTCCAATTTTATTTATTGGTATAGATTAACTGTTATTTTTTTAAGGGAGAGAAGTATTTTTGTTTGAGAATCTATTTTTTTGTTTGTTTAGAGTTAGACTATTTAATGGTCTATTGTAGAAGAATATAATTTTCGTTTAATAATTTACATACATACATACATACATATAATCACGCCTCTTTCCCATAGGGGTAGGCAGAGACCACTTCTTTCCACTTGCTACGACCTTGACATACCACTTTCGCCTCGTCCACATTCATTAATCTCTTCATACATGTTCTTCGGTTCAGGGTACTCCTAATCTGGCCTTTCTTAAGAACGTCCCCGATTTGATTGTGGAACGTCCGCTTCGGTCTTCCCCTTCCAACACTTCCGTTCACATTCACCTTATAAATTCTCCTTGTTAGTCTCCTTTTATTCATTCTCTCTACATAGCCGAACCAACTTAACA
Organism: Lymantria dispar; assembly: GCA_032191425.1. Lineage (NCBI taxonomy): Eukaryota > Metazoa > Arthropoda > Insecta > Lepidoptera > Erebidae > Lymantria > Lymantria dispar. The sequence goes on along the minus strand of CM063465.1, from coordinate 13,298,747 downwards.
TACCTTTCTCAATCCTTGTCACTACATCTACATTCATTCCACAACGTTCCCTAATCACTCTGTTTTTAATTCTATCACTTAATTTCACGCCAATCTTGCTCCTCAGCACTCTCATTTCCACAGCATTTATTCTACTTTCGTGCTTCTTCTGCCATACCCAGCTCTGACTTCCATACATTAGAGTTGGTACAAGCACTCCCCTATGCACAGCTAAGCGAGCCTTCTTAGACAGGCTCTGGCCGCCCATAAAGGTGCGCAAAGCACCATTCACCATATTTCCCTTACACACTCTTCTTTCAATATCACTTTCACATTTACCATCTCTCGCAAATGTAGATCCCAGATATACAAACTCTTGCACTTGTTCTAATATTTCCTCTTCTATACGTATCTTGCAGTCTGTCATAGCTTCTTCCCTTTCAAATACCATAACTTTCGTCTTCTTTACATTAATTTTCATTCCTTTTCATTCAAAAGCGTCATGTACTGCTGTTACCATCTCTTGCAACTCATTCACCGACGAAGCAAGTAGGACTTGATCGTCAGCGTAGTGAAGACATTTGATAAGTAACCCGTTCATTCTCAGTCCATATTCACTCTCTTTTAAATCAGTCAAGCAGTTGTCCATGAATAAGTTGAACAGCCATGGTGACGCTACACATCCTTGTCTAACACCCTTTTGGGTGCTAAACCATCCAGTGTATGCTCCGTCTATTCTGACACAGGCTCTGCAGTTCTCATAGAGAGACTGCAGTACCCGTATCAGGTTGCCGTTCACCCCATGCAAAGACAATGGTGACCACAATTCATTCCTAACCACTCTATCATAGGCCTTTTCCAAAGCCACGAAAGCACAATAGACCTTCTGGTTTTTAGCCAAGAATTTTTCGGCTATGCAACATAAGGAAAAGACCTGATCCGTAAATCCAATTCCCTTTCTGAATCCTGCTTGCACATCCCAGATTCTTTCATCCTTTTATTTATAACTCTCCCTATCAGTACCTTAGCATACAGTTTGCCGACAACGCTGAGAAGGCTTATGCCGCGGTAATTGGCGCAGTGTTGTTGCGACCCTTTTCCCTTGTATAAGGGCACGATTACAGCCTTGCACCAGTCTTCTGATACTCGACCCTTTCTCCAACACAAGCTGAAAAGGTGGTGCAACTGACTCACCACTACCCCGTCGCCAGCCCTCAGCATTTCGACCGACACCCTATCATATCCCGCAACTCCATATACTTCATTGCCGTCACGATCTCATTTGTACCTATTTTGCAATCTTGATAATTTAAATATTAAAAATATATCTAAAGACTGAGAAAAGTTTAATAGAAGAATTTAATTTTATTAGTTTTATTGCATTAAAATTTTGTGTCACAAGTTCTAATAACAATTAAATTTTTTAGCTTTATTAAAGTAAAATACAATTTTATTCTTGTTTGCTTAAAGTGTTAACTATTACGTAAAATGATTATATTTATACTATAAATACTATAAACTATATAATATAGATATACTATAAACACTTTGTGATTATGATGACAGCAACTCATATTAAGCTTTTATTTGATTTTAATTATAGTAAAAAATCATAGAAGATTATTTTTGTTTGTTTACATTGCATTTAGGCCATTTACTATTTAGTTTTGTTTGTTAAATTCTTATGACAATTTGATTGTTAGGCTTCATTGCCCAAAGTTAAATAAATATTAATTGTAGAAGTATTTGTAGATTATTATTTTTAGTTTTGTTCAAGAAGATAATTATAACATTAAACTTTGGTAAAAATTCATAGAGGATTATTTTTGTTTGATTACATTGCATTTAGGCCATTTAGTATTTAGTTTTGTTTTTTAAATTGTTATAAGTTTGATTGTTAAGTTTCATTGCCTAAAGTTAAATAAAAAAATGATTCCAATTGATAAAGTGAAGACCGATAATGTGATTACAAGGTTAAGTTATTTTTATTGCATTAAAAACAAAAGAAATTAATGGAATTGGATTTTCTTATATTAACCACTATTATTACCTACTTAAAAAAATTATACACGCAAAAATATTCGCAAAAACATTCGCAATAATTTCGCGAATGCGAGTGCGAATATGCAAAAAATATGCGAATATTCGCGAATGCGAATGCGAATATTCGTTACATCACTAATATATATATACATATATATACAAAAGATTCGTAGCCTTTGCCATTGTGACTGTTGGTATTAAAGTAACCATTTTTATCGTAAATATTACTAATTACGAGTCATTATCACTTCAGTTCATATACGTCCCACTGCTGGGCTCGAGCCTCCTTCACAAGAGGAAGTTTTGACCTACTAAATCCCGTTGGTCAAATATTTTAGAGGGTGATGGGTTGTTACTCATCGTACGTGTTCTAGCTTGGTATAGTAGGTGAATTTTCCTTCTATTTTGGAGGCAGCTGAAGAAATTTATGGCATTATATCTACTGATGATAGCTATATCTATACCAATAAATAAAATTGGAATGTCTGTTCGTAATGTCAAAATAATAGGCTTTTTTCATGCTCACACGGTTATTTGCACGACACCTATGCCTAAAATAGCAATTAAAAATTTTTTGTCTGTCTGTCTGTCTGTTTGTTCCGGGTAATCTTCAAAACGGCTGGACCGATTTCAAAAATTCTTTCACCAATGGAAAGCTATAATATCAGCGCGTAAACTAGGCTATATTTTATCCCGGTATTCCCACGGGAACGGCAACTACGCGGGTAAAACGACTATAACCTATAACCGAAGCGAACCGAGAGCGGGTTGCTAGTTAACTATATACATCGTAAATATTTATACAAATTCGTGTATGTTTTAACTTTTTCGTCCAAAAGTTACGGTATTGAGTTCAGTAAGAATAATAATAATATTTAAACGTGATTATATACTTGTTTTATCATAAATTGAGTCAAAGAAATATTTGTTATTTTTCTCTTTTTTTTAAATTAAGGGGAATTCTCCATTTGTTATTATAATATTATTATCTGGTGGCTCAGCGTGCTTGCGTAATTTCTTTTCGAGATGGAGTCTAAAATACGGTAATTAGTAGAATGGTCATAACCAACATATCATGGAGAATTAGGACCCTGAAGTGACAATGGGCTTGTGGCGGCAGCCTCAGTATACTTAGTAATAACACCATAATAACAGCACAATATCACTTAAGCCGTAACAATTAAAAACAAACCGTATTAGTACAATTCAATAACATTCAGCCGCCATTACAGTTTTGTTTGTCAACGCAAGCGCAACTAGCGACACACCACAGACAAGGATGTCTACCATAAACATATTGTCAATTATATTTTCCGATTACGTAAATATTCAATTTTGTAATAATTAACAATAACTTTATTTTTAATGTATTAAATACTTTGTAATTATATAATAACTTCTACACTATAAAGTAAATTATCTAGCCCAATTGTAAAACGATCATGTACGTCACAAGGAACGGACCGCAACTTCGGGACCACTCGCGAATCTCCGCGGCCGTTCGGCATCATAGGATCTGCACAAATATGATTTTTAATAAAAACGGTCATTCACCTTGTCAGGTCATACACGATCGTTTTTGGCTACTTACTGAGACTCGTTGATCTAGTGATTTCCTATCATATTGCTGGTGTAAAATTAAACTACAGGCATAAATTAGAGTACAAACGTTTATTACACTATTAGATATATGTACAAGCGAAGAATAAGGAATAGAAATATACATTTCGTGAGATATTCCTCGCACGTCTTTTTATTCGACCTACCTCGCTTCAGGCATGTTACATAATTCGACGAACTGACAACCGCTGGGGAAGAAAGGTTCTCGAGTGGCGACCACGTATCGGAAGACGCAGAGAATGACACCCCTGAAAAAGGGAAGGACGACTTGGTGAAAATTGCTGGGCATCGTAAGAGAGCGGCACAGAACTTCACTTTGTGGCAGCACATGAGGGAGGCCTACGTATAGGAGTGAACGGTGTTAGACTTAATGATGACGTGGCAAACTTATCATCCTTCTTTATCATCATAAGCATTTTATGCTAAAATTCTATGTTATTCGAATATGTAGATTTATTCTTCCAGTAATTCTGTCTGTTTACTTAATTATCTCTTATAAGACTCGTATATCTACTAAGATATACAATATACACAAAAAAATTAACATTGAATAATACCTTTGGAAAGACAACAATTCCTAATAGCACCCATTGAACTAAACGCCCATAAAAGTCCATTTCATAATCCATAACCTTTCACAGTACATTGACGTAAGGATCGTCTCAATAGAAAATTCGGCCACCAAATAATGTTTACAGGCGATCCTTTGATGTTGGCCGAAAACTGTCCGCCATGTTGTGTACTAGTCGTAAATAAAATGTCGACGCGTCACTTAGCTCTGTTCCACGCTATTAAGCAACATTCTGAAAAAGTATCACAGTACTTTATTTCTGGGTTAGAATTTAAACCTTATTTTAAAATTTTTGTTTGAAAATGTCATCATCATCATTTCAGCTCACATACGTCCGATTGTTGGGCTCGAGCCTCCTCCAGAATAGAAGGAAAATTTACCTACTATACCGCGCTGAAGATGCGTGTTGCTATATGGTGTTATTTCGAGATTTCCGTCTCTTTTGAATTTGTAAATATAGAGCATACCAATTTGTGTAACAAAAATAAAGACTATTTTTAATCTAATTTAATTTTATCCCTTAAATACTTGATTTTATTAATTTTTTTATTTAAAATCGTCTTTTGTGTAAAAACATAATAAAATTTATAAAAACAGTTTTATTTCATACTAGCAATCCGCTCTCGCTACGCTTCGGTTTCAGTCGCCTTACCCACGTAGTTTCCATTCCTGTAGGAATAACGGGATCAAATATAGTCTATGTTACTTCCTGATATTATAGCTTTCCATTGGTGAAAGAATTTTTGAAATCGGTTCGATGGTTCAAGCGTGAAAGCGTAACAAACAAACATATTTACTTTCGCATTTATAATATTAGTAAGGACGTGTTAATACCGTAAATTTCGCATATTGTTAAGAAAAATAAGTCCAAAACTAAAAGGCGATTGAGAAAGATCATTCTCTAGAAGGTATGAAAGAAAAAGAGATATCCATTTCGAAGCGTGTTTTCCTCCCCCTTGCATGGCTAGAGGATCAGCTAAATATGGAGATGTGCTAACAAATTTTCGCCTGTTTGATATCAACCTTTCTTAGAAACGCCACCATTGACGACATAAGTGAAAAATATAACATCAACGTTATCATTATTGAAACACCAATCCATTCCTGCACCCAAGCCGCCTCCACGTTATTACATCGTCATTAATTCAGCTCATATACGTCCCATTGTTGAGCTTGAAGCTCCTGCAGAATAAGAGAAAAATTAACAACACGCTCACCAGACGTGTTAGTATAGGGTCTTAATTCAAATTTTCTTCTCTTGCATAGATGATCTGAAAATATAGGTCTACGATCAGTGTGTGTTATCAGTGATGACTTACGGCATAGAAGCGTGGTTTATATGTAGGCCTCATAACCAAACACAGTCGCTCCGCGTGCTATGGAGCGAGCTATGCTCCGGATTTCTCTATGAGATAGAATCCGAAATACGGAAATCCTCAGAAGAACGGATGTAACCGACAAGCACGAAGAATTAGCATGCTGAAGTGGCGATGGGCAGGCCACATCGTTCGTCAAGCCGATAATTGCTAGAGAAGAAAGATTTTCGATCGGCGACCACGTATTGGACGAAGCAGTGTAAGAAGACACCCTACTAGGTCTTACGACATCTTGAAAGTCGCAGGGAACTGTTGGAAGCAAGTTGGACCTTGCCGAGGGACACTCTCGTGGGGGGTCGATTCCTAAAAGTCGAAGTCTACGGGTTGACGGATGGATGGATGCTATATCATATATTTGATCATTATTTGCATTTTTTATTTTTACCTTTGATTATTATAGTTACAGTTTTGCATTCAACTAGTATTACTATATGTTTATTTTTATTTATTCTTCTTTTAATCTATATCTACGTTATACTGTTATTCAAGTACTCCTTATAATAATGGATAATATTATCATTTTTATTTTGAGATCTAATATTTATAAAAATTCTAACACAATACAGAGAAAGGATCCAAATAAATCTATTTACATAATCTAGAATAAAAACAAGATTTGCCTTATATTCTCGAGAAAATACCGCTACTAAGAACTAGCGAATATTCACTGTTCACAGACAAAAGTAAGTCCTTTCCGGTTTATTAGATAAATCTGGGTACATATATATATACGAGTAGCTTTTCTCTTAACTGTTGTTAATGGGGGTCTAGAATTCTTGTTATAGCTCAGATGTTTTTAAAACGTTGTCATTATTCTTTGCTTTTATTATGGTATGCTTTTATTTCAAATCATTTGTCACTAACTTGTATATTTTGGATTAATCCATCAGTTTATTCTTTGATGTAGGCCTGCCCTTTTTTTGTGACAAGCTATGGTCTGGACACATAGCGCCCAATCCGTGCAGGACAACTGAGCGGCGGCGTGTGCCCTTCCTACTGTATCCCCTTCTCATTGCCATTGGATTGGCCATGATACCAATTCCTTGACCTCGATGACCAGCCCATATAAACCGTTTTAAAAATAATTAAAAAAAATATAAAAGGAGGTCATTAGGTTAGAACGCTAAAGTTTATTAACATGTGATTCTTACCCGAATACCAGGTAAGGATTATCTTTTTCCCTAGCCGAGGCCGCGGGTGACGTGACCGGGGAATTAGACCGTCACCCGCCGAGAGGCCGACCGCGCCAGAAAAGACCGACGTCCTCCCCCGAGAGGGAGACGTCGGTCGATGGGAGTGTACTCCTCAGGGGGTATTCCGTCGGGCCGACCACTGACGACAACTAACCCTGCTCCGGTGGTCGGTCCAACGACGAAGGCGACGTGGTGTTCGGGTGGGTTGCGGGTGTGCGTGCTTACGCCCCTCTGTCGCGCCGGATGGAGTGGTGCGAGAAGTGCGCCGACCGCAACCAACACAAAAAAAAAAATAAAAGATACGCTTATTTTTTTTTGCGCGTATCTTGTATGTATGTACATTAGCGATGCGTAATTCGAATCATTTAATTCGAATAACTCGAATAAGACTATTGACTCGTTCATTCGAATCGCCGTTGACCGAAACCGAATCAATTCGTTAACTCGTGTCGTACTCGTAGGCAGGTAGGTACTCGTAGCGCAGGCGATCAGTCGATTCGGCTTGATTGGACATTCGTTGATTCGCTCTCTAATACGGAGTCGAAGAATCGTATGAATGGATTGTACGAGTGAAAAATACGAAAATACACGAAATGTTCTAAGAATCACGAGTTGGTTGGATGCAGTTCGATTCGTTTGACGTAGATACCTATTACATTTGCAATTCATCCCTCGCGCGATTTAATATTTTCTTGCTTTTATTGACTGTTTGTTTACGTAATTAATAATAATAGCTATTAATTATGAGCCTGAGACGTATATCAACGTATTATTTTTTTATGTTTTATCGGATAGATTTATCGGGTATTTACTAATTAGAATCAGACTTTATTTAAAAAAAATGTATTTTTTGTATATGATTTTTTTATTACATTTTGTTGTTTAGTATGCTGATTTTAATCATAATGATAAAAAAAAAATGAGCCGTCGCTCAGGACGCCTGGCAGATGTGAAACATGGAAATTATTTGTACAAGTATATATGCATAAAAGAATAGATTACGACAGAACTAATATGGCAAGAAGTATTGAATAAAATAATACGATTTCGATTATTATTCGAAATATTAAACAGCAATAAAATTAATCCGCCGCAGAGCCGCATCGCTCCTTCTCCCTCACACACTTGTACGTAGTTTAAAGGGATCGGCTAAAATAGCGACATCTATCGAGCCACTAAGCACTAGTATCGAAGGACGATAATCAGTATCAATTGAAAAGTATCGATACTTAACAATCGAATCGTTTTGAAAGCATTGAGTACTTTTCATAGAGCCTATCGGATAATTTCTTGCCGGGATTGTTTGTGATGAGCTTTTTTTCTTTGGTAAGTTTGAGAGAAAGTAACATTCTATAATGAGTACTAGTATCGAAGGAACAGTAATAAGTATGAATTGAAAAGTATCGATACTTACTGATATTGAATCATTTTCGAAGCATCGAATACTTTTTAGGGAGCCTATCGGATACGTTCTTGACGGGATTGTTTGTGATGAGCGTTTTTTTTTTGGTAAGTTTGAGAGAAAGTAACATTCTATAATGAGTACTAGTATCGCATGAACAATAATCGGTATCAATTGAAAAGTAACGATCTTTACTGATATTGAATCGTTTTCGAAGCATCGAGTACTTGTCATAGAGCCTATCAGATCGCGATCGTGGGATTGTTTGGGATGAGCTTTTTTTTACCAAGTCTGGGAGGAACTATAAAGAACTATAAGTGTGATGTTTGAAGTGATGGTAAAATGTAAAATTACTCGGCAGGAATATAATGCCATATCACATTAATTCGCGAAGCACTGTTTCGACTTGATAAGTCTATAGCGTTTGAATGAAATCTAACCGATTGGGTAAAAATTGGGTTCAAATGGGTCAAATACATGAAAAAGTGCCATGTAGAAATTAGAAGATCGAATTAGCGACATCTATCGAGCCTAGCCTAAATGTCAACTACAAAATATATTTTATAAAGAAATCTCTAATCCTATGATGATAATAAGACAAGTTATCTAAATTATTTTATCGTCATTGGGTACCTCGTTAAGTCTACAAATTTTAAATGAAATCTAACTCTTTAAAGTGGGTCAAAATACAATTCCTAGGAATCGGTAACATATAAACAAATAAATATACAGCCGAAACTAATACAAAGCCTATAAAAAGCGGTTGTCCAGTTTTCGTACGTGAAAATAAGGTAGGTATGGTATACTTATGTTAGGAAGTTAGAAAATTATACATTATTTTATAGAACAAGTACATACGCATAAAAGAACATATTACGACAGATATTAATATAGCATAAAGTATTAAGAAAAATAAAGTTACGATCCTTTTCCAGAAAATGATGTTTTTTATTCAATAAACATTTATTTTCATTAGAATACATTATAGGTAACAATTTATTGAGTTCACTAGATGGCGTTGTACAAAATTTTAAATCGCACCATGGTTTCGTTACAAAAATGTAGATATGTGTCCAGATATTTATTTTGTAGTTAATTAAGAGCGAACCGCGAAGCGTGGCGTTAAACGCCACGCGACGATCGCGGTCACCCTCGCCTATAGATGTTTCACATCAATATTGTCATTACCTACGTGTTTTAAAGCCAATATACCTATAAGTCTCCGTTCCGTAACCAAATACCGAGCACACTGCTTTAACTCGTAATTTCGACTCATTCGTAATGTAAATCGATCCGCAAAAAAGACTCGCTCGAATAATAATGCAAACGAGTTATAACTCGCCTACTCGACTTCACAGGCGGATGACTTGAAATACGAGTACGAATTTGACTATAATGCTAACGTGACGAATGTGACGATTCGAATCAATTCTAATTGCGATTCGAATCAATAGTAATTTTAATTCGACTGTTTCGAATTGAAAAAAAGCAATTCGTCTCATCGCTAATGTACATTTCTTTATTACCCAATATCGGTTAGGTGCGGTTAGGCGGGAGCTGCGGCTTTTAGACGTCCATAAGTCGAGTGGACCGGATGGCATCCCTGCAGTGGTACTAAAGACGTGCGCCCCTGAATTGACTCCCATCCTCACGCGCCTATACCTACTTTCCTACGCTACTAATAGGGTTCCGTCTTCATGGAAGGTAGCCCATGTCCACCCGATCCCTAAAAAGGGAGACCGGTCTGACCCATCGAATTACAGGCCAATTGCGATAACATCTTTGCTCTCCAAGATAATGGAGAAGGTTATAAACCGCCAGCTTCTGCAGTACCTTGAGGATCGCCAGCTTATCAGTGATCGCAAATACGGTTTTCGTCATGGTCGGTCGGCTGGTGATCTTCTTGTGTACCTCACACACCGTTGGGCAGAGGCCTTGGAGGGCAAGGGTGAGGCGCTGGCGTTCAGCCTAGATATCGCAAAGGCGTTCGATAGGGTCTGGCACAAGGCACTTCTATCGAAGCTACCATCATACGGAATCCCCGAGGGACTCTGTAATTGGATCGCCAGCTTTTTGGATGGTCGGAGTATAAAAGTCGTCGGCTCCTGCTCCGATACCATGACCATTAATGCTGGTGTACCACAAGGCTCGGTGCTTTCCCCGACGTTGTTTATCCTGCATATCAATGACATGCTCTCTATCGAGAGTATGCGTTGCTATGCGAATGACAGCACGGGTGATGAGCGGTACACTGAGCAACGGAATATCCCTCGGAGTACTCAGGAAAGAAGGGTTCAACTTGTGTCTGAAGTCGAGCGCTCTCTGGGGCGGGCCTCGGAATGGGGTGAACGGAACCTAGTCCAGTTCAACCCCACAAAGACACAAGTTTGCGCGTTCACTGCAAAGAAGGACCCGTTTGTCATGGCGCCACAGTTCCAAGGAGTAACTCTCCCAATTGCTGAGAGTATTAGGATTCTCGGCGTCAAAATATCGAGCAAAGTCCAGTTTGGGAGTCATTTGGAGGACAAAGCCAAATTGGCAAGCAAAAAGTTGGGCGTCCTGAACAGAGCCAGGCGGTACTTCACACCGAGACAGCGTCTTGTGCTATACAAAGCACAAGTTCGTCCTCATGTGGAGTACTGCTCATATCTCTGGGCAGGTGCGCCCAAATATCAGCTAGACCCACTTGACTCCCTGCAAAGACGGGCTGTTCGAATCGTCGGGGATCCCAATCTTACGGACAGATTGGAGTCGCTGGAGCAGCGGAGAGACTTTGGGTCACTCTGTGTACTCTACCGACTCTTCCACGGGGAGTGCTCCGAGGAACTGTTTGACTTGGTACCACCGACACCATTCTACCAACGTACCACTCGACATCATAGCAGGGTTCATCCATTTCACCTGGAAACGTTATGGTCTTCAACTGTACGTTTCCAGCGATCATTTCTCCCACGTACGTGCAAGCTCTAGAATGAACTACCTGCTGCTGTGTTTCCCGAGCGCTATGACATGTCCTTCTTTAAAGAGGTTTAAAAAGAGTATTTCCTTCACGGTAGGCAGCGGCCTAGCTGTGCCCCTGGTATTGCAAAGGTCCATGTGCAGCAGTTTCACTTACCATCAGGTGTGCTGCTTGCTCGTTTGCCACCGTTGGCAATGAAAAAAAAAAAAAAACTTCTAAACGGCTTAATGGATTTTGATAATTATGGTATCATTATATTCATCTTGAAAACCTAAGTATACTTGGATGTTTGCAAAAAACTATATAAAATCAAAAATTTTAAATGGAATTAAGGAGGAGTACCCCTGAGGAGTACCCTCCTATCGACATACGTCCCCCCTTTGGACACTTAAGTTAGCTACCATACTCTCCATTTTGGACTGTTCACCATATTGGATTTAGCATTAATGAATGATTTCGCTCATCGTACATTGTCATTCAAATTCCATTATTGTACATTACACATTTATTCTACAGATATACCAAACGTTTTTTGTCATATCGAATAAGAGCTCGGATATATTTATTTAAACTTCGTGCAACAGGTACAAGAGCGTATTTATTTGTTAAGATATTCTTTACCAGGCAACTGTTATTGTTATTTTATCATCTTTGCATGAAAAATTGAAATGGATCTTCGGGGATTTGAAGCATCCAGAGACTGAATATCAAACGTTGTGTATATTTAATTTTATTTGATCTAGTACCAAGCAGATTCATTTTATGTTAATTACATATCGGATTCATGACTTAACGCATCTAATTCTGATCTCTAATTAGATGCCTAGTTCATGCAAAGATAACTTATGTTTTTGCATTGACTTTTACGGTCTACAAATTCTTAGACATGAATAACTAGTCTCATATAACGTAACGTTTATGTCGTTACACTAAACTGTCAACAAGTCGTCTGTCTACAGCCGTTGTCACATCCGTTCGGGATAACACTACAATCTCGCAGAAAATCGACGTCTTAGTATTGGAAATTTGTTACTGTATTTCATTCGGTGAGCGACGAAGCCAGCAGTTCAGCTTTCTGAGGGTTCAACTTTCTAGTGCTTGGATGTGGGTTTTGGTGATGCTTTTAATACTCAAACCTTCATTGCACGTACTCACTCTCTTCACTTTCTTCACAATAGGCAGCAGCCTAACAAAGGTTCATGAGCGGCAGTATCACTTACCGCGTGTTCTGCTAGTTTGTTACCAACAGCAAAAAAAAAACATGGCATTGAAATTTTAGGACGCATAGAAGGAATACAAAAAGGACACAACAAGACATTTATTATAACTCTGGATAGCCTGCCACTTATAAAAGTAATACGGCTATAAATAAAAGAAATATTATAAATATTTATAAAATATCAATTCCCGATTTAGATTGAATCCAATATTTTTTACCATCTAATATTAGGGCGTTTGAACAGACCGCGTCTGAACTTATAAATCATTTCGCCGACATTATGGTCGGGATTTTGTATGAAGCGCAATTTCACGGATGTCATTCCAAAATGGATATATAGGTATTGCAACGAGTGGACTTAATCTTTCTGAACAGTCAATGAGTAATGTTATAGGCATTTTTTTTCTATATTGTAAAGAAGTTAGTAATTTAAATAATAGCTTAAAAAAGCTAAAATCACGCTTAAATTGAGCGCTTCCCTTGGATGAGACAGCCGGTTCTCGGGTTTCGAAAATGTTATCATAACAAAGTCGATAACTTAACCAAGAAATAGGTGCGCCTTGTAACTTTCCTTCTTGGCCACTACGCAAAGAAACTTACGGATATAAGATACTAAAAAAATCGCTAATCTTGAAAATCCTAGTACGGATAACGGGACTAACTGTTTAAAATATGAAATTACCATTGATTCTCGATAAATATGCTAAATTTCGAGACAGTCCAATGTTTTGAAGGGGGTTAAAATCACGTTCATAGTTTCTTCTTACATATGCACAAACTACGTATGAAACTAATAAAAGTATGTTAAAATACTGAAATATTTTCATTTCTAATTATTACTACTATAATTTTTATTTCTATTTCTTTTCTCTTCTGAAGTTATATGCATTTTAATGTCAGGTATATTTCCTATAGATGGAACAAATTGTAACAGAATGGTTTCAATAACAAATTCATGAATATTGATGCTTTTATAACTATCGTTACCATCGTTTCCGCGTGACAGAATTTACTGCCAAAATTATGTCATCAATTTATATTTTTGTGCAGTCAAATGTGAGATGCCAGTAGCGCCATGGAAACCGATAATATATAGATGTTGTATAAAACCGGGATTCATCATTTTAGCTCATATACGTCCCAATATTGGGCTTGAGCCTCCTCCACAACAGGAAAGAAATTGATCTTACTATACCGTGGATGTCATATGCGTATTATATTCTTTAGTCGTCTTTTACGACATCCACGGGAAAGTTAGAGAGTGGTGATTTATATTCTTACTCCGTTACCAAATGGATCGGCATTAATATGACTCATTAATAAAAGTTTTACAGAACAAAAGTTTTCAAAATCACATTAAAAGGAAAAATCTATAATAATTTCGGGCTTAGCTTTATGATATCAAGTGTACTTATTTTTTGGTATTGCATTTTTTGGAGAATGCAATGCTCAAAGAATTTTATATTATACGCAATGGAAGTAATTTTATAAATATTTCCTGCCTTTGTGTCTGAGGGGCTTATAACTGGAGGGTTGTTATTGATGAGTGTAGCATTTTAACTTTGTAAAATGCGATAAGAAACTTGAAGATTATGAGGTAACAATTCGCTTTTCTTTAATTCTTTTAAGACTTAATAGAAACGTTTAAAAACTGAAAATGAAATTTTACCCTTAAATTGGACTATCTTTGGACTAACTTGAACACTAGTTGGTTTATTTCTCAGCTGATTTATTCAACTCAGAAGGAATTTAAGGGATTTTGATACATTGTTGAATTAAGTTAAGAAACTGGCCATCGGACGAGGTATTATATCTTTTTAAGATTACGGTTTGACTGCATCCCTGACAATCATTCAAGGTGATAGCAGGGTGGCAAGATCCACAATAAACTCGCGCTTTTGTGAGGCCCACCGGCACATTCATCATCATGGCTCAAATACGTCTATTATTAATATTTTTTATACTTATATTTTTATTTTTTTAAAGAGAACGCTCTTTATTTTTTTTTTGGTAGGCTATGATCTCGAGGAAAATCCATCCGGGGCGACGGATGGGTGGTGTGCGATCTCATAACCTACCGTATTCCCTCCCATATCGCCATTGGGCCGATCATTGGTACCATTCCTTGACATCCGTGGCTGACCCGACGGGTTACCCCTTGCGGTCGGCCTTTTTGCGAGAGGCGGACTAATCCCCGGCCCATCCAGTTACGACCTCAGCTAGGGCGGCAGGTACTTGTGCCGGCGCCGCCCACCGCACTGGTGGCAGAGCCTGTCGTGGTACAGTAATTACTCCCGGACCCACTCTAAAAGAGTTCTTGTATTGTGGGCGACTTTACAAACATATTAATAGGGGACACAAATTAAATTATCATCATCATCATCATCATCTTGCTCTTATCCCAATTACTTGGGGTCGACGCAATATGTCAGCTGTTTTGACATATTGCAAAAAGTTTCGGCAATGACTTTTATGACCGGCCGCCTGCCTGACGTCAACCCTCCTTGGGAATGTAATCGTTCACCCAAATGGTACCAGATGGAGTTGGTCCTGGTCAATTTAGGGCTCTTAGTCGTCTTTTACGACACCCACGAGCAAAGCAAGGGTTGGTAGTATTCGAAGCCGCTACCACACAGCAAATTTAAATTATATTATATGTAGACTATATTGTACAGGTTTTGAATCCGGTTTCATACTACGCAATAATATAATAGCATATAGTATATAGCTCATAGCACAACAATATTGCGCACCATACATTGTTAAGGACACGTTCAGACTGTACTGTACTATATTTTATGTATGGTGCGCGATATTGTTCTGCTATGAGCTATATATTATAGCGTAGTCTGAAACCCGCTTGATGAATCGTACTCACTCTAAATGATTTACCTGAAAATCACGCTGTAACATGTTTGTGATGCAGTGTGTGCTGAGATGGGACCTTTTTTAGTATCCTATGTGCATATCTTTGTAAAAATATTGATTGCGTGCCTTATGTTTTGGAAACCTAAATGAATGTTTCTATATAACATCGTGCATGTTTTTAAACCTTTTTTATATAGGGATCAATTTAAATGATCCCTTTTATTTAGAAGCAGAATATCCCAAGGGTGGTCCCATTTTAATCTCATTGACATTAAACCTTCAACTTCAAAGATAACTCCTAAAATTGAAACAGGAAATATATAGTGATAAATTTATTGATAGCTTTAAATCTTCAAAAAATTCTTATGAGATTTTCAAGTTATTTTAATATACATATGCTTTTTTTATTATAATTCATCCATCATCGTATTTTTCTTTTATAAAAAGAGAACTCCTTGCACTAAGGCAATAATCCTTGTATTACGGGAGACTTTACAAACATATAATTAACGGACACAAATTACATCTAGACTCAGAACAACAATTTGTGAATTGTACAAAGTGTTATCTTGCGAGGGATTCGAACCCCCGACACTGGCACTGAAGGTCGGTATCTTAACCACTACGCCATCTGTGCATTCAAATAGACTATAGACGTTTATTATTGGACGCAAATATTATATAACATATACATTATACATTTTATATGCATATTATATACCTTAGTCTTAGAAACGAGCCTTAGAGACGAGCCTTAGAGACAAACCCACTGTTTTTAGGACTTCATAACATTAATAGTTATTGCTCTACCCCTGTAAATGTTAGGAAATCAAGGGATCATCTCAATTGTGCCTAATTACCTGTATCCGTATGCTGATGGAGTAAGAATATAACTCACCACCACAACACCCACGGGTAAGAGACCCGTGGGTGTTGTGGAAAGACGACTAAGGGATTATAATACGCATACAACATCTATGCATGAGAAGGAAAATTCGAAACGTCGTCAATTTCCCTTCCATAGTGGTGGAGGCCTTAGCCCAACAGTGGGACTTATATGGGCTGAGATGATGATGATGATCTGTATCCGTAAAAGATTAAATGCTAAAAGTTCTTACTTAAGACATCGTGCGTGTTTAGATATTGTATTCATATGACTTTAATAAACTACAATATTTTTAATTATTAATAGTTTCTATTTTAAAATGAAAGGAAGGAAGGGAGACCCACCACTTTTCCACTGTTAATCAATATACATATAATATATTTTGTATATGTATAAAGAAATTTTGGAGTGGTAGGACCACACTGTCGACAGTTATCTGTCTACAGCCGCGGGCCGGTCCGTCCGGGACAGTACCACGCTCTCGCAGAAAATTGACGTCTGAGTAGTAGCAATTTGTTACTGCGCTTCGTTCGGTGAGCGAGAGAGCCGGAAGCCCAACTTTCTGAGGGTGTTTGCGTGTGGAGGGCTTTGAACCATCACAGGCACCAGCCTTTAGTATCACCAAGCCTCAATACACGCATTCACACTCCCTTCATTTTCTTCGCGGTAGGCAGCGGCCTTGTAAAGGTCCATGAGCGGCAGCAATACTTATCATCAGGTGTACTGTTTGCTCGTTTGCCACTGCTTGCAATAAAAAAAAAAAAAAGGTGAAATTTTTCACCCTAAAAATTTTCCTCGCCCTTTAAAACAGCAAGAACTGAATGATTTGGTACAGGATCTTGGATCTAGGAACTAGGAACGCTGCAGAACCTTTACAATTTATTGGATGACCAGTAATGCATATTCGTATCGAACAAAAGAATAAGAATTTGTGGAGTATTTAAAAGAAAAGGATAATTTAGTATTTTGCTGTGATATTGGCGGTTTAATATAAAAATTAAATATCGAATATAATAGGTAAACAAGAATGGCGACTCTTTATATAATAGATTCTTCAAAAAGAAGCTTAATGGCTCTCCTTTTGCATATCGGCAATAAATTTGCATCGATACCTTTAGCTTATTTAGTCCTTAGCTTATTATATTTAGGAAATCCTCAAGAGGTTCGGCTTCAAACGCGCATTCGAGCCAAACCGTCCTGAGGATGCCTCGTGTAGAGGTGAAACACGTGTCAAATAATTATTCGAAGTTCTGCGGAAATATTCAAATTGATGTTCTGGGAGGAGATCATCACATAAGAGTAAGAATTCCTTATATTCTATTCCACCTTGATCCCATCCCGTATTCCTTCCATTCCATTATGGTGCGCGGTATTTTGATTAACGGTGGGCAAGTGGTGGATCTCCCTTCCTTTCTTCCATATTAAAATAGTAATGGATTTATGACATGTATCGCCCGATTTAATTAAATATTAACAGTTCTATCGCTTACAATCGAACCGCTACCTCTCCGCCATCTTGGCAAATTGAGAATGCGTTCTCCTTAATTAAACTTCAACAGTACTAAGTATACCTTTCCCTGTTTCGACTTTGCTATACCACGATATTGAGTAAAGCTCAAATTTACAATCGATACGTAAAATGTTCCTTATTTGTACAAAAGGTATCAAATTTAAATTGAATTTCGTATAGCGATTTGTTTATCGAGGCTTAAACTTATTATAGAAACTTCACTTCTAATTGTGTAAGTTATATTTTAGACTAGTAACACGCCCTCGCTTCGCTTCGGTTTCAGTCGCCTACTCGCATAGTTTCCGTTCCG
Source organism: Lymantria dispar (assembly GCA_032191425.1). NCBI lineage: Eukaryota > Metazoa > Arthropoda > Insecta > Lepidoptera > Erebidae > Lymantria > Lymantria dispar. The sequence goes on along the minus strand of CM063465.1, from coordinate 13,280,811 downwards.
TAATAGGGTATCTGGGATAAAATATAGCCTTAATTTCTTCTTATATAGATAGCTAATTATAGTAAAATATTATCAAAATCAGTCCAACTTTTTTGAAGATTACCTCAAACAAACAGACAGACAAAAAAATTTTAAACTGAATTTTAGGCATAGGTGTTGTGCAATCAACCATGTGAGCATGAAAATAGCCCAGTATTTTGACATTACAAATAGACACTACAATTTTATTTATTTGTATAGATGAATGTAATATGCTTATAACACAATATTTATGCTGTTTTTCTCTCTCTCTCTACTTGATTATTCTTTGCCCAATTATCTGGACTCGACCTTCCTTGTCCACTTTCTCGATTCAACACGATTTGTTTAACTATAATTCAAGCAAAACGTTCTAATACCATTAACCATATCTGCCAATACGAGTCAGATAAAATATTTATTATTTTTAGATTAAGTAGTTTAAGTCTCGTATAATTTAAAAGTAAATATCAAAAATTAGTGCCTGTAAATACTAGTTCTGTTTTTCTTGACAGACTTAAATAAGTAAAATGGTAAATTTTGAACAACCTAAAATAATAAAAAAAAGTTTTGTGTTCTCTTCAACAGGAATTATGAATTAATTGTCATTTAACGATTATACTGGCACGCTTGAAGCACTCAATCGAGTAATCATACATATTTAGAAAAGAGCTGATGCCCTTACACTCCTGGGCTGATATTAACCAAATATAGCTGAGAAGTTTTCTTGCAAGGAAACTGACTTTCAAAAGAAAAAATCGCATCGAAATCGGTCCATCCGTTTGAGAGCTACGATGCCATAGACAGACAGATTTCAAATTAAAAAAACTGCATCGAAAACGGTCCATCCGTTTGAGAGCTGTGGAGCTACGATGCCACAGACTAACACACACACATAGACAGACATCGGCATCAAACTTATAACACTCCTCTTTTTGCATCGGTGTTTAAAAAAAAAATATTCTCAATTCGTCAGAATGTTTTATATTATTTTAAATTATTATTGCGTCTTTAGACTTTCACATTTATGTCATATCTCGAGATAAGTGAAAATGTTATACTTCGTAATTTCCATTCTTACGTAAAAGCTATATTCCTGTTAACTGTGAATAATTTTCTAAAAATCTAATTTAGAAAATATTAATAATATTTCATTTTCTGCCCAGCCCAGGCTTTTAATCTTAGCTATCATGATTGACAGTCACATTCTTATAATCACTAAACTAATAACATATTTGGTATAGAATTTCGTGTAGTGACGGAGTAAGAATACAATTCACCATATCCTATCTTGCAGGTGGATATCGTTAAAGATGACTATTGGATATGGTATGTAATTGTATACAATATTAGGTAATTGTAAATAAAACTACTTTTACGCCTTACATCGCGTTTGTATTTGATTTATGATTGCCCGACATTTCGAACACTTTACAGTATTATTAGAATATATAGTATTATTAGAATAATTGATTAGGTAAACTTGAAATAAAATTATATACCGACCCATCTTACTAGCATAGTATAATGGGTTAATATATCTTCTAATTTTGAGAGAGATACAAGACCAGCATGTATATGTATGCCGCTTGGATGGATGATCATCATCATCATCATAGCAGCCCACACACGTCCCACTGTTGGGCTTGGACCTTCTCCTGAAAGGGAATATGACCTGACCTTATGCTGGTCAGACATGTTAGTATAGGGTTTTATTTTGAGTTTTACTTACCTTGCACAGATGTTATGTGCATACTACATCCCTTAGTCGTCTTTTACGACATCCACGGGCAGGACAGGGAGTGGTGAATTGTATTCTTACTCTGTCACCACACAGAAATGATGGATGGATGGATGATGGATGATATTAAAATTCGCTCAAGAAATGGCAACTGCCCATCGTCTTGCTGTTTCCTTAGAAAATTTGCACATCTCCCACGAGAATGACGAACTGTATTTCTAATCTGTTATCACACCAGAGATTTTTATAAAAAAAAAATTGTAAATAAAATGAACACCAAAATCCCTTAAACAAATGTCCAGTAGCATTTACGAAACTATAAATTAGGTAGGCATCAAGTAAATAGACGGGCAAGTTCCACATGAGCAAACTCGTCTCGAAGGTGTGATTTATCTCAATAATTGGGCCCCAGTCACGACTTTCACGGCTATTTGTTCTGAAGAAGACCAACTACTGAATTTATTCAGGCATGAGAACGCATTTATTTTGTTTGATATAATCGTAATGTTATCTATACAATTAAATAAAATTGATATGTCTGTTTGCAATGTCAAAATACTTTTTTTTTGTGGTGGGTTACGGTTGGCGCACTCCTCGCACCTCCTCGTGGCTTAAGCATGCACAATCGTAACCCACCCGCGACACATCGCCTCCGTCGTTGGGCCGACCACCGGAGCAGGGTAACCTGACGTCAGTGGTCGGCCCGACGGAATACCCCCTTGAGGGGTACCCTCCCATCGACCAACGTCCCCCCCTCGGGGAGGATGTCGGTCTTTCCTCACGTGGTCAGCCTCTCGGCGGATGACGGAATAATTCCCAGGTCCAGTCACCCGCGGCCTCGGCTAGGGCGGCATCAGGTGCAGGTAGTCGTGCCTGCGCCACCCCAGTCGCCCGCGGCGGGTCGCGTCGTCGAGGAGACGCTCCTCGCGCACGCGCTCCGTCGTCCCCTTCCGCGTAACCCGGTATTCACATGGGAACGGGAACTATGCGGGTAAGGCGATTGAAACCAAAGCGAAGCGAGGGCGGGTTGCCAGTAATCAAATATCCATACTAATATTATAAATACGAAAGTAAGGATGTTTGTTTGTAACGCTTTCACGCTTAAACCACCGAACCGATTTTACAAATTCTTTCACCAATGGAAAGCTATAATACCAGGGAGTAACATAGGCTATATTTTATCCCGGTATTCCCACAGGAACGGGAACTACGCCGCGGGTAAAGTGACTGAAACCGAAGCGAAGCGAGGGCGGGTTGCTAGTAAGCTATAACTTGATAAACTGTATTATGACTTGAATAATTATTACATCTATACCAATAATTGGATGTAATTTGTGTCCGTTAATTATATGTTTGTAAAGTCCCCCGCAATACAAGGATTATTTCCTTAGTGCAGGGTGTTGTCTTAAATAAATAAAAAATAAAAAAAATAAATAAATAAAATTGGAGTGTCTGTTTGTAATGTCAAAATAATAGGCTTTTTCATGCTCACACGGTTATTTGCACGATACCTATGCCTAAAATACAGATTAAAAAAATTTTGTCTGTCTGTTTGTCTATTTGTTCCGGGTAATCTTCAAAACGGCTACACCGATTTCAAAAATTCTTTCACCAATGGAAAGCTATAATATCAGGGAGTAAACTAACCTATATTTTATGCCGGTATTCCCACGGGAACGGGAACTACGCGGGTAAAACGACTAAAACCGAAGCGAAGCGAGGGCGGGTTGCTAGTCTCTATATATAAATCTTCTGTCCATGTATATGTGACTACTCTTAAACGGATGGACGGATTTTGATGATTTTTTTGGTTGTGTTCCAGTGAATTCGAGCGTAGTTTAAATTAATAATTGCACCCGGTAAGTGGCTGTGATCGATCAAGGAGAGGAAAATTCCTTTTATTATTTCAGATTTAAAGCGTTTTTCTGATCAGCTGGTATTTATTTTGATTCCGTCTATTGAATAGTTATATTCCCAAGCAAGCTTAACGTTAAGTAGGCGGACGGTCGTTGATATATGAACAGGGTGATGATATTATTAGCTATAGACTTTAAAACTATCTATATTTCTTGTGTATCACTAGAATTTTTATTGTAAATTAATTTTTAAGTGTTTCTGTAATGTTTATTTATGCGTAATAAATTAATAATTATTATTTAATCGGTGTAACTAAAACCGGTTTTATCAGTCAACAATATAAAGATAGTTGTAGATGACTAAAACAATGCCTTTACTACAATGCACTATGATATATTTGATATATTTCAAGGATATAAATTTTTGGATATAAATATTAAAATTATTTATTGATTCTAACATTGACACACACAAGAAAATCACAATCAAACGCAAATATCTGGTTGACTGAGCTTCGCTCGGTATATTTTTGTTGTATTTTTGTCGAATTTATTTAACTATAGGTATATTAATAAAAAATAAAAATTATATAATGAAAAAATATCAAATATTACAAAAAGAGAATAATAATAACAGCGAGATTCGATCCGACGCTGTTTGAATGCCAAAACAAAACAAATAGAAAACTGGACAACTACACTACACACAACACTAATAAATAATAAATAAATAAACTTCCCAACTGAGCTATTGTAACTCTTGACAACGACGACGAAATTTGAATTCCTATTCAGAGAATATATATGTCATTGTATTGATTGATTAACTAAAAACAGCGACAAAACAACATTTTCTATAAATAGAACCTAGTTAGATTGATTTTTTGGCCCCGAAACCTCAAGTATGCCGTTTCCGAGATCCTGAATATATATATGTATATATATATATATATATATATATATAATATATATATAATATATATATAATATATATACAAGAATCGCTCGTTTATCAAACGCAATATAATCCTTGAAAATAGTTTTATCTATAACACCCGCGTAAACATTAGAAATAATTAGTGAAAAGAATTCCAGTTCTTTTTATGGCAGGGCTTTCAAATTCTGATCCGCAATTTATTTTTGTTACATAAAGTTCTGGATAAAAAGAGCTTAAGTAACTGTTGTATCGAATACTTATTTGTGTTGGTTACAAACTTTTAAACATTTAGAGGATTTTAAATTTTCGCTTGCCTTGAAGTATTGGAGAAGATTGAGACATACGCTCTATTTCCTTTTATTATTTTCTGTTAATAAATGAATGATATATACAGCTTATGTTATTCAAAAATTATTGATCTAAATTTAAAAAGTTTCCCTAGTCGGCCCAACGACGTGTGCGACGTGGGTACGGGTGGGTTATGAACCCGCGCGCCGTCCTTTCGTCGCCCCGGACGGAATGGACCGCGTGTGCGCTTACCATAGCCCACCCATAATAAAAAAAAAATTGCACCGAAGTGTCACTTCCAGCCTCTGTGTTTACGACAAACCTTGTTTATTTTTTGAACTTTATTCTTAATAATACATTAATAATATATTAATAATACATTAATAATAATACATACCGTATTTAACTTTTATATAATACAGTAGAGTATACATTTGAATTTACAGAAACATATTTTCCAGTAAGAAACACGTTGAGCAGTACATATAGTCTAGGTAAGGACGCCTGAACGTTTCGAATTTTCTAAGTAGCAGAACATAAGCATGATGCATGGCCGCTAGAGAGCCTAAACTGCGGTGCAGTTCATGTCAGAATGTATAAGTTCTATTTATACTGTTAGCAGTCGAAGAATATATTTGTTGTTTTGTTGTACTAAGATTACATTTTCGTTTTTTGAAATATCGATCGTCTAGTTTTCTATATGGCGACGTATAAATATGTAATGTAGAATCAGCCTTATTTTTAGAGTTAGAGTTTCCATGTGGTGACGGAGTAAGAATAAGATTCACCACCCCCTCTCTTACCCGTGTGTGTCGTTAAAGACGACTATATTAGATGTATATTAATATTGATGTAACATCCATGCAAGAGAAGGAAAACTCGAAACTAAACCCTATGCCAATACGTCTGACCATCGTGGTATAGCAAGTTAATTTCCCTCCTAAAGTGGAGGAGGTCTGAGCCCAATAGTGGGATGTATATGGACTAAGATGATGATGATGATGATGAGGGTATGATCTGCATACACCTCAACTAATGTATCTGGAGCGACACAAGTCGACATGAGACTATAACCCACTGTGTTCGCTAAAAATTACCATTGAGTCGAGCAGAATTGATAGCAGAGATCAACCCTTTAACATCCGCGTGGTCGGCCCGCTATGTTACCCTTTTGGATATCATCCTCATTGACGTCTCAGTAAGAACAACCACGCTACCATGGCGTCGTCTTCACACAGTATTTAAACTATCGCTAATTCTTCCGCGGTACTAGTGTACCGAATTTCCTACTTAAGGGTTCCTATAAAAAAGATAGAAAAAGAAGCAGGTTCGAGCACAACTATTTATTACAAACGATTAATTTTTTTAACACAAACGGCCAACCAGTCGGTAGGGCACGTTGGTCGTGGGTTCGGAGCCGACACTAATTCCACCAATCCTTCCAGTACTGTACTCTCCTCGGGCTGTCCACCGTAGCAACCGTCGTAAAGGCACAGGTGAGCTTCGAGCAATGACCCGCTGTAACGGGTATATACGACTAGCGTGGACCTTGAACCCTGGAACGTGCATGAAGCTGATGTTAACGCCAAATCCAGAAGTATGAATGGCCCACGGCAACAGCGCGAGGGAAAGCATAGCTGTGTTGCCGTGGTTGTTCATGATCAGATAGGACATGACAAGACTAAGCGGTGAAATAATAATTAGCTAATTACAATGAGTACGTACACTACGAAACATTTCATAAAATAATAGTGAAGGTGAAATGAAATATACTATAAGGTGAATCTATATTACAATAATAAAATTACAAACCACTTACCCAATGCTGGGGTTGAATATATACTAAATTAAATAATTTTAAGTTCGTATAAAAATGCAATTACGTCACTGGTATAACTAACGGCAATCATGTACAATAAAATATAATTTAAATTTTATAAGGATCGTACTGACATACGTTCACCTTGAGAGCGCTCGGCTGTCTGTGGTTCAGACGGTGGTGGCGCGGGGTGCGCCGGGGCATCGTCGAGAACAATAGAAGCGATAAGAGTAGTACTTAAAATGACGCTCATTTATTTGTACTTGCGTCTTGATTTATTATGGGTATATTTAATTAAAGAAAGTAAACAATTTTAGTTATCATTTCATAGTTCATGTAACGTGTAACGTTACACTAGTAAAAGAGGGCGAGTAATCATAATTAGAATTAACGTAAACTGAAACACATCTACTGCAATCTGCAACCCGTTACTATACGTTCCACTATTGGGCCAAATTGACCTAGTATTTCACTCTGATCAGACGTGTTCAAATAGAGTTTAATTCGAGTTTTCTTCTCTTGCATCGATGTTATCTGCATATATCACTTAGTCGTATTTTACAACACCCACGGGCAAGATATAGGATGGTGAATTATATTTTTACTTCGTCACCACACGAATAAATGAGTTAATGGGTCTGATGAATCTCTAACCTAATTATATACTAATGCATGATATAAAATTTGAATCCTTTCTAATATTATAAATGCGAAAGTAAGTTTGTTTGTTTGTTACGCTTTCACGCTTAAACCACTGAACCGTTTTCAAAAATTCTTTCACCAGGGGAAAGCTAGAATATCAAAGAGTAACATAGGCTGTATTTTATTCCGGTATTCCCACGGGAATGGGAGCTACGCGGGTAAGGCGACTGAAACCGAAGCGAAGCGAGGGCGAGTTTCTAGTAACATTATAAATACGATAGTAAGTTTGTTTGTTTGTTACGCTTTCACGCTTAAACCACCGAACCGATTTCAAAAATTCTTTCACAAGTGGAAAGCTATAATATCAGGGAGTAACGTAGGCTATATTTTATCCCGGTATTCCCACGGGAACGGGAACTACGCGGGTAAAGCGACTGAAACTGAAGCGAAGTGAGGGTGGGTTGCTAATACATAAATAAAAACATAAATAGTAATAATTCTCAAATTACCCACAAATACACAAAGGATCAAACAAATAATAGAGACATTTGTCGTTAGCTTTTTTAAAAGTGTAATTAGTTTTGAATTACTTAATTCAGTTCTGTAATAAAAAAGCTAGTGTTTGAAAGTACTAAAATAATAAAAATTGTCGAATAAAATATTTCAAAGCAATTTTAAAATAAAATAATTATATTTCAATTTAGTTTTAACTCGCAAAAAACAATAATAAAATTTAATTGCAAATGCACTTCAACTGGAAATAAATGGAAAATTAATTCATGTTTCAAGCGTCTCAAATATTAATAATATTCTCAGGTCATATTATACTCCCCTATTTTGCCTGTGAATGTCGTGAAAGACAATTATGGGATATAATATGCACATAACAGCTGTGCAAGAGAAGGAGAAATCGAAATGAAACCCTATTCCAACATGTCTTACCAGCATGGGATAGTAGGTCAAATTCACTCTCATTGTGGAGGAGGCCCGAGCCCAACAGTGGAACGTATGTGCGACAATAAGAATACAATTCATCACCTCATCCTCTCTCTTTACGGTGTCGTAAAAGCAACTAAGTTATTTCTTCATTTCATCATCATCATTTCAGCCTATTGCTGTCCACTGCTGGACGTAGGCCTCCCACATGTTGCGCCACAATGTGCGGTCCTGTGCCGCCTGCATCCAACGACGCCCAGCAACTTTCACTAGGTCATCGGTCCACCTAGTGGGGGGGGCGTCCTACACTGCGTCGTCCGATACGTGGTCGCCACTCGAAAACCTTTCTTCCCCAGCGGTGCGATGTGACCTGCTCATTGCCACTTCAGCGTACTAATTCTTCGTGCTATGTCGGTTACACTCGTTTTTCTTCGGATTTCCGTATTCCGGATTCTATCTCGCAGAAATCCCGAGCATAGTCCGCTCCATAGTACGCTGAGCGACTTTGAGCCTTGATATGAGGCCTACATTTAGGGACTACGTTTCGGTGGCGTAAGTCATCACTGGTAACACACACTGGTCGTAGATCTGTGTTTTCAGACACTGAGGTTATTTAATATGCATAAAAGATCTATTTTTTTTGGGGCGGTCAGCGCAACTGTCGCTCGGCTCCATCCGGGGCGACAGGGGAGCGGCGCGCAGCCCCGTAACCCACCCAGTAGCACGTCACCTTCGTCGTTAGGATAACCACCGGTACAGAGTTCCTTGACTTCAGTGGTCGGCCCGCATAAAACATCTATGCAACATTTAATAGCTGTAGAATCATACTGTTCTAAATTGTCTATCTACTGCTGCGGCATACAGAGTGTGGCCACACTCTCACAGAAAATCGACGTCTGAGTAGTAGCGATTTGTTACTACACTTCGTTTGGTAAGCGAGAGAGCCCGAAGTCGAGTTTTTGGCGGGAATCTGAAGTGTCATGTGGTGTTCTTGTATTATATTCAATATCTTAGTGTTTTAACGTGTTATCTATACCAATAAATAAAATTGAAGTGTCTGTTTGTAATGTCAAAATAATAGGTTTTTTTCATGCTCACACGGTTATTTGCACGACACCTATGCCTAAAATAGCAATTAAAAATTTTTTGTCTGTCTGTCTGTCTGTCTGTTTGTTCCGGGTAATCTTCAAAACGGTTGGACCGATTTCAAAAATTCTTTCACCAATGGAAAGCTATAATATCAGGGCGTAAACTAGGCTATATTTTATCCCGGTATTCCCACGAGAACGGGAACTGCGCGGGTAAAACGACTATAACCTATAACCGAAGCGAAGCGAGGGCGGATTGCTAGTATGATATAAAACTGCTATACATACCTTTGTATTTCCACCAAAATTCTCAGAAGATACCCTTAACAGTTGCTATTACACTGTTGAGGGCGACACTTTGACTTACTGACAGACCATTACTGACATGAAGAAACTGAGAACTTGATAAGATAACTCGACACTGGCAAAAATGGCTCGTATTTGTAGCTGATTGCCAAGACAAAAAAGAAGAAGAAGAGCCCGAAGCCGAACTTTCTGAGGGTGTTTGCGTGTGGTGGGTTGTAGTGATGCCTTTAGTATTATCGAACCTTATTACAGGCATTCACACTCCCTTCACTTTCTTTACAGTAGGCAGCGTCCTAATGAAGGTCCATGAGCAGCAGCATCACTTACCATCTGATATAATGTTTGCTGGTTTGCAATAAAAAATGCTAGAGAACGAAAACTCGAAATAAAACTCTGTAGCAACTCGTTTAGGAGTTTTGAAGTCAAGAGTGTGACGTATATATGCTGAAATGAATTACAAAGTACTCCATATGGTATTAATCTGGTCAATATATGGCAGCAAGGAGAAATTTATTAGTAATACAGCTTTCTCACTTAATATTCCAGTCTAGATACGTCCAGCTGCTGAGCTCGAGCCTCTTGCATAAAGGAAGGGAAATTAGCCTTCTGTACCATGCTGGCTAGACGGGCTGGTCTATACCAGCCCCTATGGATCTAATTCTTTCGAATTTTCCTTCTGCTATAATACATTAGTCATCCTTTACGACACAAAATAGCAAGAAAAAAATATGGTGAGTTGTATTCTTACATCTCGTTACCATACAGAAAATCTATCTCTGCGAAATAAACTATAGCTATTTAGATACATATATTATTTAAACACTCAGGTTACTCCAATCTACCTATTACTCAACATGATCATCAATAATTTGTGCTAAACTGAATGTGATGTTGGTTCAAAGTATTTTATTTCTAAGGTTCACTTACAAACCCAATTTCTGTATCGAGTTGCCTACCTGAGCGGAATTCGTAATGTTCTTATACCGTTGTCAAAATCTAGAGAGGGATTTTAAGATAGATTTAAAATCACCAAATGAATTCAATTTAAAAGAAGTGTTAAGTACTTACAAAACTAGAAAGAACATTTATTTTTGTTTTCGGGAAAGGTAATGAAATTATTTATATTTTTACTAGCAAGCCGCTCTCGCTTCGTTTCGGTTTCAATCGCCTTACCCGCGTAATTCCCGTGGGAATACCGGGATAATATATAGCCAATGTTACTCTCTGATATTATAGCTTTCCATTGATGAAAGAATTTTTGAAATCGGTTCGGTGGTTTAAGCATGAAAGCGTAACAAACAAATTTACTTTCGTATTTATAATATTATCTAAGTACTAACTTGAAAAATCAAGAGTAATGTCTTAAAACATATATTCCCCGTATGGTGGTGGGATAAGAATACAATTATCCCTACACATATTACACAATTATTACCCATGGGAGTTATAAAAATTGGCAAAGTCTAGCAAGAAAGTGGACAACAAATCTCTCCTGGAAAACGCATTACACCTAACCGCGATCGACATCGCGTCTGTCAAGCGCATCACTAAACACTCTTTTGTGGAGCAAACCTACGTCTAGCACCTCACAATGAAGGGCTAAATGATGATGATGATAATGATAATAAAATTATCATACAATATCTAGGACAGAGAACATTGCTATAAATTTACTGCCAACATTGGTGCGTATTCGACAATCATCCGAGCGATATTCTGTAAGTAAGACTCAAACATCCTAATTTCGCCATGGTGCAGGGTGAAAAAAGGATAGCAATTATGTTGATTCGTGCACTTCTGTCGCTAGGCATTGCAGATGCTGGCATTTGCGCCTGGTTGCTCCTTAAGTGAGGTTGTGGTTGTCTGTAATAAGACGTTGCGCAATCCGCACCACGAAGAATCGGCGTCCCGCAATACACTGTGCCTTCACTCAAGGAGAAATCATCTGAAATATAGTAATATTCTATGAATATAATAATGATAAATACCAACTAAAGAGTGGATACATAGTTTAGAGGATGGCATACTATAGGGTAGTATGCCATCCTGTAATCGCCCCATGTGGTCGACAATGGGTGGTCAGAAAGTTCTCAATTACATACCTATGCTAGGTTAAAACTGAATCAAAAAAAAATAAAACGAGAACAGTGTAAAATGTAACACTGTCATATAAAACGCTTTCAAAATAATATCCATACAAGGGAGGCCTTTGAATACTAAAAGGTAATTTACATACGAAACATCAGCATTACTTAGGATATAAATCAGAGCTAATGAGCTTTCCTGGCCATAAATCTTGTAGTATTCATTAGTAGGGGCTGACAGTTTAGACAAGATTTTTGTATCAAGCAATTAAGGGAACGCCTTGTTATTTTAAAGGAACTGGCTATTTATAAAATAAACAGACGCTTATTAATTTGTACCTTTTTTAATGGACTAGATAGAGATTATGGATTGCTCGTGGGTGTTATAAAAGACGACTAAGACGTTTTCGTGGATCTTGGCCAACCCCGTCTGATGCTATCAGGCCGACAAATATATTCCTAAGGAGGATTGCCGTCAGGCAGGCGGCTGATCAGAAAACTATTGCCAATAATTTTTGAGATTATCATCATCATAATCATTTCAGCGCATATATCTCCCACTGTAGGGACGAGCCTCCTCCATAAAAGGAGGGAAATTAACCTATTATACCACGCTGGTCAGACGTGTTTGCACAAAGATTTATTTCAAGTTTTCTTTCCCATGCATAGACGTTATACGCATATTCAATTCCTTAGTCGTCTTTTACGATGGGCACGGGCAAGAAAGGGAGTGCTGAATTGTGTTTTACTCTGTCACCACACGGAAAACTCTTGCAATGTGTGCTATGGAATAAGAGGACATATTGTGTCGACCCCGAGTAATTGGGAGAAGAGCAGAGTGAATGATGAGTTACTACAGGTATATGCCAACCCAACTGATTGCACCCGCCGCATATGCCCACACTCGCATTGGCCGTCATGAGCCGTGTGCGAGTGGCAGTATTTAAAAACTATGGCGTATACGCTCATGTACGTGCCTGCGTCGACACGTGAGAGCAAATGCGCAGTTTGGTTTTTATTTTTTTTTTTTCTTTTTGTGTGTGTACAGCTGTTGGCCGCAGATGGCCTTGACAGCTTGACGCCGACTATGGGTGAGCGCTGAGGGCTCTCAACCCGGAGAAAAGTATGCTAAGCGACATCGCCCAAGGGCTCGCCCTGTGGGGAACGGACCTCGGCTTGGAGCGTCGCTGGAGGCAAAGTGGGTGTGCCCACGTTTTTAGTAGTGACTTTTGCGCGGCGCGGTTTCGCACCTCGACGGCGAGGGCGGAACCGCGAATATTTATTTGTTAAGGCCTCGCGGGCCGTGTAGGCTCTTTGTTGAGCGAGTGTGATATTGTCGTCCTCTTCGTCGAGGACGTGACGAGGACGTCGGATGGAGGAGATTTTGGAGGGTCTATAGGAAGCCGCCCCAACCACTAGTTGGTTGGGGTGTGTCATGGCAGAGTCAAAGTAGCTCTGAGAGCACCGTTTCATAAACTGCTTGATGGTCGGCAGTTCGAGGTCGATGTGGAGATCGACGTTTCGTATGAACCACGGTGCTCCCGTAGCTCGGCGCATGAAACGATTTTGTAGTGTCTGTAGCCTGTGGATCCTGTGTGGCTTAACATGCGCGAACACCACGCTGGCATAGGTCATGATAGGCCGTATGCAGGTGGTGTAAAGTCGGACTTTGCTACTCAGGGGCATACGCGACCTAGAGTTGAGTAGACAGTGGAGACGGCCCATCACAAAGGCTGCCCGTGCGCGGACTTGCTTTATGTGAGGGGCGAAGCTGAGTCGATCGTCAAGGGTCACACCCAAGTATTTGGCCTGCGTGGTCCAAGTGACCGGCTTGTTGAAAATTTGAAGGGGGGGAATGCTATCGATAGAGTAGGAACGGGCAGTTCGTCTAGTGAACATGACCGCCTGACTCTTCTCGGGGTTGATTTCTAATCTCCATTTCCTAAACCAATTGGCTAGGGTTGTAACCGCTGTTTGGAGAGTCTTGGCTACTGTTGTCGGGGATCTACCAGCACAAAAGAGTGCGGTGTCTTCAGCGTAAAGCGCTTTATGTACCCGGTTGAATTTGGGCATATCGCTAGTGTATAGCGTGAAGAGAAATGGGGAGAGGACCGACCCCTGAGGGACGCCGGCCTTGATAGGGTGGGAGGTCAATAACGTCCCTTCCACCCTGTAGCGAAAGCTGCTATGACTTAAGTAGTCATGTATAATGAGAATTAAGTAGTGAGGGATCTTGAGGAGATAGAGTTTGTAGATTAGGCCTTCATGCCAAACCTTGTCGAATGCTTTCGCTACGTCTAGGAATAATACACCCGTATATCTGTTCATGATGAACTGACTACTTGTGTATTCTACCAAACGGTGAACTTGTTGTACGCAGCTGTGTTTAGCTCGGAAGCCAAACTGTGCGTCGGGAACGAGGTTGTTAGCCTCGGCGAATGTACGTAGTCTACTGAGAACTATTCGTTCGTAGATCTTACCTAGACCTTTTAGTAGACTAATCGGGCGGTAACTACTGGGTTCGGTAAGGCGCTTGCCGGGTTTGTGGATTCCTATTACCACGACCTCTTTCCATTGCGCGGGAAAGATGTTATTATTTAGTGCTGCATTGAAGATGCAGCACAACAGAATTATCAAGTGGGCGGGGAATAATTTAATGACTTTATTTGAGATTCCGTCCGAACCTGGGGCTTTCCTGGTTTTGAGACCCCTGACTAACGATTCAACCTCATCGGTGGTCACTGCTGGGATTGGCTGATCGGGGCTGTCGTTTCCTAACGAGCGCGAGAGAGTGTTACGACGTTCCACTTCGTCGGCGATGAAGCGGTGATTCGCGGCGTCGGGGTGTAGTGTACTCGGCGTACACTGAAGCTCCAAGCAGTCGGCCAGGCATTCTGACTTTTCATCGTCCATGAATGCCGGAGGCTGGTTGGGTCTGGTGAGAGGAGGGAGAGTGGACACGATGTCTTTTTTGAGTGAGCGGGAAAGCTGCCAAAAGGCTGTGTGAGAGGGTTCTAGCTCCTCGATCATGGCGTCCCATTTGCTGTCTCAATTTTTTAATTGCTTGTTTAACCTCCTTCTGGAGTGACCGTAGGCGGGTACGGTTGTCCTCCGTAGGGTAGCGGTCATAAGCGCGTGTCGCGGCGTTTTTCCGTCTCAACAAGTCACGGACGTCGTCTGGCAGGCGCCATTTACGATCGCTCGTATCTGGTACCGGCCGCGAGCAGTCGTCCATTATCGACTGCACGTGACTTGTGAGCGAGTCGATCGCCTGAGAGGTATCTTCCTTAGACGTAATGTCTTTGGGAATTTGATTAAGGTGGACCGACGAGGTTGACTTGAGATTTTTCTCTAGCCGTGCCCAGTCAGTCGCTATCTTGGTCCTTTCGTTGTTGTGGCCTGAGGGGCCGGGGGTGCGGGAGGCTAATTCCAGAGTCAACGGGCGGTGATCTGAGTCTAACTCGTGTTGAACTTCTATTGAACATAAACGAAGGTTTATGTTTTTGAGAAGAAAGATATCGAGTATGTCCGGCCTGTGCGAAACGTTAAAGGGGAAGTGTGTCGGCTCTATGGGCGCTATGACATCAAATCCCAGTCTGTCAGCGAATAGCTCTAAAGTCTTGCCCCTCTTATTGGAACTTTGACAGCTCCAAGAGGTGTTCTTGGCGTTAAGGTCACCGCCAATGATGACGGCGCCTCCCAATTCTAGCAAGGCTTTTGGATCTTTTTCAACCAACTGTTTCGAATGTTCTCTATTGGGAGAGAGATATGCGGATACAAGGGTGATAGGCTGATGGCCTGAGAGGGCTAGCCTGCAAATTGAAGCTTCAATGTACATCAGAGGGGGCGGATCCACAGGTGTGCAATGCAGCGACCTTTTGTAGTAGATAAGCGTTCTGCCCATTGGTGAGGTTGTCCTATCGTTGCGAATTATATTATAGTTCGCGACTCTAGGGTCCTTGTTAAATGGTTTAAGGAACGTCTCTTGTACTAGCAAGATGTCGAGCTGGTGTTCCCGAAGGAATGTGCCTACTTCATCCCTCTGTTGGGTTAGGCTATTGGCATTGAATGTCCCTATTTTGAGATGTCTGGGTTTAACTCTGCCTGGAGTGTACCTATCCATTTTATTTGAATTTAAGCGAGCCTAGACGCTCTAACGTGGGGGCAAATTTAATTGCGGTATTGAGGAGGGCGAGGTTGTTTCCCTCGTTCTTTCTTAATTCGGCTGCAATTTCGCGGATTTCCGTGAAATTGATTTGAGCTGCGAAGTTGGCCACCAGGGCTAGATCTGGATCTGCGCAGTTTGGTACAGCGCTATAGGTTTTAAATACTGCGACTCGTACACGGCTCGTGACAGCCAATGCGAGTGTGAGTATGTGCGGCGGGTGTTAGCGTAGTATAGAAGTTGAACTTCCCTCCTATTATGAAGGCGACTTGAAGCCTAGCAATGAGACATATATGAGCAGAAATGATGTTCATAATGAATAGAAGGCAAACTCAAATTAAGGCTATATTTTTAAACCGTAAAGCTTGGTGCATTAACACAATTACCATTCTCCAATAGTGAAAAATGTTTCAAATATATATTCCTTCGACAATTCTTAGAATAAGATTGATAGATGATAGATTTCCGTTTGATGAGGGAGTAAGGATATAATTCTCCACTCCCTTTCTTAGTCATGGTCGTAAAAGACGACTAAGGCATATAATATGCATAGAACATCTATGCAAGAATAAGAAACCTGAAATGAAACCCTATACTAACATCTCCATCTGACGAGCATCTCCCTGGCGCTGCCGACCATCGCCAGGGAGATGCTCGTCAGCGTCAGGAACTGGGACGCGGTCGCCGCCTTCTGTGAGGCCGTTATTTCACGGAAGGAGGCGGCGGATCGTGTGCGAGTAGAGCTCCTATTCGGCGACACGTTCCGCCGCCGGCGACTCGGCTGGCGCAGGCGCGAGTATCTGCGCCTAATGCCGCCCTAGCCGAGGCCGCGGGTGATCGGAACGGGGAATTGTCCGTCACCCGCAGAGAGGCTGACCGCGCGACGGCGACCGACGTCCCAGTACGTCGAGAGGTGAGAGGTTACCCGAAAGGGTATTCCGTCGGGCCGGCCACTGATGACAAGTCACATCTGCTCCGGTGGTCGGCCCGACAACGAGGTGACGTGAGTACGGGTGGGTTATGGGCCCGCGCGCCGTTCTTTCATCGCCCCGGACGGACGGGACCGCGCGTGCGCTTACCATTGCACACCCATAAAAAAAAAAAATACTAACCCGACTACCTGCGCCTGATGCCGCCCTAACCGAGGCCGCGGGTGACCGGATCGGATAATTTAGTCCGTCACCCAAAGAGACTGACTGCGCGACGGCGGCCGACGTCCCAGGACGGGGACCTCGAGAGGTGAGAGTACCCGAAAGGATATTCCGTCGGGCCAACCACTGACGACAAGTCACCCCGCTCCGGTGGTCGGTCCAACGATGAAGATGACGTGAGCACGTGTGGGTTATGGGCCCGCACGCCGTCCTTCCGTCGCCCCGGACGGAATGGACCGCGTGTTCGCTTACCATACCCACCCATAAATAAAAAAAAAATAATAATACAAACCCGACTAACCAGAGTAGTATGTTTGGTCAATTTCCCTCGCTCTGCGGAGGAACTGTGATGAACTTTAATTAGTATAAAGCTCAACACATGTAATACAATATGTTAGAATTTATCTCTCAATATAACCTCTATATGTAGCAATACAGTAAATTCACTAGACAAATGCTAAACCGTGTCCCTTCAATGGCTCTGTCGCAGTAATTGAACCTGCAATTGTTATTTTACGACGCCATCTTGCTTTAACTACTTTAATGAGAATAATAGATTCGTCAATATAGTGACAAATAAATTTAAATAAATATCGTAACGATTATAGATTAGATTTCATTTTTTTTTCTGTTAAGTAAGGTTTTAATAGATATTTTTTTTCAGATATAAATCAATCATAAACACATATCCTGAAACTGTATCTACTTCATAGGTAGTAACAATCGTGATTTCTGTAATGTAAATATAAGAAATACACAGAAAAATGCGGGTTTACTACTATAGAAAACTACTACAATAAAATAAATATGAATGGAGTTTATACTCCTTGGGGACAATATTCTTAAATTATACCCAATGGACTAAATACATATAATAATATAGGTATACATATATTGTAACTTTACAACCCCATAACATTCAAAATAAATATTTCGAATTACTTGAAACTCCGCTTAAAATTACTTGAACATCTCCGTGTGGTGACGGTGTAACAATGCAATTCACCACCGGTTTTCGTGCCTGTGGGTGTCCTAAAAGACGATAAAGGAATATAATATGCAGATAATATCTATTTTTTTTTTTGGGGTGGATTGCGGTCGGCGCACTCCTCGCACCAGTCCGTCCGGGGCAACAGAGGGGCGTAAGCACGCACACCCGCAACCCACCCCATGTGCACGTCGCCTTCGTCGTTGGGCCAACCACCAGAGCAGGTTGACTTGACGTCAGTGGTGGGCCCGACGGAATACCCCCTATTTGTGGTACCCTCCCATCGACCGACGTACCCCCCCTCGGGGAGGACGTCGCACTCCTCGCACCAGTCCGTCCGGGGCAACAGAGGGGCGTAAGCACGCACACCCGCAACCCACCCCATGTGCACGTCGCCTTCGTCGTTGGGCCAACCACCAGAGCAGGTTGACTTGACGTCAGTGGTGGGCCCAACGGAATACCCCCTATTTGTGGTACCCTCCCATCGACCGACGTACCCCCCCTCGGGGAGGACGTCGGTCGTTCCTCACGCGGTCGGCCTCTCGGTGGGTGACGGACTAACTCCCTGGTCACGTCACCCGCGGCCTCGGCTAGAGATAATATTTATATAAGGAAAACTTGATATAAAACCCCATATCAACACACCTAATCTGCTATTATATCAAATAGGCCAATTTCACTCCCATTTTGGAGGAGACTCAAGATTAGTAATGAGACATATATGAGCTGAAATGAATTGTTTGAAATACCCGTGCTGCTTTTCCGCGTGGTAACGGAGTAAGAATACATTTCACCACTCCCTATCTTGCCCTTGGATATCGTAAAAGACGACTAAGGGATATAAAAATGCATATAACATCTGTGCAAGAGAAGGAAAACTTGAAATGAAACCCTATACCAACATGTTTGACCAGCATGGTATATATAGTACGTCAAATTACCTCCTATTGTGGAGGAAGCCCGAGCCCAACTGTCGTATGTAAGCTGCGATGATGGTGATACAAAAACGAAGGTTATGATTTCTGCAAATTTAGTTTAACCATCCAGAAGTTTTTTGATGTCTTTTTCTTTTTAGCTCATACGTTGGACTATTTGATACGGTCAGTCTATTCCACTATAAGAGTGAGATTAACGTGAGATGCAACAACAGTCAGGCGATTTGCCATACTCCTTTTCAAATTCTAACATTAAAACATTCACTCAAATGCCCTGCATGGTCCAGCAATGGTGGCAAAATCGATAAAAGATTTCATGCTGAAAACAACATGATGAATGAAGTGGAGATAATTCATAGGTGTAAAACTTGATAGGAAAATTCCTTTTAAGCTTAAATGACTTCTGAGAGCTGCTCTTTACTTTAAATAATAATAGTGGTAGAACCACACTGTTGACAGTTGTCTGTCTACAGCCACGGGCCGGTTCGTCCAGGGCAGTACCACACTCTCGCAGAAAATTGACGTCTGAGTAGTAGCACTTTGTTACTTCGCTTCGTTCGGTGATCGAGAGAGTCGGAAGCCGAACTTTCTGAGGGTATTTCCGTGTGAAGTGTTTAAGTGGTGTTTTCAGAATCACTGAGTCTCATTTCACGCATTAACACTCCCTTCACTTTCTTCGCGTTAAGCAGCGACCTTGCAAAGGTCCATGAGCATCAGCAACACTTACTATCAGGTGTATTGTTTGCTCATTTGCCATCGTTTGCAATAAAAAAGAAATATGGGTGACAAACAAACAACATCTCTACAAAGCAAACTCCAAAGAAATGCGTATGTTAGGCTGGTTCATAACTGACGAAATCATAATAAATCTGACATGAAAATAAAACAAAACTACTTACAAAATAGCAAGATAATTCTATCGACTTTAACGATACAAAGGTACAAATAACATTCCTCATTTCTTGCAGTTCAAATCTCCACAGCTTCTAGACACATATATTCAATGTTAAAGCAACAGACTGCAATAATTCAGTTAAGTCACGAGACGGTCGGCACGACGTCTCACTTCGATTTGATCTGACATTTTGCGGTCACAAATCTTCGTTAAGGTAGTTCCAACTGTTAACGTGATTGTAGGAATGCTGAATTGAATTTACAACACGATATGCATGGCTGAAATTAAATTTGAACGAAAATGGCGGTTGATTGAATTTTTTAATAACATTTTTACTTTTTATATTTACTCTCAGTGTATAACTTTTTTAGAACATATGATAGTCCCCAAGCAATTGCGATAATAAATATTTAATCTCCCTGTGATAATGGGCTATTAATACAATTTAAGTCAGTCATATTACCTATATTGAGACTGCGCCTCCTCTCTTAAGTAAGACTTGAGAGTCAAGATCTTATCATCAGTGACGGCCAAATAACTTGTCTAGTAGGCGGTTTGTATGTGAACACAAAAAGCGTGGACCCCAGGAGCGCAGAGATTCCATAGGCTCTTGAAATTAATGGAACTCGTTAATGTTAAAAAAAAGACTATTTTAGCCCGAATAATACACAAACTGCAGACATATAAAAATTAATGAGAACATATATATATACCTATAGCTACCACATGCGAGTTCATTAGAGTGTATTTATTTTTCTTTTCAAGTATTTAGCATATTAAATTTATTAGGATTTTCTCTCTGCGATATCGCCATTAGTTTTCTAATACTATATACATAATATAAAATAAGTTTAAAAAATATAACAAATCAAGCTCTAAACAATGTAAAACAAGAAAATATTCTCATCTGAAATTATTATGTTCAAACTATTCGATAGGTATCGTATTTAAATAAGTAACTTTGAAGTAATCAATATTTTATATATATTCATAGTGATATATATAGAGAATAGCCGTAGTCGTATAACAAAACATTTTTTTTTAACCAAAACGAAACGGACTCACTGGTTATAAATTATGACAATTACTTTCGAAGTCTTGAGGGAACAAACAAAATTTTAAATTGACAAATGAATTTGACAGGCTATATCTGCCAAATGGTATGTTCAACAAATAAATGATGTACCAAACTCTATCTTCATTTAAAAATTCCTTTTCTAGGATACCACATATGTTGGGCTTATGTGAAAAGGGTTTTTTGTTTTTACTTCGCGCTCACTAGAAGATGCCATATTCAATTTAAAGAGATGTCATATGCCCATAACTAGTGGACAAATAAGACATTTCCACCGATATTTCAATTGTCAAATTATGATAAATAGTTCAGAAGTTATGATGGTATAGATGAACATACATTTATACATACCAGTCAAAAATATAATAATTATGCTTCGCTGGATCATAAAAGTTCAATCTCTATTCATATATAATAATAGATAAAGAAATAAAATTAATTTGGCCAGGATTTATTTATTAATAGAAGCCAAAATAATAATGTATTTTAAATAAAACTAATTCACGGTATTTGATTTTTGATTGCCCGACATTTCGAACACTTTACAGAAATATGAAATGAACTAGGAAATATAAAATAACACGATACAGAAATTTATCATTTTCTTCTTACACTGGCAATAAATTTGTATCAAAATGTGGGTCAATATTTAATAACCAATTTCTGTATCGGGTAGATAATTATAATTTTTTTGCAATAACGATGACTTGTTGGACGTGAGACACCTTAGTCCGCCCGTGACCATGAACACTGCAAAGTGTTCGAAATGTCAGGCATTCAAAAAAATACAAACGCGATAAAATCTGTAAAGTAGTTTTATTTAAAATGCAATATAATAATTTTTCTCTGTTGTTTAATTATGTTTACAAAAGAACCATTCAAAAATTAATTCATAGTTTTGAATACACTGTCTGATATATTGTTAAAGACCAAACTTACACTTTAGGTTAAAAAATAACAATATATTTTAAAATAATAAATATTAAATTAATTATTTTGAAGTTACATTTCTTTTGGCGCGTTAGGGAAAAAGATGAGAGGAAATTTAGTACTATACGTCACGAAAAACGATCGAAATCATCGTTGCCGAACATCGCTAAGAAGACCGCGTCAGAAATTGGGAGGCAGTTGTCACCTTCTGTGAGGCAGTCTCATCGCGGAAGGAATGCGCGGGAGGAACAAGCTACTCTACGGTGATATGTTATACTAGCAGCGACTTGGGCAGCGCAGGTGCGTGTACCTACGTCTGACGTCCCCCTACCCGAGGCCGTGGATGACTGAATAGGGAAATAGTCTCTCACCCGCAGAGAGGTTGACCGCGTGAGAACGACGCCTCGTGGGGGCATTGGGGAAGACAGTACCCAAAAATGTAACCCACCGAGCTGACCACGGACTTCAAGAATTCTGAACCAGTCGACGGCCCAATAGTGATTGAAATACGATGGATTATGGAGCCACGCGCCGCCCTTCATTCCCTATATGGAACAGACGGCGTACGTCTAAACCAACGACTGCCCAAAAAAACCCGCATCAAATTCCCCGTGACGTCTGTCTCATTTCAATGGCTGTTGTAACTAATAAGGCTCTATAAGAACACAGGAACCACCCAGATCGAAAGTAGTGACGTCTAGCTATGATGCCAGTTGTCAATAAAAGTTATCTAGTGTGGTTTTAGGTAGCAATACAAGGTTACTAACTAAGGCACCTTTGAGCACTGGCTTGCGGCTCATAGCGAGCAACCCCGGTATAAAGGTGAACGCACACTTATCCGAGCCGAATGAGTCGAATGAAACGAATTTTCATGAGTGCGAGGTTTCATCAGATTTCATATACAGAATTCTAAAATTCGTTTCGTTCGACTTGTTCGACGCGTTCGGCTCTGTGTGCCCTGAGGCATTCGAAGCGAACTGCCATCCACTATCGATACGACGCTTTCTAAATATTAACGTATTATTCAAATTTACGAAATAATATTAATTTTTCCTTTTTATATTTTTATCCTTCTTCTTCTTCTTATTTAATGGCAATAAGCTACAATAATATGAGCTATTGGTGCCAGTGTCGAGTTATTATATTGATCTTTCACGTCTTTAGTTTTCGTCTATTAGTCAGTCGTTAGCAATGATTTAGAGCTAATGACCAACTCATACTTCCTCTGGGAATTTTGGCAAAATGTGAAAATGTCCGCAATTCGCTGTTATATCATATTCACTACATTTCAGCATTTTATCGACATTATATTACATAAAATATCATCATTATTCAAAAAACTGCAAAACACTAAAATAGTGAAAAAAAAAAAATATAAAAGCGCTACATGAGATTTTGACATTCGCGTCAAAAGTCCTATTTTTATCCTACACATTATATAATCTATGTGTTAGGGCAAGAGTAAATACACAAGATCTAATCACTTTAAACGTGGTTTATTAATATAAATTACAAATGTACACATATAGTTTTACGCGGCTAGCGACACACTTCAAACATTCGCAACTCACTCACTAGAGATGTGCATACTGACATAAGCTCACCGATCTTCGTATACCTCAATACCTCCCCTCGAAGTCGTGAGCTAATCTGATTTGTCTATCATACCCAGATTGCCGAAGCATTCATAGTGTTTGGTTGCAGATAAACCTTTTGTAAGGATATCTGCTGGTATTTTCTCAGTACACAAATATTTAAGATTAATAACACCTTTTTCACACATATTCCTAATAAAATGGTGTCTAATGTCTACATGTTTTGTTCTCGAATGATAATTTCTAGTTTGAGCAAGTTTTATAGCCCCTTGATTATCATTGCACAATGTAACAACCTCACATTCCATTCTCACATTTCTTAATACATCCTGCAAATACATGGCTTCCTTAGTAGCTTCAGAGATTGCCATATATTTGGCTTCGGTGCTGGAGAGAGCCACAGATCTCTGCTTACGTGCCTCCCAGCTTACTGGAGCACCAGCTAAAATAAATGCATACCCCGAGTAGGACCTACGGTCGATGGCATTAGTACCCCAATCAGCATCAACCACACCAAACAATGGTAAGCCAGTCCTCTCATACAGCAGACCATAATTAGACGTACCTTTTAAGTATCTCAACACACGCTTAGCTGCCTGCCAATGCTGAACATCAAAATTAATATTAAATTGACTAAGATAGTTTACAGCGTAAGTAACATCGGGTCTTGTGGACACCGATAAATACATTAATGCACCAATTAAATTCTGATAAGGTAACTTCCTCATAACATCTATCTTAATCTCTTTAGGCTTTTCTAGTTTTACTAAACCATCCATAGGAGTTTTTGTAGGCTTACACTCACTCATACCATATCGCTCTAAAAGCCGTTCAACATACATTTTTTGACTCAAATATACTCTGTTTTCTTTATCTCTTTCAAATTCAATACCTAAACAAGTACTAATTTCTCCTAAGTCTTTCATATCAAAAGTATTCATTAATTCTTTCTTCACTTCCTTCAGCCATACAAGATCATTTGTTGCTAAAATTAAATCATCTACATAGATGGCAATTAACATTATGTTATGTTTATTTTGTGACACAAATAAACAAGGATCTTGTGGCATCGACACAAAACCTATTAACTGTAATCTACTCACTAATATTTTATACCATTGTATACCTGATTGGCGTAAACCATATAGTGATTTCTTTAACAAACATACTGCATCATCACATTCATTCATCTTTGTCATCCATAACTTGGCAGTCTTGACAATTTTCTCATCTTGAATTACTTGGCCACGTGAGCCAATCTGCTTCTTAGTAATTATCTTATCTAGTACATTATCTATCTCATCAGGTATCTCCATATATACTTCCTCATCTAATGTACCATTCAAATATGCTGTGACAACATCCATTTGATGGATCTCTAGGCCCAACTCTGATGATAGCGCTGCTATCAATCTTATTGATGATGATCGAACTACCGGAGATGATATCTCATGGAAATCCTCCCCTGGCCGTTGAGAACAACCTTTAGCAACTAAACGGATCTTCTTACCTGTTACTTTACTTGTAAATACCAATCTATTGCCAATCACTTTTCGATCATGTGGTCGTGGCAGTATATCCCACGTCTCATTCCTTATTTGGGCTAGATATTCATCTTCTAATGCGTTTTTCCAATCTGTAGAACCACTTGTTCTTTCGGCTTCTTGCCATGACATTGGATCAACTGTTACCAGGCTTGCTGTCATCTGTACATCCGACTCTTCATCGTTTGTTCCGCCTTCTGGTACTTTATCATCATTCTGCTGGTACTGATATTCCTTTCTGGGTCTTCCGGGCAGACCTGTACGTATCAGCCTCGGTCTCCCTCTTTCTCTTTTAGCAGGTTCTATTAACTTCTCCCATAGTACAGTTGGGTGTTCTTTTATTGTTACTCTCGTTGCATTAGTATTCAAATTATCATGTATATTTTAAATTTTTCTCGTTCTAGTTTCACCTCTTATCTCATTCATATAAGGTCTATTCTTTCTTTCTTTCTCTTCACTTTGAATTTGTTCACTCATATCTATATTTAACCTTTTATCTTTTTCATTTTTACTCTCAAGAATTTCTTCATATTGGTTATCAAATGCACTTTCTTTCAAAAAATTAACATCTCTTGCTATAATAATTCTCTTTGTTTTAGGGTCATGAATTCTATAAGCCTTGGATTGATTGTCATACCCCATAAAGATTCCAACTTTTGCATTAGAGTTGAATTTACCTTTCTTTGTCCCTCTTTCGTTGTAGTATAACTTTGCTCCGAACGTGTTCATGTAAATCACTGTAGGCTTTTTACCTTTCCATACAGTGTATGGTATTTCACCTTTCAATGCAATAGGACATCGGTTTCTTATAAAATTAGCTGTATTTATAGCTTCAGCCCAAAATCCTGGAGGGCTTCCGGCTTGATGCATCATGCACCGGGCCATTTCAATTAATGTTCTATTCTTTCTTTCAGCTATACCATTTTGTTGAGGTGTATATGATACAGTTAATCTTCTTTTAATTCCTTCTTTCTTCAAGAAATCATCAAATTCTTTATTTATATATTCTCTTCCATTATCTGACTGTAAATTCTTTATTTTCATGCCTGTTAACTTTTCTACAAATGCTTTGTACTCTTTAAATACTTTGAGGACATCACTTTTGCTAGCGATGAAATAAACTTCACACCAGCGAGATTTGTCATTGATGAATGTGACAAAATACTTATTTTTACCACATGACTCATGTCTCATTGGGCCACACACATCAGTGAGTACTATCTCTAATAAGGAGTGTGTGCGTTCTTCGTTACTTTTAGGAAATGGTTTACAAGTCATTTTTTGACTTAAACATGTTTCACAATCCGATAGTTTTTCACTGTCATCGAACTTCAGACCATGTACTAAGTTATTCTTGGCCATAGCTTTAAGGTCACGCTCATTAATGTGACCCAAGCGCTCATGCCACATGTCAATTGGCTTCTTCACCATTTGTACATTATTTGAATACTGTTGATTCAATCTCACATGATATAAATTACCTACACGGTCTGCTCTCAAATGAACTTTTTTGTTCTTATCAATAACAACAGCATCTTGTTTAGTGAAATGTACTTCATATCCATGATCAGTCATTTTTGACACAGATAGAAGACTCGTTCGTAAATCTGGCACATAGAACACTTTCTGAATGTCTAACAGGCGTTTTTCACAACCTGTATCAACCGTGATACTGACTTGACCTATCCCGGTTATCTGCGTACTCTCTTGGTTTGCCAAATTTAGTTTACTGTCTAGCCGCGTAAATCCTTTCATCATGTGCTTATCATTGCTCATATGTCCTGTGCATCCACTGTCAATGCACCACGCAGAACTAATCTGTTCACTAGTAAGAGCCTCTTCGGTGGTGCTAAACATTGTTGTATATTCTTGCCGCTCAGAACTATTGCGTTCTGCTTGCTTGGCACTATGCTTAGCTTTGTGTGCAATCTTAGTCTTACATTCTCTTGCAATATGTCCGCGGCGACCACAACGATAACATTCTATTTGTACCTTATTATTCTTTAAAGTGAGATCACTTGTAAAATTCTTTTGATGCGCTTTATTAGTGCGTTTGACAAACATAGCTCCTTGGTCATGTACTGTGACCTTTCTCCCTTCATAATCTTCGAGAATCTTTACCTTGAGTATCTCAGTAGAAGGTAGATCATTCCGCGATTCCATTGCAGTACGAAACATAGTAAAAGAATCTGGGAGGCTATACAATAATAAAAATGCCAATAATTCGTCAATCACCACTAAACCGATTTCTTTTAGTTTTTTCACAGCGTCAAAGAAATCTGCAATATGCTTTCGGAGATCGCCATCTTCACTCATGCGCGTCAGTACAAGTCTCTTCAATAATGACGCTTTACGAGCAGGTCCGCTCGATTCATACATTGATTTCAATTTATCCCATACCTGTTTGGAGGTATCTAAACCATCTAATGCTGCGAGCTCACTAGGACTGACAGCCAATAATATATCTGATTCCGCCTTTCCGTCCATTTTCACCCATTCTGAATATTTAGGGTCGCCACGTGCCGGTCGCGGCACAGTACCCGATACGAATTCCCACAAGTCATTTTTCTTCAAAATAGCTCTCATGTGGACTTTCCACGTATCATAATTATTTGCACTTAGAGGTTCAATCTTAATGGTAGCAGCCATAATAATGTTTTGGCGTTAACACAAACTTTTTCTTTACAAATGTTAAGTTGCAAACCACTTGGGCGAGTCCACTTTTATATACTGAAGAGTACAGTGGGCGAGTCCATTATTTAGCGTTAACAACTTTTCACTATATTTACTGTCCAAAACTCACGAAATCAATTGTATTTAGTCCACTGGGCCCATAACACTATGTGTCAATAAAAGATATTCTTTCTTTTTATTTCAACGCAAGGTAATTCAGTTCTATTAATAAATTAATGTATATACATGATAAATAAGCTCTCCAAAGTCGTTGCACTCGCATAATATGTTCAAAGGAATACTAGCAGCTAATTGCACTCAGAGTGAATTGTAAATCACTAAGCAAGTTCAACCATTGCGAGCAACATCGATCAACTCGGTAATTAAGGCAAGATTGAACCTTGTAATACGCGGAGCTTATCTCTTCGAATGTCAGTGTTATAATTAAGACTTATATTTAGTTTCTATCATCATAGATGCTGTGGTAGTTTAATTGACTATATATATATGGCGTAGTGGTTAAGATATTGTCCTATAACGCCAGGGTTCGATTGCCACGTAGGACAGTACTTTATTGGGGGTTTGTCTGGCTGATGGCCCTGTACGGTCCACTAGTGTGGGTAGAGCCTTTAACCATCCATCTTGGAGCTCTCTTGTAGCGACCACAGAGGGAAATGGCGTTCAGAATCATACGCGGATATTGGCGGTGAAGGCAGCGTGTCTGTAGGACTCCCCTGTGGAACCTGGAGGCTGACGTGGTTGCTAACATTATTGCCACCTTCTATGAGGCAGTCGTCTCTCAATCATCATCAACATCATCACAGCCCACATACGTCCCACTGTTGGGCTCGGACCTCCTCCATAACGGGAGGGCAATTGACCTACTATACCATGCTGGTCAGACAGATTGGTATAGGGTTTTGTTTCGAGATTTCCTTCTCTTGCACAAATGTTAGGTGCATATTATAGGCCCATAGTCGTCTTTTACGACATCCATGGTCAAGATATGGAGTAGTGAATTGTATTCTTACTCCGTGATCACACGGAAAACGTCTCTTAATAATATAAAATAAACATGATATCAATAATAAAAATAATGTGTATTGCTGGAATAGATAGCCAATTATATAAGCTAGATGTGAAATCATCATAGATTTTCAGCTGTAATTCAAATAGACCTATGGATTTTGATCGACCGATCAGCTTTAAAGACGCCTCAAGCAAGCGTTCGACTTTAGACTTGTTTTCAGTCCACACAGTTTGTTTAGAATAGGCTAAGGCAGTCTTTAGTGAGTATTTAATTTCAAACGGGCCTTGTAAATTAATGTTTTATTCATATTATTTTTGTTTCTATTTAAGTAAAATGTCTTAAAGTAGCATTACTTTATAAAATACTAGCAACCCGTCCTCGCTTCGCTTCGGTTACAGTCGCTTTACCCGCGTAGTTCCCGTTTCCGTGGGAATACTGGGATAAAATATAGCCTATATTACTCAGGGATAATGTAACTTTCCAACGGTGAAAGAATTTTTGAAATCGGCACAGTATTTTTTTAGTTTATTCATTACAAACACGCACACACACATAAATACAATATTTTCCTCTTTATAATATTAGTATAGACTAGCAGCGCCCTGCGGTTTTACCCGCATAGTTCCCCTTTCTGAGGAAATCATCATCATCATCATCTTGCTCTTATCCCAATTACTTGGGGTCGACGCAATATGTCATCTATTTTGACATATTGCAAAAAGTTTCGGCAATGACTTTTATGACCGGCCGCCTGCCTGACGTCAACCCTCCTTGGGAATGTAATCGTTGACCCAAATGGTACCAGATGGAGTTGGTCCGGGTCAATCTAGGGCTCTTAGTCGTCTTTTACGACACCCACGAGCAAAGCAAGGGTTGGTAGTATTCGAAGCCGCTACCACACAGCACTCCCTTTCTGAGGAAATATCGAGATAAATAGCCTTTGTGTTATTCTGATATGTAAGCTATATTATTGTGAAGTTTCAATAAAATTCATTCAGAAGTTTTTGCGCGAAAGAGCAACAAACATCCTGACATACTCACAAACTTTCGCGTTTATAATATTAGTAGGATTAACATAGCAGAGTAAATGAAAATAATATTAGACATTGAAATCTTAGCCCATTACCGCCCTCTAAAACCGACAGTAAATATTCGTTATGCATTTTGCAATGTTGATCGGGCAATTTTAACAATGTAAATCTTAGTAAAGTATGTTTTATTCTATACAGTGTATAGAGAAAAGTCGCGCCCTGTTCACAAATTGTAATTTTTATAGCCTGATTGTTGGCATAACAACCATCATAATAAAATTGTTGTTTAAATAAATATTGCGTACGTATATGTGTTAGCTCTCTCAACAGACCTTGTTCTATACATATTTAAAAAAATAAAAGGATGGTTCCTTGATATCGATCGCAGCGCCATTATCATCATTGTCTCAGCTCATATACGTCCCACTGCTGGGCTCAAGCCTCCTGCGCAGGGGGAAGGAAATTGATCTACTATACCACACTGGTCAGGTGGTTCGCTGTAGGGTTTTAATGCAAGAGTTTTCCTTATCTTGTATAGTTTTATATGCACAATAGATCACTTATTCGCCATTTGCAACACCAAGCAATCAAGAGAGAGGCAACGAAATATATTTTTACTCTGACACTACAGAGAGTCAATGTAAATAGAGACTTATAAATTAATTTATCCGTGTGGTGACGGAGTAAGAATACAATTCACCACTCCCTATCTTGCCCGTGGATGTCGTATAAGACGACTATGGGATATAATGTGCACATAACATCTGTGCAAGAGAAGGAAAACTCGAAATGAAACCCTATACCAACATGTCTGACCAGCATGGTATAGTAGGTCAAATTCCCTCCCATCGTGGAGGAGGCCCGAGCCCAACAGTGAGACGTATGAGGGCTGCGATGATGATGATGATGATGATGAAATTAATTTATGGAGTTTAAAGTTGAAAGTGAATTAAAAAATTTTCATATGTGCAGTCCCGGAGTAAGAATACAATTCGCTACGCTCTATCCGGCCGAAGGTGTCGTACAAGGCGTTGAGATATAATGGGCAGATAAGATCACCGTAATAGTAGGAAAATATAGAACTCTATATCAACACGTTTGATCGGCATAGTATATTAGACCAATTTTCCTCCCATAGCGGAGGAGATCCTAGCTCAATAGTGGATCGTATAGGCTATGGCCTATACCTATAGCCTGAAGTGAAATGAAATGATCGAAAATTTATGCCAAAGTTAGGAACAATTACTATTTATTCTAGAAAATTTATCCTTATAAAATTAATTATTGAATAAGTAAAATAAATATTGTGAAATACCTTCATGAGAATGTTCAATTCGCAGTTCCTATTATGGCTTTACAATAAAACATACCTTTTGGATGTTTCTGGAATAACGGTACCTATTGTGGATTTTACTACGAACTAAAAATTTTCATTATTTCCACGAGATTTTCTACGTTGTTTTAACTTTAAATATATACACAAAAAGTAAATTGAATACGCTAATTATACAATATTAATTATTCATAGAATAAATAATTATGCCCTTTTTCTCCTTTGGTGACGGAGCAAGACATTTAAGGGATATATTATGTACAACAACCCGCCCTCGCTTCGCTTCGGTATCAGTCGTCTTTCCGGCGTAGTTCCGGTTCCCGTGGGAATACCGGGATAAAATATAGCCTAGGTTACTCCCTGATATTATAGCTTTCCATTAGTGAAAGAATTTTTGAAATCGGTCCAGCCGTTTTGAAGATTACCCGGATCAAACAGACAGACAGACAAAAAAATATAAAGTGTATTTTAGGCATAAGTATAGGGCAAATAACCGTGTGAGCATGAAAAAAACCTATTATTTTGACATTACAAACAGACACTCCAATTTTATTTATTGGTATAGACCATGGATGCACAGACCGCGGCCCGCGGGCCGCATGCGACCCACCGGTCGAATACTGGTGGCCCGCCGGTCGAATACTGGTGGCCCCGCCGACAGCAAAAATAATACTCTCGTACATTCGAAAAATATTGAATTCTATTCCAGATTATCAATTCTTTATTGTCTTTAATTACCTATACTTCTGGCGGCCCGCCATCAGTTCATGATTTGCCCGACTGGCCCCTAGTCTTAATAAGTCTGTGCATCCCTGGTATAGATAGTAGTGAGACGTATATGAGATGACGATGAAGATGACCTAATCCTAATAAGGGACTGACATTTTTAAGCGACAAAATACAGTCCATTCGCAGACAAGGCTCTTATGTGATTTTTAAAGTGAAAACTTCAATAGATAGGTTTGTATGGGAAGTGAATTCACGTAAGTCATTATCGACATGGTCACGTGGCGTGTTAACCCTAACACTATATCTGTAGCTATCTCAATGTTGCTATATCATTTTTTTTATTGCCCATGGTGGCAAACGAGCAGGCAACACACCTGATGGTTACTGATACTGCCGCACATGAACTTCTGCAATACCAGTGGCACAGCCAGGCCGTTGTCTACCGTGACATAAATACTCTTCTTAAACCTCTTTTAAAGAAGGACATGTCATAGCGCTCGGAAAACACAGCAGCAGGTACTTTTTTATTCCAGAGCCTGCACGTACGTAGGAGAAATCATCGCAGGAAACGTACAGTTGAAGACCATAACGTTTCCAGGTGAAATGGATGAACCTTGCTGCGGTATCGAGTGGAACGTTGGTAAAACGGTGACGGTGGTACCAAGTCAAACAGTTCCGCAGAGCACTCGCCATGAAAGGGCTAATAGATTACACAAAGTCCAAAGTGACCCAAAGTCTCTCCGCCGCTCCAGTGACTCCAATCTGTCCGTAAGATTGGGATCTGTGCTCATAGAGCTCAAAAACTAGATAAATGTAAAAAGTTTTACCATACTAAGCTGGTCAGGCTTGTTGGTAAAGCGCTTTATTTCGAAGTTTTCATCTCTTTTTTTTTTTTTTTATTGCAGACGGTGGCAAACGAGCAAACAGTACACCTGATGGTAAGTGTTGCTGCCGCTCATGGATCTTTACAAGGCAGTTGCCTACCGCGAAGAAAGCGAAGGGAGTGTGAATGCGGCATTGAGGCTCGGTGATACCAAGGGCACCACCAAAACCCTCCACACGCAATCACCCTCAGAAAGTTGGGCTTCCGGCTCTCTCGCTCACCGAATGAAACGGAGTAACAAATTGCTACTACTCAGACGTCGATTTTCTGCGAGAGCATGGTACTGCCCCGGACGGACCGGCCCGCGGCTGTAGACAGATAACTGTCGACAGTGTGGTCCTACCACTCTCTTGCATAGATGTTATATGCATATTATAATCCCTTAGTCGTCACTTGGATGTAATTTGTGTTCGTTAATTGTATGTTTGTAAAGACCCCCGCAATACAAGGATTATTTCCTTAGTGCAGGGTGTTGTCTTAGAAAAAAAATTAGAAAAATAGAAACTTACGATATCTCCAGGTAGGGTCAGTTGTACTCTTACTCAGTCACCATACGCAAAACAAAGGGAGTGGTAAATTGTATTCACACGGAAATCATTCTATCAATAAATCATTATCCTAGCAATTCAATTGATTACTTCTGATCTAATCTAAAATGCCTGTTGATTTTTTTTTGCTCTTGATGGCAAACGAGCAGATAGCATACCTGATATTAAGTGGTATAATGCTCATGGACATGGATCTTTGCGAGGCCGCTGACTACCGTGAAGAATGTGAAGGGAGTGTGAAGGCGAGCAATGAAGTTCTGTGATACTAAAGGCATCACCAAAATCGACCAACCTAAACACCCTCAGAAATTTGGATTGCCGGCTCTCTCACTCACAAAACAAAGTTCAGTAACAAATTGCTACTACTTAGACGTAGATCTTCTACGAGAGTGTGGTACTACTCCGGACGAACCGGCCCGCGACTATAGGCAGCGACTGTCGACATTGTTGTCCCACCATATAAAGTTTTATGGTAGCCAAATATTAATAAATCTGGATAAAATTGTCTACTTATGAATGTGATCTATTATATAAAATACAAAGTTTGTATCTTATCTAGAAGGTCATCACACTGAACTTATATTATGTGTTATATTTTTTTTTTTTTATGGGTGGGCTATGGTAAGCGCACGCGCGGTCCTGTGCGTCCGGGGCGATGAAAGGACGGCGCGCAGGCCCATAACCCACCCGTACCCACGTCACCTCGTTGTTGGGCCGACCACCGGAGTAGATGTGACTTGTCATCAGTGGTCGGCCCGACGGAATACCCTTTCGGGTAACCTCTCACCTCTCGACGTACTGGGACGTCGGTCGCCATCGCGCGGTCAGCCTCTCTGCGGGTGGCGGACAATTCCCCGGTCCGATCACCCGCGGCCTCGGCTAGGGCGGCATTAGGCGCAGATACTCGCGCCTGCGCCGCCCGAGTCCCCGGCGGCGGAACGTGTCGCCGAATAGGATCTCTACTCGCACACGATCAGCCGCCTCCTTCCGTGAGATAACGGCCTCACAGAAGGCGGCGACCGCGTCCCAGTTCCTGACGCTGACGAGCATCTCCCTGGCGATGGTCGGCAGCGCCAGGTCGGCACCGATAATCGTGACGAGTTCACGGCGCTCCCCCTCCCACGCAGCACACTCCTCGAG
This sequence comes from Lymantria dispar, assembly GCA_032191425.1. Classification (NCBI taxonomy): domain Eukaryota; kingdom Metazoa; phylum Arthropoda; class Insecta; order Lepidoptera; family Erebidae; genus Lymantria; species Lymantria dispar. The sequence continues at coordinate 13,246,451 of CM063465.1, read as the reverse complement.
CGTGTGCTGCCCCGTGATATTATGTGTTATATACATGTAATTTTATTCAAAAAATGAAAAAAGAATGACAGCCCGCTGAGTTTCTTGCCGGATCTTCTCAGCTTGTGGCCGCGTTCCGACCCGGTGGTAGATTTTTGTATTGTCTTCGGACGATGTATAAATTTGACAATATGTAGTGCTCTTAAGGGGCCTATGCAGAATAAATGATTTGATTTGAATCTAGTTTGTATAAGCAGCTGACTTGACAATTAGGAATAATAAAAATGAAGAAGAGGAAGCCTCGCATTTACTATGAAATGCGAATTCATCTATCATTAACATTTACTTCGTAAGAGGTTTCTAACATCTATTACAAGTGTTATTTATGTATAATGTTGTCGGAATTAATATAGCCGTAGCAAATACGAAACTACACTACTCCACTACAGTCAAATTTGATATTATGTTACAACTAAAATTTCACTTCAAAATTACTAAGCGGGAACATGAAGCGTTAATTTTGAACTTTCAATGAGTAAGGACTTAGATTGTCATAATTTGGAATAGAAATGAAAATGTATGAATATTAAATGCGTCATATATTAGTTCTAATACATTGAAGTATATGATACTACTATATACAACTAGTTTTAACAAATAATTACCTCCACTTCCCAAGTCACAAGTCCTACAAGTTTCGGCGTCAACAGAAAAGTGTATATTTTATATGATGTTGAAAATGTAGTCTTGTTATTACAAAATTGATTCAAATTCAATTTCACCTGTCCATAAACTTATTACTATTTACTTTATTGCGCAGTTTGTGTAGTTTTATTTGTAATACTCTTTCCTACAAAGTCTATTCTTGATAGCATTTTTAAACTTATTCACTGATATCTTTAAGTAGTTTATTATAAAATCATATACCCCGTGAAAAATCTAATTTTTTTTTGGAAATTATTAGCATAAATAACTAATTGGTCCTTATTCATAGTGTTTACATAATGAATGTTACTATAGTTTACATTTTTTTTACATTTAATAGTTTTTGGAATATGAATTGTAATACAACAGTTAGAATTTTTATTTGTAAATAAAAATAATGTTTGTTTATAATAATAATAATAATTCTGAGCCTGTCGTCATCTCACTATGGGACTAACGCAAACATCGGAGGAACATTATATGGCTGTCTAAGTTCCTTTGATATAAAAGAAAAAATGTATCACAAGATTTATAGAAAAGCCAATAAATCGCAAGGCAGCTTGTGACGTTCTGTATGTGAGTGGAGACACTGCGGTCCTGAATGCCCCAGAGAGTCGGCCAGGGCCTCGTATCCAGCTCGCCTTTACTGGCCGGCTGGTGTGGAAATCGAAGAGTGCCCGCAGGATTCTCAACTCTGGCTTGCCTTAAATGGCTGATCAGAGAGGGGTCGCCAGAGCTATATGTTCGGGGGTGGAAGTGTAATTTTCAAGGGCATAACTACGGGGAAACCACTGCGGGTCGTCTTTTATCGGGGGCTTGCAATGGTGAAACCGGCGCAGCACCGCTCGACACCCCAAGACACTTGCATCAATGTTGCCCCCTGTTGCCTGTATGACCTGCGTCTCTGTGGCGATCGTTTAGGGAGGCCCATTCAGTGAGTTGGCGAGTCACCGTCTGCCAAAGTTCAAGACGATACAGGTATTGAAGGCAGACGACAGTTTTTAAATCAATAGTCTTAACCAGTCCATCGAACCTCCAACCCCATAATCAGATTTTAAATGTCATCATCACACATTAGTTTTATACCTACCATTGGCAGTCCACGAATGTTATGTGGAGGCGTGGAGTGTCATTGGTAGACATCACATCCCAATTTTAAATTAAATTTCTCCAAAGGCCTCTGCGTGTTGGATCCATACCCCCATGTAAGCCTTTCAAAGGACCGGGTATCTTCCCTAGGAATATCCCGTGAACGAAGAGATAATAATAATGCTTATTTCTTTAAATTTCTCCGAAAGTGAAATTCTTGGTTTTAGATTATAAATAGTAAAGATATCCCGTTTTCTGAGAACAAAGATACTGTTCTATCCGCGGTGCATCCCCAAAGCAATATGACATAAGCCATAAGACTGTGTAATAAGCGAAATAAACTATCCTAGCTGTTTCAATGTGTGGCCCTTTAACTTAACATATTCCCTATTATCGTCATTGGACATTAAATTGGCCACTGATACCAATTCTTTTACCTCGGATATTAGCCCGGGGAGGTATCCTTTCGGGTACTATCCTTTTCAATGCTGCAATAACAAGAACAATTTTATTGAGGCATGGCCGTCAAGCATTCGGCTGCGGGTGGCGGATTAATTCCTTTCAATAGCATTCCCTAGAATCACCCATTCATCCGCCAAGCATGGAAATAATGACATTATCCTAGTCTATAGAGAGATTTTTGTAAGGTAGTGGACGCCTATAGTCTAATAGATGGGTAAACATAGTTCCCTTAACATCAACGATGAAATGATATCTTCGAATGAATTTTAGAAACACAATTGAGATAAAATATTTTTTCTGTTAATAGACAATATATGCCGATTCATAACTCATGCGTATGTTATTGGCATAAAGTTTGATGTCTGTTTTGAATCTCGTCCAAAAACTTTCTCATACTGGCATCTGTTCTCTTTCGTGAAATGCTAAGTTAGCAAAAATATTTATAGAAGTTTAATATAAAACGTTGAACTACTAACATGTATTAAGTTAATATACTACTTTATTTATTAATATATATGTAACAGAAGATTTCGTTCACAGTTTATTGTTATATAAATCTTTATATTTTCAAATAATACGCTACAAAGAAGTTATTAACGCTATTATCGCGTATATTATTTTTAGACACAAAATATTGTCTTAGCTGGCTTATTTTGTAGACCCAATAAAAGTATTTATGCTAAAGTAATATTATAATTTAGCGCCAAATATTATTTTTATCAGAAAAACAAAAGAGGATTTTATTAAATATAACAGCCTCAAGGAAGGTAAATAAAAACTTGTAGGATGGCGTGTGGAGATTAGTCACCCTACAATTGTGTTATGGTTGGCGAATGAAGAGGTGAAGAGACGGCGAAGAAGAATGAAGAGAGTTATTTTTAAGACTGACGATTTATTTACATTTCATAAATTATGTACAATAAATTGATAATAGAATTAGTGACGACCGTACAAGTGTGCGAGTTGATATCGTATGTCGACTGAATCAATAGGCAGCTAAAGGCGGTATATATACATATATACTAGCATTCAGTCTGCGTGTGGTCCGAATGTGCACGTGTACCAACAGGTGCAAATGATATCACCGCAGGTGTGAATGCAGGTGTCAGGTGTGTCGCACATCTGTCAGCTGTGCACGCCAGCTGCCTCGCACCTGCGTCTTCTTGTATGGGCCAATCTTCATTAGCGAAGCGGATTGCTTCGCATTGTTGGGTTGCGGTCCAAGTTATCTTAGTGGCGGATAGTCGCCACAGTACTCCCCCCTGAAGACGGGCGATAAAAGACTGGTAGGGGTACTTTTCTTCTACTGGAAGTCCGTTTGATGTCATCTGGGACTGGTTGGACCGGAACCTCAGCTTCTCTTGCCATATATGATGGTTTGAGCCTGTAGGGGTCGGTGTATAGTGGCTCCAAGCACCTCTCAGGCGATCTTGTCATACGAAGACGTGCGATTCGTAAAATGGCGATGTAGTGTGCCAAGACGTTGGACAAGGAGACAGCTTCGTCATGTACGCGCTAAGACGTGTCGCGTACTGGGTGACGTCAGCAGTCGAGTAGTCATCTTGTTCTGGCGAAACGAGACCGGCGTAACAGGACCATCGTAGTAGGACCGGCGTAGTAGTTCCGGCGTAGTAGTACCGGCGTAGTCGTACCGGCGTAGTCGTACCGGCGTAGTCGTACCGGCGTAGTCGTACCGGCGTAGTCGTACCGGCCTAGTCGTACCGGCCTAGTCGTACCGGCCTAGTCGTACCGGCCTAGTCGTACCGGCCTAGTCGTACCGGCCTAGTCGTACCGGCCTAGTCGTACCGGCGTAGTAGTACCGGCGTAGTCGTACCGGCGTAGTAATACCGGCGTAGTAGAACCGGCCTAGTCGTGGTCTGGTTAGTTCGGCGATCTGTTGTGCCATGTCGCTGTAAGGTGATGATTGTGCTCCAGGGGTGCTCGCTGGTCGTAGTATTGATGGTGCTATCTCGTGTTCTTGTAGGACAGTTCGCCCAGCTTGCTCATGTCGAGGACCATCTCAGTTGTTATAGATCTTGATGTTTGCGCGAACGGTAATGCAGATTCTTCGCAGGTTGCATGTACAGATCGCGTTGATGGTTGCATGTTCAGACGTCGCCGTCGGGGTCATCAGATGTAGGATGGCGTGTGGAGATTAGCCACCCTACAATTGTGTTGTAGTCGGCGCAGGTAGATGTGAGAAGAAGGCGAAGAAGAATGAAGAGAGTTATTTCTAAGACTGACGATTTATTTACCTTTCATAAATTATGTACAATAAATTGATAATAGAATTAGTGACGACCGTACAAGTGTGCGAGTTGATATCGTATGTCGACTGAATCAATAGGCAGCTAAAGGCGGTATATATATATACTAGCATTCAGTCTGCGTGTGATCCGAATGTGCACGTGTACCAACAGGTGCAAATGATATCACCGCAGGTGTGAATGCAGGTGTCAGGTGTGTCGCACATCTGTCAGCTGTGCACGCCAGCTGCCTCGCACCTGCGTCTTTTTGTATGGGCCAATCTTCATTAGCGAAGCGGATTGCTTCGCATTGTTGAGTTGCGGTCCAAGTTATCTTAGTGGCGGATAGTCGCCACAAACTTCAAAGTTTATTTTTAGATTACCATCTTTCCTTGTGATGGAGTACGAATATAACCACCCATCTCTTGCCCATGGGTGTCGCAAACGACGACTAAGGGTTTACATATGCATATAACATCTATGCAAGCGAAGGAAAATCTTAAATGAAACTCTGCACTAACACGTGGCTACGATAGTATAGTAGATAAATTTCTTTCCTATTGAGAAGACTCAAGCTCAACGGTGAGACGTGACAGAGCTGAAATGATACTGATTTTTTTTTTGGACGGGCTCCCTTTTGCCATTGGGCCAACAATTGATGCCGAGTTTCTGAATATCTGTGGTCGTTAACCACATAAATGATAATTAAAAAAAAAAAGTCATCATCAACCAGCTCTTATCCTAATGACTTGGGTTCCAAGCAATACGATCTCTTCTTTCATCGTACATATTTAAAAAATTATTGGCAATAGTTTTATTAACCTGCCTGATTGCGATCTTCCTTGGGAATGTAATTTTGACCAGATGGTATCAGATGAAGTTGTCCCAGGTCTATGAGTCTCATAGTCGTCCTTTACGATAACCACGAGTATAGCAAGGGTTGATAGTATTCGTAATAATGAGCACCTTTCATTACCATTGAAATAATGGCTTACTATATTACATACTCGGAACCTATGTAACCTTAATTGGTTTCCACGCGATGATCATAGCCCACCGTTTTCCTCCCCTCGCCAATGGGTCGACCATTGTTATCTTATTATCATTGTGGTCAGCCCGGCTTTACCTTTTCACACAGCTTTTTTCGACCCGAGAGACGTCGCGTTTGTCGAGCCTCTCTCCAAGGACTCTCTGGACCGGGAACTGGAAAAACTGCTGTAATAATTTTATAATACTAATAGTATATTGTCTATTTTAATTATTCGCTGAATCGGAGTTGGAACACTGTTTTCTCAATAACGACCAAACATTTTGATCTTTTACAGTGAAGACACATAATTTAACATTTACAAACAACCTGACTCATGAGAAACAGATAAATCTCAAGCAGTCGTTTTTAGTTTAGCGTAAACAAAATGTTTAGACTTGACTTGTGGGTGTCGTGAAAGACGACTGTAAGCTTTACATAGAACAGCGTCAAGTCCATATGACGCCGTCTGGTTTACAATTACAATTTTTTCGTTAACTTTCGTTAAGTCTATGTATTGATATTAACAAACAATATGACCCTTCAGACAATTGAAAGATATAATCTCTTATATCTTTTTCTGAGCTATTTTTCTGAGGTCCTAACTCCCGTTAGGACCTCAGAAAAATAGCTTACATTCAACGTAAAATGTCATGGCACCTAAACAGCAAAATATGACAGATTAATATATTTTTATCAGAAACTAGCTGACCCGGCGAACTTCGTACCGCCTGTTTTCGTAATTATCTTGTTTAAATTTATCAGTTTGGTTTTAGTATTATCCGTACGGTGACGGAGTAAGAGTACAATTCACCGCCCATTGGTGTCGTAAAAGACGACTAAGAGATATAATATGCATATAATATCTATGCAAGAGAAGGAAAACTCGAAACAAATTGGGACGTGTATGGGCTGAGACATCAAATGTTTGACAGGTAAGATCAGTTTGTATGGGAAAATAAAATTGGTTTTTTTTTAGTATTTTATTCGCAATTTTCCATATTTTCTCAGCGTATAAACCGTCCCTGGACTTCCACAAATAATTCAAGATATATATAGAAGATAAACTGTTAGTCAATAGCAGCTACTTATATTACAGGATATGAATAGTACTTAGCCCATTTTTAACAAAAAGAGTAGGGAATAATGCAATTGTTTACGCAGTGAAATATGGATGTTTTATTTTTACTCTATTTTATGAAAAATTCCAGCTAATAATGTAAATGTTAAAGCATGTTTGTTTGTGACTTGTTTGCGTCAAAATTGAAAAGAAAACTATGAACAAAATCTGATATGCGAAAAAAAAGTCCCAGAAGCAGGACGCTGACAAAACCTAATAATAAATGAAAGTGTAAATAAAATAAAAATATATAATAAAGATACTTATAGGAGAAGGTATAGTACATATACGCACCACTGCTCATCTTAAACCTCCTCGGTAATATGAGGAAGACTAACTTACTATGCCACCTGGTCAGACAAGTTGGTATAGAGTTTCATTACAACTTTTCCTTCTCTTACACCACTGTTGACTAGTAAATAATAAAGTATTATATTTACTAATAAATGGTTTATCCTAATTAATCGGTTACAGTCATGCATATTATATCCTTAACTCATCCTATATGACACCCACGGATGGTGAATTATATTTTTATTATGTCACCATACAGAAAAGGTTTAGTATATTTGAATACTATCCAGCTAATCTAAGTTCAGGAGCGAATCAAATTTAAACTAAAAGTTTGAGGTTTAATAATGTCAAAGCACTGCTATCTATAATAGTTATAAATCGTTTGTAATGTTTTTAATATTTCTGTTTTATCACAATGGATAAAATCCTTTTATCTATCAACCCACAATTATCCTCACTAAAGATATACCTTCTCAAGAATATGTAATGTATATATATGTAATGTATGTATGAAAATCGTGACGCTAGGTAGGCGGGTTAGCGATGCTTAAAAAGCTATAAATTAACCGGAAGATTGCTACTGGCCATTCTCGTGATCGGTCTTAACTAGTTTAAGACTTTCACGGAAAAGAATCGGGTGATAACATTGAATATGTATGTCAATTTTCTTTTTGTTTTACATACACGCTGTCGAAATAGTTAACCATATTTCCATTATCGTGGAACGGCGTTTTCAGTGTCGTGTTGGAGTAAGAATACAATTCACTGTCCTATTTTTACCCGTGGGTATCGTCAAAAACGTCTAAGAGATATTAAGTGCAGATAGCAAGAGAGAGACATCTTGAAACCAAACCCTATAACAACCCATCTTACCAAAGTGATAGTTTATATAGTAGGTCAATTGCCCTTTCATATGGAGGAAGTTCTAGCCCAAGCAATAATTACATGTGCTTAGAAGATGATTTGACTGATACAGCACCGCAACTATCATAATCAAGTTTCATGCCCGATTTAATCAGAAAGTCTTTGAATTTCTAAATTCAATTCCAAAAGCACGCAACTTTGAATTTTTGACGGATTGAAAACAAATTGTAAATTATTATTGTTATTTTAAATGTAACAGAAAAAATGTTGAATGTACAAATGTTCTATAAATTATTTCTTAAAGATGTGTGTGAAATATTTGCTTTGGAGAGTGAGTATCTTGTTGGCCATTATATATATCTACTAGCAGACCCGGTTACGCGTTGCTGTGGCTAATGTTTTTGTTATATTACATTTTATTAAATTATTTAAGTGGAACTGTAGGAGAATCTGTCATGGAGGTTGTCATATTTTTTTACGATTGGCATCTATGTAAAAAAGCAAGTTAAAATCGTATATGACACGTTTGTAGGTTTGACATAGCAGCACCATCTATTAATTAATTACTCAATACAGTCAACAGATATCGCCATCTGTTAAAATCGTTTGGAGTTAACAGGCAATTGTGAATGTCAAATAATAGGTATATATAGGTAATACAAATAATTTGCAATAAAATAATATTGCGACTATAAAATAAGATGTAAGCTATTCTATCTTTCAAGTTGGATCAAACTGCACACGGTGTGTAAATTTGAATAAAATCGGTTAAGTAGTTTAGGAGTCCATCGCGGACAAACAACGTGACACGTAATTTATATATATTAAGATAATAGTGACATTGACAAGTTATCTATATAGTAATATAATATATCACTGCACGTTATTATCATATATTCATTCAAAAAAACCGTCTAACATAATAGATTTATTAGGATTCCATAGTGAGCCGATAGATGGCGCTAGGTCATTAGATAAAACCAATTATATTTAATATAAGTAACACATTCAAAATGAATCAATTATTCAAATCAATTAATATTCGTACTTTCTTATATGTCTCGTACATACTTATATGTAGAAGATGGATTAAATAACACACAATGATGTCATATCATCTTATTATTTTATAAAATACAGAATTCCATCGCCAAGTGTAATTCACAATAACATTTGTTCATCTATGCTTGGATAGCTGGCCAATAGGAACCTTTCTTTTTGAAATAGGCTCACACCATCTTTGTTGCGACATGACACGGAGCGTTGCATCGTAAAGGCTTTTTCTTTTGGATCCCGTCATCAAGCGAGGTCGGACGCGCCATTTAAGACTACGTGGGAGCCCGCGTGTCGAGCGTGCGGGGCTTGTCTCGTACTTCTCTTCCCATTCCCGTAACGGCGCCGCTTGCAGCGCGCTAGTACGCCGCTTTTTTTCGTATTACACTAGCAACCTGTTCATAATGATTTCATGACTGGCGAGTCTGCCGAATATTCATTTTCTTGGCCACAAGCCACGTCATAGGTTAGCTTTGCTGTATGAGCTGCGCTAGCTATCGCTCCAGCTTAGTGCCACACCCTTGCGCTTAGATGCATAGATGTGCATGACGGATTACCAGTCCGGCTGAGACTGCGTCCTTATCTGCATAATCAGCGACGAGGAAAGGACGCTGGAGATCGCATCATCTAGTTTGCCAAGCGGTAATGACACCCCGTCCTGAAGGCACGCATTTCCCCGCGGACGTCCAGGTCCAGTACACGTCGGGGCGTGCTTCTCATGGGATGCAGTCCTGGTCGACGTCTTGTTTGTTCTTCGTTAGTAATTAGTGTCAACGTATCGCGTGCAGTGAACTTTCTCTCGCTCAGTGAATTAACATGTGAATGTGGTGGTTATGACCACGTGTAATTTGTAGTGTGCAACCGACAACTTATAGACTTGTAGGTATTATTAAATAAGTAGTAGTAAGCTATTGACGGCACAGATGGCGTAGTGGTTAAGATAGCGACCTACAGCGCCAGTGTCGGGGATTTGAATCCCACGCGGGCCAACACTTTGTGCGATCCACAAATTGTTGTTCTGAGTCTGGATGTAATTTATGTCCGTTAATTACATATTTGTAAAGTCCCCCGCAACATGAGGATTATTTCCTTAGTGCAGGGTGTTGTCTTAAATAAATAAATTGTAGTAGTAACCTGGGTACCATCCCGATAGGGGTGATGTTATATAATATGTTTTCTATCAATATACAGTGAAATATACTTTTTTTTTTTGAGGTGGGCTGCGGTCGGCGCGCCTCCGCACCACTCCGTCCGGGGCGACAGAGGGGCTTAAGCACGCAACTAACGCAACCCACCCGAACACCACGTCACCTTCGTCGTTGGGCCGACCACTGGAGCAGGGTTACTTGTAATCAGTGGTCGGCCCGACGGAATACCCCCTACCTGGGGTTAGGGATAGGAGGGTCCCATCGACCGACGTCCCATCCTCGGGGAGGACGTCGGTCTTTCCTCACGCGGTCGGCCTCTCGGCGGGTGACGGACTAATCCCCGGTCACATTACCCGCGGCCTCGGCTAGGGCGGCATTGCACGCAGGTACTCCTGCCTGCGCCGCCCCAGTCGCCGGCGGCGGGTCGCATCATCGAGGCTGTGCTCCTCGCGTTCGCGACCCGCCGCCTCCTTCTGCGAGATAACTGTCTCGCAGAAGGCTGCAACCGCGTCTCAATTCCTGATGCTGCCGATCATCTCCCTAGCGATAGTCCGCAGCGTCAGCTCTGCACCGATGATTGCGACGAGTTCACGACGCGTCTCTGCTCAAGCGGCACAGACCTCGAGCGTATGCTGCGCCGTGTCCTCGTCGTAATCGCAGTGGTGGCAGGACGAGTTCTCTCCCTCCTCGCGACCCTGTACAGGTACTTGCCGAATCATCCATGCCCCGTCAAGACCTGTACGAGTCGGAAGGAGAGCACCGCGTGCCGCCTTTCCAACCGATGCATCAGCACCGGGCCGGAAGGCCTCCACGCTCCAAACACCGTATCGAGGCCTCTCCAGCCGGTCTGCCCAACGGGCGATGACGTCCCGGCGAGCGTCGACGCGCCAGGCGGTGAGTTCCTTCAAGGAAACAACACCGCCCCTCCCGCGCACCCTCGACACCCGCCGATACAAGTCGGCGAGCATTTCCACCTCCAGGTCCCACGGGGGAGTTCCGGCCAATAGGCACGCCGCCTCAGTCGCCACCGTGCGGTACCCGCGGATGATCCTGACCGCCATGACCTTCTGTGGACGCCACAGAAGGGCCCTAAGTCGGGCGGTCATGGATCCCGCCCACAACGGTGCGCCGTACAAAGCCATTGACCGGATACAGTGAAATGTACTTAGCATTTTTATTCGTTTACTCTTTAACTCTCCTCTCATATATGTGATATTTCCCTAGGGGCGCAATAAACATTTCCACAAGAGGTCCTTGAACTTATAGTCCAATGTCATCTGCCAGACAATTCTAAGGCAATATAAATTATATTCATAATTCTTAGGCAGTAATACTATGGCGACGTGACGGCAATAGTATTCTTAAGTCATCACCACAGTTACATATGAACCGCCATACCTCTCGTATATAATATACATCAACATACTATTTCTGTAGCAACAAGTACATATATTCCTTATAACCCTTCATCCATCTTTCTATGCACTACGAGTTGTATAAACTGCTGCCATATGCTACATCTATTAGTATTGGCTTTATATAAGGCTCATAGTCGTTCAGCATGCTATGTAAATAACTAGGTATTTCTTGGCGCAAAAATAATTGGGATTACTGGGATAATTGAGGATAAAATGGAAATTAGATAATATTATTATACCCAAGCAAAGTTAGTGCCAAAAAAAATATTTGAATACGAGTCTCCTTAAATTGATTAGCCTAGAAAACTCTCTTCACGGTAATAATAAAAAATCGAAGAATTTGGATATGTAGATAGATAGGCATATAAAATACCCAAGTGAAACTCCTATACTATAAATAAGTATCAAGCAAGAGTGTTATTTGCTAAGCAAACATTGTATTCAAGTTTGATCGATAGCTCTGAATGTGTCCTTAACAAATATTACAGATTTTATTTGCCGCCTCAAGAGATACTTCGACACAATATATTTTTGTAAGTTTATTTTGGATGGGTTTCTAAGTATTATGAATTTTGGGGGTGTTTACTTTTTAGTGAATAAAGCCTGTTTAGAGAATAATATTATGTTTGAGCTATACCCAAAGGTAATAGACGAGCGGGTCTTTCTACTCACTTCAATATCGTTGCGGAGAGTAATGGCGGATCTAGTATTATAAATAAAATTATTTTTATTGATTGTATCGCGTTTGTGTTTGATTTTTCTTTACCCGACGTTTTGAACATTTTTAAGCCTTCATGGTCACGGGCTAAGATATCTCGTATCCAACTAGTCATCAACAATATTTGATTTTATAATCATCATTATTACAGTTTATGTATGTCCCACAGCTGGCTCCGATTCTTCTAAACAATAGAAAGGAAATTTACCTGCTATACTGCTGCTGTAAAAGACGACTAGTCATCTTTTACAACTAGAGAAGAAAAACTCGAAACAAAACCTATAGCAACCTGTCTGATCAGTATGATACCTACAGTTCGGTCCATTTCCTTCCCAGTGTGGAAGAGGATCGAGCCCTGCAGTGGGATGTATAAGAGCCGAAATTATGAATAGTTACGGCCATGTTAGTCAGTATTGATATAGAATTTAAATTCAAATTTTCTTTGTCTTGCATGTTATGTTTATTTTCATGTTTGTTCTGTATTTCAATTTTATATGCTTATTGTACCCCTTATAATATCCACGAGCCAGCTTAGGAGAATTGTATTCTTATTATGTCACCACACGGAGAGCTGGGGTTCATCATTATCATTATTACAGCTCATACATGCCTCACTAATGGCCTTAAACCTCAACAATGGGAGGAAAATTGACCCACTAAACCATGCTGGTTAGACGGGTTGGTTATACCAAACCTTTTAATTTCGAGTTTCTCTTGTCTTGCTTAAATGTTATCTGCAAATTACAACCCTTTAGTCATCTTTTAAGACCCACAGGCATGATAGGGGGTGATAATCTTACTCCGTCACCACACGGCAAATACTTTTCAAATTTCAAGTATTTTAAAATATAAGAACTATTATATAAATAAGCGTACTCTTCAGAGTTATATCAAATAATAATTGTGTTCAGCATGATACAGAATACCTATAGAAAAGACAATAATCTCGCATCAATGGAAATATCGCGATGCGAGAGAATCTTCGCACGTCGCCGTCTATTCGAGTTCTATCCGAGTCATTCGATTGGTATTCGATGCATAATAATAATCGGTATGCATTTATACGAATTCCACGTTTACTGGCAATTCGATCCGATTCCTATGGAACCTTTTTTCGTACGAGTCTTGAATCGGAAATGAGGATCATATTAGTGATTATTTTGTGATAGAAATATTTAATGCTAATTTGAATATTGAATTGATGCATTTAGAAAATCATGGTTAATTTTATATGTATATTATTTTCATATCTATTTGTTTAAATGGATTTCTGGATATTGTAAATTTGTGTTTGGGCCTATCAATATAGCGGTTTCTTTACGTGTGGTAACGGAGTAGGAATAATCTCCTAGAATACCTATCTTGCCCGTGGGTATCGAAAAGGCGATTAAGAGATTTAATATGCATATGACATCTATGCAAGAAAAGCAAAGTTTGAAATGAAAGTCCAAAGTTTGACCAGCATGGTTTATTAGGTCAATATTTCTCCTCTTATGAATGAGTTTCCAGCCCAGCAGTGGAATGTATGTGGGCTGAGATGATGACAAAAATGACGTAATGCTGCTAATAAAAATTATGTGTTTACAATATTTTCCTATGAAAGAGCTTTGAAATTTTGATCTAACCTTTTGGTGTGGCAAATATTTCGTGAGAAAAAGGGATTAAGTGGCTGCTATTAAGCATATGCGTATTATTCACACTGACATAAAAAGTGAGTGGCAAATACGCTTAATACGATGTAGCAATGGATTAAACTGTTTCCTTCGAGAACTTGAAAAAATGAGAAATGCAGTGTTCATAATTTTATATATGAATGATTTTTTTTTTTGGGAGTGGGTTACGGTCGGCGCACTCCTCGCACCAGTCCGTCTGAGGCGACAGAGGGGCATAAGCACGCACACCCGTAACCCACCCGTGACACGTCGCCTACGTCGTTGGACCGACCACCGGAGCAGGGCGACTTGACGTCAGTGGTCGGCCCGACGGAAAACCCCCTATTTGGGGTACCTCTCATTGACCGACGTCCCCCCCTCGGGGAGGAAGTCGGCCGTTCCTCACGCGGTCGGCCTCTCGGCGGGTGACGGACTAATTCCCCAGTCACATCACCCGCGGCCTCGGCAAAGGCGGCATGAGGCGCAGGTAATCGCGCCTACGCCGCCCCAGTCGCGTCGTCGAGAAGACGTTCCTCACGTACGCGCTCCGCCGCATTCTTTTGCGAGACTACTGCCTCGCAGAAGGCTGCGATTGCGTACCAGTTCCTGACGCTGACGGCAGCGTCAAGTCGGCACCGATGATAGCGACGAGTTCACGACGCTGCTTTTTCCAGGCAGCACAAACCTCGAGCGTATGCTGCACCGTGGCCTCGTCGCAATCGCAGTGGTGGTAGGACGGTGTACCCTTCTAACGACCGTGTACAGGTATTTAGCGAAGCATCTATGCCCCGTCAACACCTGCACCAGTCGGAGAGCACCCCGTGCTGCCGTTTCAACCACTGCATCAGCACCGACCGGAAGGCCTCCACGGTCCGCACCCCGAACCAAGGCCTCTCCAGCCGGACTGCCCAACGGGCAATGACGTCTTGACGGGCGTCGACGCGCCAGGCGGTGAGCTCCCTCACAAAGACCACACCACCCTCCGCTCGCACCCCCGACACCCGCCGATACAAACCGGTTAGCATTTCCGCCTCCAGGTCCCACGGGGGAGTCCCGGCCAACAGGCACGCTGCCTCCGTCGACACCGTGCGGTATCCCCTACAAAAGTTTATTCTGTCATTTATAATTGTTAATTATATATCTTAAAAGTCCCTGTAAGTTCGTTATTTAATTGTAGTCCTTGAAAAAAATAATTGTGGTCAAAGAATATTAAATGTTAAAAATACATCCATCTAAACGTGAAAAAAATATCGGTCTAACAATGTTAAGTACCCACTGGCCATTAGGTAGGTAATGTAGAGAACTCTTTCGTCTAAAGTAGGCATTTAAGGAAAGAAATGGCCAGACAGGCTTTAAATGGTATTTCACTCACTTTTTTAAAGGATTAATTTAGATAAACTTAATTCTGTTAAATAAACCATTTTCACTATAGTAACATAGTAATAATATACCTAATAGTCAATGCCTTTTTTGTGAGTAAAAACCGATTAATTTATAACATCACAAAGGTTTTCTTTACCATTAAATAAGGGATACTTAAAAATTAGGATAAAAATCATTAAATCTTGTAAGTGTGCGCGATGGGAATCAAACTTGAGTTCTCGTACCATTAGTCTTCTACTCGGCTAGAAGATTTTAAAACTAGTATTTTTTTAATAATGTAATCGATTTCAAGTAAGTTGAGCGTGACTTTGAAAATGGATTTATTATATACGATAACAATATCACATCCATAGTTTTCTTTGGGTATTCCACATGGTAATTAATGATCAGGCCTCCACCACAATAGGAGGGAAGTTGACCGTATTATACAGAGCCCTTTCCCGTGGAGGTCCTTTTTTAATTTACCACACCCTGGTGAATTGTATTCTTACTCCGACATCACACAGAGAGGATTTCTTGATTTGTATATAATTGTTCCTATTGCCTATTAGCAAATGCCTGCGGTCCCACCCTGTTTCCGTAGGAACATCAGGATCAAATATAGATTTTGTTATTCTTTATATAGACAGCTACCTGGTAGTGAAATATTATTAAGTTGTTCAAGCCGTTTTACAGATAACCCGAAAGAAACATACAAACGGTTTTTTTTAAACTGGTTTTTAGACATAGATATATCGCCAAAAACCATGTGAGCATAAAAAAGACTTACTATTTTGACATTACAAATAGAGACATCAATTTTATTTATTTATATAGATTATAGTCGAAGAATAAGTAGATTACTTAACAGCCACACGTGAAACTTACCTAAGAGCGCAATCAAGTCGCTACTTTGATGTTTTTTTCTGTAACTTTGATTAAGTGTTTCAATAACTATTAAGGTGTTTACGCTACTATTTCTGCTTTATTTTTTTAATATTTCAGCGCTATACGTCTCACTGATGGGCTCAAGCCTCCTCCATAGTGGGAGGGCAATTGACCTCCTATACTACACTAGTTTGACTGATTGGCATAAGGTTTTATTTGCCGCCCTAGCCGAGGCCGCGGGTGACGTGACCGGGGATTAGTCCGTCACCCGCCGAGAGGCCGACCGCGTGAGGAAAGACCGACGTCCTCCCCGAGGGGGGGACGTTGGTCGAAGGGAGGGTACCCCAATAGGGGGTATTCCGTCGGGCCGACCACTGATGTCAAGTAACCCTGCTCCGGTGGTCGGCCCAACGACGAAGGCGACGTGGTTTTCGGGTGGGTTGCGGGAGTTGCGTGCTTAAGCCCTTCTGTCGCCCCACACGGAGTGGTGCGCAGACGCGTCGACCGCAGCCCATCCACAAAAAAAAAAGAAAAATAAAAAAAAGGTTTTATTTCGAGTTTTCTTCTTTCGCATAGATGTTACATGCACATTATGACGCTTAGTTGCCTTGTACGACCGCCACGGGTAATAAATAGGGTGGAGAATTGTATTCTTACTCTATTACCACACGGCAAATTTTTGTATAATGATTCGCACTAATGGAGTGGCACTTTGAAGAAAATTTGCAAAGACTTTCGTCAGTCCTTTTGCGAAGCGTGGTTATTATGAAATGGGTATCATTTAAGCTATCGCCAATTTAATTAGTTTTGTATTTCTGAAATAATAGAGTTTGCCCGCAAAATAGTAGATTTGTCACCAAAATGTAGTCACCAAACAATATAAAATCAATTCCAAAATAAATCACCAAAATATCTTTGAGATATAGGGTCTAGTACCAAATAAATGTTTTCGTATGAATTATAATAGGTTTGTCCTAATAAATATTTAAGCAAACTAATTTAAAGAGATCACTAACAAATCATATATTATGTCACTAGAAAATTTCATAAAATCACAAAAAAATTTAGGTTTGTCGTCATCATCGTTTCAACCAAAAGAGTCTACTACTTAACTGGACATATGCCTCCCCCAATGAACATACGGAAGAGTGGATAATTTCATTAAAAAAAAAATAGTAAATTGGACTCTAGCCAATCTCATTATAATGCCATAAAATAAGTAATTAAAAAGTTAATTTATAAAATAAACCAGTCACAATATAAATACGGATTTAACAGCCAATTTGTTCGGGATTAATAAAATAAAAGTGTACAAATAAAGCCGTTATAACAAAGGAAACGCTACCATAAGACCAAAGTAAGAACCGAAGAGATTTTTCAAAGCGTCAATTTTGCTGAGTACTACTGAGAAACTAATAAAAGAAATTAAACTTACCACTAATGGTGTAGTTAAGGAGTTATTCGAGAAAATATTGTCTTATTGTTTTGGATAAAAAAATTATGTCTTAAGGGCTTAATGCCCAACAGTGTGACGTATATTCACTTAAATTTATATTCACTTAAAAAAAATCCGGTGAAGTTCGAGTCGGAATAGCGCACGAAGGGTTCCGTAGCATTATCTATAAAAGGGAAAAATCGCGTTTGTTGTATAGGAGCGCCCTTAAATATATATTTTATTTATGGTATTTGTTGTTATAGCGGCAATAAAAATTTTTGTAACTAAATACCTTCGCTATTCCCTAAATGGTATTAAATATTATGCCAATATAGTTAACACTAAGTCATAAAAGGCATTCAAAAAATTTATTTCATACATTTATTATATTTAATAAATGTATGAAATATTAATATAATAATATTAATATAATAATATTAATATTATTATATTTTTTCATATATTTTTGTGTGATGACGGAGTAAGAATACAATTCATCACTCCCTATTTTGCTCGTGAATATCGTAAAAGGCGACTATGGGATATAATATGTACATAACATCTGTGCAAGAGAAGGAAAACTCAAAATGAAATCCTATACCAACATGTCCGACCAGCATGGTATAGTAGGTCAAAGTCCCTTCCATTGTGGAGGAGGCCCAAACCCAACGTGGGACGTATGGGGCCATCCATTAATCACGTGAGATAGACATGATGTCTAGACATTTTTATCGTGGTCCTTAATTTCAGTATAAAATAAGATTATACTTTATACCTGTATTTAAAGATAATACTCTAAACATTTTAAGATTCTTTGTAGGTACAAAAAATACAGGTGATGTGTGTATTTTTAAATCTCACCACATATCAACAAGGGGTAGGGGGGTTAAAAAATGCTTAAAAAAGATCACGTAATTAATGGACGGCCTATGTGGACTGCGATGATGATAACGTATAGAATACACATATTATAAAAATGTAAAATTTCGTATTTTAATTATAAATGTTTATTCTTTCAACAAAATTTAATGTTCTATTTTAACAGGTACATATAAATTCAGTCGTTGAACAGGAAAAACATGAACAGGAAGAGCCACACGAATTTTAAGAGCTGTCGCACCACGCTCTTTTAATCTTTGTACTTTGAGAGTTTTGAGAAACACTCTTATTTATTGAGTGGATTTTTTATCGAAATGCTCAACGCAATAAATAAAATTTCACATGTCACGTTGTTGCTATATTAACGATTGAATGGTTTAAAGAAAGCAGATATTATAATGCAATTGAAATATTATTTGCTATTTATTTAAAGTATATTTTAATAAATCTAATAATATTCCGTGGTATATTTTCCTTATGACGACGGAGTAAGGATACAATCCGTCACCCCAAATTTTGCTTGTGAATATCGTAAAAGACGGCTAAAGAATATAATGTGTATACAACGGAAGGAAGGATATCTCAAAATAATAATTTGGAGGCACGGCAGTGCCCCCGCCAAGTCGAGCAAAATGCAACACTGCGTTTTGCTCACTAAACAATCTAATTTAATATAATATGTATTGCTTGTGAGGTACATTGTGTTCTCATGCGGTGGCCAAGTCAATTTGTTTATTTAAAATATAAAAGATCTTTAATATTGATATGGTCACTACAAGAAATTACTAGGTTAGCTAATTATGCAATAACTTAAGGCAGAAGGTCCCTTAAGTAGGGAGTATTGGACTGACTTGGTATTACATGTATCTCACAACTTTTTATGATAGAAGAACTGCATTGCGAGGATTGGTTTTTTACAAGTTTTGTTTTTGATGGCATATATCAGACCGGTGTGGTATTATTATTCATTACCCTTCCATTATGGAGGCAGTCCAACAGTGGCATAAATATAAGCTGTGATGAATAGGATATCTTTACTAATATTATAAATGCGAAAGTAAATTTATTTTTTGTTACGCTCTCACGCTTAAACCCCCGAACCGATTTCAAAAATTCCTTCACCAATGGAAAGCTATAATATCAGGGAGTAACATAGGCTATATTTTATCCCGCTATTCCGAGGGGAACGGTAATTTCACGGGTAAGGCGACTGAAACCGAAGCGAAGCGAGGGCGGGTTGCTAGTACTAATAAATCAAATTGGCTTCTAAAGAACGTAAACGTTGAATTATTAACATACAATTTTGCATTGTGTAATGTTTTAAAACAATAGAAGAAACAGACAGTTTTAGTTGGGTACATTGCTTCAGGTTTACGAAGCACTTGGAAAGTTCGAAGTGTTTTGAGGGAAGTGCTTTGAGTTTGAAGAGCCACTTGCTCGACATCAGACAATATGCTACCTATGTATCATTGAAGAACTTTTTTCTTATGGCATTCGTAGACTATGATCTTAGTATATACTGCCCAGAAGATCAGAGGGATTTATGAAGCATGGACGTATATGGGCTGAAATGAAGATGTCATTTCAGCCCATATACGCCCCACAATTGGGTTTGGGCCTTCTCCACTATGGGAGGGAAACTGACCTACTATACCAGCGGGTCAGACGTATTAGTACAAGGTTTTGTTTCGAGTTTTCCTTCTCTTGCAGATATTGTATGTACAATGCAATACCAATGCATATAATATCTCTTAGTCCTTTTTTATGACACCTATGGGCAAGAGGGTGGTGAATTGTATTCTTACTACGTCAGCACACGGACTTGTAAATCATCATTTCGGCTCATATATGTCCCGCTACTGGGCTCGAGCCTCCTCCACAGTAGGAAGGCAATTAATTTTACTACACCAAGCTAGTCAGACAGTTTGGTATTTTTTTTTTTTTTTTATGGGTGGGCTATGGTAAGCGCACGCGCGGTCCAGTCCGTCCGGGGCGATGAAAGGACGGCGCGCGGGCCCATAACCCACCCGTACCCACGTCACCTCGTTGTTGGGCCGACCACCGGAGGAAATGTGACTTGTCGTCAGTGGTCGGCCTGACGGAATACCTTTTCGGGTAACCTCACCTCTCGACGTCCTGGAACGTCGGTACACAGTCGGCACAGTTTGGTATAGGGTTTCGTTACGAGTTTGCCTTCTCTTGCATAGATGTTATATGCATATTATATCAGGGAGAGAGAATTGTATTCTTACTCCGTCACCACACGGAATAAATATCTTTTTAATATTAAAAATAGATTAAAACAAATATCTATCCCATACAATAAACGTGATTTTTATATAGAATGTTATGGAACCCTTCGTGCGCGACTCTGACTCGAACTTAGCCGGTTTTTTAGCACGTTACGGTCTGATTGTATTGTGCTTCCTTCATCCGAAGCGACAAGCAGTATGATGCCTCATAATTCATCATGCTATCCGTTAAATTCCTATTTATAAAGCACATCGTATATCTTTAAACGAGCAATTCTTTTATGTTTCTGTATTTCTATAGAATGTATGTATATATTATATTTTCAGAATCTCGGAAACGGCAACAATTTAGTATACTAGAGATTTCGGAGCCAAAAAATCGATCTAATCAGGTTTTATTTATAGAAAATGTCGTCTTATCGGTGTTTTAAGCTAATCAATAAAATGTCATTAGAATTGGAATATAAATTTAGCCATTGCCGTCGTGAGCGACAATAGCTCAGTTAGGAAGTTGTGAACAACGTGAGATCGAATTTCAGTGTTATTATAATTTTATTTTTGATATTTTTTCATTATTTCATCATTTTTATTTTTTTAATAATATATATCTAAATATATTTGTAAATATTCAATTTACAAAAAAAAAAACGATATTAAAGCTTATTAAGCACGCCACGTCTACAGTACTCTCCCCTTTGTTTTTAGATTATCATCCAATCCATATACATCCCACCGTTGGGCTTCAGTATCCTCGGTTACAGGAAGAAAATTGACCTACTAGACCATTTATGCCGTGTGGTGACGGAATAAGAATATAATTTACCACCCCTTTTCTTGCCCGTTGGTGTCGTAAAAAATGGCTAAGGGATTAATGTAGATGACATCTATGCAAGAGAAGGAAAATTCGAAATAAAACCCTATACCAACCCGTCTGACCAGCATGGTATAGTAGGTCAATTTCCCTCCCTTGGTGGAGGAGACTTGAGCTCTACAATGTAAGTTATGTGAGCTGTAATGATGATGATGATATCAAGCTGGACACCCACGGGCTAGAGCGGATGTGATGAATTGTGTTCTTACTTCATCATACAGACGTTCTTCATATGCCTTTTTACCTTTTCCATATTTATCCAATCAATTAGATTCAAAGCACCGTGCCTAGCGTTCCAAGTTTCTGCACATCGAATTAGGGTTCAGAAGTCAATGAATTGTAATGTAATCGGTTACCGAAATAAATTAGGTGTTCTAGAATTTTATAATTTTTGTTAAAGACAATGTGGATTGGCTTTCTAATCTCTCTCTAACTCTGAAGTGTATTGGTATCGTAAAAACTTTGTTGACTATTTCGATGAATTACCTTTTAAGGGTACTTATTTAATC
This sequence comes from Lymantria dispar, assembly GCA_032191425.1. NCBI lineage: Eukaryota > Metazoa > Arthropoda > Insecta > Lepidoptera > Erebidae > Lymantria > Lymantria dispar. The sequence continues at coordinate 13,224,480 of CM063465.1, read as the reverse complement.
TCTGTTCAAAATCTTCAGTCCACTTTAATATTTCATCTATTAATGTATGACATCCTTGTCATGTTGTTCCATGTGGTGACGGAGTAATAATACAATTCACCACCCCTCTTGTCCATGGGTGTCGTAACAGACGACTAAGGGATTAGATATGCATATAACATATATTCCAAAGAAATAAAACTCGAAACCCTATACCAATCCGTCTGACCAGCGTAGTATAGTGGATTAATTTCCCTTCTATCGTGGAGGAGGCTCGAGTCCAATAGTGGGACGCTTATGAGCTGATTTTTATTTTGATTTTTTTTTATTGCAAAACGGAGGCAACGAGCAAACAGTACACCTGATGGTAAGTGTTGCTGCCGGTCATGGAACTTTATAAGGCCGCCGCCTATCGTGAAGAAAGTTAAGGGAGTGTGAATGCGAAGGGCCTCGAGCCCAACAGTGGGACGCTTATGAGCTGAATTTTTTTTCTTCGATTTTGTTTCATTGCAAAACGGTGGCAAAGGAGCAAACAGTACACCTGATGGTAAGTGTTGCTGCCGCTCATGGACCTTTGCAAGGCTGTCTACCGCGAAAAAAGCGAAGGGAGTATAAATACGTACAATGAGTTTCGGTAATTCTAAAGATATCACACAAACCCACCACACGCAAACACCCTCAGAAAGTTGGGCTTCCGGCCCTCTCGCTCACAAATACACGCACAGTAACAAATTGCTACTAATCGGACGTCGATTTTCTGTGAGTGTGGTACTACCCCGGACGTACCGGCCCGCGGCTGTAGACAGACAACTTTCAATAGTGTGGTCCTACCACTACAACTTATAATGAATGATGATCCTTGTCATGTTAAATAATGAATGTTTAATTTAAGAAGCACAATTGACTGGTTTAAAACTACTAGTGGTCGCCGAGTGGTCGAAATTCGGCCATTTAAATACATTTTTCTGCTTAAATTTTCTTTTAATTTTATTTATATATAACTGTACATTGAGCAAGCTGTATTTCACTAATAACTAATATATAAGCAGGTATAAATGTCAATTAGACATTGCCATCATCATTATGATTGTTTGATATTCAGTTCGACCATAGATTTTAACCGTAAAAAAAGTGTGTAAGCGTGTGTGTGTGTGTGTGTGTGTGTGTAGCGATTGCGTGGTAGTGTGCGTAATGCCTTTTTAATGAATTTAATATATTTCTAATTCATTATTAAATGAAATTTCAGTTTTATGCACTTCTCTTCATAATATACTTCAACTGTGCCAAATCTCATACTTGTCCATCCACGTAATTTGCGTAAAAAGGGGTACAAAGTTTTTGCTTCACGTATTAATTTATAGATAAATCGTCCCGATATGTAAGGAACAAATAATACTATCACAGTGACTGAAATTTAATTACTTTGGTCTTGCAATTGGCGCCTTGGACAACGGAAGCGGATGCCTTTGTTACGAAAGTACTTCCGGTCTAAACAATGGCCGCTGCGAAAATAAAGTTTATTGGGCGTTTTAAGACCCCTACAGTTTTATACTATACTTAATCTCTGGGATTAATTGACGTTGGTCAAAAAAAGTTAAAGTACTACGATTCGTGAATTTCAAATGAACTTCAGATTTAATGTTTTACTTGGTTTAATTATACTTAACTTTGTAAGTGAAAGGGAATATTTAGATGATTTACGATTATTAGCTGTGCTTAGAGTAATCCCTATAAAATTCTGGTGGGTGGTTGAAATCTGGAGGGGTTAGGGAGGTTCAGAATAAAGAGGAACAGATTTGGGAAATCAGCGTGTAAAGTAGTACGATCCCAATCCAGTCGAGGCTGCGGGGTTGAACCGGATAAGTCCATCACATAGGGCTAAATCCTTCAAAAGGTGGAAACAAGTCGCTCAATAGGTTCTATGCGGCTATATCATCTATGAGAGCCTAGATGAGATGAAGTTAAAACTAGGATTTTAAAAACATTTAAAAATGAAAATGCGGTCCATAGGTCTCCTTTACAACCAACGCCATCAGCGACACACTTTGTAGGCGAGTTATCAATTACAGTTAGTGCTACAAGTTTCCCGGAAGAGTGCTGCCGCTCAGTCTCCTGGTTATATCTCCTGGTCTGATGGGATTGTTATGACTACCCACCTGGAAGTTATATAAGAGGTAATACATACATATACTCATGCCTCTTCCCCATAAGGGTAGGCAGAGACCACATTCGCCTCCTCCACATTCATCAATCTCCTCATACATGTTGCTTCATACAGGGTGCTCCTAACCTGGCCTTTCTTAAGAACGTTACCAATTTGATCGTGGAACGTCCACCTTTCTCTTCCCGTTCCAACACTTCCGTTCATATTCACCCTATAAATTTTCCTTGTCAGTCTCCTTTCATTCATTCTCTCTACATGGCCGAACCAACTTAACATACCTTTCTCAATCTTTGTCACTACATCTACATTCATTGCACAACATTCCCTACGTTCCCTAATGGTAATACAAGATATTCATAAACTTTCTACCACACACGTACCATAATAATGACTTCTCCTTATAAACGGAAAGTACAGTAATCTTCAAAACGGCTGGACCGATTTCAAAAATTATTTCACCAATGGAAAGCTATAATATCAGGGCGTAAACTAGGCTATATATTTTATCCCGGTATTCCCACGGGAACGGGAACTACGCGGGTAAAACGACTATAACCTATAACCGAAGCGAAGCGAGGGCGGATTGCTAGTTGTAAATAAAACTACTTTACGGATTTTATCGCGCCTGTACTCCGTAGTACAGACCGCGGACTATCCGCCCGTGGTCTGAGTCTGTATCGCGGACTGGCCGCTCGTGGTTACCCGCAACCATGAACGCTGTAAAGTATTCAAAACGGAAACCACCACAAACCACACGGAATTATATAATTGGAGTTTATACAAATTTCAAAGCTAACTAATTAAACTTTAAAACGAACCTTACAAAAATAACCATAAAATACATCACAATGATAGCATTGTTTACGAAAAATAACTGGAAACAATAGGTAATAAAGTGTGTTGCGGTCGGAACACAAAAGGAATTGCAATGAATCAAGCTTTAACAGTCACTTAAAGTTCTTACAGCGGTTTGTCTACATGCGTACTCGGTCATAATAGATGTGATGTTTCAAAATCATTATCATCTTGTTTCATATACATTACTCTGTTATATTCAAGCCACAGCGGGAAGGAAATTGATCAATTTATATAATACAGGTCATATTAGTTGGTAATTAGTATATTATTTCGATATTTTTGTTTACTTCCGTGTGGTGACAGAGTAAGAATACAATTCACCACTATCCCTATCTTACCCGTGGATATCGTAAAAGACGACTATGAGATATAATATGCACATAACACCTGTGAGAGAAGAAAACCTTGGAATGATACACTATACCCACATGTCTGACTAGCATGGTATATTAGATCAAATTCCCTCCTATTGTGGAGGAGGCCCAAGCCCAACAGTGGGACGTATGTGGGTTGTGATGATGATAGATGTTAGTTGCATTTCGTATGACAAGGGTAAAGCCAGGTTGCTGCTTACCGTAAGGTTGCATTTGGATGCCGGGCTGTCCACGGATGGCAAGGAACTCGGCATTGATGGTCGGCCAAATGGCGAAAGAGAGGAAATATGGTGAGTTATGGGTCCGCGCGTCACCCTTTCGTCACCCCGGACGGAGCGGATGGCGTGCGCACTGACCATAACCCATCCCTAAAAAAATAAAGAAAAAAATTTTTTTCTGTAATAATGATGAGTTGTTGGACGTAAGACCTATTAGCCCGCCCGTGACCATAAACGCTGCAAAGTGTGCAAAACGTCGGGCAATCAAAAATCAAATATAAATGCGATAAAATCCGTTAAGTAGTTTTATTTAAAAAAAAAAGAAAAAGAAAGTTGCATTTGGGCTGGGCGACTATCTCGTTCACAAATTTTAATTCAATGTCAAATTGCTATATGTACATACCTACGTCAATTTTCTGTGAGAGTCTGGTGTTACCACGGACTGCTTTAGCCTAATATGGCTATAATTTAATTATCCAATTTACTGATAATTTAATGAAATAGCTCTACCACATAGAATCAAAAGAAACTTAAAATGAGATCGCATATTACATTGGCGGTAGGTTTCGATGTCGAGTTAAAATATTCATAATCATTAATTTGTTTAATCAAATCAACATCTTAGTATAATTTTATCTGTGGGGAATAATCCCTACTAAACACTCACTTTCCTTATGTATAATGAAGGTTCTTTATTATAAACTGGCATGCTTGACTTCTTCTTGACCGCAAAAGCAGCGAGTCAGAATATGGAAATATTTTGACTCATTTAAAATTATATAATACCTCTATACCCTTTAAGCCAAAGCCTGTAAAGCTATAAATTACTAGCCAATCCTAAACTCCACCTGAATGCAGTACATTAACGGAAAATACCTCAAAGTTTACTCACAATCAATACTGATGCCACTAGTTCAGACATCCGTGATAAGATTAATGTTTTGCCAACTCTAGGCATTAGTGAACCTACTTTATACTCCACTACTGCGATTAAAATTGCACCTTATAAGTAATCCACTAAACTACAAAATTACATGCATAAGAAATCTATGTAAAGACCGCATGTAACCACGCAGTTAAATTCAAGTTTATAATTCTTGACTTCAAGCTATTTTAAATTCAATTTTAATCATCACAAAGTCCTGAATCGTTTGCAAAGATATCACTATGATACTCATAGAATATTGAATCTTATTTGTAATTAGTTTAGTTTCAAATAACAGCGGAAAGAATTACTCGACGAGTTTGTGTAAAATCGTGACTGCATGCACTGAGTTTTCATGTTTAATTTTATACTTTATCCGACTGAGATAAGGTTCAAAATAATATGTATCATTCTTTTCAGGTGAAATAGGTTTTGGCGAGTGAAAAGAACTAGAAGTTCTAACGAGATACAAAAGAAAAACAATAAAAAACAACAATTTTTCTATCCTTTTCAAGATACTATTCTGTAAATTATTATTGAAGGGTTTGAAAATACGACTTATAATTTTTTTTCGGTGTAAAAATCTTATATCTTTAAACGAGCAATTCTTGTGTACATATATATATATATATATATATATATAAATAAGTTTTTTTTTTGTTTTGTTTTGGCATTCAAACAGCGTCGGATCGAATCTCGGTGTTAGTATTATTCTCTTTTTGTAATTTTTGATATTTTATTCATTATTTAATTTTTATTTTTTATTAATATATATCTAAATAAATTCGACAAAAATACAACAAAGATATTCCGAGCTTCGATATTAATATTAAGTAGTATAACATATTTTTACCAAGTAATAAATAATTCCACGGAAAAGAAGCACCTTATCACTGTTGTGAAATCCCGTACAATTCTAGACTTCGTGCTTATTATAGAGAAATGTTCGGTGGCGTAGTTCAATTCACAGGGTTCTAATTCCCTGAATTCTAAATTCGTTTCCGGAGCTTTCATGAACAGCAGTTGTGTGTAATAAAGGACCGACTCTTAGTACATTTATTTGTGAATATAAGTTTTCTATTCATTTAATTTAGTGAAAATTTCTGATGTTTCCGCAAATATAATCTCTATTTGACAGAAGGCTACATACATTATATATATATATAAACTCACTTGCAAAAAAAACGGGCACCTAAGCAATGAACCATTTCAAATGTTAATATTTCTTTGTTTGATAATTATAGGTAGTTTTATCCACACAATTTGCTAAATTAATAAGAAAATAATCGTTTTCATCAGTATTTCATAAAATTTAGATACAATTTATGGGAAATAATGCTAAACCTCGCTAGTAGTGTATATTCGCTAGTAGTGCATATGCTCATGAAGTAAAAATAAAAAAGTTTTTTTGTTTGTTTTTCTTTAATAAAGTAAAAGCAGATAAATGTTTAGTATCGAGTGTGACCCCCTCTAGCTAAAATCACAGCTTGAATTCGTCTGGGCATGCTAGCGAGTATATCCCGGATACTTGCTTGCGGAATACGTTCCCACTCCGCAGTAATCACATTCTTCAGCTCTCTGATGGTCTGCGGAGCCGGGTGTACTGATCTCACACGCCGTTTCAGAACGTCCCAGACATGCTCTATGGGATTGAGGTCGGGACTTCGAGCTGGCCAATCCAAACGACGAATGCCGACCTCTTGCACATACGCATTAACATCGCGGGATCGGTGGGCGCGAGCATTGTCGTCCATAAAAATCGAGTCTTCACCTAGAGCGGCCAATGCGGGTTGTGCATGAGAAATTAGAACTTCCGTTATGTATCGATGCCCAGTCAGTGAGCCGTTTTCAATGAAGACTAACTCTGTACGATCCATTGAATTTATTCCTGCCCAAAACATAACAGAGCCCCCACCATAAGGTGTGATTTCTTCGAAACATGCCTCTGCAAAGCGTTCTCCTTGTCTTCTTAGCACTCGCCGACGTCGATCTTCACCGAACAGAGATATCCTGGCTTCATCAGAGAACAAAACCCTATTCCAATCGTCTTGAGTCCATGATTCACAATTTCTAGCGAACCTAAGCCTGTGAACTCTGTGCTCACGGAGTAATTTGGGGCCGCGGGCCGGGCGGTGACTGCGTATATTGGCAGCGAGAAGCCTCCTCCTGACCGTCCATAGACTAATATGCACATTTCTTACTTCTTGGAGGTTGTTCTTAAGATCCACATACGAAGATTTGCGATTTCTCAATGCGCGACTCACAAGAAAACGATCATCCCGTGGTTGGGTACATGGTTTTCTTCCAGAACCAGGCCTTCTCTCGACGGAACCAGTCTCCTGATATCGCTGCCAGGTCCTTTGGACTGTCGAGCGACTAACATTTAGCCTCCTAGCCACGAAACATTGGCTGCAACCCTCTTCAAGCAGCGCGATAATTTTGGTAGCTTTTACCACTTTATCTACCATTTTTGATACAGCCAAACAGCATTAAATAAAGCTTTGACAGTCAAGGATATGAAATTAATCGATAAAAATTGAATAAAAGTTATGAAAGTCGATGTTAACTTCTGGAACTTCGCGCCAAAAATGTAGGATAAAAAGGGGTTTTCTGTAAAAATGAACATCAAATGAAAAATTGAATTTAGAACGTACTTTTTTAAATACCACAGCATTTTTAAAACCGGCCAGTAACGTGTACAAACGATTGAAACCTTTTTGGTATTGTATCTTTTTAAATATGAATGAAAATCAAAACCGCCCGTTTTTTTTGCAAATGAGTTTATATATATATATATATATATATATATATATTCGAATCTCGGAAACGGCTACAACGATTTTCATGAAATTTAGCATACTAGAGGTTTCGGGGCCAAAAAATGGATCTAGCTAGGTTTTATTACAGAAAATTTATCAATACAATAACATAAAATGTCAGTAGAATAGGAATTTAAATTACGCCGTCGCTGTCAAGAGTGACAATAGCTTAGTTGGAAAGTTGTCCAGTCGCATTCAAACAGCGTAAGACCGAATCTCGGTGTTATTATTATTCTGCTTTTGTAATTTTTGATATTGTTTTCACTATTTCATCATTTTTATTTTTCATTAATATATAGGTATCTAAATAAATTCGTCAAAAATGCAATTTACGAAAAAAAAATTATACCGAGCAACAGGTCAACCAGATATTTAGTTAATTAATTAAAGAAACTTATAGCTGTGTGGTAGCGGCTTCGAATACTACCAACCCTTGCTTTGCTCGTGGGTGTCATAAAAGACGACTAAGAGCCCTAGATTGACCCGGACCAACTCCATCTGGTGCCATTTGGGTCAACGATTACATTCCCAAGGAGGGTTGACGTCAGGCAGGCGGCCGGTCATAAAAGTCATTGCCGAAACTTTTTGCAATATGTCAAAACAGATGACATATTGCGTCGACCCCAAGTAATTGGGATAAGAGCAAGATGATGATGATGATGAATTAAAGAAACTTATAGCTTGCTTTTCTATGTGGTGACAGAATAAGATTGCAACTTACTACGTCCCTGTCGTTTCCAGGGATATCATAAAAGATCACTAAGGAATATAATGCACATATAACATTTATGCAAAAGAAGGCAATCTTGAAATAAAAACTTTTATACGAACTCATTTGACTTCAGTGGTATAGCGTGTACTTCCCTCCTATTCTGAAGGACCTAGCCTGTCAGTGAGAGGTATATGAGTTGAGTTGATGTATTCTCTGAGAGCATCATCATCATCATCACAGCTCATATCCTCCTCCTCAATGCGAGGGAACTTGAACTACGATACCACGCTGGTTAGACGTGTTGGCAAAGGCTTTATTTCTACTTTTTCTTCGCTTGCATAAATGTTATATGCATATTATATCCCTTAGTCGTCTTTTACGACACCCACGGGCAAGATAGGGAGGTGGTCAATTGTATTCTTACTCCGTCACCACACGAAATATTTTTTATTATCTTACTAATGCTACATAAACTAATTCTCCAGCTATATTGTAATGAAGAAATTAAATTATACTCGTTCCAACCATTTATTTTACTTTTGGCAGGTCGAATTCTGATCAATTAGTGTTGACCAATGTATTACGGATACTATGTTTTGTAATAATCGATTTTAGTCAGGAAGAACTTTTAATCGATTTAACACGGATGTTTTATTTTTGCTTAAATACATATTTCATATTATTTAAAAACTTCACTTCTGTAAATATATTTGTTATTTGGGCACATTAATTTTTGCATACCCACTAATTCAGTCCTCCCAAAATATTTTACTTTGTACTTTGCAAAATAAAAAATAACTACTTTATGAAGCATTTTTCCATTAAGCGGGGTCTGCTCCAAACTTTACTTAGAGACAATGGCGCACTCGTCTGCGGTAGTAAATCACTAATTTTCTCATCCAGCCTACCCCTTTTTTTAAGCCGAATTGGCAACACTGAACGGTGCGCCGGCGACGCCATTTTGTTGTGTTGTCTGTCACTCGCAACAAGACTCCCGTGCTAGTCACATTTCTGTTCGCTGAGTGCTCTTTCATATTTTTCATACGCTGTGTTGAGTATTTATATTCCACCGTATTGATTTCATTGTTCTTACTTTGATTGAGTTGAGCGTATCGTTCCTCCCAGTAAGATTTTACTTGCAAAATGCCGAAAGGTATGGTGCTTAAAGGACAATCCAGAGAGTTAGTGCTGCGGCTTCGTGAATTTTTTGAAAAGGAAAGCCGCAATGGCGGATTCCTTATACTAGTAACCCAAGTTAGAGACAGTGTTGCAGCAGCATTAGGTATTAGTGCTCCAACGGTGGCGAAAATCACTAAAGAAGCCTATGGTAGTAGTGGTATTGAACAGAACAAGCTATCTACGCCTAAGAAAAAACGTCAGCCCCGTAAAGTGACAGCAATTGACAGTTTTGATACTGATGCTATTCGTCGTCATATATACAATTATTACACAAGCAAAGAGATTCCTACTTTGAAAAAATTAGTAGCGTCTCTACGAAATTGTGGCTTGTTTCGTGGTCAAAAATCTTCTTTGTCAAAGGTGCTGCACCAAATCGGGTTCTTGTATAAGAAATCCGACAAAAGAAAAATTTTAATGGAATGTCGTGATATAGCCTTGTCTCGCTGTGAATTTTTAAGACAAGCGAAGAAAATAGAAGACTGGTCGAATGTCGTTTTCACAGATGAAACTTGGCTCAATGCCAATCATTCCATACCAAAAGGTTGGACTGACGATACTGCTGCTTCAACTTCTGCAGTGCCAATGGGGAAAGGTGAACGCCTCATCATTTGCCATGCGGGAACTACAAAGGGATTTGTACCAGACGCTCTGTTAGCGTTCAAATAAAAAAAAACAGGAGACTATCATGAGGAGATGAATGCGGACGTGTATGAAAAGTGGTTCAGAGAAATGCTTACATCACTTCAAGAGCCATCAACAATATTTATTGATAATGCACCCTATCACTCTCGCCAAATTAATAAAATGCCAACACATGCCAACAAAAAACACGAGATTATAAACTGGCTTCGTGATAATGGGGAAGATGTAGACGAATCCCTACTAAAAGTAGAATTACTTAAAATATTAAAAAGTAAAAAGCAGCCAAAACGATATGTCATCGACGAAATGGCAGCAGAATATGGGCATGTTGTAATCAGAATTCCTCCGTACCACTGTCAATATAATCCAATTGAAATGATCTGGGCATAAGTCAAAGGAGACGCCGCAAGAAACAATACAACTCCTCCTTTCACAGCAAATAAAATGCTTGAACTTTTAAAAAACGCATGTGCTAGTATGACGCCTGAAAACTGGACGAGTGTCGTCAACAAGACAAAAATATAATATTCTCTGATTGGGATCGGGAAATTGAATTTGACAACATACCTACACAAGAGTTAATAATAAACACTGCAGATGATTCAAGCGACGATTCGAGTTCGTATGAAGAATCCGACGATTCGTTATAATAAAATAATATTAAAATATTTTGGTTGTTTTATTTCATGTTATAGGTATGATGAGAAGATTTTTATATCTCCCTGATACAATTTTAACGTGTTGTCTATTACAACAATTCAAAACTCAGTTGTCAGCTGACTTAACTGCAAATAAGTGTAATCGATTATTTGCGATTCATTAGTTTGCACCGAATACTTTTGATCCTGTCACTAGATGCGATAGAACGTAACTTTTTTTATAACGGAAATGAATTATCACTTAAATTTTATGAATAGAGCTATTTACGGCATATTAATGTATTTAGTGGGTAATAATTAAGATATATAAATATTATTGGGCAGTTTATATATTTCTCTGTTCACTCGTTTCAAAGTTAATAATTGCGTATAATGAAACAGTTACGTCCGTACGTAAAGCATGTGTCAAAAGTAAAATAAATGGTTGGAACGAGTATAGTCTGTAATGTAGTTGTACGAATCAAATACTTCCTCAATCAACCCGAATCGCTGCAAATGTAATACCATTATACCGCTTAAATAGAGATACAACAGTTACTACCCAAAACTTTCTCAATTCACATTTAACACCTTCACTACGCCCGAAGGTGAATTGTTTAATTAATCGCAGTACCCCCACAGGTTGGAAGCGAATTACTTTGTATTTTACGTCAAGCTTCTTGCAAAGTGAACAGAATGTAATTTATTGCTAAAATTTTATTTGTTGGACTTAGTCAAGTTGCCTTTCATAAAATGAAATGCTTTTCAAGCTATTATCGTTTATGCTAATAGTTTTCTTTTACTTGTAATGTTTTTGGAACTTATACTACCTTTGGCGTGAAAGTAGTTTACGAATTTGTTCGCGTTTGTATTTGATTTTTGATTGATCGACGTTTCGAACACTTTACAGAGTTTATCTTCACGGGTCTCACGTTCAACAAGTCATCGTTATTACAAAGATTTATATATACCTGCTACAGAAATTAGTTATTAAATTTCGACCCACCTTTTAGTAAAAATTACAAAACAAAAAGAAAATGATTCTATACGAAAAAAATTATACTGTTTATGGTTAGTAAACCGTAAAATAGTTTTATTTACAATGTAATACTCGCCTAAACATTAGGAATCGTCCTTCTGGCGAGTTAGGGAGAAATGATGAGAGTAAATTTTTACGACGCTAGCGCACACCGTCTCAAAAACAGACACCCTGAAGTCATCGTCATCATCGCAGCTCACATACGTCCGACTGTTGGGCTCGGGCCTCCTCCACAATGAGAAGGAATTTAACCTACTATACCGTGCTGGTCAGACATGTTGGTGTAGGGTTTCATTTCGAGTTTTCCTTCTCTTGCTCTTATGTCCATATTATATCCCTTAGTCGTCTTATACGACATCCACGGGCAAGATAGGGATTGGTGAAGTGTATTCTTACTCCGTCACCATAGGGAAAAGTTAAATGTTGTTGATAAAAAGTTAGCTAGTCAACATTTTTTACGATGCGCGCGCACACCATCACAAATGTCAACTAGATAATGCGTTATAATAAAACTTTCATACAATTAAATACCATTTTTCTTCTATTATTGGTAGGGATGTGAGAAAATAATCGATTTTTATAATAATCGATTATTAATCGATTATTTTTTCTTAACAATCGATTATCAAAATAATAATCGATTAATAATCGATTTTTTATTATTCGAAATTCGATCGAAATTAATCGATTATTTCACTACCAGATTTCCTAAAAAAAGGTCATCACAACACTGCGTGCCGTGTTTCATACTATATTAGAAAATAAAGCTCACATTTCCTAAAAGAAAAAAAAAAGCTCAATCCTGTTGTGAGATAAAATCGATTATTTTATAATCGATTATTTAATTTTAATTAATCGATTATTTTATAATCGATTTATTTTAAAGAACAAAAAATCGGTTATTTATAAAATCGATTATTTACCCTCCAAGTCACATCCCTAATTATTAGTATCGTTTTTTCTACAAACGTAGAATAACGGGAAGGATAATATTTTTAGAAAGAATTTTGACTTTTACGCCAAAGCAGTATAATTTCTTACATGCTTACATAAGTACACACACACACTTTATTTGGTATTTACCTACCACGCGGAGAATGTTTTCTATTAATATTTTTATATCCAGAACAGGATTTGGAATTACCTGCCTGCTGCTCTGTCTAGAGAGCGTTATGACACGTCATTCTTTGAACGAGGTTTAAGAAGAGTTCATGTTCTTTACAGTATGTAGCAATAGCTGTGCTCCTAGTATTACAAAGGTCCATGAGCGACAGTAAAAAAATACTGAAATTAAAGTTATTTTAACATTTGCCGCAGTTTATTATATTATGTTTTAAATTATAGTACCTATTTTTAGTGCCGATATTGGTGAATTGTTTATATTCACACGTGTGAATGATAGATACATTTTGATCAGTTGACATTTTCTATATACGTAAAAAGTAGATTCTACAATATACGAGAACTAGCTGCGCTAGTAGCTTGGCTTGCATTACTTACATAATTCGTAGTATTCAGTGCTATTATTTTATTTAAATATGGGTATTTATTCTGGTAGATGGCTTTAATAAAATGATTAAAAAAGCGTGGGAATAAACGAATTTTAATTATGGTTACGACGTAACGAAATGAAATTTCATTATGGTTATTTCTGTCATATTAGTATTATTTTATAATGCTAACAATTAAAATATTTAAGAAAAGTGCATAATATTTTTCGTAATTAGAACCATATTTCTTGGAGAAAATTGATGTTTTACACATGAAGGGTATGTATTCCGCACTGCAGGCACCTATTCTCCTCATTATTTCCATGGTGGGACAACTATCCATACAAGTAGGTATCTATCCTCAAAAAAAGGGGTCCACAAAAAGCTACATTTTGAAACATCTATAATTGATAGGTCAGAAAAAATAAATAAAATTTTAAAACAAATGATTAAGCTATCGAGGCGGCGGATCGCCTGCGGAGGCGGCGGATTGCCTGCGCGAGGAGCGCAGCCTCGATGAGGAGATCCGCCGCCGGCGACTGGGGCGGCGTAGGCGCAACTACCTGCGCCTCATGCCGCCCTAGCCAAAGCCGCGGGTGACGTGACCGGGGATTAGTCCGTCACCCGCCGAGAGGCCAACTGCGTGAGGAAAAACCGACGTCCTCCCCGAGGGGGGGACGTCGGTCGATGGGAGGGTACCCCAAGTAGGGGGTATTCCGTCGGGCCGACCACTGATGACAAGTTAACCCTACTCCGGTGGTCGGCCCAACGATGAAGGCGACGTGGTTTTCGAGTGGGTTGCGGGAGTTGCGTGCTTAAGCCCCTCTGTCGCCCCGGACGGAGTGGTGCGGAGGCGCGACCGCAGCCCACCCACACAAAAAAAAAAGCTATCTATATGCATAGAAATTATTCATATAAAATTAATATTTTTAAAAGTATGAAGTTTTTCAAAAAGTGGGGCAACTATCCCGATTTTACCTTAAGACTTTTGAATCCATGTATTTCTGATATTATTGCTTTTACGTTTCCCAGGTAAGTGATGCTACCTACTATCCTAGTGAGGCCCAATCCAGTTTTTACGACTTCTAGCTGGAACTAAGAGGCGAGGATAAATTGCATTCATAAGCGTCACCACACATGGGATCAATAACATTGATACAGAGAAATAAGAGCTAGTAAAGACAGCGCTATGCAGACGGCAACAAATTAGACTCAACAGTTTTACTATAAATCCCATATAAGAGCAACAAGCTTACTTACATGTTCATCCCGGGAATATGGAGGGGCTTTACTTAAGGTACTATAGTGACAAGATATAATTTTAAATTTTCAACAGATACAGAAACTAGATTTCAATATACTCTAACATTAAAGGTGACATTCTTTAATGATGTTTATTTTGATGATTCTTTTATATTTAATATCTGGTTGACCGAGCTTTGCTAGGTATAATTTTTTTTGTGAGTAAATGGTATTTTTAACGAACATATTTACAATATGTATTAATAAAAAACTAAAAGTGATGAAATAACGCAAAAATATCAAAAATTAAAAAGCAGAATAATAATAACACCGAGATTCGATCTTACGCTTTTTGAATGCCACTTCACAACTACCCAACTGAGCTATTGTCACTCTTGACGGCGACGGCTAAATTTATACTCTTATTCTATTGACATTTTATGTCATTGTATTCATTAGCTAAAAACACCGACAAAACAATATTTTCTATAAATAAAACCTAGCTAGATCGATTTTTGACACCGAAACTTCTAGTATGCTAAATTTCATGAAAATCGTTGAAGCCGTTTCCGAGATTCAGATTATATCTTATATCTTCAAACGAGCAATTCTTGTATATATATATATATATATATATATATATACAAAAAAAATATCCTGAAAAAAAAAAAATATATATATATATATATTTTCAGGATATTTTTTTTTTCAGAATATATACATGAATTGCTCATTTAAAGATATAAGATAGTCTGAAAATTTATGAAAATACTGGATGTATTTTATCAAACAATTCTTAATTTAGCTCATAATCGTCTCTCTGCCGGGCTCCTTCATGGTAGGAGTGAAATTGACCTATTGTACTACGCTGGTCAGACGGGTTGGACAGGGTTTTATTTCGAGATTTCTTTCTCTTGCATTAAGATATTAAATGCGTATTATATCCCTTAGTCGTGTTTTATAACACCCACGGGCAGGACGTGAAGTGGTGCATAATATTCATACATCGTCACCACACGGAAAGAATTGTCCGTCCTAATTAATAGTTTAATGTCGTTAAGTTATACTTTTTGACCTCACAGACGACCTACAGTGCCAGTGTTGCGGGTTCGAATCCTACGTATAACAACGCTTTGTGCGATCCACAAATTATTGTTATGAGTCTGGGTGTAAAAAAAAAGAAAACATCTATGCAAGAGAAGGAAAACTCGAAACAAAATCCTGTACCAACCTGTCTGACCAGCATGGTATAGTAGATCGATTTCCCTCCCATGTGGAGAAGGCTCGAGCGCAACAGTGGGACGTACGAAGACGAGCCGAGATGAATCTATACTTTAAGTTCAGCTTTAGTTCTCCTTGTAGGTTTTCTGTCGTCGATCTATTTGCAACCTTAAGCTTAATAAATATAGTTTAAAAAAATCTAAAAAAACACGCTTTCATAGCATATCAAACTAAAAAGTATAAAATAATTTTCAATATAGGCAGAAAACAATAATGAACCAAATATATTAATATTATTCTGAAAAGCGTGGGGCGCTTTGTGCCACATTTTCGTAAGTCGAGTTAGTTTGATATGCTACGAAAGCATGTTTTTTAGTTTTTTAAACTATATTTATTTTTAACTTTTTAGTGCGCCGACCGTAATCCACCCCAAAAAAAAGTGGATTACTGCATTGTCATCGGTCTTTGATAGATGTGCAAAATTTTAAGAAAATCCGATCACTCAAAGTAGTTCAAAATCGAGCTCAAAGGTAGACATTACAAACAAACATACAGGTGAAGCTAATAAAAGTGTGTTAAAAAAGATATACTATAAGTACTTCAAGACTGAAAAGTGCAACTATAATGGTATTCACGATATAGAATTCCAATATTCAAAGCACCAAGCGTCTCAATAAACGAATGTTTGTATAATTAGTTCTATCAAAAACAACGAATGGAGTTTCATTAACAGCTCAAAATGTTCACGATGGATGAGGTCCAATGTAAAACTTTCAGCGGATATTTGAGTGATATTTGTCTACTCAAATAGCAATAAATAGAGATCAATAATCTCTTAATTTCCCTTTTCGTACATTAAATTCCAAGGCAGGACAAATATTTTTGGAATTCACAAGTTAATATTTTATTGAAAGATAGTTGTAATGATTGCGCTCAAAATTATTATATACTAGCTGACCCGGCGAACTTCGTACCGCCTAACAGTCGATTCCTTATTTTTTAGTTTTTTGTTACTTATTCTGCTATTCGAGACGCCGGGTCAACTAGTAAGATAAAAAAATAATAAAAAAGTTAATAGGTCAACAATTACATTATGTCAAAAAATAAAAATTATAAAACATCTAAAATTTTGTGTTTGACATCAATACCTAGTCTTGCCATAAATACTGACAAAGAAAATATTTTTCTATTGCAAATAACATTTATTACTTTAGTAATAAATGTTAGTCAGTTTAATACATAAATACGTATAAAACAATTTAAAATACAATAAGCTTATTCGAAGTGGTCTCCATGGGCTGCAATACAGTCCTTTAAGCGTTAAGACCAGTGGTCAATAGAAGCACGCACTCTTTCTATGGGAAAATTTTTCATTGCAAATCGCATGGATGGATTGTTTTATGGACTCCAAATTATCATGACATTTAGTGCAAACCGTACTGTCTAAAACGGACCATAAATCGTAATCCAGTGGATTAAGATCGGTACTAGATGACGGACTGTCTTCAGCTTTGATGAAGTCCAAAACGTTCGTTTCCAATCAAGACTGCGTAGACCAAGCTTTATGGCCCGTCACCGAGTCTTGCTGGAAGGACATAAGGATTCTTGGTTATTGAACACGAAGTTGTTAAGGGCTTTACTACCTTCTCAAGAATGGTATCTTGTGCCGATGTTTGATACCTTTTTCACAAAAGTATGAGTCAGTCACTTTTTCATGGCTAATACCCCACCAAACCATCACTGAAGTCGGATAATGCCCTCGTTGCATTCTGTCGACTAATTGGGAAACTTCCTTAGAGCTTTGAGCTTAAGTACAGTCATTTATTTTGTTAAAATGTTGTTCAATTGTAAAAATTTTCTTATCATTAAACAATTTTTTCTGTGACCTCCCTTAACGTACCGCTTCAGTAGTTGCTTCGATTTTACCACTCTATTATTTTTTAAATTATAAGGTAATAAAATCCTTTGCTTTCGGACAGGATGTCTTCGAATTCTTTCCCTTACTGCTTTGACCACCTTTTTCGTACGAACACTACATGAACGGCCAGATTTTTTTCTGTGACGAACAGAAGAGGTCTCATTGTACCTATTAATAGCCCGTTACACAAACATTTTAATAATACCGAGCATATGGAGAGTTTTAAAATTGCTTTTGGCTCTATACCTACTTTGTGTACCTAATGCAATTACAGCGATTCGGTTCTCTTTATCACCGCACTCCATTTTAATATCGCAAAATATTGTACAATGTATTGGCGCCAAAATGAGAAAACACAATGAACAATCATATAATAAATAATAGTTTAAATAAATAATAGTTTAAAAAACTAAAAAATCACGCTTTTATAGAAAATCTAACTAAAAAATAAAAAATAAAATTTGATAAATTTAGATTAAGAATAGTGTAAATGAAAAATAAATGTTTATTATTGTAAAAAAGCGTGGGGTGCAGTGTCTTCACTTGTACGTTTGATTGTATGTAACTGACTCCAGTGGATTTGATTTTGATCCACTTCAAACGGTTAGATTTCGTTTAAACTGCTTTTTAGGATATTTTCAGTGATGATCCTTCTCAAATCTGCCATTAAATGTTTATAACTATTGACACTACGCACCCCACGCTTTTTTACAATAATAAACATTTATTTTTCATTTACACTATTCTTAATCTAAATTTATCAAATTTTATTTTTTATTTTTTAGTTAGATTTTCTATAAAAGCGTGATTTTTTAGTTTTTTAAACTATTATTTATTTTCCATTTTTTAGTTGAATTTTCTATAAAAGCGTGTTTTTTAGTTTTTTTAAACTATTATTTATTTTCCATTTTTTAGTTGAATTTTCTATAAAAGCGTGTTTTTTAGTTTTTTAATTTAAATTGAATCACTTTGTTATCATAATTTAGAATAGTTAAATAGCAATTACCATTTTTAATCTTGTGAATACCAATCTCTATGTTGTAGTTAGGACGATATCCATTTTCAACAAAAATTAAGCCACTAAAATTTGTATCTGTGAATACTTTCAAAGTTATACAACCGTCAGCCGTGACGGCCATAAGTGATCTTAGGACAAGCCGTGTATTATCTATTATTCGTTTAACGGTAATCATCAAATTTTATTGGATTTGATCACCCATATGTGGGATTGTTCTGTTGCAGTTTGGCCAATGAGCAAATCGTAACTCAAATAATTATCAGGGACGATTATCGTCTCAACAAGAATTGTAACATTGTCAATTAATAATGAAACTTCTGTTTTGCCTAATGCATATACATATGTATTACCGAATCCTCTTAAAGAGGGCAATTTATTAATTTGCCATTTTTCTCGTGGCACGATCTCTTTTATAACAGATTCTTTTATTAGAGTACAATGGCTACCAAAATCTTTGTATCCTGTTAATCGAACATTATTAATACTCACACCTTTTATGAACTTATTGTCTACTCTTAACATGCTATCATCTACTCATAATGTCTTAATTTCGGCATTTGCACTCCATGCGCTTATATTGCATTCAGGGTTATCATGACCAAAACGTTTACACTTTTGACATTTAATAATAGGCTTTTTACAGCTAGATACTAAATGACCTATTTCGTGGCAATTATAACATTTCAAAATTTTATTAAAATCATTTCTTACAGGCTTACGGGAACCTTCATTTACAGGAAGCAGTAACCTCTTATTAGATTTATTGAATTGTTCATGTTTCACACTCCTTAAGTAACCTAATAACTTATCAACATTTTCAAAGCCTCCGCTCCGTACCGAACTGACCTGTCCTCTATTCTATACACAATACAATCAATTGCGTTCCTACCTACTATACCACATCTATGCAAGGCTATCAATTTATCATAATAATACTCTTCCAAATCATCACCAAACTTTGCCCTTTTCCCTAACATTTCTGTGAGCAAGTGACCATAATTCTCGTACGTTGGAAATGCACATTTAAGTTTATCTGTCCATTCTTCCCATGTAAGTAATATAGAAGGCTGTCCCTCGTACCATCTTCTTGCAGTGCCAACTAACTTTGGGAGGGCATAGTGCACAGTTTGCTTACTATCCCAACCGTAAATTTCAAAGCATTCTTAACTTTATTTAACCATGTAACAATCGTTTGGTTTTTTGATTTAGGATCAAATTCTGGCACTACGTTACTGTCAGTGAACCTTTCTCTACTCTGTGGATTTACAGCTGTGATAAGTTGCAGACTCCTTAAGACATTTCAGTAATTCAGAATTCACTGTATCAACAGATGAAGGCTGCGGAGTCACAGGTGAAGACTCCCTGTCGATCTGCGTTTGGACTGGGCTACGTGACCTTACAACGCTCGCATCACGGGTAGTCTGAACTCTGTCACGCCTCTGCCTAGTACCTCTACAGTGTAGAGTCTATACTCTCTTTTTTTTTTTTTTTTTTTTTTTTTTTTTTTTTCCACGCTGTGGAAATGCATTTACGCACTATCCCCCGCCGGTTACAGACAGGGGAGTGTGTGTGGGACTCGCCGGACACAGAAGTGACCGAAATACCCACTAAAACCACAGCGGCCCCTTCCGCGCTTTTACGAGGTGCCGGAGAGATCGTCAGACAACATTCTATCCCCGACACCTCAACACTTGGCCGTCTGGCCACGTCCTGTCATCATTCAGAGTGGTGGGTGGAGGAGCGCATAGCGGCGTCTCCTCCTCCCTGGTCGTCGCCGGCGGAGCGAGTCAGCGGACGCAAGCGCCTCGCGTGCCCGCTCCGCGGCCTCCTTCCTTGTCATGACAGCCTCACAGAAGGAGGCCATCGACGACCAACAGCTGTCGCTGCCGAGCATCTTGGAGATGATGGTCGGCAGCGACAGGTCTGTTATTCCCAGTTCCGTTGACAGGACGTGGCGCTGAGACCCCCAGGCGGGGCATACTTCCAGTGTGTGGCGCGCATCGTCGATTAGCGCGCCACACTCATGACATCCTGGGGCCTCTTCTCTTCCAATTCTGTGCAGGTACTTACCGAAGACCCCATGTCCGGTAAGCACCTGCACCATCCTAAATGTAAGGCTGCCGTGCCTTCTCCTGAGCCAGCGGTGGAGATGCGGCGCAACCGCCTCCACAGTCCCCCGCCCTGCTACGGGGGACTCTAGATCTTCACTCCACCGCCGGATTACTTCCGTTTGAAGAGTCTATACTCTCTACTGTAACAATCTATTTTATCTTTTGATGACATAAACGATACCTGACCCTGCAAAGGCGGTGTTATAACTGACTTATATCTACGCTTTTCATAGGACTCGATCCGTTCGGGTGATATTCTCGATCCTTGTTGTTTAGCATCATGATCTTCGGCGTAACGTGTTACTGGCGTACTATTTCCGTGCCTCGAAACATCGTCTCGCGTTCGGGGTCGGCTGCGTCTCGAGGCTTCTCCAAAATCAGGGCTCAAATGCCGTCCAATAGGCCTTCGCCTACTTGTGGACCGGTTACTCGGCATCCTCACTCAATATATTTTTCAATCTATTGTCCAATGTACTGGAATTCAAACAACGAGTATCTTTTTCCGCCAAAACATAGCAATCAGTGTTTTAATACAAACGAAATTTCATTATCGAGAAACTACATAACCACCGTAGTTATGCAACACCTAAGCTTTTCATTATTTAAAATAAAATCAGTAATATGAGAAAAGAAATGTGCCCGAGTTAATAGTTTTATTTAACACCTTTTCTTTTTACAATACCTATTGTAACGAATTTGTTAGCGAAAGATGAACAATATTTTAAAATTGTTACGATAACCAGAGATGATATGTATTATTATGATAATATTAAAAATAAAATATTTTAATCGTTCTAATAATTATTTACGTGCAAATATTTTACAGGATATGTCACACTAAATATTTATTACGTAGGAAGCTGACACGCAAGGGCGCCCATTGTGTGAAAGTTATATCAACTTACACAAATATGAGTCAACCATTTACTCGCTTATGAAATTATCAATTAAATTACAAAACAATAATAAAGTCGGTTCACAAATTAAAATGTATGTATCCGAACTAGCCGTATATGTAAGGTCGTAAGTGTTACTTGATAACATTTATACAACACTATACCATAACATACGTAGAATAAAGTTGATTATAAGATTATTACATACCTCACTGTGGGCATACGTTCACACCAAGGTGGTATGATACATCTGAATTCCTTGGTGTTATCCCAGCTTCGGAATTGTTACAATTTGCCAATTGAAATATAAACGTGCTTGATAAACTTTTATTTATTCTCTGTATAATGCAGGATACAATTCTCTATTGATTATTTACAATTTGGTTGTTGAAAATTCGCTATTAATCAATATAGAACACAATTTTGAAAATACAGTAACGTAGAATGGCAACCATCTCTTATTTCTTAAAACCACACAAAGGAAGTACCGCCTGGCGGAAATGTATACAAAAGAGCGACATCTTTTTTAAATATTGCCGGAAGTCATTATTGAGCCACTTACTTACAATAATATAGTATAATAGTTATTAATATAATAGTTATCTAAAAATATAAACCAATATTCTAGAATTAGGTATCAAAATTTACATGTTTTATAATAACTTAAACAACGAACAATACTTCAATTTAGATAAAATATTCGAGCGTAGCGGAAGTTTATTACAATTAATGATGAATTTTTATTAAGTGTGAAATACTAATTATACATTTAAACATTATTTTCTTATCAAGCTAACACATGCGTAGTTCGCGCACTAGTCCTGTGTCTCTTACTCTCATGCAAAGGATGCGGATTATCAAGCTAACACATGCGTAGCTCGCGCACTAGTACTATCTCTCTTACTCTCATGCAAAGGATGCGGAAAGAAATTGATGAATCCTGGCGAATTTAATAAGGATAATCGGATATTTTAATCGAATTATTGCATTGTCATCAGTCTTTGACAGGTGTGCAAAGTTTGAATTAAATCTGATCGTTCAAAGTAGGACAAAATCGAGCTCAAAGGGGTCGGTTACAAACATACATACAGGTGAAACTAATAAAAGCGTGTTAAAAATAACAGATTCCAAACTCAAATGTAATATTTTGTTTATTTTTAACTGTCGATACTAACGTCAATCAATTGTTTTGCCTTCCCGGAACCTCTCCACTAACACTTGAACTTTATGGTATAGTATTAAAGTTCAAATTGAATTTTTAAATATTATTACGAATCGTTTGTGTGGAAGTATAGAATAGTGTTATTTTAAGAACCATCCTCGTACTTCAAGGAATATTCTAAAAAAAGAATTCGCGAAATTGGTTCAGTTGTTCTCGAGATTTGCGCTTAACAATACACTCAGCTATTCATTTTCATATTATAGATTTGATAAGATATGTTTGATAAGGTTTAAAAAGTATCTTGTGGCGAGAAATTAAAATTCGGATGTGATATTTGCTGCCTAAAAGCGAGAGACGAGTTATCTACAAAGTAGCTACATCACGTGTATTCTAGTCACCATACATCGATCGATCGATCCAGCCGTTTAACAGGAGTCACTTATGCATATACAGAAGAAAAAAAAAAGCTATTAATTAAAACCGCTCCTGTCTTATACCATAGGCTTACATGCCGGAGGCGGGTGATGAATACTTCATTACCACGGAAATAGAGCAAAGGTTGCCTTTTGAAGCGCTTTGTAACGTTTTATTTGCTTTTTATAAACATATGGTTACCCACCGTCGATATTTGAAATATTTGCATTTACGGCGTTTGGTCGTTACATACTTATTTCTTAATTTTATCATTTTTAGTGGCTGTGTTCGCGGCTTCGATGTAGATTTGCCAACCATATGGGAACATTCACCTGGGCCAACTCCATCTGATGACATTTAGTCAACAATTAAATTCCCAAGGATAATTGATGTCAGACAGGTGGTCGGTTATGAACCATCATCGTCATCGTTTCAGCCCAGTAAAGTAAAAAAGCCCAGTATTTTGGCATTACAAACAGACACTTCAATTTTATTAATTTGTGTAATATAGATAACACTATTAAACAGTATAATAGAGTACAGACTTGCATAATCCCTTCACTTTATTCGCGGTAGGCAGCGGTCTAACAAAGGTCCAAGAACGACAGTATCGATTACCATTAGGGATGAAATCGATACATCAATGTTTCAGTAAAAAACATCCGTGTTGGTCATCGATGTTCATTGCGAAACATCGATGTATCGATGTTTTTTCTACGATGTTTTAACATCGATGTTTTGCCTGATATATGTTTGAAATATAAGGTCATTTAAGCAAAACTTGCGTGACAGTCTATTTATCAGAGGAAATGACTTACATATGTACGTTTTCCTAAAAATTGTTATTTTTAAACTCTGTTTCTAAATAGGTAACAAGCTACAGTTAAGTTTGTAATAAATTTACTGAATAGAGAAATATGTATATGTTAAATATAACTTTATATCCTCAACTCTGCATCTCCCTTGCTCTAAAGACTCACCTATTAAATGATAATATTGTCGTTAAAAAAATATCAATGTATCGATACATCGATGTTTTTAGTTTCGATATTTGCATCCTTAATTACCATCAGGTGTGCTCTTTGATCGCGTGCCACCAAAAGTAACCAAACAGAGCTAGTCTATATTTTTATCCGACTACAGAGGGTTATGTTTTTAACAGGCTATGTATGTATGTTCATCTGTTCCCTCATAGCTCCTTAACTACTTATTAGAATCGGACAAATGAGGTATCGTTAGAAGCGTCTTGATCATCCACTGGTTATAGGCTATATAATGTGTCACTGTATCTAATATGGCGCCCTCTAGAAGTCTTAAAGTACTGTCTTGAAAAATAAATTTGAGACAAAAAATGTGATGGTATCATTGGAAAATGCGTTACGTAAATGCGGCTATGTACAGTTTCCAATATATATATATATATATATATTATTAGCATTTGCTCGCGACTTTATGCATATTTATCCCATAACTCGTTTTGTATCGTAGTCGGGTTTTAGTTTTTACTTTTATTTTGTAACAGATTTGTATATTCGTATTTCAGTAGAAAGTATATCTATAAAACGTTACTCCGCCAACGCACTGAAAAAAATATTTTTCTTAAATAATGTATTAAGTTCCTAAGATAACTACGTTAAAATAAGAAAACTCTTAAGCCTCATGGTACTAATAAATTACAGAGGACTAAAAATAAGTTGTTGTAATGATTTAAGATTATACTTTTAATAATTATAGATGACATCAAATTTATAATCGAACTTTAGAAATGTGAAAATATCTATACCAATAAATAAAATTGGAGGCTTAAAATAATAGGCTTTTTTCATGCTCACACGGTTATTTGCACGACACCTATGCCTAAAATAGCGATAAAAAAAAATTTGTCTGTCTGTCTGTTTGTTCCGGGTAATCTTCAAAACGGCTGGACCGATTTCAAAAATTCTTTCACCAATGGAAAGCTATAATATCAGCGCGTAAACTAGGCTATATTTTATTCCGGTATTCTCACGGGAACAGGAACTACGCGGGTAAAACGACTAAATCTGAAGCGAAGCGAGAGAGGGTTGCTAGTTAACAATAAAATTGAAGTATCCGTGTGGTGACGGAGTAATTTAATACAATAATTTCTTAATGTGGCCGCGTTCCGATCCAGTGGTAGTATATTGATTTTGTTAGTTTTTAAATCAACAAATTGTAACAATAATTGCTACAAATTTAATAATTAATAATTACTAACCATGAACATTATAATTTTTTCATATAGAATCATTTTCTTCTTACACTGGCAATAAATTTATACTAAAATGTGGATCAAAATTTAATAAATTTATAACTAATTTTCTGTATCGGGTAGATAATTATAAATGTCTGTAATAACAATTACTTGTTGGACGTAAGACACCTTAGTCCGCCCGTGACCATGAATGCTGCAAAGTGTTCGAAACGTCGGGCAATCATAAATCAAATACACACGCGATATAATCCGTAAAAGTAGTTTTATTTACAATTTAATACAATTCACCACCTTCTCTCGTGCCCGTTGCTATCGTAAGAGACGACTAAGTGATTAAATATGCATATAAGATCTATGTAAGAGAAAGAAAAACTCGAAATAAAACCTATATTACAATATACAATAACAATATAATAATAATATATTTATTTCAACAAGAAATGCTATTCTACAGAATTGATTACAGTAGTCCCTGAACTAGGCTAAGGCCTGTATCTCAGGAACCAGAGCTGCGGGTTTACAAATTTTAGCATTAGTGACCACATTAGTGAAGGTGACATAAAAACTAGAATTAAGGTTTGGTCATGTGACTTCGGACAGGTGTGCATGCAAGTGTGGTCAAGTGTGATGAGTCGTGCAGCGGGGTGGGTGTGTTTGTGTGCGTGTATGTGTATGTGTGCGTGTGTGTATGTACGTGTGTGGTGTGTATGTCGTCTCCTGAGCAATTATATGTTAAGATTGATGATTTTTTCAGTTGAGTTATAGGAAAGAGAAAGTAACCATGTTTTTACAATAATTTTGCATGCGAAGTAGGACAGATCTTTCAACGGGAACTACGTGGGTAAAACGACTATAACCTATAACCGAAGCGAAGCGAGGGCGGGTTGCTAGTAATTTATATATAATTATATGATCACTGTCGACAATCGTCTATCTACAGCCACGGGCCGGTCCGTCCGGGGTAGTACCACACTCTCGCAGAAAATCGACGTCTTAGCAATTTGTTACTGTACTTCGTTCGATAAGCTAAAGAACCGACTTTTTGAGGGTGTTTGCCTATGGTGAGTTTGGTGATGATTTTGTACATATTCACACTGTTTTCACTTTCTTCATAGTAAGCAGCGGACTAGCAAATGTCCCCGAAGGAAAGCATTACTATCAAGTGTTCAGCATGCTTGTTTGCCCTCAATAGCAATAAAAAAAAACATCTTCATCTATACATATATGTCCCACTACTGGGCTTAAGCCTCCTCCAGAATTGAAGGGAAACTTACGTACTATGCCACGCTGGTCAAACGACTAACGTATATGTGTTGTCGTTCGAGTTTTGCATCTCTTGCATAGATGATATTTGCAATTTATAGTCGACTGTAAATAAAACTACTTTACGGATTCTATCGCGATTTTTGATTGCTCGACGTTTCGAACACTTTACAGAATTTATTTATTTATGATGATGTTATATGCTTATTATATCCTTTAGTCGTCTTTTACGACATCTATAGGCAAGATGGGGAGTGGTGAATTGTATTCTTACTCCGTCACCACACAGCACAAAATCTATATAAAATAACTAGCAACCCCCCTCGCTTTGCTTCGGTTTCAGTCGCTTTACCCGCGGCGTAGTTCCCTTTCCTGTGGGAATACCGGAATAAAATATAGCCTATATTACTCCCTGATATTATAGCTTTCGATTGGTGAAGGAATTTTTGAAATGGGTTCGGTGGTTTAAGCGTGAAAGCGTTACAAACAAACAAACAAATATCCTTACTTTCGCATTTATAATATTAGTATGGGTTTTATTTTTATTCATATGTGTAATACTCACGAAAACATCAGATAACAAGAAAAATTTAAATTTTGAATAACCTCCGAAACAAACTAAAATAATAAAAAAGTGTTACGTTCTTTTCAACAGGAATTATCAATTTATTGTTATTTAATGATTATACTGGCACGCGTGACGCACTTACTTGAGTAATCTAACGGCATTATATAATTTTGGAAATGAGCAGATACTCTTACCCTGCTGGGCCGATATTAACTAAACATAGCTAAAAACCACCGCAAGGAAACTGGCTTTAGAATGAAAAAACCATGAAAGGTCCATCCGTTTGAGAGCTACGATGCCACAGACAGACACACACACATCGACGTCAAACTTATAACACTCCTCTTTTTTGTCGGGGGTTAAAAACATTATCTTATAGAACACGCATAAAAATAAGAAAGGGTGCATTTTTCAAGTCGCTTATGATATTTATATAAAATTAAACTTTAATGTCTTATTAATAAGATTACAGTTTGTTTGACAGCTATTCCAAATTGCTTTTTCGCCTATAAATTGACTTAATTAAGCCACAGCGTATGATCAATTACTACATATAACGGAGGTAATTATGAACTAATTAAAATGATTAGAACGTGTTGAATATACAGAGATTATATTTTTAAGTGATGTTGAAAGGATCTTGTGTAAGGAAATATGCCCTTGAATTATATATGAAAATAAATTGGAACATGCGCCACATATTATTTTACGAATGGCTTCTTTAAGCGAAATAAATTAGATAATTAGATTTCGAGTACACTTTTGAGAGGGTTCTCGTTCGCGGAATTCCTTCGAAAACATTATGGTGTTTTGTTTAATGCGGGTTTCATTTTAACCAAAATTTGTGAAATAATGAAATGTTGTTTTTCTCATATAAAAGCTGAATCTTAATTATATTTCTATATGTTTATATATCTGAGCGCTTATTTAGACAGAATTTTGTTGCTATTAACGAGTTTCTATGCTATATTATAATTATTTTTCATGTAGTAATCAAGTAAGAATTCAATTCATTATTCCCTATCTTGGAATAAAATACCCATATAACATCTATGCAAGAGAAGGAAATCCCGAAACAAAACCCTATACCAACCAATCTGACCAGCATGGTATAGTAAGGTCTAAATATCCGCTGTGCGTTAACGCAGATCTGCGATGCGGCCATGCACCGCGTGCGGTGTCTGCCCCCGAAGAGTACGGTTCCCTGGTGGTCCCGAGAATTGGCGGATCTCCGGGCCGCCAGCATACGTGCCCGGAGGTCCTACACCCGCAGCCGAGCGCGTCACTGTGACGCTGAGCGGGAGGGCCAGCTGTACGAGGCTTACCGCAGTGCGCGGTCTGCCTTCAGGCTGGCCGTCCGTACCGCCAAGGACGTCAGTCGGCGGGAGATGCTGGACAGTCTCGAGCGTGACCCCTGGGGTCGCCTCTACCTCGCGGCGCTGAACAAGCTCCGCGGGCGGGGCCCCCCCCCCTCACCGAGACTCCAGCCCAGCCTCCTTACCAGAGTTATCGAGGACCTCTTTCTACGGCGGGCGGAGCACACGCCCCCGGTCAGGGCTTCGCCGGACAGCGACCGGGAGGCCGACGACGAAAGTGCTCCGCCTATCACGGAGCCGGAAATGGAGGCGGCGGTGGCGCGTATGCGAGCCAAATCCACCGCCCCCGGGCCCGACGGTATTTCGAATCGTGTGCTGGCCCTGGTCCTCGAGCACCTGGGACCACGCCTCAGGGGACTGTTCGACGCTTGTTTGGCGTTCGGGCAGTTCCCCGGGTGCTGGAAAGAGTGGAGGCTGGTTCTCCTGCCGAAGCCGGGACGGTCTCCCGAGTCGGCCTCGGCCTACAAGCCCATTGTGCTGCTCGATGATGCGGGCAAGCTGCTGGAGAGGGTGTTGGCTGCCCGCATCGAGCGGCACCTCGTCAGGGTCGGGCCCGATCTGTCGGACGCCCAGTTTAGTTTTCGGAGAGGGCGTTCGACGATCGCGGCCCTGCTGCGCCTGAAGGCCGTGGTGACGGAGGCCGTCACCGGCGGAGGAGTCCTGTTGGCGGTGTCCCTGGACATCGCCAACGCCTTCAACAGTCTGCCATTCAGCTGCATCAGGGAGGGGCTGAGGTATCACGGGGTGCCCATGTACCTCAGGCAGCTGGTGGCAGACTACTTGGAGGGGCGCAGCGTCCTCTACGTTAACCGAGTAGGAGACGTTGTGCGAACGCCCATGACGTGCGGTGTCCCACAGGGGTCGGTTCTGGGTCCGACCCTGTGGAACATCGGCTACGACTGGGCGTTAAGAGGAAGCCTCCCACCCGGGCTGGGCGTAATTTGCTACGCCGACGATACACTCGTCACAGCCCGGGGTGGAACGCTAGAGGAGGCGGCACGCCTGGCAACTCTCGGCACCGAGGAGATTGTCAGGCGGATCGAAGCGTTGAGGTTGAGGGTAGCCCTGGAAAAGACGGAAGCCCTTTTGTTCCATGGCCTCCGTACCGCCGGGCTACCCGCCGGCGCTTCGATCACCGTGAAGTCGGTTACCATCGGCATCCAGGCCCACATGAAGTACTTGGGCCTGGTGCTCGACGGGCATTTTTGGTTCCGGGAGCATCTCCATCGACTTGTTCTCCGGCTTGTCGGCGCGGCATCCGCCCTTTCGCGGCTGATGCCGAACGTGGGCGGACCCAGCGCTACGTGCCGACAGCTGTACGTGGGGGTGATCCGGTCGATGGCCCTGTACGGCGCACCGGTGTGGGCGGGGTCTCTGATCGTCCGGCTGAGGGCCCTCTTGAGGCGACCACAGAGGGTCATGGCGATCAGGGCCATACGTGGTTACCGCACGGTGGCGACGAAGGCAGCGTGCCTCCTGGCCGGAACCCCCCCGTGGAACCTGGAGGCGGAGATGCTCGCTGACATTTATCGGCGGGTGTCGGAGACGCGCGCCCGCGGCGGTATGGTCTCCATCAAAGAGATCACCGCCTGGTGGGTCGACGCCGGCCGGGAAGTCATTGCCCGTTGGGCAGTCCGGCTGGAGGGTCCTCGGTACGATGTCAGGACCGTCGAGGCCTTCCGGCCGGTGCTGATGGAGTAGTTGGAGCGGACGCACGGAGTGCTTTCCTTCCGACTGGTGCAGGTGCTTACGGGGCACGGTTGCTTCGCGAAGTACCTGCACAAGATTGTCAGGAGGGAGAGCACACCGTCCTGCCACCACTGCAATTGCGATGAGGACACGGCGCAGCACACGCTCGAGGTGTGTGCTGCGTGGGAGGGAAGCGCCGTGAACTCGTCGCGATTATCGGTGCCGACCTGACGCTGCCGACCATCGCCATGGTGATGCTTGACAGCGTCAGGAACTGGGACGCGGTCGCTGCCTTCTGTGAGGCCGTAGTCTCACGGAAGGAGGCGGCGGATCGTGTGCGAGTAGAGCTCCTATTCGGCGACACGTTCCGCCGCCGGCGACTCGGGCGGCGCAGGCGCGAGTATCTGCGCCTAATGCCGCCCTAACCAAGGCCGCGGGTGATCGGGCCGGGGAATTGTCCGTCACCCGCAGAGAGGCTGACCGCGCGACGGCGACCGACGTCCCAGGGCGTCGAGAGGTGACGTTACCCGAAAGGGTATTCCGTCGGGCCGGCCACTGACGACAAGTCAGTCTGCTCCGGTGGTCGGCCCAACAACGAGGTGACGTGGGTACGGGTTTATGGGCCCGCGCGCCGTCCTTTCATCGCCCCGGACGGATTGAACTGCCCGTGCGCTTACCATAGCCCACCGATAAAAAAAAAAAAAAAAAATGGTTTAGTAAGGTCAATGTCTATTTTGGAGGAGACTCGAGCCCAGCAGTGGGGTATATATGAGTCGAAGTGATGTGGTATCGACTACGAATAATATTAACCGTTACATTAGTTTAGGTTATTGTGAAAGACGGCTAAGTTCTCGCACTAACTCTATCTGTTGCCGTCTGATCAATAATTAAATTCCCAAGCAAGGCATCAAGAAGTCCGGTCATATAAAACTGTTGCCAGAATATTTTGAAATATATACGAAGGAGGTAAAGTGCATTTTGCATCGAGTCCAAGTAATTGGGAACAAGAGTAAGATAATGATGATATATTTCTTCTTCTTATTTAATGGCAATGAGCTACAATAATATGAGCTATTGGTGCCAGTGTTGAGTTATTATATTGATTATTCACGTCTTTAGTATTCATCTATCAGTCAGTCGTTAGCATGATTTGGTGCTGATAATCAAGTCATGCCTTCTCTGGGAATTTTTGGCAGAATGTCAACATTCACGCAATTCACTATTATATCATATTCACTACATTTCTGAATTTTATCTGAATTATATTACATAAAATATCAGCAAAATTATTCAATATAACACTTCAAAACACTAAAATAATGAAAAAAATATAAAAGCGCTATGTGACATTTTGACATTCGCGTCAAAAATAATAATATATTTTGAAATAATAATCGTTTACAAATGGAAGAAACATGTCAAGAATTGAAAGGAGTAGGAAGTTGTCATAGATTTTAGAGTAACAATCGAGTTTAATAAAAAAATTTATTCAAAACATTTGAGTAGCGAACGATCAACATACTTTTAGCAACATCATTACAATTTTTATTATTTTTATTTATTCATATTTCATGTTGTTCAAATATTTTAAAATTATCTACTCTAATTATCCTTTATAAATAATAGTCAACATATATGTATATATTATAATTAATAAAATAATATAATCTATTTTTACACATGAGCCTTTGTCTATAACACTAATATCTGGTCAACCGAGCTTCGCTCGGAATATTTTTATCGAATTTATTTAGATATATATTAATAAAAAATAAAAATAAATAATGAAAATATATAAAAAATTACAAAAAGAGAATAATAATAACACCGAGATTCGAACCGACGCTGTTTGAATGTCAACAAAATCAAAATTAGAACCTGTCAACTTCCCATCTAAGCTATCGTAACTCATGACGTTGACAACGAAATTTAAATTCATATTCTTTTAAAATTTAATGTCATTGTTTGTTTTGCTAAAAACACGGACAAAACAACATTTTCTATAAATAAAACCTAGCTAGATCGATTTTTTGCCCTCGAAACCTCTAGTATGCCAAGTTTCATCAAAATCGTTGATGCCGTTGCCGAGATCCTGAATATATATATATATATATATATATATATATATATATATATATATATATATATATATATATACAAGAATTGCTCGTTTAAAGATATAAGATTTACCATAAGTGACTTTACTACACCACACAACCACAGTACCCACATTGTCTCAGCAATAGCTGAGACACATACCATATTTTGGCCTCACACACGTGCACAGTTATATATAAAAATTCATTGCTTGAGGAAAATGTGAGGTTGCAAAATAAAACTATTTTCTTACTTTCTTTCACCTTATCTCAAATTATGATAAATAGTGCTGAAGTTACGTGGCAATATACGTACAACGTACACGCCCTATTACTAGACCCTCCCTTACTAGAAGATTTATGAGGCGGCGGATCGCCTGCGCGAGGAGCGCAGCCTCGATGAGGCGATCCGCCGCCGGCGACTGGGGCGGCGTAGGCGCGAATACCTGCGCCTCATGCCGCCCTAGCCGAGGCCGCGGGTGACGTGACCGGGGAATTAGTCCGTCACCCGCCGAGAAGCCGACCGCGTGAGGAAAGACCGACGTCCTCCCCTCGGGGAGGACGTCGATCAATAGGAGGGTACCCCCAAGGGAGGGTATTCCGTCGGGCCGACCACTGATTTCAAGTAACCCTGCTCCGGTGATCGGCCCAACGATGAAGGCGACGTGCAGGTGGGTGGGTTGCGGGAGTTGCGTGCTTACGCCCCTCTGTCGCCCCAGACGGAGTGGTGCGAGGAGCGCGCCGACCGCAAACCACCCCAAAAAAAATAAATAAAAGATTTATGCCGTGGTATCTAAATACAGCTTTGTAAAATAATAGTTATTTGATTAAAAGTTACATAAAGCTATTTATCCATTAAATACTAGTAAAGAATAAATATTAATGAAGATGAAAAAAAATAGACAACATTTTAGCAAAGCTACTTTATAAATAAGACTTCCCTAATTATTGAAGAACACTAAAATTTTCCTAGATATAAAATGACAGTAAAAGTTTATATTGAAGCATTTTGCTGTATCGTTCTTTGTAAAATAAATAAGTCTCGGAGGTAGCATTATGATAAGAGAAATTGCTGCGTACATGCCTTTTGAGTATTGTAAAGTACCCATATATCGTGATAGAACCAACTTTAAGTGTCAATGTTAAGAATTGCTAACCTCTATAAAAGAATGTGATATATAAATGTATTAATGTTAAGAAGTAATTATTATTACGCTTCCCTGTGACAAGGTAAGAATACGATTTATCACCTTCACCATATCTTGCACGTGGGTGTCATAAAAGAGGCCTAAGAAAATAATAAATATAAGAATATATTTCTTGCAAAAAAAAAAGACTTCAATGTAAATAAATTTTCAGACTTTTGTTGATTTATCAAAAACCGCTGATTTCGATAAAATTTACATATGATTTGGGAAGTATATCCATTCCAACAAAAAAAAATTCAAATCGGTTGGCAAGCGACGGAGTTATGCACGAACAAACATAAAAAAAATATCCGAATCGAGAACCTCCTCCTTTTTTAGAAGTCAGTTAAAAACATCTTTGCAAGAGAAGCTCGCATTATATTGTGGAGGAGGCTTCCACCTAGCAATATAATGAGTGCTACTTTATTTTGGACAGTTTGCAAGTCATATATATAATATACATTATGGACCTTTTTTGGGATTAATGCCACCACACAAGCCCACCGTTATAACACCTGTAAGCCAGAATCCACAATGGTTTCCATAGATGACACCGAGATTTGACTTTCAGGCAGTCCCGGGCAATTATTTTAACTGTCTCAGGGCCCGCAACAAATTGAATTAGAAAAGTTAAACAGGAGAGGTTGGAAGAGATTGATTCCACTTCCCGTACTTTACAGACCTTGTAGTAACACAAGAAAATTTCCATGCGTTTAAGCGTTTCTACTATACCTTCCATAGCAATTAATCTTAAGGCTCACATATAGACCCCAGTATGCCTATTTGTGCAACACTAACGAGAACTCTATACAGTGTTTATTGTTTCTCCATCATGTCAGAATAATAAAATGCTAAATATATTAATCACTAGAAGAATGGTTGTAACCGATATAGCACGAATAATTAGCACGCTGAAGTGGCAATAGGTCGGCCACATTGCACGACGAACTGACAACCACTGAGGAAGAAAGGTTCTCGAGTGGAGACCACGGGTCGGATGACGCAGTGTAGGACGCTCCTAAAGTTGGTGGACCGACGACCTGATGAAAGAAACGATCGCTCGGCGTCGTTGGACGCAGGCGGCTCTGGACCGCACTTTGTGACAAATATAGTTTAATCTCCCACCCATGACCATACAAAAAAAAAATATGTAAAACGCTGAGGATTTAAAAACATAAATTGTTTAAATTATGATTTCTGATGTTTACGCGAGTATTTTAAATAAAACTACTTTACGGCTTCTATCGCGTTTATTTTGGATTTTTGATTACCTGACGTTACGAACACTTTGCAGCGTTTATGGTCGCGAAAGGCAGGGTGTTACCATCAAGCTGGGACCCTGTCATAAATCTAATTAAAAAAAAAACGACTACAAGACTGCAAGACTGCAAGACACCGTGAGCACTTATTGTATGGACTTGACCCACAATAATAATAGTTAAAGATAAGTTTTATAAATCGAAAACCTTTTAGTAAGTCAAAATAAGCCACCTTTAAAAATGAATATTAATTTAGCATTATTCTCCTGAGTTTTCGTGCCGGATCTTTCTCAGTGTGGCCGCGTTCCGATCCGGTGATAGTATACTAGATTTTGTTAAGTTTTAAATTAATTCACCCGCCGAGAGGCCGACCGCGTGAGGAAAGACTACTGGGTTTGATGGGAGGGTTGTTGTCGGTTGATGGGAGGGTACCCCTAAAAAGGGTATATTCCGTCGGGCCGACCACTGACGTCAAGTCACCCTGATCCGGTGGTCGGCCCAACGACGAAGGCGACGTGCACGTGGGTGGGTTACAGGTGTGCGTGCTTGCGCCCCTCTGTCGCCCCGGACGGAGTGGTGCGAGGAGCGCGGTGACCGCAACCCACCCAAAAAAAAATTTAACAGTAAATTTGTACCAAAATAAGGGTCAAAATTTAATAACTAATTTCTGTAGCGGGTAGATAATAATAAATCTCTGTAATAACGATGACTTGTTGGACGTGAGACATGTTACTCCGCCCGTTACCATGAACACTACAAAGTGTTCGAATCATTGGACAATCAAAAATCAAATACAAACGCGATAAAATTCGTAAAGTATCTTAGAGCAAAAATTACAATGTCGAAATCAATTTTCGTATCTTCTCAGAACGAAAAGTAAGTAATAGTTTTAGATATTTAATTAAGACGTCAAGAACAAACTTCATGGACATAAAGCAACGTCAGGTTTACGAACACACTGTAATTAGAAAAAGTCGTAAAACTATGCGCTAGGATATAAACGCCGTACAGAAAGAAGAATTTACCGAAGTTTTACGTAGTAAACGTAAAAAATTTTAAGACTTAAGTGTTTTATGACTTACGTTTAGGAAAATAAGATTTGGGATATTATTTCGGCAACAGTATGTTAAACGAAAACTCAAACTTACTGTTGTTCATGGATCTTTTCTAGACCGCTGGCTGCCATGAAGAAAGTGAAGGTAGTGTGATTGCGTGCAATGAGGTGATATTAAAGGTATCATCAAAACCCGTTCCACGTATACACTCTCAAAAAGTTGGGTTAGGTTAGCAAGCAGATAATATCACTACTGGAGGCGCAAGCAAGCAGGCTGCAGGCAAGTCTTGCAATACACTTATATTATAAATGCGAAACTTTATGAGTGTGAGGACTTATTACCTTTTCACGCTTTCTTGGCTAAATCAAAATTGATAAAATTTGGCATGTAGCTAGCTGAAACGCTTTTTTTTTTGGGATGAGCTGCGGTTGGCACGCTCCTCGCACCATTCCGTCCGGGGCGACAGAGGGGCGTAAGCACGCAACACCCGCAACCCACCCGAACACCACGTCACCTTCGTCGTTGGGCCGGCCACCGGAGCAGGGTAGCTGAAACCCTAGACGTTTTATCCCGAAATTGCCATGGGAACGGGCATTATACGTGTGAATAAAAAGAATTAATTGGCTGACTGATGATGAGCTCAGAGCTAACTGCAGAATCACGAAATTTGGCCAGAGACATTATTTAGTTACCCTTGGAGCAATAAAGAGAGAAGGCCTAGAATGCCCATGGGAATGGGAATGATGCCCAGAAATCCGTCGATATATAAAATTTAATCTATTGAGTTTAGAACGTAAAAAAAAAATAATTGTAGTTTTAATAGAGCCGAACCCCTAGGCGACGACACGAATTAAAGGAATTCCCGTGGGCCTTTCCTACCTATAGTCAGGACATATAGCCAGAAATCCTTTACTATGCAAAGTCTAAACTATTCAGTATACCTAAGTCAGTATAAGTAAGTATTGTAGGTTTAAAGAAAAACATTAAATTTCACTTGAATGTTGATTCTTTAATACTATATAAGTATATACATTACTAGCAATCCGCCCTCGCTTCGCTTCGGATTCAGTCGCCTTACGCGCGTAGTTCCCGTTCCCGTGGGAATACCGGGATAAAATATAGCCTATGTTACTCCCTGATATTATAGCTTTCCAACGGTGAAAGAATTTTTAAAATCGGTCCAGTACTTTTTGAGTTTATTCGTTACATACAAAAATACAACAAAAATATACCGAACGAAGCTCGGTCAACCAGATATTATCTTTATTATTTGAATTTCGAAACAACGACATTGGTGGTATTGCACGCCGAACAACGACAGCTCAACCCTAACACCCATTAGTGTACTACCTTAGAAAGTGTCTAGGTTCAATGAAACTGTACGTTGAATCCACCCTTAGTAATTACGCATAAGAGGGAGGGGTACCTTCAATACTATGTATCACCCCTAAATTACTTTCAGCCCCACACTTTCACTGTGTGGGGCTGAAAGTAATTTAGATATTTTCGATTATGAGGTATCTATCAACAACAACAACCATGCGAACGAAACAACCGAAACCAATAACCAACTGACATGTAATTTTTAGAACTCCAACTAACGACAACGTGGGCATAATAATTCGAGAGGGTCATCAATCCACGGAAAGTCTTAACACCGCGATTCAGAAAAATGACGTCATTGCAGAACGCCATCTATGGGCAAATAGGTAAAACGTCTGCACAATGAAAGTTATGCTAGGGTCATTTTGCGTTTTAGTAATTTTATATTATCTCCGAAACTGTATGACCAATTGATATACTGTAAATGGCAAATCTTATCTGTATGATGTTCCTGTGATACTGAAATAATTTATTGTCATAAGAATTAATATTTTGTTGCTCAAATAATCAACCAAACGTAACAATGCCGAAAAAAAAATTTTTTAATGCAATAATAGAAGTATAAAAGATAAAATATAAAAGATAGAGATATGGTATCGCTGACTTTTTTGTAGAAATAATTAAGATGAACCAGGTAGCCATACATTCTTTTTAATTTTAAGCAACTGTTTAGGCAGCGCACGCAAATAATTCTGTTTTACGAGGTATTTTTTTCCGACTTGCCAGACAAAAGTTGTGATAGCTCGGTTAATATACATGTTATAGAAACAATTTATAGCCTATAGCACTCAGGAATAATGTAGCTTTCTGCCAGTTAAAATAAAATTAGAATTAGATTATGAGTTCCAGAGATTACCCCCTGCATACAAACTTACAAATTTTACCTCTTTATAATATTAGTATAGATACATCTAATATTATGAATGCGAAAGTTTGTGTAGTTATTTGTTACTCTTTCACGCAAAAAGTATGGACCGGATTTTTATGAAACTTTACGGTAACGCAGAGGGTAATTTTTTTAAGAAATTTGCTCATAATATTACGATGTCATAATATCAAGTGACTCGTAATAATTCTGCCCTCTTAGAGCTGTCTTGGCGTGCGCTACCTACACCGTTGGAGATATACAGGGTTAATTAATGTATTGTCAGTTTCTCAAGATATTTCTAAAAATATAAATAGTTCTAAACAAAAGCTCGTTGCCGTCATCGATATATATGTACTACATGCTAGATTTCGCGATCCGAACAATTGTTTTGTTCAACTGAACTGTACTGCAATCCGTACACCTTACTTTAGTGTACCTACGACCTTCATGTAGTGTGGATGCATACAGAGCAGCGGTATTAATACGAAAACTCGGATGATTCGAGTCATAACGTGAACCTGGATGTGAATAAAAATTCTTTACTCATTTAAGTAAAATGTTTTGTTGTTAAAGCGAATAAATAGGTAATTATATCGAAATAACACAATAAAAATAAAATATTCAAATGTATTATACATTTAAATGTCACACCATCTTTGATCATAGACTAAAACACGCAAGATGTTCAATTCCACAACTCGTTGAGGCAAAAATATATATGACTAAAAACGGACTTAACATGCGGTTTCACCAAACTATTTTGATTGCTTATATTCTTTTTTCTATAATATATATTATCAATTAATACTTATTTGTGAAAATACGACAACGTGCCCCACTGGAATAGAGTATGTGTTTTATTTATGAATGTAGGTACAAAATTTGTCACGTCTGTAGTGTAAAATTATTGTGTAACGTGTGGTTACTATAGTAACCACACGTTACACAACTTTAAAGCGATCTAGCGCTGTGTGCCTCAATGTTTGGGTTAGACTACTATTTATTGTTTCAGCGCTGCGGCGAACTTTAGTGTAATTAATAACTGTTATCAAAATGGAACAAAATATTTATTCGGGATAGCTTCTCTATATATATATATAACTCTATGGTTGCAGTATTTAAACTTTTATGTGGAACTCTATCTGTATAGATGTAGAGTATAAATATATATTCTTCTATATTCTTATCTATATCTATAGTCGGCAGCGTCAAGTTCAGCACCAATGATTGCGACGAGCTTATGACGCTGCTCTGCCCAGGCCACGCAGACCTCGAGCGTATGCTGCGCCGTGTCTGCGTCGCAATCGCAGTGGTGGCATGATAGTATCCTCTCCTTCCTCGCGACCTTATTGCCGAAATAACTATGCCGCGACAAGACTT
This sequence comes from Lymantria dispar, assembly GCA_032191425.1. NCBI lineage: Eukaryota > Metazoa > Arthropoda > Insecta > Lepidoptera > Erebidae > Lymantria > Lymantria dispar. Next base: position 13,185,104 of record CM063465.1, on the reverse strand, counting down.
GCACCAGTTGGAAGGGGAAGATCTCGTACCGCCTACCCAACCACTCCAACAGCACCAGCCGGAAGGCTTCGACGGTTCGAACACCGAATCGAGGCCTTTCTAGCCGGACTGCCCAACGGGTAATGACGTCCCGGATGGTATTTGGCCCTTACACTATGTTTAAAAAGTAAAAACTCAAACGTAACTACGCTAAAAAACCAGTTACCAAAAATGCGAATAATTTATATAAGTATATTTGAAACATACGAGTAATGCCCTTTCCTATAATACTAAACATGGAATATTTCTTTCAAATTTATTTTTTAACGCAGTACTTTATGACCCCTAGAGGGCGCCACATTAGATTCAATGATACTTCATATAACCTATGATCAGCGGACAATTTAGACGCTTCTAACAATACCTCATTTATCCAGGTCTGATAAATAGTAGTTAGGAGCTATGAGAGAACAGATGAACATACAGACATACATACATCATCATCATCATCGCAGCCCACATACGTCCCACTGTGGGGCTCGGGCCTCCTCCACAATGCGAGGGAATTTTACCTACTATACCATGCTAGTCAGACATGTTGGTATAGGGTTTCATTTCGAGTTTTCCTTCTCTTGCACAGATGTTATATGCACATTATATCCCATAGTCGTCTTATACGACATCCACGGGCAAGATAGGGAGTGGTGAATTGTATTCTTACTCCGTCACCACACGGAAACACATACATAATCCGTCAAAATAATTACCCTTCTTTGGATTTGCCGTAGTCGGATAAAAAATATCACGATATAATTGACTTGAGAAAAGCGACATTTATACGTAAATTATATGTAAGCGCCTTTTATATGTAAATTGGTGGCGCACAGATCGGGGATGGTGAGCGGTTTAGGCAATGACGTGCCATAACTGGATGCGCGGCTGAACCCTGGGTTAGGCCACATTTTCATCAACTTACTACGCAAACGAAGCCACGGGCAGAAACTAGTTGTTAGTATTTCCACAGTTTTTAAAGAGATTTTAAATTATAATTTCAATTATATCATTCAGTAGAGATTACGCTTTTTTGGTGAAAAATTTGCAAGCACGTGCTATCGTTTTAACTTTTTATTTTCAATCAATAACATAAATAACAGATGCATCTTAAAAACATATAAGAGAAGAACTTCAGTATATATTCCCTGATTATTCCTAGAGCTATATTGCACTAAGAAGCAAATTTTCATTCAAGACATTCAGAGCAGAGTGGCGCAGTGGAAGCGTGCTGGGCCCATAACCCAGAGGTCCGTGGATCGAAACCACGCTCTGCTATATATATATATACTTTTTATTATTGAATTTTAAGATTTAAATGTATTATTATATAAAACGTTCATATTTTTTTTTAAGTAAAATTCTAGGAGTTATCTAGTAAGTTAACAACCATTAATGCTTCAATGGTGGTTAGTGGTAGGAGCATTAAACCAAATGCATTCGACAACCTGCCTGCTAAGAATAGGCTTAAAGACCTTGACCTTCATCATCATCACAGCTGATTTACGTACTACTACTGGGCTCAAACCTCCTCCACGTTGGAAGAGAAACTGATCTACTATACCATACTGATCAAACGGGTTGGTATAGGGATTGATTTCGACATTATCTTCTCTTGCATAGTTGTTATAAGCACAATATATCCCTTAGTTGCTTTTAATGACACGCATAGTTAAGAGAGAGTGGTGTATTTCCCTGTTATTGTGAAGAACGCCCGAGCCCAACAGTGGGACATTTGTGGGATGATTGGGTTTGGGCCTCCCCCAATATAAGTGGGTAATTAACCTACTATACCATGCTGATCAAATGTGTTAGAATTTTGTTTGTGTTTCTTTCTTTTACATAGATATTTTATACATATTATATCCCTTGGTCTGCTGCTATTGTATCCCTTGGTGCTGTGTGAGACGACTAAGAGCCCTAGATTGACCCGGACCAACTCCATCTGGTACCATTTGGGTCAACGATTACATTCCCAAGGAGGACGTCAGGCAGGCGGCCGGTCATAAAAGTCATTGCCGAAACTTTTTGCAATATGTTAAAATAGATGACATATTGCGTCGACCCCAAGTAATTGGGATAAGAGCAAGATGATGATAAGGATCCCTTGGTCGTCTTTTACGACAGCTACACTAGAGATGGAGTGGTGATGAGATTGTTGTGTATATAAAATAAACTATTTCTATAGAAGCATTTCAGTAAGAGATTTCTATCACAATTCAGTACAAAATGAAGCGAGGGATTGGTTTGTCGAGAAAAAGCTAGCAAATAATAGCTTGGTATTAGAGCGACAAATATCACGTTCAGTGTATTTGTATGGTCATTTAATGCTACAATTGCATGAGAACATGGCAAGTATAATTTATTAGTTTGTTAGATTTTTCTATAATAGTTGTTATGAGAGTATTAGACATTTAAACAAATAAACAGGATCTTCAATTTTTCTGTATGCATTCAAATAAATAAATTTAAAGCGTCTGTTTGTAATATCAAAATATACCTATTTTTCATGCTCATATGATACGTATGCTTAAAAGTACTTTAAAAATGTTATGTCTGTATGTCTGTCTGTTATATACTTCTATTATTGCAGTGGATAAAAGAACATTATCATTTTGGTGTTGTGAAAAGGCTGCAACGGTCTGGTTATTATCTGCCTTTCAATTACAGTTAGTGGAGGTGCTGGGATCATGAAGCCGCGTGTTATGTTTCTGTTTACATTGTCTACACGAACTCATACCACACTCTGAAGCAGGATCACCTTAACGCAGACAATTCTTACATAATTTGTATTCAGACGCCCATAGTAATCCCTCTTTAATAGATTTAGATATAAAATCTGGACAATTATATATTCTATGATCTCCATTGCACACAGCACAAGGATAGACCTTAGGTATGTTATTGTATGATTGGGCTATATTTGTGGACGCAAAAGAGTTTGTATTATGAAAACGATCTGATTTCTTGTTAAATTTGTTGTAGTTAGAATTAATGGAGGTGCGTTTTGCTATTAATTTGCGTAGGGATGATAAAGAAACTAATTTCTCACTATCATTAGCCATCACGAATAATATAGGTATAACTTTATGTAAGCATCTATGAAACTTTCAAATCCTTTAAATTGTGTGTACTACCAGAATTCGACAAAGTTAAAATAAGTAAGAAAAGGAATAAAAATATGCAATTCTCACGTAAACCTCTTAGCGAAATCTTCTACGAAGCTAGTCCTAGCTGCAAGCAACGCTGGTTTAGCCGCTGGGCAGTCAGCATTCAATGAAAATGATACCCGGAGTGCCTCCTGAAAACGTTCAGCAAATCGATTTAAATATCGTGAAATGATTATTTTGATTTTTGTCTATTGTAGATTGTCTACCTAGAAGGAAATTAATTAGCATAAACTTCTTTACACTTTAGAAAATAGATAAATCGAATAGATTTTATATGAGGTACATGTAGGTAGTAGTTTATTTCTTACCTATTCGGCACAAAAAACCCTATAAAACTAAGAAAAATAGCACAAATAGAGGTTAGTTAGTATAACAGGCGTAATTAAAAATGGATAAATAGGTGTGGAATTTGGAAATATGGTATAATTGTAATAACATAGTGGAAATAATGGATGGCACTTAACTTGCTACTGAGGTTGAAGAATATCGATGTTCCGGTGCGATCTTTGGCTGATTCGCTGGCCAGAAAGGCTATCCTATATATGTACTTATATATTTTCAATAGCGAATATCCTCCAATTCTAGTACTTCGGTAACCCTTTGTATGGTCAAATTGTATGACGCAATTCTTGTAGTATTTACCAACTGTGAATGATTAAAATCGTCCTGTCACGGTCGCCTAAATTACTTTTTTAAGCACAAGTAAAGAAGTTTTTTAGTGAAACTCTGATATTTTGATTATATACGTAATATACGTAATATTGAATTGATAGAACTAGTAACATGTAGCCGCGATGAGAAAAGAGTAATTATAATTTTTATATTAACAATTTACGTCTACCGTACACTTGAAGACGCCTTATGAATAAATAGTGCAAAACATAAACTTATGTATGGAAGCAATTTAGATCGGCGCTTGAACATTATTATGGATGAAATTTAACTTGTAACTTAGTTATATTTCTTCACAAGAAAGAAGTCCAAGTATCAAAGCCAAGGCCTCATGGACCGCAGTCGTGTATTGTAATATTTTAGAAGATGTTGAAGATTTAAAATAAGACTGAAGCGAAGCGAAGGCGGGTTACTAGTATGAATTAAATAAAACCTTTTCCGTAGATTTTACCTGGTTTTAATTAATCTTTATTATCCCAATGTTTTAATATTTTCATACATTTCATTTTTAGTATACCATATGGGTGGGAATAGAGATTTATCTTGAGTTTTTCTTCTCTTACCTATCCTATCTAGATACCTATTTCCTACGCAGATGCCATATACATATTTAATCCTTTTGTCTTCTTTTACATGAGCTGGTGAATTGAGTTCTTACTGTCATCACACGGAAGCTATATAGCACTTTGTAAATGGGTAATTGGTTTATTAACCTTCAAATAATCCTTACTAATATTATAAATCGGCGGATCGCCTGCGTGAGGAGCGCAGCCTCGATGAGGCGATCAGCCGCCGGCGACTGGGGCGGCGTAGGCGCGACTACCTGCGCCTCATGCCTCCCTAGCCGAGGCCGCGGGTGACGTGACTGGGGATTAGTCCGTCACCCGCCGAGAGGCCGACCGCGTGAGGAAAGACCGACGTCCTCCCCGAGGGGGGGACGTCGGGCGATGGGAGAGTACCACACGTAGGGGGTATTCCGTCGGGCCGACCACTGATGACAAGTAACCCTGCTCCGGTGGTCAGCCCAACGACGAAGGCAATGTGGTTTTCGGGTGAGTTGCGGGTGTTGCGTGCTTACGCCCCTCTGTCGCCCCGGACGGAGTAGTGCGAGGAGCGCGCCAAAAAAAAAACTAGATTATCTTATAAGATTATCTAGTTTTCAGATATATCTTTAAACGAGCAATTATTGTATATATATATGACGTAGCAGGTAGCGCCGTGTTGTTTTTAAAAGCAATGACGTCAGCATGGCTAACGTCATCTACCTCACTACAATGTTGTTAGTGTTGATGGTGTTCCATGATAAACGTAATTGAAACAATAAAGTTGAAACAGTACTCGTGTTATTGAATTCTAGTTTAAAACTAAGTGGAGTCTAGAGCTCCGCACTGTTCGGCTGCTAGCGATCGAATGAATCTCGTACTTTTTTTTTGTTTTTTTTGTGTGACTTAGTTGTTAGCCTCAGATGGCTGTGACAACTTTTCCCGGACTGGTGGGTGAGCGCTGAGGGCTCCCAACCCGTTTAAAGTTAAGCGACCGATCCCGAGGGCACCCCCTGTGGGGTACGGACCTCAGCTCGGGCGGTCGCTGGCAAAGTGGGCACTCCCACGTTTATGACTTTAACGTGACACGTCTTCCTTCCCCGTCGGCGGGGGCGGTAACGTGGATATTTATTACTATTTGTCAAGGCCTCGCGGGCTGTGTATGCCTCAGTCTGGGCGAGAGTAATAGCGTCGTCGGGTTCGTCGAGTATTAGTCGCGGTTGTATGATCGCGGACATTTTAGAGGGGATGTAAGAAGCTGCCCTTACCACTAATGGGTTCGGGTGTGTCGCGGCAGAGTCGAAGTAGCAGCGGGAGCACTGTTTCATGAATTGCCTGATGGTCGGCAAGCCAAGATCTATGTGAAGATCCACATTGCGCATGTACCACGGTGCTCCCGTCGCTCGGCGCATGAACCTATTCTGTAATGTTTGTAGCCGATGTAGCCTGTGTGGCTTCGCTTGTGTGAACACTACACTTGCATACGTCATGATAGGACGTATACAAGCGGTGTATAATCTAACTTTACTACGGAGAGATAGCTTAGACTTGGCGTGTACTAAGCTGTGTAACCGTCCTAGCATTAGGGCTGCGCGCGCGCGGATTAGCTCTATGTGAGGACCGAAGGTCAGTCGTCTGTCCAAGGTCACACCCAGATATTTGACCTCCCTTGTCCAGGGGATGGGTTGGTCGAACATCTTTATCTGTTGGTATTCAGCCATTGGGTGGCGGCGATCTATCCCCTTATGGAATATGATCGCCTGGCTTTTGGTGGGGTTTATACCGATTCTCCATTTCCTAGTCCATTTCGCTAGGGCGGTAGCTGCAGTTTGGAGAGCGGTTATCACTGTTGTGGGGGATTGACCTGCATAGAAGATGGCAGTGTCGTCAGCGAATAATGCTGTTTGTATTTTACTATGTTGGGGTATGTCGCTGGTGAACAGCGAGAAGAAAATTGGAGAGAGCACCGATCCCTGGGGGACGCCGGCTTCTAGTGGGTGCGGTGCTGATAGAGTACCTTCCACTCTGTAGCGAAAGCTACGCTCGAGTAGGAAGTTGAATCTCGTACTAGCAAATGCTCGTATTTATAGTAAAGCCGAGAGCGCGGAACTCCCGATGACAATCTATAAAAACTGTTTTATAATAACATGTGTTGTACTATTTATCTTAAGTATTGGAACTAATTATTTTGAACTAAAACTAATTATTTTAACTGTAATTGTAATTCAAGTTTATAAAATAATTAATCGTGCGCCGATATATATATATATATATATATATATATATATATATATATATATATATATATATATTCAGGATTTATACAAAATTTTGTTTTGTCGGTGTTTTTAGCAAATACAATGACATAAAATTTTATAAGAATATGAATTCAAATTTCGTTGTCAATGTCATGAGTTACGTTAGCTCAGTTGGGAAGTTGTTCAGTTCTGTTTTTGTTTTGGCATTCAAACAGCGTCGGATCGAATCTCAGTGTTATTATTATTCTCTTTTTGTAATTTTTTATATATTTTTTATTATTTAATTTTTATTTTTTATTAATATATATCTAAATAAATTTGACAAAAATACAACAAAAATATTCCGAGCGAAGCTCGGTCAACCAAGATATTATCATCTAAAGAGATTTAGCTTTATTCAATTTAGTATAACGTAACTAAAATGGACACTACAACAATCAAATGCTTTTAACGTCATATTAATAAATAATTAGAAGAGTGGACAAGTTGTAGTTATCACTCTTTAATCGGAGCCACTACAAAATTAATAGGGTATTAATGTGTATCTGTATACATGCCAGTAAAAATTGTAAGCCTTCTTTTGACTTCCCCGTACTACCCCAAATTAATTGTGGTGTGGATAGCTGAAAACTTGATAATAATAAATACATTTTTATTGACGTAAAAAGTAAATTTACATGGATTGGAGTCATTAACACCTGCACTAGTAAGGATTGTGTTACAGGTGTTAGTGTCTTCCCCTTTATACATATGGCTTTAACTACATTAACATAAATTTCAGTTTAAAAAAAGAGTAGAAAATCGATTGATCTAATTGTTCTGAATTTCATTTCTTTGTAATAATAATAAGTTTAGAGAAATTTGACAAAAAACAACACAAAGAAGATGGGATACTCCCAAACGTAAGGCATTGCTACACTGTAACTTTAACGTGTAACCCATTACTCAGAATTTGTAACGAAAAACAATGTAAGTAATTGGTACTAGAACGATGAGAATGTTTCTGTAAGCGCTACGCTTACGTAGCTTATTTGAAACGTAGGGCTTTAATTAGAAATCCCTTTAGACTGAATACTAGTAAACTGTTCCCTCTTTGAATTAAATCGATGACTTCTATCAAAATAATATGCGCAGATTATTCATGTGCAAAGAATTGATTGTTTTTTTTTTATGGAAACTTGATAACTACCAGAAAATTCAACCATTTTTAGGGTTCTGTTCCCAAAGGGTAAAAACGGGACCCTATTACTAAGACTTCGCTGTCCGTCTGTCTGTCACCAGGCTATCTCAAGAACCGCGATAGTTAGACAGTTGAAATTTTTACAAATGATGTATTTCTGTCACCGCTATAACAACAAATACTAAAACGAAATAAAATAAATATTATAAGGGGTGCTTCCATACAACAAATGCGATTTGTTTGTCCTTTTTTATAGATAATGGTACGGAACACTTCGTGCGCGACTCCGACTAGCACTTAACCTGTTTTTTTTTGTTTTTTAATATTGATAACTGACAGAAAATTCAACCATTTTTAGTGTTTAATTCATTTCGGAGATTGTTATTTACTCAAGTGATGAAAAAGAAATAAATATTACAAAGTAGGTTTTAATAACCGCTAGAATGGCGTGCCACCAGATTCTGGTTTGTCATATTAATGCGCAACTGGCAACCCGCCAGTATCTGCAATTCATCACTCCCTATCTTACCCGTGGATGTCGTATAAGACGACTAAGGGATTAAATACATATAACATTTATATAAGAGAAGGAAATCTTGAAATAAAATCCTATACCAATCGGTCTGACCAGCGTGGTATGGTAGGTCGATTGCCCGTCTATTGTGAAGAAGACTCGAGCTCAACAGTAGGACGTATTATGAGCTGAAATGATGGTGATGGTTTTCCAAGATGGTGACTGAAACTTGCTGTTCCGCTTCCCACTAACTTGTATTTACATTTGTGAGATGTCTCTAAGCCCTTTCCTAAAAGAAAATTCGTTCTGTAGAAAATTACAGACAAAGTTACCTGGTTATTGGCTTATTAGGTCTAGGGTTCTGTTACTTCCCTGAAATATATGAATCAAAAGCTCATTATGAGACATGAATGACCTTGTAACTTTCAGGTTAGGGTCTTAATAAGTATACGTATAATCTATCCAGTGGGGAAACTGTAGAAACTTTTTTCACAAAAGGAATTTTTATTAATGTCAGAAATATAAATCATTTAATTGATTTAAACACTTCTGTGCTTAACAGTATCATAGTATTGAGATCCTATAAAAAAAAACAACAGGTACCATCGCAAATGGAACTGAAAAACTGCAATCGTTTCAGAGAGAGATTGGTTTCATTCTTCGTGACACGGTGATTTTCATTTTACGAAACCAATGATAATGTAACTACGAGTTTAAATATTTGTGGATAAATGCGATATTGAATAATAGATCTATTAAGAATCTGTCTGCTATGGGCGAGTGTTTGGCAGATTTCCAACTAAAGCATATATTAATTATATGAAAAGAGTTCCTTGCTATAGATCTTTCATGCTGCGTATTGTGAGTTCGCCGAGTTCGTATGCAGCAGAAGACAATTATTAATTATTTTAAGTTTAATTTGTAAATATTATTAGTTAATTGTATTGTAGTTATTTATTCGTGTTATGACTAGGGATGAATCGATATTAACGAGTACTCATATCGTATTGATATTTTCCATTCGATACTACTACTAGTAGTATATAATTCAAATCATTTGTTATGTATAATGGAATGCGACCGCACTGAGAAGAGCCGGCAAGAAACTCAGCGGGATTGTCTATTTTTTATATCACTAACATTCGATACTGGTTTTGAATGAAAACAATGCTGTCGGTATCGAATGAAAAGAATGTTATCGAATTGGCAGGTATCGTAACGGCATTGCGGTGGAGACCTCGATTTCATTGCAAGGTTCCCGTGATGAGTTTTATTGTAGCTAAGTGTAGTAATAAAAAATAACTTATCAATTTCATGCCAGCTAAATTTTCAATTCTTAAATTCTTAGAAAAAATTTCCTGGATTATAAAAAAAGGTCATCATAATCCTGCCAGGAACGTATCTGGTATTAGAGATACCAGGCTCTATGAAAAGTACATAATACTTCAAAATCGATTCGAAACCAGAGTAAATATCGATACTTTTCAATTGATACTAATTATTGCCCATGATACTAGGTCTCAGTATTGAATGTTAGTGATATATACTAGTAGTAATAGTATCGAATGGAGAGTATCAATTCGTCCCTAAATTATAAGGTATTACTTCCTCTTAGATTAGATTTATGAAAAAAAGGCTCATCACAATCCCGCCAGGAACGTTTCTCCTATCTAATAGGCTCGATGAAAAGTACTGGATACTTCAATAACGATTCGATATCGATACCAGTAACTATAGATACTTTTAATCGGTACTGATTGTGTACCGATACTTAACGACCAATACAATATCGATACCTGGATATTATCGTTTCATCCCTAGTTGTGATGGATTAAGAATATAATTCACCATCCTATATCTTGTCCGTGGGTGTCACAAAAGTTGTCTAAGGGATATAATATGCGTATTACATTTATGTAAGAGATGAAAAACTCGAAATGAAACCTTATACAAACACGTTTAATAAACTTGGTATAGTACGTTATTTTCACTCCTATTGCAGAGTAAGCGATGAGTACACGGGATGTTAATGAAAACGTTTGGTAATGTGATATGATTTTTAGGAAAAGAAAAATATTGTATTGTCACCTCAAAATCCAACTCGTGCAATTTTTCTTAGCATATGGTCTGGACATACTCCGCTTAATCTGTTCGTGGCGACGGATGAGCGGCATGCAGCCCCATAACCTGCCGTATTCCCTTCCCATCGTCATTGGACCGATCATAGGTACCGATTCCTGGACATCCATGGTCGGCCCAGCGGTCTAACCCTTTTGGGTATCGTCCCTTTCGTTACCCCGTACCAAAGCAGTATTGCCGAGGCGTCACTCTCACACGGTCAGCTTTTCTGTGGGTGGTGCACTAATCCCTGGTTCGTCCACCCACGACGTCGTCTAGGGCGGCATCGGGCACAGTTACTTGCGCCTGTACAATCCAACGTGCCGGCGACAAAGCGTGTCGTGGTAGAGGAATTACTCCTAAATCGGCTCCGCTGCTTCCTTGTCCTTGTGAAACAACTGCCTCACAGAAGGCGGCGAATACGTCCCAGTTCCCGACGCTGTCAAGCATCGTTCTAGCGATGGTTGGAATCGTCAAGTTTTATTTTATTTATTTTTTTTTTATTTATTTAGGAAAACAAACGGTTACATACTAAATTTTATAATAAAGTGTAAGCTGAATAAATATGATACAAATATGTAGCCAATAGCATTTTCCACTTGGTATCGATTATTGCGACTATTTCACGGCGCTGTTCTGCCCAGGCCACGCAGACCTCAAGAGTGTGCTGCGCTATGTCCTCGTCGCAATCGCAGTGGTGGTTGGACAGTAAGTCAAATATTATTTCAATTTCAGGTATATTTTCGACCAGTGCCCTTTATTTTCCCTCAAAATTTAAAAAAATACTCGGGCCCCTACGTGGTACATAAAGACCATGGATGTTATTTTTCATCTCTTGTATTTTTTATTGCATAATTTAAGAGATATTTCAGTGTTAATGTATTAATTCTACGAGTATGTACAGTAAACATACTAAACAAATCCGAATTACTACGCTATAGGAAACAAATCCGAACTTTAAGATCCTAAAGGAAACCATAACTATTGTTTCATTAAATCCAAACGTACCAATACTTAATACTGAGCTATATAAAAGTCAGTTTTTATTGACTGAACTTTAAGCGATGCGTATACGAATAAGTAGCTAACCAACCGTCGAAATTTCTCGTTTTATACGTATTTTATGGTCATCCTAATACAGTTGGTGGATGTGTGGGCAGCCTTTATTATTTCCCGTTGTAGAGGTCAGTAATAAATCATCTTTTGCTATAAAAGCGTAAGCGATACACGCCGGCGTATACCTACATGCGTTATATTATATATTTTATATATTGCCTGTGAATGACATTTCTATTAGGGAATTTAGTTATTCTTGATGATGGAAGTGTTTGTATTAACCTTATTGGTTTTCTATACTTGACATCTGGAGAAGAAAATACTCTATTGGGAGAATAAATGTACCTATTAATTGTATTTATCGTATGGGTGTTATAATTAATATATAACTTCTTTCATTATAATTTGTATTATGGTTAGAATGTTTTTGACATATAAAATTAATTGTTCTTATAACCAAGGCTAGTTTATTGCCATATATTTGATTTAAATGATGGCAATGTCTGTCTTACTTTATTTAGAAAGCATTAAAAATACGCAGGGTTACTCCCTTACCTACTAGCCTCTTAATATCTAATGTTGGACATAGGACTTGCCTACGTGGGGTATAATACCTTAATCACCATATTTTTCGAGCAGGTTGATGATGTCAATTAATGCTATTAGTTTTCCAATAACATTTGATCGCCTTTGTGATTTTAGTCGGTTTTTTGGTGTGAAACATCTAAAGGCGAGGGTGAACCCGATCGTTGGCGTGGCGTTAACGCCACGCTTGGATATGTACCTTTGTGTAACGAAACCATAACCTGTTTTAGAATTTTGTACAGTGAGCTCAAAATAAATTATTAACCTAAACACATATCTATAGTGTTAAAAATGTTTATTGAATAAAAATCATTATTTTCTGGAAAAAGTTCGTAAAATTTTGTTAATATTTTATTTCATATTAGTTCCTGTCGTAATCTGTTCTTTTATACATATATACGTGTACAAAATAATTTCGATGTCTCATATCTGCCAGGCGTTCTGAGTGACGGCTCCGTCTTTTATACACTCGAGTATTTAATATTATAATATTTTATTATTCGTTGAGCCAGTTGAAAAAAATATTTATTAACGGCTGGTTAGAAGGTTAGTAATAATTCAAATACAAATTCAAATTCTAAAAGCTTTACATAGACCTAGGCCAAGTCCGTCTGATGCTGTCTGTTCAACGATTACATCCAAAGATACATTGGTGATCCAAAGATGTTTAATGCAGGCAGGGAGCTACTCATAAAACTATTGCCAATAACTATTGCAATCATCTTCATCATCCAAGCCCACATACGTCCTGTACTGCTGGACTCGGCCCTCCTTCACAATAGCAGGGAATTTGATCTACTATACCATGCTGTTATAGGGTTTCATTTCGATCTTTCCTTCTCTTGCACAGATGTTATGTGCATATTATATCCATTAATGGCTTTTTACGATATCCACGGGCAAAATAGAGAGTGGAAATTTTGCAATCTATAAAAATAAAAGTACGTATTGAGTCAACCCCAAGTATAAGAAGTGCTATTAGCTGATGATAATGATCTTTAAGCGCAAGTTAAGATGTTAGCGGTAAAACCACGTCCAAGCGGATTTTAGTTTATAAACTACGGGCATATAATTATATGATCATGTTGCCTACATTATGCCTAAATGTCCACACAGCCTTTTATTCCAAACTAATCAACTACAATTTTACGCAAGAACAGCAATTTAACGAGACATATGTTGTCAGTCCCGATGTTAGATGTATTGTAACATTAGAGTATCTTATGACATCTCGTAAACCCTTGAGGGTCAACTAAGGGAATGTATTTCTGTTGGTATGTGTTGCTATTGTGTTAGGTCAAGTCATAAAAACGTCTGTACACATTGTCAAGAATAATGTTACACAAAATAACACCTTTATTTTATTTGTATGTCCGTTGAGGGCTTCGAACTTATTTCACGTATGAATAGATTCGTTAGCAAAGACCGTCTGTGTAAATATAGCTTCTATTTTCGTTATTATATTTTATACATTCATTTTAATAGTATATTTATATACTAGCGTTTGTCTGCGGCTTCGCCCGCGTAAAAGTAACCCTGACAAGATAAAATTTTATCCAAATTTAGTAGTGGTAGGACCACACTGTAGGCGGTTGTCTGTCTACAGGGCCTGTTCGTCTGGGGTAGTACCACACTCTCGCAGAAAATCGACGTCTGAGTAGTAGGAATTTGTTACTGCGCTTCGTTCGGTGAGCGTGAGCGCTGGAAGCTCATCTTTCTGAGGGCGTTTTCGTGTGGTGGGTTTTAATAAGACCGAACCTCATTGCACACATTCACTCTCCACTTTCTTCACGGTAGGCAGCCTTGCGAAGGTCCATGAGCGGCAGCAACACTTACCATCAGGTGTACTGTTTGCTCCGTTTAGCACCGTTTACAAAAACAAAAAACTCCGTTCCACGGATTGTGCTTGATTGAGTAAAAAAATTAAAGTTCGGTTACACTATATAACGTATTCTCATAGTGTAGAAAACCTTGCAGCGGTATGCATTTTTGCAATATACGGGTATTTAGTAAACATTGCATTAATTACTTTTATCATTACTGAAACTTTCTTAATAAATTCAATTTTTTTTTCAAAGAAATTCTAGCCTATCTGTTTGACGCTACTAATACGACTACTTCTTGCTTTAAAGGTAAAATAATGGTCAAAATCGATCCAATAGTTTTGTGATCTATTTATTACAAACAAATATAGAAACAAAAACATATTTTTAACTTATCTTTATAACATTGGTATACCTTTGCTAATAACTTCTCAAACCTACGCACGTTCGTTATTAACGTATTTATTGCTATTCTTTTATTTGAACACCCACGTCGTCCCGTGATATTAGTGTGAATATAAACATCATCATCATTTCAAATCATATACATGCCCACTGTAGGGCTCGAGCCTTCTCCACAATAGGAGGGAGCAATCTCCCTCCTATTGTGGAGGAGGCTCGAGCCCAACAGTAAGTTCAATAACTTACTATACCATGCTGGTCACACAGGTTGCGTTATAGGGCTGCGTTTCGAGTTTTCCATCTCTTGCATAGATGTTATGTACATATTGTATCCCTTAGTCGTCTTTAACGACATCCACGGGCAAGATAGGGAGTGGTGAATTGTATTCTTACTCCGTCACCACACGGAAAAAATTAATATAATAATAGCCATAATTTTAGAACCTATTGTAATTATTGTGACTTTATGATCATCTCGGCCCATATTGGTACCACTATTGGGTTCGAGATTCCTTGATAATTGAAGGGAAATTGAATAGAGTCCAGTCAACTTGGCGAAGCAAATCATGCTTGGGAAAACAGACGGCAAACGCTCCTGTGGCAGAGCACCCTATTGCTGGTCTGATCAAATACAGGAGTTCCTTAATCTGCCCATCACCATTGCTCTCCGTTTGGCTGAGGATAGAAACTCGTGGAGTAGCCGAGTGAGGAGTACCGCCGAAACTTACGAACAGAGTTAAACACGACCGTCAGATAATTGAAGAGTACGACGATGAAGACCGCGATGGTCAGATGTGTTGATATCATCATTTTAGCCTATCGCCATCCATTGCTGGACGTAGGCCTCCCTCATGTTACGCCACAAAGTGCGGTCCTATGCTGCCTGCATCCAACGACGCCCAGCAACTTTCCTCAGGTCGTCGGTCTACCTAGTGAGGGAGCGTTCTACACTGCGTCGTCCGATACGTGGTTGCCACTCGAGAACCTTTCTTCCCCAGCGGTTGTCGGTTTGTCGAGCGATGTGATCTGCCCATTGCCACTAGAGCGTGCTAATTCTTCATGCTATGTCGATTACATCCGTTCTTCTACGGATTGCCGTATTTCGGATCCTATCTCACAGAGAAATCACGAGCATAGCCCGTTCCATAGCACGCTAAGCGACTTTGAGCCTTCTGTTGATTTATGCTTAGGTATATATCGCGTTTTCCTTCTTTTCATAGATGTTATCTACATAATATATCTTAGTCGTCTTATACGACATCCACGGGCAAGATTATAAATAAGAATTATATATTCATGATCATTATCTCAGCTTATACTCGTCCTACCGTTGGGCCCAGACCTCCTCCACTATGGAAGAGTAATGTACCTACCATACCACACTGATCAAACGTGTCGGTATAGGGTTTTATTTCGAGTTTTTCTTCTCTTGCATAGATACTCTATTATCTATATATTGTATCTCTTAGAGCGGCCGCACACATACAATTGTAAGTTGGCCGACTAAATCGCAAGTAGGTGTATTAGGTGTAATTACTTATGCTAGCCCGCACATCTTCTCCAAATAAATCGTCCAACTAGTTAATTGGACACCGATCGTATCAGAATCACGATTCCCTTCCGATTACACACAATTAAAAAGTTGTCCAGCTATCGGCCAACTGTTTATTACCACGGTTATCCTATGCAAGTTCGCACACTATCCAACTTAGTTGGACAGTTGCATGGCAAGATTCAAGATGACCACACGCGTGCGCATGATTTCCCCACGCTCGCATCTTCGTTGACGGGTACGATGTCTGTCTTCTGATCACTTGTTGCAAACGAAAAAGTAGAAGAGCTCATAGAGGAAGTTCAAAAAAGGCCAGCGTTGTACAAAAAAGACTTGAAACAATTTGTCAGGGTAATATCTGAGTTAATAATACAATGTATGATGCTTCCCATATTGTAATCTGTTACTTAATATGGGATGCACCCAAAATGTTCTCTTTTGTTTTCTTCTTCTTTTTATTAATAGAGCAATTAAAAGGTTTTTTTCCCGCATTTTCACGCACAGGCACTGCGCTGGCAATACTGACACCGACTAAATCGGTTAAGTCTGCGGCGTGTAACCAATTAAATAAAGTTGGCCTACTAAATTGTAAAAGTACGCAATTTAGTCGTACGATAGTCGTCTAACTTGGAATTGTATGTCTGCGGGCACCCTTAATCCTCTTTTATGATACCCACGGGTAAGAGAGGGGATGCTGACTTGTATTCTTACTCCGTCACCACACGGAATTATATATTACATGGACGTAAATCCGCGTGGTGACGGAGTAAGAATACAATTCATTACTTCCTATCTTGCCCGTGGATGACGTAAACGACGATTAAGGGATGTAATAAGCATATAACATCTATTCACGAGAGCCCACGTCGAGGTCCCCCCCGAGGAGCACACATCAGTGTGTCTGGGGTTGCCGTGCCGGTGCAGGCCCATATAAAATATTTGGGTCTTCACCTAGATTCAACTGGAATTTCGGGTCACACTTTGCCCAGCTCGTACCTAGGCTTGTCAGGTCGGCCGCGGCGCTGAGAAAACTTCTGCCAAACACTGGCGGTCCCGGGTCGACATGCCGCCGTCTCTACGTCGGCAACCTGCGTTCCATGGCACTGTATGGTGCTCCTATCTGGTCGGAGTCCCTCACCGTCCGCAACAGAGCCCTTTTGCGACGACCGCAGAGGGCTATGGCGGTGAGGACCATTAGGGGCTACCGTACTGTGTCTTGGACTGCGGCGACATTGCTGGCAGGCGACCCGCCTTGGCCACTGGTGGCGGAGGCGTTGGCGGAAGTGTACCGGTTCCGCGCCACAGCACGAGCCAACGGGGAGCAAGCGTCCATAAGGGGACTGGGCAGAGCCCAGGAAGTGGCCCGAAGGGAAGTAATCCGACGGTGGCGGGAAGAGCTTTAATCCCCCGTAGCAGGGCGGGGAACTGTGTAGGCGGTCGCGCCACATTTCCACCGCTGACTCAGGAGAAGGCACGGCAGCCTTACATTTAGGATGGTGCAGGTGCTTACCGGATATGGGGTCTACGGTATGTACCTGCAAATAATTGGAAGAGAAGAGGCCCCAGGATGTCATGAGTGTGGCGCGGCAATTGACGATGCGCGCCATACACTGGAAGTATGCCCTGCCTGGGGGCCTCAGCGCCACGTCCTGTCAACGGACATGGGAACAACAGACCTGTCGTTGCCGACCATCATCTCCAAGATGCTCGGCAGCGACAGCTGTTGGTCGTCGATGGCCTCTTTCTGTGAGGCTGTCATGACAAGGAAGGAGGCCGCGGAACTGGCACGCGAGGCGCTTGCGTCCGCTGACTCGCTCCGCCGGCGACGACCAGAAAGGAGGAAACGCCGCTATGCGCTCCTCCACCCACCGCTCTGAATGATGACAGGACGTGGCCAGACGGCCAAGCGTTGGGGTGTCGGGGATAGAATGTTATCAGACGATCTCTCCGGCACCCCGTAAAAGCGCGGAAGGGGCCGCTGTGGTTTTAGTGGGTATTTCGGTAAGTTCTGTGGCCGGCGAATCCCACACACACTCCCCTGTCTGTAACCGGCGGCGGAATAGTGCGCAAATGCATTTCCACAGCGTGAAAAAAAAAAAAAAGGTTTTCACAACGACCGCGACTAGGGACACGATATCGAAACGAAAGTATCGATACTGTACTCATGAGTAGTATCGAAGAAAAAGTATCGTACTCAATAAAGTATAGAAACAAAAGTATCGATACTCTTTGCCTTGAATCTAGGTCGTGATGAGCTTTTTTTCTTAGGAATTTGTCCGTCTGTTTTCAGATTCAAAATGTGTCGAGACACTTTTTAGAAGGTTCATTACGCTTTAACTAGATGGCGTTACCATAAGCATGAGCCATAAGGTCATGTTTAACATGGATACTTTCTATAATTTGTTCGTTACGATACCTGCCTAAAAGTACTCATTAAGTAAAAGTATCGAATAGAAAGTATCGGTATCGAAAGACAATACCGATACCTAAAAGTATCGATACTTTTTTCGTGACCCTAACCGCGACTACGCAGAACGCTAGGCGGTCAATATTGCTACATTTTGTCAACCTACCAACATTTACAGACACCGCTTAGTTTCTATTTATTAACGTGTAACATATCTGTATTTAGAAATACCAGCATGCTTAATACTAAATCAAGTTCAGTATCAATTGACACGTAACAAACTCTAAAGATAGTAATGGTTCAAGTAAACTTGGTATCAATGCCAAATAGTTAAACGCTACAAGTTTTGTAGATAAAAGCGATTTCAGTTTGGTTTATCATTTCTATATGAAAAGTCATAACTTTAGTTAAGACATTAAAGTATCAAGGACAAGAAAATATACTCCAACAGTTGAGATCATTTTATGTGATATTTATACATTTTTGCTATACTTATTCTTTTATATATAAAAAAATTATGCTCTATACTAAG
This sequence comes from Lymantria dispar, assembly GCA_032191425.1. Classification (NCBI taxonomy): domain Eukaryota; kingdom Metazoa; phylum Arthropoda; class Insecta; order Lepidoptera; family Erebidae; genus Lymantria; species Lymantria dispar. Next base: position 13,166,263 of record CM063465.1, on the reverse strand, counting down.
GATGCAGGGTACTTTAGACTTTTAGGGTCCCCTGTATTGCAGGGGACTTAGGAGTATAAGTAAGACAAAAGTTACACCCAGATTGAGAGAAACAAATGTAGATCGGACAAATTATACCGGCACACAATTATTTCGCAAATTAAATTTTTCATGATTTATTGCCATTTTTTGGGTTTTTCGTTTTTTTGCAAATTTGGACGGCTCACCGGGCTAATTAACTTTTAAATTTAGATTAGTTATTTGAAATACACAAAAATCATACGTGATCCGGGTCCACAAAAATTTTTTCATTGCTGTGACTGCAATTTTTGGCCTTTTTTTGAGGTTTTTTGCATTTTACTGAAAACTGGAGGGTGACCGGACCAAACGAACTTGAAATTCAGATTCAGCGGGTCGAAAAACATGTCGGTAGGTAGGTCCGGTCCAAAGTACATTCCACTTTTTTTTTTGTGCCGGTATTATTATTCTATATAAAAATCGAATACCTATACGACACTTTTTTTTTCCTGGGGCTGGGTTACGGTCGGCGCACTCCTCGCACCACTCCATCCGGGGCGACAGAGTTGCGTAAATACGCGTACCCGTAACCCACACGTGACACGTCGCCTTCGTCGTGGAATACCCCTAGAGGAGTACCCTCCCATCGACCGACGTCCCTCCCTCCGGGAGGACGTCAGTCTTTCCTCGCGCGGTAATATACGACACTTGACAGAGTACGGCATCATCTTAACCGGTCAGCCATCTCTGTAGTTGACTTACTTGTATTAATAGGCCTTCATATAAAAAAAAAACTGATGTAAAAGTGTACATTTCGCCAGAAATAACTTTTTACCTTAGAGTAGAAGTTGGGTTTGTTATCGTACACCGGACAAAATTCCCGAATTCTTGCTTACTATTAATTTTTACTGGCGAACAACTCAAAAGAAGTGTTTATTGGATGTAGAATGTATACTTAGGAACACTATCGAACGGTGGTTATATGCTTAAGCTAATACAAAAGTTTTGATTAGGTTCCACCTTGCACGTTTTTATTTGGAGCCTATGGTATGGACGTTCGTCGTCCGTCCCATACGGGACGGTGACGAAAGGCCGGCGCGGGACCCCGTTGCTCACCATATTACACTAACATTAACACGTCTAACCAGTTAGCCAGTGTGGTGTAGAAAGCAAATTTTCCTTCTTCTATGGTGGAGGCGCGAGCCCGTCAGTGGAACGTGTATTAATTAGTCTTGATGAAGCTTTTTTCATTATTATCATAATCATTATCTTGCTCTTGTCCTAATTGGGGTCGATTCGCTACTCTTCTTTCGTAGTATATATAGTGCAAAAATTATTGTCAACAGTTCTATGACCGGTCGGTTTCCTAATGTCAACCCTCCTTAGCAATAGTTGACCATACGACATCACGTGGTGTTGTTCCAAGTCTGTTTAAAGTTTTATGTCTAACTGCTGTACCGAGTGCTATGAATCCGACCCGTTGCTAGAAAATTCTTTGTGTGATAAAGAAATAATTGCTCTAAGTCCGAGTGCATTTTTCCGTGTAATTATTATGTTTTTAAAGTACTACAAAAGTTTTATACTCTTAGAGGGTGTTGTTTTTAGAAAATAGCTAACTTTGAGATCAAGCCCATGGAATTTTTTAACTGCGAATACTTTTGTAAGCAGTAACGAAGAAAATTTCCAACATGTTTATATGAAAGATTTTCCAAAGGCTTTATGTAAATATTGATGATCTTAGGGAAAACTTTCGACCGTGATTAATTATGGTTCAGGATTATTCCATCCTCGACATTCATTGGTATTGTTTGTTTGAAAACTTGTTATTATAGGCGTATATTGACGATGTACTTTCTAGCGGATTGCTTAATAGAGACGAGATTCAATAGCGTCAATGCATTAGAAAGAAAAGTTGAAATAAAACTCTACATAACATTTTACAATTAACCATATATAGACCATCACCATAGCGGACTCAATTCTGATTAAGTTTTATTATGTCTTTTTATCTAATATAACTTATTTGAGCAGAGAAAAATAACTTCATGTAAATAGTAGCTATAAGAGGTCTATAAGTAGAATAGATGCAATGGTAATGGCCCTCTTTACCAACATCAGATGGTACAAACAAAACAAAATGTTAAAAATTTAAAATGGAAACTTTCCTGCTTTCATCATTTATTTCGTCTTTGAAACTGAAAAGCATTATTTCGCTTCAAATTCACAGACTCTTTAATCACCGAAAGCAAATGTATAATTTCCCTTGAGATGATAAAATCTGATGTTTGTTTGGATATGATAGATGAAATACTCGCGTTTCTATAATAACTGACGTATTATATCTAACTACATATACTAGAGAAAAATCTTGACGTTACAAAAAATGCAAATATAGTATTGTAAGTAAAACAAGATGGTTGATGTTAATTGTCTTTTTATTGTTTCGCTTCAACTTATTCTAATTCTGTCATACTATCTCAATCACACATTATCTGTTGTCTTAACTCTTCTTACACACACATCATTCAAACATTCATCTCTCTTTCCTTCATGCTGTAGATATTCACCTTACATGCCCTTTGAAATTACAAATTTTATGATTACATACTTATATTAATTTTAATTTCACTTCCATACAATCCCTTACATGCTCTGGTACTAACTTTACAATAATATATTTATACTTAAAAAAACTAACTTATACAGAACTACTTTGTACTTAACAATAATGAATTTTAAATTTTATAAAACTTATAAAATTAAAACCAAGCAAAACTGAACTAATACTATTATTACCTAGTGGTGCATATCAATTTATTATAATTACATAATGAATGTATGCTTAGGTTTACCTATGTCTATATCTTGCTGACCTATTACTACATATATATATATATAAAAACTTAAATTTGAAACTTATTTCAAATCTTACATTAATCTTGTAACAATTGATTAAAAACAAACAATATTAATCAACATATTGTTGTTGATACTGAACTACTTGACTTTATATTTATATGAAACTAACTTATTTAACAAGATTTATTTGTGACATCTTTATTCTTAAAACAATTTTTATTCAATAATGATGTATGTTAATCCCTGTTAACATACTAAGGATAGAATTTACTTATGACTATCAAACTGTGAATCTAATATTTAGGTATGCTGAACTACTTAACAATAAAAAATCTATGTGTAAACTAAGTTATTATAACAACATTAATTATTTAAAAACCTGTTTTACTTTAATATTGATGTGTGTTAATCCCTGTTAACATACTATATGTAGAATTTTAACTGTAAAATGTACGCAGAACTACTTTTAATTATAATTTTAAAAATGAATATTCGAGTTTTTATTGCAAACAAACACTAACCTGAAAAAATTTACAATTTATATGATATAGGTACATATGTTTTCCGACCTTTAGTAGTGATGTACTGCTGTTTATACTGCTTTCCAGAATCTATTGTATTATTCTCATTACTAGATTTATCCTGAATTTTAACTGAATCCGACTGTTCTTCCAATTGGTTCCTTTGTATTATATGAGTAAAACTTTCATCATTATTCTGTGTGTTATCATCTGAAAAGGCTGAAAAAGAATGCAAATCTGGCAACGAATGTAATGGTTTAATATACTGAACATGAACTATTTTCTTCACTGTGGGTTTTTGAATGTCTTGTATTTCATAACATACTGATCCTATTTTTCTTATGATCTTGAATGGTCCTTTATATCTTGAGGTTAACTTTGTATCTGTGGGCTTATACCATTCATACACTACATAGTCATCCGGCTTGAATTCATATTCTAGGCGTCTCATATCAAATTTCTTCTTATTACTCAAATGTATACTGATTATATTCGACAATGCTGTTCCTCTGGCATGTGACAATAAATCCAATTGATTTTCTCTATTGAAGTCTTCAAAAATAGTTCCAAAATGTATTTCATTAGGCGGTATTCTGGGTTCATAACCAAACATTAAATAAAATGGAGAATATCCTGTAGTTTTCTGTTTCGAAATATTTATGGCTAATATGGCTTTTGGCAACAATCTATCCCAATCATCCTTGTTTTCCATTGCGAATTTTGTCAATGTGGCTACGATTGTCGAATTGGCACGCTCCACCAATCCATTACTTTGTGCTGTATATGGTGTTGTGGGTATATGTTCTATTCCAAATTTTGAAAAAAAATTTTGAGTCTTCTGGCTTGTAAAACATGGTGCACTGTCTGAAATATATGTCAGTGGTGGTCCATAGACATAAATAATGTCATTTTCAATAGTATCTATGACATTTTGTGCAGATAAAGAATATGTAGGCTTTGCAAAAATATATCTTGTAGCATGGTCTATATGAACAAATATATATGTGTAACCTGATTGTGTTTTTGGCAATGCTATAATATGATCTGATGAAATTACTTGCATAGGTGTTTCTGGTATAGGTCGTTGTCCCATTTGTCCATAAGCAAATTTTGTTCTTCTGTTGGTCTTTGCACAAACTAAACATGCAGCTACATACGCCTTTACATCTTGACGTATAGTTTTCCACCAATATTTGCTTTTGATTTTGTTAAGCGTTGTGTTGTAATCCAAGTGACCATTATCATTGTGTGCAATTCTTATAACATTTTCTCTTAAACTTTGTGGAATAACAATCTTTTTCTGATTAAATAACTCTTGATTGCTAACATGTAATAAGATACCTTCTGAGATTTCATATGATTCCTTCATCTGTTTTATATGTTGTGACGATGATTCTTTTGACAATTTATTGATTATTTGTTGAGTAAATGGGTCTTTCTTCTGTGCTAACTTTAATTTATCTAAATTACTACTAATAACTAACATACACATGTCTTCAAGGGGATATCGTGAAAGATGATCTGCTATAACATTCTGTTTTCCTGGTCTATGAACTGGTGTAAAGTCAAATGAAGCCAAATCAACAACATATCGAGCGAATTTTCTATTTATCTTAGCTCTGTCAATAATGTATGCTGTAGAATAACTGTCAGTTATCAATGTAAACTTGTGGCCTAATAAATATATTCTAAATTTACTTACAATAGCCCAAATGCCAATGCCCAATGCACTGCTGTAACTTCAAGTTCATTTATATGGTATCGTAATTCTGCATCTTTTAAGCATCTGCTAGCATATTCTATGACTTTCCTTTCTCCATTTTGTATTTGAACCAAACATGCTCCTAATCCTTGATAGCTACTATCTGTTTCCACTATAGTCTCTGCCTCTTGTTGAAAATTTGCTAACACTGGTGCTGTAATTAATGAATTTCTTAATGTTTCAAATGATTTTTGTTGTTCTACTGAAAGGTTTATTCTCTTCTTTTTCTGACTTCTTTGTGATTCTATATCCTCTTTTTTATTTTTCTTTAATAATTCTTGTAAAGGTTTGGCAATGCAAGCAAAATTTTTTATATACTTTCTAAATGAACCAACAAAACCAAGAAATGATCTTATTTCTGTGAGTGTGGACAATGTTTTATATTGTTCAACTGCGGCTATTCGTTTAGGATCTGTTCTTTCCTGTTTGAAACCTACTAATTTGCCAAATAAAGGTATTTCACTAGCTATGAAAATACATTTTTCTCTATTTAATTTTAAACACTTTTCTCTTGTTAATTCAAACACTTTTCTTAGTATATAAAGAAGGTTTTCAATATTGTTACTACCTCCGGTAATGTCATCGAAGTATGCCCTTACTCCTTGATTATATAAATTTCCATATGTTGTTTTTATAACTTTTGACATTATTGCTGGACCTCCGACTAAACCAAACATAACTCTCATAAACTCAATATGGTAATCTTGTGTTATCACTGCAGTTTTGTATATATCCTCCTCTTTGATACAAATATTATGGTAAGCATGGTAAATATCTAATTTGAACTTGTAAACAAACTGTGAGACTGTCAAAATAATGTCCTCCATTCTCTCTATTGGTTGGGCATCTAATATTGTTATAGGATTTATGGTTTTAGAGTAATCTACAACTGGTCTATATGGAGATGATTCATGTAACAGCTGTTGAACTACAAACATTGGAGCTGCATATGGTGAAGACGATAATCTACATATCTTTTGTTCTAACCATTTTTCAACAGTATCTTTCAAAAATTTTCGTTCAGGTTCTGGTAGTCTGTATGGTTTGCAACTTATGGGTTTATTATTCTTTAACTTAATTTCCATTTCAAAGTCTGTGAACTTTCCTATGTCATTACAATCATTTTTGAATATATCATCAAATTCTGACACTAACTTCATAACTTTATCTTGATCCTCCTTTACAATTGACTTAACTTGAACACAACAAGCAATTGAATCTATTTCTTTACAATTTGAAGGGAAATATTCAGTATGAGTAGGTGTAATGATGCATACTTTACCATCAGGTTCATGTATTATTCTAGCATATACTGCAAATTGCCAATCTTTGCCTAAAATCATTGGGACAGGTAAATTTTCACAAACAGCTATCTGCGGCATTACATAATCTATTTTACCAATTTGCAATCGAGATGAGAACCATCCTATGGGCGTAAAATTACTGCCTGCTACTTTATTATATATTATATATTATATTTTTACAGCGAAATTACATAAATGGGCCTGAAATAAATAGTACCATAAGCATATCTTCCGGGACATGTTTAGTCTCCAAAACATGGAATGAATACTCATTTAGGACTCAAAATGAGAGTTAGGATCAGTCTAACCTAATGTTATCGGGTCACATTACCGCATATTTCGATTAAAAGAGCATATAGGAGACATTATGGCAAAATGCGAATATTTTTCACTACCCCAAATAGGATAAGGCATCAGGCCTACAGTGGCCAAAAATTATATGAATGAACGATTTATTGTTACGAGCAAATTTGCATAAAAATATACATTACATTATGTATATTTACTAGCTGACCCAACGGACGTAGTTCTGTTCAAATAAAATAAAAGGAATTCTCCTTCAGATCAAAAAAGTTAAAGTTTATAATTAACAAATGAAAAATAGGGGTTGATCGTAGAAGGGTGAAGATTTAAGGTTGTGTGTATTTTTGAATGATGTATCATAAAAAAATAAAACATTTTTTTTTAATTTAAATAAAACATTAAGGAGTGGACCACCCTTAACAATTAGGGGGATAAAAAATAGATGTTGATCGATTTGCAGACCTACCCGATATGCACACGAAATTTCATGAGAATCGTTCGAGCCATTTCGGAGGGGTTCAATTACAAACACCATGACACGAGAATTTTATATATTAGATTGATATGCATTAGTGCTTGTCACAAAATGATCCCGACTCAGTATGTTGCAGATTAAAAAACCTACACAGGTCTTCCGCTTTATGAATATATGATGAAAAACATATTCATCATCTCAGCCTATGTAGGTTCCGCTGTTGGTCTCAGGCCTCCTCCAATATGGAAACGAAATTAACTCACTATTCCACGCTGGTCAGACGTGTTGGAACAGGGTTTTGTATCAAGTTTTCATTCTCTTATATCGATGTTACCTGCATATATCACTCAGTCCCCTTGTACGACAACCACGGGTAAGAGAGGTGGTGCTTAATTTTATTCTTACTTCGTTACCACACTGATAAAAATATCTTACGCTTATACTGTAAAAACTTCCAAAATAAAACTTAAGTAAAATGATGCCCAATCATTCTTAGAATAGCTCATTCAGAAGCGATACAAGCTTAGAATTAATTTCCTTGAACATTCAGCGGAAGAGGTTAGATGTTTGGCTTTTGAAATGAACTACTTATTTTACCTGGAAATTTCCAATAATATATTTTATTGAAATTACGCAGTATTGTAAACTGTGGAAAATTACAGAGATCGATCGATCCCTATTTCAAAATAAATTCAAATTATACTTTGATTATTTTGACTTCTTGAGGCTGAGTAAGCTTTGAATAAATTCCATAATCCCTAAGATAATATTTCTAATTACACTTTTCATTGTCCGCCAATGTAAAGGCTTTTATGTTTTAATACAAAAACGGCACTAAAGCAAAATCATTTTCTGTTACAACTGAATACTTATTACGACGAATTGCAAGATTTTCTCTTAACAATAGGAAGAACCTAATCATTGTGTCATTTGTGAACAATTCCTATTCAGAACAGAATGATATCTGACATACCGGTGTAATGTTCACTGAATGTTACTTGAATGATTTTTTTGTGACAATCGTAATGTGGAAAATTAACAGCATTTGTTTTTACTCAGTCGTCGATTTTTCTGCGACTATGGAGGTACGTTCAACTTCTTCTAAAAATGATCAAATCTCTATAAAAAATTTAGCTCTTAGTATTGTTTGGTATTTGAATGAAATATTTTGATTAGCTGCTGAGCTCAAACGGATAAATGGAATATTGTTTATCGGATAGACGTATCCGCAGCAAACGGTGAATTGTTTACCTATTTTAACAAAGATTATATTCATCATCATCATCATCATCATCTCAGCCCATATATGTCCCACTGTTGGGCTCGGGCCTCCTCCATAATGGAAGGGTACTTGACCTACTATACCACGCTGGTCAGACGTGTTGGTATAGGGTTTTATTTCGAGTTTTCCTTCTCTCGCATAGATGATATATGCCTTTTATATCCCTTAGTCGTCTCGTACGATCACCCACGGGTAAGATAGGGGGTGGTGAATTGTATTCTTACTCCGTCACCACACGGAATAAGGATTATATTATAAAATGTAATTGTAACAAAATAATGAAAAATAAAACATATTTAATACATAAAAGATTCGCAAATTATTTCGGTATATTCATATTGCAAGTAAAAATGTAAAGATTAGAAGCGAAATTTGAGAAAAATAGAAGGACTTACAATGAGGTCTGATGCATAAAAATAATTCTAAATCAAAATATAAATGTTGTTTTATTCATCATCAAAAGACTCAACATATAAATGGATGCCAACTTGTATATCCCACTATCCCATAATTTCTATCTACTAATTTATTTACTATCCCATAATTTATTTACTAGAAGAACGTATAACATTATGAGGTAGATTAGAAACACCTAAATGAAAAAAATCGGCTAAGTTCCAGTCGGAGTCGCGCACGAAGGGTTTCGTACATATCTATAAAAAAATTGCGATTGTTGATTATTATATATATTATTAACCCCTTAAATATTTATTTTATTTTATTTTTATTATTTGTTGTTATAGTGACAACAGAAATACATAATTTGTAGAAATGTCAACTATCTAGCTATGGAAACGGCAACCTAAAAAGGAAATGAACAATTTGCTTATATATCCCTTCTACAAAAAAAAAAAAAATATATATTCATAAATTTGATTTTTAAATTATAAGTCCAAATATTTATATAAATATTACGCAAAGAACTGATTACGCTTGGGAATCGAACCCTGGATAGGAGACCACTGCTTAGAAAATCCGTGTAGTCGAGTTTTCTCATGACCCAGTCATTGCTAAGATATATCTATATTATAAAATTGCGCACGTTTACTTAATGGCATGTACTAAAACATCTAATCACATTATTGAACAAGTTTTACGACATCCATTCCATTGAAAACATTCTATCATGCTCCACTTCTTCCAGATGAAACATCAGACTAATTTGATTTTTTCAATATATAAAAGTATTATCATAAATGTCTTTGATATCCTATTGTTATTCTTATACCAGTTCTTACCAATAACACCTAAATTTTAGGTAACACTTGAGGCAATTTATAATTCTTGTAATATTTATTGTACTGAGAAATAAATTAATACATTAAAATTGATATTACGCAGGCGATAAATGTAGTAAGTACATATACAGTAACGAAATAAATATGTGAAAAACTATATCAAAGATTTGGCATTTGGAGTTATTATTTATTACTAAATAAATATTTTAATTTGTTATTAAATAAATTATTTAATTTAATTATTTGTTATTAATTAAATGTTTCAAAGTTTGGTAATTTTGATGCGAATATGGACGAGTGTGAGTTTTGATTAAAGTAGGATACATATATTTAAGAAAATATAGACAACAGTGCTAATAAATAATAGTACAAAACTAAGAATAATAACCCATAGAAGGTATCTCCGCGCACAAAAAATGAAGCATTTAAATTGGAGCCAATTGGAGCCCTACGCCGAACCGTTCCTTAGTGTACAAGGTCACTGCGTACGCAAGGTAACCCTATTGTATAGTGGTGTGTGTGTGTATGTGTGTAATCGCTTGCACGCATGTAGTATTTTTGGCTTCATGCTTTTGATCGCTTAAGCACTAACACTATACACTATTATTCTAAGAGTACAAAAATATCTTGCCATGTGTTGATGGAGTATGAATATAATTCACTACCCTCTTAAAATATGACCTTTTAATTTCCACTAATCCAATTATTAACATACTGTCTTGCCTCTGCTTTTCACATTAATTGAAATATACTGACAAGAAGTACATGAAATAAATTAATATCAATATTATTTATGAAATATATATGCTGCAATAAATCAACACACCGGTTATTTAATGAAGAGACAGCATTCAAAGATACATTAAAAGTGCAAAAACAGATAAAACTTGCTACGTAAATACAGTTGCAAAAAACCAGTGATTCAGCCCGAGGACATCAATCCAACTTTTTAAATTAAAGCAAGCACAGATACTCAGGATAAATGTGAAATGAAAGAAACACATTGAAGTTTTATGGAACAATTTATGAGATTTTCCTGGTTTCGTTTTATAGTAGCTGTTTTCAAAGAAAATAGTATTATCTTTATATACATTTTTAACAACTTAATACATATTAAATATATAAAAGAAAATTTTAAATTATATTTAATAATATAATAAGCAATTATTGATTTGATATTTTCAGTTTTTTTTAAATAATAAAAAGGGTGATTAAAAATTATAGTTTAAAAAATAAAAAACACGCTTACAAGCTGACAGCCTGAATCGTAGAAGTTTCGAATGTCGCGCATGCATTGTTCGCACAGTAACTTTATCTCTCTTGCTCTTATGCAAATCATACGATTAGAAATGTCTAAAGCTTAGCGAATCTAATCAGGATATCCGCATATTTTGATCGAATTATTGAATTATCATGGGCCTTTGACTAGTGTGCAAAATATAAATAAAATCTGTTCGTTCAATGTGGGGCAAAATAACGTTCAATGATTCCATAGATACATACATACATACAGGTAAAACTAATAAAGGCGTGTTAAAAAAAATGAATACACACTTGTATCTACAAGTGAGTATTAGTTCTTTTATTTAACCAAACTATAAAATGAGATGCAGATAACAGTTTTTGGGATAGCGACATCTATCGTCATCCACGAATATAGAAAAACCCTGTAAGAAAAACGGGACAAACTATTTTAATTATTGCACTGTAATCAGTGTTTAATAAGTAAGAAAAGCTTCACGTTTTCAGAAGAAAATCACCTTTAAAGATTCCATACAAATCAAGTTAATATAAGCGTGTAAAAAAAGCATGATGATCTACTCACACCGAATATAAAGACCAAGCTGTCGGTGGTTAGAGCTCCAAAGAAAATCACACTCAGAATTATTATCACTATTCCTTAATGTCACTATTATATTTATCACGGTTCATAGATATTTCTTATATAGATTCTCAAAAAGATATTTATGTTTCACTAGCTGACCCGGCGAAATTCATACCGCCTAACAGTCGACGCTTGGAAATGTACATTTTTTAACGAAACCAGAACTTATTTTAGAATTCTGTACAACGCTAACTAGTGAGCGCAAAATAAATTATTAACCTAAATACATACCTATAGTGTATACTAATTAAAATAAATGTTTATTGAATAAAAATCAGAATTTTTAGAAAAAGAAACCGTTTTTTTTTATTTTGTGGGTGGGCTGCGGTCGGCGCGCCTCCGCACTACTCCGTCCGGGGCGACAGAGGGGCTTAAGCACGCAACTCCCCCAACCCACCCAAAAACCACCTCGCCTTCGTCGTTGGGCCGACCACCGGAGCAGAGTTAACTTGTCGTCAGTGGTCGGCCCGACGGAATACCCCCTACTTGGGGTACCCTCCCATCGACCGACGTCCCCCCTCGGGGAGGACGTCGGTCTTTCCTCACACGGTCGGCCTCTCGGCGGGTGACGGACTAATCCCCGGTCAAGTCACCCGCGGCCTCGGCTAGGGCGGCATGAGGCGCAGGTAGTTGCGCCTGCGCCGCCCCATTCGCCGGCGGCGGATCTCCTCATCGAGGCTGCGCTCCTCACGCAGGCGATCCGCCGCCTCATAAATCTTCTAGTAAGGGAGGGTCTAGTAAGGGAGGAAGGTGTCGACCATCGCCATAGCGATGGCTGGCAGCGTCAGGTCGGCACCGATGATTGCGACGAGTTCACGGCGCTGCGTGGCCCAAGCGGCGCAGGCCTCATGCGTATGCTGCGCCGTGTCCTCGTCGCAATTGCAGTGGTGGCAGGACGGTGTACTCTCCCTCATTACGACCTTGTGCAGATATTTGGCGAAGCTCCCATGCCCCGTCAACACCTGCACCAATCGGAAGGAGTATTTTAGAAGTAATATTTTACTAATACTTTAGGCCATATTAGTTCTACAAAATAATTTTGATGTTTCACATCTGCCAGGCGTGAGCGACGACTCCCTTTTTAGATTTTTAATACTTATTCTGCTATTCGGGACGTTGGGTCAGCTAGTAAGATAAAAAAGGAAAAGAAAGTTAGTGAGTCAACAATTACATTACGTTAAAAAATAAAAATTATAAAACATCTAAAATTTTGTGTTTGACATCAATATATTTACGACTAGCAACCTGCCCTCGCTTCACTTCGGTTACAGTCGTCTTTCTTAAATAATTCCCGTTCCCGTGGGAATACCAGCATAAAATATAGCCTATTTTACTCCCTGATATTATAGCTTTCCATTGGTGAAAGAATTTTTGAAATCGGTCCAGCCGTTTTGAAGATTACCCGGAACAAACAGACAGACAGATAGACAGATAGACCAAAAAAAAATTAAAGTGTATTAGGTAGGCTTATGTATAGTGCAAATAACCGTGTGAGCATGAAAAGCCTATTATTTTGACATTACAAACAGACACTCCAATTTTATTTATTGGTATAGATACTAACGTCACTCAATTGTTTTGCATCCCTAGACCCTCTCCACTAACACTTGAACGTTATGGTATGGTATTAAAGTTCAAATTGACTTTTAATTAAGTATTATTACGAATCGTTTGTATGGATGTATTGAAAAGTGTAGTTTTTAGACCTTGTTAGGCAATTTTTAATATTTTCTCTGCCTTAGAAGCATCCTTATATATCCCCCAATGACAATTAAAAAAAAAGAATTAGCGAAATCGGTTCAGCTGTACTCGAGATTTGCGCTTAGCAACACATTCAGCGAATTGAGTTGTTGAGAAAGGGTGTGGTCTTTTTTATCACTATAACGCTAGACCACATATATCTTGAGCTACTCAGAGAAGTCAAATTAAGAGAGTTTGGCTGGAAGGTATTAATTCCACCTGTTTCGGTATTTTCAGAATTTTTTACACCATATCAGGTTAACATCAAGACTGGGAGGAGTGCGAAAAGTAGTTTTGACAAAACAACATGTCCCATTTTTTTTTTTGATCAGAAGTCCCAACATTTCTATTATGTCATGTTATAATTAAATGTAAATAACCTTAAAAATAATGTCTCGCTGTTTCATATAGAATGTAAAGAAACATTTCTGTAACCTTATCTACTGCAGTCAAATTAACGCATTTGTTAGCGATTTTCTAAAATATTATAACTCTAGATATTTATTGTACGAGTTTTATCAAGATACGCCTAGAGCCGCTGAGAGGCCGACCGCGTGAGAAAAGACCGACGTCCTCCCCGAGGGAGGGACATCGGTCGATGGGAGGGTACCCCAACAGGGGGTATTCCGTCGGGCCGACCACTGACTACAAGTTAACGCTGCTCCAGTGGTCGGCCCAACGACGAAGGCGACGTGGTTTTTGGGTGGGTCGCGGGAGTTGCGTGCTTAAGCCCCTCTGTCGCCCTGGACGGAGTGGTGCGGAGGCGCGCCGACCGCGACTCACCCACAAAAAAAAAAAAGAAAAAAGATACGCTTAGAGCCACTGACACACCAATTCTGTAAAGTATCTAAGTCATCTACATGTATAGAATATATTAATGATACGTTCTTTTTTTGGTTAATTGTAGCTTTAATAATCAATGAACTGTTATTATTAATAAATTGTGTAGAAAAGCGGACTATTAACCTATCTAGAATTCATTTAGAATTAAGAGTTTCAGTAAATTATCGCAAATAAGTATAACTTATCGGATAACCATTAAATCCATAATTGAAAACACCGCTTATGATTTCTATTTAATAAAACAGTGAATCAAATTACAAACTTACCAATATCTATTGGATTGGAGTCGCTAGAGCGGCGGAGAGACTTTGGGTCACTCTACCGACTCTTTCACGGGGAGTGCTCTGAGGAACTGTTTGACTTGGTACCACCGTCATCGTTCTATTAACGTACCACTTGACATCGTAACAGGGTTCATCCATTTCACCTGGAAACGTTATGGTCTTCAACTGCACGTTTCCAGCGATCATTTCTCCCACATACGTGCAAGCTCTGGAATGAACCACCTGCTGCTGTGTTTCCCGAGCGCTATGACATTTCCTTCCTTAAACGAGATTTAAGAAGAGTATTTTCTTCACACTAGGCAACGACTTGGCTGTGCCCCTGGTATTGCAAAGGTCAGGTGCAGCAGTTTCACTTACCATCAGGTGTGCTGCTTTCTCGTTTACCACCGTTGGCAATAAAAAAAAGATCTAGCATATTTTGGTGAACTTGTTTCAATATTTTTGTCATGATATAGTGGTTGTTTTTACATCTGTGATTTTTATCTTTTATACATAATGTCCAACAGATTTTTGGATTCTATTTAATCCACATATCTCAACGAAAACAAAAAAAGGGAATAAAGCACAACTACAAGAACTCTACAATCAAAACGACCATCCAACAACAAGTCCAATTACGTGTAAGCAACATAACGAGCTTTTGCGAACCATAAAAATGCAGAAAAAGGACATTTTTTGTCCGACCATCAAGTGTAAGTAGCTATTCAGTCTGGGTTTTCTCAGTAAGGCGCGTTGCACACACGTTTAGGTAAAAATTATTTTGCAAGATTTATAAATTTATCGATACAAAGTTTTTTTTTAAACGATGACTCTTTCCATTAAGGAAATAATCATTGTATTGTGGGAGACTTTACAAACATAATTAATAGATACATTCAACCTTAGAATAACAATTTGTGGATCGGACAAATTTTGTCTAATGATTCGAACCAGTGAAACTAGCACAGTAAGTCAGTATCAAAGCCACTATTTATCTATATATCTGTGCAGTCAAGTCAGGTATGATGAGATGGAATACGCTGATTTTTTAGTTTATTTTAAGTGTTCATCTCAAGTTATATTTATCTTACTTTTGGGCTCGAGTGTATTTTACCGCAATGGGAAAATTTAACTACTATACCACGTTGATCAAACGGGTTAATATGGTTTTAAATTCTTATTTTAAGTGGATGGTATATATATACATATGGAGGTCACAACATAGACAAAAGGATTGCATAAATTACGTAATCGTTAATACACAGAATAACCATGCCAAGTGTAGCCGGTTCAATATTTCTGTAGGACAATACATTGTGCAATTAACAAATTGTTGTTTTGAGTGTTATTTGTGTTCACGAATGTTTGTAAAGTTTCCCTCAGTACAAAGATTACACCTGCGCCTGATGCCGCCCTAGCAGAGGCTGCGGGTGACGAGACCGGGGATTTAGTCCGGGCACTCGCGGAGAGGTTAGCCTCGCGACGGCGATCGTCGTCCCAGTAGGGGACGTTGAAGGAAGAGGGTACTCCCTCGGGGTATTCCGTCGGGCCGATCACTGACGTCAAGTCACCCTGCTCCGGTGGTCAGCCCAAAGACGAAGGTGACGTGTCGCGGGTGGGTTACGGGGGTGCGTGCTTACGCCCCTCTCTCGCCCCGGACGGAGTGGTGCGAGGAGTGCGCCGAGCGTAAAAAAAAAGAAGTACAAAGATTACGCTGATTAGTACTGTAAAACTTTTGAGGAAGACGCGTAGATGCGTCATATGATGTTCTTGTGATATATTCAATATCTTAATGTTTTAACGTATTATCTTAATATTTTAATTTGTTAACAACGTCTGTAATCTGATGTGGAGGAACTCCTGGGTGTGTGAATATGGTACGAGTATGAAAACGATTTACAAATATTTTTATATTCCACTAAACTGCCTAGAAGATACCATTAGCAGCGTGGTCATAGCACTATTCTACGATGATATGGCTTAAGATCTATCCATATTTAGCCCTGCCCTGAATGTGATAGGGCCGTGGCTGTGTTAAGACCGGGCAACCGTGTTCCGTCCGAGACTTTCTGTACACATATTTCAGGGACGTGACTGGACCGTGTCCAGGTAATACCGTTCTCTCTGCTCTTACTATTTTGTTTTCATTACAGAGTAGTAAAGAATTTATAAAAGAATATATCTTCTATACCAATAAATAAAATTGGAGTGTCTGTTTGTAATGGCAAAATAATAGGCTTTTTTCATGCTCGCACGGTTATTTGCACGACACCTATGCCTAAAATACAGATTAAAAAATTTTTGTCTGTCTGTCTGTCTGTTTGTTCCGGGTAATCTTCAAAACGGCTGGACCGACTTCAAAAATTCTTTCACCAATAGAAAGCTATAATATCAGGGCGTAAACTAGGCTATATTTTATGTCGGTATTCCCACGGGAACGGGTACTACGTGGGTAAAACGACTATAACCTATAACGGAAGCGAAGCGAGGGCGGATTGCTAGTATATATATATATATATATATATATCTCATGACTTTGTTTAATAAAAAGGAATTGATAATTGATTGCAATTGCTCTAAATGAAGAGGCAATAGAAGAGGTAAAACAGAGACATGAAGTTGTTAAACTCGTTAGATTTCCTCTATACAAATAAAATTAAAGTGTTTATTTGTAATGTCATATTAATGTGCTTTTTTCATGCTGATACAGTTATTTGCACGAAACCCATGCTTAAAACCCGGTTTAAAAAATTTTGTCTATCTGTCTGTTTGTTTGTTTTGGGTAATCTTCAAAACGACTGGATGGATTTTGATAATATTTTACAACTGGGCAGCTGTCTACATAAGGAGTAACTTTGGCTTATTTTTAATTCCGATATTCCTACGGGAACGGGAACTACGCGGGTAAGGCGACAGAAATCGACGCGAAGCGAGAGCGGGTTGCTAGTTCTATATATTATTCTTGTACTTGAATCCATAGGATCACATTAATCGTACAAGACGCTATAAAAGCAAATGGCTTCTATTAACATCTCGTCGTTCATATTTCTATAAAAAAACGACAACATGCACTGCGACTGCAAATATCGGTTCATTTGTGCACACCCGGCGTCGGCACGGATACTGAAAGTGCGTTGCCAGTCCAGACACCGACATATATGAACGACTCCATATAAATTATAAACGCCGATATTTTTTGAGCCCCTGATAGAGCCCGATCCGTCCACTTCCCAGGCACGGCCCTGGCATGTGTGGATAAAAATTTACAGACAGACAATTACAATATGAAGAAACTAAAGATAATTTATGAAGCAGATTGTAACTTGTCATTGGCATCAAAAAAAGAAGAGCAGTAAACAGTGAGTTTGAAATGTACATATAAATTTAAGTAGTGGTAGGATCACACTGTCAACAGTTATCTGTCTACAGCCGCGGGCCGGTCCGTCCGGGGTAGTACCACGCTCTCGCAGAAAATTGACGTCTGAGTAGTAGCAATTTATTACTGCGCTTCGTTTGTGTTCGTACCGAGTACCGCCTCAATGCACGCATTCACACTCCCTTCACTTTCTATGCGGTAGGCAGCGGCCTTATAAAGGTCCATGAGCGGCAGCAACACTTACCATCTGGTGTACTGTTTGCTCGTTTGCCACTGCTAGCAATAAAAAAAAAAATTTAACTTTGATTCTATATATATTTCACCGTTGAATGAAGCATCGTTAGTAAATTTATATTACGTGATTTGTATTTAGTTAAACGTAGTATTTTCCTCGTTTCCCCTTAATCTCCTTTTCAGAATAATGAAGTTATATTTTCAATCTATGTGTGGCCAGCCTTATCTTCTAAGATTTCAGAGAACGACAGGCAGACAATTACTACGATCTTTGTTATCAGAAGGGGTTGAGCTCTGGCAAACATTTTTCGAGATTTACCCATTGAAATATTCTTGCTCCAGAAATCTGGAAGTGGTACTAATTAAGATGCTTTGTTTTCTTCTCGATTTTTTCCTTGAATAATCTTGAGTGTTGGTTTATTTTGTTGGATATGGATTATGATTACATATTATTCTAGATTTGCATTAATTCTGCATATGTTAGCGACATAATATATGTTAACGAGATCAATATTTTCCAACTCCTTCTGTTTAACTTTACTAATTCTATTTGTTGCTGGTCCTAAGATAATTAAAATTATTTCCCCGGACTGAGGGTCAAACCTCGGTGTGATCTATGGAGACCATTGTGGATCCTGGCTTACATGAGTTACAATGGTGGGAATGTGTGGAGGCATTAGTCCCAATTAAAAAAAAAATGTTAATGACTTAATAGAGTTAGGCTATAATTAACCACCCCATTTCTAGTTTGTGGATATCATAAAAGACTGAGTGCGATAATAGTTAAATTACATTACTGAAAGGGATAAATAACATTACTAAAAGGGATAGGACATATAGAAATGGAAACTGGTACAACGTGTTCAAAATGCTTGTACCAGATTTTGTTTTAATGTTCCTTTAAGATCACATGTCACTCCATTTCTTAATAAGAATCGATTATTGAAAATGATGCATCGTCGCAAGCTTCAGTTAGCGTGTTTGCTTTTTGAAGTCATAAAGAATCAAACTCCTTTTTATCTTTATGGCAAACTATCATGGTTATCGAGTCGTAAGTCATGAAATTCCCGAGAATGTTCATTGCAGCTGACCAGTGAGCGACATTGCTCAGCTGCTTGCCGAGGTGGTTTTCGTTATGCCGCGTCTAAATGTTGGAACAATATCCCTCCACCGACAAGGAATCTGCTCAAATTGAACACTTTCAAAAACAAATATAGAATTTATTTCTGCACATCAAAAAAAAACGAGGCTCTACTCGTGCATGACACCAGTGCTTTTTAGTTTTAAGTTATTTTTTATTTATATAATTTTTAATTTTCACCCTTTAATTTTAATGGCCTCTGATTATGTATTTATTATTTAAATAATTAGTAATATGTTTTATAATCTAAATTAGAATAATGTGTATTTATTAATTGCAATAGTACTACATCAATTCGTAGCCTATTAAGCTGATGTAGTTAAAGAGAACTGTATTCTCTATTTATTAACAGATTTATGTGAAAATGTACACTTTTGCTGATTAATGTAAATATTAGAAATTAAATTGAGAGCATGTGCGTGATGTCTCCTACCGGTAACAACGGAAGATCAGCGTTGGACATCTGCGGCCAGCATAATGCTGAGTTGAGACCGGATTATGGCATACACTTTTCGAAATTATTATTAATTTATTTTTCCTATGTTTATGTCTGCCATAATAATAAATCATTTCATTTCAAAATGAAAACGAAGGGAAACCTCGAATTAATACCCTATACCAACCCATCTGCCCACCATTTTACTCAATTATCTTCCGATTATGGAGGAGGCTCGGGCTAAGTAGTGAATCTTATATGACCATCGATTCATATGGCAAAGCAATATTTCTATTCTTTCTTTTGCAAAAGTAACTCATATATAATATCATAATAATTGTGCCAGGTCCATGCAAATCTATATAGACAGGCCGGTTCACGTTAATATATTTTTAATTAGCAACTCGCCTTCGCTTTGCTTCGATTTCAGTCGTCTTACCCGCATAGTTCCCGTTCCCGTGGGCATACCGCGATAAAATATAGCCTACGTTACTCCCTGATAATATAGCTTTCCATTCGTGAAAGAATTTTTGATATCGGTCCAGTACTTTTTGAGCCTATTCAATACAAATAAACATAGAAATCTTTCCTCTTTATAATATTATATTATTCGTTACAAACATACATACAAATCCTTCCTCTTTATAATATTAATATAGACTAACAACTTGCCCTCACTTCGTTTCAGTCTCAGCCACCTTTTCCGCGTAGTTCCCTTTCCCGTGGTAATACCGGAATAAAATATAGTCGATGTTGCCTCCTGATATTATAGCTTTTCATTGGTGAAAGAATTTTTTAAATTGGTCCAGTAGTTTCGGAGCCTATTCGATACAAACAAAGAAATCTTTCCTCTTTATAATATTATGTTATAGTATTGATAATTTTTTTTTACATTAAATTAAATACATAAATGTGTCTTTAAAAAATGAAAAGTGTCAAACTGAGTATTTTTCTTAACTGGCGTTTCTATTTATTCAATAAATGCAATGCATTAAACAATAGGAATAGAACAGAGTCATTTTTAGTTCGAATCCCTGCTTAATTCTGTTTAGGCTAACCCACTACCTCAATACTTCGCTTTATAAAGCATACAATATATTAATATAATTAACATAATAGTTTTAAATTCTAAATACATACTGGGGCATATCAATGACCCCTTTTTAATTATATAATTAACACACGATCATTTTTCGTTAAATATTAAATATGCTAAACTGAGCACAAGGCTGCAGAATTAATATAGGCATATAAAATTAAATCAGGTCAGTTAGTTATGACTTCAAAGAGACTGTTTGATATAAGTTGGTGTTAATTAAGAAGAAATTACACTCGGTTTAATGTTTTTCAAAGGTGTTCTTTGCCGTACATATGTATATTTTTTTTAATAGGACTTTTTGGTTTGTATTATATAGTGAAGAAGGTCATACTTTACTGACCGTATTAGTGTTTGCTTTTAGAATTACGTGATAGAATTAAATGGCCTGCAATTTTATCGCTTAAAAACGGCCTATATTTTTTTTTCATTCTATAAAGATATAATTTAACCTCACAATTTGGCTGTTTCTACAAATTGATGGCGATCTATATGATTGACGTGTGATTCGTACTACGTTACGGAGCAAGAATACAATTAACCATCCCTCTCTCTTAGCCGTGGGTGTCGTAAACGTCGACTAAGCATGTCGCATACAGGTAATATCGATGCAAGAGAAGGCAAACTTGATATAAAACCGTATTACAATATGTCTAACCACCGTGGAATATCAGTGTGACATACATAGGTTGAGATAGTGAATGAAAATCATCAGTGCCTCAAGCCTTATACATAAATGCAGTAATTTACAAACCAGCACCAATTATAATGCAGTTCAATTGTCTAGCAATTACGCCATAGGAGAGCATCAATACGGAAAGCAATCAGAGGCGACCCTTCGACTTAAGTTCAATAACCTATGAATGTCTGCTGTCGGATGAATCAACTATGAATGTCACGAACGTTCAATGAAGTCTGTCGTGTAAGTACCTTCGCAGTGATATTTTTTACATGCATTCTATCTATCAGCTCTTCAAATCGTCTGTCTTCAAAATTGAAGTTCGATAGCAATTTATGTAAATTGTCTTGCTAGCGTCTCGTTTTTTCGTTTGAAATTATCTCTGTGTTACCTAATTTAATTTGTATATACTCGTTATAACAAGATTTTTAAGAAAGGTATCACTAGTGTACGGAATATATAAGGCATCATTAAAATTGGTATGGTTAGTAAGATCTGCCATTGCAGATATAGAGAAGAGTAGGTGTCTAGATGTGTATTCTTAAGCGACCGTTAAAATCAATATACCTCATCTGAAGCGTCTGTTATTGCAAGCAAGAAGAAGAATAGCTATATAGATATCTGTTTACTTTAAGTTTATTAAATTGAATTGAATTTAACCATTTTTTTTTGCCATCTGTATCGCAATATACGAGCAAGAAATATAGGTGAGCAAATTATTTTTCAAAATAGAAAATCTTAAATAGAACTCGACAATTACTCGAATTTGTTTAGCATGGTAATGAAAACTAATTTACCTCCCAATGTACAGCAGATAGCGTGCCCAACAGTGGGATGTAGGTATATAGACTGAGAGGAAAGGAATGGGCTAGAACCTACGATCTGTATAATTATGTGTGCGTTTATAATTATTTGTCTATTATGTGAAGATCAATACAATTCTTGAGTGCACAATAGATATAGCCATTGCTTATGCTTTAGCAATAGATCATCCACAGCATGACTTGAAAATTATTACTGATTTCAAAATTCATCTATCATTTAGTTTCTATTTTGTTGCTGCAAATTTATACAATAGCGACTGTTATTCCGTGAAATGACGAATATTTCGATCTAGGAAAGATTCTTTAAAATATGTTTCAAACTAGCATAATAACATGGCTTGTACTGATCTGATAACCTATTTAATAAAAAGTTTCCATTTTGTTGCTGCAACTTTGTACACTAGCGATTTTTATTGGGTGGAGCAACAAATTTTTAATTTTAAAAATCAAATATTACATTTGTAAGACTATGAAGTGTGTTTCAAGTTAGCCTGACTTAAATATTATTAATGATCTGGAAACCTTTGTGATAATTAGTTTCTATTTTCTTGCTGGAACTTTGTGCTGTAGTCGCTCTTACTCCCTGAACAACACTTTTTTGAACTTTAGATGGTTATGAAAACTGTATTTAAAGCTGGCATGATATTAATTATAACGTCGAAATATTAAAAAAAGAAAAAAAGCAATCGTCGCTGCCTACGTTGCAGTAATAAATAAGCAACAAATAAGCAACAAATTCGTAATAAATTTTTAATTGGCTTAAATATAAAGAAGGTTATTTTTCACGGTTTCTTGATATCCTCATATGAAGCTAGTAGTGATCACAATTTTTGAAGAAAGGATTGAGCAAAAAGTCATCTATTCAGTAACAAATTAGCAATACATTAGCAACAAATTCTAAAATTGCACTTTTTGAATTTTTGTCCATAAGGCACGTCCAGCTTTATATACCTGGTGTACAGGCGTAGTCTGGGCTATTGGACTAACGCCGTGTTTGACAGAAGAACCTAAGGTTATAGTTTGAAGTACCTAAAGCCCTTAAGTTCTTAGCCTATCTGATGGGATACCTGCACCGCGATACCTAAGGTGACAGGTAGATGTGAGATGGATGTTGGGTGGAGGATTGGTAATTCTCACTGCCAGTCAAGCAGACTCACTAGACTGATCAGAACTGACGGCTAAGGGTGTCTTGGCCACAGTGAGATGGAGGTTTGGGTGGAGGATTGGTAACTCTCACTGCCAGTCAAGCAGACTCACTAGACTGATCAGAACTGACGGCTAAGGGTGTCTTGGCCACAGTGAGAGGGATGTAACTGAGAGATGAATAAATTCAAATCTGATTTATTTTACACAATGTACACCTTATATACTACTTATTGCTAATACACACATATACCATTTTGTGTTAGTGTGTCGTAAGTGTGAAGTGTAACGCAGCGTCTTTTAATCATGTCAGTGCGAATTTTGCACATTTGTATGTTGACATGCTTTACTTGTATATTGACATGCTCTACTTTTGAATTTGCTGCGTTGCATGTTCAATGTGCATTGAACACCTGGAGAACTAAGGTATCACACGTCCAACAAGTTATCGTTATTACAATGATTTATCCGCTATTATAGAATTAGTTATTAAATTGTTACGCCTCAATTTTATGGATTGCCAGTAGCGTCGGCCAAACAAAAATCAAATATAAACGCAATCCACATAAATAATTTTGTTTTAAATCTATACCAATAAATAAAATTGGAGTGTCTGTTTGTAATGTCAAAATAATAGGCTTTTTTCATGCTCACACGGTTATTTGCACGACACCTATGCCTAAAATAGCGATTATAAATTTTTGCCTGTCTGTCTGTCTGTCTGTCTAACTACGCGGGTAAAACGACTATAACCGAAGCGAAGCGAGGGCGGGTTGCTAGTGTAAAATAAAATTCATATGAGAAAAAAGGGAGGCGTCGCTCAGGACGCCTTGCAGATGTGAAATATCAACATTATTTTGTACAAGTATATATGCAGAAAAGAACAGATTACGACAGGAACTAATACGGCATAAAGTATTAATAAAATAATACCATATTTTTTCCAGAAAATGATGATTTTTGTTCAATAAACATTTGTTTTCATTAGTATACTCTATAGGTATGTGTTTTGGTTAATAATTTGTTTTGAACACACTAGATGGCGTTGCACAAAATTTTAAAACGGGTAATGATTTCCTTATACAAAAGTGCATATCGAAGTGTGGCGTTAACGCCACGCCAACGATCAGGTT
Organism: Lymantria dispar; assembly: GCA_032191425.1. NCBI lineage: Eukaryota > Metazoa > Arthropoda > Insecta > Lepidoptera > Erebidae > Lymantria > Lymantria dispar. The sequence goes on along the minus strand of CM063465.1, from coordinate 13,141,729 downwards.
CACTCTCGCCTATAGATGTTTTTCATCAATGATATCATAACAATATTTTTATCATTATCGGTAACTTTGTTAAAGTGTATTGGTCTTTTTTTCCGTGTGATGACGGAATAAGAATAAAATTCACTACTTTTTATTTTGCTCCTGGGTGTCGAAAAGAACGGCAAGGGTGTCGAACGAACATCCTCTATATTATGTGCATACAATATCTGTGAGATTTTATGCCGAGATTTCTGTTTCTCGCAATCTCTGATTACTACACTTATTCACCTCTTGCGACACCCATTGGGAAGGATAGGTGATATTCTATAATATCATAAAAAAAAATCAACCTATCCATCAGCCTGTAGACGTCCACTGTTGGACATAGACCTCCCCACGAGAATGCCACTCGAAATGGTTCTGCGCCACTCGCATTCAACGGTTTCCTGCAACTTTCAAGATGTCACCAGTTCACCTGGTAGGAGGTCGTCCTAGACGGCGTCGTCCGATTCGTGGTCGCCACTCCATAACCTTTCTTCCCCAACGTATAACCGGTTCAATGAGCAATGTGGCGGCCGAGCGGGCGGGCATAACACATCTATACCAATAAATAAAATTGGAGTGTCTGTTTGTAATGTCAAAATAATAGGCTTTTTTCATGCTCACGGTTATTTGCATGACACCTATGCCTAAAATAGCAATTAAAAAATTTTTGTCTGTCTGTCTGTCTGTTTGTTCCGGGTAATCTTTAAAACGGCAGGACCGATTTCAAAAATTATTTCACCAATGGAAAGCTATAATATCAGGGCGTAAACTAGGGTATATTTTATCCCGGTATTCTCATGGGAACGGGAACTACGCGGGTAAAACGACTATAACCTATAACCGAAGCGAAGCGAGGGCGGGTTGCTAGTCTATACCAATAAATAAAATTGGAGTGTCTGTTTGTAATGTCAAAATAATAGGCTTTTTCATGCTCACACGGTTATTTGCACGACACCTATGCCTAAAATAGCAATTAAAAAATTTTTGTCTGTCTATCTGTCTGTCTGTCTGTCTGTTTGTTCCGGGTAATCTTCAAAACGGCTGGACTGATTTCAAAAATTCTTTCACTAATGGAAAGCTATAATATCAGGGCGTAAACTAGGCTATATTTTATCTCGGTATTCCCACGGGAACGGGAACTACGCGGGTAAAACGACCATAACCTATAACCGAAGCGAAGCGTGGGCGGGTTGCTAGTTTTAAATAATACTACTTTACGGATTTTATCGCGGTCCGGTCATGGTCCGCCCGTGACCGCTCGTATAGTCCGTACTTGCTCATGAGAGTCGTAAAAGATAATTAAGGGGTCATCATCATCATCATCTTGCTCTTATCGCAATTACTTGGGGTCGTCGTAATATGTCATCTGTCAATTAATAGATATAATAACTAAATTCCATAAGTGATAGAGAAATAGAAAATGAAAGAGAAAAAGTTCTTGAATTAATACCCTATACCAACCTGTCTAACCAGGATGGTATAATAAATCATATTAATAACCTCTCCATTATTAAGGAGCTTTGACCTCAGCAGTGGGACATAAGTATAGGGTCATCGTGTTATATATAACAAAACAATGTTTCTCTTCTTTCTTTTGCAAAGGAATTTCATGTCTCATACTGGATTGAGAAGCAAAGTAACCATCATTATAGCCTTTAACGATGCGTCATGTCCTCCTGAGTTTTCTTGCTGGATCTTTCTCAGTGTGTCTGTGTTCCGATCCGGTAGTAGTATACTAGATTTTTTAGGTTTAAATTAATAAATTGTCTGTAGTAGGTAGATAATTATAAATATCTGTAATAACGATGACTTATTGGACGTCAGACATTTTAGTCCGCCCGTGACTATGAACGTTGTAAAGTGCTCGAAACGTCAGGCAATCCAAAATCAAATACAAATGCGATAAAATCCGTAAAGTAGTTTTATTTAAAAAGAAAATAATAAATAAGAACTATAGTCATTCTAGGATAAAATAATTCCTCATGCCGCCCTAGCCGAGGCCGCGGGTGACGTGACCGGGGATTAGTCCGTCACCCGCCGAGAGGCCGACCGCGTGAGGAAAGACCGACGTCCTCCCCGAGGGGGGGACGTCGGTCGATGGGAGGGTACCCCGCGTAGGGGGTATTCCGTCGGGCCGACCACTGACGACAAGTAAACCTGCTCCGGTGGTCGGCCCAACGACGAAGGCGAGGTGGTTTTCGGGTGGGTTGCGGGATTTGCGTGCTTAACCCCCTCTGTCGCCCCATGCGGAGTGGTGCGGAGGCGCGCCGACCGCAGCCCACCCACAAAAAAAAAAAAAAAAAAGGATAAAATAATTATAAAAAAAGACTCAGTTTAGACAACATTAATTTTTCTTTTAATCATAATAACAGCGAATATGAACTTATGTAAGCCTTTTGCGGAGATAAACTTGACATAAAAATTTTTCTTTGATACTGAATTCTTAAAGCAAAGGTAATACTTCCACAGACTTAAAAAAGATTGATTAGATTCAACAACGTGTAATTTAAGTTTGAGATATTATTATTATTGAAGATGGCAGAATCACGGGTACAGTTGTACCCGTGATTCTGCCATCTTTATATTAAAAGGACGATACCCGGGGTAAATGTTTCGCACCGTGATAAGCCGTGAGTATGATCTTGTTAGCAATACCATCACAGCTACCAGTATCAATACCCCATCACTGGTCAAGCCTCCTTCTTACCTTTATAATTGAGAAATTTACCATACACATGAGGGAACTTTAGCAAAACATAATATGCTTTTCGAATGGGGTGGTAAAGGATTTTATTTCGAGTTTTCCATCTCTCTCTCGTCTTTTACGGCATCCATGGGCAAGAGAGCGGGTGATGAATTGTATTCTCACTTTATGATGGCAATACTAAATGCTATCGTTTACTTAAAGGTATGTGCTAAGTTTATAATAGTTACAAAAGTTTTTTTGTAAAAATCACATTTATTATGACTTTCAGGTACGGTACGGTAAGAAGTACATCCCAAAAAAGAAAGAAGAAATGAACAAAATTAAAAATGTTGTAATAAGCAACTTAAACAAAGGAAAGTAGTATTACTAAAAACATTTTCAATTAAAATTTTCCCAGGACCATATGGTTTGCACCTCCTGTAGAGCCAAGCTTTTAACTTTATAAATCCAAACTCTACATCTTGTAACAATTTAAGGCTCTCCCATGCGTTCAAGCAAGGACCAGGCCTCTGTTGGACATCGATCTCCCCACTCCCCAAATTAGTATAATATTATAAATACCACGCTCGGCCAGCGTGTAGGCATTTGCAGTTAATATTAAAATTTTTCCCAGCAGTTGCTTCCCATTTATCTGATAATCCCTCAGTCAGTTATTACTTTTTCCACCAGAAAATAAGAAAGTAGTGATTTGAATTACTGAACGATATAATCTTGGACCATAATACGATCCTATATAGTATAATCAAGTTACTCAAAATAGGATTGTCCCTAGTTGAGCGTGAATCAACAACGCCTTGATTAAAGTGCCGAATGATTATGAAACACTATCGGCTCTTTATAAAGGACAAGCTTGTTAGGATAACGTTGACCCCTTTTATTTACTATGACGTCACATAGAGATGGGTAAATTAGGTTGCGGTCAGATTGAGTTTGCTATGGTATCCGCTTTTCGTATTGGTTATTTTTTTGTAATATCTAATTACTATTACTTGTAGTGAGGGATGGGAGTGAAGGAGGCCCGAGCCCAATAGTAGGACATATGTATGTATCTGCGATGATGCGATCTTGATGAATAATACGATTAAGACAAGAGGTCTGAGGACACTGGTAAAAGATATAATATGCATTTCACACCTTTAATAATAAAAATCGAGAGTCGGTCAGGGCCTATCCTTGCTGAAACTACTGGTGACCAGTCAGGGAATAAATCCTTCACTCGTAGAGAAGATGAGCACGCAACTGCGGCGCCACGACAGTAATGTTGCTTGCTACATGAGCATCGACTAAAGTAGGCTAAGAGATAATCCGCTGTGCCGGTCATGGATGCCATGTATTCCCGTATGAAATAGATGGTATGACCATAGCCTACCTAAAAAATAAAATTGGTTGTATGTAAAGTCGGTTTACTGACGATAGTTGAACGTGACAACGTCGACATCGTCGAATATTCGACAATATATCACTGAACATATATATAATATCGAAAGAATCATTACCTTTATCGCCGCAATTATCGTTGCTATAAACAATTGACACCACATTCACTTTTCACTGCACTTCATACTAGACGAAAACATGTAAATGTATCATTGTACACCAGCTGTCCACGCGGACGCATCGCTCACTCAAGTAGGAGAGAGACAGATGTCGAACGCTGACGAACGCGGAGGCCGATTGTGCCTCTTTGTCGCTCGTTCCGCGCTCTCGCTTGCACTTCAAGCCTTAAATGGAACGCCTCAGAGCGAGGTAACGTCGCATGAGTCATGTTTTTTTCGTGCGTGCAGCCGGCTCCATCGAATTATAAGACGTTGTCACGTCAAAAGGCATCGTATCCAACACGCTATCACTGAAACGCTGGAGTGGAAAAGTGCCCATAAGGTTTTCAACTCTGATTTGCCTAAAACGGCCGGCCAGGTATGAATCGCTAGACCTCAAGAGTGGAAATGTTATTTTCAAGAACATAATTAAGAGCAAACCAATGTAGGTCTCCGTTTACCAAAACTTAGTTACAGAACAATATTACAATTCGTTATATTGAGTAATTGTTCATGAATACTCTCCGTCAGTAAGTGAAGTCGTTACTATTAATTGGGCGCTGATAATCACAATTAATGATTCATCTGAGAGTTTTGGTAGGACATAAAGATAAATCTAATGCAACAGAGAAAAAAGCTTGAAACGTGATGTAGTAGATCAGTTCCATTTCTTTTTGATGAGAATATTAAAATAATGCCATTCCTCCCTCAAGAAACGTGCTTGGATATATATTTTGCTATTGATATATATTAAAAATGCACCTATAGTAATATCTATACCAATAAATAAAATTGGAGTGTCTGTTTGTAATGTCAAAATAATAGGCTTTTTTCATGCTCACTCGGTTATTTGCACGACACCTATGCCTAAAATAGCAATTAAAAAATTTTTGTCTGTCTGTCTGTCTGTCTGTTTGTTCCGGGTAATCTTCAAAACGGCTGGACCGATTTCAGAAATTCTTTCACCAATGGAAAGCTATAATATCAGGGCGTAAACAAGGCTATATTTTATCTCGGTATTCCCACGGGAACGGGAACTACGCGGGTAAAACGACTATAACCTATAACCGAAGCGAAGCGAGGGCGGATTGCTAGTATAATAATAATATATATATATATATATACGCACATACGAACTGGCACAGATACTATAACGTTATTAACCGGTTTTTAGATAACCTCAAAGTTAAGAATTCGCAACAGTTAACCGCATTTACCTTACGATGACGGAGTAAGAATACAATTCACTACGCCTATCTTGCCTGGGGGTGTCGTTAAAGACGAATAAGGGAGCATATGCAAATAACACCTGTGCAAGAGAAGGAAAACTCGAAATAAAACCCTATACTAATCCATCTCACCAGCGTGAAATAGTAGGTCAACTTCCTATTGTGGAGAAGACTGTGCTTAACACGTGCTTAACAGTGGCACATACATGAATTGAGTTGGTAATGAACCGCAGGACATAAAAAATAAAAACATATTTAAATAGCTGCTCCCGAAATACAAGTCAGTTATGAAGTCTCACTAACTTAAATGATTACTTCCGTTTGTCCCTCTCACATCCCGGACACGTTTGGATGGCGTCCGGCAGCGCAATCTATATCGAATTTCAAATTTCACTCGCGATAGTGTTCCGTACCGGAATCATTGCTGCCGGCATCGTTTCGAGGGATTTCGCTTTTGTTTGCTTCGAAATTGCGATATCGTTTTATTATTAATAGGTCACTTTTATATACTTGATGGATTAAGAGTATGATGATATATTCCCTTTCTTTCTCATGTTATTAAAAAAGGTATTTAAATAACGGTGTACTATTATAGAAAAATATGAACTAAAATATGCCAATTCATTTATCCAGCTGACTAGGGCAAGTCCCACATCGAAAACGAAAAATCAATAAAATAAAAACAAGAAACTAAAAGAGAAAGAAAGAAATAGTTATTCTCAGAATAAAACTAAGAGTATTGAATACTAGATTCCAACCGCAGCTTCGCCCGGTTACTTTATAGATAAAAAAAGGTAGCTTAGCCTAGACTTCAGTCGCAGACTCGGTCATTGCCTAGACCATTACTCCCTATCTGCGCCTAATGCCACCCTAGCCTAGGCTGCGGGTGACTGGACCGGAGATTTCGTCCGTCACCCGCAGAGAGGTTGATCGCGCGACGTCGATCGACGTCCCCGAGGGGAACGTCGAGTGGAGAGGGTACCCTGCGACCGGGGTATTCCGTCGGGCCGACCACTGACGACAAGTGGCTACGTGTCCGTCGCCCCGGACAGAGCCGGGCGCCGGGTGCGCTGAACATGGCTCACCCCTAAACAAAGACTATTACTCCTTCGGCATGTGCTGACTTACATATAGTAGACGCTTAACGATACTTCTCTTACGTCAATGTTATTGTGATATTTTATAAACTGCTCGTGCAATTTATTCAGTGTATGGGACAAAATTCATCTAAATTAATTACTGAAAAAAAATATATTTACATATACGAATATATTTACATACTAGCAACCCGCCCTCGCTTCGCTTCGGTTATAGGTTATAGTCACCCGCATAGTTCCCGTTTCCGTGGGAATACCGGGATAAAATATAGCCTAGTTTACGCCCTGATATTATAGCTTTCCATTGGTGAAAGAATTTTTGAAATCGGTCCAGCCGTTTTGAAGATTACCCGGAACAAACAGACAGACAGATAAAAATTTTTTAATTGTTATTTTAGGCATAGGTGTCGTGCAAATAACCGTGTGAGCATGAAAAAAGCCTATTATTTTGACATTACAAACAGACACTCCAATTTTATTTATTGGTATAGATACGAGTCTGTAAAACTTCTCCCTTTTGAGAGCTTTCTTTGGAGAGAGCTTCCTTACGCGTTATAGCTGCCTACCACTCATTCTCTCTCTCCTATGCGCTGTATATGAAATTCACGGCTAAGAAATAATAATTTTGAAAAATTTAAGCCGATTACTAAAATATTAAGTCAGTAATCAGTAATCATTTATGAAATAGCCTATTTATCGAAAATCATTCTAAAACTTAAGCCTATACGTAAATAACAGTGCGACCAATAGGAGTGGAGAGATGCTTATGATAACAATTCGGGCAAAATTTAGCAACAGTAGGCTATCGCGTATGAAAGATTTCCTTTAGTCGTCTTTTACGACACCCATGCGCTCTTGCCTTAACTTAGGGGCTGGTCAATTGTATTCTTACTCCGTCTCCATAAGGTAAATTTATTTAGTTCCGGTGGTCGGCCCAATGACGAAGGCGAGGTGGTTTTCGGATGGGTTGCGGGAGTTGCGTGCTTAAGCCCCTCTGTCGCCCCGGACGGAGTGGTGCGGAGGCGCGCCGACCGCAGCCCACCCACAAAAAAAAAAAAAAATTAAATTTATTACGTCTTTAGCATTGTTTTACCCTTATCGTACATAAAGAGCAGTATATATCTGACACTACATTAGACGATATTAAAACACAAAAGATATAAATAAAAGTAATCGTACAAAGGAATAGCCAAGCGTTCATATTACGCAGCCCACGGCGATCTAGGTCCATTTGCGAATCTTTTATTGCTACCAATTTGAAGGTATATAGCCTTTGATATTTGATTTAGAAACGAAATTCAGTTTATTAACGCTGCCTTTAATAAAGTCGAGATGAGAATACTAATAAAATGGGAATTTTTGGATAGATATACCTGTTCTAAATAAAATTTCATATTAAGTTATATTTTTACTATTGGTAATTGACATAATTTATCCAAATTAGACTTGAAAGTAAAATATTGATAATAATTTCTGATGTTAATCTGATTATCACACATTATAAATAAATGTATTTTTACGGATTTTTTCGCGCATTTGTATTTAATTTTTGATTGTACGACTTTTCAGAACTTTACAGCAACCACGGTCACGCACTAAGATGTCTCATGTCCAATAAGTCATTGTTATTACAGACTATTGGACATGACTTGTTGAACGTAAGACATTTTAGCCCGCAAAGTGTTCGAAACATTGGGCAATCAAAAATCAAATAGAAACGTAATAAACCGTTAAGATAGTTTTGTTTATAATGAGTAAAAGATTGCTTCGAAAAAGCTTATATTTGGTATAATATTGCCTGTACATATGACGTAGTAAGATACCGACCTACCGTACCAGTACTGTGGCTCCATTACCCACGTAGGCAATTTGTGCGATCCACAGACTGTTGTTTTGAGTCTGGGTGTAAATTGTGGTCATTAATTAAATATGTGTAAAGTCCTCCGCAATACAAGGCTTATTTCCTTAGTGCAAGGTGCCTATAAAAAAAAACAATCATTTACTTCAGATGCTGAATCATGTATATAGGTTTGATTTTCAGATGACACATAACTCTAGCGTTTCCATAACAATAAGGAATCAAACATGTATTCATTAACTAAAGTGCTCAAATTTCAAAGTCCATTCCCAAGGAGGGTTGACGTCAGGCAGGCGGCCGATTATAAAACTATTGCCAAAACGTTTGCAATATTTATGAAGGGAGAAGGGCACATATTGCGCCGACCCTAAATAATTGAGATATGAGCAGGATAATGCTGATGATATCTACATTAAAGTGCTTTTTCACCTCATATTCTGCCATCACGCCAGACCTGTATACGGTTGCAGAAAGAACTGCTTAATATAAAAACTATCCGTATGATGACGAGGTATGAATACAAAACGCCCAACTCTTTCTTGCCCGTGGGTGTTGTAAAAGATGACTGATGGATTACAGTTAGGTACTGACTAAATTACCGTACAGTAACTACATTCAAATTCAAAATCATTTATTATGTATAAACCTTGGGCGGACCGAGCGCCACGTGCCGACGGCTGTACGCGGGGGTCATCCGGTCGATGGCCCTGTACGGCGCACCGGTGTGGGCGGGGTCCTTGACCGTCCGACTTAGGGCCCTTCTGTGGCGACCACAGAGGGTCATGGCGGTCAGGACCATCCTCGGATACACGGTGGCGACCGTGGAGGCCTTCCGGCCGGTGTTGATCCAGTGGTTGGAAAGGCGGCACGGGGTGCTCTCCTTCCGACTAGTGCAGGCGTTGACGGGGCATGGGAGCTTCGCCAAATGCCTGCACAAGGTCGTAATTAGGGAGAGTACACCGTCCTGCCACCACTGCGATTGCGACGAGGACACGGGGACGCATACGCTCGAGGCCTGCGCCGCTTGGGCCACGCAGCGCCGTGAACTCGTCGCAATCATCGGTGCCGACCTGACGCTGCCGGTTATCGCTAGGGCGATGGTCGACAGCGTCAGGAATTGGGACGCGGTCGCAGCCTTCTGCGAGACAGTGATCTCGCAGAAGGAGGCGGCGGATCGCCTGCGTGAGGAGCGCAGCCTCGATGAGGAGATCCGCCGCCGGCGAATGGGGCGGCGCAGGCGCAACTACCTGCGCCTCATGCCGTCCTAGCCGAGGCCGCGGGTGACGTAACCGGGGATTAGTCCGTCACCCGCCGAGAGGCCGACCGCGTGAGGAAAGACCGACGTCCTCCCCGAGGGGGGGACATCGGTCAATGGGAGGGTACCCCACGTAGGGGGTATTCCGTCGGGCCGACCACTGACGACAAGTAAACCTGCTCCGGTGGTCGGCCCAACGACGAAGGCGAGATGGTTTTCGGGTGGGTTGCGGGAGTTGCGTGCTTAAGCCCCTCTGTCGCCCCGGACGGAGTGGTGCGGAGGCATTGCATCTTAAATTTCTTACTCAGCAATTTCTTTGTTTTTCCTCGTTCCAAAATTTGCTTATAATTTTAAATGAACAACATTACAACATTACAAGATTTTTTTTTGTAATATTTATAACTGTATACCGTAGCATGTTTTTCCTTTTTTTGTGGTTGTCTCGCCACACCCCACCCAATCTGTCCGGGGCGACGGGTGAGCTGCCAGCGGCCCCATAACCCTATCTTTTTTAATATATTTTTGAATTATATTATATCGTGGTAAGCACTAAATTATAGTGTCCATATAAAAAGAAGACACAGGACTTTTGTTGTAAAGAAAGCAGAAGTACAAAAGTAGCTAAGAAAATGATGCATATGTTGGTATTACTTCGGAGTAAATTTTCAAACAATAAATTCTGGACGCACGCCTATAAATGTTATTTTTAAATAAACATTTTATTGTAAACTATCTCATAGTTAATTATTACGTGTGGTTACGGCGTAAAAATACAATTCCTCGCCCCCCTATCCTGCTTGTGGATATCGTGAAAGACGATTAAGGGATACAATATGCATATTATACTAATACAAGCAAAGGCAAAACTCAAAATAAACCCCATACCAACCCGTTTGACTTGCGTGGTATGGTATGCCAATTTATATCCGGAGGAGGCTCGAACCCAGCAATGAGACGTCGTCGTCTCAACTCGTACATGTCCCACTGCGAGGCAGCTTCTAAGCATCTTCCCCAATAGGAGGGAAAATTGACCTACTTTCTATACCATGTTGGTCAGACATGTTGTTATAGAGTTTTATTTTGAGATTTCCTCTTCTTGCACAGATGCTTATATGGATATTGTATCCCTTAGTTGTTTTAGGCCATTCACGATCACCACACGGTAGACTTATACGAGCTGAAATGATTGTAAATTAACAATTTATAATTCAGCTACCAATGTCGGTATTAATTGAAATAAGTAAAATTTTGTCACATTATATCAAAAGTTTAATTTCAAACTTGATTCAGAATCTCGTGCGAGAATAGTAATCAAAGCTTTCAGCTCATATCCACAATGGTACAGGGATAGAAAAAGCGAACAAAGCACTATCTCAACGAATTTCACCCAACTGCGTTTAATTTCGAATCGATTTCTTTTTTATTATATTTTTTCTTGTTCCAGTTTTGATTAAAGCTCTGAAAATAGAAACGAATTTAACGCTCGTTTTGTTCACACTTGAATTGGCATTATTTAAATTGTACGTATTTAAGGTACTAGAGAAATGATTGAAATTACAATTCTTGTTAACATTAAAATATTTGGCTATAGTTGAAAAAGTTTTGTGTATTTTTCCACTTGTGACGGAATATGAATACAATTCAACATTAGCTATCTTACCCATGGATGTCGTAAAACACGACTAAGGGATATATGCATACAACATTTGTGCAAGAGTAAGAAGATTGGAAATAAAATCCTATACCAACCTGTCTGACCAGCATAATATAGTAAGGTAAATTTCTCTCCTATTATGTAGGAGGCTTGAGACCAGCCGAGGGACGTATATGTGCTGAAATAATGGTGATGATGATAAAAAGGCTTATGGTAGATGAGAAGAAATCATCATCTTAATTATGCCTATAAATCGACTAAGTAATGTTATTCCGCCATTATGAAATACATACATTTTTTTTTTGAGTGGGCCACGGCCAGCCGACCCGCCATTCGATTCCATCCGGGGTGACAAAGGCGCGGCGCGTGGCCCCGTAACCCAACCATGGCACGTCGCCTTCGTCGTTGGGTTGACCACCGGTGCAGGATGACTTGTCGTCAGAGGTACCCCCCGACGGAATACCCCTGAGGAGTACCCTCTCCACGACCGACGTCGTCCACCTCTCGGGGACGTCGGTTGTCCTAGCGCAGTCAGCCTCTCGGCGGATGACAGACTAAATCCCCGGTCCAGTCACTCACGGCCTCGGCTAGGGCTCCATCAGGAGCAGATAATCGCACCTGCGCCGCCCCAGTCGCCGACAGCGGTTCGCGTCGTCGTGGAGGCATTCCTCCCGCGCGCGCACCACCGCCCAAGATTCAAACATCTCTGACTGGATAATATCCAATATTGATCACACTATTATTAGGAAGGCGAAAGTTTGTGTATATATCTGTTTGATAAATTTTGACATAGCAATTATTAATACATTGGATTACCACATAGTCTACTATTTTACTGACAAATTGGTATATTCAATTCCTTAATTAGTGAAACTGTTGGCAAAATTGCAATAGATGTGGGTTTATGGATGCGTCCAGTATAGTTTTTAAATTCTGTTGTCAAATTCTGAATAGTTTTTAAATTCTTATTCTATTAAATTAAATCTCTTTCTCTCTATATGTATATTAATTTTAAATTTGATACATCATTTTCAAGTTTATTTTCTTTCTAATGACGAATTATAAATAAATACATTAGGATGATTCTTTTATTTGCAAAATGATAGTTTAAATACCGCAATACGTCTTCTGATATTAATTTGTACACTTTACTTACACTTACTATTAACAAATAAACAATAACATTGAGAAAAGTAAATGTCGTCATCTGTTGACAAATTTTTATGAACATAATGATTTTCATTAAAACTGAGGTATTAAATGTATGCTTTACAAATAGCTAACAGTAAACTAATTTTATGATGTAATTTTACCGGTCTTATAGAGTTGGCATAACGATATAAAGAAATGTCTAGACACACCTACTCTTTAATGTATAATACATGAATAATATATTAAAACGAACATTTGATTTTCGATCTGTAATTGCAGAACACGATTTCGTAAACAACTCTCCAACTTTACCAACATTTCACCAAAATATGAGACTACCGGGGGAAGTCCCGTCTAAACTTGTTCAATAAATCGAATCAGTTAATTGAGGTGTTAAATAGAATGGATTTTGTAACTCCCAGACGGTTTCATTAATCCTTACTTGTGTTTGTGACTTACTTACTTAAAATATTAGGTCAGCAGCTGAAATAATTGTGACTGACGAAACTGTAACTTTCATTTCCCCCAACCGAGATAATATCAGCGTGGAACTTACGCTTTTTTTTTTTGGGATGGGCTATAGTCAGCGCACCCTCTGCCCAGTCCGGCAGAGGAGGAGCGCCACGCGGCCCATAACCCCCCCTAGCACGTCATCTTCGTCGTTGGGCCAACCACTGACCACCGGTACCGTGTTCCTTGTCCTGTGCGGTCAGCTTAACGGAATACCCTGAGAGATATCCTCGCCTCTCGACGTCTCTTTCCCGGGACGTCGCTAGTGGCAGACTATTTGGTGGGGCGCAGCGTTCTCTGTACCAACCGAGCAGAGGACGTTGTGCGAACGCCCATGACGTGCGGTGTCCCACAGGGGTCGGTCCTCGGACCCACCCTGTGGAACATCGGCTACGACTGGGCGTTGCGGGGGAGCCTCCCGCCCGGGCTGGGCGTGATTTGTTATGCCGACGACACGCTCGTCACAGCCCGCGGTGGGACGCTAGAAGAGGCGGTAAGCCTGGCGACCTATGGCACCGAAGAGGTCGTCAGGCGGATCGAGGCGCTGGGGTTGAGGGTCGCCCTGAACAAGACGGAGGCCCTCATGTTCCATGGGCGCCTTATGAGCCCTCCCATCGGCGTCTCGATCACCGTCCGCTCGGTTGACATCAGCATCCGGGCCCATATGAGGTACTTGGGCCTGGTGCTCGACGGGCAATGGTGGTTCCGGGAGCATTTCCGCAGGCTCGCTCCACGGCTCGTCGGCGCGGCGTCCGCCCTATCATGGCTTATGCCGAACGTGAGCGGACCGAGCGCTACGTGCCGACGGCTGTACACGGGGGTCATCCGGTTGATGGCCCTGTACGGCGCACCGGTGTGGGTGGGGTCCTTGACCGTTCGACTTAGGGCCCTTCTGTGGCGACCACAGAGGGTCGTGGTGGTCAGGGCCATCCGCGGATACCGCACGGTGGCGACGGAGGCAGCGTGCCTATTGGCTGGGACTCACCCGTGGGACCTGGAGGCGGAGATGCTCGCCGGATTGTATCGGCGGGTGGCGGGGGTGCGAGCGGAAGGCGGTGAGATCTCGTTAAGGGAGCTCACCGCCTGGCGCGTCGACACCCGCCGAGACGTCATTGCCCGTTGGGCAGTCCGCCTGGAGAGGCCTCGGTTCGGGGTGCGAACCATGGAGGCCTTCCGGCCGGTGCTGATGCAGTGGTTGGAAAGGCGGCACGGGGTGCTCTCCTTCCGACTAGTGCAGGTGTTGACGGGGCATGGGAGCTTCGCCAAATACCTGCACAGGGTCGTAAGGAGGGAGAGTACACCGTCCTGCCACCACTGCGATTGCGACGAGGACACGGCGCGCTACACGCTCGAGGCCTGTGCGGCTTGGGCAGTGCAGCGCCGTGAACTCGTCGTGTTCATTACCGTTCCCTACTGACCTAGGATGCGCAGTGGAAGGGAACACCAGGCCAGTGAGGGATACCAAATGGGTAATAACATTGGCTTGCGATTACGCAAGGCTATTTTAAGTTCTCCTAAATGATAGTACAAGAACAGATTTTAACACTTACGAGTAGATACCGCGGAGGTAGCTATAACGTAACCTAACTCAGCGTTCGGTCTGGCCAGACAAATAGAAACTAACTGAGGGGTTACTTAGCTTGTATCCAAAAGCGCGGTGATGACAACGGCCTCGTACACTTCAAGGACCCAGGCTTGCTACTCGTACACACAATTTAATGTTCACAAATATATACTTAACTCTAATTAACTCGCGTACATAAGCGGTACACAAAACAAAGGGTGGCGCGCAATATTACAAATACCACGATTTCACGGCTTTAGTCCACAAAAGACATAGCAATTACAAAATATGTGCGTACGCGACCGTTACTTCCAACGCAAGTCGATCCGCGAACAAAGCGAAAGTGAAAGTGAAAGTAACCAAAAGGGCGGAAACAAAACGACCCCGGGGCCGGCCGACGCGCCGGCCCCGTGCCATCCGCGCACCAAAGTGAAAGTGAAAGTGGCGGCCGGCTCCGAGCCAACCGCGAACCACAAAAAACAGAACTACCCTACATGGATTTAATTATTAAACTAATATAAAAATGTTTGGTACCGAACATCTACCCGCCTCGGACAGGTCTACCTGGCCGCTAATCAATTGGTAAACGGGACAATGTTGCTACCGCTCTCCTCAGTACCGAACCGTCCACCTGAACCTCAGCAAAACGAGGCACATTATCTGCGCCATATACTAAATTTAAAATTCGGCCGCGACGCCAGCACAGTGGCGGCAAATTGGTATCTTTTATCAAAACGAGGTCACCAACTCGAGGTGGATTAGTCTTGTCAGTCCACTTAACGCGCTGCTGGAGAACATGAAGATATTCTAAGCTCCAACGCTTCCAAAAGCTTTGAGTAAGCTGTTGGACCAACTCAAACCGCGAGAGACGACTTGGTCTCACATCAACAAAGGGGTACTCAGGCAAAGCATTAAGTGGCTGACCAATCAAAAAATGACCCGGTGTGAGAACCTCCAAGTCACTCGGGTCTGAAGAGATCGGACACAACGGTCGCGAGTTCATTACGGCCTCTATCTTACAAAACACAGTTGCGAGTTCTTCAAATGTGAGTACAGACTCACCAATAACTCGTCGCAAATGTGCTTTAGCAACCTTAACTGCGGCTTCGAAAATACCACCCCAATGTGGGCATGCTGCCGGACTAAATTTCCAGGTTATACTACGACTGGTTAGTTTATTACCAATATTTGTGTGATTGCTGGCTAAAAAATCATGTACATCTTTCAAATAATTATTGGTTCCCTTAAAATTTGTGCCACAGTCCGAACGTATCAAAGAAGGCAGTCCTCTCCTTGAAACAAATCTATCAAGTGTCGCAACAAATGCCTCGGTGGAGAGGGATGACACTAATTCAAGGTGCGCCGCTTTAGTTGACAGACATACGAAGACACACAAATAGGCCTTGACTGTTTTACTGTTTCGTAGAGTTGAAGTCTTAACCAAAAAAGGACCTGCAAAGTCGGTGCCTACACCGGCGAACGGCCTCGATTCTCTGACACGATCAGAAGGGAGGTCACCCATCAAAGGTTGCATGGTACTAGCCTTCAGCCTGTAACAAGGCATGCAACGAAATACCACACTGCGAATCGTTCTTCGAGCAGACAAAATCCAAAATTCTCGCTGCAATATGGCTAATAAGGCGTTACAGCCAGCGTGAGAATTTCTAATGTGACGGTCCGTCACCAACAATTGCACAAAATGACCTTGCTTGGGTAACAATATAGGGTGCCGACTACCGTAGGGTAGACTAGAGTTTCTGAGGCGACCTCCAACACGTAAGACACCCGTGTTGTCCAAAAAGGGGCTCAACATACGCAAGGTTCCTGTTAGTCTAGCCTTACCAGCTTTCAAAATTTCAATCTCCCTTTCAAAATATGTATCCTGTACCACACGTATCCAATGGCAAAAAGCCTCCTGTCGTTCTTGTGGTGATAGAAAAGCCTCTAATTTTTTGTTCCGTAAGTGCTTACAGTTGTAATAGAAGCGCTTAATCCAAGCTGTTACACTTACTAATTTATCGAGGGAGCTATACCGATTCAATAAGACATTTGGATCGAATACGCAAGCACGCCTCTCAACAGCGAGCAGTCGCAATCCAGGCAACGGACCTACGTCCAAAACCGGCGTCAGTGGCCATTCAGACTCTGAGCGTAATAACCATTCCGGTCCCCACCAAAGGGAGTGCGTTACCAAGGCGGGGGATGTACAACCCCGAGATGCACAATCAGCTGGGTTAAGCTCACCAGGCACATGCCTCCAAATCAAGGGAGTCTCAGATTTCTGAATTTGGGAGACTCGGTTCGCTACAAATACCTCTAAGGTGTGAACTGAAGCCTTTAACCAGCACAAAACAATTTGGCTGTCAGTCCACGCGTAAGTGGTGCTAATGTTCACAGTATGACGCAACAAATTCGACACGTGATTAAGAAGACGCACAAGCAGAGTAGCCCCTGCCAATTCAAGTTTAGGGATTGTCAAAGCAGTCCGTAGGGGTGCCACCTTGCTCTTCGCCATGACCAGTGAGATCTTCACTTGGCTGTCAGAACCCACCGTACGCAAATATACACAAGTGGCGTAACCCCGTTCAGAGGCGTCCGAGAAACCATGCAGAGTTGCCTGGTACTTTCCTGGAGGAAGCATAGAACGAGGGATCGATACCTCATTGATCGCAGGAAGTGAGGATACAAATTTGGTCCAGTCTTCCATCAAAGCTCCCCGAAGAGGTTCGTCCCAGCCTAGTCCTGCCATCCAAAGCCTTTGTAAAAAGCATTTAGCCCAAAATATGACGGGACATATCCAACCATTTGGATCAAATGTTCTTGCAACCGTGGAAAGCACCAAACGCTTAGTCCAAATGCGCGGCAACTCTAAGTCAACATTGTAAGTGAATATGTCTGGGGCTGGTTTATACTGAATGCCGAGAACAGTCATCATAGCCGGGTTCTCGATATTCTCGAACAAATGCGGATCTTGCTGATGTTCATCCGGAAGTCCCTTCAAAAGCGCAGGTGAGTTGGATATCCACTTCCGTAACTCATAGCCCGCGGTGGCTAAGATGCCTATCAATTCATCCCGTAGAAGGATGGCCTCTTTCTCAGAGGGTCCACCAGTACAAATGTCATCGACATACAAATCCTCTTTCAAAATCGCGGCTGCGCGAGGAAACTTTAAGCGCTCCAGGTCCGCGAGCTCCCACAGAGACCGTATAGCCAAATAGGGGCTTGACTTTAACCCGTACGTGTTTGTATTGAGCTCATAAACAACCATGGGATCCTGGGGGCTTTCACGCCATAGAATCAACTGATACCGACGGTCATCCGGGTGAATAATCGTCTGTCTGAACATCATCCTTATGTCAGCCACAAATACAACCTGATGTCGACGAAACCGAGTGATGACGTCACAGAGATCCTTGATCAATTTAGGACCAGCATACAAACAATTGTTCAACGATACACGCGTTGAAGTTTGCGCAGAACCATCGAATACTGTACGCAATTTGCCATTTGATGCCTTAATTACAGCATGATGCGGTAGAAAGAAGTGATCCACTGTTTGCCAATCTAATTTCGACACAGACATGTGTCCCAACTCCTCATATTCACGCATAAAATCAATGTATTTCTCCTTTAGGAGAGCATCTCGAGCCATTCGGCGCTCCATAGCCAATAGTCGTTTCTCAGCAGCAGGCCGCGAGGTGCCAAGTGGTGGCCGTACGGCGAGAAACGGCAATCGAGTCATAATCTGACCAGTACGTAGGCGACTCGTATTGTTTTGGTAAAACAATTCGCACTCCTCATGCTCCGGATCAGTGCGCGGAGCCTGTGGTGGTTCTTCCACTTCCCAAAACCTCTGAACCGCATCAGAGAGAGCAGAGCCTACCATCAAGCCAATGTCGAGACGGGTATCCGTGAGGACCGGTCCCATCAGTGCAGAGCCAAATATGGTCGGGATGGCTACCATGCCTCCTGGTTGCATGACCTGAATGCTACCCAAGAATATGTTTCCCAGAACATCGGCGCCTAGCAACAAATCGACCGATCCAGGTATACCAAATTTGGGGTCTGCCAAGTTCAAACCCGACGCTAAACCAATAGCATACGGAGACAACTGCTTCTCCGGATGGGTGCCCAAAATATTGTTCATAACAATGGCTGAACACTCAAACAATGGGCTTGACGAGTTTATAGGAGAGAACGCACATAATACTTGGCCTTCAACATTGGCCACAACTGCGTTGCCAACACCTCTAGTGACATGAGGAAAATCACGCATACTTAGGCGTACCTGCCCCACCAACCAAGAAGACGCTATACACCCCTGAGAGCCTGTGTCCAGAATTGCCCGGACCACAACAGAGGCACCTGTCCGTCCCCAGACCCTTACAGAAGCAGTGGGTAGGAGTACGGTTTCAAACGGGGGTGGTGCATGACGGGGGGAGGCGCCGTGTTCCTAATGTCGTCTAGGCAGCGGGTGATTCTCATGTTCACGGGGAGCGTCATCAAAGGTAGGTACCCGCCCGTGACGATACGGGCGCGAATCGTGGTTATCACTCTTGCCACGGGCTTCCGATGACGGCGAGCATTGACCTTGTGGGCGCCTCGCTGCGGCAGAATCTACGACGCGCGGGGGTGAGCGACTAGGTCTCGGACTGCGGTTTTCATACCGGTGCCTTCGCTCATAACTACCCGTAGGTGAGCCTTGACGTTCATGTTCACGACCAATCCCATTATTATTCGCACAAAGAAGTTTCAAATGCTGGCCTCCGCAGTATGTACATGGGCGAGGATTAGGGCAATCGCGCTGGAAATGGTTTCCCAAGCAAGAAAAGCACCAACCTCGAGCCTTAGCCAAACGCCTACGCGAGGCCACGTGCAGCGCAGTAAAATCTGAGCAACTGGCAACTTTATGACTCGGGGACTTGCAATAGGTGCACTCAGGTCGCGACTGTACAGCAGCAAAACGTGGTGGGTGACGAACCTCTGGCCTTCTAAAGGCGTGATTGCGGGTCGGAGCCGATGACCGCGGCAACTGTTGACCAAATGACCTGTCAACGACCGTCATGTCCACCATCCTACACTCGTCTTCCAAAAACTTCTTAAGGTCATCAAAAGCAGGCAAGTGAGTTGCATCATCACCTCCATATTTTTGCTCGAAACGAGCCCTAAGTTCCGCAGGAAGCTTTTTCAAAACAATATGCACCAGCATATATGACCAAGTGCTCACCGGAAGGTCTAACCTTTCCAGTGCGTTGATCGCAATCATCAATGGGTTCAATAAGTCGGACCTTAAAGCCGAGCCCCTAGATACCACTGGCAGACCCAAGAGCTGACCAATGTGTGTATCTGCCAGGCAACGCTTATTTTGGTAACGCTTTATGAGAAGGTTACGTGCCACTAGGTAGTTTCCATCATTGATCTCCAGGTGCTGAACTAAACCTCTCACCTCACCTTCCAACACGGAGAACAGGTAGGCCAATTTTTGAGCGGAACCTAAGTCAGAACGCGCGTGGACTAAGCTCTCAAACAAGTTTATGAAACCTAGCCATTGGTCCAAACGACCATCAAAACGCGGCAGGTCCAAAGTGGGCAGTTTACTCAATAAGCCCGACGTAGAAGGTTTCACATCCCTAGACGCGGGAGACTCACCCCTTTTCGGCGCGGAAATTTCCCTAGCACGCTGTGAGATTCGATCTGCATAATCCATGATCTGGTCATAATCCGCGTGTACCAAGTCACGATACGTTTGTGGGTAATCTTCATCAGAAATATCTAAAATTTTTGTGTTGAAGTTACGGTACACATCATCAACAAATTGTAAGCGCGTATCCAATTTGCTGTACCTATCCAGGAGAGACTCATTTCGATCAGACCTATCAACCAAGGCGGTTGCAGTCGAGAACCATCTCAACTCAGAGCGCAGCTTACCTGCCGAGTCCTTAGCGCTAGCAAAAGCAGCCATAATAATCGAATAAAATAATTAAATTCCAACAACAAAAAAAAATATATATATAATCAACTAAATAAATCAACCAATTGAAACAACAATCAAAAAATACAAATTACAAAATTGAACAACAATTAAATTATTGCGCAAAGGGAAACGTTAATATTTGTCTGTATAAGTACCATAAACAAAACGCAAAATAATATTAAACTAATTGTCTATACAGTTCAATTCATTCGTTCATTCAACCACGAGACTGCACTACTCTGTGGCACAATGTACTACGCAAATTATTTTATTACTCTGTGGCACATTAAGTAAACAATGATATTCAAATTTTCAAATGTTGCAGTGAACTTATTTATATGATATTTTTAATAACTAATAACAATAAGTACACAAATGATCAATCACACAAATATTTAATGTGTATCTTTATACACCAGACTATTTATTAAACTGGGCCGTAATACGTAAAATTCAAGTAATTATATATCGATTTATTTTTCAACACGGGCACTTGTAGATGTCAATACCAAACAAAACTACTAGATTCACTAGAACCACGCTCTGCTACCAGAAAGTATGTTCATTACCGTTCCCTACTGACCTAGGATGCGCAGTGGAAGGGAACACCAGGCCAGTGAGGGATACCAAATGGGTAATAACATTGGCTTGCGATTACGCAAGGCTATTTTAAGTTCTCCTAAATGATAGTACAAGAACAGATTTTAACACTTACGAGTAGATACCGCGGAGGTAGCTATAACGTAACCTAACTCAGCGTTCGGTCTGGCCAGACAAATAGAAACTAACTGAGGGGTTACTTAGCTTGTATCCAAAAGCGCGGTGATGACAACGGCCTCGTACACTTCAAGGACCCAGGCTTGCTACTCGTACACACAATTTAATGTTCACAAATATATACTTAACTCTAATTAACTCGCGTACATAAGCGGTACACAAAACAAAGGGTGGCGCGCAATATTACAAATACCACGATTTCACGGCTTTAGTCCACAAAAGACATAGCAATTACAAAATATGTGCGTACGCGACCGTTACTTCCAACGCAAGTCGATCCGCGAACAAAGCGAAAGTGAAAGTGAAAGTAACCAAAAGGGCGGAAACAAAACGACCCCGGGGCCGGCCGACGCGCCGGCCCCGTGCCATCCGCGCACCAAAGTGAAAGTGAAAGTGGCGGCCGGCTCCGAGCCAACCGCGAACCACAAAAAACAGAACTACCCTACATGGATTTAATTATTAAACTAATATAAAAATGTTTGGTACCGAACACGTCGCAATCATTGGTGCTGACCTGACGCTGCCGGCCATCGCTAGGGCGATGGTCGACAGCGTCGGGAATTGGGACGCGGTCGCAGCCTTCTGCGAGACAGTGATCTCGCAGAAGGAGGCGGCGGTTCGTCTGCGCGTGGAGTGCAGCCTCGATGAGGAGATCCGCCGCCGGCGACTGGGGCGGCGCAGGTGCAACTATCTGCGCCTCATGCCGCCCTAGCCGAGGCCGCGGGTGACGTGACCAGGGATTAGTCCGTCACCCGCCGAGAGGCCGACCGCGTGAGGAAAGACCGACGTCCTCCCCGAGCGGGGGACGTCAGTCGATGGGAGGGTACCCCACGTAGGGGGTATTCCGTCGGGCCGACCACTGACGACAAGTAAACCTGCTCCGGTGGTCGGCCCAATGACGAAGGCGAGGTGGTTTTCGGGTGGGTTGCGGGAGTTGCGTGCTTAAGCCCCTCTGTCGCCCCGGACGGAGTAGTGCGGAGGCGCGCCGACCGCAGCCCACCCACAAAAAAAAAAAAAAAACCCTTGCTTATAAATGTTTCACATCAAAAACATAAGACACCTGCGAAGATACATATTGGGTTGAGAGCAATGCGACGATAAATACAATAAATATACCCACAATAAATTCATAATCCACGTTTTTCTGCGGTCCAACGTCACCGTCATCTTCTCGGTGAAGAGGATGACTTCATAGTTTCAGCCCTTCACAACACGGTTTCTTAAAGGGTAGGTCAACTATCTCAAATTTAATTTTATTAAATGATTATATTACGAAACAAATGGACTGTGGGGCACAGGTCGATGTAGTGTATACCGACTATAGTAAATGCTTTGAAAGGATTGATCACAACATTCTAAAAATGAAGTTACTCAACAATGGCATAAGCGGTAATCTATTACGCTGGTTCTGTTCTTATTTAGAAAATCGGACTCAGGCAGTTGTTATCAGTAACTATATCTCTAGTTGGATTTTGATCCCTAGTGGTGTGCCCCAAGGATCCTTATTGGGGCCTTTACTATTTATTATATTTGTTAATGACATTGACTCTTGTATTCAGAACTCAAACCTTCTCTGTTTTGCCGACGATTTGAAGATTTTCTCTTCTATATCGTCGGTAAAAGATATGGATGCTCTCCAATCAGATCTTTCGCGCCTAGATGATTACTGTCATTTAAATAAGCTTAATCTTAACCCAGCTAAATGTTCGGTAGTCACCTTTAGTCGAAAGCGATTACAAATATCGACATCTTACGAACTCAAGGGTCAATTATTGCCCAGGTGTGATGGGGTACGTGACCTTGGCGTCTTTCACGATTCGAAGGTGCAATTTGACATCCACATCGAACAAATTATAGCCAAAGTATCAAAAGCATTAGGTTTTGTAATGAGGATGTCGAATGGCTTCAAAAAAGCTAAAACATTTAAAATACTTTATTGTACTTTTGTTAGAAGCCACCTTGAATATGCATCGCAAATATGGAATCCTCGCTACAATAAATACATCGATCGCATCGAAAGTATTCAGAAGCGCTTTATGAAGTTTCTGTGCTATCGACTAAACATTCCTTATAGCTCTTCTGATTACATCGACCTATGCAAGAGGTTCCATATTCAGCCTCTATCAAATCGACGACGATTGGCTGACTTTTCTTTCCTATTGAAGGTATTGAGCAACGAAATTGATTGTCCCAGCATTTTACACAAGCTGTTTTTTAATGTACCTCAGAGATCGATTAGGTTCAACCCACCAATAGGTATTCCATTATCGTCCTCTAATTATAGGTAGAATTCATATATTGTGCGAGCGAGCTAAGATTTTAACAGATTATGTAAATAGTTTTCTTTTGACCCTTTCAATACTGGGAGCGACGTGGCACGGAGACAGCTAAATCATAACTTTTTTAATAATTAGTTATCATTGTTTTTCCTTTTTCTGTCATACTCTGTGTTATTGTTCATTAAGATGTTACAAATTACTATCAGACTTACTGTAGGTGTGTACCATTGCTATTCGTGAAAACCTGTTATTGGCTTTATGTTTCTTACTCTAGTTTTCATTACTATTTTGTACAGCTGTTGGTTTTCCAAGTACTAAATAAATAAATAAATAAATAATGATTACCCAACAAAGGGCCTACACCTACGATAAAAATAAAAACTCCACGGTACCGGCCGTCGAGCTCGAAAGCCGCGCCGCGTAATAGTCAATTACTTAAACGTGTCCACGTTTTTTTTTTTTATTGCAAGCAGTGGCAAACGAGCAAACATTACACCTGATGGTAAGTGTTGCTGACGCTCATGGACCTTTACAAGACAGCTGCCTAGCGCAAAGAAAGTGAAGGGAGTGTGAATGCGTGCATTGAGGCTCGGTGATACCAAAGGCACTACCATGTGGAGGGTACATGCAAAAACCCTCAGAAAGTTGGGCTTCCGGCGTCCACGTCCACTTTGCTCTCAGCATCGTCCCGAGCCGAGGTCCGCTCCCCACAGGGAAAGCCCTCGGGCGATGTTCGCTTGAATTTCTTACCGGGTTGAGAGCCCTTAGTGCTCACCCATAGTCTGGGCTAAGCTGTGAAAGCCATATCCGGCTAACAGCTACACACACACAAAAAAAAAAGACGTTTGTCATATTACTAATCTGTGTGTGTTATGAAACCAATGTACAGACTTTTCGGATAATGACCAGTTTTCGCTTTCGAGCCGAACAATAATCGAACTCGTATTATATAAAGCCATCAAAAGTTCCCTTGTCGTTCTCGCTTCGGTTCATTTTCATATTTTTGTAAGGTCCTAATGACTTATAAACATGTGTGTATTTATGAATTTATAAAGTATATTGTAATTACATATATGTGTATATATACACACATTTTCCGTGTGGTGACGGGGTAAGAATATAATTCACCATTCCCTATCTTGCCCGTGGGTGTCGGAAAATATGACTAAGGGATATACGCATATAATATCACTTGACTCCTTGACTCCCTCCAAAGGCGTGCTCTTCGAATCGTCGGGGATCCTAATCTCACGGACGGATTGGAGTCGCTGTAGCGGCGGAGAGACTTTGGGTCACTCTGTGTACTCTACTGACTCTTTCACGGGGAGTGCTCCGAGGAACTGTTTAACTTGGTACCACCGTCACTGTTTTACCAACGTACCACTCGATGCCGCAGCAGGATTCATCCATTTCACCTGGAAACGATATGGTCTTCAACTGTACGTTTCCAGCGATCATTTTTCCTACGTACGTGCAGGCTCTGGAATGAACTACTTGCTGCTGTGTTTCCCGAGCGCTATGACATGTCCTTCTTTAAACGAGGTTTAAGAAGAGCTTTTTCTTCACGGTAGGCAACGGCCTGGCTGTGCCCCTGGTATTGCAAAGGTCCATGTGCGGCAGCGTCACTTACCATCAGGTGTGCTGCCCGCTCGTTTGCCACCATCGGCAAAAAAAAAAAAAAAAAAAAAATATCTATCCAAGAGACCACTAAGGAATATAATATGCATATAACAGCTATACAAGAGAAGGAAACCTCGACTAAAACCCTATACCAACATTTTTGACCAGCGTGGTATAGCAGAGCTTTTGCCCTCATATCGGGAAGGAGGCTCGAGCCCAATCGTAGGACGTGTATAAGCTGAAACAAATAAGCCGCAGCTGATGTACAATTCTGTACCACCCGCTTTCTCCGCCATTCTTTTTTAAAAATAAATGACATCACCTTGCACTAAGATATAATCCCTGTATTCCGAGGTACCTAAGAAACACAAATTACATTCAGACTCAGAACAAAAATCTGTTAATAACACAAAGTGCTGTCTTGCGTAGGATTTGAACTCGCGAAACTGATAGGGTATCTTAAACACATCTTATCTTCCATCTGTGCACTCACATGAGGGGACAGTGCTGTAATTATCCAGCTTGGCAACAATTATATTCTTATCCCATACTGAGATGAAGTGTATTCAAGGGGATTTGAGAATGTTTTAGATTCACAAATGGACCCGAAGAACTCTGTTTATTTCATTTGAAAAGAACAACGTCTGTTGGGTCAGCTAGTATTTATATATATTTCTTGTGTACGTGTGTATGTCACTGAACTCCTCCTAAACGACTGGAACGATTTTGATTATTTTTTGTGGCTGTTCCGATAGATATGAGAATGGTTTAGATTTATAATTGGAACCCGTAGGTGGCGCTGCGATCGATTTCAAGGAGAATTCCTAATATTGTTTTTTTTAGATTTGAACAGAACGTCTGTTGGGTCAGCTAGTGACTTACATGACTCTCCTCTCCATCGAAAACCGGCTTATATAAGTTTACACTTCAATAAATCAGAAATATATATACCATTATTATCAAATATGAAAAATAAACCAACACATATTGGAAAGCAAAACATTTTGAACGACACAATTTTATGGTCGTTATGGGAAACATTTTTTCTCTGTCTCACTCGGGCCATTCCAGTTGGCCTCGTTTAAAAACCTATCAGCCTTTGAAATATACCTAACAGTAGAATACCGACAGTTTTTCAACCCTTTGGCTATTTGCGGAGCATTGTTGTTGGCATTGAGACAGTACTTTTTAGTGTTACCAATTTTTCGTCAAAAGATTTACCAGCGTTAAGGGCAATCTGTTTAGCTTCAGTTTCGTTCAGACAACAACGCCCACGGACATTTATTTTAATATAAAACAAATTTCTTAATTAGTTATTTTAATTATAACTTTGCAAATTATCATTTTATTTCTTTGTTATACATAATTTATTTGCATTCTTTTAAAGTCAAACTTTTATTACATTACCTCAAACTTTTTCATCCATCTATTGCATGTCGCGTGACGGTCGGTCGTGGAGTAGGGATAAAGTGAAAGGCGCTAGACAGAGCAGCTGAGGCCAATATGGCGGCGTTCGCATCAGCTGACCGTGTAGTATATAGACTATTAGTCATTTGTAGCAGTGCTGCACGCTATTTATTTGTTTTTATCAGTGTTTAATGTAAATTTTGCTATTTTTTTGTTATGCGAAAAAAGTTTGCCTTTTAATGTGGTTTTATAAAACCACACAATCATTTTTTTCTTCAATCTTTACACATTACTGACATACTTTGCAAAGTAAAAACTATCATCATCATTACAACTGATAAACGTCCCACTGTTAGTTTCGAGCCTCCTCTCCATATAAAGGAAATTGACTTACTATACCACGTTGGTCAGACGTATTGATATAGGGTTTTATTTCGAGTTTTCTTTCTCTTTCATAGATGTTATATGCCTATTATATCCTTATTTATACCTTTTCCGTGTAGTGACGGATTAAGAATACAATTCACCACTCCCTATCTTGCCCGTGGATGTCGTAAAAGACGACTAAGGGATATAATATGCACATAAGATCTATGCAAGAGAAAGAAAACTCGAAAAAAAACCCTATGCCAATATGTCTTACCAGCACGGTGTCTTACCTCCCATTGTGGAGGAGGCCCGAGCCCAACAGTGGGACGTATGTGGGCTGCGATGATGATGATATCTTTAGTTGTATATTACGGCATCCACGGGCAAAAAAGAGGGTGGTGAATTGTATTCTTACTTTTTCAGCACATAGATCTATTGTTGTGCCAAGTTGGTGAGACGAAAGAAAGAGAGAAATTATGCAAAAATAAACACAGTTTTCTAAAACACAAAATAGCAAAGCAATAGATCCGAATAAATATAGATTTAATCCAAAAAAGTTTCTGCTAATCGGTTTGACCTCAAAGTCAAGTCAAACTGACAAGTAAAAACACTAAGTCCCCTCCCGCCTCATTGCAAGTCTCTTCAGCAAAATAGCCTACGCGAGTGGAGTTCATTGACTGTCGTTTCAAATCGACATCGACTTTATAACGATTAGTAAATCGTTTTCATTTAAATCTTTCATTATTATCCCTTATCAGTTAAGTCAACATCTTTACTAATATTATAAATGCGAAAGGCAGTTTGTTTGTTTGTTTGTCACGCTTTCACGCTTAAACCACCTAACTGATTTCAAAAATTCTTTCACCAATGGAAAGCTATAATAACAGGGAGTAACATAGGCTATATTTTACCCCAGTATTCCTACAGGATCGGGAACTATGCGGATAAGCGAAGTGAGGGCGGGTTGCTAGTAGATAATAAAGAACATAAAAACATCCACACATAGAATCTTTTTTTTAAATCAAACAGATATAGATGCAATTAATAATAATAATTTTGAAACCGACGAGAAATAGATACAATTAGTAGACATTTTGAACTCAGTCAAAATAGATTTAATTAATAGTAAAATTTTGAAATCATTAAAAATGGATTCAATTAATAGTAACATTTTGAAATCGGTTAAAAATAGATTAAATTTCATTTTTATGATTTGTGTGGTCCTAATTTTGTTAATACTCGTAATATATGGGTAACTCATTGATAAATAATACATCACATTGGCGACTTGGATATCTTATATATTTAAACGAGCAATTCTTGTATATACTATACATATATATTATCTCGGAAACGGTTCCAACGATTTTCATGAAATTTATCATACTAGAGGTTTCGGGGCCAAAAAATCGATCTAGTTTTTTTTTTGGGGTGGGCTGCGGTCGGCGTACTCCTCGCACCACTCCGTCCGGGACGACAGAGGGGCGTAAGCACGCACACCCGCAACCCACCCGAACACCACGTCGCCTTCGTCGTTGGGCCGACCACCGGAGCAG
Source organism: Lymantria dispar (assembly GCA_032191425.1). NCBI lineage: Eukaryota > Metazoa > Arthropoda > Insecta > Lepidoptera > Erebidae > Lymantria > Lymantria dispar. Next base: position 13,113,162 of record CM063465.1, on the reverse strand, counting down.
GGTTCCTTGTCATCAGTGGTCGGCTCGACGGAATACCCCCTAGTGGGGTACCCTCCCATTGACCGACGCCCCCCCCCTGAAATCGATCTAGCTAGGTTTTATTTATAGAAAATGTTTTTGACATAAAATGTCAATAAAATAGAAATTTAAATTTAGCCGTCGCTGTCAAGATTGACAATAGCTCAGTTGGGCAGTTGTCCAGTCGCATTCAAACAGTGTGAGATCGAATCTTAGTTTTACTATTATTCTGTTTTTGTAATTTTTGATATTTTTTTTTTTCATTATTTCATCATTTTATTTTTTATTAATATATATCTAAATAAGTTCGGCAAGAATACAATTTACGAAAAAAAAAATGATATCGAGCAAAGCTCGGTTAACCAGATATTTATAATTATATGATGTTATCACCAATCCTTTTATATAGAGATATTATATTTTCTAGAATCCTAATAAGAACAACGGCGCGGTCTAAACGAAAATAGATTTCATTCGGAACTCCATTGGATTATTCGAACACAAAGTTAATGAAGTAAGAAACCTTACATCAACATATATTACGTGATAGATGAATCGGCTATATAGATATACACGCTTAGCCTATAATTACATTTCTATTGATTTATAGACTCATCTTATCTTATATCTTTAAACGAGCAATTCTTGTATATATATATATATATATATTCAGGATCTCGGCAACGGCTCCAACGATTTTGATGAAATTTGGCATACTAGAGCTTTCGGGGCCAAAAAATCGATCTAGCTAGGTTTTATTTATAGAAAATGTTGTTTTATCGGTGTTTTTAGCTAATCAATACAATGACATAAAATGTTATTGACATTCTTGGAATAGGAATTAGTATTTCGTCGACGTTGTCAAGAGTGACAATAGCTCAGTTGTGAAGTCGTTCAGTTTTCTTTTTGTTTTGTTTTGGCATTCAAACAGCGTGGGATCGAATCTCTGTGTTATTATTATTCTGTTTTTGTAATTTTTGATATTTTTTCATTATTTAATTTTTATTTTTTATTAATATATATCTAAATAAATTCGGCAAAAATACAACAAAAATATACCGAGCAAAGTTCGGTGAACTAGATATTTTATACTAATACAATAATAAATTTGCTTGTAAATTTTATTAAATTTTCCGTATGGTGACGGAGTAAGAATACAATTCATCACCCCCTTTCATACCTGTGGGTGTCGTAAAAGACGACTAAGGGATATATTACGCATGTGACATCTATTATGCAAGAGGTGGCAAACTCGAAACAAAACTCTATACCAACCTGTCTGACCAGCATGGTATAGTAAGGTCAATTTGCCTCCTATTATGGAGGATACTCAAGCCCAGCAGTGGGACGTATAGGAGCCGAAATGATGATGGAGATCATCATCATCATCTTGCTCTTATCCCAATTACTTGGGGTCGACGCAATATGTCATCTGTTTTGACATATTGCAAAAAGTTTCGGCAATGACTTTTATGACCGGCCGCCTGCCTGACGTCAACCCTCCTTGGGAATGTAATCGTTGACCCAAATGGTACCAGATGGAGTTGGTCCGGGTCAATCTAGGGCTCTTAGTCGTCTTTTACGACACCCACGAGCAAAGCAAGGGTTGGTAGTATTCGAAGCCGCTACCACACAGCATATGGAGATGATGACATTTTATTAATGCTACAAATAATTTGTGAAGATGTTTCGATGTTTTAGATGATGACATTTTATTAATGCTACAAATAATTTGTGAAGATGTTTCGATGTTTTTCACGGCATCTATATAAAAACTACTGAATAAATAAGGATAAATAAAAAAACTTTGACTTTGATCGCACAGATGTCGTAGTGGTTAAGATACCGACCACCTACCACGTCAGTGTCGGGGGTTCCAATCCCATGCAGGACAACACTTTGTGCGATACACAAATTGTTATTCTCAGTCTGGATGTAATTTGTGTTCGTTAATTATATGTTTGTAAAGTCCCCCGTAACACAAGGATTATTTCCTTAATGCAGGGTGTCTGAAACAAAAAAAAAAAATGTTTCAGAAATTATATTAGATATTTTTTTTTCATTTCTTACGGTGGCAAACAGCACATCTATTGGTAAGCGATACTACCCCTCTTCGACCTTTCCTAGGCCGCTCCCTACCATGTAAAAAGTAAACGGATTGTGAATACGTACAATGAGTTTCGGTGATACTAAAGACATCACCAGAACCTACCATTCGCAAACATCCTCAACAAGTTAAGTTTACCACTCTCACGCTCACCTAACAAAGTCCAGTAACAAATTGCCTCTACTCCGACGTCAATTTGCAATTTATTTATTTCGAGTGGTATCATCATTTCAGATCATATACGTCCCACTGCTGGGCTCGAGCCTTCTCCATAACAGGAACCACGTTGGTAAAAGAGTTGGTATAGGTTTCCATTTCGAGTTATCCTACTCTTCCATAGATGTTATATGCATATTTAATTCCATGAATTGTATAATTTAGACAAATTAGTAAAATTTCTATAATAAGGACGTTTTGACACGTCAAACTGGTCCAATCTTTTAGCAATAATAAATATTATCTAGTGGCAATGGACCGGCCACATCGCTCGACGAACCGACAACCGTTGGGGAAGAAAGGTTCTCGAGTGGCGACCACGTATCGGACGACGCAGTGTAGGACGCCCCCCACTAGGTGGACCGATGACTTAGTGAAAGTTGCTGGATGTCGTTGGATGCAGGCGGCACAGGACCGCACATTGTGGCGCAACATGAGGGAGGCCTACGTCCAGCAGTGGACGGTTGTAGGCTGAAATGATGATGATGATGAAATATTATCTAAAAAATCAAATGTGAATTTATCATGAGTTCATATTGCAAGGGATATGTTCGTGCCTATATAAATTTCTGAGCTATGTACAAGAGTATAGAACTTTGAGACTCCACCTTACTACTTATTAGCTAAATCGACGTCCACTGTCACAGATACAGGGCTCCGTGTCGATTTCCCATTAGAGTGACCAGTTTTTCTGTGTGGTGACGGAGTAAAATAATAATTCACTATCCCCTACCCCCTCGGTATCGTAAAAGACGATTAAAGTATTTTAAATATGCATATGCCACTTATGCAAGAGGAGAGACACCTAAATTGCATCATTTCAGCTCATATACGTCCCACTGCTGGGCTTGACTCCCCTTCATACCCAACATCCCCAATACCCAATAATCCAACTGGATATTATTCTCTAAACCAATCAGTCTGAGCAGGGTAGTGTACGCCTCGGGTCATGACCTTGCCAGAAAATAATTGAAAGATCAACGAAAATATACCACTCATTATGCTACCAAGAATAACATCACTGTTATTAAAATAATCCTTGCTTTATTCTTTCTCCAAAAAATTAAACATGTTTACAATTTTATTTCAATTTACACTTCCATTTATTTTGTCGTGTTCAGAATTGCAAATAATTTATACAGTAAATTGGTTACCGTATTTAGCCATCAGATGACGTAACCATTTTAATATTCAATGTTATAATATTGCTATTGAATAACTGAATGTAAACACTTAACTGTACTAAATTATTACTAATATTTTGTTGCCTGAAAATTCTAGTTATTGCATGGTTTTTGAAGGGAAAATATTTGTGGCAGAGGTTGAGATAAGAGAACTAAAAAAAGTCTCATCGGCAAGCTTTTTATGTGATGCTTAGTGGTAGGGTAAATACTATATCTGATAGTGGTTACTGTTAAACGCTTTTCTCACTTTCATAATTTTACCTTAATAAATCTATACTATAATATTATAAAGAGGTAAAATTTGTAAGTTTGTATGCAGGGGGTAATCTCTGGAACTCATAATCTAATTCTAATTTTATTTTAACTGGCAGAAAGCTACATTATTCCTGAGTGCTATAGGCTATAAATTGTTTCTATAACATGTATATTAACCGAGCTATCACAACTTTTGTCTGGCAAGTCGGAAAAAAATACCTCGTAAAACAGAATTATTTGCGTGCGCTGCCTAAACAGTTGCTTAAAATTAAAAAGAATGTATGGCTACCTGGTTCATCTTAATTATTTCTACAAAAAAGTCAGCGATACCATATCTCTATCTTTTATATTTTATCTTTTATACTTCTATTATTGCATTAAAAAATTTTTTTTTCGGCATTGTTACGTTTGGTTGATTATTTGAGCAACAAAATATTAATTCTTATGACAATAAATTATTTCAGTATCACAGGAACATCATACAGATAAGATTTGCCATTTACAGTATATCAATTGGTCATACAGTTTCGGAGATAATATAAAATTACTAAAACGCAAAATGACCCTAGCATAACTTTCATTGTGCAGACGTTTTACCTATTTGCCCATAGATGGCGTTCTGCAATGACGTCATTTTTCTGAATCGCGGTGTTAAGACTTTCCGTGGATTGATGACCCTCTCGAATTATTATGCCCACGTTGTCGTTAGTTGGAGTTCTAAAAATTACATGTCAGTTGGTTATTGGTTTCGGTTGTTTCGTTCGCATGGTTGTTGTTGTTGATAGATACCTCATAATCGAAAATATCGTAATTTCGTTGTACGTTTGTTTTGTATGTTCGTAGTTTCGTACTTCGTTCTATCGTAATAATCGACACGAGTTATTCGATATTACGATTGTTTTGTTTTGTAAAGGCGGACGGTGTTCGAGTCGCTCTCCCTTTGTTCATAATTGTTTTCAAGTCTGTGCGTGGTTTGTTGAGAGCATGCCTAAAAGGAAATCTCAACTGTCTCGGCAGACATCACAGACAAGAGCCGCTCGAGTACGCCGTACGGAAGAATCTGCCCCTGAAAATGAGCAACGCCTCTCGAGAAATAGAGAATATATTTCGCAAGCACGCGCTAGAGAATCTAGCTCCGAGCGCTCACAGCGCCTCGCAAGCCAAAATGTGAGGACGACGCGGGCCCGTGCTCGAGAAACTAGCGCTGAACGTGCGCACCGTCTATCTGAGTTAAGGCAGCATGTCTGTGAGACAAGGGATAGGGAGACTAGCACTGAGCGCTCGCAGCGCCTAGCAACAGAAAGACAGCGAGCAGCTACAGTCAGAGCGCGTAATCGGAATATAGCCCAAGGAAATAGATCAGCCTTCAATTACGATGCCAATATAGATTATGCTCAGCAAAACACTGTGAAAATAGGCGAAATGAATAAAACATGTCCTAAGTGTTTTGCAAATAAATGGAGCGATGAACCAAATGGTATGTGTTGTGCTGCAGGAAAAGTGGTTCTTCCTGATATCCAGGCACCACCACAACCAATAAAAGATCTATTACTGGGCAATCATCTATTATCTGCGCATTTTTTAAAAAACATACGAAAGTATAATACACTCTTCCAAATGACGTCATTCGGTGCTAAAGAAATTCGCGAAGGAAACTTTATGCCTACATTTAAAGTAGAAGGGCAAGTTTATCACTTAACTAGCAACCCGCCCTCGCTTTGCTTCGGTTTCAGTCGCCTTAGCCGCATAGGTCCCAATCCCGTGGGAATACCGGGATAAAGTAAAGTCTATGTTACTCCCTGATATTATAAATTTCCATTGGTGTTAGAATTGTTGAAATCGGTCCAGTAGTTTCGGAGCCTATTCAATACAAAGAAACAAACAAATCTTTCCTCTTTATAATATTAGTGTAGATAAATACCACGCTTACCTAGGGAGTTTGTGATATATCCTATCTGTAAGTCAGTCACAATGATCATCATCACCATAGCCTCCATACGTCCCACTATAATAAAGAAGAAGACTAAAAAAGAAAAGAAAAAAAAGACAATCCCACTGAGTTTCTTGCCGGATCTTCTCAGTGCTGTCGCGTTCCGATCCGATAGTAATTTAAGGTAAAATGTAAAAAAAAATACCATATGGAAGTGCCCCCGCGGGGTTTATCCTTACTAATATTATAAATGCGAAAGTAAGTTTGTTTGTTTGTTACGCTTTCACGCTTAAACCAGCGAACCGATTTGAAAAATTATTTCACCAATGGAAAGTTATAATATCATTGATACAGGGATACATAGGCTATATTTTATCCCGATATTCCCACGGGAACGGAAACTACGTGGGTAAGGCGTCTGGAACCGAAGCGAAGCGAGGGCGGGTTGCTAGTAAATAATAAACATAATCCAGACTATTCAAAAGTAATCGATGAATAAAACTACTTTACGTATTTGATCGCGTTTGTATTTGATTTTTTATTGCCCAACGTTTCGAACACTTTACAGCGTTCATGGTCACGGGTGGACGGCGAGGTCAGTCTAATCAAATATTAACGCAATAAAAGCCGTAACGTAGTTTTATTTATAATATGTAATACTCGCGTAAACATCAAAAATCATTAATCGATGAATGATTAAAATCACCTTCATCGTCACAGTCCATAATGTCTCACTGTTGGGCTCGGGACTTTTGCACCGTGAAGAAATTAACCTGCTATACCACGCTGGTCAGACGGATTGGTAAAGGATATTATATTGAGTTTTCCTTCTCTTCCATACATTTTATTTGTAATACAAAAGACAGATAGTATCGTAATGATACACAATAGAAGTATTGTGTATTTTTACGGTACAACCTGTCTTTGTGGGGCCTCAAAACCTGCCATGTTGACCCTCACTACTAATTAAGCAGGTCTCCGAAACCTTGGCTTTGGTGATCTCTCCGTAACCTGCTTTTAGGTAACCCTTTCAACCATTTTTCTCATTCCGGCAACGTTTGTCAGAGCATTGCCCTCAAGCGAATGGCCTCAATGTGAGTAACAGATTAATCTTCGGTCCGATGACCCGAAGTCTCAGTTCGGGTGCCATTAACTGAAGGTATTATGAAAAAATGAGGATTTCTTTTAACGATATTTTTACTCTGAACCTCAAGTCTCAGTGAGACACATCTTCAGCGTTACGAAATAAAAAAAAGTTATTTATCCATCCATCAGCCTACAGAGGCCATTGCTGGACATAGGCCTCCTCACGAGAATGCCACTTAGAACGATCCTGTGCCATTTGCATCCAACAGTTCCCTGCGACTTTTAAAATGTCATCAGTCCACCTAGTAGAGACTCATCCCACGCCGCGTCGTGGTCACCACTCAAGAACCGCAACGGTTATCGGTTCGACGAGCAATGTGGCCTGCCCATTGCCGTTTCCACGTACTAATTCTACGGGATATGTTAGTTACACCCGTTCTTTTACGGATTCCCGTATGCCGGCTTTTATTACGTAGACAAAATACCAAGCATAGCCCTCTCCCTATTCCGTTGAGTGACTTTGAGCCTTTTTGTAAGGCATTTAGAGACCACGTTTCAAAGCCCTACGTCATCGCTGGTAACACACAAAAATATGATATTGTTAAGTATTTAAGTCAATGTTTTAATATAGAGGTATGCTATATGGTAGCAGTTACGCATACTACTAACATTTAGCCCGTGGGTGTCGTAAAAGACGACTAAGAGCTTTAAATAAATCTGGGCCAATACCATCTGATACCGTCTGGTCAACTGGATTCCCATGAAGCGTTCACATCAGGCATATTTACATCTACACTAATATTATAAGGAAGAAAAAATTGTATTTTCGTGTGCCTGTATATTTGTAATGAATAAACTGAAAACTACTGCGCTGATTTCAAAAATTCTTTCGCCATTGGAAAGCAACGTTATCCCTGAGTAATATAGGCCACATTTTATCCCGGTATTCCCACGGCAACGGGCAATACGCGGGTAAGGCGACTGTAACCGAAGCGATGGCGGGTTGTTAGTAAGTAGTAAAACTATTGTCAGCTTTTGCAATGTCCCTTTTTTTTCTTTTTTTTTGGGTTCTATTGCGGTTGGTGCACTCCTCGCACAACTCCGTCCGGGGCGACAGAGGAGCGTAAGCACGCACACCCGCAACCCACCCGCGACACGTCGCCTTCGTCGTTGGACCGACCACCGAAGCAGGGTGACTTGACGTCAGTGGTCGGACCGACGGAATACCCCGAGGGAGTACCCTCTCCCTTCGACGTCCCCTATTGGGACGCCGATAGCCGTCGGCGATGTCATCCTGCAATGTCCCCTTAGAAGGAAGAGTACATGTTAAGTCAATTGCAAACAATTATGATAAGAGCAAGGGGATGATGATATTTTAATGTAGATACAATCTAAAAGGGTAGCAATATTATAGAATAATCTAGATTTCTAGAATATATATAAGAGTGATAGACTTTCCGTATGAAAAAGTTCTGAGAATAAATTAAATTCCCTTCATTCACTCATCATCATCATCATCATTTCAGCTCATATACATATATGCCACTTTTGGGCTCGAGCCTCCTCCACAATAGGAGGAAAATTTACCTACTATACCACGCTGGTAAGACGTATTGGTATAGGGTTTTGTTTTGAGTTTTCCTTTTCTTGCAGTGATGTTATATGCATATTACATCTCTTAGTCGTCTTATACGACACCCACGAGTAATAGAGGTGAATTGCATTCTTACTCCGTCTTCACACGGATAAGAAATTCCCTTAGGAGTCTCTATCACCAACTGAGGTTTCACCAGAATTATACATAGCATCGCTTTTCTGAGAAATGTAAATGCCATACTGTAATCGCTAATACGTTTGCCAAGTGCGGTGATAATGATTATAGCTTAAAATGAAATGAATTTCGACAATGGCCACCAGCAGATTCAATATTCTTTGGAACACGGTATGCCCATGATATTGGATTCGGTGATATTTGAGCAGAGGATACATATCAACATTTACATCGACTGCACCGATGACGATTCTGTTAAACTACCGAACTGTCATGCCAGTTTTGTGGGTTCTATTCCCACACAAGACAATAAATATCTGATGCAATCCACAAATTGTTGTTCTCATTCTGTGTTATTTAAATCACTTTATTATTTATATGTTAATTTCCCAGCAATACAGTAATTATTTCTCATTATTTCATAATTTCAGCTCATATACGTCCCACTGTTGGGTTCCAGCCTCCTCCACAAGGAGAACCGACCTTACCATGCTGGTCGGACAGGTTGGTAAAGGGTTTTGTTTCGAGTTTTCTTTCTCTCGCATAGATGTTGTATGCGTATTATAGTCCCTTAGTCGTCTTTTTAGACATCCACGGACAAGATAGGGAGTGGTGAAATGTATTCTTATTCCATTACCACACGGATTCTATTATTATTTAAATATAATTTATATTTTTTTAGAAAAAAAAATAACGAATAGATCTTCTAGAGAGTCTACTCAAAACAATATTTTTTAAATTAAGAAAAAAAGATCTTGCCTGATTATCAAACCCCCGAAGCTAAAAACGAAAAATCGTATTACTACTGTGCCATCTGTGCGGAAAACTAATCCTACTAATATTAGGTATAATCGCGAAAGTTTGTTCGTGAGTATGTGAAGATATTTGTTGCTCTTTCACGCAAAAACTACTGGATGGATTTTGATGAAATTACAAAATAATATACCTTTCATATCAGATTAATACATAGGCTATAATTTATCTACCACTGAAGTCAAGGAACTCTGCACCGGTGGTCGGCCCAACGACGAAGGCGACGTGCTTTATGGATGTGTTACGGAGCCACGCGCCGCTCCTCTGATCGTAGCCCACCCCAAAAAAGAAAGAAAAGGGTTATAATTTATCTAGATATTTCTACGAGAAATGGAACTGTACGTGTAAAACCGAGGGTGCTGCTAGTTAAAATATATATTTAAGATATGATTCATAGTGACGGCTTTAAAATTACAAGTTTTCGTCGTGGAATAAAAACAGGCAATTTATAATTATAGTCTATTAATTTTCTCACTAAGCAATCACTGCTATATAATTGTTTAAGACTATTATTTTCCAAGAAGATAAGTCAACTAACAAATTCCTTACAAGCTCCTTTAACAGACTTTTACAAAATGATCTTAAGTAAAAACCTAACCTAAAACTTGGCGAAGAGCCACTTGAGAAACTTGCGAACAATGTGTTTGCTTACCAAGCAAACTTGTCCGGTAAAGATGGCGACCGGAAGTGTTAGGGTAACCACAAACATGGCCGTCCTTTCCGCTCGAGAGTTTAAATATTATTGATCTGTTGATGGATACGAATCAGTTTTGGTTTTTCGATTTATGATGCGGCATTTCGTTTTCGTTCTTTTATGTAACTATTTCATCTATTATTTTCGTTAGTAAGTGAACAAACACATTTTGAGTTGCTACTAATAACTTCCTTTCCATTGTAGAGGAGGTTCAAGCGCAGCAGTGGGATGTATGTATACGAGGTTTGATGACGATGATGATGATGATAATTAATAACTTAAAAATATACGGTAAATGTAAATTTTACTATTCTTTATCTTAGCCCGCATAGGTCCCCCTATTAAGCTCGGATCTCCCCCGCAATAGCCAGACAATTAACCTACTATACCTCGCTTGTCACGCCTGTTAAGATAGGGCTTTATGTTAAATTTTCCTTGTCTTGCATAAATATTAATATCTGGTTGACCGAGCTTTGCTCGGTATAATTTTTTTTTCGTAAATTATGTTTTTGATGAACTTATTTAAATATATATTAATAAAAAATAAAAATGACGATACGATGAAATAAATATCAAAAAATTACAAAAACAGAATTATAATAACACCGAGGTTCGATCTCACGCTGTTTGAATGCGACTGGACAACTTCCCAAATGAGCTATTGTCACTCTTGACAGCGACGGCGAAATTTGAATTCCTAATCAGAGAATGTCAATAACATTTTATGTCATTGTATAGATTAGCTAAAAACACCAACAAAACAACATTTTCTATTAATAAAACCTAGCTAAATCGATTTTTGGCCCCAAAACCTCTAGTATGCCAAATTTCATCAAAATCGTTGCAGCCGTTTCCGAGATCCTGAAAAAAAAAATATGTATATGGCTCGGGCTTCCTCCACAATGGGAGGGAATTTAACATACTACACCGTGCTGGTGACACATGTTGGTATAGGGTTTCATTTCGAGTTTTCCTTCTCTTGCAGAGATGTTATGTGCATATTAACTCCCATAGTCGTCTTTTTCGACACTCATGGGTAAAAGGGGGTAGATTGTGTTCTTACTCCGTTACCATACGGAAATGATAATATTAACTTACACCGAAATAGTACTAACACGCATTTTTATAGTTACTTTTACACTTTTGCTTTCTTTACTCCAGAAATCCTGTGCCTTCCTTTTATATGGACACCAAAATTTTGTGCTAAACATATGCACGAAATTTGAAGGATTCCAATAGGTATTGTTTGGTGAATGTTTTTTATTACCAGGTACCTGTCCATATAAGAAATAACTTCCGCTATTTTTCTTCTCAAGAGACTCCTATAAGATTTTACTCCATCCAGGAATCGAACCTGAGGCCTCATGGACGTCGCGTATCTGAATATTTTAGGCGACTGAAATCAAAACGAAGCGAGGGTGGATTGCTAGTACAAAATGATTAAATGTCGGTATCCTTTCAAATATGTGTAATTAGCTAAACCAATTTCACGTTCGCCACGTTTCGTCCAGAGTTAAACAATTCAAGCTACTAGGCATTGAACTGCTATGTGACAAATTAAGAATAGAATTAACACTAACTTTCCTACTCGTGGGTGTCGTAAAATACGACTAAGAGATATGATATGCACTTAATATCCATGCAAAGGAAGGGAAGCTCGAATTAAAATCGCGTACATAATACCTCTCTCTGACCTGATCTGCCCATCGCGGTAAAGTACGTTCAATTACTCTCCTATAGCGGATAAAGGTTGACCCTGAAAAGGGGGCGTATATGAACAAAGATAACCTAATTTTTGAATAATTTAGGAGATTATTTATTAAGAAAAAATAATGAAGAAAATTATTTTCACTTGAAGTGTTTTTTAAATATCGACTGTTTATTGTTTTCCGTGTGGTGATGGAGTAAGAATACAATTCACCACTCCGCTCCCCTTGATCTTACCCATGGAAGTCGTAAAAGACGACTAGGGGATATAATACGCATATAACATCTATGCAAGAGAAGGAAAACTTGAAATACAACCCTATACCAACCTGTCTGATCAGCATGGCATAGTAAAGTCAAATTCCCTCCTACCGTGGAGGAGGCTGGAACCCAACAGTGGGACGTATATGAGCTGAAATGATGATGATGATTATTATTATTCATGATCTCACATATATTGCTGATTTTTAAATAATTTATTAAGCATAAACCCTGCGGCGGTTTTTACATGTTTTCATTTTTACATTTTACCTTCAGTCGCCGTCGGATCAGAAGGAAATTGCACTGAGAACATTTGGTAAGAAACTCAGGGGAGGTTTGTCTATTTTTTATTTATTTACTCATTTCTTTAAAATATAATAACAACAGGATGACAACGGGAACAGTCGGATGGTGAAACATTATTGCGTAAATAATGAATTTCTTCTTTCCAACTCATAGAAAGTACGAGCCTCTTTTAATAAGAAAGAAAGGAATGTAGGGCCTATTTGCCTACATGCTGGTCAGACGCAACCGTTAGTTTCCAGTTTTCCTCTTTTCATTGAATGTAGTATTTGTCAGGGTATATCTGACGAATATTACATTTAGTCTATCAGAATTAAGAATAAAAGATTTATATCGTATAATAACTTGAAGAATTCGTAACAACTTTACTGAACATAAAACTGAACTTATTATTACACGATAATGATGTCCTTTTAAATTAATTATGAGGCCCCTAGAAAGTGCGTTATAAGCATTACGACCGAACTTTTTTAATGGACTAAATTCATCTTATGCTCTCTTAGGAGCCAGAAGTTTCTAAAGACTGCTATTCCAACATTACTGAGGCCTTTTTATGATTTCATTAACTAAGTTGAGTAGTCTAATTGCTTCATTTTAGTTTTATTTTATTTTTCGGTCTTAAAATAATGGTGTAATTTTAGATTGTACAAAACTATAAATAGAGATCATGAGTAAAATTAAACTAAATATTTTTTGTAGGTATCGTAAAAGCGGGGACTGAAAGAGTAACCTGCCGAGCTGATCATGGATGTCAATACTCGGTTCCAATGGCAATGGGAAAGGAATACGCCTTTTCGTCACTCCAGCCGGAACGGATAGCATGTGTGCTGACTGGATCGGGGACTAAGCCGTCACCTGCTGACAGGCTGAGCCAAGCCTGCTTGGCCCAAGGGAGCATCCGGGAGGAAGGTTACTCGGAAGGGTATCCCATCAGGCTGGCCATGAACATCAAGGATTTGGTACCTGTGGTTGGCTGAATGGCGAAGAGTAGGAAATAAAGCGGGTTATGGGATCGCGAGCCGTTCTCGTCACCACTGAAGGGATAAACGACGTATGTCAGCATCACAGCCTGCCAAAAAGAAAAAGTGTGTTGACTATAGCCCGCCTAAAAAAAACGTGGAGTGTACCCGAAATAAAACCCGCTGTGCTGGACACAGAGGTCAAAGAATCTGTATGAGTGACAAGTTCCATGATGATGAGGGGGAGATATGGTAGGTTATGGGTGCCGCACGCCGCTTCACCGTCTCTGCCGACGGTTTGGACGGGATGTGTCCAGACCATGGATGGCGTAGATGACTGTACAGATGGCGAAATGCTTAAGATGCCGACCTACCGTGCCAGTGTCGTGGGTTCGAATCCCACGCAAGATATTTGTGCGATCAACAAATTGTTGTTCCGAGTCTGGATATAATTTGTGCATGAAACAGGGATTAGTTAGGCATTCGCAAGGAATTCATCACACGCCCGGTGCACTCTCACTAACGATATAATCCTTGTATTGCAGGAGATTTTACTAGCATACATTTAACGGTCACTACTTATATTTAGAGTTAGAACAATAATTTATGGAGCATAAATTATTGTCCTTCGTAGGAATCAAACTCGTAACATTGGCACAGTAGGTTAGTATTTCAACGTTTACGACAATATGAAATTTATAAAACAATATTGAAAATGTTATTTAACGGTGATATCAAATATGATTTCTACGCAGACAAATCGCAGACAAAAGCTAATAATAAATAATATTACATGAACGTAATATTAATATAATATTGTACGTAATTAATAATTAATAATTGACACAAATTGAACATTACGCAAGTTTCAACAACGGCGCAAACATACTATATTTACATTTAATTAACAAGTAAATACTGTAATTTCTGTATCAGCGAATACTAACCTGGTTATCAGACTAATAAATTGGTATATTCAGTTGAGAATTTATCCGGTAGTAAAGGTTAAAACTTCGGACGCAAAGTTTAGGTGTTAAACGGATTAGAGTTAGTAAATTCTGGTCCTTTCATTAATCGGGGCGAAGAATCGGGCAACTGGATCAGGGGGTAGATAAGGCTTTTGATAGTTGGCTAAGTGATTTTGTATTGGTTTTTACGAGGAATTGATGCAAGTTTTATTGGTTTCGGGTAATAGAAAAAAATAAGATAAGTTAATTCAGAAACTATAAATTAAATGAATGGACGTGTAGTTTCACAAAAATTTAAGAACTGCGCTTTTCTGCGTTTTAAAATGTTTGTCTACAAACAAGGTTTAAAAGGTACTAAAATATAAAAGAAAATAATCTGTAATAACGTTGAATTGTTTGGACATCAGACATCTTAGTCCGCCTATGACTGTGAATGCTGTAAAGTGTTCGAAACGTCGGACAATCATAAATCAAATACAAACGCGATAAAATCCGTAAAGTAGTCTTATTTACAATGTATAATACTCGCGTAAATATTAGGAATCATTGTATAGGGATTTATGTCGAGATTTCCTTCTTTATTATATACATACAATGGATTTCGGTTATAATGACGGCGGAGGGACCACTTTAATGTCGTTACTATATCCGGCGGTCTCTATATCCGAAATAATTATATTAACACTTTTTCTTTAACAGTAAATGTACGTCTAGAAATCATGTTCACAATCACAAGTTTAAGAAACAGTGTTTACTCACTGGAAATTAGCTACGTAAATGACTCATAATTTTAACTTCGTGCACATTTTAAGTAACCATACACACAAATAAAGCATTTGACCATCTGCGAATGTAAACAAAGGATAACTCTACACACAAACAAAGCGTTTGACCATCTGCGATAGTTAAAGCTGATGAATGAGTCTTTGTGCCTTTGCCGACTCAGACGCAACATTCGCAAGCAATTTCTAGGAACCTGTTCCAAATAGTTCATAAAAACAAGTCGGTATACCCGAATTCGGTGTAATATCCGGCGTCACTATTGCCGAATGTATTTCCTACAAAAAGATGCTTTAAATTCTAGGGACGTAAGTTCGGCGTCGCTATAACTGAAAAGTCGGTACAACCAAGGTCGCTATAAATAAAATACACCGTATTATATGTATTATATGCATATGCATGGTATTACATGCATATTATATGATAAAGTCGTCTTTTACGATACTCACGGGTAGGAGAAGAGGTGGTGAATTATATTCTTACTCCGACACCATGTGTCAATTATTACTTTATTAACCCTTGCAAAAAAAAGTTTAAAAATTATCAATGAAGGTCATTAATTACTATTGCGTTTAAATTAAGACATCACATTAACATTAATTACCTTGATACGAAATATTTGAATACAAGTTAGCTGAAAATAATAGCAAGGAGATAAAAAAGTGTGTGTACTTATCCACGTAAGAAGTTATACTTCTTTGGCTAAACAAGATAGAAATCTTTCTAAAAATGTTACCATCGCGTTATCCTAGATTTGTAAAAGAAACGACGCTAATAGTACCTAGTGTAATGTAATGTAGTACTAATACATTGGTGGTAGGAGCACACTTTTGACAGTTGTCCCTCTACAGCTGCAGGCCGGTGCGTCCGGGGTAGTACCACCACGGTAATATTATCTATCAGTAATCCAACTTCATACAAACGGATGAAACGCGAGCTATACCTACGCGCCTCGATCTCGGCATGCGCTCGGCATGCAGACAGTCGTGAGTCGCGACTGTGCCGCAGTGACTAACGGACGGTGTGTTGTTTTTTAAACAATAACCGCGTTTCCCTTTCCTTCCTTTCCTTTTTATTCCTTTATATTCCTTTTTCTCCACCTTATCCATGTTTTCCAAAACAATTTCTAATTAAGCTTTATATTAGAATGCGGATTTTTCATACTTTAAAATTTAATAATAAAGCATTTCGCACGTCTCAGTCGAGGCGCAAATATTTTTCGGTCGCAAATTTATAAGACCGATTTGTTATTTAAACATAAACATGTTTTTTTTAATTAAAACTACCAATCAAAAATCAACACGCATTCTTATTGAACACTTCCTATTCAATTCACAAAGTATTTTATTTGTTTATATAAGAAAAGTATATACAAAACTAAATGGAAACACAAAGTAGGCAAATGTAATTAAAATGCTGGAGGCGGGCAGCTCTATCACATGTTTATGTACCGCGCGGATGTAGGCATTTAATTCAAGGTTATGATCGAGATACATTACTGATAGATGACTATACTGTGGTACCATACTCTCGCAGAAAATCAACGTCCGAGTAGTAGCAATTTCTAACTGCACTTCGTTCGGTGAGCGAGAGAGTCGGAAGCCCAAGTTCCTGAGGGTGTTGCGTATGACAGGTTTTGGTGATTCCTTTAGTATCACCGAACCTCATTGCACGCATTCACACTCCCTTCACTTTCTGTCTGCTTTTTGCCACCGTCAACTATAAAAAAAAAAAAAGAAAAAAGGTATTTAATACATTGAAAGTTTTAATTTACCGTTGTGCTGTACTGTGCGTGCGCATCGTAAAAAACCGGCTAAGTGCGAATCGAATTCGTGCACGTAAGGTTCCGTACCATTATCTATAAAAATCGCGTTTGTTGTATGGAAGCCTCCCTTAAAGATTTTTTTGTTTTTAGTAATTATAAGATATACATAATATTCTTGAAAGAGCCTGATGGCAGACAGACGGGCAAACAGACAGCGAAGTCGTAGTAATAGGGTCCCGTTGTTACTCCTTGAGTACAGAACCCTAAAAATGTTGACTAGCTAACTTCAGGGTGTCAGTTTTTTGTGACGGTGTACGGTTTCACGACACCCACGAGTAAGAAATTATATACTGTATTCTTACTGCATCACCACACGTGAAAAAATCGGGGCACTCACAATTATTGGGCATAATAAAACAAGCTATTTTTTCTCAGTAATCAAAAATCAAAGAATTATTTATGAAACTTACGTATTTACATTTAACTAGTGGTCGGCGTGTGATCGAAATTCGGCCATAATTCATTTCAATTAATTTTTCTGCAACACAATTTTCTTTTAATTTTATTTATGTATAATTGTAAATTGAGCAAGCTGTATTTCACTAATAACTAATATATAAGCACAAATCTCTATTAGACATTGTGATCATAATTATGATTGTTTGACATTCAGTTCAACCAGAGATTTTAACCGTAAACAAAAATGTATAAGCGTTGCTACGCAACACACTCACACAAACGTGTGTGTGTGTGTAGCGATTGCGTTGTACTGTGCATAACGCCTTTTTTAATGAATTTAATGTATTTTTAAGGCATTATTATATTAAATTTTAGTTTTGTGCATTTCTCCTCGATATATTCTTCAACTGTGCCAAATTTCATATTTGTCCATCCACGTAATTTTCGTAAAAAGGGGTACAAAGTTTTTGCTTCACGTATTTATATATAGATAATGCAAGTAAAAAATAGCTTACCTGTAAATATCAAAGAATCGATTAAACATTTACTTTAAAGACTTTTGCTTTTAGTAATATTTCTTTGAATCTTGAGTAATACTTCTTGAAATCTTGTTAAAAATTACAGCCCGTCACGATTTTCTTCGAATATATTATTTTTTTCAAGCCACATACGAGCCACTGTTGGGTTTGGGCCTCCACCACGGCGGTCAAAAAATTTACTTACTGTCATCAGCCAGTCAGGCCAGATGTCTCATGTTGTTTCATCATGTTTGAACTTGTCTGGACGTGTCTAATCGTGTCTCATCATGTCTGATTGTGTCTTGTCGTGTCCGATCCTGTCTCATTGTGTCTGATCGTGTCTCATCGTGTTTAATCGTGTCTCATCGTATCTGAACTTGTCTAGACGTGTTTGATCGTGTCTCATCGTATCTGTACGTGTCTAGTCGTGTCTGATCGTGTCTCATCTTGTCTCATGGTGTCTGATCGTATTTGGACTTGAGTGATCGTGTCTCAACATGTCTGATCGTGTCTAAACCTGTCAGGACGTGTCTGAACGTGTCTGATCGTGACTCATCGTGTTTCATCATGTCTAATCGTGTCTAAACCTGTCACGACGTGTCTGAACGTGTCTGATCGTGTCTCATCGTGTTTCATCATGTTTTAGAATTTTGTATAACGCCATCTAGTGAGCTCAAAATAATTTATTAACCTTAACAGATACCTATAGTGTATAGTATCCTAAGGGAAACAAATGTTTATTGAATAAAACTCATCATTTTCTGGCAAAAAAAAAAATTATATTTTATTAATACATAACGTATTAGTTCTTGTCGTAATCTATTATTTTATGTATGTATACCTGTTTTATAAAATAATGTATAATTTTCTAACTTTATAACATAAGTATACCATACCTACTTTATTTTCGCGTCCGAATATTGGACAACCATTTTATACGTTTATTATTAGTTTCAGCTGTATATTTATTTATTTGTATGTCACCAACTCCTAGAAATTGGATTTTGACTCACTTAAAAACAGTCTACTAGATAATGTTACCAAACTAGATGGTGTTACCATTAACATGAGCCGTAAGCTAAAGTTTAACATGGGTAATTTCTACAATTTATTTGATACGATACCTACCACAAAGTACTCATTGAGCAAAAGTATCGAATACAAAGTACCGAGTACAAAAGTATCGGTATCGAAAGAAAAGTACTCGATACCTAAAAGTATCGATACTTTTATCGTATCCCTAGATCCAGGTATCGATACTTTTAATCGATACTGTATCGGGCGTTAAGTGTCGGTACTCAATTAGTATCGATTGAAAAGTATCGATACTGAATGGTATCGGTATCGAATGGTTTTTGAAGTAACGAGTACTTTTCACACAGCTTATTAGATACGTTCTTGGCGAATTGTTCGTGATGTTTTTTTTTTGTTTTGGTTAGTTGAGAGAAAGTAGCATTTGATACTGAGTACAAGTATCGAACGAACAATAATCACTATACTTTGAAAAGTATTGATACTTACTGGTATCGAATCGTTTTCGAAGCATCGAGTACTCTTCATAGAGCCTATCGGATAAGTTCCTGGCGCGATTGTTTGTGATGAGCTTTTTTTGGTTAGTTTGAAAGTAACATTCGATACTGAGCACTGGTATCGAAGGAACAATAATGACTATCAATTGAAAAGTATCGATACTTACTGGTATCGAATCGTTTTTGAAGCATCGGGTACTTTTCATAGAGCATATCGGATACGTTCCTGGCGGGATTGTTTGTGTTGGATTGTTTGTTTTTTCCGTTCCGATACTTGCCCGTTCGATACCATTGTTTGCATTCGATACTAATACTAGTATCGAATGAAAAGTATCGATACCATATGAGTACTCACTGGTATCGATTTATCCTTAATTGTTGTGTAATATTTCAAATAATAATATAAATCGTAATATTTTATTAATACTTTATGCCATATTAGTTCCTGTCTGTACAAAATAATTTCGATGTTTCACATCTGCTAGGCATCCTGAGCGAAGGCTCCCTTTTTTATTATTATTAAAATTTTTATCTTGTTACGCTAAAAAAGTATAACTTCTTAAATGCGTACATAATTACATACACTTTTTTATTATAAGTTTCGAATAATAAATCTGTAGGTTATAATTTAATTGCGCCTGATGCCGCTCTAGTCGAGGCCGCGGGTGACTGGACCGGGACCATCGACCGACGTCCTCTCCGGGGAAGGGACGTCGGTCGATGGTAAGGTACTCCTCAATGGGTATTCCGTCGGGCCGACCACTGACGTCAAGTCACCCTCCTCCGGTGGTTGGTCCAACTACTAAGGCGACGTGTCACGGATGGGTTATGGGTGCGCGTGCTTACGCCCTTCTGTCGCCCCGGATGGAGTGGTGCGAGGAGTGCGCCGACTCTAACCCAGCCCAAAAAAAGGGTTATAATTTAATAGTTTGGCGTATTTATCCGATAAATGACCTTAGGCGGTGATTTCAGTGCCCCAAAAATGTTTTAAAAGGTCACAATGTAATCAGCTCTGACGGCTAAAATCTGAAACTCAATAATATTTTGTGCTTGTCATGGCCTCCCTATTAACTTCTAGTGACTTTAATATTTATATTAGAGTCAATGCTTTATCGCGTTAGAATACGGTGGAAGATTATGTTAAAGATATAAAAAAAAAACACAAAGCAGCATGAGGACTGCCGGCAGAAGTGAAAACTTAAAACTGTGAACAAACAACTGTTGTTTTTGGATATTCGTTATTGACAGTTGTTTTTTTAACCCCCGACGTGAAAAAGAGGAGTGTTATAAGTTTGACGTCGATATCTGTTTGTTTGAGTGTGCGTCTGCTTGTGGCATCGTAGCTCGCAAACGGATAGACCAATTTCGATGCGGTTTTTTTCAGGAAAGCCAGTTTCCGTGCTCTTAGATATGTTTGGTTAATATCGGTTAAGGAGTGTAAGAGTGTCAGCTCTTTTCCAAAATGATATAATGGCATATGATTACTCTACTACACTCATCATCATCTTGCTCTTATCCCAATTACTTGGGGTCGACGCAATATGCCATCTGTTTTGACATATTGCAAAAAGTTTCGGCAATGACTTTTATGACCGGCCGCCTGCCTGACGTCAACCCTCCTTGGGAATGCAATCGTTGACCCAAATGGTACCAGATGGAATTGGTCCGGGTCAATCTAGGGCTCTTAGTCGTCTTTTACGACATCCACGAGCAAAGCAAGGGTTGGTAGTATTCGAAGCCGCTACCACACAGCATATTTTATTACTCTACTACACTATAATCGTTAAATAACAATTAATTGATAATTCTTGTTGAAGGGAACGTAATGTTTTTTTTTTAATTACTTTTTTTATTATTAACAAACTAAAATATAGTTCGTACCTTTATTCAATATTATATATTTTGCTTTTATTGAAAACTAACAACCCGCCCTCGCTTCGCTTTGAGTTCAGTCGCCTTACCCGTGGGAATACCGGAGTAAAATGTAGCCCATGTTTACTCCCTGATGTTATAGCTTGCCATTGGTGAAACAATTTTTAAAATCGGTTCGGTGGTTTAAGCGATAAAACGTAACAAACAAACAAAACAAACTAACTTTCGCATTTATAATATTATTAAGGAAGTAAGGATATCGGCACGTATATAATGGCGTAGACTTAGATATATTGTTAGCGTGGACACATCACGTGACCATGTCGACGACGATTTACTCCCCTTCGAAACCGGCCTATTGTGGTTCTCCTTTCCAAATTTATTTGTGGTAGATATAAAATACCACATATTATTAGCCTATACTTGCCTATGGGATTCGTGAATACTCGCTATGGAGGCATTAGTGGAATGAACAGCAATGTTCTATTGGATAATTTATAATAAAAAAAAACAAAATAATATTTTGAGTAACCCTCGACACGAACGAAAAAGAAACAGTCTTGAATCATTTCAGCTCATATACGTCCCACTGATGGGCTCTGGGCTCGAGCCTCTTTCATAATAGGAAAGACGTTGACCTACTATGCTACTCTGGACAGACGTGTTCGTATAGGTTTTTATTTGTCCTGTAGACCAAGGAACTCTGCACCGATGGTCGGCCCAACGACGAAGGCGACATGCTATATGGGTGGGTTACGGGGCCGCGCGCCGCCCCTTTGTCGCACCGGATGGAGCCGGGCGGCGTGTGCAGTGACCGTAGCCCACCCCAAGAAAAAAAATAGGTTTTTATTTCGAGTTATCCTTCTCTTATTATATTTTATATGCAAATTATATCCCCTAGTCGTCTTTTATGACACCCACGGTTGAGATAGGGGATGGTGAATTGTATTCTTATTGCGTCACCATACTCTTATATAAAATAGCGTATAGTTCAAAATAATAAATATTTTACAAAAATAACAAAGGGACTTAAAAATAAACTAAGTTGCCTTTTTGCAATACACTTTACGTAGCCTAAATAAATGTGTTCATTGCTCTTCCTGTAAAATTTGTGTACCTATCAGACGTTATCGTGTAGCGACGAGATAAGAAAAGAATTGTCGCCACCCCTTACTTCCTCGTGGAAGTCGTCAGAATTGCCTAAGGGTTCACCAGGAGAGTGGGCAGCAGCTCTCTCCTGGGAAATGTGTAACATTTCACTGCGATCGCCAACCCGCCTGCCAAGCGTGGCGGTTACGGCACCATCCCCTTAAATGACAAGCAGAATAGAAAGGGCACCCAGTCTTGGCAGCTCCGTTGTCCTACGGGTTCATTTTAATGAATAAAAACGTGCTCCCTAAATTAAGTCCTCCTAACCAAACACAAAGACGCTCAGCGTGCTATGGAGCGGGCTATGAACAGAATTTTTCTGCGATATAGAATCCGATATATAGAAATCCGTAGAAGAACGGGTGTAGCCGAACCGACAGGTGTAGAAGAAAGGTTCTTGAGTGGCGACCACGTACCGGATGACGCAGTGTTGGAGGCCCCATCACTAGGTGGACCGATGACCTGTTGAAAATTGCTAGGCATAGTTGGATGCAGGTGGCAGAAGACTGCACCCTGTGGGGAAACATTGAAGCCTACGTCCATAAATAGGCGGTGATAGGTTGAATGATAATGAGTGATGATAGTCCGATAGCTGTCCTCAGAAGTTCACTGATGCTATGTATGTTAAAAATAAAAATTTTTACTGCTCTACTGCTATTTGTCACAGCATAATATAATATAACTTAAAACCTATTTAAATATACAATAATAATAATTCCAAAAAAAGTGAGCCGTCGCTCAGGACGCCTGGCAGATGTGAAACATCGAAATTATTTGTACAAGTATATATGCATAAAAGAATAGATTACGACAGTACTAATATGGCATGAAGTATTGAATAAAATAATACGATTTCCATTATTATTTGAAATATTACACAGCAATAAAATTAATCCACCGCACACTGAATGAATTCTAAACATTTATTTTCATTATTATACATTATAGATAACAATTTACTTTGAGTTCACTAGATGGCATTGTACAAAATTTTAAATCGCACCATGGTTTCGTTACAAAAATGTACATATATATCCCGATATTTGTTTATTAGTTAATCAAGAGGCACCGCGAGGCGTGGCGTTAAACGCCCCGACCATCGCGGTCACCCTCGCCTATAGATGTTTCACATCAAAATTAGCACATTAACCAAATAAATTCTTCAAATACGTAATATGAGCTAGCAGCGAAAATGCATCATTAAATAAAAAAAGAATAAAGAAAACCCTTTAAGATTGCTTAAGCTTTGTATTTGTATCTCTCTGTATTTAAAAATCAAGTCATTTCCTGTTTCTCTTATAAACCAATATTAACTTCACAAATAACGTCGCTAAACATAAATATGGACTTTAAAATATCCGTCTCATGAAGTAGCGTAACTTGGCTTATAAGTTGTTGATAGATGACTGTTGGCCGACAGTTTTGTGTCCAAGTATTTGGCGGACCGTTCAATTTTAACTGTATTTCAAGTTTCCTATTGCATTTTGGAGAATCTACGTGAAAATTTCTCTTGAGTTCTGTATAAAATGAATAAAAAAATAACGACTATTACGTAAAAATGTAAAATAAAATTAAAAATTTTGAATTACTCCCGATACAAACTAAAATAATAATAAAGTATTACGTTTTCTTCAATAGCAATTATCAATCAATTGTCATTTAACGACTATACTGGCATGCATGAAGCACTTAAATCGAGTAATCATACGCCATTACATCATTTTGGAAAAGAGCTGATACTCCTTACACTGCTCGACCGACATTAACCAACCGTAGCTAAGAACCACCGTAAGGAAACTGGCTTTCAAATGAAATAAGCGGCATCCAAATCGGTTCATCCGTTTGAGAGTTGCCATGCCACACACAGACGGGCAGATATCAACGTCAAACTATAAGGCGCTTCACACATTGGCAACGCGCGCAGGCGCGGAGGATCAGATCTGCCTCTTCGAGCAGATTTTACCGCGCTTCCGCGCCTG
Source organism: Lymantria dispar (assembly GCA_032191425.1). NCBI lineage: Eukaryota > Metazoa > Arthropoda > Insecta > Lepidoptera > Erebidae > Lymantria > Lymantria dispar. The sequence goes on along the minus strand of CM063465.1, from coordinate 13,088,839 downwards.
ACGGCTTTGTACGCGTCCCGCACTAAACTAAATGTTATTTTCCATTTGATCGTCGTGGTTAGTTACGTTACAATGGGTAATATTGAAGTCATTCAATTTGGTATATAAATCTATTCGTGTCCAGATCTGCTGCGGTCCACCCCGCGCCTCCGCGCCTGGCGGCAGAATCTGCTAGCGGGACGTGCTCCCGCGCCGTGGCGTGTTTTCGGTATGCTGGACCTGGCGTGTTTTCTATACTAATCGATGCACTTGCATACAATATTAAAATCCGCCACTCCACGCCAGGCGACGGAACACGGAGCAGTGTGTGAAGTAGGCGCTTCCGCATACCGTCACGTACGTCAAAATGTTATTCTCCTCTTTTCGCGTCGGGGGTTAAAAGACTGATTTGATTATCTGATACTTATACCTACGGGCCACGTGCTGTTAAAGTAGGAATAAAATGTGTTGCTGCTTATTATTCTGTGGGCGCTATAAAAACAGTAGACTTAAGAGTAGTTAAAAGCTCGCCCGATTGCAAGTAGGATCTATTTCTCATAATTAGCAATATGACGGAGCAAGCCAAGTTTACGATCATGCAGTTCTCATGTTTCACAGCAAATAATTCATCTTAAAGTCTCTACTTGTTGCAAAATGACCTTGAAAATTTAGATTAATGAAATTATATCAATGGAAGAGAAGGAAAGCTCGTAAGAAAACCCTATTTCAACACGTCTGACCAGCGTCGTATTTTAGGTAAATTTCCTTGCTATTGTAGTGGAGGCTCGAGCTCAACAGTGGGACGTATATGAACTGAAATGATAATAATGATGATTAAAAGTTTATTGTGTAAAATTATATGAAAAACAATTACGTCAATCAATTCTTGAGACCACTTTTCCAAACCTTGTAGGAGTTAGTAGATCAAGAACCAAAACTATCGCCCATAATGCTATTAAATGTCAAAACTGATGTTTCAAATAATTTGGCATAGTTTTTCATCATCATCATCATTATTATAGGGTTCTATGCCGCCTGTTTCAAACGACGCCCAGCAACTTTCACCAGGTCATCGGCCCACCTATGGACGCGTAAATGGACATAGTTCTTAGTCACTGAAATCCCTTAGTCATGATATCGTAATACATACGATACCATCGCCAAAGTTAGGGTTGCTAATATTTATACTTATACTTCATCAACACCCGAGACGTTTTAAATATTATTAGGCGGAATAAATGGATTAACAAAAGTATCTCTTACTAAATCTCAGTATCTCTTTCTAAATACGGCATAATGTCGCAATGTAGCATAATGCGACAGCTTAGGCTTACGTTTAAACAAAAGCCAACTTTGAAAACAAACATCAGCCATTTGTTTTTTTAGGCCGCAAATATTAAAGCCTCTATTATTATTAACTTTTAATACTTGTTTAGGACGTTACGTGTTTAAAACCCTACTTTTGTAGTGTGAAAGATAAGCCCCTATCAAACTTTCGCTTATTCATATTTGGAGGACGAAACAGTTGAGATATAAGCGAAAGATAAGTATTGGGCCCTTATTCTAAAGTATTAAAGTCCATTATAAAACGGCCGATCTATTTTGGTACGTTGTATAAAACATTGTTTTCATGCCGTAGTTGCGGGCGGCTGCCGGAACAAGCCTGGTTTTCGGCCATCTAAATATCGGTAATTTAAATTATTTTTCAATCACGTATAAGTATGCTGAAATTTTGTTATTTTATCATTTTCTATCGTAAATTTTAGGCGCGTTATATTAGTTAAGCTTTAATCGGTAATAGGCTTTTATCAGAAGTTTAAATATGGCTTCCTATATTTATTTTACGTTTAATTTAAATTAATATTTACAAATGAATTTCCGTGTGGTGACGGAGTGATAATGCAATTCCCCACTGCTTTTCTTACCCGAATCCAGATGATATTGTGTTCTTACCCCATACACAGAAAGAAGTTAAGCAGAAGATCATACTACCGATTGTCAACAGTAAATGTATTTTATTATAGATAATTTTCTTTTAAATTTGCCTGGGCCAACTCCATCTGATGCAGTCAGGTAAATAATTATATTTTCAAGGAGGGTTGAAGTCAAGCAAACAGCTGGTTATAAAACTATTGCAAAACCCTTTGCATTGGGATTAGAGCAAAATCATAATTTCCTTCAAAAGAAAAATTATGTATCTATATATATAAAATGTTTTATCCTTAATGACTGACTGACTGACGGATCAAGACACAGTCAAAATCGTTGATCGTAGAGACCTGAAACTTGAAGGGTGTGTGTGTGTGTGAATTATTTGTACAACGAAAGTATCCGTTAAGAAAAGGCTTTCAGTAATTTTACCCCTTTTTTTTTACGGTCGGCGCGCTCCTCGCACCACTTCGTCTGGGGCGACAGAGGGGCGTAAGCACGCACACCCGTAAACCACCCGCGCGACACGTCGCCTTCATCATTGGGCCGACCACCGGATCAGGGTGACTTGACGTCAGTGGTCGGCCTGACGGAATACCCCTTGAGGAGTACCCTTCCATCGACCGACGTCCCCTCCTCGGGGAGGACGTCGGTCTTTCCTCACGCAGTTGGCCTCTCGGCAGGTGACGGAGTAATTTCCCGGTCACGTTACCCACGGCTTCGGCTAGGGCAGCATGAGGCGCAGGTAATCGCGCCTACGCCGTCGGATCGCTTCGTCGAGGCTGCACTCCTCACGCGCGCAATCCGCTGCCTCCTTCCGCGAGACTACTGCCTCGCAGAAGGCTGCGACCGCTTCCCAATTCCTGACGCCGTCAAGCATCGCCCTGGCGATGGTCGGCAGCGTCAGGTCGGCATCGATGATTGCGACAAGTTCACGACGCTGCTCTGCCCAAGCGGCACAGACCTCGAGCGTATGCTGCGCCGTGTCCTCGTCGCAATCGCAGTGGTGGCAGGACGGTGTACTCTCCCTCCTGACGACCGTGTACAGGTATTTGGCGAAGCATCCATGCTCCGTCAAAACCTGCACCAATCGGAAAGAGTGCACCCCATACCGCCGTTTTAGCCACTGCATCAGCAACGGCTGGAAGGCCTACACGGTTCGCACACCGAACCGAGGCCTCTCCAGGCGGACTGCCCAACAGGCAATGACGTCTCGGCGGGCGTCGACGCGCCAGGCGGTGAGCTCCTTCAAAGAGACCACACCGCCCTCCGCTCACACCCCCCGACACCCATAATTAAAGGGATAAAAAAGGGGAGGGGGGGACAAGGTTTGTATGGGGCAACGTGATCAAAAGTTTGGGAAAATCACACTAATATTAAGAGGCGAAAGTTTGCGAGTGTTTGTAAGTATGGATGTTTATTACTTTTTCAAGTTCTAACGGTGGCATCAATTTTGATAAAACTTTGCAGGCAGGTACCTCATTAGCTGTTTGATACTTTAAATTAACACATTGAAATTTAGAACTGTATCTAGTTTAGCGATAATAAGCTCGCCCTCACATGAGACTAATGACCATTTTCATCAATCATACAGAAATTTTAGGTAACATATACGACAATTGTCCGTGTGGTGACAGAGTAAGAATACAATTCACCACTCCCTATCTTGCCCGTGGATGTCGTATTAGACGACTATGGGATATAATGTGCACATAACATCTGTGCAAGAGAAGGAAAACTCGAAATGAAATCCTATACCAACATGTCTGACCAACATGGTATAGTAGGTCAAATTCCCTCCCATTGTGGAGGAGGCCCGATCCCAACAGTGGGACGCATGTGGGCTGCGATGACAATGATGATGATACGACAATTTAAACGCTAATCACATTAATATTAAGGCGAAAGTTTGTAAGTGTGTGTGTATGTTTGTCACCTTCTCGCGCTTTAACGGTTAAACTAATTTTGATAAAATTAGGCATGGAGATAGCTGACGTCCCTGATTAACATATAAACTACATAATATATCCCTAGCCCTACAGAAACGGGAACTGCGCGGGGGAACAAAAAGAGCTGATTGGCTGAGTAACAACGAGTTCACAGCTGACTGAAAAGATATGAACTTTAAAAGGCACAGTATGGATACCCTCGAGAAGCATTAAAGAGGAAAAATTAAAAATTTCTATTGGAATGCTAGACCAGTAATCTATTATTTTCTAAAATCTTAGTGAAAATACGAAACGATCTTTAAGGCAAGTTATTTACAGTACTTAGAATATAACCTTAAGTTTCCTTCAACGAACACATACATATACACTCTCTTCTACACTACTGAATTTTCCTTAATAACATTTCTTACCTCATTTACTCCACATATCTCAAATATTGAAATGAGTATATTACTACGTAGACGCCATGCTCAGTTTATTATTTTCTTTTTTCGTATGTTTTCTTTATGTACAATGAGCGGTGACGATGTAATTTCTCGCACTAGTAATTTTGCTACAACATTAATGTACTGTAGCAACAATTAGCACAGCAATCGTTGCCAATGTTGTTCGTGGTAAGAATTAATGTAGAATAATTACAGTAATCTTTCAAATAATATATTGTTATTTAGAATATGTATTTTTTGCTATGTGGACTTTGAATACTATGAAGCCTTGCATGGCTCATGGGGGTCATAAAAGAGCATTAGGAGCTCCAGATCTACCTGTGCCAACTCCATTTGATGCTAACTCGTCAACAATTACATACCCAGGAAGGATTATTTCATCATGCAGGCGGCTGATCATAGAACTAATACGTATCACTACTGGGCTCTAGCCTCTTCTACTATGGGAGAAAACTTGCCGAGTTCAGTCGAGACTAAAAAATTGAAGACATCTTCCAATACAATGATGAATAGTTTCGGAAAGAAGACGTCTCCCGGTCTCACAACTTTCTCTAATTGGATAGGTTTCGTACTCTTTTCTCGGATATAGACTTATATTGTGGCTGATGATGATATTGTACCTACTGATATTTCCATACAAACATTTCAGCATTTCAATATAACGATAGTCAAAATGGCCCCGCCTAAGGAACTGCAGCACCGCCCATTTGACTGATTGAAATGCTTCTTCAAGGGGATGATATGAGTATAAAGTTGATACTAGAGAAGGAAAACTAATAGAAACGTTATGTCAATTTCATTAAATAGTTTGTCAAAGTGGATTTCTATCCAATTATGGTGGTGGCTTGAGCCTCAACATTGCGACGTGTATGAGTTAAGAAAAAGAGTCTCTATTTAGTTTCTCTTATTGCATTCCTGATCTAAGATTTTTCACCTCACAGTGTATTGAAGAAAGGACTAGGAATATTAATATATATTACAGTTAGCTAAAATATTTCCTAAAACTTCGTTACTCGTAGTCTTTAGAAGATAAATTTATGGTGCAAACACGGTCGTTAGTCGCTCATAATTAAATCATCGAAAGGGTCGCAAATGTCTCCTTTAATTCCGAATACATATTGTGACAAAGAGATTATGGAACTGACGGTTAAAACTACACAACTCTAGTACCTATCTAAATCCAAAAGTAGGACCGAGGCGTAATATTAATTATGCATATCCTTAATCCACAGTACTATGATAACCTCATAGTTATCTTAAATAGACTGTTTTCTTTAAATAGCTTATGTATTATAATAGAACTATGTGTTATAAATTAAAATATAAGGACTGAATGGTTGCAGACAGCCTAATTTTAATTAACAAATGAAATTATTGGGACAATAGCACAGCTTGACATAGCTACGTAATAAAATTGGTGAGGGAGGAAAAATTAAACTGTAAAATTATTCATAAAGATATGTTTATAAAGGCAGGTGCATCTGAAATCGTGGTTTTACGAGCGGGTGTAATGTGAATCGTCAATTTCGGTTTATGACGTCACGCGTCGCCGCTGAGGGTGGCTATCGGAGCGGTGAGAGGGTTTGCTTATAGTAACAGCGTATTTCGATTTTTTACATAACTGTTTGGTTTACTTTAATAAGTTTAATACTTTGTTTAATAAGTGGTATCATGGTAGCTCTACGTAATAATTTTCTATTCAGATATTAATTACTTTAAATAGACCAGAATATTTAACCGCATGACTTACTAAGCAAATGTAACCGACAAGAAACTCTATTACTAAATTCAAAAGTGGATGTTTTGGATCGAAATATCTATTTAACGATCAATGTCCAATAAACTATCATCAAAATATTTCATTAACAATGCCTTTAGTTTGGAAACCATACATAGTTCGAATAGATGCCAAAAGTTAAGGTGTCTAATCACAAGCGTCGGTTAAAATGTCTCAATAAAAAGGTTTTATTTCTAGGAAAATAATAATCACCATAAATGTGTTTGAAAATAAAAATAGTAGAGCATCTGTATAATTATTTCAACTATTACGCGAATCATATTTTTATATAATACTAGCAATCCGCCCTCGCTTCGCTTCGGTAATAGGTTATAGTCGTTTTACCCGCGTAGTTCCCGTTCCCGTGGGAATACCGGGATAAAATATAGCCTAGTTTACGCCCTGATATTATAGCTTTCCATTGGTGAAAGAATTTTTGAAATCGGTCCAGCCGTTTTGAAGATTACCCGGAACAAACAGACAGACAGACAGACAAAAATTTTTAATTGCTATTTTAGGCATAGGTGTCGTGCAAATAACCGTGTGAGCATGAAAAAAGCCAATTATTTTGACATTACAAACAGACACTCCAATTTTATTTATTGGTATAGATACTAGCAACCCGCCCTCGCTTCGTTTCGGTTTCAGTCGTCTTTCCTGCGTAGTGCCCGTTCCCGTGGAAAGACCGGGATAAAATATAGCCTAGTTTACGCACTGATATTATAGCTTTCCATTGGTCAAAGAATTTTTGAAATCGGTCCAGGCATTTTAGAGATTACCCGGAACAAACAGACAGACAGACAGACAAAAAAAATATAAAGTGTATTTTAGGCATAAGTATTGTGCAAATAACCGTGTGAGCATGAAAAAAGCCTATTATTTTGGCATTACAAACAGACACTCCAATTTTATTTATTGGTATAGATTGGGTTTGTATTTGACTTTTACTTGAGTGACGTTTTGAATACCTTGGCAAGTTATCATCGAGGAAGAATCCTAAAGTGCCTTGACCATGAGCGCTGTAAAGTATTCGAAACGTTGAGATAGTAAAAAAATCAAATACACGACCTCAGTCAAAGATTCTTAGCAGATGTATTACCGCAATAAGATAATTATCATATATACCTATATAAGGAACCTTATGACAATAATTTGTTTAAAATATGAAAATAATTGATGACAAAATTTTTCGATTCCTAACTTCTTTAACTAGACTATACTAAAATGCAATGGCAAATATTTTGAATATGATTTATTCCAATTATAAAATAAAACGTTCATAAATGTCGCTGTAACAAGCACCACACCCTAGTAGCAGATATACACTATATGTTATTAGACAAAAGCCTTAGCCAGACACGTCTGTGGTTTTTCGATATAATATACGTTAAGGTTACTCCGTAGTAGAGTATTATAATCCCCATAGATTTGGCGCCGTCAATATATCGTTATTATTTTGCCAAATACAATAGAATGTCAGTATAATCATTTTTACTCAAATGTCGAAGGGAGGCAATCAAGAAAATTGGTCCCTTAATTATCTTACTGTGTGCAGACAATCGTAAGTTGAAGTGCAAACTTATATCGGCAGGTTTGGATGATGGCGACGGCGATCGACGTCCCAGGACGTGGAGAGGTGAGGTTACCCGAAAGGGTATTCCGTCGGACCGACCATTGACGACAAGTCACATCTGCTCCGGTGGTTGGCCCAACAACGAGGTGACGTTGGTACGGGTGGGTTATAGGCCCGCGCGCCGCCCTTTCATCGCCCCGGATGGACTGGATCGTGCGTGCGCTTACCGTAGCCCACCCATAAAAAAGGTTTAGATGAGGAGTAATTGTAAAAAAAAACTTACATGAGTTATTAATCATCAAGTCGATGACCATTTACCTGTTAATCATAATTAATTCACTCATTACAGCTCATATTGGGAGGGAAATTGACCTACTATACCACGCTGGTTTAGCGGGTTGGTATAGGGTTTTATTTTCCTTCTCTGTTATATGCACAAGATATCTCTTAGTCGCCTACGACATCCACGGGCAAGAGAGGGGGTGGTGAATTGTATTTTCACTCCTTCATCGCACGGAAACCTGTTAACATTAACACTCAGAGGGCATATATACGTGCGTGTTCAATATAACAAGGCTTTCAGGGTGCTATTGGGGCTTCCTCGTTTTTGTAGTGCCCCGGGATGTTTGCAGAGAAGGGCGTTGATGGCTTCAAAGCGCTCCTTAGGTAATCAGTAAAATTGAAAATTTTGAATAACCCCCGAAACAAACTAAAATAATAATAAAAAAATATTACGTTCTCTTTAAAGGAATTATCGCAAAAATACGCGTGTAAATTCTGTAAATTCTAAAAAATCTGTAAATTCATACGGAGATGATATAAGAAGTATATCTACTTGCGTGCGTAAAAAATAATGTAAATACCGAGAAGTATAACTTCTTGCGTACGTAATAAGCTAAAATTCTTTCTAAAAAAATTATCCTTAGTGTTATCCTACGTTTGTAGAAGAACGATATCTATATCTATACCAATAAATAAAATTGGAGTGTCTGTTTGTAATGTCAAAATAATAGGCTTTTTTCATGCTCACACGGTTATTTGCACTATACATATGCCTAAAAATCTAATATTTTTTTTCTGTCTGTCTGTCTGTTTGTTCCGGGTAATCTTCAAAACAGCTGGACCGATTTCAAAAATTCTTTCACCAATGGAAAGCTATAATATCAGGGCGTAAAGTAGACTATATTTTATACCGGTATTCCCACGGGAACGGGAACTACGCGGATAAAACGACTAAACCCGAAGCGAAGCGAGGGCGGGTTGCTAGTAAACAAGAGAAAAAAAAGGTATTTTATACAATGAAAGTTTTATTATAACGCATTATCTAGTTGACATTTCAGATGTGTGCGCACATCGTAAAAATATATTCTCATAATTTTTCCCTAACACGCCAAATGAAGTATAACTTTAAAAAGTAAAAAAAAAAGCGAATAAAATTATATATTTTCCGTGTGGTGATGGAGTAAGAATACAATTCACCACTCTCTATCTTGCCCGTGGATGTCGTAAAAAGGACTAAGACATATCTTTATATATACACTAGCAACCCGCCCTCGGTTCGCTTCGGATTTAGTCGTTTTACCCACGTAGTTCCCGTTCCCGTGGGAATACCGGGATAAAATATAGCCTAGTTTACGCCCTGATATTATAGCTTTCCATTGGTGAAAGAATTTTTGAAATCGGTCCAGCCGTTTTGAAGATTACCCGGAACAAACAGACAGACAGACAGACAGACCAAAATTTTTTAATCGCTATTTTAGGCATAGGTGTCGTGCAAATAATCGTGTGAGCATAAAAAAAGTCTATTATTTTGAAATTACAAACAGACACTCCAATTTTATTTATTGGTATAGATTTCTTGTGTACGGATGTAAGTCACTGCACTCCTCCTAAGCGGCTGGATCCACGTTGATGAACTTTTTTGATTCACGTTGAGGAAATTTCAAGGGGATTCGAGCATGGTTTAGATTCACAATTGGACCCGTTAGGTGGCGCTAGTATCGATTTCAAGTAAAATACAACTCTATCATCTCAGTCCACATAACGCCCACTGAGCAAAAGAAGGAAAACTTAAATTAAACCCTATACCAACATGCCTGACCAGCATGGTCTAATGCCCTCCCATTGTAGAGGAGGCCATAGCCTAATAGTGGGACGTATATGGGCTGCTGCGAAAATGATATATTGTATTTCACATTGAAAGAAGCCACACTTACTTTAATAAGTAAATAAAAGTAAAATATGTGTGTTAAATCTGTTACAAGGCTTCAGATATCCAATCGAAACGAACGTCATTATTATAATCAGATTGCCCGGATATCAGATTTGCTGAATAGGCAAGACAGTGACCTAACATCGACTAGTAACAATGGCCTTACGAATCAAGCAGTAGTTGTTCAAACCAAACGTTATTTTTCAAAGAAATTGAACAGTGAAAGGTCTTTTTATATCGGTTATTCTTTAGTAATACAATACTTTCATGATAGTAAAATCTCGCATTATTTTACGTCATGCCAATCTGATCATTATCCAGATTGAAGTTTCATGTTCTTCGTTAAGTAAGTATACTAAAGATTTTTATTGAATAAAAGGTATGATAGTACTTGTGTTAATAAATGTGGGCGAGTTTGTTTTACAGTAAAATGTTTTATTAGACTAATAGATAACCTGACTACCTGATTTGTAAGGCACCGACTTTAAAATGTTATTAAGAAAAAAGAAAGGAATTGCAAGAATCAATTTGTTATATAGGTTTACGTAGGAAATTATAAATTATTTGCCTTTTTAATACTCTGATGTTTTTGAAGGTGATTTTTAGGGTTCCATAACCAAAGGGTAAAAACGGGACCCTGTTACTAAGATTTCGCTATCTGTCCGTCCATCTGTTTGTCACCAGGCATGTATCTCAAGAACTGCGATAGCTATACCCTTGAAATTTTCACAAATTATGTATTTCTGTTATTTCTGTTACTGCTGTGTGGTAGCGGCTTCGAATACTACCAACCCTTGCTTTGCTCGTGGGTGTCGTAAAAGACGACTAAGAGCCCTAGATTGACCCGGACCAACTCCATCTGGTACCATTTGGGTCAACGATTACATTCCCAAGGAGGGTTGACGTCAGGCAGGCGGCCGGTCATAAAAGTCATTGCCGAAACTTTTTGCAATATGTCAAAACAGATGACATATTGCGTCGACCCCAAGTAATTGGGATAAGTGCAAAATGATGATGATGTATTTCTGTTACCATTATAACAACAAATACTAAAAACAAAATAAAATAAATATTTAAGGGAGACTCCCATACAAAAGACGCGATTTTTTTGGCGTTTCTATAGACGGTACGGAACCCTTCGTGCACGACACCGACTCGCACTTAGCCGGTTTTTATTACGTTTAGTTAAACATTTTTTTTTTTTGCCTTTTAGTGGTTACACCACACTATGACGAGTCAAATCAAGTCACAAGATTTGGGTATACCAAATCGATTCAAATCTGCATATAAAATTTAAAAGATAGTTTTGAATTTCTAAGATCTCATCCTTTAATCCTGATCTGATGAACATGGGACCACCTGAGAGACATCATATTGAACAAAAAAAAATTTTCCTGTCCAGGCGTCAGTGAGTAATCGTTGAAACACACTTGAATAAAAATTAAAGATTTCCATGAATTGAGAACCTCCTCCCTATTTGAAGCCGCTCAACAAGAGGTCTTAAAATTTTTAAAACCATAGAATTGTTTAATATTGTCGTCTCTTTAATTAAATTGATTAAATTTAAATCTTTATAACTCTTTTAATATGCTTTTCAAATGAAAGAATTTAAAAAGTAAACAACATTGTTACACAAAATTTTTAAGACCGCATCTCAAGACAGAGGATTACATTTTCTTTTCGCTCTTTCGCTTTTCGCTTTCTACTTGTTATGCATGTCAAACAAAAGGGCTTAAAGAGTAGAAAATAGTAAACTCGGTGACATCACACTAAATTCAATATGGCGACTGTTAATAAACGGTGGATTAAATGTTCATCACAATCCATTTATATGCCTTTAATAAACAAATGACTTGAAGATAAAGGAGGAGAGGAGAAGGCTAAAATATGTATATAACATCTATGCAAGAGAAGGAATACTCGATATAAAACCCTATGCCAACACGTCTGACTAACAGTGTTATCGTATGTCTATTTCCCTTCTATTGTGGAAGAGACTCAAGCCCAACAGTGGGACATATAGCTGAAATAATGATGAATGATGATTTAAATTAGAAAATTATGATACTTATTTACAACGATTCAAAGACAAGCTCTGTCTTTGAGAAAGGTTAATTGAAAAATGGAAGTCTCTGCTATGCTAGTTTTTCCTTTCCTACCGAATACAGGTAAACTACTTCCTAAATCCCATGGAGTTGTAGCTTCCATCCTATAGCATCCAAAGGCTATAAGCTATATATCATCAGGCTAAGACCAATAAGGAATATTTAAAAAAACGTTCTTTTTTGCGCTGAATTAATGGTTTAAGTTTCGTAAAAATCGTGTGTGACAGAATCGTATTATTTAAAAATATTTTCACCTGCTATATAAACAAAATCGCAGGTTAACGTTACCCTAAAGTAAATATTCCACGCGGAGGAAGTCGCGGGAAGATGCTAGTATTAATATATAGGACGCAGGATATTGGCCATCTCCACACTAAATTTAACAAATTATTCAATATACATATAGGTTTATACGCTATATACCAGTTCGCCGCCTTCATCCTTTGAGTTAGCTAAAATAGGAATGTAATTTAACTACTCTGCCAAATTAACCCAAACTAGAGACAAGGTTTTATTAGATTTTCTATATAATGTTGACTTTGGTAGCCCATCTGGTACTATAACCGTTTAGGTACCTAGAACCGTCCTCATTCTGAAAACTAAGTGGAGGATGGCGAATTAATATCTAGTTTGATCACCTGCTATATTTATAGTCCCCTAAAATATAGATTTTATTTTTAGTGCACGGTGCTTTTTTAAGTATCCTATGTCGACAATTACTTGTTTTCTTCTCGCTTTAACTGGAGTCATTTCACCACGTCACTCTACGTTTATGATTTAAGTAAATGCAAGATTCACTTAGAAAGGTTTGCGCAGCAAAATGATTAAACTATGTACCTATTATTTATTTAATTTCGTATAATAAAGAAATAGGCTGCAAATCCTAAATTACCAAAACTATTAGAATCAAGCAGAAATCGATATTAAAAGAATATTTCGATTCAATTTCTATTAATTTTTTTTATGGAAGTTATACCTACTTCTTTTGGCGCATTAGGGAAAATTAGTAAAAGTAAATTTTTACGATGCGCATGCACACCGTCACGAAAAACCGAATCAAATCAAATCATTTATTCTGCATAGGCCCCTTGAGGGCACTTACATATTGTCAAATTTATACATCGCTTGAATATAGTACAATATCTACCACCGGATCGGAACGCGGCCACAAGCTGAGAAGATCCGGCAAGAAACTCAGCGGGCTGTCATTTTTTTACCATCTTTTGAATACAATTACGTATACAACATATAGTCTTAGCTCCAGTATGATGCCCTGAAGTTAGCTAGACAACATTTTTGACAATGCGCGCGCGTACACCGTCACAAATGTCAACTAGATAATGCAATAACTTTAATGTATTAAATATCTTACAACGCGAAGGAAAAAAATGTTAGAAAGATTTTTATCTTATTACGCCAAAGAAGTACCTGTAACTTCCTACGCGTGTACATAGCCTTGAGCCCAGCAGTGGGATGTATATGATCTGTAATGATGGCGATTATTTAATTTACTTTAATTTATAAAAATGCCTATATATGCATCAATAATTCACCGCACTGTAATAGAGACGAACAAATTGTCTAATTTACTAGTTAGCTACAAGTTTCATCTTATGTAAGCAGCTATTCTATTAACTAATTCTCAATCTGAGCCCGAAATAGTTTTCACAAACTCAATTTTCTGCACATAAGTGGCTTCAGTAATTTAATAAAGGATTTCAATCTTTGTATTTATCACAGAAGATTGGTCTTAAATTCCAACACGATTGCCACAGACGTTCTCGTAGAAGTGTTATTTCAAATTACCTAAAGACTTTGTGTACGGGATCGTCTACACTATCATGACCTTAATTGAAATATATAACTATGTAATTTCTCAAAGCATTTAATTGAGTTGAGTATAAGTATTAATGTATTTTTATGGGTTTTTGCGGGCGACTGGACCGGGGTGCCGGACTACATACGTCCGGCACCCACGGAGAGGTTAGCCACGCGACAGCGATCGGCGTCCCGGGGGACGTCGATGGGAGATTGGACTCCTCAAAGGGTATTCCGTCGGATCGACCACTGAAGTCCAGGCACTCTGCACCGGTGGTCGGCCCAACGACAACGGTGACGTGCTATATGGGTGGGTTACGGGGCCGTTCGCCGCGCTTTTGTTGCCTCGGACGGAGCCGAGCAGCGGGTGCGCTGACCGTAGCCCAACCCAAAAAAAAACAAAAGAGATAGGGTTTTGAAGTGAAACTTCTTTGTGCGCATAAGGGTTTTTACGGATGAAACGCAATTTAGCGTCACGCAGATGTGCAGTGTTTTTATCGAAGAAGAGGGAGAGAGCGATTGAGACCGATTGAGAGAGTGAGAAAGGGCGAACATAGCACGAAGCACAGCCATGAAGCGAGAACAGGAAGCAAGTGAGTGAGAAAGATCGAGAGATTTTTTTTTAATACTGATAAAAAACACATGGAACCAAATAAGTTTCACTTCTGACATGCGTACTTAGTACTCACGCTATTTTTTTAATAGCTGTTAGTGGTAAAAAAACAAACAGCACACCTGTTGGTAGGTGAGGTAGGACCACACTGTCGACAGTTATCTGTCTACAGCCGCGGGCCGGTCCGTCCGGGGTAGTACCACGCTCTCGCAGAAAATCGACGTCTGAGTAGTAGCAATTTGTTAATGCGCTTCGTTCGGTGAGTGAAAGAGCCGGAAGCCCAACTTTCTGAGGATGTTTGAGTGTGGAAGGTTTTGGTATCACCGAGCCTCAATGCACGCATTCACACTCCCTTCACTTTCTTCGCGGTAAGCAGCGGCCTTGTAAAGGTCTATGAGCGGCAGCAACACTTACCATCAGGTGTACTATTTGCTCGTTTGCCACCGTTTGCAATAAAAAAATAAAAAAAATAAAAAAAAATAGGATACTGCCGCTCATAGGTCTTTGCTAGGCCGCTACCTACCGTGAAGAAACTGAAGGAAGAACGCATGCAATAAGCTTCAGTAATATTAAAGGCATCACCAAGTCACACGCAAACACCCTCCGAAAGTTGGGCTTCCGACTCTCTCGCTTTATTCTCGCTTTATTTACGTCTTCTTCCTCTTCTTAGCTCATGCCCCACTGCTTGAGCCTCCTTCAAAATAAAAGGGAAATTGACTCACCATACTACGCTGGTTAAATGTGTTAATATAGGGTTTTGTTTCGAGTTAGAGAGTCTCTTGTATAGATATTACATGAAAATTTAATCCCTTAGTCATTTTTTACGACACCTTTGGGCAAGATAAGTGGTAGTGAATTGTATTCTTACTCCGTTACCATACGGAATTATCCTATCAGTAGATTTTCCAAGTCCAAAAATGTGTTACATTATTTATTGCCAACTTAGTTTATAAATTATAAAAAATAACGCGCAATGACAATAAAAGTGTAGCGAATATAAAATAATAACGAATAATATTTAAGAAAAAAAAACTCTCAAATCACCAAGAAGCTATGAAGCAAAAAAAAGATTGCCTACTTAAGCCTATAAATTAAATTCATTTTTGCAATACCTTTCTTATTTTTAAATTTTTAACTCATATTGATTTATTAACCCTGATTCTATTCTGAGACTGGTAGGAATGAAAACGATACATCGATTTTTATTATAAGAATTATTTTCTTAGTTCAAGGTTTGAAAATAAACAAATAACGCCTTGATTGGCCCACATATAATTTACCTTTTATAATTATCAAAGTAATGAGTAATAATTTATCACGAACTCATCGCACCCTTTTACGGGTAAACCAACCATATAATAATAACAAATGAAAGCTCTAAACAGCGTCATAGTTATAATAAAGCCACAGCAATTAGTATTGCTTGGTTATATAAACATTAATCAAATTTTCGGTGAATAAATTTACTTAAAATGAAATTGCAAATAATTTGCAACTGATTGTTTGCTGATCTATCACAAATCAGCAAACAATTAGAATTATAATGTGAAATCAATTGCCAATATTTCTACTTATCTATTTACCTATCCATTAACAATCGAAGTCATTCGTTGCAAATAGACGGGAACGATTCCATTGTTAGACCTAGACAAGGACGATTAAACAAACAACTTTGACTTTCGATTGCACAGATGGCATAGTGGTTACAATATCGATCTACAGTGCCAGTGTCTTGTCCGAATATCACGCAGGACAACACTATCTCCCCGAAGGGGGGACGTCAGTCGATGAGAGGGTACTCTTCAAGGGGTATTCCGTCGGACCGACCACTGACGTCAAGACGGAGTGGTGCGAGGAGCGCGCCGAACGTAACCCACCGCCAAAAAAGAAAAAAAAAGAAGACTGATTCTGGATGTAATTTGTGTCCGTATTATTGGTGTGTAAACATAATTAGGTTTGTCTTTCATAATACAAGGATTATTTTCATAATGGTTGTAAACAAGACAAGAAATATTCATCTCCACGGGGGATGAATAGTGATTGCATTTTCGTCTTTTTCTTCTTGAGCTTGTAAGCATAGTAGATATCTTCTTTATTTATATTTCTTGTGTACTTGTGTATGCCACTGAACTCCTCCTAAATGGCTGCACCGATGTGGATGAATTTTTTTGTGTATATTCAAGGGGATTCGACAATGGTTTAGATTCACAATTGGACCCGGTAGGTAGCGCTGCTGTCGATTTCAAGGAAAATTACTTTTATTTTATTTGATCAGAACAACGTCTGTTGGGTCAGCTAGTAGTAAAACAAGGACGTCCTCTTAAGGAAGTGAAATTGATATACTATGCCTCTCCATTGAGAAAGGTTGGTTTTGGGTTTTCAATTTCATTCATGTTTCGTTTCCCTTGTTGCTATAAAATATTATGTATCATTTATTATGTGCAATGATTGGTTAAGAATATAATGTCTGTCATCTCTTTCCCGTGGGAGTGTTATAAATTGACTAAAAATTCACCAAGATCACAAGTTTACTACTAGAGCAGTCATTACTCCACTCTATTTAGTTAAATGTAAGGATATGAATTTGAATCAAATTTGGACGATACGATATCTTTAAATCTAAAACGATATCTTTAAATTTTAACAGAATTACTTTTATCATACAAAACCCACCTGTCACAGCAAAAATTTAAAAATGTCTATTACCTTTATGAATTTTAATAACATTGTCAAAACTCAATTAAATGAATCCATGCGTGAAGCTAACTTCAATGTAATTAGCTTAGGCTTGGACGGCGGTGATTAATTTGTTAAAATCTGATTTATGAATTCCTAAATACAGATTTTAGAAAACAGACCTTTACGGGTGCATTAATTTACAGAGAAAATTGCGGAGATTAAGGCGACCCGAATTGATTTTAAAGTCAGCTCCGTGTTCTTGCTTGTTATTGTTCAACTTATTTTATGTTTCACTATAATTACTATTTAAACTTACCTTACTTTCGCTTTATAGCTACTCAGGCAGTGTAAATAAAACTACTTTACGGATTCTATCGCGTTTGTAATTGTTTTTTTTTTTTGTATAAGACTCGCGTAAACATCAGAAATCACTACTCAAGGAAGTCCAAAGGAGTTTATGATAGCGTTTTTATGGTAAATTGAGAATATCAACTGCAGTTGCCAAATTATATGGTTCATGTTGCGATTTAGGCAATATTTTTACATCGAACTTGCCTTCCTACGATGTAGTTCTTGTTCCTTGAACAAGAACCTCATGAAAAAAGCAATTCCTTTCTTATTTTTAATCCGGGTTAATTTATTATCTTGGCGATGTAGTAAGAGAAAGATTTCAAATTCTATTGCACTCTATTTTTATTTTTTTTTATTTTATAAAGTTACTTATATTAGAAGTAATTTATTTCAAAAATAAAATTTTACTGATTTTATTGCATTTTGTATTAGAATATTGATTCTCCAAAGTTTCGAATATTTTTTGGCGTTTATGGTCACGGGAGGACCAAGATGTCTCACGTCCAACAAGTCATCGTTATTTCAAAGATTTATATCTACCCGACTACAAAATTAGTTATTAAATTTTTATTCATAAGAATTTGTATCTATCTTCTGTAATGGGATGATGACTTATTGGTGGCGTAAGTTCAATTCTAGCCATGGTAAATACGTATTAGTAACTTAAATCCTTTCCGTGTGGCGACGGCATAAGAATATAATTCAGCACTCCCTCTCTTGCCCGTGGATGTCGTATAAAACGATTAAGGTATATAATAAGCATATAACATATATCCAAGAGAAGGAAAACTCGAAACAAAACCCTATATCAACCTATCTGACCAGCATGTTATAGTAAGGTTAATTTCCCTCCTATTGTGGAGGAGGCTCGAGCCCAGCAGTGGGACGTATATGAGCTGAAATGATGAAATGATGAATCCTGAAAAAATATAAAAAGGAAATAAAAGGAGAAAGATAAAGATCAACGGTGTGTTTCTTTTTCTATTTCTCGTCACTCAACCTCATACACTATATTGACCGACAGCACGTCATGGTATCAACCTCAAGCAAACTGGAATAGCACCATCTTACAGCCATATCTCCGCCCCCGCGTGCGTTCATTGGTAAAATCAAATGGCGCGCTTAGACGATTTCTTATAATACATTTCTGTGCCTTCTTTAAAATAACCACCAATCGAAGAAAGACGTTAGATATCAATAAATTATTTGAATTTATCCCTCATCATTTTGGCTCATAGGCGTCCATGTTGAGGTCGAGCTTCCTCCTCGGTAGCAGGAAAATTGATCTACTCTGCTATGCTGGTTAGACTTGTTGGCGTAGGGTTTTGTTTAAAGTTTTCCTTCTCTCGCATAGATGTTATATACATATTTTATCCCTTAGTCATCTTTTACGACACCCAAGGGTAAGAGGGGTGGTGAATTGTATTCTTACTCCGTCACCACAAGAATACACACAGTGATTGTTAAATCAAAGCTGTACAATTTCTATATAATCAGACGTAACAAACCAAACCGCGCGTAACATTTCCATAATATTATGACGTGCAATGAGCTACAATATTAATTAAGCGCGGTGGTTCTGTTATAATTGAACATATAAGTGGTAGTTACCACGCTACCTGTGTACCTTTCCTGCTGATATAGAACCTGATACTTAAATATTCAATTATTTGGATAAGGCATATAAAATAACAGTACATTTTTACAATCATTTTAGCTCATATCATCATCAAATTTCATATTATAATTATGTTCTATTGTTGGACTCAAGCCTCTTCTACAATGGGAGGGGGGAGTGAAATTGACCCACTATACCATGCTGGTCAGACATTTCTTTCTCTTACACAGATGTTATCAGCATATTACGAGTACATACCTTAGTTTTGCCCACGGGCAAGAATGAGAGTGGTGAATTGTGTTCTTACTCCGTCACCACACGGAGCTCAGCTCATGCCCGCCCGTCAAATATGTCTTGTGGTGTCGAAGTAACAAATTAATCCACCATTTTCATTCGAGTCCGTCGATGTCTTAAAAGACGACTAAGGGACAATATGTAAATAATATCTATAGTTAGAATAGTTAGTCAATTTCCATCTTAATCTGAAGGGGCTTAAGTCCAGCTGTTAGTAGGGACACGATATCGAAACGAAAGTATCGATACTGTACTCATGAGTAGTATCGAAGAAAAAGTATCGTACTCAACAAAGTATCGAAACAAAAGTATCGATATCCCAAAGTATCGAGTACTGAGTACTGAGTACTTTTTTTTTTTTTTTTTTTATTGCAAACGGTGGCAAACGAGCAAACAGTACACCTGATGGTAAGTGTTGCTGCCGCTCATGGACCGTTACAAGGCCGTTGCCTACCGCGAAGAAAGCGAAGGGAGAGTGAATGCGAGCATTGAGGCTCGGTGATACCAAGGGTACCACCAAAACCCTTCACACGCAATCACCCTCAGAAAGTTGGGCTTCCGGCTCTCTCGCTCACCGAACGAAGCGCAGTAACAAATTGCTACTACTCAGACGTCGATTTTCTGCGAGAGCATGGTACTGCCCCGGACGGACCGGCCCGCGGCTGTAGACAAATAACTGTCGACAGTGTGGTCCTACCACTACTTCTCCTAGAATCCAGATCGTGATGACCTTTTTTTTAGGAATTTGTTCTGTTTTGATGAGCTTTTTTTTTTAGGAGTTTGCTTACTGTGTTCGGAATAAAATATGTCGAGCCACTTTTTAGGAGGTTCGTTGCGCTTTACCTAGATGGTGTTACCATAAGCATGAGCCGTAAGGTTACATTTAACATGGATACTTTGAACAATTTGTTTGATACGATACCTGCCTAAAAGTACTCATCATCATCATCATCTTGCTCTTATCCCAATTACTTGGGGTCGACGCAATATGTCATCTGTTTTGACATATTGCAAAAAGTTTCGGCAATGACTTTTATGACCGGCCGCCTGCCTGACGTCAACCCTCCTTGGGAATGTAATCGTTGACCCAAATGGTACCAGATGGAGTTGGTCCGGGTCAATCTAGGGCTCTTAGTCGTCTTTTACGACACCCACGAGCAAAGCAAGGGTTGGTAGTATTCGAAGCCGCTACCACACAGCAGTACAACAACACACTGCCTAAAAGTACTCATTGAGTAAAAGTATCGAATAGAAAGTATAGAGTACAAAAGTATCGGTATCGAAAGACAAGTACTCGATCCCTAAAAGTATCGATACTTCTTTCGTGTCCCTAGCTGTTAGACGTATATAAGCTGTGATGATGATTTTTTTGTTATAAGTATCATCATCATCATCTCAGCCCACATACGTCCCACTGTTGGGCTCGGACCTCCTCCGTCATGGAAGGGTAATTGACCCACTATACCACGCTGGTCAGACGTGTTGTTATAGGGTTTTATTTCGAGTTTTCCTTCTCTCGCATAGATGTTATATGCGTTTTATATCCCTTAGTCGTCTCGTACGATCACCCACGGGTAAGATAGGGGGTGGTGAATTGTATTCTTACTCCGTCACCACACGGAAGAGTTATAAGTATACGTGTAATAAATATTCTCAATATCCACGATAACTTAACAATCACTACCAAGCAATGTTTTTTTTTTTGACTACTGAATTCGAGGAACTCTGCACCGGTGGTCGACCCAACGACGAAGGCGACGTGCCATACGAGTGGGTTACGGGTGTGCGTGCTTACGCCCCTCTGTCGCCCCGCACGGAGTGGAGCGATGAGTGCGCCAACCGTAACAGACCCCCACAAAAAAAGCATTGTATTTAAACAAATTGATATTTCCGATAATATTAATCTTCTTTGTCTAATTTACTATTCTTTAATATGAAACTCTTTCCTTATGATGATGATGTAAAATACAGTTCATTATACTCTATCTTGCTTCCAGATGTCGT
Organism: Lymantria dispar; assembly: GCA_032191425.1. Taxonomy (NCBI): domain Eukaryota; kingdom Metazoa; phylum Arthropoda; class Insecta; order Lepidoptera; family Erebidae; genus Lymantria; species Lymantria dispar. Next base: position 13,067,492 of record CM063465.1, on the reverse strand, counting down.
AAAAAACTACTAAGCTTTATGCATACAATATCCATGTAAGAGAAGAAAAATTCTATATTAAACTCTATACCAAACTGTCTGACCAGTTTAGGATTCTAGATCAATTTTCCTCTTACTGTGGAGGAACTCAAGCACAATAATCGGATGTATATGTGCCAAAATATTGAAATACAGACAAATAACATATCAATCTGTGTGGTGATAAAGTAAGAATACATTTTAAATAACTTCATGGATTTTATTGCGTTTGTATTTGATTTTGATGTTCCGACGTTTCGAACACTTTGCAGTGTTCATGGTCACGGGCGGTCTAAGATATCTCACGTCCAACAAGTCATCGTAATTGCATAAAATTTATAATTATCTACCCAATACAGAAAATAGTTATTAAATATTGAGTGTTCAGTTAAAGTGTTCGAAACGTCGGACAATCATAAATAAAATACAAACTCGATAAAATCCATAAAGTAGTTTTATTTAAAATGTGTAATATTCGCGTAAACATCAGAGAACATTAAGTAAGAATACAATTCAGCACTCCCTTTCTTGCCCATGGATATCGTAAAAGAGGACTAAAGGATATAAGATGTATAAAACATTAATGAGAGAAAAGGAAAACTCGAAATGAAAACCTATACTAATATGTGGTCAGCGTAGAATAGAAAATCAATTACCCTTTCACATTAAAGGAGGCCTGAGCCCAATAGTATGGAACGTATATAAACTGAAATCATGATGATGAGATGAATCATATTTAAGTGATTTTGTTTATATATATTATTTTATTGCAAGCAATAGCAAACGAGCATATAGTACACCTAATGGCAAGTATTGCTGCCGCTCATGGAGCTTTGCAAGGCCGCTGCCTACCGCGAAGAATGTGAAGGGAGTGTGAATGCGTGCAACGAGGTTCGGTGAAACTAAAGGCATCACGAAAACCCACCGTCGATTTTCTGCGAGAGTGTGGTACTACGCCAACTGAACTGGCCCGCGGCTGTAGACAAATAACTGTCAATAGTGTGGTCCTAACACTATCAGATCTATCTTTCTTCTTAGAAATCTTCTTAGAAATGAGAAAATTGTTTTTGCTTCAAACGTTATTGCTAAATAACATATAAAATATACAACTATGTCTGCTTAGACGGGTCGATAAATAAATATATACAAGCTAGTCGGAATTTCTTCGAACTTCCAATACTCAATAAATTTTCCAACGAATTCTCGGCCAAACGGATTCTCATCTTTCGAGAAATGTCGTGTTCACATTTTGCCTAATTTGCTCCATTTGCCCCTTTTATCTAAGTCCTTGGGGACCATCGGTACAAGAATAGAAATGCGTAGATTAACACGGCAACATTGTTTCTCTTGTAATTAAGGTATTTTATTATTTACCGTCCAATATTTTTCATGAAAAACTAATTGAATTTACGCTTAAGGTTTCAATTAGAGCTTCTATTTTATTTCAATTCTAAAAATAATTTATATTTTAAATATGATATGTAAATGATTCATATTAAAAACTTTCAATATTTCTTATTAACAAAAAAGGTGAATGTTATATGGATAATAATGTTATCCATACTAATATTATAAATGCGAAAGTAAGGATGTTTGTTTGTTTGTTTGTTTGTAACGCTTTCACGCTTAAACCACAGAACCGATTTCAAAAATTCTTTCAACAATGGAAAGCTATAATATCAGGGAGTAACATAGGCTATATTTTATCCCTGTATTCCCATAGGAACAGGAACTACGCCGCGGGTAAAGCGACTGAAACCGAAGCGAAGCGAGGGCGGGTTGCTAGTACTTAATAAATCTTTTGTTTTGTCGTGGTGAAGGTTTAAAAATGCATTGTATTATAACATTTTTTGTTAGCGGGAATGGATTGTGTCACACATAAACCCAAGTGTTTATGTAGCGCTATATTAAAATTATTTTTATGCATTTTGTTTTTTATAATAAATAAAAGAAAAAAGGAATTTCTTTTTGAAAAAATACGTTAAGACATCTCTTACGCTATATTTTTTTGTCCTTCGGTCTTAAGAATCTGATTCCGTGTGGTAACAGAGTAAAAATACAATTCACCGTCCCCTCTGTTGCCGTCGGTGCCGTAAAAATACAATATACAACAAGAGAAGCCAAACTCGAAACAAAACCCTAAACCAACACGTCTGACCAGCATAGGTCAATTTCCCTTCTATTGTGGAGGAGGCTCGAGCCCAGCAGTGGGACGTTTGCTGAGCTGAGATGATGATGAGCATCACAGATCACCTGAGAACATTGTTTGTCAATTGATTTCAAGAATGATGTCAATTTCCCTTTTATTGTTGAGGAGGTCCGAACCCAACGGCGAGAGGCGTATAGGCTGATGATAAAGGAACTGATAACGATCATAACTAATGAATGATATAGGTATGTATATAATAATCCCGTTGTCTACATCACCGTGATCATTCTGCTCTTTTCCTAATTAATTGCCGTCTTCTATGGTATGAACAAATTATTAGCAATAGTCTTATAACTGGCCCACTGCCTGAGGTTAAACCTCATTAGAAATGCAATTGTTCACTAGACGGATAAATTAAGTTAGACCAAGAGTCGTCTTTTCGTCTTATACGACACCGACCAATATTGTAAAGATTTATGACATTCGCAGCCATCGACACACAGGATTAATAAATAATATAATTGTAAGAGCAGGGTTATTCGTGTGGTGACGAAGTAAGAATACGAATCACCAGCCTCTCTTATACCCGTGGGTGTCGTAAAAGACTAAGGGATATAATATGCATTTAACGTCTATGCAAGAGAAGGAAAAATCAAGAGGAAACCCTAAACCAACGCGTCTGTTCGGCGTGGTATAGTAGGTCAATTTCCCTCCCATTGTAGAGAAGGCTCTAGTCCAACAGTGGGATGTATATGAGCGGCAATGATGATGATTGTAAGAGCAGAAAAACTTTAAACAAAATCCTTTCCTTATCCACACTCATACACACATGCACATGCACACACGCAAACAAGTACTCAATACTCGTACACATAAAAATGAAAAACCGAACTCATCATATAAAAACACATCCTTCATAATTCAATTCATTAATATTATTTATATTATTATCATTCTTATTTGTATCTTCCTTAGGTTCACGGGATCTTCCATAGAGAAGATACCCGGTCCTTTGAAAGGCTTAAGCCGCGTATCGACATCGCGCTCCTGGCGCGTGTTCCATGAATGACCGCGCCGAGAGTGCGTTCCACGGTACGCGTTCCAAATAATATATATGAACTATACTAACTAAGCGCGCCTGGCGCGTGAGGCAACTGTTCCAGTGTTTGATCGTTCATCATGCAGGTCAGTGTAAAATTTACCAGAGCCGGTGATTTGGCTTTTAGACATTCTCCACTTTCCTCGTCTAAAAGAAGGCAAGAGCACAGACATTCTTTTCTTCAATTTTGGTACAGGGATTCCCATTTCACAACTTATTTCTCGCCAAGCACCTTATCTGAGCGATTTATTATGATACGAAGAATTTTCGCTATTCCACAGCAGTTCTTTTGTATCATATAGTTGTATTAATTTACGGCAACTTTGGTTATCCATCGCTTCGAATGCAACAAACACACAAAATACTTTCGCATCCGTCTCAACTGGCGCGCGCACCACGATTGATACGCGACAAAAATCCGACAAGAGATGAAACGGGTCGCTCCACGTTCTAGTGTTCCAACGAACACATAGGCGCGCGTTTCAAAATGGTATCTATTTTGCGCGGCTGGAACGCGCGCCAATGTTCGTCCTTTTGGAGCGCGAACTCGATAGGCGGCTTTACTCGTACATGGGGATATGGATCCAACACGCAGAGGCCTTTGGAGAAATTTAATGTTAAAATGGGATGGGACATCTACCGATGACACTCCACGTTTACACATAACACTCTTATTGTTAATTATTTTATTTCTTTTCTTTTTCTCTTTTATGTTATTTTTATTTCTTATATATTTGAGAAACGGGATTTGGTGAAAACCAGCCTTGCATAATTTCTATGCAGCACAACGCTGAGAATTCCCCTATTTTCAAAATTAACCATAAAATATGTATTATAATCGATGTTATTTAACAATAAATGCTAGTCTATTCTATTCTTTTTTAACTTATAACAGCCCAATATTGTAATAATATAGTATTATTAATATATATTGGACTTATAGTAACATATTGTTAGATAATAACATATGGAGTTATTAATCTATAACTTTTGAATCGCAAAAATACTTATTATGAAATAATATGTTGCATAAGTATTATAGTCTATTCTTATCACAATAATAAAGACGTATTATACATTATCAATCATCATTACTAATATAAGTTTGATTAAATTGAATACATATTATCCCGATATTGAATGCCCTATTCAATTTTTCGTACATCCTTCGCTATCCCTTGGGTAGAACTACCCTCCGAATAGTAATGCGTTGATTATTTACAAATAGCGCTATTTCATGATTCGTTCCCAGGTATTGTCCGACGTTCGTGATTGTTGGCTTGCCTTTGTCAATGTTATGACGAAACTCTCAACTTCAATTTCCTTCTGAATATTGAAAGCGATACGAAATAAGTGAATTTGAGAGAAATTAAAGGATATGAATGTTGTGATTTGTCATTTATATTAATAAACCATTGATTAACGGATTTACTTTGAAAGAAGTTGTAAGTTTATTTGAGATTTAGAAATCATAATTCTTCATAATTGGAGACACAATTTATCTATAAGAGTAAATAAATAAATAAAAATAAAGAAAATAACGAAAGCAGGGCAGAAAGGAAGACAAATTCCACCCAAAAAAAGGAAGAAAAATAAACAATTTATATATAATATGCATATAATTACGCAAGAGAAGGCAAACTTGAAATAAAATCCTATACCAACCTATCCGACTAGCATGGTATGGTAAGGTCGGTTGCCCTCCTATTGTGGGGAAGGCTCGAGCCCAACAGTGGGACATTTATGAGCTGAAATGATGATGAATGATGAAAATACTTTTTATTACTATAGGTAAATACATTTGTAGTCAGCGACATTATCACATTAAAAACGTCTGATAGCAATGGATGTCAACCGTGTAATGGCGAGCAGACCAACGTGTGGACGGTATTGGCCGAGTGCAGACGCCTCTGAGCACAAAAACCGACAACGATTCGAAGTGAGGTAAGTGATCACGAGCGACGGTGAGTGAAGACAATGCGTGTCAAATCAGTCGTACACAAGTTGGCGCTTAGATTCATTCGGCCATCTAGGTGAGCGACACCAAACGTTGGCCATGCAAGGCAAATTGGGTGTACACACGTTGGCGTTGGCCTTCACTCATCAATGCTCGGCCAACATGTATAGGAGCCATTACATCGTTCATGGGTGTTGTAATAGAGGACTTAGAGCTTCACAGCAACGTCAGACAGGCGGCCGGTCATAAAAATATTGTGACAACCTTTGCAAAATGTGTGATGGAAGCAGAGTACAAGAGCAGGTTGATGATATAATGATTTAAACGTTATATCTTAAATATATATCTTAGTCGACGTTATATCTTAGATAGAGACGGATTAACAGTCTTAATGTAGTAGAGAATCGTAAAATGACCTACACGCTAATCAGACGTGTCGGTTCAGGGTTTTATTTCGAGTTTTCCTTCTCTTACATCAATATTATCTACATATCATATCCCGCAAGACGATTAACATATTTTACGACGCCCACGGGCAAGGTAGAGAATGGATGAATTATATTCTTACTCCATTACCCTACGGAAAATTTTTCCATTAACTTTATTCAAATCTATTTAAAAAAAAGCATTCACATCCATATCTTTTCAATCGCATTAAATATTTCATATTAACCTTACGGTTTTTCAACGTAACAATATCACAAAGCCTAATAATGCTTATAAAAATGTCGTTATTTTTATTATACGGGCCATGTCGTTATTAAATGAATATTTTATTCTGTAATGTGCACTTACGACTATTTAACCTCTGTATGGCATTTGATAGAGGTCATTAATGGCCACGGCGGATATTTAAATTATAAGTTAGAACATGGTAATGTATTCAAAGGTAATTTACCGATTTATATATTTTTTATCGCATTTAATGTGCTTTTGATATGTAAGTGCTGATAAAGAGAACAAGATATCATTTTTTATTTATTTTTAACGTCAATATTCATATTAAATATTTAAAATTAAACTTGGTTTTAAATGTATTTTAACTTTGATTTAAAAGGTTTTGATATTTTAAAGCAAGAATTCCAGGCCCGTGGATTTCATAAAATATAACTAAGGCATATAAAATGCATATGCAACATCTAGGCAACAAAAGGAATGCTCATAATAAAACCCTATAGCATAGCAACCCCTCGCACAAGCTTGGTATCATCATCATCCATCATTTCAGTCTATCAACGTCCACCGTTGGTCGCCTCCCTCATGTTACGCCACAAATTGCGGTCCTGTACCGCATGCATCCCACGACGCCCAGCAACTTTCACTAGGTCGTCGGTCCACCTAGTGGAGGGGGCGTCCTACACTGCGTCGTCGTCCGATACGCGGTCACCACTCGAGAACCTTTCTTCCCCAGCGGTTGACGGCTTGCCATTTCAGCGTGCTAATTCTTCGTGCTATGTCGGTTACACCCGTTCTTCTGCGGATTTCCGTATTCCAGATTCTATGTTGCAGAGAAATGCCGAGTATAGCCAGCTCCATAGCACGCTGAGCGACTTAGGAGCCTTGTTATGAGGCCCACATTAAAGGACCACGTTTCCGTGCGGTAAGTTACGGCCACTGTCACAGTCGATAAATTATATTTTTACTCCGTCATTGCAAGTTTTTTTATTCCGTTCATTACATTCCGCGTGGTGATGGAGTAAGAATACAATTCACCACTCCCTATCTTGCCCGTGGATGTCGTACAAGACGACTATGGGATATAATAGGTACGTAACATCTGTGCAAGAGAAGGAAAACTCGAAATGAAACCCTATACCAACATGTCTGACCAGCATGGTATAGTAGGTCGAATTACCTCCCATTATGTAGGAGGCCCGAGCCCAACAGTGGGACGTATACGAGCTGAGATGATGATGATGACGATTACAAGTAATCTCTTATATTTGGTTTTATGTAAAAAAAGAGACAAATTTCTTATAATAAAAAAACTAAAAAGAACACTATACAATCAGGAGGATTGCCGACAGGAACGAATACTATAAACAAACAGTCGTTATTTTTTGTATATTCAAATACTTCTTTGATGTTATATTAAAATTTGTAAATAAAAAGCTTTTTACATTTATTTGATTTGTACCTATCTCGTTTTCATTGCAGCTCATATACTGCCCAGTGCCTTGGGCTCGCGCCTCTTCTACAATAGGAAGGAAATTGACCTAGTATAATCACGCTAGTGAGACGTGATGGTATAAGGTTTTCTTCTCTTGCACAGATGTTATATGAACATCTATTGGCACAGATTATTAACATAGCTATAGATAAAGTCTTGGCGTTAATAGTTCACATAATGATTTCTGATGTTTACGCGAGTATTACACATTTTAAATAAAACTACTTTACGGATTTTATCGAGTTTGTATTTGATTTTTGATTGTCCGACATTTCGAACACTTTGCAGCGTTCATGGTCACGGGCGGACTAAAATGTCTCACGTCCAACAAGTCATCGTTATCTACCCTATAGAGAAATTATTTATTATATATTGACCCACATTTTTCATATAACCATATTCACAGTTCACATAACCATATCGATAATGACTTACATGTATTTTCTCCCCATCGAAATCTGCCTATATAAATTTTTACTACAAAAATATTATCTTACGTTGTCTTTAAAACATAACCCATTTTTAAGTCTTTTCGTGTTTTACCATCAGCTGAAGCAATACTGTATAAAAAATAAGTGCTTGTCATAATATTCCCATAAAATACTATGTCGTATAATACATAACATCAAAATATTATGCATACTTTTCCAAGGGCTACTATGTACATATTTATCGTTCGGACGAAACGAGTAGGTAGGTCATAAAAAACCCATTTAACTTGGAACGCTTACGCAGTACACATCGGACCCGGCAGTCGCCAAACCTTGAGTGGCATTGAAGACAAAAACCTCTTCAAAGTTTCAAGTATCAGTTTTGGTATAAATTATAAGATACGAGATAAATGTTGCTAAAATAACGACTAGAGTGTAACGATTTCAGGTAACTTAACTGAAGCTCTTCTCTTAAATTAATAAAATTAAAAAACACAAGATAAACTAAAGAATTATAATATTTCATCATCATCATCATCATCATTTCAGCCTATCGCCGTCCACTGCTGGACGTAGGCCTCCCTCATGTTGCGCCACAATGAGCGGTCCTGTGCCGCCTGCATCCAACGACGCCCAGCTACTTTCACTAGGTCACCGGTCCACCTAGTGGGGGGGCGTCCTACACTGCGTCGTCCGATACGTGGTCGCCACTCGAGAACCTTTCTTCCCCAGCGGTTGTCGGTTCGTCGAGCGATGTGGCCTGCCCATTGCCACTTCAGCGTGCTAATTCTTCGTGCTATGTCGGTTACACCCGTTCTTCTGCGGATTTCCGTATTCCGGATTCTATCTCGCAGAGAAATCCCGAGCATAGCCCGCTCCATAGCACGCTGAGCGACTTTGAGCCTTGATATGAGGCCTACATTTAGGGACCACGTTTCCGTGCCGTAAGTCATCACTGGTAACACACACTGGTCAAAGACCTGTGTTTTCAGACACTGAGGTATGTTGGACGAAAAGATCCTCTTAAGTTTCCCGAACGCTGGCCAACCGAGTTGGATTCGTCGGCTGATCTCTTTCTCGAAATTGGATCTACCTAACTGGACTGTTTGTCCTAGGTAAACATAGTGATCGACAACTTCAAGAATCGCATTGCCAACTAGGACCGGTACAGGAATGACATGGGCATTTGACATGACTTTCCTCTTGTCCATGTTCATTCGTAAACCCACTAGTTGGGATACCCTGCTGAGATCATTGAGCATTGTGCCAAGGTCCTCCATGGATTCTGCCATAACGACTATATCGTCCGCAAATCGAAGGTATAGTGTATAAGGTAAGTGATGTATTCGCCGTTAATGTTGATGCCGAGTCCAGTCCAGTCTAAGAGCTTGAAGACATCTTCCAGTGCAGTGATGAACAGTTTCGGAGAGATAACATCTCTCTGTCTCACGCCTTTCTGCAACTGGATCGGTTTCGTACTCTTATCCCGGATACGGACTGACATTGTGGCGTTCCTATACAAACACTTATACTACTTAACACACTATATCCTATCCTATACAAACTTATAATATTTATTTATTTGGTAAACCAACAATTGTTTATATTTATACAATTGAAAGCTTAGATTAACAAAAACGAGTATAACAATTAAGTATAGGTTAACACCACATGCACATACGAACGCTCAGAATTTATATACTTATATGTACAATAGTGATTTATAATTTTACAACAACTTAAAAAATCAAATTAAAACAAGTTCCATCAATTTAGATCACAATAAATAATATTGAATCAAAAAATAAAAACAAATGAAATACAATTACAATAAGTTAAAATGATATATACAATAGTGAATTATACTTTTAAAACAATTTAAAAAATCTAATTTAAACATATTTGATCAAATTACATCAGAATAAATAATATTAAATCAAATAATAGAAACAAATGAAATACAATTACAGTAAGTTAAAATGATATATACAATAGTGATTAATATTATTAAAACAATTTAAGAAATCCAATTAAAATAAATTCCATCGAATTAGATCAGAATAAATAATATTGAATCAAAATATAGAAACAAATGAAAAGCAATTAATTACAATAAATTAAAATGAAAATTAAAAAAAAAAAAAATATGCAGATGATATCTATGCAATGGAAAGTTGAAAAACCACCATCCCCTCCGACAGGTCTATTATAGTTGGGAATTTACCTTCCCTCCGGGCTGGCCACGAATGACAAGGAACTCGGTACTGGTGGTCGACCCAATGGTGAAAGAGAGTGAATACAGTGAGACATGGGTCCGCGCACCGCCCTTTTCGCTCCAGACGAAATGGACGGCATGTAGGCTGGCAATAGACCACTCAAAAAAAAAAGTACCACCAATAGAGGTTAATTTAAGAATGGTAGGACCACACTGTCGACAGTTATCTGTCTACAGCCGCGAGCCGGTCCGTCCGGGGTACCACACTCTCGCAGAAAATCGATGTCTGAGTAGTAACGATTTGTTACTGCGCTTCGTTCGGTGAGCGAAAGAGTCGGAAGCCCAACTTTCTGAGGGTGTTTGCGTGTGGAGGGTTTTGGTGGTGCCCTTGGTATCACCGAGCCTCAATGCACGCATTCACACTCCCTTCACTTTCTTTGCGGTAGGCAGAGGCCTTATAAAGGTCCATGAGCGGCAGCAACACTTACCATCAGGTGTACTGTTTGCTCGTTTGTCACCGTTTGCAATAAAAGAAAAAAAAGAAGAGGTGAGATCGTCGAGTGCTGTGTAGTGGTGGTGGTTATGAATACTATCAACCCCAATGGCTCCTCTACACTACTCGCGAAGTGCCTCGGCGAAGTACTCTAGAAACTTTGGCTGAAGTCCGAAGTGCGACGCTACAGACTCGTTTAACTGCGCGATGAGCTCATTCGCTCTGTGGTGCCGATAGCCTGTGCACGTTTGTAATGGATGCTTAAGTAGTAACTGCTGTAGCAATGTTCAGGCATATTTATCAACAAACTACATAATTTGATCCTGTGACCACTGCGTACACTATCTATAATCTAAATCATGGCAGCACAGCAGCACACACGACGTCTGAATGAGTATCAATGAGCACTGAAGTCGGCTGAGTAGTGTAGAGAGGTACTTCGTGAACGCACTTGGTGCAACTTCGGGCCCTTTGACTCGGGCGCAAAAACCGACAATAGATGGAAGTCGCCCAAGGCGAAGTAAAGTTTGACGAGGTAAGCCGAAGTGCCTCTCGCCCTATACCAATAATTGCGACTACGATAGTAAGTCGTTTTGCCTTCCTATTTGTGGGTTGAATAAGCGGAGATGAATGAATGACCGAATGAAATATTTTATTCATAAATCCACTATTGACCGCTGTCGCTTATAACTTACACATATACAAACATTACCAATCTGAATCTCTGAGCTAACGAGAGGAATACTTCAATCTTCGATAGCTATTGTTCTACACAAGAGGTTGATTCATATTTAAGAATAACATACTTTAGCGTCATAAATTATTGTTAAATTTTAAATACAAGGAATTAATTTTTATAATTATCATCTGGGCTCATGTGTGTCCCACTACTGGGCTCGAGCCTTCTTCATAATAGGAGGGAAATTTACCTCACTATACCATGCTGGTCAGACAGGTTGGAATAGCGTTTTGTTTCGAGTTTCCCTTCTTATGATATTATATGCATATTATCCCTTTCTCGTGTTTTACGACAAAGGGATAATAATCTACAGGCAAGATAAGGAGTGGTGTATAGAAGAACTCTATTCCGTCACCACACGGAAATTTTTCAATTCACTATCATCATCTCAGCCCATATACGTCCCACTGCTGGGCTCGGGCCTCCTCTACTATAGGAGGGAAATTCACCTACTATACCAATTATACCATGCTGGTCAGACGTGTTGGTAGGTTAGGTTAGGTGGGTTTTGTTTTGAGTTTATCTATTTTTCTTCCATCTCTTGCAGTGATGTTGTATGCATATTATATCCCTTAGTCGTCTTTTACGACACCCAAGGGCAAGAAATGATGAATCGTATTCTTATTCCGTCAGCACACGGGGTTTCTGCAAAATATTGAAATTGATCTATCATACCACGCTGGTCAGATGGGTTGGAACAGGATATTATTTTGTGATTTACTCTCTTCTATATATACTGTATCCTATATACTACTATCCGTGTGGTGACGGAGTAAGAATACAATTCACTTCCTATCTTGCCCGTGGATGTCGTAAAAGACGACTATGGGATATAAATATGCAAATAACATCTGTGCAAGAGAAGTACAACTAGAAATGAAGTCCTATACTAACATGTCTGACCAGCATGGTATAGTAGGTCAAATTACCTCCCGTTATGGAGGAGGCTCGAGCGCAACAGTGGGACGTATGTGGGTTGCAATGATACATACTGTAGTCATATCATATTTCATAATCGTCATAAGACACACAGAGTCGAAATCGTTTCTAAACGAAACTAAAATGAAGACTTGAAATTATAAAAAGAAATACAGTACTAATTAATCAGTAGAAAAAGTTAAAACACCAGCAATGCGTATGACATTGAGTGATATCAACGGGCTCGTTGAACCCATATCTCTGCATTCCCTCTACTGCAAAAGGGGTAAGGAATACTTAATTATTATTTCTCTTGCGAAATAGGTCAGATTGAAAGTAGGTTAAGGATTATCAGTTCATATTTGTATTTGAAATAGGAATGCAATATCTTATTTTTTCATGTTAACGTATTTAACATAGCTCAGTGTCTGAAAACACTAGTCAGACCAGTGATGTCTTACGGCACGGCTCTTTAAATGTAGACCTCATAATCAAGCTCAAAGTCGCTCTGTGTGGAACGGGTTATGCTCAAGATTTCTCTGCGAGAGAGAATCCGAAATACGGAAATCTGCAGAAGAACGAGTGTAACCGATATAGCACGAATAATTAGCACGCTGAAGTGGCAGTGGGCAGTCTACATCGCTCGATAAACTAAAAACCGCTGGGGAAGAAAGGTTCTCGATTGACGACCAGGTATCGGATAACGCAGTGTAGTACAACCCCATACTAGGTAGACTGTTGACCTGGTGAAAGTTGCTAGTCGTCGTTGGATGCAGGCGGCACAGGACCTTACTCTGTGACGTGATATGAGAGAGGCCTACGTTCAGCAGTGGACGGCGATAGGCTAAAATGTTGATAAGGCTGAACGTATTTATTTATAGAAACTATATTAAATACTTTTAATGTATAAATTATTTCATATTCATACCAAAATTTTAGCTCATATATGTACACTCTCTACTAGGGTTGAACCTTCTCCACAATAAGAGAAAACTTATCTTACTACACGACACTGGTTAGATGGATTGGTACATGGATTTAATTCGACTCGATGGGAAGGTACCCCAAATAGGGGGTATTCCATCGGGCCGACCACTGATGATAAGTAACACTGCTCCGGTGGTCGGCCCAACGACGAAGGCGACGTGCATCGTGGGTGGGTTGCGGGTGTGCGTGCTTACGCCCCTCTGTCGCCCTGGACGGAGTGGTGCGAGGAGTGCGTCGACCGCAACCCACCACAAAAAAAAATGGATTTAATTCGACGCTTCCTTCTCTTTCGTAGATGTTATACGCGTATTACATGCCTTAATCGCCTTTTACGACACCCAAGAATAAGAAACAGAGGCGATAATTGTATATTACTTCCTCACTAAACGACAATACATATTTGCATCTTCTTGATTTCTCTGCTGTGTTCTAAGCTTTTTGGAATTTTTCTTCAGCTTATTTACTTCTTTATCTGAGAACAGATCTCCTTTGCAATGACAGAGAAATTTACCTACTAGATAGAATTTTTTTACCAGTGATGTTATTTACTCGATTTATATATTTATACTCGTGTATTCATCTTTCGAGTTTAAAAAAAAAGTATATATAAAAATGGGAGCTAACATAATATTCAGCCATTGACCATCAAAAGTACACACACATAAAATGTGTATCAGGTTATGGGGCAACTGTTCGAGTATGTTGTAGTTTAACGGTCATAGATCGTAATTAGAATGTATATTACACAAAAAACTATAAAACATAATAGTTACAGTGATTTCAAAAATATGTGTCAAAGAGTCTACGCCTTAAATGTGACGTGTTGATGTTACGTAGGTATCTAAAGCATGCGCTACACGGTTTCAAACAATGGTTTGAAACAGAATAAACAGAAAAGCACTCTGCTGGCTACATGGTTTTTAAGCTAGTTTGAAACCAACAGTGTTCAGAGAACGTGGCGCGGATAGGACGTCTTTCCGCTCGCGTACCGTATATTCACTACAACGTCGTCAACGTCATGGCGCCTTACCTATCAAAACAACAAAAAGTTGGAGTAAGTCTTGCAGTTTTGTATGCAATTGAAGGAAAAAATTAAAATATCCCACGCATTTCTTCTTTGTGTTTTATTTTTATACCCTTCACAATTTAAGTCCCAAAGGCAGGGCAACTTTTTGTATAACTCGAGAAGTTGAGTAATAACATCGCGATCGCGTTCTGTCTGCTCACGCGCCATTTTGTGCACAGAACGTCGTCGCGTGCGTCTGCGCTGACCTCTGCAGCGTGACTGTCGTTCGTTTGGTTTCAAACAAGCGGCTAGACGGTTTCAAACAAGATAAAAACCAACGCTTGGCCAGTGGTTTGAAACACAAGCCTCGCTACCAAGGGCGTTTAAAGGTCATACGAAATTTGGCATAAAACAGCTATCTACACTGTTTCAAACATCTGTTTCAAACCACTGTTTCAAACCGTGTAGCGCATGCTTAAGTCATTCCGCCTGCCTTTATACCTAAATAATGTCGGTGTGGTAGGTTTGGTTAAAAAAAATTCTTGTAGGTAAAAAGTAAAATAAGTACTATTGAATTTGACTGCATAGATGGCGTAGTGTTTAAAATACCGTGCCAGTGTCTCGGGTTCGAATCCCACGCAGGACAACACTTTGTGCGATCGACAAATTGTTGTGCGGAGTTTGGATGTAATTTCTGTCCGTTAATTCTATGTTTGTGAAGTCCCCTACAATACAAGGATTATTAACTTAAAAATAAAATAGAAGCTATTTTTTTTTATTGCAAACGGTGGCAAATGAGCAAACAGTACACCTGATGGTAAGTGTTGCTGCCACTCATGGACCTTTACAGGGTCGTTGCCTACCGCGAAGAAAGTGAAAGGAGTGTGAATGCGTGCATTGAGGCTCAGTGATAGGGCACCACCAAAATCCTCCACACACAAACACCCTCAGAGAGTTGGGCTGCCGGCTTTCTCGCTCACCGAACGAAGCGCAGTAACAAATTGCTACTACTCAGACGTCGATTTTCTGCGTGAGTGTGGTACTACCCCGGACGGACCGACCCGCGGCTGTAGACAGATAACTGTCGACAGCGTGGTCCTACCACTCTTGATATCCATCTATTTTTAATAAAAAGATGGACTGCTTTTTTCGTGAAAGTTGCCGTAAAGGTAAATATCCCATATCGATAACCGCAGTAATCCAGATAATGTGGTATTAACATTCCGAAATTAACAATTGCTAAGATTTCACACATTTTTAATATCGCACATCGAACCTACACACCGAACATCGAACCTACACACCGAACATCGAACCTACACACCGAACATCGAACCTACACACCGAACATTGAACCAACACACCGAATACCGAACCGGGAAAAAGCCATATTTCAATCACTTTAAATCGCTGACTTTTAATACGCGAAAAATTCGTAAGGAAATAATAATACTAGATTAAATATGCATATAACATCTATGGCAAAGAAGAAAAACTTGAAATAAAACCTATACCAACCCTTCTGACTAGCGTAGAATAGTAAGCCATTTCTTTTCTCATTTTTGAGGAGTCCTAAGCCCAACAGTGGGAGTTATATGAGCTGAAATCATGATTCTACTGTTACAATATATCAAGATGGAAAGCGCAATATCAAAATGTTTTTAATTAAGGGAATCCTTTGATTTGAAGATGTGAATAATTATGATCTTCTTTGATTTAAGTATCCTTTGATAGCGTGCGGTTTCTATTATAGTTACGTTTTAATTGCCCTAAACTTTAATAAGAATGGTTTACTTCAATATAGATCAAAGTTAGTTTCAATTTAATCAAATACAGCTGTGTAGATAGAATAGAATAGAATAGAATAGAATAGAATAACATGATTGTCACATAATAACTAATAATTAAATACATGTTTTTAATTTATTTTGACAATAGGGGATTGCTCAGCATTGTGCTGCATAGAAATTATGCAGGGCTGGTTTTCAGAAAACCCCTTTCCTCAAATATATAAGAAAGAAAAATAACAAAAAAAAGAGAAAAGAAAAAAAAGAAAAAGGAATAAAATAACTTACAACAAGAATGATAACAATATAAATAACATTAATGAATTGAATTATGAAGGATGTGCTTTTGTATGATGAGTTCGCTTTTTCATTTTTGTGTGTATGAGTGTTGAGTGTTTGTTTGCGTGTGTGAATGTGTGTATGTATATAGATCAAGTTTATATAATACTAGCATATGACCGTGGTTTTGTCCACGTAGTTCTTGTTCCTGTGAAAATAGAGGTATCAAATATAGCCTGAGCTATTCCTTGTATAAAGAGCTGCTGCCTGATAGTATAATGGTATTATTATCGTTTCCGCCGTTTTAGGGATTACCCGGATCAAACCAACAGAGATAAAGGCAAATCCATACTAATATTATAAATGCGAAAGTAAGGATGTTTGTTTGTTTGTAACGCTTTCACGCTTAAACCACCGAACTGATTTCAAAAATTCTTTCACCAATGGAAAGCTATAATTTCAGGGAGTAACATAGGCTATATTTTATCCCGGTATTCCCACAGGAACGGCAACTACGCCGCGGGTAAAGCGACTGAAACTGAAGCGAAGCGAGGGCGGGTTGCTAGTAAAAAATATTTAAACAAGTTTTAGCATAAGAAAACCTACTATTTTGACATTACAGACACTTCAATTTTATTTATTTGTAAATAGATAATCATAATAAATT
This sequence comes from Lymantria dispar, assembly GCA_032191425.1. NCBI lineage: Eukaryota > Metazoa > Arthropoda > Insecta > Lepidoptera > Erebidae > Lymantria > Lymantria dispar. The sequence goes on along the minus strand of CM063465.1, from coordinate 13,050,577 downwards.
ATTAATATTAGTAATTTTTAAATAGTTGACTATATTAGTCATGTTGTTTCTTTTTTTCTTCATCAAAAAATTTATTTGTCACCCTTCTTTTTGTTTTTTTGGGGTGGGCTACCCCAGGTGTGATTTGGGAATAAATTCATGTACCTTTTTTTAGGGTGGACTATGGTCAGCGCGGCTCCGTCCGGGATGACAGAGATGTCTCAAATCCACCGTAGCTCGTCGCCTTCGGTGTTGGGCAGACCATCGGTACCGAGTTCCTTGTCCTCCGTGATCGGGCTGACGGAATAACTCTAGGGGTACATCCTCTCCTCTTGACGTCCAGAACGTCGGTCGCCGTCACGTAGTCAGCCTCTTTATAGGGACTAAAATCCCCATTCCGGTCACCAGCATAAATTCATGTACTAAGTCACCATTGGCATGATCACGTAATTTGTTAACGCTAACACTATATCTGTAGCTACTATGTCATTATGACTATATCTATGCCAATGTCAAAATCGAATGTACTCGACTACTAATCTATCAATGAGACGTGTATGAGGACTTTTGATGAGAATGTCATTATGTCATGTAGCGCTTTTTAATTCTATTTTTTATTTTAGTATTTTACAGTGTTATCTATACCAATAAATAAAATTGGAGTGTCTGTTTGTAATGTCAAAATAATAGGCTTTTTTCATGCTCACACGGTTATTTGCACGACACCTATGCCTAAAATAGCAATTAAAAAATTTTTGTCTGTCTGTCTGTCTGTCTTTTTGTTCCGGGTAATCTTCAAAACGGCTGAACCGATTTCAAAAATTCTTTCACCAATGGAAAGCTATAATATCAGGGTGTAAACTAGGCTATATTTTATCCCAGTATTCCCACGGGAACGGGAACTACGCGGGTAAAACAACTATAACCTATAACCGATGTGAAGCGAGGGCGGGTTGCTAGTATTGAATAATTTTGCTGATATTCTGTGTAATACTAGCTGACCCAACTAACGTTGTTCTGTTAAGATAAAAAAAAGGAATTCCCCTTGAAATCGACAGCAGCGCTACTTAACAGGTCTAATTGTGAAGCTAAACCATTCCCAAATCCTCTAGAATACACATCATTCATCATCATTCATCATTTCAGCCTATTGCCGTCCACTGCTGGACGTAGGCCTCCCTCATATTGCGCCACAATGTGCGGTCCTGTGCCGCCTGCATCCAACGACGACCAGCAACTTTCACTAGGTCGTCGGTCCACCTAGTGGGGGGGCGTCCTACACTGCGTCGTCCGATGCGTGGTCGCCACTCGAGAACCTTTCTTCCCCAGCGGTTGTCGGTTCGTCGAGCGATGTGGCCTGCCCATTGCCACTTCAGCGTGCTAATTCTTCGTGCTATGTCGGTTACACCCGTTCTTCTGCGGATTTCTGTATTCCTGTATTCCTCTAGAATACACACAAAAAAAAAATTCGTGACCTCAGCAGTTTAGGAGGAGTTCAGTGACATACACACGTAGACAAAATACTGAAATGTAGTGAATATGATATAATAGCGAATTGCGTGCATTTTCACATTCGGTCAAAATGCTCAAAGAAAGCATGATTTGGCTGTCAGCACCAAATCATTGCTAACGAACGACTGACTAAAACACGAAGACTAAAGATGAGAATAATCAATATTTAAACTCAATACTGGCACCAATAGCTCATATTATTGTTGCTTATTGTCATTATACAAGAAGAAGACGTGTGTGAGCTGAAATAAATATCCTATATCTCTAAAAGAGCAATTCTTGTATGTATATATATACAGGGTGTATCAGGTTATGGAACAACTGTTTGAGTATGTTGTAGTTTAACGGTCATAGATCGTAATTAGAATGTACATTACACAAAAAACAATATAACATAAAAATTATAGTGATTTAAAAAAAATGTGTCTAAGAGTCTATGCCTTAAATGTTACGTATTATGTAGGCATGTACAGACAGAATACATGTAGGCATGTAAAGCTTCGACAGTATAATTTCATTCATTTATACCTAGAATTGCGCAAACGCTTCAATGACATGTAGGTACGACGGCAAGCGGTCAACGGTCATAGGCCGATCAGCTGTTTTAAAGCGAAGTTTGTCTTGCTTATGTGAACGTAATCATTGATTTATTCAATTTCTAATGAATATTTAACAAAGTATGAATATGTTGCGTATTAAGTATCATTGACTTTATATATTTCAATCAGATTTACACGAAAAAGTGATGACAAAATTGAAAACTTTACATGTCTCTAATTTCTTAACGAATCGATATTTTAGGTTCGTATTTTTTTTAAGAGTTCCTACCACTATTGCCTAGCTCCCTTTTGACCAGTAGCCCCATAACCTGATACACCCTGTATATATATAATTTTTTCAGGCTCTCGGAAACGGCTTCAACGGTTTTGATTAAATCGGCATACTAGAAGTTTCAGGGCCATAAAATTGATCTAGCTAGATTTTATTTATAGAAAATGTTGTTTTGTCGGTGTTTCTAACTAATCAATACAATGACATAAAATGTCAATATAATAGGAACTTAAATTTAACTGTCCCCGTCAAGAATGACAATAGCTCAGTTGGGAAGTTGTCCAGTCGCATTCAAACAGCGTGAGATCGAATCTTGACGTTATTATTATTCTCTTTTTGATATTTTTCATTATTTAATAGTTTTTATTTTTTATCAATATATATCTAAATAAGTTCGTCAAAAATAAAATTCACGAAAAAGCAAAATTATACCGAGCAAAGCTCGGTTAACCAGATGTAATATTATCTACTAGCAACCCGCCCTCGCTTCGCTTCGGTTTTAGTCGGTTTACCTGCGTAGTTCCCGTTCCCGTGGAAACACCGGGATTAAATATAGCCTAGGTTACTCCCTGATATTATAGCTTTCCATTGATGAAAGAATTTTTGAAATCGGTCCAGCCGTTTTGAAGATTACCTGGAACAAACAGACATACAAAAATTTTTTAGTCTGTATTTTAGGCATAAGTATCGTACAAATAATCGTGTGAGCATGAAATAAGCCTATTATTTTGACATTACAAACAGACACTCCAATTTTATTTATTGGTATAGATTTAACAAGATATTTATTAACATGTATCAATCAACCATAATAAATACCAAGCAGAATATTTTTACTTAAATACATTTATTTTTCTTTTGCTATCTAAATTCTTCTGATCCCTGGGACATAATATGAAACGTTATTGGTTACCCTATAATATTACATTATTATAAGGATTTCTATCGCTAACAGGAATATTGTATAGATGTTGTTTATTGGTTCTAATGTAGTTACACAAACAAATAGTATCCTGTTTATCACATAAGCGCATAATCCGTAACGATACTATATAAATCACGTCAACTTATAGTGATTCAATTCTCTCTGCCTTATTTATAACGTGGCTTGGTGATTACTTATGAAATACTTCTATATTATTAAAGTGAAAACTTCTTTAGGTGCACCGCACACAGATTTTTTCGTGGGTAGTAAGTTAGGCTGATCCGTCATGCTCTGAGGTGAAACGCTCGATAGGGTGAACTCGGGACCGCCGAGTGTACCGAAGCGGGAAAGATACAGACGGCTGCTCTTCGCAGTTGTATCGCTGTATTTCGTATGATCAATTCTTACGTCTTAATTGTTTTGCGCCTCATGCCGCCCTAGCCGAGGCCGCGGGTGACGTGACCGGGGATTAGTCCGTCACCCGCCGAGAGGCCGACCGTGTGAGGAAAGACCGACGTCCTCCCCGAGGGGGGGACGTCGATCGATGGGAGGGTACCCCGCGTAGGGGGTATTCCGTCGGGCCGACCACTGACGACAAGTAAACCTGCTCCGGTGGTCGGCCCAATGACGAAGGCGAGGTGGTTTTCGGGTGGGTTGCGGGAGTTGCGTGCTTAAGCCCCTCTGTCGCCCCGGACGGAGTGGTGCGGAGGCGCGCCGACCGCGACCCACCCAAAAAAAAAAAAAAAAAAACGTCTTAATTGTTTTTATAATCGACTAGCAACCCGCCTTCGCTTCGCTTCGGTTATAGGTTATAGTCGTTTTACCCGCGTAGTTCCTGTTCCCGTGGGAATACTGGGATAGAATATAGCCTACTTTAAGCTCTGATATTATAGCTTTCCATTGGTGAAAGAATTTTTGAAATCGGTCCAGTCGTTTTGAAGATTACCCGGAACAAACAGACAGACAGACAGACAGACAAAAAATTTTTAATTGCTATTTTAGGCATAGGTGTCGTGCAAATAACCGTGTGAGCATGAAAAAAGCCTATTATTTTGACATTACAAACAGACACTCCAATTTTATTTATTGTTATAGACTAGCAACCCTCCCTCGCCTCGCTTCGGTTTCAGTCGTCTTTCCTGCGTAGTTCCCATGGGTATACCGGGATAAAATATAGCCTAGTTTACTCCTTGATATTATAGCTTTCCATTGGTGAAAGAATTTTTGAAATCGGTTCCGCCGTTTTGAAGATTACCCGGAACAAACAGACAGACAGACAAAAAAAATTTGAAGTGTATTTTAGGCATATGTAAAGTGCAAATAACCGTGTGAGCATGAAAAACGCCTATTATTTTGACATTACAAACAGGCACTCCAATTTTATTTATTGGTGTAGATGTGGGTTGGTGATTCCTTATGAAAGACTTCTATATTATTCACTAGCAACCCGCCCTCGCTTCGCTTCGTTTATAGGTTATAGTCGTTTTACCCACGTAGTTCCCGTTTACGTGGGAATACCGGGATTAAATATAGTCCAGTTTACGCTCTGATATTATAGCTTTCCATTGGTGAAAGAATTTTTGAAATCGGTCCAGCCGTTTTGAAGATTACCCGGAACAAACAGACAGACAAAAATTTTTTAATTGCTATTTTAGGCATAGGTGTCGTGCAAATAACCGTGTGAGCATGAAAAAAGCCTATTGTTTTGACATTACAAACAGACACTCCAATTTTATTTATTGGTATAGATATAGATTTATGTCAGCCTATATAAGTCCCACTGTTAGGCTCAGGCTTCTTCCATAATGGGAGGAAAATTAAAGTACTATTCCGCAGTGGTTAGACGTGTTGCTTGTTTCAGTATGGTGACGGACAAAGATTATACTTTACCACTAGGGATGTTACTTGGAGGGAAAAAATCGCTTAATAAATAATCGATCTTTTTCTTTAAAATAAATCGATTATAAAATAATCGATTAATATAAATAAATAATGGATTATAAAATAATGGTTTTTTTCTCCCAACAGGATTATGATGATTTTTTAGGAAATCTGGCAGTGAAATAATCGATTCAATTTTAATATAAAAATCGATCTTTTATTATTTTGATAATCGTTTAATAAAATCGATTATTTCAAAAAAAAAATCGATTAATAATCGATTATTCTAAAAATTGATTGTTTTTCACATCCCTATTTACCACTCCATATCCTGTCCGTGGATGTCGTGGACGCCTAAGGGATATAATATGCATATAACGATAGACGTATATGCAAGAGAAGAAAAATTCGAAATAAAACCCTATACCAACCTGTCTGGGGTGCTACGCCAGAAACCTCCACGTGGTGTACCCTGGGCACGAGCGACAATTCCTTGGACTGCTCTCTGGAATTGTCGCTCGTGGCAAATATCTGGCCCGAGGGGGGGCCCTGTTTGTGGGATGCCCCAAATTCGCTCCATGCCCTCTAATTGTAGAGGGTATTGGACGCGAAAATTCGACGGGCCCAGTCACTCATTCGTTTGAGGACTGGGCAGGCATTTGCCAACCGCGACAAATCGTAGACCTGATTCTTGCTTCGGGACATTTATCTTGAGGCCTAGATTCAGGAGCGAGGGTCTTGGCTTAACCGCCTGGACCGCGAGGAAGAAAACCTCTATAAAACAATCACCCAGAATCCTAAGTTCTGGCGCGCGGCGAGAGGATGCATGGCTGATGGGTTGTTCAGTCGTTAGCGCGCCCCCAGCCAGGGTACCTGCGGACCCCCTGTGTTGGGATACAAATTTACGCTTGCCCGGGTATCGGGATCTCTGCCCGGGTCGACCGTTTACTTCTCCCATACTCGTGGGAACTAGATGGAAAATTGTTCACGCACACCTGACGTAGAAAGGAGGGGTGAGACGCCCAAAAACACCACGGAGAACGAAAATTCACATTGTTCCCACCCAAAAGCCTTGCCAAGCTACGGCAAAACTGGCACAGAAGAAGGAGGGGCCTCGTCCGACTGCAGCTCGGCTGCTAGTCCGGTACTGGAGGCTCCAAAATCAGCCAAGGGCCCGGCGAAAATAGGGGCCCGTAAGAAGAAAAGCGGCAGCAAAATCGCCCCTGAAACGGCGCGCGCAAGACGGCGCGCTGCAAAGCTGCGACAGGCGGCGCAGAAATTACTGGAGGCTGCCGACGTTCCGCCCAGTGATGTTGGCGCCTCTGAGGCGGACAGCTCCGCGGCCATGGAGACAGATGCGACCGCGGAGCAGTCGATGGACGAGGGCGGCAGTGCCGCAGGGCCGTCCAAGACAAAGGAGAGCCCGGCCGCTCAGGCCGCCGGGGGGCCTGCGCCATCAATCCTGGCGGCAGCCGAAACAGTGAGGGAGGAGGCCCTCCCCCTACAGGTGCGGAAGCGTCCTCTGCACAAGAGTGGCAGCTCCTCATCCGATTCGGAGGGGAGCGGAGACCTAATGCCCCCTCCCAAGGTGGCGACCTCACGCAGAGGGCGCGGAGGGCGTGGGGCTGCGGCAGCGGCGAGAACTGCGACTCCTTCGCCTGTAATGCTGGAGCGAGAGGCTGAGGCTTGCAAGCGGGCCAACGAGGCGGCAGCCGCGAGAATGATGAGGGTGTTGAAAGACATCCCTCCCTCTGGTGCGGCGGCTGCCAAGCCCGCTGCGACAAGCGTCGCCCCTAATGTGGCCACCCTGCAGGCCGAAAACGCCCGTCTTGGTGGCGAAGTTTCAGGCCTGCAGGAGGAGAAAAAGGCCTTGGCGAAGGAACTGTCGGCGGTGCAGAAGGCGAACCGCGAGTTGGCCCAGCAAATGGCCGACTTGCGGCGCCAGGTCGCGCAGCTGATGAAGACTGCGCCGCCGGCAAGCGCTGGCCCTGCCGCCGCCCCTGCCGTCCCCGTTGCGCCAACTCGCGCGGCGCCGAGCCCTAGGACGGCCCAGCCGGCCGAAGCGGTCCCGCTGCCCGCAGTGGACGGCGTGTCGGACCTAACCATGCGCGCCATAGTGGAGGTGGTGGGCAAAATGCTCGACGCGCGCATGGCGGCTCTGGAGGAGAGATTGCCTCTGCCTCCGGAGCCCCGTCTCCGGCCGCCGCTTGCTGCGGACAGGCCGAAGGTCGTGGCGCCAGCTCCTGCCGCGCTACCCTGCCAGGGCGGGCGCGTAGGGAGCTACGCCGCGGTCGTTGCTGGACCGAAGCCGAAGGGGCCCGCCGCCAAGAAGAAGGCGGCACCGGCTCCTGCCAAAACCGGACCCAAGCCGCCGCCGGCAACTGCACCGTCGGCGGCGGCCAACGCAGCCGCGACGGCGACTGCTGCGCCTAGCGACGCGACTGTTGCGCCCGAAGACGGCTGGCAGACGGCTGAGCGCAGCCGGAAGAGTCGCGGTCAAAAGAGGAGAGCGGAGGCCAAAAGTGCCGCCAAAGCCTCCGCTCCCAAGGCAGGAGCCGGTAAGAAGAGGTCGCGCAGGAGGCTTCGACCGCCGAAGTCAGCCGCGGTGGTGATCACCGTGCTGCCTGAGGCGGCCGAAAACGGCCTCAGCTATGAGGCCGTCTTACGTCGCGCCCGGCGGGAGCTTGACGTCTCCGATTTAGGAGGCGTCGAAGCCAGGACCCGCAAGGCCCGGACAGGGGCTCGAATTTTAGAGTTCCCTGGGGCCGAGGGCGCCAAGACGGCCGATAGCATGGCCGCCAAGCTGAGGGGTCTGTTTACTGCAGTGGATGGCGTCAAAATCGCCAGACCCGTCAAGTGTGCAGAACTGCGGGTCACGGGTCTGGACGACTCTGTGACGGTGGATGACATCCGGGAGGCCATCGTCTCGAAAACCGGATGTCCCGTGGAAACCGTCCGAATTGGCGCTATCCGCCCTGGTCCGGGCGGCGTCGGTGCTGCCTGGGTGCAGTGCCCGGTGGAGTCGGCCAAGCAATTGGCCGGCTCAGGCAGGCTCCTCGTGGGCTGGAGCTCGGCGCGGGTGACCGTGCTGGAGTCCCGGCCTGCGAGGTGCTACAAGTGCATGGCGGTCGGACACACTCGGCCGACATGCACTAACTGCTTTGACTGCAGCGACCTTTGTTTCCGCTGCGGTCAACCCGGGCATAAGGTGGCATCGTGCGCCGCCACTCCCCACTGCCCCGCGTGTGCGGCGGGCAATAGGCCCGCCAAGCACCGCATGGGGGGCAGGGAGTGCAGACCCCCGGCTTCGGCCCCAAAGGGGCGGAGCGGCCCGACGACCCCGGCTGCTCCCGCCCCTAGCGCGACCCGAACGCCCGCCAGCGTGGAGGAGGTAATGGATACGGCCCACTAATGGCGGCCGAATCTTACCACCTCCTGCAGGCCAACCTCAACCACGCCGCCGAGGCACAGGACGTTTTCCTGCAAGCCATGGCGGAGTGGTTGATCGGTGCAGCCGTAGCCGCGGAGCCGTACGTGGTGCCTGACCGGCCCAATTGGCTGGGCAGCAGTGACGGCTCTGTGGCAATCGTCGCCTCCACGTCGTGGCATTCCCCGCCTTTGTTGCTCAAGGACAGGGGCGATGGGTATGTTGCGGCGGAATGGGGAGAGGTTACGCTATTTGGTGTCTACTTCTCCCCTAACAGGAGCGCGACGGATTTCGGGGCCTTCCTCACCATCCTGGGGGCCTCGATACGGCGACTGGCACCGCGCCAAGTCTTCGTTCTGGGGGACTACAACGCCAAGTCCACGGCGTGGGGGTCCCCCAGGACGAATGACCGCGGGCGGGCGGTCGAAGAGTGGGCGGCGGCACTGGGCCTCTGTTTGCTGAACAGGGGCTCGGTGCAAACGTGCGTGCGGCAGCAGGGCGGGTCGATAGTGGACTTGTCGTTCGCTAGCCCTAATGTCGCAGCACGTGTGAGGAGCTGGTGCGTTCAGGAGGAGGTTGAGACCCTATCTGACCACCGATACATCCGGATAGAGGTCTCCCGGACCCTCCTGCAGCCCAGCAGGGGTCACACGGCGGACGGAGCTCCCGCGTTTCCGCGGTGGGCTGTGGGTCGATTGGATCGGGACCTGTTGGCGGAGGCAGCCATCGTTCAGTCGTGGCTGTCCTCACCGCCCCAGGTGGACGGGGTTGATGCCGAGGCTGGCCGCATCCGCTGTGCGTTAACGCAGATCTGCGATGCGGCCATGCCCCGTGTGAGGCGTCTGCCCCCGAAGAGTGCGGTCCCCTGGTGGTCCCGAGAATTGGCAGACCTTCGGGCCGCGTGCATACGTGCCCGGAGGGCCAGCTGTACGAGGCTTACCGCAGTGCGCGGTCTGCCTTCAGGCTGGCCGTCCGTATTGCCAAGGACGTTAGTCGGCGGGAGATGCTGGACAGTCTCGAGCGTGACCCCTGGGGTCGCCCCTATCTCGCGGCGCTGAGCAAGCTCCGCGGGCGGGGCCCCCCCCTCACCGAGACTCTCCAGCCCAGCCTCCTCACCAGAGTTGTCGAGGACCTCTTTCCACGGCGGGCGGAACACACGCCCCCGGTCATGGCTTCGCCGGACAGCGACCGGGAGGCCGAAGATGAAAGTGCTCCGCCCATCACGGAGCCGGAAATGGGGGCGGCAGTGGCGCGTATGCGAGTGAAATCCACCGCCCCGGGGCCCGACGGTATTCCGAACCGTGCGCTGGCCCTGGTCCTCGAGCACCTGGGACCACGCCTCAGGGGACTGTTCGACGCCTGTTTGACATCCGGGCAGTTCCCTGGATGCTGGAAAGAGGGGAGGCTGGTTCTCCTGCCGAAGCCGGGTCGGTCTCCCGAGTCGGCCTCGGCCTACAGGCCCATCGTGCTGCTCGATGATGCGGGCAAGCTGCTGGAGAGGGTGTTGGCTGCCCGCATCGAGCGGCACCTCGTCGGGGTCGGGCCCGATCTGTCGGACGCCCAGTTTGGTTTTCGGAGAGGGCGTTCGACGATCGCGGCCCTGCTTCGCCTGAAGGCCGTGGTAGCGGAGGCCGTCACCGGCGGAGGAGTCCTGTTGGCGGTGTCCCTGGACATCGCCAACGCCTTCAACAGTCTGCCATTCAGCTGCATCAGGGAGGGGCTGAGGTATCACGGGGTGCCCGTGTACCTCAGGCGGCTGGTGGCAGACTACTTGGAGGGGCGCAGCGTCCTCTACGTTGACCGAGTAGGGGACGTTGTGCGAACGCCCATGACATGCGGTGTCCCACAGGGGTCGGTTCTGGGTCCGACCCTGTGGAACATCGGCTACGACTGGGCGTTGAGAGGAAGCCTCCCACCCGGGCTGGGCGTAATTTGCTACGCCGACGATACACTCGTCACAGCCCGGGGTGGGACGCTAGAGGAGGCGGCACGCCTGGCAACTCTCGGCACCGAGGAGATTGTCAGGCGGATCGAAGCGCTGGGGTTGAGGGTAGCCCTGGAAAAGACGGAGGCCCTTTTGTTCCATGGCCTCCGTACTGCCGGGCCTCCCGCCGGCGCTTCGATCACCGTGAAGTCGATCACCATCAGCATCCAGGCCCACATGAAGTACTTGGGCCTGGTGCTCGACGGGCATTTTTGGTTCCGGGAGCATCTCCATCGACTTGTTCCCCGGCTTGTCGGCGCGGCGTCCGCTCTTTCGCGGCTGATGCCGAATGTGGGCGGACCCAGCGCTACGTGCCGACAGCTGTACGTGGGGGTGATCCGGTCGATGGCCCTGTACGGCGCACCGGTGTGGGCGGGGTCCATGACCGTTCGTCTTAGGGCCCTCCTGTGGCGACCACAGAGGGTCATGGCGATCAGGGCCATACGGGGTTACCGCACGGTGGCGACGGAGGCAGCGTGCCTCCTGGCCGGAACTCCCCCGTGGGACCTGGAGGCGGAGATGCTCGCCGAAATTTATCGGCGGGTGTCGGAGACGCGCGCCCGCGGCGGCATGGTCTCCATCAAAGAGATCACCGCCTGGCGGGTCGACGCCCGCCGAGAAGTCATTGCCCGTTGGGCAGTCCGGCTGGAGAGTCCTCGGTACGGTGTCAGGACCGTCGAGGCCTTCCGGCCGGTGCTGATGGAGTGGTTGGAGCGGACGCACGGGGTGCTTTCCTTCCGACTGGTGCAGGTGCTGACGGGGCACGGTTGCTTCGGGAAGTACCTGCACAAGATTGTCAGGAGGGAGAGCACACCGTCCTGCCACCACTGCAGTTGCGACGAGGACACGGCGCAGCACACGCTCGAGGAGTGTGCTGCATGGGAGGGGGATCGCCGTGAACTCGTCGCAATTATCGGTGCTGACCTGGCGCTGCCGACCATCGCCAGGGAGATGCTCGTCAGCGTCAGGAACTGGGACGCAGTCGCCGCCTTCTGTGAGGCCGTAATCTCACGGAAGGAGGCGGCGGATCGTGTGCGAGTAGAGCTCCTATTCGGCGACACGTTCCGCCGCCGGCGACTCGGGCGGCGCAGGCGCGAGTATTTGCGCCTAATGCCGCCCTAGCCGAGGCCGCGGGTGATTGGACCGGGGAATTGTCCGTCACCCGCAGAGAGGCTGACCGCGCGACGGCGACTGACGTCCCAGGACGTCGAGAGGTGAGGGTACCCGAAAGGGTATTCCGTCGGCCGGCCACTGACGACAAGTCACATCTGCTCCGGTGGTCGGCCCAACAACGAGGTGACGTGGGTACGGGTGGGTTATGGGCCCGCGCGCCGTCCTTTCATCGCCCCGGACGGACTGGACCGCGCGTGCGCTTACCGTAGCCCACCCATAAAAAAAAAAAAAAAAAAAAAAAAAAAATACCAACCTGTCTGACCGGTATGGTATAGTAAGGTCAATTTCCCTTCTATTGTGGAGGAGGCTCGAGCCCAACAGTGGGACGTATATGGGCTGAAATGATGATGATGATGAAGCTATATAAGTCCCACTGTTGGATTCAAGCCTCCTCCAGAATTGGAGGGAAACTAACCTACTATTCCACACTGGTCAGACGTGTTGGTTTTGTATCGAATTTTCATGCATATATCCCTTAGTCGTCTTTTACGATACCCATGGGCAAGAATAGGTTTTTTTTTTATTGTCAACGGTGGCAAACGAGCAAGCAGCACACCTGATGGTAAGTGACGCTGCCGCACATGGACCTTTGCAATACCAGGGGCACAGCCAGGCCGTTGCCTAACGTGAAGAAAATACTCTTCCTAAACCTCGTTTAAAGAAGGACATGTCATAGCGCTCGGGAAACACAGCAGCAGGTAGTTCGTTCCAGAGCTTGCATGTACGTGGGAGAAATGATCGCTGGAAATGTTCAGTTGAAGACCATAACATTTCCAGGTGAAATGGATGAACCCTGCTAGGATGTCGAGTGGTACGTTGGTAGAATGGTGACAAAATTTAAATTATTTCGCCGTAATCGTAAAGATTTTTCTAAAGTGAAAATTTCTATATGGTTGGATTTGGGAGTACATTAAATTAGGGATGTGACCTGGAGGGAAAATAATCGATTTTTTGTTTGTTAAAATAAATCGATTATAAAATAATCGATTTTTCTGCCACCAGGATTGTGATGACCTTTTTTTTTTAGGAAATGTATGCTTTATTTCCTAATATAGTATGAAAACGATTCTGATGACCTTTTTTTTAGGAAATGTTTATTTTGTAGTATAGTATGAAAACAACGTGCTGTGTGGTAGCGGCTTCGAATACTACCAACCCTTGCTTTGCTCGTGGGTGTCGTAAAAGACGACTAAGAGCCCTAGATTGACCCGGACCAACTCCATCTGGTACCATTTGGGTCAACGATTACATTCCCAAGGAGGGTTGACGTCAGGCAGGCGGCCGGTTATAAAAGTCACTGCCGAAACTTTTTGCAATATGTCAAAATAGATGACATATTGCGTCGACCCCAAGTAATTGGTATAAGAGCAAGATGATGATGATGAGTATGAAAACAATTCTGACTCTTTTTTGTTAGCAAATCTGGCCATGAATAGCCGCTTAATTTCGAATAGTAAAAAATCGATTAATAATCGATTTTTCTCATTTTTATAATCGATTATTCCAAAAAAAATAATCGATTATTTTTTCACATCCCTACATTGAATCTAAGTCATCATCGACATTGCCACGGGACGTGTAAACGCTAACTGTAAATCTGTAGCTCTGTCGATATCATTATATCTGTGCCAATAGATAACAAAACGTGATAAATGTAAGAGTATTTCTTTCATTTCTTGTATTTCTTTCATCATCATCATCGCAGCCCATATACGTCCCACTGTTGGGCTTGGGCCGCATCTAAATTGGAGGGAATTTCACCTACTATACCATACTGGGCAAGCATGTTGGTATAGGATTTCATTTCGAGTTTACCTTCTCTTGTATAAATATTATTTGCATATTATATCCCTTAGTCGTCTCTTACGACATCCACGGACAAGATAGGGATTGGTGAATTGTATTCTTACTCCGTCACTACACGGTAAAACTTCCTTTCATTTAAAATCAAACAATTAATTTTAATATGCAAAAATAACAACAATCTGTATTTTTTAATTCTGATTTCTGATGTTTATGCGAGTATTATACATTTTAAACAAAACTACTTTACGGATTTTATCGCGTTTGTATTTGATTTTTCATTACCCGACGTTTCGAACACTTTCCAGCATCCAACAAGTCATCGTTACTGCAGAAAATTTATAATTATCTACCCGATGCAGAACTTAGTTATTAAATATTGACCCACATTTTGATACAAAATTTATTGCCAGTGTAAGAAGAAAATGATTCTATATGAAAAAATTATATTGTTTATGGTTAGTAATAATTAAACATTAAAATTAATAGTAATTATATTTAAAAACTAACTAATAATCAAGTATACTACCACCGGATCGGAACACGGTCACACTGAGAAAGATCCGGCAAGAAAACTCAGGTAACATGATGCTAAATTAAAGCTAATTTTGAAGGCGGCTTACTTTATGTTACTAAAAGGTTTTAATTTATAAAATTATCTTTAGTTATTATTATTATTATTATAATGTATCTCCTTGTTCACGAGATCTTCCTAGGGAAGATACCCGGTCCTTTGAAAGGCTTACATGGGGATATGGATCCAACACGCAGAGGCCTTTGGAGAAATTTTATTTAAAAATGGGATGGGACGTCCACCGATGACACTCCATATCTGCACATAACACACGTGGAACTACTAATAATCTACAAACGTGTCATATACGATTTTAACAGATGGCGATATCTGTTGACTGGATTGAGTAAGTAATTAATAGATAATAATAATAATAATCTCTGGGCCAGTCGTTATCTCACCAGGAGACTAACGCCAACCTCGGAGGAACATTATGTGGCTCTCCAGTTCTTTTGATATAAAAGAAAAAAATTATCACAAGATGTATAGGAAAGTCAATAAACCGCAGGGCAGCTTGTGGCGTGCTGAATGTGAGTGGCGATACTGCGGTCCTGAGTGCCCCAGAGAGTCGGCCAGGGCCTCGTATCCAGCTCGCCTTTAGTGGCTGGTTGGAGTGGAAACCGAAGAGTGCCCGCAGGATTCTCAACTCTGGCTTGCCTTAAATGGCTGATCAGAGAGGGGTCGCCAGAGCTATATGCTCGGGGGTGGAAGTGTCATTTTCAAGGGCATAACTACGGAGAAACCACTGCGATGGTGAAACCGGCGCCGCACCACTCGACACCCCAAGCCACTTGCACCAATGTTGCCCTCCTGTTGCCCGTATGGCCTGCGTGTCTATGGCGACCGTTTAAGGGGGCCCATTCAGTGAGTTGGCGAGTCACCGTCTGCCAAAGTTCAAGACGATAAAGGTATTGAAGGCAGACGACAGTTTTAAAATCAATAGCATTAAGTTAGACCAGTCCATCGAACCTCCAACCCCATAATCAGATTTTAGATACCATCATCACACAATAGTTTTACACCTACCGTTGGCAGTCCACGAGTGTTATATGCAGACGTGGAGTGTCATCGATAGACATCCCATCCCATTTTTACATTAAATTTCTCCAAAGGCCTCTGCGTGTTGGATCCATATCCCCATGTAAGCCTTTCAAAGAACCGGGTATCTTCCCTTGGAAGATAGCCGTGAAATTGAGTGATACAATATAATAATAAAACCCTCTGGGCCAGTCGTTATCTCACCATGAGACTAACGTAAACCTCGGAGGAACATTGTATGGCTCTCGAAATTATTTTGATATAAAAGAAAAAATGTATCACAAGATTTATAGGAAAGCCAATAAACCGCAGGGCAGCTTGTGGCGTGCTGAATGTGAGTGGCGACACTGCGGTCCTGAGTGCCCCAGAGAGTCGGCCAGGGCCTCGTATCCAGCTCGCCTTTAGTGGCTGGCTGGAGTGGAAACCGAAGAGTGCCCGCAGGATTCTCAACTCTGGCTTGCCTTAAATGGCTGATCAGAGAGGGGTCGCCAGAGCTATATGCTCGGGGATGGAAGTGTCATTTTCAAGGGCATAACTACGGGGAAACCACTGCGATGGTGAAACCGGCGCCGCACCACTCGACACCCCAAGCCACTTGCACCAATGTTGCCCTCCTGTTGCCCGTATGGCTTGCGTGTCTGTGGCGACCGTTTAAGGGGGCCCATTCAGTGAGTTGGCGAGTCACCGTCTGCCAAAGTTCAAGACGATAAAGGTATTGAAGGCAGACGACAGTTTTTAAATCAATAGCATTAAGTTAGACCAGTCCATCGAACCTCCAACCCCATAATCAGATTTTAGATACCATCATCACACAATAGTTTTACACCTACCGTTGGCAGTCCACGAGTTTTATATGCAGACGTGGAGTGTCATCGATAGACATCCCATCCCATTTTTACATTAAATTTCTCCAAAGGCCTCTGCGTGTTGGATCCATATCCCCATGTAAGCCTTTCAAAGAACCGGGTATCTTCCCTTGGAAGATAGCCGTGAAATTGAGTGATACAATATAATAATAAAACCCTCTGGGCCAGTCGTTATCTCACCATGAGACTAACGTAAACCTCGGAGAAACATTGTATGGCTCTCGAAATTATTTTGATATAAAAGAAAAAATGTATCACAAGATTTATAGGAAAGCCAATAAACCGCAGGGCAGCTTGTGGCGTGCTGAATGTGAGTGGCGACACTGCGGTCCTGAGTGCCCCAGAGAGTCGGCCAGGGCCTCGTATCCAGCTCGCCTTTAGTGGCTGGCTGGAGTGGAAACCGAAGAGTGCCCGCAGGATTCTCAACTCTGGCTTGCCTTAAATGGCTGATCAGAGAGGGGTCGCCAGAGCTATATGCTCGAGGATGGAAGTGTCATTTTCAAGGGCATAACTACGGGGAAACCACTGCGATGGTGAAACCGGTGCCGCACCACTCGACACCCCAAGCCACTTGCACCAATGTTGCCCTCCTGTTGCCCGTATGGCTTGCGTGTCTGTGGCGACCGTTTAAGGGGGCCCATTCAGTGAGTTGGCGAGTCACCGTCTGCCACCGTTCAATGCGATGCAAGGGATTGAAGGCAGACGACAGTTCAAAAACAATAGTTTTAAGTAAAATAGTCCATCAAACCTCACAACCCCATAACCAGGTTTTAGATATCATTATTGTACAATAGTTTTACACCTACCGTTGGCAGTCCACGAGTGTTATGTGCAAACGTGGAGTGTCATCGGTAGATGTCCCATCCCATTTTAACATTAAATTTCTCCAAAGGCCTCTGCGTGTTGGATCCATATCCTCATGTAAGCCTACCAAAGGACCGGGTATCTTCCCTTGTAAGATACCCGTGACACTGAGATACATGAAAATAATAATAATAAATTTATTTCAGATATACAATCCCCAATTTGTTAGTGTATTAGTAACATAATGTGCTTATATTTTATGTTAGTATTGTTAGTATTATAATTAGATACATTTTACACATTACAACCCTATAACTAATTATATCAAATAACTTTGAATAGGACAATCTGGTCTTTCCGCAATAGTTTTCAGGATGCTATTGCGACTGCTCCGCAGACGCTGCAGTAGGGAAGCCGCTTTTTTTCGCATAATTGCGTGGAAGCCATCCACGCATGCTTCGGCAAACATTGTCGAGGCACTGCAGCGCCACGGCAGCCGCAATAGCATTCTGAACGCATTATTATACTGTACGCGAAGAGTGTTGTAGGCTCGTCGCGTCACGATACCCATAGGCCACTCGCGTAGAACGACTGACAGAAGGCTTTAAATAGCGTAATCTTAACGTCAGCCGTACATCGAGCGAACCTGCGCGCAATCATATTGCTCCTCACCGCCAACGCTCTACGCTCACGTTCTATGTCACTATTATCATCTAGCTCACTGGTAACAATGTGACCTAGATATTTAAAGCTTTGTACAGCACTGAGTGCCACTCCATTCAGATATACTGGAGGCACATGGCGGGGTTGTCGTTTATATGCCTTAAATACCATCAGTTGACTCTTTATTGAGTTGTATTTAAGGCCGTGCACCTCCGCATATGACTCGCAGATCTTTATCAGCTGCCTTAGCCCACTTAATAATAATAATAATAATAATAATCTTTATTTCCAAAAATATGGTTATTAGGTCTTAATTATATAACATGATCCAGCATATTCTACCATATATGTATGGCGTGGAAATGTTTAAAACAGTGTCTTTTTTATTGATACAGCTTATTAGCTATATCTAGTCGTTGTAATTAATTATTTAAATAAATTTTATTCGTTACAATCATTAAAATATTAAAAACGCAATTACTCATAGCATGTCAATAAATGTATAAAAAATTCAAATTATATGTAAAGTTATATGTAAAAATCTTCAACAGTAGATAGTGTTCAATATGTAAATATAAATATATTCAATTTAGATGTCAGTATTATTAGTATTTAAATTTTAGAAGTCATAATTTATCATTAAAGTATTCATTAATATCATAGTAATTTTTATCATGCAGCATTGTTTGTAGTTTTCTACGAAATAGTGTGTATGGTAGAGTTTTAAGATACTCTGGTAAATGGTTGAAGATTTTTACAGACATACAGTAGGCATTTTTCTTAAATAATTCTATTTTTATTTTCGGAATTTGAAGTCTAGATCCATGTCTAGTGCGACTAGTTTCGAAGTCTCCAAGTTTTTTAAATAAGTGTGTTATCGATGTGTGTGTGTTATCGATGTGTGTGTGTTATCGATGGACTGAGCCATGTCATCCGCGTAACTTATGTTATTAAAACACATACCGTCTATATGACATCCTACACGGGTGCTGCTCAGTTGTTCAATAAGCTGACCTATATAATATAAAACAATAATATTAGACAACAGAGGTGAGCTTAACCCCCCCTGTCTTACTCCACATTCCATTCTATATACATCTGATAGAGTACGGACTCACCTCACCTGGTTTGTCTGGTGAGTATACCAGTACCTTAAGAGGGCTGTATACCCCTCCGGAATACCGGCGTCTCGCAACTTGTCCCATAGTACACCATAGGAGACGAGATCGAACGCTTTGGATAAGTCCAGAAAACACGCATACATCTGTGTTTTCCTCGTGGTGTAATACTTAACTGTGTGCTTTAGGCTAAGGATGGCACTCTCTGTGGATACTCCTGATCTGAAGCCGAACTGTGCATCATGCACTTCAATATGCCTAGAGAGGTAGTTATTTAACACACTGTCAAACACCTTGGCGATAGTGGTAGCGAGCGAAATAGGTCGATAATTACTCAACTCAGATGTGTCACCCGTCTTGTTCTTCACAATGGGGACCACTATCGTGCGCATAAGCGGTTCTGGTAAATACGAGTTGCTCAGGCACAAAGTGAAAAACAGTGACAACACTCTAGGCATATGTTCCCCAGCATGTTTAAAATGCTCGATACTGAGACCATCGTGACCAGGCGACTTGCCATGTTGCAACCTCGAAATAATTCTGGCCACTGTCTCAGTTGGTACTCTAGTATTTCGCTTTGTCACAATGATTTCATTATCGCGCGCGTCACCAGATAAGGAGGCTAAAGGGGAGCGCACGGAAAACTGATCACTAAACATATTTGCAATTTGCTTATGATCAGTAACACCACCGACACTCACCGGCATACTAGGCCTCACATTCATGTTGCGGGTGCTCTTCCAAAACTGTTTAAAATTCTTGTTGGTGTGATTAGAAGCGAGGATATCCATTTTAAGCTGGTCTTGCCTATTTTGACACCATTTAAGTTTGGCTTTAAAATGTTTCCTCGCCACCACCATATCATGATATAAATCACCAGTGTTGGGGCGACCGGCCATGTCCCATATTTGAAATTTTTGTCGTGCCTCGCGATGTGCGGGCGCAACATATTTATTCCACCCGGTGATGTAACCCCCTTTTCTCCGACACTTTACCCTATATGTTTGTGCGGCCGCCAGCGATAGCGTACCTGTGATATCCGAGTACATTTTGTCTAGGCATGAGCGATGTTCAAAATGATCACAAGACACGTTACTGCAACCACCAAGCTCACAAGGTATATTTATTAAACTTAAACAAATATATTAAATAATGTAATATAACAAAAACATTAGCCACAGCAACGCGTGGCCGGGTCTGCTAGTAAAACTATAAAATATTACAGTTTTAACTAATAAAAGTGAAAAAGCAACATAAGATGATCTATTGAAAGTAAATCCATTCATAAAATTGTTAGGAAGCACTACATGCCACTACATTTCCACGTTCGTGTTGCTATAAAGATTTAGTCTGTCGGATTATAAGATTTTATTTTCAAGTCGCTTATATCGGCTTTCACAACACGTGTCATATGGATTTCTTCTACAAATTTATTATTTGATTTCATAGTCTTTATTTATATTAATCTCTCTTTTATCGTGTAGTAAGTGAGAATGATCGTTGGCTGAGGTATTTTTGAGGAAGTTTTGGTGGGAGTGTGAAAAAGTCATGTGGCATTCTTCGATTTTATTCTATACTAGCGTACCCAGCCCGCTTCGCCGGGCTAGATTTTGCTTTATTTTATTTAAACATTAAAATTACATCATTTGACAGTTCAAAAAGAGCAGTGCTCCGATCGTCACCAAACTTTACAGGATTACTCGCCAGGTCAATCTGGAGATTCCCTGAAAATTTCATTGAAATCGGTGCAGCCGTTTCGGAGCCTATATGGCACATACCCACACACTTTCTCTTTTATATATATAGACTAGCAACCTGCCCTCGCTTCATTTCGCTTTCAGTCGTCTTTCCTGTGTAGTTGCCGTTCCCGTGGGAATATCGGAATAAAATATAGCCTAGGTTACGATACATAATATGAGGGATATTATAGCTTTCCATTGGTGAAGGAATTTTTGAAATCGGTTCAGCCGTTTTGAAGATTACTCGGAACAAACAAACAGACAGATAGACAGACAGACAAAAAAATATGAAGTATAATTTAGGCATATGTATACTGCAAATAACCGTGTGAGCATGAAAAAAGCCTATTATTTTGACATTACAAACAGACACTCCAATTTTATTTATTGGTATAGATTTTGATATATCATAACTTTTATGTTATACATACAAAATGGTGAAGTATGAAAAAATATTATATAATAGTATTATGTGAATTTTCATATGTTACCAAGATTCTCAGAGAAATTATTAATTTGGTTGAAAGTACACAATTAATGGTTGACTTACTGACCGACTGTTATTACAAAAAATTATTACAAGAAATTATACAAGACCTAGTTACTAATGTTTACGTGAGTTTTTAAACTAATCTATACCAATAAATAAAATTGGTGTGTCTGTTTGTAATGTCAAAATAATAGGCTTTTTTCATGCTCATAGGGTTATTTGCACGACACCTATGCCCAAAATAGCAATTAAAAAATTTTTGTCTGTCTGTCTGTCTGTTTGTTCCGGGTAATCTTCAAAACGGCTGGATCGATTTTAAAAATTCTTTCACCAATGGAAAGCTATAATATCAGGGCCTAAACTAGGGTATGTTTTATCCCGGTATTCCCACGGGAACGGGAACTACGCGGGTAAAACGACTATAACCTATAACCGAAGCGAAGCGAGGGCGGATTGCTAGTTTAAAATAAAAATATTTTTAAGGATTTTATGGCTCTAAAGTGTGGGATATGTTGGGCAATTAAATACATAGGCGATAAATTCATAGGTAAAATAGTTTTATTTCAAGATTTGGTTATATTCAGACTGAAGGGTTTAGTATCTAAGTTCATGAATTTATGTGATTAATAAAAAAAGGTAGAGATCGGCTCCTAAGAAACTTAAAAATCAGCTGTGACTCATCGGCATCATCATCACTCAAGGAATTCCATTATGGGTACCATTCCGCTGGGCTGGCGAAGAGGTAATACTGATCCTCCAATGTAAGCCACCTACATCTCTGCCGAAATTTTGCGGTGTTCCTTCCATCAATCTATTTCCAGAGGAAAGAGCTACACTCGTCATATTAATTCTTCTACGTCCTGACATTTTACAGGTTGTCGGGCCAACCACGGAGGACAAGGAACTAGGTACTGGTGGTCGACCCAACGACGAAGGCGACGTGCTACGGTGGGTTATGGGGCCTCGCGCCACCCCTCTGTCGCCCCGGACGAAGCCGGGCGGCGGGTGAGCTGACCGTAGCCAACCCAAATTAAAAAAAAATGGTAACAGCTTACAATATATTCTACCGCCACTTCTTATTTGCTGTGCGAGCCACAAAAAATAACTTAGATGAAGACGGTGCTAAGACCCCGCATTAAGCAAATAGTCTTTATATTGCGATGGACTTTAAAACAAGTAAATGAAAACAAATGACACAGAGTATTAGAACAACAGTATGTGGATCGTGCGAAGTATGATCCTGTGTTGGAGTCGAACCCGTATACTTGGCATTGCACAGTGTTTTATTATGTTTAAGCGAGTACACATTATAAATGAAACTATTTGTGAAAATTTAATCGGGTTCGTAATTAATTTTTGATTACCTGACTTTTCGATTTTACCCACAATAATAGTCAAAAATTATTTTATAAAGCAAACGTTTTTAATATAATAAGCCGCCTTTTGAATATCAATAATAATTTAGCATAGTACCTTCTCAATTTTTTGCCTGATCTTTCCCAGTATGGTCGCGTTTCGATCCGGGGGTAGTAATTAGATTGGTTAGGTTTAAATTACTAGTCATAATATACACAAATTTAATGTCTCATACTGCTAACCAAAAATAATATATTTTTAATCATATAAAATCATTTTCTCTTTTGTACTGGTAATAAATTTATATCAATTTATAAAAATGTGGGTTAAAATTTAGTATTAACTATGTAGCGAATAGATAATATTTCGTATTATATTTATCTCTGTAACAACGGTGACTTGTTGGACGTGAGACATCTTAGCCCACCCGTGACCATAAACGCCGAGGAGTGTTCGTAACGTCGGGCAATCAAAAATCAAATACAAACGCGATAAAATCCGTAAAGTAGTTTTATTTAAAATGTGTAATACTCGCGTAAACATCAAAAGTTTTTAAAATGCAGTTAAAGGTCATATAAATAGTAATAAACGAAAAATATACGTACGTTTCAGCCCCTTGTTTACAACATGCTCGGAGCTCGCTTAACTCCCTCGCCTGTCAAACAAACATTAACAATACGAGCAAAAGCAAAACTTGATGAAGTCTGACAAGTTTCGTCTGACCGTATATTATCGACATCCGTTTGCAGTATTTATAGAGTTGACTAGACTGGTCCCGTTGAGACAATAATATATTTAAACTTGTTATCACTTTCCGTGTAGTAACGGAGTAGGAATACAATTCACTACTTACTCGTAATTATGCACTAGCGATTCACCCCGGCTTCGCACGGGTCCAATGCTGATACTAAATTTACTACAGAATGTCTTTATACCTACACAACTTTCACAGCTATTTTGTCAATAAACAATACAAATATGTTTTCTTCTAAAAGGTTTCTCTTGAAAGAGCGACTTATGTGTGTATTATACATATAAAACTTCCTATTGAATCACATTATCTATTAAAAAAACGCACTGTTTTAAAGATCTAAGCATACATAAGGACTGACAGACAGCGAGAAGTAATTTTGTTTTATAACATGTAGTGTTATAAAAATTATGCAAGACAAGGCAAACACGAAATAAGACCTTAGACCAACCCGTCTGACCAGTGTGATATAGTAGGCCAATTTCCTTTCCACTATGGAGTAGGCTCAAACCCAGCAATGGGACGTACTCGTATATGAGCTGTGATGATGATGATGATAATATGAATGGACGATACCATTACATATCTAATATTGGCATGTTTTCTTTTTCTAAAACCAACACCTTATAGGCTGGGATCCATGGTACATTTTTGCATTTGATTACTAACATGTTAACTTTTCATGAGTAGCTTTATTTTGATGAGACGCCTAACAATATCTGTATGAAAACTCTCAATTGTGATAGGTTACGGAGGTAGGAAGGATAGAATATTTCCATTTGGTGATTCTAAAAAAAATATTATTAACGGGGTGATTTTTGGTAAATCTCAAGATAATTATCTAAATTATTTAAAAAAATATTTGTCCTACAAAATGTATGGTTAGATCAAAGAGTCTCCATCTTTAACATGTATCGATAACGAGGTCATCAAAAATTATTACTTACAAGCTGATTTTTCCTTTCTTACTTATTTAATATTTATATCAATTAACAGTCATATTATCCTACAAATTGCGTGTTACGTTATCCCGGTTCTACGCTCAGAAATTTTTGACATTTATGAGAACTACCAAATGGACATATTCTGTCCCTCCTACCTCCTTAACCTACCACAATTGAGAGTTTTCGTACAGATATTGTTGGGTGTCTCATCAAAATAAAGCTATTCACGAAAAATTAGCATGTTAGTAATCAAATGAAAAAATGTACCATGGATCCCGTACTATTACACTAATGACATAGTATTTGTATTACAGAGGACTTTACCCAGCAACTTTCACCAATTCGTCGGTCCATCTGGTGGGTCGCCACTTGAGAACCTTTCTACCCAAGCGGGAACAAAAGTTAAAGGTCAAACGTTTCTGTCCTGAAAAACGTTTAAAATTGAATTGAGGCCTCTTCATAACAGAAATAATGCCATATTCTGCCTAAACTACACATTAAATACGCTCGCCCACTTGCAAACCAATCCATACACCAACAATATGGCAAACAGATTGGCGATCGAAGTGAAGTGTGTATTTGCGATATGTGTATTTGTGATTTTTCATATTAATGCAAGTACTATACTCTATACATCCTTACTTAATATTATAAATGCGAAAGTATGTTTGTTTGTTTGTTACACTTTCACGCTTAAACCACCGAAACGATTTCAAAATTTTCATTTTCACCAATGGAAAGCTATAATAACAGGGAGTAACATGGACTATATATTGTCCCGATATTCCCACGGGAACGAGAAGCATACGGGTAAGGCATCTGAAACCGAAGCGAAGCGAGGGCGGGTTGCTAGTAATGTCTGTTTGTAATGTCAAAATAATGGGCTTTTTTATGTTGATACGGTTATTTGCACGATGCCTATGCCTGAAAACCAGTTTAAAGATTTTTTGTCTGGCTGTACGAATTTTGATAATATTTTACTATCAGGTCTGTATAAGGAGTAACTTAGGCTATACTTTATCCTGGTATTCTCACGGGAACGGGAACTACACGGGTCATCATTTCAGCCCATATACGTCCCACTGTTGGGCTCGGGCCTCCTCCATAACGGAAGGGTAATTGACCTACTATACCACGATGGTCAGACGTGTTGGTATAGGGTTTTATTTCGAGTTTTCCTTTTCTCGCATAGATATTGTTACGAACCATAACTAATGCACGTTATAATATTAGTTTAGTACCAACCGCAACTACTAGATGGCGCTTATATGAAATCGTAGATCGCGCTATGGTCGTTACCGCGAGGGCCTTATGTAGAAATTATTATTAAATTTATACTGATACCCCCTTAACATGATACTCGTCTGCCTTACGAATAACGCAGAGGGTAAAGGAATCTACAAAATTAAGACCATCTGTGGCCTGTCTGGGGTCTCGGTAGAGCCCCCACACAAAAATGGTAATCTGGCACAGTGTCACAAGTGCCAAATGTATGGACACTCGTCCAAGAACTGTTTCGCCCGTCCTAGGTGCGTCAAGTGCCTAGGTGACCATCACACCGCCCAGTGTGAAAGGCCAAAGGACATCTCCCTCTGCAAAGAGCCACCTGCGTGTGTTCTCTGTGGAGAATACGGACACCCGGCCAACTACCGCGGCTGCCCAAGAGCGCCGAGGAGGCTAGTCCGCCAACCCAACACAAACGGCAAGGCCTTGTACTATAACAAGACCTTCGTCCCAGCCCCCTTACCAACCCACAATGCGTGGGATCGCCCCCTGCTAACCAGCAAGGAGGCTTTCCCAACCTTGCCCAACAGGCAGCCCGCTGCCCCACCCGCACCATCTCAGCCCAAACCACCAATAATCGGGCCAAACCAGCCCACCGGTGGTAATCCCAAGCCCCCTCAGGGCACCCCCATTCCCATCGTCGTCGCTAAAAGCGCGCCCCCAAAAGCCCCCCAAGGACTAGATCCAGATCTAGCCCTGGTGGCCAACTTCGCGGCTCAAATCAATTTCGCGGAAATCCGCGAAATTGCAGCCGATCTTAGAAAGAACGCGGGAAACAACCTCGCCCTCCTTAATATAGCGATCAAATTCGCCCCCACGTTAGAGCGTCTAGGCTCACTCAAATTCAACTAAAATGGATAGGTACACTCCCGGCAGAGTTAAACCAATACACCTCAAAGTAGGGACATTCAACGCAAATAGCCTTACCCAACAGAGGGATGAAGTAGGCACATTCCTTCGGGAACACCAGCTCGACATCTTGTTAGTACAAGAAACGTTCTTAAAACCATTCAACAGGGACCCTAGAATCGCGAACTATAATATAGTTCGCAATGATAGGACAACCTCACCAATGGGTGGAACGCTCATTTACTACAAAAGGTCGCTGCATTGCACACCTGTGGATCCGCCCCCTCTGATGTACATTGAAGCTTCAATTTGCAGGCTAGCCCTCTCAGGCCATCAGCCTATCACCCTTGTATCCGCATATCTCTCTCCCAACAGAGAACATTCGAAACAGTTGGTTGAAAAAGATCTAAAAGCCTTGCTAGAATTGGGAGGCGCCGTCATCATTGGCGGTGACCTTAACGCCAAGAACACCTCTTGGAGCTGTCAAAGTTCCAACACGAGGGGCAAGACTTTAGAGCTATTCGCTGACAGACTGGGATTTGATGTCATAGCGCCCATAGAGCCGACACACTTCCCCTTTAACGTTTCGCACAGGCCGGACATACTCGATATCTTTCTTCTCAAAAACATAAACCTTCGTTTATGTTCAATAGAAGTTCAACACGAGTTAGACTCAGATCACCGCCCGGTGACTCTGGAATTAGCCTCCCGCACCCCCGGCCCCTCAGGCCATAACAACGAAAGGACCAAGATAGCGACTGACTGGGCACGGCTAGAGAAAAATCTCAAGTCAACCTCGTCGGTCCACCTTGATCAAATTCCCAATGACATTACGTCTAAGGAACATACCTCTCAGGCGATCGAGTCGCTTACAAGTCACGTGCAGTCGATAGTGGACGACTGCTCGCGGCCGGTACCAGATACGAGCGATCGTAAATGGCGCCTGCCAGACGACGTCCGTGACTTATTAAGACGTAAAAACGCCGCGACACGCGCTTATGACCGCTACCCCACGGAGGACAACCGTACCCGCCTACGGTCACTCCAGAGGGAGGTTAAACAAGCTATTAATGAATTGAGACAGAGCAAATGGGACGCCATGCTCGAGGAGCTAGAGCCCTCTCACACAGCCTTTTGGCAGCTTTCCCGCTCACTCAAAAAAGACATCGTGTCCACTCTCCCTCCTCTCACCAGACCCAACCAGCCACCGGCGTTTATGGACGATGAAAAGTCAGAATGCCTGGCCGACTGCTTGTAGCTTCAGTGTACGCCGAGTACACTACACCCCGACGCCGCGAATCACCGCTTCATCGCCGACGAAGTGGAACGTCGTACCACTCTCTCGCGCTCGTTACGAAACGACAACCCCGATCAGCCTATCCCAGTAGTAACCACCGATGAGGTCGAATCGTTAGTCAGGGGTCTTAAAACCAGAAAAGCCCCAGGTTCGGACGGAATCTCAAATAAAGTCATTAAATTATTCCCCGCCCACTTAATAGTCCTGTTGTGCTGCATCTTCAATGCAGCACTAAATAATAACATCTTTCCCGCGCAATGGAAAGAGGCCGTGGTAATAGGAATCCACAAACCCGGCAAGCGCCGTACCGAACCCAGTAGTTACCGCCCGATTAGTCTACTAAAAGGTCTAGGTAAGATCTACGAACGAATAGTTCTCAGTAGACTACGCACATTCGCCGAGGCTAACAACCACGTTCCCGACGCACAGTTTGGCTTCCGAGCCAAACACAGCTGCGTACAACAAGTTCACCGCTTGGTAGAATACACAAGTAGTCAGTTCATCATGAACAGATATACGGGTGTATTATTCCTAGACGTAGCGAAAGCATTCGACAAGGTTTGGCATGAAGGCCTAATCTACAAACTCTATCTCCTCAAGATCCCTCACTACTTAATTCTCATTATACATGACTACTTAAGTCATCGCAGCTTTCGCTACAGGGTGGAAGGGACGTTGTCGACCTCCCACCCTATCAAGGCCGGCGTCCCTCAGGGGTCGGTCCTCTCCCCATTTCTCTTCACGCTATACACTAGCGATATGCCCAAATTCAACCGGGTACATAAAGCGCTTTACGCTGATGACACCGCACTCTTTTGTGCTGATAGATCCCCGATAACAGTAGCCAAGACTCTCCAAACAGCGGTTACCGCCCTAGCCAATTGGTTTAGGAAATGGAGATTAGAAATCAACCCCGAGAAGAGTCAGGCGGTCATGTTCACTAGACGAACTGCCCGTTCCTACTCTATCGACAGCATTCCCTCCCTTAAAATTTTCAACAAGCCGGTCACTTGGACCAGGCAGGCCAAATACTTGGGTGTGACCCTTGACGATCGACTCAGCTTCGCCCCTCACATAAAGCAAGTCCGCGCACGGGCAGCCTTTGTGATGGGCCGTCTCCACTGTCTACTCAACTCTAGGTCGCGTATAACCCTGAGTAGCAAAATCCGACTATACACCACCTGCATACGGCCTATCAGGACCTATGCCAGCGTGGTGTTCGCGCATGTTAAGCCACACAGGATCCACAGGCTACAGACACTTCAAAATCGTTTCATGCGCCGAGCTACGGGAGCACCATGGTTCATACGAAACGTCGATCTCCACATCGACCTCGAACTGCCGACCATCAAGCAGTTTATGAAACGGTGCTCTCAGAGCTACTTTGACTCTGCCATGACACACCCCAACCAACTAGTGGTTGGGCGGCTTCCTATAGACCCTCCAAAATTTCCTCCATCCGACGTCCTCGTCACGTCCTCGACGAAGAGGACGACAATATCACACTCGCTCAACAAAGAGCCTACACGGCCCGCGAGGCCTTAACAAATAAATATCCGCGGTTCCGCCCTCGCCGTCGAGGTGCGAAACCGCGCCGCGCAAAAGTCACTACTAAAAACGTGGGCACGCCCACTTTGCCTCCAGCGACGCCCCAAGCCGAGGTCCGTTCCCCACAGGGGGAGCCCTTGGGCGATGTCGCTTAGCATACTTTCTCCGGGTTGAGAGCCCTCATCGCTCACCTATAGTCCGCGTCAAGCTGTCAAGGCCATCTGCGGCCAACAGCTGTACACACACACAAAAAAAAAAAAAAAAAAATTTATACTGAGCTCTGAATTTGTGTTTCATTGCGTTACATCTGATAGCTGGTGCTTAGGTTATCGAAAGTACAATATAGGCTTGTACATGGTCCTACGATCCGGTTAAAAACCCTTTTTGTTTTGGACTCCTGGTTGTGGTTGCAATTGGACGCGTCCTAATCAGTACATGAGAAGAACTGTCGTGGTCTGTGTTTGCGTACCAGTGTTAAATCAGTTAAGCAAAATTACCTTCGAGGTTGGCGGCAGGCAATCAAATTGGCGAACGTGTTGGACATCAAGTTGGACAGCGAAGTTTTAAACAAAGTGAGTAGGGAAGTGCATCGTAAACTGTGAGTACATTAAATAATTATAACAAGTGATAAGTGAATGCATGGACTTAGTAAATTTGCAAGAGAGTTGGACTTATATGGACGAATAATCACGATAGTTGGATCTGGGACTTAGAATAATTTTAAGGAAAACGACAAGACGGGGAACCTATGCCCGTTTTCGAAGCGGTGTGGAACTATCGTTAAACACTTAAAAAATTTTGAATCAAAGAACATAGAAGATATTCATTCAACCAACTTAATTAATTATACATCGTCGACCACAGTTCTTTGCCATGGACAAAGACTTAAAAATATTGAAGTTTGTTAAAGGACAAATTGAAAAGGGACTGATCAATTTCAAGAAGTCACCAAAAGACAGAATCACAATATCTTATATAGAGGCGCGACTGGAGACTTTAGAGAAACAATTTGAAGATTTTTCGCTAAAGTACAAGAGAATTATCGAAGAACATGGTGGAACAAGTGCACAAATCGATGACGAATTGTATGAAGATGTATATGAATCGTATCTAGATTATAAAGTAGCGCTTAAGGATTCTTTGTCCAACTTAAAATCTTTAACATGTTCGCATGGTAAGGAAGTTTGTGCTGTTACACCTGATAGTACAATTAAATTACCGAGAATTGTTTTGCCAACTTTCAGTGGAAAATACATTGAATGGACGTCTTTTAGGGATTTATTCATATCCTTAGTTCATAAGAATCAACGATTAGATGATGTTCAACGTCTTCATTATCTGAAGACGCAATTATCGGGTGAAGCAGAACAGCTTATAAAACATGTTCCCATAACAGAAAATAATTATAAAACATGTTGGGAAACTTTAGAACTTCGATATAATAACAAAAGATTTCTTTCAACTAATATATTAAAACGGTTATTTAATCAGCGAATTATGACTATCGAATCATCAATTGCGTTAAAGGAACTTAGAGATGTAACGAGTGATTGTCTCCACGAACTCACCAATCTTGGTATTAATATAAGTACATGGGATGTAATCATCATATTTATTATAAGTTTGAAGTTGGACGTAGAAACACGAAAGCAGTGGGAACTGCATGTAAATCAAACCTGCGACGATCTCCCGTCTTACGATCAATTTTGTTCGTTTTTAGAAACGCGTTTTCGTGCTCTCGAAACTATTGAACCCAAAGGTAAATTTAAAGGTGCAAGTGCTAGCACATCTCAGACAAAAGTCATGCATAGTGTTGCTAAGTTAGCATGTCCTCATTGTTCCGATGATCATAAGTTATATAATTGTAAAATATTCGCTAAAGAAGATAGCAATAAGCGCCGCGATATTGCCCGGTCTTTGAGAGTTTGTTTTAACTGTTTGGGCATTAACCATAACTCCAAAGATTGTCGTATTAACACTAATTGTCGTATATGTCAACGCAAGCACCACACGTTATTACATCCTAAAGCATCTAGCTTAAGTTTAGGGGTGGCTGCTACGGCACCAACTACAATTGCGAGTGAACACATTTCAGAACCTCGAGCTCAAGAGGTTATGACTAAGATTGCAACCCACTTGGTGAATGCACAGGGACAAGTCCTACTAGCCACAGCTGTCATCAGAGCTGAGTCACCAAAGGGGTATTCTCATATTCTACGAGCCTTGTTAGATCAAGGTTCGCAGGCGTCGTTCATTACGGAAGCAGCAGCGCAGTTGCTTCGATTAAAAAAGGTAGGCACTAGAACTACAATTGCAGGTATAGGAGGGGGTGATGATGGTATTGTCTCTAGACATGTCGTGAAATTTAAAATACAATCATTGCATGATCCTTCTTATATCATGAACGTAACGGCGCATGTATTACGCACACTGACTTCGGTCATGCCAGATACTCGAATTGAGGTTCAGGATTGGCCCGAACTTCATAGAATTGACTTAGCTGATCCTAAGTTTAACATGCCCAACAAAATCGATCTTTTGTTAGGTGCAGAAATTTATGCTCATGTCCTCAAAGAAGGATTAATTAAGAGTCCTATGGGCTCCCCAGTCGCTCAAGATACCCATTTTGGATGGATCGTATCTGGGCATGTAGGGAAAGAGGAAGGTTTGCGCAATCGCCATAATGCTATTATCAGTATGTGTGCTCAAGTCACTGCAAATGATATGCTAAAACGATTATGGGAGCTTGATTCTCATTCATCTATCACTGGGAAGAAAATGACGCCTGAGGAACAAGCCTGTGAAGAATTTTATCGCGCTACAACGCAGCGGGAGGATAGTGGCCGCTACGTTGTTAGATTGCCTTTTCAATGTCAAGATCCGCCATGTAAATATGGCAACTCGAAAGACATAGCTATAAAGAGATTATACAGCTTAGAAAGGAAACTGGCAAGGAATGTTGAACTAAAACAGCAGTACTCAGATGTTATGAAAGAATATTTATTGCTTGGTCACATGGAAAAAATTACAGATGATTTACAAGGCCATAGTGACAATGACGCAGTTTACCTACCTCATCATGCGGTGGTTAGACATGATAAAATAACCACCCGAGTCAGAGTGGTTTATGATGCATCGTGTAAAGGAACAAATGGTGTTTCTTTAAACGATACCTTAATGGTAGGACCCACTCTCCAGGCAGACTTGCGTCACATTATAATGAGATGGAGGCAACATCCAGTGTGTCTTGCAGCGGACATTGTAAAAATGTATCGCCAAGTCAGGGTTGCCACTGAAGACCTGAATTATCAAAGAATTGTCTGGAGAGAAGATCCTTCACACGACATTCAGGAATTTCGCCTTTTAACCGTGACATTCGGTACTTCATGTGCTCCTTATTTGGCGGTGAAAACACTGCAACAAGTTGCTTATGACGAAGGAAGATCTCACCCATTGGCCGCTAGTAGAGTAAAGTCGGACTTTTATATCGATGACCTCATGACGGGCTGTCAATCTGAAACAGAAGCTTTGAAAATATTTAAAGAATTAAATGAGTTATTGTCAAAGGGGGGTTTTGAGCTACAAAAATGGACAAGCAATAAAATTGGATTATTAGAGGAATTTAAGGGGGTTTCGGGTAAGGATATGGAAATCAAAATAGATAAAATAACAAAGATTTTAGGTCTTACCTGGAACTGTAGTACCGATGAATTTGATTACTCCGTAAAGATGTCGCCTGCTCCTGTACCTGAAACAAAAAGAACAGTTATATCACAAATATCACGGCTATATGACCCTTTAGGGTGGATAGCACCATGCATTATTATAGCTAAGGTGTTCATTCAAAAACTTTGGCTTGCTGGCATAGGATGGGATGACGAGCTTCCACCACACTTATTGAGAGAATGGATGACATATAGAGCAGAGCTTGAACAGCTCTTAGAGTTCCACATCCCAAGATGGATCAGAACAAAGGATGACAACAGTACAGCGGAATTACATGGTTTCGGTGATGCTTCGAGTGTGGCATATGCGGGGGTAATATATTGTCGAGTTATTGATTCTGAAGGAAACATTTACTCTCATCTCGTGACGGCCAAAACAAAGGTAGCTCCCATAAAACAAGTGTCCATTCCTCGTTTGGAACTTTGCGCTGCTCTCTTAGTGGCTAAATTATTGATTGAGGTAGCAGAGGTAATGAATATCCCAAAAACGAGCTTACATGCGTGGAGCGATTCGTCTGTGGTGTTGGCTTGGTTAAGCGACCACCCTAGTCGGTGGAAAACTTTTGTTGCCAACCGGACTTCAGAGATACTTGGCTTGCTAGACAATACTCAATGGGCGTACGTCCAATCCAAGCACAATCCCGCGGACATCGCCTCCCGAGGCGCCTCGCCAATTGTACTTCGGAAAAACGAGCTATGGAAACAGGGTCCATGCTGGTTAAGAACTGATCCTATAGACTATCCCAAAATTGTAGCCAGCACTAAAAAGGAAATGAAAGCCATTAAGGTTCACGTAACAAATTTAGATTGTTCTTTTGATGAAAATTTCTTTGCCAGATTTTCATCGTTAAGAAAATTAGTGAGAGTTATCGCATATTGCAAAAGGTTTTTGTTATTATCAAAAAATAAAACTAAATTAACACCGTACTTGTCGGTAGAAGAAATTCGGGAAGCCCTGCGATTCTGCATAACAAACGTTCAGCAGCTATGGTTCAATTCGGAAATTGATTCCTTAAAAGATAAACAACTTATAAGTAAAAGGAGTTGCTTATTTAAATTGAACCCATTTATTAACGATAACCACCTATTATGTGTTGGTGGTAGAATCCAACGCTGTCAACTACCCGATAAGGCAAAACATCCAATTGTAATTCCACATGATTCGGTATTAGCCAAATTAATAGCGGCTGACGCCCACGAACGAACGTTTCATGGAGGACAGCAGTTAATGCTTAATTTCATCCGTACGAGATATTGGATTAGTCGAATAAAAAATATGGTTCGACAACATATACACAGATGTGTGCCTTGTATAAGGTATGCAGCGTCAACCAGGCACCAATTAATGGGCGAACTCCCAGCTTGCAGGGTAACACCTAGCAAACCATTCTTAAGTTCAGGGGTTGATTTTGCAGGTCCGATAAATATGAGGATATCTAAGGGTCGCGGACAGCGAGCGTACAAAGGGTACATCTGCTTATTTGTCTGTATGGCCACACGCGCTATACACATTGAGGCCGTTTCAGACTTGACAACAGAGGGATTTTTAGCGGCATTTAAGCGATTTGTCTCTAGGCGTGGCCACTGTCAACACATTTGGAGTGACAATGGAACCAACTTTGTTGGTGCTGCTAAAGAGCTATCAATTCTTTTTAAACATGAAACCTCTATGGTTAGTGAAATTGCTGCTGCTCTGGCCAACTCTCAGACGGAATGGCACTTCATTCCTCCTCATGCTCCGAACTTTGGTGGTCTCTGGGAGGCCGGGATAAAGAGTACAAAACATCACCTAAAACGAGTTGTGGGAGATTCTAAGCTTACTTTTGAAGAGATGTCGACTGTTCTTTCTCAAATTGAGGCATGTTTGAACTCAAGGCCTCTTTCGCAAGGCAGTAATGACCCAGAAAATCCCACACCTTTAACCCCTGGTCATTTTTTAGTAGGACACCCGCTAGTAACCCCACCTGATTACAGTTATGAGGACGCCACAATGAGCACATTACGCAGGTGGCAATTGGTGCAACACATGGTGCAATCGTTTTGGCGCAGATGGCATCAAGAATACCTTACATACTTCTTTCAAAGATATAAATGGGGAGATCGAACACCAGATTTTAAAGTAGACAATGTCGTATTGATTAAAGAAGACAACTTACCTCCTGCTAGATGGCTGTATGGTCGAATCATGCAGCTGCATCCCGGCAAAGATGGCTTGACTCGTGTTGTCACTGTCCGGTGTAAAGGTGCTATCATCAAGCGTCCAACTTCAAAGTTATGCCTACTACCCATTACAGAATAATTGTGTTTTAGCTGCATAATTTGCAAATTTTGATTACACTTTATTATTTTTAAGAGTAATTATAGTTAAGTCGTTAAACTTAGTTAAATTTCATTTTTGTTAAAATTTACTAATTTAATGTATAAGTCAAACATTTATGTTTGTATAAAATCGTTATTTAGTTACATAAGGCACCTTCCGTTAGTACTTATAAGCATATTCGTTTTATATTCATACAGTCCATTGATCATTCAACATTTGTTTTAAATCGTAGTTTACTAGTTTCATTTACTTGTATTTGCTGTGTTAGCTCATGGTAGGCGGTATTAAAAGGATACTGATCCTTTTGGTAGGCGGAATGTTACGAACCATAACTAATGCACGTTATAATATTAGTTTAGTACCAACCGCAACTACTAGATGGCGCTTATATGAAATCGTAGATCGCGCTATGGTCGTTACCGCGAGGGCCTTATGTAGAAATTATTATTAAATTTATACTGAGCTCTGAATTTGTGTTTCATTGCGTTACATCTGATAGCTGGTGCTTAGGTTATCGAAAGTACAATAAAGGCTTGTACAGATATTATATGCGTTTTATATCCCTTAGTCGTCTCGTACGATCACCCACGGGTAAGATAGGGGGTGGTGAATTGTATTCTTACTCCGTCACCACACGGGTAAGGTGACTAAAACCGAAGCGAAGCGAGGGCGGGGTTGCTAATCCTTACTAATATTATAAATGCGAAAGTCAGGTTGTTCGTTTGTTTATTTGTTTGTTTGTTACGCTATCAGGATTAAACCACCGAACCGATTTCAGCCAATGGAAAGCTATAATATCAGTGAGTAACATAGGCTATATTTTATCTCGGTATTCCAACGGGAATGTGCACTATGCAGGTAGGGCGACTGAAACCGAAGCGAAGCGAGGGCGGGTTGCTAGTCTATACCAATAAATAAAATTGGAGTGTCTATTTGTAATGTCAAAATTATAGGCTTTTTTCATGCTCACACGGTTATTTGCACGACACCTACGCCTAAAATACAGATTCAAAAATATAGGTCTGTCTGTCTGATTGTTCCGGGTAATCTTCAAAACGGCTGGAGCGATTTCAAAAATTCTTTCACCAATGGAAAGCTATAATATAAGGGCGTAAACTAGGCTATATTTTATCCCGGTATTCCCACGGGAATGGGAACTACGCGGGTAAAACTGCTAAAAGCGAAGCGAGGGCGGGTTGCTAGTTGTAAAAAAAACTACTTTACGGATTCTGTACGCTGATTACACGTTACTCAGTAAGTACGCTGAATGCTGCAAAGCGTTCGTAATATTGAGCAATAAAAACTCAAATGCAAACGCGATAAAATCCGTCAAAGTAGTTTTATTTGAGGGGTATTCCGTCGGGTCGACCACTGATGACAAGTAACCCTGCTCCGGTGGTCGGCTCAACGACGAAGGCGACGTGGTGTTCGGGTGGGTTGCGGGTGTGCGTGCTTACGCCCCTCTGTCGCCCCGGACGGAGTGGTGCGAGAAGCGCGCCGACGCCAAAAAATAAAAGTACTTTTATTTAGTGTTATTAGTTTACCAGGAAGCTGAACTTTAAGACTATCGCTGTAAAAAAGTGATGAAATATCGTATTTTGACCCATCACTAAATAAATAAAAAATACTAAATCATCATTATCATCCTAATCTTAGCATATATGCTTCTTCTATCACAATTATTGTAAAAATCTTGGTAGTAGTTTTTTGGCAAATCTGCCTGATGTGAACCCTCCTTGAAAATGTAATAGTTGACCAAAGAGCATCAGATCTAAAGCCTTATAACATGTCTGACAAACGGGGTATAAGTGGATCAATTTCCCTCAAATAGTGAAAGAGTCTCGAGCCCAGCAGTGGGGCGTATGTGGGCTGCCATGATCTTGTCCATGAGTGACGTAAAAGACGGTCAAAAGTTTTAATATTCAGATAGTATCTAAACAAATTCTCAATGGGAGGGAAATTGACCTACCCTACCATACTGGTCAGACATATTGGGGTTTCATATGGGAGTTTTCCTTCTCTTCAAGTGATGTTATCTGCATATTATATCCCTTAGTTGCTTTTACGACATCCACGGCCAAGATCTGTTATTCTATGAAATCTGTTATTTGCATCATCAGAGGAGTATAAAATTGTAAGTGTTCATATTTAATTTATTCTACTTCAAAATTTCAAAGTCACTTTCTTGGTTAAGGATTCCGCACACTA
This sequence comes from Lymantria dispar, assembly GCA_032191425.1. Taxonomy (NCBI): domain Eukaryota; kingdom Metazoa; phylum Arthropoda; class Insecta; order Lepidoptera; family Erebidae; genus Lymantria; species Lymantria dispar. The sequence continues at coordinate 13,013,488 of CM063465.1, read as the reverse complement.
ATTTATTTCGACCGCAGTGTAATAAGACGGCAAATTATCAAATACCCAATAATATGTATATAAAGACATTCTCCGTACAACGTATTCATGTAGAATTTAATGAAAACCTCATTCGGTTAAATTACCCCCTTTGTAGGGAGTACGCTGGTTTTATCATCTATCTCTCGCATCAGTATTTAAATAGCGCGAAACACAATTTTGTTTTTCGACGCTTCTTGGGCATGCGCGGCACTATGAAGTCCGTTTTACCCAGATGTACCGGGCACACTCACAATCAAACCTTTAGGTGATCGTTGACACACAAACAAAACTTTGTACCGCGACTCAAATCACTGACACGCGTCTAGGATCACTCACACACTCAAACGCTTGTAAATACACTGTATACTAGTAAGGTTTCACGCACACATTCACAAATCAACCCTGGCGATGCTGTGTTCGTTAGTTAGTTACCCGCAAGGTGCTGCGAATACAAGACGTATTGTTAAGTTCGTTTATCGTATTATATACGTGGAGTGCATCGAAATGTGAAGTCGCGGATCATAAAGCACCGCAAGAAAGAAAAGTGATAAGATTTATGAGACATAATCATGGCTCACGTTAAAAGTTCGTGAACAACTTTGTGTATATAAAAACTTTGTTTGGCTAATAGTTTTTTTTTTTAGTGTAGTGTTAGTGCTGTTACTGTGAATATAAATTATAAACAGGATTTTTTGTAGTGAAGTTAATTAATGTTTTTGGATATATCAGGTAAGATTATAATTAAATATTCTTCATTAAATAGTGGTAAAATTTAAGCACAAAAATTTTAAAATACTCTTGAATATTAATTAGTAAAACCAAACTTTATAAAATCTAATTATAATCAGAATTTTTTAAAATTCTTATATAACTTATAAATTTATTGAAACACTCAATATTATAGCATAATTTAACAACAATTACTTACATAATTAGTTTTTTATTTTATTACTTGCAATTGCTATTAAATATAATCAATAAATAAAAGTATAAATGATTTAAATAAAAACATATTATATTTATGAAGTAGATACAAATTTTGAAAATTTTATTGTACAATTTGTATGATTTACCATTAGTTATTATTTAATTTTAATCTTCGTATTATACGAAATTAAAGTATCAATTAATAAATACTTTAATAATTTTTTTTTAAATTATGTATAAGATATTATTTAAGAAAACGCAATAATCTATCCTTTTCCACTAGAAATAGTCCCTACATTTTCTCATAAGTAATTGTAAGGTAATATTTATTTATAATATAACTTAAATGAACCGTCAAAGGTATGAAATACAATTTACTTATTTATAATTTTTAACAAATTCGAATCAATCGCGCAATACCAATTTATTGAAATCAATAGCTGCTGTATCGTTCACATTTTCAATTTAATTAATTTATTAAATGAAACTTATTTATAATTCAAAATAATGAAATTTAGTCATTAAAAATTAAATTTTTACATTGATTAACGAATCAGTATTTAATTAAGAAATATGTTTAATATATCGCAATATCTATGAAAACTAACCAGCAAGAGCCCTTATTTCATATAAAAAAAATAGATTTATCTTTGTACTGTGTAGTGACGGAGTAAGAATACAATTCACCACTCATTCTCTTACTAGTGGGCATCGTAAAAGTTGACTAAGGGAATAAATATGCATATAACATCTGTTCAAGAGAAAAACTTGAAATAAAACTCTATACTAACATGTCTGATCAGCTTGGTTATAGTAAGCTAATTTCCATCCTATTGTGGAGGAGGCTCGATTCCAAGTGATACGGTATATGAACTGAATTAAAATAATGATGATGAAATGTTTTTGATCTGAAACATCTACAGGCGAGGGTAAACCTGATCGTTGGCGTGGCGTTAACGCCACGCTTGGATATATATATTTGTGTAACGAAACCATAACCTGTTTAAGAATTTTGTATAACGCCACCTAGGGAACTCAAAATAAATTATTAACTTAAACACATAGTGTAAACTAATGAAAATAAATGTTTATTGAATAAAAATTATAATTTTCTGGAAAAATCGTAACATTTTATTTCTACATTATGCTATATTAGTTCCCGTCGTAATCTGTTTTATGCATATATACTTGTTCAAAATAATTTTGATGTTTCACATCTGCCAGGCGTCCTGAGCGACGTCTCCCTTTTTTTTTACTATAAATATATCCAAGAAAGTATAAATCTACTGTGTAACAATGCAATGTACAGATTTTCTCAGAAATCACTCGATTAGTATCGATTTTAACACCCAACTTCTCGCTAGGAACTGCCGAGTATATTAAATTTATTGCGGTATTGCTTGTAATGTTCTTGAGAGGAAAATATTTTAGAGCACTTTGGGATTTTATCTTCTATCATAGCCTTTTCCTTTATACTTTATCGTAATTCGGTAAGTGATTGCTGAATAATTTCATCATATTTACTGTGAACTATGCTTTTAGTAATATCCAGTACATCTATTTATTTTAGTTGCATGTTAGTCGCTGTCCATGTGGTGACGAAGTAAAAATATAAATCACCACTCTCTATCTTGCCCGTGGATGTCGTAAAAGATGACTTAGGGATATAATACGCATATAATATCTATGCAAGATGAGGAAAACTCTAAATAAAACCCTATACCAACCTGTTTGATCAGCATGGTAAGGTCAATTTCCCTTCTATTGTGGAGGAGGCTCGAGCCCAACAGTGGGAAGTGTATGAACTGTAATGATCAATGAATGAATGTTAGTCGTTATTAGACATATTTTCAAAATTCTTTTACTTTCCAAATTGGGAAACATTTTTTTTTAATTTAAAGACAACACTTCGTACTAAATAATATATTTTAGTGTCACGGGAGACTTCACAAACATTAAAGTATTTAAATTACATCCAGATTCAGGAAAATCATTTGAAGATTGCATAAAAATTTTCTTTGATAGGATCAAACCCACGACATATAGCATGAGTGATCGGTACTTAGACCACATCGCATATGCATTCTTTTGACCTACTTGTTTTATATATTGACCTTTACCATGGTGATCAGGTGTTATATGGTTTTATATCCCTTATTTATCAGTAATTTTATTTGCTTAGTTCCCTTAGTTATCCTTTACGATACCCCTGGGAAAAGAAAGGGTGATTTTTATACCTGCTTCGTCAACACAAACTATAAATTTGAAATAAAACTATCATTACAGGTTGTAAAGTATTTTATTTTTACTATTTTACGTGTCCTCCTGTTAGTATGAATGCTAAACTTAGGGTAGATAGGCAGATATGATACGAAACATTAGGAAAGTAAAAACAAATTTCATCTACGTCGTAGCTCTTTCTATCTCATTATTGACCTCAAGCTTCCTCCAAAATGGTAACAAAATTGAACTATTATACTATACTGACCGACGATCCTACTAGGCTGACTGACGACACCTTCAAAGTCCCAAGAAAGCGTTGGATGCAAGTCGTACAGAAGCGTTTTGAGTAACATCCTCGCAGGAAGGCCTATGTCCAACTGTGGACATCTATAGGTCGAATCGATGGATACTTCACTGTTCAAATGGGTTGGTATAGGGTTCTATTGCCAGTCTTTCTTCTCTTATGTAGATGATATAAGCCTTAGACAACTTTTACAATATTCATAGGTAAGATAGAGACCTGTCCGTCTCCGTCACCATGCGGTCATCATAGACTTGATAACTTATTTTTATAGTACCTATAAGATCGAAACGGCGTGGTTATAATTACATGAAATTAATCTACACAATTGACGCTTAAATAGACTCAAAATAATCATTTGTCTATTGAACAAAAAAAATCTTGTGTGGCAATCGAACCCTAATATTTGGTATAGATATCATCGACATCATTTTGCTCGTATCTCATTTACTTGGGTGGATTCAATATGTAGGTAGGTATTCTTCTTTTATATATGTATGTACACTAGCTCGCCCAGCAGACGTTGTTCTGTTCAAGTAAAATAAAAGGAATTCTCCTTAAAATCAACAGTAGCGCCACCTACCGGATTCGATTGTGAATCTAAACTATTCTCAAATTCCCTTGAACACACACAAAATATTTCATCAATATCGGTCCAGCTGTTTAGGAGGAGTTCAGTGACATACAAACGTTCACAAGAAATATACATTAAAGAAGATTGCGTTAAGGCAATAGTTTTATGATGGGACCCCTGGAATATGGCCTCTATGGGAATGTAAATGTTGATCAAATAGAGTTGACCCTGGCTGATGTACATCTTTTAATAGTCTTCGATACTTACGAGCATCGTCAGGGTTGGTATTCGTAAACTGTTTCTACTTAAAACAGTTGTGCGGTCCAAATAAAACCATTGGTAAGAAGTACTTACAATAACATCACCTGACATATTCAAAAAGGCAGTAAATTGAATTTAGAGCTAGCAAATGGCAAAATATTTGCAGATGACATTAAAGGAATATTTTGTGAAGTATTCCCGTTTATAGCAAACTTCATACGACCTAAATGTCGACTTCGCTGATAATGTCACATTTGACAATTAATTCATCTAGAATCCAATAATTGTTTAGTAGAATAAGGTTTGCGTTTAAAAATATCTATACTTTGAATATTAGCTGTTGAATTTTTTATTTTAGGTCACGTATCTTTTGTAGTTGACTGTGGGGAAGCCTAAAAGGAGATTATGTGTTTGACTTTAATGTATGCATATATGTTTTTATGATCGTTCGTAACTATTAAACGTTTTAAAACGTTTTAATGAATGATATATCATTAAATTTGTTTAACACGAGTGTGACTAGATATATAATGCTCTTAAAAATCTAAATGGCGTTTTTATTCACAAATTGGGACTAAATTTTGAAGATCGTCGAGAGGAGTATCAAAATTAAAAAAAACATAAAAAAAAAAATTATGGTTTTTGCACCGTAATCCAAATTTATGTATGGAGAAGTTTGTGATAGGAGAAGAAATTGGGATAATAACAGAAGAATTATTTCTTCTTATTCTTGCTTTAACTTTATATTCTTTACACCCGTAGAAGCTAACATATCTTCTTTAATGGTGAGAAATTAGTCAAATATATCGTGCATGTTAGATAATTGTTATTTAATAAAATTATGATTTACCGTGTGGTAACGAAGTCACAGTGGCGGAGGACAAAAAAAAAAAAGAAGCCCTATGCCCGAGCATTTGACCAGCGCGGTATAGTAGGTCAATTGTCCTCTCATTATAGAGGCCCATTCCCCACAGTGGGACTTATATATGTGGGCTGAGGTAATATGATGATGATTACCTTTTGTACTTTTCTCCTGGTGATATTTGTTTACGTTCTGTAATCGTCGATTACTAATTTTCTAAGGGGTAATACCATAATCCATGTGGTGACGGAATAAGAATACAATTCACCACTCCTTCTCTGACCCGTGAGTATTGTAAAAGACGGTTAAGGGATATATTACGCATATGACATCTATGCAAGTGATGGAAAGCTCGAAACAAAACCATATAGGGTTTTGTTTCAACCTGTCTGACCAGCATAGTATAGTAAGGTAAATTTTTACCTTTTATACAGGAGGCTTAAGCCCAGAAGTGGGACGTATATGAGCCGAAATGATGATGATCGATGTAAAAAGAATACAACTTTCACCATTGTAAATAAAACTACATTTACGGATTTTATCGCATTTGTATTTGATTTATGATTGGCCGACCTTTCGAACACTTTACAGCATTCATAGTCACTAGCGGACTGTCTACTTCATCACTTTACAGTATTCATAGTCACGGATCACCCGTGACTATGAATGCTGTAAAGTGTTCGTAACGTCGGGCAATCATAAATCAAATACAAACGCGATAAAATCCGTAAAAGTAGTTTTATTTAAAATATGTAGTGCTCGCGTAAACATCAGAAATTATTAACTTTCGCCATTGCTCACTTACCTGAGGTAGTTGTAAAATGGAGAATGAGTAGCAACTCTTTCTAAGAAATAATACCTCACTACAATCGCCTACCCGCAAATTGTTGCAATTACGTCACGATCCCCTCATTTTTCAAGGAGTTCTACGTCCCATAATAGACGGTGAAAAGTTGAATGATGGTGACTTGTTGTAATTTAACTTCACTATCATCATCATTATCATTTCCGCCCGTAGACGTCCCACTGTTGGGCTCGGACCTCCTCCATTATGGAAGGGACATTGACCTACTATACGACACTGGTCTGACGTGTTGCTATAGAGTTTGTTTGTACCGATTTTGAAAAAACGACTGAGGGATATAATATGCGTATATATATATGTAATAGAAGGAAAACTCGAAATAAAAACCTATACCAACCCGTCGGACTAGCGTGGTATAGTAGGTCAATATTCCTCCTATTACATTGGAGTCTCGAGCCCAGCAGTGAGACGTATATGAGCCTAATTGATGATGAATACAGAGCTGAGATTTAATAGGGTATGAAAGAAGGGCACATATTGTGTCAAACTCAAGTAAAAGGGGTAAAGAGCAGGATGATAAAGACGATGACTCATTTTAAATAACAAAAATTTAATGCAAATATTTGAAATGTTTTCTGTATAACAGATATCGTTTAAAAGATGTCGCAACATAAGCTTTAGTATTCATGCCTCTGAAATATTTGCCAGCTTATCACCCACGCAATTTCAGAATGTAGTCATTATTGCAGATCCGTAGGTGTTTCAGTACCAATTGTTAAAATTTATGTTGCAATACAATGCTTTAAAAGGAACATGTATTGAAACTAAGCAATTTAGTGCCAATAGGCCTTGGCACTATAAACGGTTTCGCCCACGAATTAAAAGATGATTCTAGGTTGCTATTGAAGAGATATTACTGAAAGTAATATATTTTACCATTCATCAACTAATGTCCACTGATGAACATAACATTTTCCTCTAAGAGGGAATAAAGTTATGGTCACCGCGCAGTATGCTAAATTACATGAAAATCATTGGTGCCGTTGCCGAGATTCTGATAATATAGAAATATATGTATATGTATTAAAACAGCCTTAGATCGGATCTCAGTGTTATTATTATTCTGTTTTTTAGTTTTTGATATTTGTTTTTCATTATTTCATAATTTTTATTTTTTTATTAATATCTATCTAAATATGTTTGTCAAAAATACAATCGGTCAACCAGATATTATATCCTTATATTGGTAACGATTACGAATACTATCGAACATTATATATTACTTTGTGTATTGTAAACTTGACTTGTGGAACTTTATATTGGCCAACTCGATTTGATGTTGTCTGGTTAACAATTACATATCAAAGGAGCATTGAGCATTGCGAGCATTGTCAAACAGGCGGCCAGTAAAAACATTATCAACATGTCAGCTTATGAGCTGCCAGTTCTGGACTCGAACCTCGTCCTCAATAGGAGGAAAATTAACTTACCATATCATGCTGATCCCTGTTGTTATAGGGTATTATTTTGAATTTTCCTTTTCTTTCAAAAATGTTACTTATGCGCATACTATACCCCTTAGTCGTCTTTTGCAACATTCACGGGCAAGTTAGGGAATGGTAAATCACACGGGTCTATAGATATAAAGATTCACTTCAAGTTTGCACAATCTTTTATAGATACTAACTGAATATTAAAACTTTTGACCGTCTTTTACGACACCCATGGACAAGATCATCGCAGCCCACATACGTCCCACTGTTGGGCTCGGGCCTCGTCCGCAATGGGAGGGAATTAGACCTACTATACCATGGTGGTCAAACATGTTGGTTGATTCATTTCGAGTTTTTCTTGTCTTGCACAGATGTTATGAGCATATTATATCCCATAGTCGTCTTATACGACATACACGGGCAAAAAGGAGTCATGAATTGTATTCTTACTCCGTTACCACACGGATAATGGAAGAGATATTGTTAGGTGAACTTTATTCTTCACCCGTCATCCTTTGGATATTTATTTTATCTATTATATTGAACAAGTTTCTCAGTGCAGTAGTCGTGTTTTAAATCCCAAAACCTCGAAGCAATTTGAAATTTAATAACATTATTTCAAGTCAACGTCCTATCCTTGCCAAATGCGTTCTCAAATTGCTACTCGAAACTGTTAATTTGTATGCTAATTAATAATAACTTATGAAATAATGTTATGGGTAATGCATAAAATTGAAATTTGTTTTCTATAATAACTAGCAACTTAATGATTTCTGATATTTACGCGAGTATTATACATTTTAAATAAAACTACTTTACGGATTTTATCGCGTTTGTATTTGATTTTTGATTACCCGACGTTTCGAACACTATACTTTACTTTTTTCTTGCCGGATCTTTCTCAGTATAACCGTGTTCCGATCCGGTGGTAGGATACTATATTATTAGTTAGTTTTTAAATATAATTACTATTAATTTTAATGTTTAATTATTACTAACCATAAACAATATAATTTTTTCATATAGAATCATTTTCTTCTTACACTGGCAATAAATTTTGTATCAAAATGTGGGTCAATATTTAATAACTAATTTCTGTATTGGGTAGATAATTATAAATTTTCTGCAGTAATGATGACTTGTTGGACGTGAGACATCTTAGTCCACCCGTGATCATGAACGCTGTAAAGTGTTCGAAACGTCGGGTAATCAAAAATCAAATACAAACGCGATAAAATCCGTAAAGTAGTTTTATTTAAAAAACTAGCAACTTGCCCTCGCTTCGCTTCGGTTTCAGTCGCCTTACCCGCGTAGTTCCCGTTCCCGTCGGAATGCCGATATGAAATATAGCCTATGTTACCCCCTTATATAATAGGTTTCCAATGGTGTAAGAATTTTAAAAATCAGTTCGGTGGTTTAAGCATGAAAGTGTAACAAAGAAGCAAACTTACTTTTCGCATATTAGTAAGGATTTCTGATGTTTACGCAAATACGAGTATTACATACTATAAATAAACCTATTTTTACAAATTTTATGGCGTTTATATTTACGGATTTTGTCACGAACTGATTTGGACAGTCCAGCGGTGACCATGAACATTGTAGTGTTCGAAACTTCGGACAATCAAAAATCGAGTAGGACATATATGAGCTCTAGATAGCTCTAGAGCTTGAGACGACGACACCAGGCATGGTTCGATCAACATAATATATGAAGAATGCTGTGCTTTATTATTATTTTTTATTGCAAACGGTGGCAAACCAGCAAACAGTACACCCGATGATAAACTGTTGCTGCCGCTCATGGACCTTTGCAAGGCTGCTGCCTACCGCAGCACTTACATTTGTCCTTCATTTTCTTTTTATGATTCTAATTTAACAACTTTTACCGTGTGTTGACGGAGAATAATACAGTTCACCACCTGTTAACTTACCCGTTGATTAAGGGATATGCATATATAAGGAATATTCAAAATATAAACTAACCCGTCTGGACCACTGAAGTCAAGGAAATCTGCACCGGTGGTCAGCTCAACGACGAGGCGACGTGCTATTGGGTGGGTTACGGGGCCGCGCGCCGCCCCTCTGTCGCCTCAGATGGAGCCGGGCGGCGGGTACGCTACCCGTGACCCACCCAAAAAAAAACCTACCGGTCTTACCAGCATGGTATAGTAGGTCAATTGCCCTCCTAGTGTGGAGGAGAGTTGAGCCCAGCAGTGAGAAATTTATAAACTGAGACTACCTAACCTTCGTTAATTATAACAATTAATTATAACAATTGTATGGTTATTTGACATAATCTATATCTATTCTATACTTACTTATATATACTTCTTACTTATAACGCTGAAGATTTTGTTTGTTTGAACACGCTAATCCCAGGAACTACTGCTCCGATTTAAAAAAAACTTTTAGTGTTAGATAGCTCATTTATCAGGAGGCTATAGACTACATATTATTACGCTAAGACCAATAGAAGCGAAGCGCCAATAAAGAATGTTTCAATATCGGAGGTTGTTTTTCCAAAAATATTGTGTGACGTTATCGTATTTTTTTTATATTTTCTCTTTTTACGTAAACAAAGTCGCAGGTTAAAGGTCGCGGGCAGAAGCTAGTCGATTGTATAAAGTTTTATGAGACTAAGAAATCAAAATACGAAAAATTGCCAACTTTTCATTATCTGAATATCATGGAACTTGTATGGCGTATCACAGGAAAGCAAGTTTGATAAATATATCTATTCACTCCAATGTCGCTTTTTCGTAAGACACGTGGAGCCTCAAGCGAGTATGCTGAGTAAAGTAATATAGCCCATATTCTTTTGCTTCGGCTCATATTTGAGGAGTAAACGAGGCGAGCTTAGATTGCTCTTGGTAAATTTGAGTTTGCCGTTTTATTGATAGTTGCATTATATACAAGATTTGCCTATGTTTTGTATATAATACAATGTTCGTAATATTTGATTATGAAATAAAACGTTTTGTAAGTTTGATCTTGTTTTAATTTTGTTTTAACTGAATGATTTCTGATCTGTAGACAAAATAAAATTATTTTTGCGGATTTAAAATTCATGGTTAGGGGTGGTAGTTATAAATATCGATAGTAACACGTTTGCGTGAAATAAAATTATTTTTACGGATTTTCATGGTTACCGATGGTAACGAAATTAAAGTATTTTTACGGCTTTTAGCATTCATGGTTGTGGCTGGTAGTTATGTATCTCGTTAATAATTAGGTATGTTCGACGTAAGATATCTTAATCAGCCCATGACCATGAAAGAGAACAACATTCATAAAAGTGCTCGATTGAATGTCAGTGCTCACATTTCCTAAAAAGAAAAGGTCATCATAATCCTGTTGGGGAAAAAAGTCGATTATAAAAAAAAAGCTTAACATGGTTGTCTGTAAAGTCGGTTTACGGACGATAGTTTAACGTGACAACGTCATAACAAAACATTGATGAAATGACTGCATACTTTGGTCGGCAATTACCCGTAAGTCTCGATAGATGGCGCTGTTCAGTTTAGCTGAATCGCATTGTACTAAATGAATATATTTGAAATCCTTTCGCATCGATAGATGGCGCGCTTTAGTACAGCTGAATAGCATACTACTTAATAATAAAACAATGAGCGTAACGGGACACTTTTCCGTGCATGCAGCCAGCGTTCATCGATTTCTTAGACGTTGTCACGTCAAAAATAATTCTCTCAAAGTTCCAGATAGTTTTCTACACTCACTGATGACACACTGGTCACTAAGGAATAATTTTCGAAAATCTCATAGTACGTACATATCATAGTATTACGTATAGTACTATCACCAATAAGAATTATCTTCACCCTTTTGAATCATCATCATCATCATCATCATCTTGCTCTTATCCCAATTACTTGGGGTCGACGCAATATGTCATCTGTTTTGACATATTGCAAAAAGTTTCGGCAATGACTTTTATGACCGGCCGCCTGCCTGACGTCAACCCTCCTTGGGAATGTAATCGTTGACCCAAATGGTACCAGATGGAGTTGGTCCGGATCAATCTAGGGCTCTTAGTCGTCTTTTACGACACCCACGAGCAAATCAAGGGTTGGTAGTATTCGAAGCCGCTACCACACAGCACAGCACACACCCTTTTGAATGCCGGATAAAAATATATTTTATTTAATTAGATACATCTCTAAATATACTCAATAGGATTACCGGCATAAAATATAATGATTTCTGATGTTTACGCGAGTATTATACATTTTAAATAAAACTACTTTACGGATTTTATCGCGTTTGTATTTGATTTTTGATTACCCGACGTTTCGAACACTTTACAGCGTTCATGATCACGGGTGGACTAAGATGGACCATACTTAATGTATGGTTGAAAATTTGGAAATTAAAATTTTGTCAGAAATCAATAATCAGTAATTTGTAATCTCTTTGAATCATCATTAACCATGCCGCGATCAAAACGATTGAATTTTTCCTGACAAAGCCCTAATGGTTCTTCTATTAGACACTATATTTTCGGCAATTTAGAAAATATATTTACGTAAAAAAATATGGCGGTACGAAGTTCGCCGGGTCAACTAGTGTTTTATGAAAGCCACACGTACAAAAGATTTGTTTTCTTACTTCATCATCATCTAAGCCCATACACGTCGTCACCAATGGAAAGCTATAATATCAGGGAGTAACATAGGCTATATTTAATCCCGGTATTCCCACGGGAACGGAAATTACGCAGATAAGACGACTGAAACCGAAGCGAAGCGAAGGCGAGTTGCTAGTATTTAATATATGTAAGTTTCATTTTATGTTTATATTAGTAAAGAGTAAAAACTGACTGATTATGATAGACTATTTATTTTTTTTCCTACAAAAAATTTACCTTATAATTTACACAGAAGTTTCTGTTTCGGCATAAACTGAGACTGAAGCCGAAACTCGGTTTCGGTTTTGGCCAGAAAAAATAGTTTCGGTCCGATATTCATCATCATCATCATCACCATCTCAGTCCATATACGTCCCACTGTTGGGCTCGGGCCTCCTCCACAATGGAAGGGAAGTTAACCAACTATATCACGCTGATCAGACGTGTTGGTGTAGGGCTTTATTTGGAGTTTTCCTTCTCTTGCATGTATATTAAATGCATACCATATCTTCGTCGTCTTTTACGACATCCACGGGCAAGAGAAGTTGTGTTGAATTGTATTCTTACTCCGTCACCACACGGAAATCACTCCACCGTCACCACTCACTTCTTCATCAGACGAGAAATATCTAATATATAATTAAAATAATATACCTACGTTTTAATAAATAATCAAGTACCATTCATTTTATCTTTCGAGCTCATCCCAAAATTCCTATAATCTTATTCGATATTAAAAAACGCTATAAAAATAAGTGATTAAAACTTTTAACGTCAGTCATAAATTAAGCAACTTTCAAGTTTCTTTTCTGGCCCAGATACTATAAACAAAACTTTTAAGATGTTAGAAGATGCTAGAAGTTTCACAGGCTTTATTCTGATCATTTAGTATGGAAACAACGACCAAGGCACTACATCGTTAAGGGACCGTAATGAGATTTTAATTGCTCCTACCTTACTCATTTGCAACTTTATTAATATCAGGATCTCTTGCCTTATTAATATTAATTGTTAGTTTGTATATAAATAATATAAAAGTAGGTAAAAAGGCATTTTAGGTTTACATGTGACTAGCATATTGAATTGTAGAGCAATACAATTATTATAAATAAAACTGTTTTTATGGATTTTATCGCGTTTGTATTTGATCATCATCATCATCTCAGCCCATATACGTCCCACTGTTGGGCTCGGGCCTCCGCCATAATGGAAGGGTAATTGACTTACTATACCACGCTGGTCAGACGTGTTGGTATAGGGTTTTATTTCCAGTTTTCCTTCTCTCGCATAGATGTTATATGCGTTCTATATCCCTTAGTCGTCTCGTACGATCACCCACGGGTAAGTCACCATACGGAAGATACTAATCACATGTAATACAAGTATTTATTCCTTGTGTAATAAGAATATAATTCACCATGTCTTCTCTTGCAAGTGAATTTCGTAAAAGACGACTAAGGAATATAATATAAATATAACATCTATGTCTAAAAAAACTCTAAACAAAACCCTATGCTAATACGTCTTACCTGCGCCTAATGCCGCCCTAGCCGAGGCCGCGGATGATTGGACCGGGGATTTTAGTTTATCACTAGCAGAGAGGCTGACCGCGCAACGGTGTGCGATGTTCCGGGACAGGGATGTCGAGAGATGAGGGTACCTGAAAGGTTATTCCATCGGGTCGACCACTGCGTACAAGGAACTCGGCACTGGTGGTCAGCCCAACGACGAAGGCGGCGTGGGTACAGGTAGGTTATGGGTCCGCGCGCCGTCCTTTCGTCGCCTCGGACAGAATGGACAGTGTGTGCGCTTAACATAGCCCACCCATAAAAATAAAAATCCTAATACGTCTGACCAGCGTGGTAGAGTAGATGAATTTCCCAACCATAATGGAGGAGGCTTGACCCTCAACAGTGGTACCCATGTGATCTGATGTTGATGATTACAAGTATTTTATTTCATTATCTTTAGGCAAAGAGCACCAATCAAAATAATTTCTAGAAATTTAAGTTCGTTGTTCGTTTTGTTAGATAAAACTTGAAATATTTTAAAGTTTAAATCGAGTCAATGGAATATTTTCTCGTGTCAATGCACTTATCCAATTACAGTTTCAATACCTTAATGCAAAAGTGATTATTCATTTACATTGCAAATTTTATCGTGATTTCTGATGTTTACGCGAAGATTAAACATAGTTAATGAAACTACGGATTTTATCGCGTTTGTATTTGATATTCGTTGTCCAAAAAAAAAAAATTACAACTAATTTCAGTAGCGGATAGACAATTTTAAATAAAACTACTTTACGGATTTTATCGCGTTTGTATTTGATTTTTGATTACCCGACGTTTCGAACACTTTGCAGCGTTTATGGTCACGGGCGGACTAAGATGTCTCACGTCCAACAAGTCATCGTTACTGCAAAAAATTTATAATTATCAACCCGATACAGAAATTAGTTATTAAATATTGACCCACATTTTGATACAAATTTATTGCCAGTGTAAGAAGAAAATGATTCTATATGAAAAAATTGACCCGTGACCATGAACGCTGTAGTGTTAGAAACGTCGCGCAATCAAAAATCAAATACAAACGCGATAAAATCCGTAAAGTAGTTTTATTTACAATGTGCATTTCATCATTTTGTATTAAAATATATAATTATTATATATTATTATGTTTTCAATGTAGTGACGGAATAAAAATATAATTCACCACTACCTAGCTTGCCTGTCGATGTCGTAAAAGATGACTAAGCGATACAATATGCATATAACGTCTCTGCAAGGGAACGAGAACTCGAAATAAAACCCTATACCAACCCATCTGACCAGCGTGGTATAATAGGTCAATATTATGGAACAGGCTCGATCCCAGCAGTGGAACGAATATGAGCCGATATGGTGAAAATATATTTTGGTTAAAAAAACGTTATGTATTTCTGTAAGTAATTTTGCTATTTACTTAACAATGCTTTGGATAAGTAAATGATATTTCAAAACATACATTTATACACGACTAGTTTTAACTATTGTACTCAATGTTTCATTTAAGCAAAAAAGTAATTCAAGCTAATACAATCTACGCTATTCACGAAGTACAGCTCGACTCCGCAGTTAAACGGAAAATTTTCTCAATTACATTTTGCTGGGTTAGGTTCAATGTTAGAATATTGGATCTATATCAAGCGTCGCGACTGGGTGGTATTTATATAAATGCTTCCAGTTTTTACAGAGTTTAACTTTGGTGTGAATTCAAGTTGACTTTTACGAAAAAAGTTATTGGGTTTTATAAGCACGACACATTCTAATTAAAAATGTAAAATGGGTAAAAATAGTTTTTGTATCATATTTAAATTATTAGTAGTAGGACCACGTTGTTGACAGTTGTCTGTCTACAGCCGCGAACCGGTCCGTCCCGAGTATTACCACACTCTCGCAGATAATCGACGTCTTTTTTTTGACGTGACAACGTCTTATAATTCGATGGAACCGGCTGCACACACGAAAAAACATGACGTATGCGGCGTTACATCACTCTGAGGCGTTCCATTTAAGGCTTGATCCATACAAAATATCTATCAAAAAAATAAAATTAAAATTTTCTTTTGAAAAATGAAACCATTCCATCAGTATTTTCTTATGACGTTGTCACGTTCAACTATCATCAGTAAACCGACTTTACAGACAACCGATTTTTTTATTTTTAACCCACTCCGGGTTGCGGTCGGCGCACTCTTCGCCCCACTCAGATAATCGACGTCTGAGTAGTAGCAATTTGTTACTGCGCTTCGTTCGGTGAACGAGAGAACCGGCAACCCAACTTCCTGAGGGTGTTTGCGTGTGGTGGTTATAGTGATGCCTTTAGTTTTACCGAACCTCATTACACGCATTCACACTCCCTTCACTTTCTTCACGGTTCAGCGGCCTAGCAAAGGTTCATGAGCGGCAGCAACATTTACCATCTGTACTGTTGTCTCGCCACCGTTTTCATAAAAAAAGAAACAGTACAGTAAAAAAATACATTTTGTTAAGTTATTTTTATAGAAAATATGTGTTCCGTGACTATTGTATACCTAAATATACGGGATCATCTATACGGGCAATTTAAAGGTATCAAAAATGAACATAAAAACACTAGCTTTCGCCATACACTAATGAATGTAGGCCTTTCCCATAAAACGTCACATGGCGCGGTCATTAGAGGGTTTTTTGTAATAATCGCCACCAAAATATATAGCAGATACACGTTCCTTAACACTGCCATCCGTTTTTAACCCCCGACGCAAAAAGAGAGGTGTTATTAGTTTGACGTCGATGTCTGTCTGTCGGTGTGTATGTCTCTGTGGCAACGAAGCTCTCAAACAGGACCGATTTCGATGCAGTTTTTTTTTCATTTCCATGCGGCGGTTCTTAGCTATGTTTGATTAATATTGGTCTAGCAGTGTAAGAGTATCAGCTCCTTTCCAAAATGATGGCTTATGATTACACAATTAAGTGCTTCACCCGTGCCAGTACAATCGTTAAATGACATTTTTTTTTTTTTGTTGCCAACGGTGGCAAACGAGCAAACAGTACACCTGATGGTAAGTGTTGCTGCCGCTCAGGGACCCTTACAAGGCCGCTGCCCACCGCGAAGAAAGTGAAGGGAGTGCGAATGCGTGCATCGAGGCTTGGTGATACCAGGGGCACCACCAAAACCCTCCACACGCAAACACCCTCAAAAAGTTGGGCTCCCGGCGCTCTCGCTCACCGAACGAAGCGCAGTAACTAATTGCTACTACTCAGACGTCGATTTTCTGCGAGAGTGTGGAGAGACAATTAATTCATAATTCCTGTTGGAGAGAACGTAATACTTTAATTATTTTAGTTTTTGTCGGGGGGTTATTCAAACTTTTCAATTTTACTTATTCTTAAGAAACCTTAGCCATTTTTTACTTTAGGCGGCGGATTGCCTGCGCGAGGAGCGCAGCCTCGATGAGGAGATCCGCCGCCGGCGACTGGGGCGGCGTAGGCGCAACTACCTGCGCCTCATACCGCCCTAGCCGAGGCCGCGGGTGACGTGACCGGGGATTAGTCCGTCACCCGCCGAGAGGCCGACCGCGTGAGGAAAGACCGACGTCCTCCCCGATGGGGGGACGTCGGTCGATGGGAGGGTACCCCAATAGGGGGTATTCCGTCGGGCCGACCACTGATGTCAAGTAACGCTGCTCCGGTGGTCGGCCCAACGACGAAAGCGTCGTGGTTTTTGGGTGGGTTGCGGCAGTTGCGTGCTTAAGTCCTTCTGTCGCCCCGGACGGAGTGGTGCGGAGGCGCGCCGACCGCAGCCCACCCACAAAAATAAAAGCCATTTTTTACTTTTCTCACAGACAAGCAAGATGTAGTGATAATTGTATCTTTACACTATCCCCACGTGAGGAAATAAATATTGTTACAACTTAATAATTTAACATCTCTTTTCCCCCTTCATAAAAATTCAATAAGAGTATAAATTGAGCAAAGAACGTTAAACATTTTAAGAGGATCATTTTGAATTTTCTCAAACCATCGAGATCTGTAAGATTTCATTAATGGTTTCAGGAATGTCGAGAATCTCCATTGGATTCTTTGTATCCTTGAACATTTGTTTCATTTCAGTAATTACATTGACCGTGATTGAACTCATACCTTACTTCATCCCTCTGTTGTTTTGTAATAAAAAAATAACATAATTGCCTTCGTTGCTATTATTTGTATGAGTTATTAAGTGTATATAGTTATATAGTAATATAGTATAGTAAATATATATAGTATAGTAGTTAGTTTTAGAGGATACAGTCTTTTTAAATTCAAGGGAATCCGAAGTTCCACTTGTCTGAGAGTTTCAGGGCGGGAATTTGGATACAAACAAACCGAGCCATAAACTCGTGTGTTAAACATTGTTAATAAAACTACTTTTACGGATTATATCGGGTTGTATTTGATTTATGATTGCCCGACGTTTCGAACACTTTGCAGCATACATGGTCACGGGCGGACTAAGGTGTCTCACGTCCAACAAATAATTGCTACAAATTTAATAATTAATAATTACTAACCATAAACAATACAATTTGTTTCATATAGAATCATTCTCTTCTTACACTGGCAATAAATTTGTACTAAAATGTGTGTCAAAATTTAATAAATTTAGAACTAATTTTCTGTATTGGGTAGATAATTATAAATGTCTGTAATAACGATGACTTGTTGGACGTGAGACACTTTAGTCTGCCCGTGACCATGAATGCTGCAAAATGTTCGAAACGTCGGGCAATCATAAATCAAATACAACGCTATATAATCCGTAAAAGTAGTTTTATTTACAATGTGTAGTGCTCGCGTAAACATCAGATATCATCGTGTGTTAAAAAAAACAACAACATGCAGTAGTTATTAAGTATATATTTTCCGTGTACTAACGGAGTAAGAATACAAATCACCACTCCCTATCTTGCCCGTGGATGTCGTAAAAGACAACATTTATATATCTATATAAAGACGAACTATGTAAATTTTAACTATTATAGTTAGAATTTACCATTTGAAATAAAACAATTGTTTGTGTGAATATATTCGTTGATAAAACATATTAGAAACAGAAGGGAAGCATTAAATAAATTCATCATCGTCATCATCACATCAGCCCATATAGGTCCCACTGTTGGGCTCGAGCCTCCTCCACTATGAAGGGAAATTGACCTACTATACCACGCTGGTCAGACGTGTGGCATAAAGTTTTGTTTCGAGTTTCCTTCTCTTGCATAAATGTTGTATGCATATTATACCTTAGTCCTCTTTTACGACACCCACAAGCAAGAACGGGGATGGTGAATTGTATTCTTACTCTGTTACCACACGGAAAATTAAAAAAAATTAGAAAAAAATAAAAATTTAATTAAGTCTTAGACCAACCTCAAAAACTTTCAATTTATAATAGCATAAAAAGCGAGCTTTTCCTTGCAGTTGCGAATTCAATTTCCTTTCTTAAGCATTCTACCGACCAACAAAACTCCAGTGGAGAGAAAGAAAAATAAATGTCGGTAAATGACAAAATGCGTCTAGTCGTGAACACTGGAATAAGCTGTGCTTAGAATAATATTGTTATGCCGCTCTAGAAAATCACGTTAACTTTGAAGAACGTAAAGAATTTATTTTGGCTATTTGACTTTGTGATACTAAGTTCAGTATTCTCATTTAGTAGAATGAATGGTTTTAATAAATTGTATTTTATCCTATAGACACCTTTATAATATAAAGGTGTTCGCCTATTACACCGTTTTATACTATGTTCGTGCTACGAACGTGCACGAAAAAAGGCACAACACGGATTCTGTAGGTAGTGGTAGGAGCATGTTGTAGAATGAAGGTGGGCGGGGGCGGTGGCGGCGACGATGAAGACACCCGTTGTTCTTGCCCCTAACATATTCTATCTCGCGGTGTTTATACATACACGTGACCTTAACTAATACTAAATTTACACAATAGGTAATAATAAATATAAAATATCTTAATTATTCTAATTATTATTTACGTGCAAATATTATACAGGCTTATGTAACTTTAAATATTTATTACGGCGGAAGTTGACACGCAGAGGTGTCAGTATGATGCAATCATAAATCAGTAAAATAAGAATATAATTAATATAATAAAACAATGATTTTAGGATTGATTAATTGACATAGTGTAAGAAAGTACCGAGGTCTATAACAATTCACACTTTTTAGTAGTCGCGCCAGAAGCTGACAAGCGGAAGGTGTCCATTGTATGAAATAATTATAAACTTACAGAAATATGAATCAACTTTTTACTCAATTATAAAATTTTTAAAAATAATAATAATAAGACTTTATTGAACCAAAAGTATTAATAGTATACATTCCATGCACTTACTGTAAAAATGTTATTGGTTAGGTAGGTATAACTTAGCTCAAAAAGAAAACAACAATAAAAGCACCTTAATTCGCCGCGTAGGTACATGGATAAGCCCTAACTCCTAACTAGGTCACCCTGTGCTTAGGATATCAGGTCACCCTCACCTCACTGAATTCAGCCCTTATTAGGTCACGGCTAGTATTTACTCCCCACTTAAACTTGGGCATACGTAAGAAATTTAAGTGTCGAAATTTGGCATTTCTATACGCAGCTCCCGCAAAAGAAAACAAAACACGAAAAGAAACAACTTATTCACAACAACTACTAAGATTAAGTAAAATTACGTTCAAAATCCGTACAAATTTGTGTTACAAATTTTGCATATTTATTAGGAATTTTGAGCAATATAAATATACAAAAAAGAACTCGCGTGTATAATTCAACACAATAGTTCCAAGACTCAAAGGTAAGAAGCACATTTTGAGTTTTATATATTATTTCACCACACGTTATATGTACCTCAGAACCACTTATATTATAAAAATTACCCATTAAATTATAAAACGATAATGAAGCCGTTTGATAATTAAGATGTACCCGAAATAGGGGTTTATGTGACGTCGGAAGTGTTACTTGACAACAGTATCCTATCGGTATGGTTCTCATACTTCAATTAGTAATACACCTCTATAATCGTGGGGCACACGCGTTAAGGAAAGTTAGTGAGTATTTGTGTTAAGAAAATTACTTTTTAAACCTTATACGATATTACAAAAAAAAACTCCTGTTCACACCAGATTTGCAAATCACGTGCCATTTATAGAGTATAGCGAAAACAACTACATTATTATAATTATATTCTCGCCTACAATTGTTAATGGACCATGTACACGATGGTGTTGATCGGTAACAATGCGATCCAGTGGACATGGTTTCATACTTTTCAATACAAACAATTTTTGTATGGCACGTTTCTAGTACACTTTTGTATCAAACGATGTAGTTGGGCAAATTCCTTTATTCTAGTGTGTCTACCCACCAAGAATTTTCTTCTAATATTAAAAGTATTACTACCGCTAACTAGACTGATATCAAACTTCATACAATAGTTGACATTACCTCAAATAATCTATAAGTCAATACAATTTTTATAAACATTTTCCTTTTATAATTATATTTACAATACTGCTCACGAAATGCCTCGCAGCAGTTACGTTTTGAGCCATTTTTCATAATATTATTATTTCATTCCACGAGTAATCCTAAAAATTCACTTCAAGGTGATAACAAATACAGAAAGTAAGTAAGCACTGTGAAAAAAATAAATATTATGTCTCCTGCACAAAGCTTCCGATGAAATTATGTAGGTCGGGTAGGGGGGTCTTGAATAATATATTATGTAGTCTCAAATGCCCGTGTCATCATAAATTCTTTTTTTTTTTGGGACAGTTGTGGGTTGTCATTTGAATATTTTATAGTTACTCGCCGATCACGTGAGTAATTCGTGTCATTAATGTCTTACATGAAAGAACAATAAATACATATGTAGTTTACGTGTATTTGTGAATAAGACATTACTTTTAGTATACACATTTATCATTAATTCATATGATATAAGCGTTTAAGCCCTATGTTCGTTTGTAGGCGTCGTGCCTTTAAAATCTTATAAAAAACTAGCTTATGCCCGCGACTTTGTCCGCGCGGTACAGTTACTTAGGGCTAATGCTAACTTTAATCTGCAACTTTGTTTACGTAGAAGGTGAAAATACACCTGTTTATATAGTGCATGCAGCGGAAGTTCTCAAAAAGGAAAAACAAAAAGCCATTCTGAAACATTATTCATTGTTGCTCCGCTCCTATCGATCGTAGCGTGATGATATATCTATAGCCTTTCTCGATAAATGGGCTATCTAACTCTTAAAGAATTTTTCAAATCGGACCAGTAGTTACTGAGATTAGCGCGTTGAAACAAACAAACTCTTCCGCTTTATATATTACATAGTATAGATTTTGAAGGGAAAACTTCTTTAGTTAGGTTTGGATGGGTAGTAAATTCATGTAAGTTATCATCAACATAGTCACGTGACGTATTAAAGTTGACACTATAATATCTGTGCTGATAGATTTCAAAACCAGATAAATGTAAAAGTTGGTAGTGGTAGGACCACACTGTTGACAGTTGTCTGTCTACAGCCGCGGGCCGGTCCATACGGGGTAGTACCACAATCTCGCAGAAAATCGACGTCTGAGTAGTAGTAATTTGTTACTGCGCTTCGTTCGGGGAGCGAGAGGGCCATAAGGCCAACTTTCTGAGCGTGTTTGCGTGTGGTGGGTTTTAGTGATACCTTTAGTTTCACCGTACCTCATGGCACGCATTCATACTCCCTTCACTTTCTTAACGGTAGGCAGGCAGTGGCCTACCAAAGGTCCATGAGTTGCCACTCACCATCACATTTACCATCAGGTGTACTGTTTGCTCGTTTGCCACCGTTTGAAATAAAAGAAAAAAAGTTTTAATTTAAAAATATGATAAACATATTTAAAAGCATAGAATTTCCAAAAATAACAACCTGTCTGTTCATAGTTTTATTTCCGTGGTCCTCACAACTGTTCATCTCCTCATCATCTCAGCCCGTCCCTCTGTTGGGCTCAGGTCTCCTCCATTATAGGAGGGAAATTGACTTACACTGGTCAGACGTGTTGGCATAGGGTTTTGTTTCGAGTTTTCTTTCTATTGCATAGATGTTCTATGCATATCATATCCCTTAGTCGGCTTTTATGACACCCACGCGAAGAGAAGGGTTGGTGAACTGTATTTTAATCCGTCACCACACGGAAAACTATTTAAGTTTATTCTTTACCTTTCATAATCGTAATAATTTGACCACAAATTACGACTACATTGCAATAAAATTTATAGACGGCTGGGAGCCTGGAGTTCTGTAATACAGGTTTTGGAATAATATATACCTACTCCCGACTCTCACAATGACTTTACAGCGTTTGTTAATCACGTAATTTGTAACAATATTAAATAAGCCATGGAGGACACCTATGACCGTGTATCAGGGGCGACTTTAAGCAAATTAAGGTCACAAATTACTTTTTTTCGGTGTTTAATACGTGATTAAATCATCGTATCGATCACCGTATTTAAAAGCTCCTAAAGTAATAAAAAAATATCATTAAAATTTTAGAAACAAGCGTATTTATTCTGGCTCTATATACTAAATAAGTGAGGCCCACATGGTGACCCCCATCGCGTTCAACGTGTAAAAAAGATAAAAGGATGTGATATGTAGATAACACTACTGAAAGATGAGGTAAATTCAAAATAGAACTTTATGCCAACCCGTATGACCAGCGTGATATAGCTCCCTACCATCCGGGAGGGAGGCTCGAGCCCAGTACCATATATATGAGCTGAAGTGATGATTAAAGTATAAAAATTCTATGCATTTATGTAAATGTAATTTGCAAGCAAAAGCGTACTAGAAAGGTTAAAAAGTTTTATTTCTTATTCATTTTTCAAAAGGCATAGAAATATTTATAATTTTAAAAAGAACACCTACGCGTAAGTCAATCATAACTTTTCAGTGATTTTGATTAGTAAATTTAATTATATGAAAATTAATTCAATATAATATTGATTGGATTTAAGAAAATTGTAGTTGAGAAATTATTAGACCATTGGCCTATTAAAGTCTATTACTGGAGCCAGAAGGGACATTGGCCTATTAAAGTCCATTACAGGACATATACTTCCTAACGCTGAGCTCGAGCCTCCTTTATAAAATGAGGTCCCACGGGTCCCACAGGTCGGGTGGTCGGACCGGTTGATATATGGCTTTATTTCAAGTTTTTCTACCATTACATTAGATAATCACCACGTTTGGCAGGTGGATTGGCGATCACGGTTGGCGTTATAAGTTTTTCAAGAGTATGGTACTGCAGTAGTCTTCCAGAAGTGCATTTGATCAATTCTTACATTCTCAAGCAGGATTAACGTCAAGAAGGTGGATGGTTATAAAAGTATTTCAAAACTTTTGCAATATGTATGGTGGTTTTCCATCTTACATTCACCATACTTCCAACTGGGAGATATTTCTTCGAACTTAAGTGATTGCAATAAGAACAGGGGCTGTTCATAATTTTATGAACGTACGTTCGTTCACATTACGTTCACATACAAGGGGGTGAGGGGTATCTTGCTAAGTGTGACTAGATGTGATAAGGAGGGACGGGGGTTCTACGGCAACGTGATGTTCGCCGTTAATTAAAAAAAAACATTTTAAAATTAATATTTTTCAAGAAATAGTATTCTCATGAAGTAGACAGTAGTTTTGAAGATAAAGAAGAAATGTTGCAATATCTATTATAGATATTTCAACGCATATACAGAATCTTTGGTCTTCTGATAAATATAATTATTATTTATTTATTCCTTATAAAAGATTTTTATTAACTTATTAAAATTTTATTATAATACCTAAATAAATAATTTTCAAAATCTGTGTACTATCCATTGCAATTTATTATATTTGTCTTAGTTTTTGTGACGAAATATTTACAAGGAGGTCACAGAAAGTGTCACACAGCATGACAATAGGGGGGAAGGGGTCAAAAAAAGTTGATTGTAGCGTAATGTATTTTATGAACGGTTACACAGAATGATCATGAAGATGATGATAATGATGATGTTGGTGATGATGATGATGATGATTAAGACGCAAAAGTACTTCATATTATTCTCTATATAGTTTTATGAAATATCTTTATAAATTATTTTTACAACGTTAAAACGAATTAGAATTGTTAATTTTTACTCACATTATGAAGAGAAAATTTAATATAAAACAATTCTTAATTTTTCTCATTCGGAAAAAAAATCGTTTCGCCAATAAATGTTTTGCCTTTTTGACTCGGCAAGTGAATAATTCCTTCCTTCGTATTTTTAATACAAAGTACATTTTTGTTATACATTAATTACACAAGTACGTGGAAAAAAGGAAATGAAAACCATTTCTATTTTAAGAATACTGGAGCAAAGCTACTAAATACTTAGCAATATACATATACATTGCAATGCAGCAATTAATAAGGAATACACTTATTTCAGTCATGATAAATAATGGCCATTCTTAGGAGTCAGAAGATTACCGAGCCTGGTAGAATTTTTCAAAATATTCCTACTTTTTTTTGGGGTGGATTGCGCTTGTCGCGCTCCTCGCACCACTCCGTCCGGGGCGACAGAGGGGTGTAAGCACGCATACCTGCAACCCGCCCACGTGCACGTCGCCTTCGTCGTTGGGCTGATCATCGGAGCAGGGTTACTTGTCATCAGTGGTCGGCCCGACGGAATACCCCTTATTTGGGGTACCCTCCCATCGACTGACGTCCCCCCCTCGGGGAGGACGTCGCTCTTTGCTCACACGGTCGGCCTCTCAGCGGGTGACGGACTAAGTCCCCGATCACGTCACCCGCAGCCTCGTCTAGGATCAAAATATTACTACTGTGCATTCTTCTGGTGATCCATCAGCCTGATTACATAACCTCCATGCAAAACTGCAACCGAGTAGCAGGCGATTGGCCACTGTAGTTGGTGTTATGAATTTTCCAAAGAGTTCAATTCTTTTATCATGAACCCCATGAGTACACTTAGTCGTGTCGTTACAATATTGAATTTTCCAATTTCCTTTCAGTTAATTCAAAAATCTACCAACCTCCACCACTTTGGAAAGAAGTAGTTATGTACACAGCCCTGCTATACATTTTCTTCGTGCATAACCAGTTTTTATGACTCTCATGACAAAGGAATTTATAACATATTGTATTATAATAGGAGACTAATTACGCTACTACGTTGTTAAGACGTTTTGCAATAGAGTGTTAATTTGATTTTATAGGTAGAACCACACTGTTGATAGTTGTCTGTCTACAGCCGAGGGCCGGTCCGTCCGGGGTGGTACCATAATCTCGCAGAAAATCGACGTCCGAGTAGTAGCAATTTGTTACTGCACTTCGTTTGGTGAGCGAGAGAGCTGGAAGCCCAACTTTCTGAGGGTGTTTGTGTGTGGTGGGTTTTGGTGATGCCTTCAATTTCATCAAACCTCATTGCACGCATTCACACTCCGTTCACGCTCTTCACGGTAAGCAGCTACCTAGTAAAGGTCCATGAGCGGCAGCAACACCTACCATCAGGTGTACTGTTTGCTCGTATGCCACCGTTTGCAATAAAAAAAACATACAGTAAAACCATTATATTTTTAATTGATTGTACTCGTATTAGGCGATACATGGTAGAAATACATTATTATTTTAAAATAGAGAAAAGGAAGCGAGATCCTCCACTTTACCATGGTTAATCAATATACAGCAACACCACAATGGAATGTGAGGTAACGATTGCGTTGACGTAAGATTGCTTACGTTTACGAGATGAGCAGCCTCCAGAACTTTAACATGTAATTGTCCGAAAAACTGCGAATTTATTACTTGTTTCGCCTCTAAACGAGGCATCTTCAATACGGTTCAACATCAAAAGCGTTTGATTTGAAAAAGAAAGAAAAATATTGTTATATTTATCATCTCAACAAATACACGTTCTACTACTGGGCTCGAGCCTCCTCCAAATGAGAGGGAAATCGACCTACTATACCACGCTGGTCAGACGTATTAGTACAGGGTTTTATTTCAAGCTTTTCTTCTCTCGCATATATGTTATATGCGTTTTATATCCCTTAGTCGTCTCGTACGATTACCCACGGGTAAGATAGGGGGTGGTGAATTGCATTCTTACTTTGTCACCACATTGTATTCTCTCTCTTGCATAGCTATTATTTGAATATTGTATACCTTAGTCATCTTTTACGACATCAATGGGTAAGATAGAGAGAGCCGGTAGCCCAACTTTCTGAGGCTGTTTGCTTTGTGGTGGGTTTTAGTGATGCCTTTAGTAAAACTGAACCTCAATGCACCCATTCACACTCCCTGCACTTTCTTTCCGGTAAGCAGCGGCGAAGGTCCATGAGCGGCAGCAACATCTACCATCAAGCGTACTAATTGCTACTTTACCACCATTTGCAATAAAGAAAAAAAAAACAGAAGTGAATTTTTATGTGGGTTGCGGTCGCAGCCTTCTACGAGGCAGTAGTCTGCGCCTGATGCCGCCCTAGCTGAGGCCACGGGTGACTGGACCGGGGAATTAGTCCATCACCCGCCGAGAGGCCGACCCCGTGAGGAAAGACCGATGGGAGGACCCCGATGGTGGAATGTTGGTCGAGGAGAGGGTACTCCTCAGTGGGTATTCCGTCGGGCCACCACTGACGTCAAGTCACCCTGCTCCGGTGGTCGGGCCCAACGACGAAGGCGACGTGTCACGGGTGGGTTACGAGTGTGCGTGCTTACGCCCCTCTGTCGCCCCGTAAGGCAGTGAATTATATTCTTACTCCGTCACCACACCGAAAATTTGATTACTGTTATTCAGTTATTATATATATCTACTACTGTATATATATATATTGCATATGTAGTTGTAGGTGTATATCTGTAGATATGCCCATTTGTAAGTATTTTTATGTACATAAATAAATATGTAGTCGACGTTTTAGTCAGAATATTTGTCTATACGCATTACTGGCACCATACAAAGCTTACAAGTTAGATTCCATAATTCATGAGTTTGTGGTGCCTACTCTTTCATAAGATATTCTATTTGTGTGTATTTTTTTGGGTGGTTTTATCACGTGAAATGGTTTGTTATATTTTTAGCGAGTAAACGAAGTTTGAGTAAATTCTTTTTCTTTTTTCCGACTGCCTTTTTAGTCTAATGGTATAAGTAGATGTCTGTCAATTATGAAAATCTGGGTTGGGAGAAATTGACGTAAATATTTTTGCTGAAACTAGTACAAATATTAATAATATTATGATAGTATAAGGGGAGAAAATAAAAAAATGTAATTGATATTACGTATTTATGAACTTATTTTTAACCGACGTCAAAAAAGGAGGAGGTTCTCAATTCGTCTGTATGTATAATATTTTTTTTTTTTGTGTACGTTCACCGATATTTCCGTCAATTATAGACGGATTTAAATTTTTTTTCTTTTGTTAGATAGAGTTCACTTCTGAGGTGGTCCCATTTTCACCAGGTCAGGATCTGATGATGGGATCCAGGAGAAATCGAGGGCATCCACTGAAAATTGTTTACTCGTATGGTGTTGTTGTTACGTAATAATCATATCTTACTCAGGTATATGCTTCAGTGTGTCAACATCTGATGCTGCTGTGCTGATGATGAAGTTCCAGAACTCCTTAACGGTTAGGATTTAGCAGACAGTACTGCAATTGGTCGATGGAAACTATTTAGTAGTATGTATGGCTAACTTGTTGCTTGTGAGGTATGCTTGAATCAACATCTGATGCTACTGTGCTGGTGATGAAGCTACAGAACTCCGTAACGGTTTGGAGTTGGGAGACAGTACTGCAATTGATCGATGGAAACTAGTTAGTAGTATGTATGGCTAACTTGTTGCTTGTGAGGTATGCTTGAATCAACATCTGATGCTGCTGTGCTGATGGTGAAGCTAAAGAACTCCTTAACGGTTAGAAGTTAGGGGATAGCACTGCAATTGGTCGATGGAAACTAGGTAGTAGTATATGTAGGGCTAAAGTGATACTTGTTAACCGACTTCAAAAAAGTAGGAGGTTTCTCAATTCGACCGTATATTATATGCTTTTGTTATGTTTGTTCGCGGATAACTTCGTCGTTTAAGGACCGATTTTGATGATTCTTTTTTTGTTGAAAAGAAGATATTTCAAAGTTGGTTCCATGATAAGGAAATCTGTGTTTGATGATGGCAGACCAGAGAGATCAAGGGAAACTTTCAAACATCGTAGGGGCGACTACTGCGTTTATAAGTTTTTTCATTAAGTATTTTATTAAAGCACTACAATATTCTTCTATTATCGAGAAGGTAGAACCGTGCGATAGGAGGTGTATGAGCTGATGTGGCATTCTATGAGTAAGGCAAATCCAGCAGTGGACCGTAAAAGCATGAAAAAGGATGTGCAATTATAGTCTAGATATTAAGCTGAACTATAGATGGTTTTCAAACATAGTGTAAAAAAAATGATTCCATTTTATCTTGTTACCATAAAATTTACTAGAAAATATTATAGATCGAAATAGTTGTAACAAGATTCAGACTCAGTCTATTACATATATCTTATCCATTCAATATGTTTTTATTCCATGTCTAGACAAGTAATTCTAAAATATGTACATGTTTATCTTAAAATATTATTTATCAATTGGAATTCGATGAATGGTTCTCCACCGTGCAATTTTTGATTTCTTATTATTTTTAGTAAAAATACGTATTACTGTTGGAAAGAGCCTGCTATAGACGAAGGCCTTTGGTCTATTATGTCACGCTGGCTATAGAATATTTGTTTAATTTCAAGTTTTCTCTCTTTTGTAATAATGTTCCGCTGCACAGATGGCGTAGTGGTTAAGATAGCGATCTACAGCACCAGTATCGGAGGTTCGAATCTCACGCGGGACAACATTTTGTGCGATTCACAAATTCTTGTTCTGAGTCTGGATGTAATTTGTGTCCGTTAGTTATGTTGTAAAGTCTCCCGCAATACAAGAATTATTTCCTTAGTACAGAGTGTTGTCTTTTACAAGTTTTTATTTAGTTTCACCTGTTCCACTTTCTGGTTTCTGATTGAGCTGAAATTTTACATGCATGTATAAATCGAATGACAATGCAATATTATTGTGACATAGAGATGATCTGATGAGGGACCTGGAAGCTGGCCATAGGAACTCCGTAATTAAACGACGCAATCCCATCTAGTTCGAGCTTATTTGATTCGTCTTGACGAGTACTTTGATACTATATGGTAACCAGGGTCTGATATAGATCTAGATTTTTAACTTTTTAGTTCATTTTATTAACAAATAACAAAAGCTTGTTTTTATAAATGGTTTTTTTTCTTTAATTTATTTAAAGAGATATATAGATATATGACTGTGTGGTAGCGGCTTCGAATACTACCAACCCTTGCTTTGCTCGTGGGTGTCGTAAAAGACGACTAAGAGCCCTAGATTGACCCGGACCAACTCCATCTGGTACTATTTGGGTCAACGATTACATTCCCAAGGAGGGTTGACGTCAGGCAGGCGGCCGGTCATAAAAGTCATTGCCGAAACTTTTTGCAATATGTCAAAACAGATGACATATTGCGTCGACCCCAAGTAATTGGGATAAGAGCAAGATGATGATGATACGAAAGTTATCTGTTTTGTAGATATTAATGATAATTCTCTTCTACTGTAAAGAGATTGCAGGATCATGCAAGACGCATAGTTTACTCTACATTTAAATGTAGAGTAAACTATTCTACTTCGGCTAAGTTTTGTGTGTCAAACTCATCTTGTCTTGCTGTACTTTTTAAATGCTAACTTCTCTTAGGGTACCCATAGGGCATTCCCTATCCTTACATTAAGGAGAGAGAGGCCATTATATTCTTAGTCCATTTCCATACAGACAGGTCAAGGGAGGTTTCAGCCATCGATGAATTATAAACCACCTACTAAGGCATGAACGTTCTCCTACTTATGATAATATAAGTTTATATAAATAATTCTTGCTTAAATAATGCTACTTAGGCGTAAGAATGTTATGTCATAGTCTGAGTGCTTTTATTCAGGCCACGGTGCGTCACTGAATATCGATTCAAGATTTTCTATCTATATCTATATCTATCTATCTATCTATATATATCTATACTAATAAATAAAATTGGAGTGTCTGTTTGTAATGTCAAAATAATAGACTTTTTTCATGCTCACACGGTTATTTGCACGTCACCTATGCCTAAAATAGCAATTAAAAAATTTTTGTCTGTCTGTCTGTCTGTTTGTTCCGGGTAATCTTCAAAACGGCTGTACCGATTTCAAAAATTCTTTCACCAATGGGAAGCTATAATATCAGGGCGTAAACTAGGCTATATTTTATCCCGGTATTCCCACGGGTACGGGAACTACGCGGGTAAAACTACTATAACCTATAACCGAAGCGAAGCGAGGGCGGGTTGCTAGTCTTTTAATAAAAAAGAAACAGACTAATGAAATGAGGCGCTTGTATTAATTTGATTTATTTAATTCGCTTCGAGTACCTATTTTGAGTATAAATATCCTTTAAATTTTTAATTCATACACTATCAACAGTAAACCACTTTATCGATATACTAACTGATCCGGCCAACTTCGTACTGCCATAATTTTTTTCATAACATATTTTTCTAAATTTCCAAAAATATAGTGTCTAATGGAAGAACCATTACAGATTTGTCGGGGAAGATTCGATTGGCTTAGTCTCGATATTGTATATCGCGGTATTGTATATCTATGTATAAAATATAAATTACTCATTATTGAATTCTGACAAAATTATAATTACCTATCAAATTTTCAACCATACTTAACTATAGACAACATTGCGTTTAGCTGTCATTTGTGTTTTGTTGTCATATATCAAATGCGTTTTTTTATACTACGTTTCTTCTTCTTCTTTTAACTTAATGGCAATGAGCTACAATAATATGAGCTATTGGTGCCAGTGTCGAGTTAGTATATTGATTATTCAAGTCTTTAGTCTTAGTTTTTCAGTCATTCGTTAGCATGATATGGTGCTGATATACAAGTCATGCCTTCTCTGGGAATTATGGAAGAATGTCAAAATGCACGCAATTCACTATTATATCATATTCACTACATTTCAGAATTTTATCTGCATTATATTACATAAAATATCAGCAAAATTATTCAATATAACACTTCAAAATACTAAAATAATGAAAAAAATATAAAAGCGCTACATGACATTTTGACATTCGCGTCAAAAGACCTATACTCCGTTTCATAGTGACTTGTATTTTCTTTGACATTTTATGACGCGTCACACGGGAACGCAATCGAACGGGATAAAAAGTATCATATGTCCGTCTCCTGGTTCTAAGCTGCCTCCCCACCAATTTTCAACGAAATCGGTACAGCCGTTCTTGAGTTATAAATAGTGTAATTAACACAACTTTTTTATATATATATATATCGATATTAAAATGAATGTGTGTATGTGTATATGTATATCGTAAATTTATAATCGTAAATACATTTGATTATGTAATGATCTTCGGCAAAATATTGTGCATGAGCCCACGAGGGTTTCTCAGTTGGTACGACTCGGCCTGGTGGCGCCGGTAGGTGGGGTGGTGATAGATTTTAAGGAGAATTCCTTTTAATATTTTATTAAATTTGAGCAACGTCTGAGGGGTCAGCTAGTAAAAAATAATAATTAATTTCATACCTTTAAAAGAAGGAAAACTCTAATAATAACTAAAGATAATTTTATAAATTAAAACCTAACATAAAGTAAGCCGCCATCAAAATTAACATTAATTTAGCATCATGTCACCTGAGTTTTCTTGCCGGATCTTTCTCAGTGTGACCGTGTTCCGATCTGGTGGTAGTATACTAGATTATTAGTTAGTTTTTTAAATATAATTACTATTAATTTTAATGTTTAATTATTACTAACCATAAACAATATAATTTTTTCATATAGAATCATTTTCTTCTTACACTGGCAATCAATTTTGTATCAAAATGTGGGTCAATATTTAATAACTAATTTCTGTATCGGGTAGATAATTATAAATTTTCTGCAGTAACGATGACTTGTTGGACATAAGACATCTTAGTCCACCCGTGACCATGAACGCTGTAAAGTGTTCGAAACGTCGGGTAATCAAAAATCAATTACAAACGCGATAAAATCCGTAAAGTAGTTTTATTTAAAAGGAAAACTCTAAATAAAACCCTATACCAACCTATCTGACCAGCATGATATAGTAAGGTCAATTTACCTTCTATTGTGAACGAGGCTCGAGCCCAACAGTGGGATGTATATGAGCTAAAATGAAAACATCATTCAATCATGCCTTTTTAGTTTTACCATCACATATTTATCGTATGGTAAGTTATGTTTGCAGTATATAATAATAATAATAATAATAATTTATTTCAGAATTTTTAAATTCCATATTTTGTTAGTACCGTTAAATAACTTAAAAAACTAGTGTTAGTGACATATTAAATCATTAAATTAAATCATAACAAAACACATTAAATCACATCAAAATAAATGAATTACATTGTATTAAATTTAATTACTTACTTATTTACTTAAGACAACACCCTGCACTAAGGAAAATAATCCTTGTATAGTGAGGGACTTTACAAACATATAATTAACGAACACAAATTACATCCAGACTCAGAACAACAATTTGTGGATCGCATAAAGTGTCATCCCGCGTGGGATACGAACCCCCGACACTGGCACTGTAGGTCGCTATCTTAACCACTACGCCATCTGTGTAGTCAATTAACTATAATGCTAGACTTTAATAAATATAACAATAATAATTTCCTTCGCAAAATAAGACAAAATTAAGAGTGAACCACCCAATCCCAACGGCGTTTATTTAACTGCATGCAGTCGTATACAACGCCTCAAGACTGGAGCTTCCCACCAATCAGTTAAACACTTTATTATGTTATTGGGGCTGGCGCGTATACGGTGTAATAGTGAGGCGCTCCTCTTACGCATAATGGCGGCAAAGCTGTCGACATTTGCTTCAGCAAACATGCCGGACGCGCTACAAAAACGCGACAGCCCCAGCAACACCCGGAACGTGTTGTTGTATTGGATACGCAGGTCACTGTATGCCTTCTGGGTAAAGTTCACCCACAAGCTGCACGTATAAAAACTTTGGCAGTAGGCTTTGAAAAGTGTGACCTTTACCGGAATAAAACAGTGTGCAAACCTGCGGGCCAACATTCCACATCGAACAGCCAGCGACCTGCGTTCCCGCTCCATATCTACGTTATCCTTTAAATCCTCCTACACCCAGTGACCCAAGTACTTAAATTTACTAACTCTATTTAGGGGTGTAGCACATAGCTTGACAGGTGGTGCAGTGGCATAACATTTACGGCCCGCTTTAAATATCATAAGCTCGCTCTTAGATGCGTTATACTTGAGCCCGTGAGCCTCAGCATAGGATTCGCATATGCTGACTAACCTTCTCAGGGCCCTGATTGATGGGCTCAGCAGCACCATGTCATCAGCATAGCTTATATTATTAGTACATATACCACCAATGTGACACCCAACGCCGGTACTGCTGAGCTTCTCAATCAGACCGTTCATGTACAGGTTAAAGAGCGCTGGCGAGGTTAAGCCCCCCTGCCTCACCCCGCACTCCAACCTATACTCTGCCGAATATGTATCAGCCCACTTAACTCGATTTAATTGATTATCGTACCAATGTTTAAATAATGATGTCACCTCGTAGGGTACACATGTATTCCGTCGTAGTTTATCCCACATAAAATCGTAAGACACCAGATCAAACGCTTTTGACAGATCTAGATAACAGGCGTACACTGGAGTTTTCCTAAGCGTGTAATACTGCACAGTCTGTTTAAGGCAAAATATGGCGCTGTCTGTGGAAAGACCGGGTCGAAAACCAAACTGCGCGTCATGAATGAATAGATGCTTATCGAGTATGCGCGCAAGCAGACTGTCCAGTACTTTAGCTATTACAGTTGCTAAAGAAATAGGCCTATAGTTCGATAGTGCAGACGAGTCACCAGTCTTATTTTTAATAACCGGTACAACGATAGTACGCATTACTTTTACATTAGTATATACAACTCTTACTTTGCTCATGGATGTCGTAAAATACGTCTAAAAGTTTTACATTGACCTCGACCTCCATCTAATTGCATCTGGTCAATAATTACAATCTCATCCTGGACTGATGTCAGGCAGGCAGCTGGTAATAAAACTATTGCTAATAACTTTTACAATATACACGATGGAAGAAGACTAGGACCATTACATCGACTCCAAGTAATTAGGATAAAAGTAGATGGATTGTAATAATGAATAATGATTATGTTCCTTAAAACGGACATAGTACTTCGTAGCTTGCCGGATTTGCTATGGGCGTCAAGGATGCGCTATCGGTAGACGGCCCAATGGCGAAAGGGAGAGAAAACGGCGGGTTATGGGGTTGCGCGCCGTCCTCTCGTCATCCTGGATGGAACGGATGACGTGCACCAAAATCTACCAAAAAAAAGTACTACGTATCATATCTATACCAATAAATAAAATTGGAGTGTCTGTTTGTAATGTCAAAATAATAGTAATGCTCACACGGTTATTTGCACTATGCATATGCTTAAAATACACTTTATATTTTTTTCGTCTGTCTGTCTGTCTGTCTGTCTGTTTGTTCCGGGTAATCTTCAAAACGGCTGGACCGATTTAAAAATTCTTTCACCAATGGGAAGCTATAATATCAGGGAGTAAACTAGGCTATATTTTATCCCGGTATTCCCACGGAATCGGGAACAACGGGGATAAGGTGACAGAAACCGAAGCGTAGCGAAGCTAGGGCGGGTAGCCTAGTATTATAAATAAACCTACTTTACGGATGTCAGCGCATTTGTATTTGATTTTTGATTGTCCGACCTAATAAACCAAAAACCTATCAAAACCGATTCTATCAAATACAAACGCAATAAAATTCGTAAAGTAGTTTTATTCACAACTAGCAACCTCGCTTCACTTCGGTTATAGTCGTTTTACCCGCGTAGTTCCCGTTCCCGTGAGAATCGGGATAAAATATAGCCTAGTTTACGCCTTGAATTTATAGCTTTTCATTGGTGAAAGAATTTTTGAAATCGGTGCAGCCGTTTTGAAGATTACCCGGAACAAACAGACAGACAGACAAAAATTTAGGCATAGGTGTCGTGCAAATCACATGGTTATGTGAGCATGAAAAAAGCATATTATTTTGACATTACAAACAGATACTCCAATTTTATTTATTGGTATAGACTAGCAACTCGCCCTCGTTTCGCTTTAGTTTCAGTCGCCTTACCCGCGTAATTCCCGTGGGAATACCGATATAAAGTATAGCCAATGTTACGCCGTGATATTATAGCTTTGCATTGGTGAAAGAATTTTTGATATCGGTCCGGTGGTTTAAGAGTGAAAGCGCAACAAAGAAACAAACAAACATACATTCGTATTTATAATACCTTAGTAAGGATGTACAATACTTGCACAAACATAAGAAATCATTACTACTTATCATTTAAAGGTTATCATTTTTAAACTTAAACAGGCTCTTATTTAAGTCTATAATTAGCTTAGTTTAAAAATAAATTATGTATATTATCTGGATGACTGTTATCATCGCGATTTTGTAGTAATTAAAGTGAAAATTAATTCATCAGCATCATCATCGCAGCCCATATACGTCCCACTGTTGGGCTCAGGCCTCCTCCACAATGGCAGGGAATTTGACCTACTATACCATGCTGGTCAGACATGTTAGTACAGTGGACCGTAATCCGACATACGCTTTGCACGGCAGTGTCGGACTATCGAATTTGTCGGATTATAAAGTACTACCTAAGACCCCTTGTCGTACAAATTGTAACCTGTTCAATCATACATTACTTAAATAAATAAAGATTGACGACAAAATTATTCAATAATAATAGATATGTCGGATTACAAGGGACGCCGGATTAAACAGGGGCCGGATTACCGCGGGTCCACTGTATAGAGTTTCATTTCGAGTTTTCCTTCCCTTGCACAGATGTTATGTGCATATTATGTCCCATAGTCGTCTTTTACGACATCCACGGGTAAGATAGGGAGTAGTGAATTATATTCTTACTCTGTCACCACATAAAATTTAATCAACTCTATTTATTACGTTTTACAAGAAATCAAAGACAAACTTACGATAAGGTATTACGTTGATACATTTCAAAGTAGTTGTCCAAGTATTTGTATACATTGTCCCAACATCAAACAGTAGTAAGGCAATTGCGAGGAAAACAATGCGTTCATATCACGCATCTGTGCTTGGATTTACTGCATGATGTAGTTTGATGGCTGGTTGGAGAAGCCATTCTACTTTCCTATGTATATATGCCTGATCCCTAAATCTCAGCTGGATTATTAAGCGATGCACAGAATGTAAATTATTTTGAAGTACAAGTAGAATTATGCTGTAAAATAATTACGTCTTATTAGTTTATATACTCAATTATTCAAGTTTATTAGTCAAGTTTATATACTCCTGCATCTTGTGGAGGGATCTAGCACTTGACAGTAGTGGTAGTATACTAGATTGTCAGGTTTTTTTTTAATATAATTACTATTAATTTTAATGTTAAATAATTACTAACCATAAACAATTTAATTTTTTCATATAGAATCATTTTCTTCTTACACTGGCAATTAATTTGTATCAAAATGTTGGTCAATATTTAATAACTATTTTCTGTATCGGGTAGATAATTATAAATTTTCTGCAATAACGATGACGTGAGACATTTTAGTCCGCCCGTGA
Organism: Lymantria dispar; assembly: GCA_032191425.1. Classification (NCBI taxonomy): domain Eukaryota; kingdom Metazoa; phylum Arthropoda; class Insecta; order Lepidoptera; family Erebidae; genus Lymantria; species Lymantria dispar. The sequence continues at coordinate 12,975,961 of CM063465.1, read as the reverse complement.
CCATGAACGCTGCAAAATGTTCGAAACGTCGGGCAATTAAAAATCAAATACAAACGCGATAAAATCCGTAAAGTAGTTTTATTTAAAATGTTTAATACTCGCGTAAACATCAGAAATCATTACTAACATTAATTAAATTAATAAACTAAATAGCTTTGTATTTAATAAATTGCTGGTACAGCCCGCCCTTGAGTCAAACTGTCAACATGTCTTAAATGATTGAGAGGATGAATAAAGAAAAATATATCAGCGTTTATAATATTTATAACAACAGGAGAATGTTGTTAGTAATAATACAAATGGAGAATTTTGGTTACAATATATTATGGAGAATTTTGGTTTGACTGCACAGGCAGCTTAGTGAGAGCTAACAGTGGCTCTCACTAAGCCGCCGCCGACACTGGTACAGACCAGTTTGTGTTCGTTAGCTATATGTTTGTAAAGTACTCGGCAATACAAGGACATTTTCTTAATCCAAGGTGATGACTTTTAAAGAAAACAGTTCGAAATTCGATAGAAAAATGATTAAATGTGATCTTAAAATTTTTCCAGTATTAGAGAACGATAATATATATCGAAACCCTGGTAAAACATCTTGACGGAGTACAAATATAATTCATCAACCCTTCCATCTTCCTCATGAATGTCCCAAAAGACGACTAAAAGATTATGACTTATCTGTCTCACTAGCGTCAGTCAGTCAATTTCCCTCTTATGACTTAGGCGGCTCGAGTCCAGCAGTGGGACGTAGATAACTACGATAATGATGATAGTTGAAGATTTATATAAAGGATATTATAATGCTTTGTTTTTTTTGGGGGGGGTGGGTTGCGGTCGGCGCTCTCCTCGCACTACTCCGTCCGGGGCGACAGAGGGGCGTAACCACGCACACCCACAACCCATCCACGATGTACGTCGCCTTCGTCATTGGGCCGACCACCGGAGCAGGGTGACTTGACGTCAGTGGTCGGCCCAACGGAATACCCCCTATTTGTGGTATTCCGTCGTCCTCCCTCGGGGAGGACGTTGGCCTTTCTTCACGCGGTCGGCCTCTCGGCGGGTGACGGACTAATCCCCGGTTACGTCACCCGCGGCCTCGGCTAGGACGGCATGAGGCGCAGGTATTCGCGCCTACGCTGCCCCAGTCGCCGGCGGCGGATTGCCTCATCGAGGCTGCGCTCCTCGCGCAGGCGATCCGCCGCCTTCTTCCGCGAGATCACTGCCTCGCAGAAGGCTGCGACCTGCTAAGAGTGCTACACCACTTGGAAATCTTGAGTTATAATAAACTCATTTGCAAAAAAAACGGGCGGTTTTGATTTTCATTCATATTTAAAAAGATACAATACCAAAAAGGTTTCAATCGTTTGTACACGTTACTGGCCGGTTTTAAAAATGCTGTGGTATTTAAAAAAGTACGTTCTAAATTCAATTTTTCATTTGATGTTCATTTTTACAGAAAACCCCTTTTTATCCTACATTTTTGGCGCGAAGTTCCAGAAGTTAACATCGACTTTCATAACTTTTATTCAATTTTTATCGATTAATTTCATATCCTTAACTGTCAAAGCTTTATTTAATGCTGTTTGGCTGTATCAAAAATGGTAGATAAAGTGGTAAAAGCTACCAAAATTATCGCGCTGCTTGAAGAGGGTTGCAGCCAATGTTTCGTGGCTAGGAGGCTAAATGTTAGTCGCTCGACAGTCCAAAGGACCTGGCAGCGATATCAGGAGACTGGTTCCGTCGAGAGAAGGCCTGGTTCTGGAAGAAAACCATGTACCCAACCACGGGATGATCGTTTTCTTGTGAGTCGCGCATTGAGAAATCGCAAATCTTCGTATGTGGATCTTAAGAACAACCTCCAAGAAGTAAGAAATGTGCATATTAGTCTATGGACGGTCAGGAGGAGGCTTCTCGCTGCCAATATACGCAGTCACCGCCCGGCCCGCGGCCCCAAATTACTCCGTGAGCACAGAGTTCACAGGCTTAGGTTCGCTAGAAATTGTGAATCATGGACTCAAGACGATTGGAATAGGGTTTTGTTCTCTGATGAAGCCAGGATATCTCTGTTCGGTGAAGATCGACGTCGGCGAGTGCTAAGAAGACAAGGAGAACGCTTTGCAGAGGCATGTTTCGAAGAAATCACACCTTATGGTGGGGGCTCTGTTATGTTTTGGGCAGGAATAAATTCAATGGATCGTACAGAGTTAGTCTTCATTGAAAACGGCTCACTGACTGGGCATCGATACATAACGGAAGTTCTAATTTCTCATGCACAACCCGCATTGGCCGCTCTAGGTGAAGACTCGATTTTTATGGACGACAATGCTCGCGCCCACCGATCCCGCGATGTTAATGCGTATGTGCAAGAGGTCGGCATTCGTCGTTTGGATTGGCCAGCTCAAAGTCCCGACCTCAATCCCATAGAGCATGTCTGGGACGTTCTGAAACGGCGTGTGAGATCAGTACACCCGGCTCCGCAGACCATCAGAGAGCTGAAGAATGTGATTACTGCGGAGTGGGAACGTATTCCGCAAGCAAGTATCCGGGATATACTCGCTAGCATGCCCAGACGAATTCAAGCTGTGATTTTAGCTAGAGGGGGTCACACTCGATACTAAACATTTATCTGCTTTTACTTTATTAAAGGAAAACAAACAAAAAATCTTTTTTATTTTTACTTCATGAGCATATGCACTACTAGCGAATATACACTACTAGCGAGGTTTAGCATTATTTCCCATAAATTGTATCTAAATTTTATGAAATACTGATGAAAACGATTATTTTCTTATTAATTTAGCAAATTGTGTGGATAAAACTACCTATAATTATCAAACAAAGAAATATTAACATTTGAAATGGTTCATTGCTTAGGTGCCCGTTTTTTTTGCAAATGAGTTTATTATGTGAACCCGTTTAGTCACGCTGACTGATACTATCGCATAATTTTATAGTATACTAAATTTCTCTCTATGGAGGTAGCCCGTTCCGCAGAATCAACAGCTTCTCTTTCTCAGTTCAGATATGTCCTACTACTGACCATTTTTATTGTGTGGGCTTTGGTTAACGCATCCACCGCCTGGCTCCGTCCGGGGTGACAGAGTGGCGGCGCGCAGCTAGGGACACGATATCGAAACGAAAGTATCGAACAAAAAGAAGTACTACTACTGAAGAAAAAGTATCGTACTCAATAAAGTATCGAAACAAAAATATCGATACTCCAAAGTATCGAGTACTGAGTACTTTTCCTCGAATCTAGGTCGTGATGAGCTTTTTCTTTTTTTTTTAGGAATTTGTCCGTCTGTTTTCGGATTCAAATGTGTCGAGCCACTTTTTAGAACGTATTCATTACGCTTTAACTAAATGGCGTTACCATAAGCATGAGCCATAAGGTCAAGTTTAACATGGATACTTTCTATAATTTTTCGATACGATACCTGCCTAAAAGTACTCATTGAGTAAAAGTATCGAATAGAAACTATCGAGTACAAAAGTATCGGTATCGAAAGACAAGTACTCGATACCTAAAAGTATCGATACTTTTTTCGTGTCCCTACGCGCAGCCTCATAACCCACCATAGCACGTCGCCTTCGTCGTTGGGCCGACCACCGTTACCGGGTTCCTTGTCCTCCGTGGTCGGCCCGTATTATTATTGACCATAAGTATCCCACGAGTGCGTCTGACTTGCTGGCTAGAGTAGGCATTGGGTTTTATTTCGATGTCTCCTTTTCTTGCTTTGATCCTTGCTTACATCTCTATATCCATTTTTATCAGACACATAGAAAAGAAAAGAATTGACGAGAATATTGTTCTACCACACGGATTAGGATTTAGTCCGGGCACCCGCGGAGAGGATAGCCTCGCGACGGCGATCGGCGTCCAGTAGGGGACGTCGAAGGGAGAGGGTACTCCCTCGGGGTATTCCGTCGGGCCGACCACTGACGTCAAGTCACCCTGCTCCGGTGGTCGGTCCAACGACGAAGGCGACGTGTCACGGTTAGGTTACGGGTGTGCGTGCTTACGCCCCTATGTCGCCCCGGACGGAGTGGTGCGAGGAGTGCGCCGATCGTAACCCACGATCAAAAAAAAAAAAACCACTCGGATTAGAGACGTGCATAATTTTTAATATCATTATCATCACAGCTCATGTACGTCACACTGTTAGGCTGGAGCCTCCTCCACAAAAAAAAAAAGAATTTGACCTACTATACCATGCTGATCAGACGTGTTGGTATAGGATTTTATGTCGAGTTTACCTTCTTTTGCGTAAATGTAGTATATAATGTAAAATAGTATTGCATAAATTATCTGCTCCGGTGCTCGGCCCAACGACGAAGGCGACGTGCATCGTGGGTGGGTTGCGGGTGCTCTGTTATCCCGGACGGAGAGGTGGGCGGAGCGCGCCGACCGCAACCCACCTCAAAAAAAAAAAGAAATTGCATAAATTTTATTGTAGTGGTAGGGCAGTGTGACAGTTGTCTGTCTACACCCGCGGCCCGGTCCGACCGGGATAGTACCACAATCTCGCAGAAAATCGACGTCTGAGTAGTAGCAATTTGGTCCTGCGCTTCGAGCGAGATTGCCTGAAGCCCAACTTTCTGAGGCTGTTTGAGTGTGGTGTATTTTGGTGATGCCTTTAGTATCACCGAAACTCATTGCATTCATATTCCCTTCCCTTTCTTCACGGTAGGCAGCGGCTAAGCAAAGATACATGAGCGGCAGTAACTGACCATCGTGTACTATTTGCTCGTATGCCACCGTTTGCAATAAAAAAAATGCGTATTATATCCCTTGCTTGCCTTTTACGATAAGATAGGAAGTGGTAAATTGTATTCTTACTCCGTCACCACACAGAAATTTTAATATAAACAACGAAGATTGCCTTGTTGATAGTATGATAGAAGTGGAACTTAAAAGCTGTTGTTAATAGTTTCAATTTCTGCCTGGTCTAGATAAAGTTATGACTACTAAATAAAACTAAGTAACAAGATATACAAAAGAAAATATTTATTTGATAATATATTTACGACGAAACTTTTTAGTTTCCTCCTTATAAGCTGTCGTTCATATTATATCACCTGTGATAGAGAAAAGTGTACCCGTGAATTCATTGTATAGTCTAGTGATAGTATCAATTAATCTATTCTAACTGACATTGTATTACCATTTTATGTAATCTAAAATTATTTTCTGTATGGTGATGGAGTAAGAATACAATTCACCACCCCGTCTCTTGCCCGTAGGTGTCGTAAAAGACGACTAACGGATTTAATATGCATACAATATCTATGGAAGAAAAGGAAAACTCGAAATGAAACCCTATACCAACATGTCTGACCAGCATGGTATAGTAGGTCAAATTTCCTTCCGTTGTGGAGGAGGCTCGAGCCCAGCAGTGGGACGTATATAGGCTGCAATCGTTATTTTAAATCATGGCTACAAATACTAACGTTTCTTTTTTTTAATATCCTTATAAGTATATATATGTCCTACAAAAAAAAATGTGTTTCGGTAGTGAGGTGTTTCACACCATTAGAGGATGTTTTAGAATTTTTGATAGAATTGGGCACACACGTTATGCACTGCAACTATCCTTTACCATTTTAGTGAAGAGGACACCATTGTTGATATATTTTTTTTGCATTATATTTTTCTTCCTATTTTTTTTGTAATTTAGTTATATTCTAAGCTCTTGTAATGTGTACCTCTCGTAAAGAAGTAAGAAAACAAATTATTAAATTTGTTTTCTTACTTTTTCTCTAGTCTAAAATATACACAAATTGCGTGGTGATTAAGATATCGACTTACAGTGCCAGTGTCGCGGGTTAGAATCTTACGCAGGACAACACGACAATAATTTGTGTGATCCACAAATTGTTGATCTGAATCTGAATGTAATTTGTGTCCGTTAATTATATGTTTGTAAAGTCCCCCGCAATACAAGGCTTAATTCCTTAGCACAGAGTGTTTGGTTTATAAAATAAATATTCTTGTATAATGTATTCTTTATAAATATATATTTTGGATTATACTTCTAGTGATTCTAAATTTGTACGTAATCTACAATCTAAAATTGCTTTCCGTGTGTTGACGGAACAAGAATACAATTCAACACCGCCTCTCTTGCCCGTGGGTGTCGTAAAAAATGACTAAGGGATTTAAAAAGCATACAATATCTATGCAAGAGAAGGAAATCTCGAAACAAAAACCTAGGCCAATATGCCTGACCAGCGTGGTATAGTAGGTCAATTCCCCTCCCATAATGGAGGAGGCCCGAGCCCAACAGTGGGACGTAGAAGGGCTGATAATGATGAATAACATATATCTGCTCTTAAATAGGAAATATTACAATCGAAAGATGACAGAAAAAAATGTAGATGACATTTATTGTAGGCGGTAATAAAACCTCTGTAATCATGACAGACCATTAGTTTGCCTGTGACAAAATAAACTTTGTCTTTTCACCAAATCACATTAGTTCTAACGTAAAATATATTACGGCCTAGACTATTTCTCTAGTCGTAAAAATATAAACGACTTTTGTCCCTAGAGTACTCGTATGTCTACTTTTTCTGTCAAAAGATATTATGTCGGTTTTTCTTCGATTGAACTTCTTTTCTAATCAAACGTCAGATGAAATGTAATGTTTTTTTTTTATTATAAATGGCTGACATTAATTCTATAAAGGTCCCTAGATTACCTAATAATAATGTTTGTATTGTATTTTTTACTAGCAACCCGCCCTCGCTTCGCTTCGGTTATAGGTTATAGTCGTTTTACCCGCGTAGTTCCCGTTCCCGTGGGAATACCGGGATAAAATATAGCCTAGTTTACACCCTGATATTATAGCTATCCATTGGTGAAAGAATTTTTGAAATCGGTCCAGCCGTTTTGAAGATTACCCGGAACAAACAGACAGACAGACAAAAATTTTTTAATTGCTATTTTAGGCATGACACCTGCGTGCAAATAACCGTGTGAGCATGAAAAAAGCCTATTATTTTGACATTACAAATAGACACTCCAATTTTATTTATTGGTATAGATTATCTATTTGAAGAAAGTTTTTCATTTATAGGTAAAATGTAAAAAAGGATTTTCGTCGTAAAAAAATGAAGACTTGTAAATACAAAGTTTCACTAACCCTACTTTTCTCTCCGCCGACGACTGGGGCGACCCAGGTGCGAGTACCTGCGTCTGATACCGCTCTAGCAGAGGCTGCGGGTGATCGGACCAGGGATTTAGTCCGTCACCCGCGGAGAGGCTGACCTCGCGACGGCGACCGGCGTTACGGAGCCGCGCGCCGCCCCTCCGTCGCCCTGGGCGGCACCGGGCGGCGGATACGCTGACCTACGATAGAAGCGCACCCGCCGCCTACCCCAAGACTACCCCAAAGAAAAAGGGTATATATGCATATAAGTAACATCTATGCCAGAGAAGAAAAACTCGAAATAAACCCTATACCAACCCGTCTGATCAATGTAGCGTAGATCAATTTCTCTTCTATAATGAAGGAGGCTCAGGTCCCGTTATGGGATGTATATGAGCTGCCATCTTGGTGAAGACGATGATGATAAATTAATTATTGATGTGATAAACTTAAAACATTTTGGTTCAGAAGATTTTCTGTATAAATTAACTGAGTCCCACTGTTGGGCTCGAGCCTCCTTCACTGTGAGAGGGAAATTGACCTACTATACCACGATGGTCAGACATGTTGGTATAGGGTTTTGTTTCGAATTTTCCTTCTCTTGCATGGATGTTTTATGCATATTTAATTCCTTAGTCGTCTTTTACGACACCCACGGGTACGAGAGGGGGTGGTGAATTGTATTCTTACTCCGTCACCACACATATTTCTAATATACAATATAAAAATGTTGTTTTTCTCTCTATAGGCAATAAGTAGCATATTTTCATCATCATCAACGTTCACCTTATCGGGCTGGCTGGCCTCACTTATATTGAGCCACAAAGTGCGGTCCTATACTGCCTGCATCCAACGACGCCCAGCAACTTTCACCAGGTCACCGATGCCTCGTGGAGGGTGCACCCTACACTGCGATACGTGGTTGGTAGTTGAGAAACTTTCTTCCTCAGTAGTTGCCGGTTCATCGGACGATTTGTCCTGTCGGGTTGGGCATCGCTTCATCTTCAGCGTGCTCTTAAATAGACATACAGTATTTAATTACATTATTACTACTGTTTGAAAAGTGACACCAGTGATATAGAAGATTAGGAGCGCGAGATTGTCTTGGTATGGGCATGTAATGAGGAGGGATGAAAGACATGTGACAAGGAGGGTTGTCAATATGATTGTGGATAGACGAAAGAAGCGTGGGAGACCCAAGAAGAGATGGATGGACTGCGTGAATGAGGATATGCGTATAAAAGCAGTGAGCACATATGACGGCGGGTAGGAGGCTATGGAATGTAAAAACATGTTGTGCCGACCGACGCTAAGTGGTAGCGTGGAATGAGGGCAGGCAAATGATGATGATATAACTATTGTTTGAGTTTTTTTAAAGATAATGTGAAATAAAAATAAGTCAAAAGAACGTTAAAACCGAGATACAAAACAGATAAAAGAGAGATAGAAAAATGGGAACAAAATAAATCATAAACTTATCTTAATCCTGTTCCTTATCTAACATTTTACGACTGTCTAAAATGAGATTAAGGTGAATATTATAATAGACTTATTTATTTATAGAGGCGTGAGGTAGACTTCATTTATTCTGTAAGTCTTCTAATTAAAATGATTTACGATGTTCATTTTAATGAGAATTTTAACATCGGTATTCTTATAAGGATTTGTCAAAATTAATTTCAGATATCCTATTAACTTAAATCATATCAGAAACCATATGAAGATAGCTTTAGAATCTTCATCTCAGCCCATATACGTCCTACTGTTGGGATCAAGCCTTTCCATTATGGGATGGAAATTGACCTACTATACCACGCTGGTCGGACGTGTTGGCATAGGGTTTTGTTTCGAGTTTTCCTTCTCTTGCATAGATAGATGTTGTTTTCATATCATAATTCCCGAGTCGTCGTTTATGACACCCACGGTGAAAGAGGGGGTAGTGAATTGTATTCTTACTCCATCACCACACGGACTTTAAAATACTACTATCATATTACATTCCTTACCGTATTCCTTGGAAAGACGGAGTAGAAACACAGTTCACTGTTCACTACCTTGCTCATGGGTGCCGTAAAAGATGACTAAGGGATATAGTACATACATATAATAACATTTGTAAAGGAGAAGAAAAATTTAACGGGTTGAGAGCCCTCAGCGCTCACCCACCAGTCCTGATAAAGTTGTCATAGCCATCTGAGGCTAACAACTAAGTTACACACAAAAAATTAAAGAAGAAAAATTTAAACCTGTCTAACCATTGTGGTATAGTAAGTTAATATCCCGCTGAGTTTCTTGCAAATCTTCTCAGTGCGGTCGCGTTCTGACCCGGCAGTAATTTTAAGAAAAAATATAAAATAAATGACAATATGTAAGTGACCCCGCGGGGTTTATACATAATAAATTATTTGAATTTGAATTATCCCTACTATTGCAGTGGAGGCTCGTGCCGAGGGAATGTAAAGTATATTATGAGCTGAAATGATGATAATGAATCCCATATTTTTGAAGGCCCTCGCGAGACATAGACAGGTAGTATACCTTAGTGTGAAGTGCCGAGTTTAAAAACTGCCGACCATCCACTAGTGGTTGGGGCGGTAAACTACGTCCCATCAAAAATATCCGCGGTCCGACGACCCCGTCATCTCCTTGAAGAAGGGGATGATGCCATCACGATCGCCCAAGAAAGGGCCTACACAGCTCGCGCAGCGATAACACATAAAACTGCGCGGTATCGGCCTCGCCGACGAGGTCGAAAACCGCGCCGCGTAAAAATCATTAATCTAAACGTGGCCACGCCCACTTTGCTTTCAGCGACGCCCCGAGCCGAGGTCCGTTCCCCACAGGGGGAGCCCTCGGGCGATGTTCGCTTAACTTACTTACCGGGTTGAGAGCCTTCCGCTCGCCCATTGCCCGCGTTAAGCTGTCAAGGTCATCTGCGACCAACAGCTAAATACACAAAAAAAAAAAAAAAAAAAAAGAGTTTAAAAACATTTATAAACAAATAAACTCATTTGCAAAAAAAACGGGCGGTTTTGATTTTCATTCATATTTAAAAAGATACAATACCAAAAAGGTTTCAATCGTTTGTACACGTTACTGGCCGGTTTTAAAAATGCTGTGGTATTTAAAAAAGTACGTTCTAAATTCAATTTTTCATTTGATGTTCATTTTTACAGAAAACCCCTTTTTATCCTACATTTTTGGCGCAAAGTTCCAGAAGTTAACATCGACTTTCATAACTTTTATTCAATTTTTATCGATTAATTTCATATCCTTGACTGTCAAAGCTTTATTTAATGCTGTTTGGCTGTATCAAAAATGGTAGATAAAGTGGTAAAAGCTACCAAAATTATCGCGCTGCTTGAAGAGGGTTGCAGCCAATGTTTCGTGGCTAGGAGGCTAAATGTTAGTCGCTCGACAGTCCAAAGGACCTGGCAGCGATATCAGGAGACTGGTTCCGTCGAGAGAAGGCCTGGTTCTGGAAGAAAACCATGTACCCAACCACGGGATGATCGTTTTCTTGTGAGTCGCGCATTGAGAAATCGCAAATCTTCGTATGTGGATCTTAAGAACAACCTCCAAGAAGTAAGAAATGTGCATATTAGTCTATGGACGGTCAGGAGGAGGCTTCTCGCTGCCAATATACGCAGTCACCGCCCGGCCCGCGGCCCCAAATTACTCCGTGAGCACAGAGTTCACAGGCTTAGGTTCGCTAGAAATTGTGAATCATGGACTCAAGACGATTGGAATAGGGTTTTGTTCTCTGATGAAGCCAGGATATCTCTGTTCGGTGAAGATCGACGTCGGCGAGTGCTAAGAAGACAAGGAGAACGCTTTGCAGAGGCATGTTTCGAAGAAATCACACCTTATGGTGGGGGCTCTGTTATGTTTTGGGCAGGAATAAATTCAATGGATCGTACAGAGTTAGTCTTCATTGAAAACGGCTCACTGACTGGGCATCGATACATAACGGAAGTTCTAATTTCTCATGCACAACCCGCATTGGCCGCTCTAGGTGAAGACTCGATTTTTATGGACGACAATGCTCGCACCCACCGATCCCGCGATGTTAATGCGTATGTGCAAGAGGTCGGCATTCGTCGTTTGGATTGGCCAGCTCGAAGTCCCGACCTCAATCCCATAGAGCATGTCTGGGACGTTCTGAAACGGCGTGTGAGATCAGTACACCCGGCTCCGCAGACCATCAGAGAGCTGAAGAATGTGATTACTGCGGAGTGGGAACGTATTCCGCAAGCAAGTATCCGGGATATACTCGCTAGCATGCCCAGACGAATTCAAGCTGTGATTTTAGCTAGAGGGGGTCACACTCGATACTAAACATTTATCTGCTTTTACTTTATTAAAGAAAAACAAACAAAAAAACTTTTTTATTTTTACTTCATGAGCATATGCACTACTAGCGAATATACACTACTAGCGAGGTTTAGCATTATTTCCCATAAATTGTATCTAAATTTTATGAAATACTGATGAAAACGATTATTTTCTTATTAATTTAGCAAATTGTGTGGATAAAACTACCTATAATTATCAAACAAAGAAATATTAACATTTGAAATGGTTCATTGCTTAGGTGCCCGTTTTTTTTGCAAATGAGTGTATTACAAAGTTCTACGAAGAGTTATTCTTTCTCTTATAAGTGGAAAGAATAACTCTACGTAATACTTTGGTTTATAACTAGTCCAAACTTCATGGTATAGTAGATTGATTTCCCTTATTAGAATCCTCAACGGGCTGAGAAGGAGAAGAATATTCTCTTAAAAAAATTAGGTAAATAAATGTTGTATTATCAGTGTTTCACGAAGTGATGAATCTCCCTACGGTCACTTGTCAAAGTCATTGGTCTCTTAAACTGTAATAAGATAAATTAGCCTCTAGCGTATTGAGGAAAGCGGCCTAAAAAGGTCACCTAATTATTTTGTTAGAACGTTAATTTAACCTCCTTAATTATGAATTAGCGAGAAAATGGTGAATAGTTATATAATATATTTAGGAAACCTAGTAATCTATTCTAAATTTTATACTGTCTGTAGTTATAGTGAGAACACGAATCACCTATGCTTTACCCTGATGTGACCGGGGATTAGCCCGTCACCCGCCGAGAGGCCCACCGCGTGAGGAAAGACCGACGTCCTCCCCGAGGGGGGGACTTCGGTCGATGGGAGGGTACCCCAAGTAGGGGATATTCCGTCGGGCCGACCACTGATGACAAGTAACCCTGCTCCGGTGGTCGGTCCAACGACGAAGGTGACGTGGTGTTCGGGTGGGTTGCGGGTGTTGCGTGCTTACGCCCCTCTGTCGCCCCGGATGGAGTGGTGCGAGGGGCACGCCGAGCGCAGTCCACTCCAAAGAAGAAATAAAATGCTTTACCTTGAACGATTAAATTAGATGTAAGAGGATCATAGATAGACAAATAAACATAATTATAAGAAATGCACGTTAAATTCAGTTTGGACTCAATCATAGACGTGGCAGGACCACACTGCTGGCAGTTATCTGTCTACAGCCGCGTGCCGGTCCGTTCAGGGTAGTTCCCACACTCTTGCAGAAAATCGTCGTTCGAGTAGTAGCAATTTGTTACTGCGCTTCGTTTGGTGAGCGAGAGAGCCGGCAGCCCAACTTTCTAAGGGGGTTTGTGTTAGATTTTGGTGATACTGTTAGTTTCACTGAACTTCATTGCACGCATTTACACTTCCTTCATTTTATTCACAGTTGTCAGCGCAGCATTCACAGAGCAGCAACAATACTTACCATCACAGTTTGCTCGTTTGCCACCGATTGTAATAAGAAAAAGATACAAATTTTTTTACTGTCGAAACGGTAGACGCTATTTAAAAAAACCCTTAAATAAACTGTAAAGATTTTTGACAGTATCAAAAAATCTCTAAAAGCTTTTAAACAGCCTTATTTATGCTTGTTAAATAATCCAAGATCCTCGTGATAATTTTAATCATTAATTTCAGCTTAAATACGGACCACATACCCCTGCTATGCCATGCTAGTTAGACGTATTGGTATACGGTTTTATTCTAGTTTTTTTTTTTGCATAAATGTTATATTTCTTTTAGGACGTCCACGGGCAATATTGTGGTGATTTTTAATTTATTCATATTTTATTTAAAGAAACCAGCAAAACCTTGTTTATAAATTTAGAAAACTGTTAAAATAAATTAATTGTTTATTTTTGTTATCACGGGAATGACTGAGGTAGACACAGCTGACAAGAGATTTTCTGTTACCGAATAGGGTGTCTTATATAATACAAATATGTTGAAATATATTCTGCGATTACGGAGAATTGGATAAAATATTTAGGGCCTTAATATTATTATATACATACCTACATCAAATTAACTTTCAAGGTCTCACGTCAATAATATTTAAATTACTTTATTCAGAATCAAATTATAAAAAAGATATTTAGGTCTTTTTGGAATTTTAATTAATTGCTTAAAGCTATGTCTATACCATTTATAATTTAAAATTTTTTGGCTTTGAAAATTTTTTGACCTTTTTTTTGGCTGGGTTACAGTCAGCGCACCCGCCGCCTGGCGCCACAGAGTCCCCTCTGTCCCCGGCGACCCCGTAACCCACCCTATAGCACGTCACCTTCGTCGTTGAGCCGACCAGCAGCGCAGAGTTCCATGTCTTCTGTGGTCGGCCCGACGGAATACCCTGAGGGAGTACCCTCCCCCATCAACGTCCCCTTCCCGGGATGCCAGTCGCCGTCGCGAGGGCAGCCTCCCCGCAGGTAGTGGATCAAAATCTCCGACCATCGCTAGAACGATACTCAACAGCAAACTGGGCAGAGGCCTTGGAGGGCAAAAGTTAAGCGCTAGCGTACAGCCTAGACATCGTGAAGGTGTTCGATATGATCTGGCACAGGGTACTTCTATCGAAGCTACCATTATAGGTAATCTCCGGGGGACTGTATAATTAAACGGCTAGCTTTCTGGATGGTCCAAGTATAAAAGTCGTCGTATGGCTCCCGCTCCATTACCATGACCAGTAACGCTGGTGTACCACATGGCTCGGTACCCTCTCCTACGTTGCATTTATCCTGCATATTAACGATATGGTGTACTGAGCAACACAATGTCCCTTGGAGTACACAGAAAAAGAGGGTTCAACTTGTGTCTACAATCGAGCGCTTTCTAAAGCGGGTCTTAGAATGTGGTGAACGAAACTCAGTCCAGTTCAATCTCACAAAGACACTAGTTTGCGCGCTCACTGCAAAGAAGTTTGTCATGACGAATATCAAGGAACCGGTACCTGTGATTGGCCCAAACGCAATGGGAAGGGAATATGGTTAGGAGGTGCACGCCGCCCATCCGTCACCCCGGATGGATTTGGTGAGGTGTATGCAAACCATAGCCTACCAAAAAAAAAACGGCTAAGTGCGAGTCGAAAACGCGCATGTAGGGTTCTGTGCCATTATTTTTAAAAATCGCGTTTCTTGTATGGGAGCCCCCTTGAATATTTATTTCATTCTGTTTTTAGTATTTGTTGTTATAGCGGCCACAGAAATACATAATGCGTAAAAATTTCAACTGTCTAGCTATCGTGGTTCTTGAGATACAGCCTGGCGACAGACAGACGGATGGACTGACGGACGGACAGACAGCTAAGTCTTAGTAATAGGATCCCGTTTTTACCCTTTGGGTACGGAACCCTAAAAGGTTGGTGATGGCCTAGGAATACGACCTTCCCTTTTGTCCTTATTCCGGAGGAGATCTGTGCTCCAAAAAGTGAAAAGATAAATGTTTTTATGTCACGCGTTCATAGGTTCCAGGATTTATGAAAAGATGGAAAATATCATATAAACTTGTTTAATTATTATTATCATAATTATTACCAACTTTTTGAAGCCTAACTTTCAAAGTATATTATAATAATTTATAACAATATTATGAATCAAAAGTAAAAAGTTGTAATGGTATTAAGGGGCAAAATAAATAAACATTTGTTTAGCTAAAATCGTCGAATAGAATATTAAACATTCCGGCTATGCCAAAGTTTTCGTTGCCCTAATCAGAAACGAAGTCGAAAACAACAATGATATTTATCAAAACTCCTCTTGTTTACGAATCGTTGGTAGTTTCGTAGATCTTTGCTAAAGATATACTAAGATATGCAAGCGACAACTTTTGTGAACGTGTTTTATGAGATATTGAGATAAATAGAAGGATAATGGATAGAAATGCGAGTTTTATTCTAAAATACTTTTCTTTTTTTTACCCGAACCGTAACCAAATACTTTTCTGTTGTCAATAGCTGTTCTGAAAATATGTGTTACTTTTTTCCTTTTACTTTTTTTCTCATTTTTTTACATATTTACTGGTGTGAATATTTTTTTTAAAATAATGCTTTATTTAGCTACTCTAAATGATTATAATAATGAGTAATAAGCCAGTGTTAATGGTGACAGAATAAAAAATAATAATCATTACCTCATACTTCCTATGGGTGGATCCTGTTGTAAAAAAGGATTAAGAAGAGAGAAAACATAATTAAATAAACTCAGGTGATGTAACGGGCTCATTGCCGCATATAGAAACTAACTAAAATAACGTTAGGAGAGTGGACAGTAGTACTCAGAACAGGTACTTATGATGTGCATGAATTTTACAGCTTCTATTACCATAAACGATATAAATAAAGCTATAACTCATTACGCTCATTACGGCTCATTTACGTCCCACTGTTAGGCTCGAGTCTCCAAAATCAAAATCAAATGATTTATTCTGCATAGGCTCCTTAAGGGCACTTACATATTGGCAGAATACACAACGTTTAAACACAATACAATAATCTACCACCGGATCGGAACACGGCCACAAACTGAGAAGATCCGACAAGAAACTCAGCGGGCAGTCATTTTTCTTTAATTTTTAAATATACATAATTTTATGCTTAACTACTGCCCAACTATACCATGCTGGTTAGACAATTTGGTATAAGTTTTTCTTTCGAGGTTTCCTATAATTCTCCGATGAATGTTATATGCATATTATATTCTTTAGTCGTCTTTTACGACATACACGGGTAAGAAATAGCAGTGAATTGTATTCTTACTCTGTCAACACAAAGAAATGATTATAATTCATCAACATCATTATCATCGTCGTCGTCATCGTCGCAGCTCATATACGTCCCACTGTTGGGCCCGGGCCTCCTCCTAGATGGGAAGGAATTTGACCTACTATATCATGCTGGTCAGACATTTTGGTATAGGGTTTCATTTCGAGTTTGCCTTCTTTTGCACAGATGTTATGTACATATTATATCCCTTAGGCGTCTTTTACGACATCCGCGGACAAGGTAGTGGTGAATTGTATTCTTACTCCGTCACCACACGGAAGATTATCATCATTGCAGCTCATTTATGTCCCGCTGTTGAATTCTAGCCTCATCCACAATCTATATATTGCTGCTATCTATACATCGCTGTTGAATTCTAGCCTCATCCACAATCTATATCCCTTAGTCGTCTTTTTCGATATTCACTGGCAAGAAAGGGAGTGAATTATATTTTTACTCCGTAAGCACACGGAAACCAAAAAAAAAACACATAATTATGGCACTTTGCTAGGCCGCTGGCCACTATAAAGCAGGTGACGGGAGTGAATGCGAGCGATGAGGTTCGGTTGATACTGTTGTGGCGTAGGGGACTGTATAGGGGGTTTATGCCAGCAACATATCGACGTGGGTATCCTCGAAGGACCAGTGAGAAGCCAATCCCACAAGTGGGACCGATTCCCACAAAATGAGCGTTCGTCGTCGTTCGTCTGGGAAGCGGAGGTAATTAGAGAACTTACCTCGCTTCTCCTGTGTCTGCGGAGCTGATGATCTGCTGTGCTGAAGGTGTTCCCGACGAGCTGGGATAGTAAGTTGAGAGGAACACGGGCACTGAATTTGCTGTCTTTTAATAACTGAGCATTATAATGGTATATAGGCATCATCCACCATACGCAAACGCCCTTGGAAAGTTGAGCTTCTGACTCTCTCGTTGACCGAATGAAGTACTGTAACAAATTGCTACTACACAGACATCGATTTTCTGCGAGAGTTTGACTACCTCGAACGGACTGGCCCGCAGCTGTAGACAGAACACTGTTGACAGTATGGTTCTATCATAGAAATTGGCCACAGTACTCTTAAATCCTAATATTATGGGTGAAAAAAGTCAACTGTGGTGTTGTGAAAAAAGTAATAAATTTTCGATAGCTGTTAACATGCTGAATTTTCCCCGAGGAGGGACGTCGGTCAATGGGAGGGTACCCCAAATAGGGGGTATTCCGTCGTGCCGACCACTGACGTCAAGTCACCCTGCTCCGGTGGTCGGCCCAACGACGAAGGCGACGTGGTGTTCGGGTGGATTGCGGGTGTGCGTGCTTACGCCCCTCTGTCGCCTTGGACGGAGTGGTACGAGGAGCGCGCCGACCACAGCCCACCCCCACAAAAAAAAACATGTTGAATTTTAGGAACATTAAAATTCTTTCGTTGTGCTGGATCACCTTATTAAAGAGCCACTAGATGGCGCTAGCAAGCGGCGTTGACCTAATATTCAAGATGATTTGCTCTTTTAACAATAAGATGATAATTTTGTAATATGTATACAAATTTAGTGTAATCTGTTAAAGAATAGTACTACATGGGAAGTGAAATCAAGACTAGTATACTCTTATGCTGGTACCTCTGTATCTAACGACCATGCCATCGGTGCAGGTCGTAAACTTTGATGGCCAGGATTAGTGTAGCGTTTTTTTTTTCCAATATCCTCTAATCTACTTCTGCAATAGCAATTGAACAATTTATTTGTTTATTTTCCTCTATGGTGAGTAAGAATACAATTCACCACTGCCTTTTATACACGTGGGTCACGTAAAAAATTATCAAGGGATTAGAATACGCAGTATATGTATGCTAGAAAAGAAAAAATTTAAATAAAACCCTATACCAATCCATCTGGCCCGCAGAGAGGCTGACCGCGCGACGGTGACCGACGTCCCGGGACAGGGACGTCGAGAGGTGAGGGTATTCCGTCGGGCCGGACGGAGAGGACCGCGCGTGCGCCTACCATAGCCCACCCAAAAAAAAAAAAAATACCAATACATCTGATCGGCGTGGTATAGTTGGTCAACTTCTCCCTATCATGGAGAGGGCTTGAACTTAGTTGAAGGATGAAGAGGAGTTAAGATGATGGTGATGGGTAAATTATTGAGTTCTTAATCAATCAAAATATAAACAGAAAACTTGTTGAACTATGAAAAACTGAATCTGTTGTTAACCTACGTTTTCACTTTACTAGAAATAGGGACGTAGACGAGGGCTTTATTCTTTTATGACAATTTCTTGACATCTGTAAAACTTATGATTGTATGAAATGTGGGACGTATTAAGAAATGTCTGAAAATGTTTGTAATAACGAAGACCCATTTTCAGAGACATATGAAAATTTTATATATAACAGTTTTAAGCTTCATATTATGTATACCAGCATATTTACTTTTACAAATTATTTGCATATATTAATCAAACTTTAAAACAAAAATCACCTTCCAATTCTTTATTTTATAATAAATATTTTTGTGAATGTTCGATCATCATTATATTTATTATTAAAGTGGAATAGAATATAGGGAGGACTTCTTACTCCCACGTGATGACCCATGCCTTCCAGAACGTCAACTTGCAATTTGCCGCAGAACTTCAAATATTTATTCAACATGTGTTTCGCCTCTAAACAAGTCATCTTCATGACGTTTCGGCTTCAAATGCGGGAAAGTGGTGGATCTTCCTTCCTTCCATTTTAATTTTTTTTTTGTTGTCCTTTTGACAACAATGATTAACAATTTTTTTTTTTTGGTGGGCTTTGGTCAGCCCACTCGCTGTCCGGGGTGACGAAGGGGTGGCGCGCGGGCCACATAACCCAACCCATCTCCTCCTAAATGATCTTTGATAAATTTTGTTTAATTTCTTATTACATAATTGTCATTACTCATCTCCCATTCGTTACAGTCTTATATTTGACCGTCTCAAAACTTTCTAAATAAACAAGTATCTCAAAATAAACTTTTAAAATAAACTGTTAAGCTTCATAATAGTATTGTTGAGTTCTCGTAATGACAGAAACTTTAAATTTACAAATGATTGTTTAATCAGTTTACTTGTGAATTGAAGTTTCTTTCTAATATTGTATTTGTTACTATTTTAACAGAAGAGCAACTTTAATCAATATGTATTTATTAAATACCTTTTAAACCTCTAGACAACGTAGGAGAGTATCGTAGCACAGTACTACTCGACACTGTAGCGGAGTTTATCCATTTCACCTGATTATCTCATAATCTTTAACTACACGTTTTCAGCGATTACTTCCCCTATCTACCTATAGCGTCTTGAATGAACTACCTGCTACTGTATTTCCCGAGCGCTATGTCCTTCTTTAAACGAGGTTTAAGAAAATTATTTTCTTCGCGGTATTGTAAAGGTTCATGTGCGTCCGTATCACTTACCAACTATGTGCTGCTTACTCGTCTGCTACAATTGGTAATAATAAAAAATAGTTTTATGTTTTGAGTTAGAAATTAATTGTTTACTTTTTTTTTTGCAATTACTATATTCTTTATATGATAATGAGTTTATGTGAGAACCAGAACAATGGATGGCAGTAGATACTATTCTGGAAAACTTATAAACACCAATAACAATCGCTGACCAGCCTCATAAGTTAGACGATTGCGTCATTATTCCCTGTTCAGGACGATTGTATATGATTAGCAGATACCACTAGACAGACATATTAATGGTGGGATAACTTCTCATCTTCTTCATCATTACAGCTCATATATGTCCCACTGCTTTTTTTTTTCAGCCGTGCAATGGTTTGAGCCCACATTGCCCGTTCTGTCTCGTGTGGCGAAAGGCCGGCACACGGCCCCATAACCCATTGCATTCCCTCCCATTGAGCCGACCACGGGTACTGGGTTCTGGCTGTTCGTGGCCAGCCCAAATATCTTACGGTTGCGCTCGAGCCTCCTCAATCATCATCATCAGCTCATATACGTCCCACTGTTGAGCTCGAGCCTCCTCCACAATAGGAAAATTGACCTTACTATACCATGCTGGTCAGACAGGTTGGTATAAGGTTGTATTTCGAGTTTACCTCCTCTTGCATAGATGATATATGCGTTCCTTAGTCGTTTTTAACGACATCCATGGGCAAGAGAGGGAGTGGTGAATTATATTCTTACTCCGTCACCACACGGAGAGAGCCTCCTTCATAATGGGAGGGCAATTGGCCAGCTACACCACGCTAGTCAGCCGGATTGGTATAGAGTTTTATACCACGTGTCATCATCATCACCGCAGCCCACATACGTCCCACTATTGGGCTCGGGCCTTCTCCACTATGGGAGGGAATTTGACCTACTATACTATGTTGGTCAGACATGTTGGTATAGGGTTTCATTTCGAATTTGCCTTCTCTTACACAAATGTTATGTGCATATTATATCCCATAGTCGTGTTTTACGACATCCACCGGCAAGATAGGGAGTGATGAATTGTATTCTTACTCTGTCACCACACGGAAAACCCACGTGTTTTTAAGTTAAATTATCAAATACTAGCTTTTGCCCGCGACTTCGTCCGCGTAGACTACAGAATAAATCACCCTATGCACCATATCTTCTGTTTTTTAACGAAATTAAATGATACGTGGCATAGATTTTAAGATGGACCCCCAAACTACCAAAATTGTGAAAATTGTATCGAAATCCATTCAGTGGTTTTTGTGTTATGCCATAACATACAGATTGAAAGACACCAAAATTCTAAAACCATTGTAAAGGGGTAAGGCTATTTTTTGAGCTTATACCAAACTTATAGTACCTCTTTATAAACTACATTAGCGGTTCTGCCCACAGGTGCTAAGATGACCAGACTGCTAGGAGAGCTCACTCTCGAGCAAGCCACGTAAAACTGACCGTGCGAGAAGCAGTCTACCCTAAGATCAATTCCTGCTGTTTTTAGTGACTGACCCTGAGACTTATTAATCGTCATTGCGAAACAGACCTTAAGAGGGAACTGCAGCCTTTTAAACTCGAATGGGTACTCCGATGGTATAAGTGGTATCCGTGGTATATACACCGATTCACCTCGAGCACAGCCAGTAATTACAATGGCCTCTACTAAGTTTTTATGTAAGGCTTTCACACGCAACCTGGTCCCATTGCACAACTTAAGCGGATTGAGGTTTCGGAGTAGCATTACTGGAGCACCCACTTTGAGGATAAGTGTGTGAACCGGTAGACCAGGTGGGTTGAGTGCATTTAAGAACTCCACAGGATAGTGTATAGCATCATCCGTATGCACTACAGTGTCCACAGACTTGTACTTGTATTCTACACCTTCGAATGACTTTAACAAAGTGTCATTAATAACTGAAGCCTGATCGTTCTTAGGTGTCAAAATCGCACGTTCACACAGCCACTCCATGGATTTGTTGTGTAGGTTGTGAACATCTGGATATATTCGGGCTATTAGGTCATCAACGGTCGGTACAAGTGAGGCAAGATCTGATGGAATTGTAATCTTGCCATCAGTTTCTGGATATTCTCCATTTCCTATTTTAAGAAGAAGATCGGAGAATTGTCCAGCGCAAACATCAACTCTTCAGGTGCACCCGCATATTTTTTTTAAGGTGAAGCTTTTTGATTAGGGGCCAAAGACTTGATGCCTTAATGCAAGCCTTAACTTCGTCAGCTCGAGTTCCCCTCGGCACTACCGGCAGAGTCTGACGGAAGTCTCCAGCTAACAACACGGTGACTCCACCCATCATGTCATCGTTCCCTCTAATATCTTTTAGTGTTCTGTTTAGCGCTTCAAAACCTCCCTTATGCGCCATTGTGCTCTCGTCTCAAACTATGAGTTTACAATCACGCAGCACTTGGGCCGCATTACTCTGTTTTGAGATATTGCACAGTGGAGTTTCCACATGGATAAGGCTTAGTGGCAGCTTGAAAGCAGCGTGAGCTGTATTGCCTCCCTCCAACAGTGTTGCTGCGATTCCTGACGATGCGACAGCTAAGGTAATGCTACGATTACTCCTAACTTTTGCCAATAGCAAATTGATAAGGAATGTTTTACCAGTGCCACCAGGAGCATCCAGGAAAAAAATTTGCCCTATTCCTTTTTCAATATTGCCAAGGATCTTCTGGTGAACGTAAAGCTGTTCATCCGTCAGTAACTCCTCATTGCATGACACCACCTCTCCTAGGGCGCATAGATCATAATTGGTCTCCCTCAGATATTCTCTATTGTCCAAAGTTGCTGCAGATCTTTTTGGCTGAGGTAATCCGTACTGTGCCAAGTTTTGTCCTGCTTGAGCTAATACTGCATCCTCAATCAAAATCAAACATCTGTTGTACACCTCGTCAGTGAGGTGTACAACAGATACACAATCTTGCAACTCTCTTTCCAGTTGCCGTTTAATGTCTTCTGAGAGACTCTCTTTGTATTTCTCCCAAAGGCTTAAAGGATCAGAGAGTTGACAGAAAACTAACATTATTGTAAATAGCTCTCGCAATTTGAGAGGAGAATCGCATAATGCAGCTTCCTCTAAAGTGGTGTCCCAATGCTTGTCGTCTTCCAGCAGACCAAGTGCCTTACACGCAGATTGAAATGTTGGATGGAGGATACCATTCACAGTCTTTAAGTCCTCAAAGGATGTCGGTCCTCTAACCTCATGGAGCAAAAGGCGTACGTGGTAGCACTCGGTGTTGTTTGGATGAATCGTATAGACCCTGCCCAGAGCGTGCACTTTTTTCACTCCGGACCAGCCCTCAACATCTTTCCCTTTTTTCCTCCTTGAAAATTTTTTGCTGTTCCAGATATAGTAAGAAGGGACTTCGGAGTACTGTAGAGTTTTAGCGAAATTGTCTGTTTTGCAGATTTCAAAAAAGCCTAGGAGCGTTGTCTGTGGTGGATTATTTATCTTTTCTGACAAATTATTTGAGGTGAAGTATATTCGCTGACCGTTTTCAAGATGAACAGCGAGGTGTACGACAGGGGGGAACCTTTCATGAATGGGGAAGCTTAAGATCCTCCAAACTGCTTCGGAACTGCTTATGTACCGGCCTCTTTCGTAGATTTTTACCTCATCTTTCTCATTCTCTAGAGTAAAGGCCGCTTGATGACTGCCCTTGTTCACGTACTTACAAATATATTTGATAGATTTAACAGAATTGCAGTACTCCACATTAATATGAGCATTGAAAGTACGTGACAGGACAGGATTGTAAGGCACCACCCAGCGGTTGTCCAACTCTATTTCATTAATTTTTATTGTGTTACCACCGTCAGCTGAAGACCTCCTCCTATATTGCGGATATCCATCGTCTCCTGTCTGGGTGTCCTTGAGAAACGGTCGAGGGTACCTCTTACTGCAACTGCCATCTTTCATGCAGGGCGAGTTGTAGTTTAAACTTCCGCAAGGACCATGTATCATACTGGCCTTCACAATATCGTAGAGGAGAGGCTCTTGCTCAGGGTCAGGTATTTCTGCACTAATAACATTGTCGATCTTATCTGGGGTGATACGCTGCTCTAGCCATAGCAAGATGTGAATGTGAGGAAGACCCCGTTTTTGCCATTCTACCGAGTATATAAAGCAACGCATCCCCCCAAATAGATTGCCTTTGGTAAGAAGAGCCATCATCTTTTTCACCTTTAGGTGGAATACCCTAGCTATAATATCGTGGCGATCGTGTGACTTTTGGGCAAGTAAAAGTATATCTGTGATGTCTTTCCATCGGGGGTTACACGTAAATGTGATAAAAAGATCAGGACGACCGTACTGACGCACGTATGTCATAGCGTCTTGTGTACGCTCGTGCATATAGCGTGGTCCCCCGGTAAAAGATGACGGGAGCACCATCTTCTGACCTAGCTGCTGAACATCAACATCCTGCCTTCCTATGGCATCCCGCAAGTGTATATAACTGTCAGCCCTCAGCTGCGCCTGGTTGTTCCTGATATAGGTCAACCTTTCCGTCTCTATTTTGGCGTACATGTCCACTAAAAACTGACTAAAAAGGGAACGGAAATACACCAAGTGATTATCTTCTCCTTGTCTAATTATTATACGAAAAGAATAGAACCTTGCAGCTGAAATTGTATTTTTAAGTATTAATTTGGTCTCAGGATCACGCTGAGGTAAAGAAATGGAGTACCCATCCTCGCCACGGCAAAACAAAAGCGGATACTGCAGGGCGTCATACGAACGATGAATCTCGCTAATGCGCTGCAATGAATTGTCGTGGCTCTCAAGGATAATGTCTCGTTTCTCAAATTGCTGACCAACTATTACTAATGCCACCTCATTTGACGTAGGAGCATTAAAACGACCCCTGTGACTCTCCGGCGGTTTCTTCTCAGCATTAATGACTACTTTAAATGGTTTAGACGTTTCAGGCACCTTATCCAGGGCGATCTTCAAGTCTCTTACATAAGTATTAAACGTATGTAGTATTCTCTGCAGTTGCTTGACTAAGCCGGGTTTTACTTCGGGCAAGATACTGCACCTCAATTGTACTTCCCTGTCATCTTCGCCAACAAAATATATTTGTAAAAATTGTGGTTCCTTTTGAGGAGCTGGCAGCAAGCTTCCCACCAAATGGTATACCTGGCCCTGAACTTTAAAAGTTGGCATAAAACCGTCTTTTATTATCTGTTTCGCTCCGAAAGAAGTCATTTGAAAACAACTATTATATTTACGAATACGGTTCATGAAATGGTCGTGTTCTGGATGTATATCCATTATCAAACTGTAGAGAGGCTCAGGTAGCTGTTCATAAGGCGGGAGCTGCACCTTACCAGCACTGCAGCACATGCCGGGTGGCTCCTCCTTCCACTTGAGAGCATTACACCAATGGCACTTGTTGTTCATGGCACCCAAGGATACAGTACTGTCCGTCTCATACTCTATATCAAGATCATAGGCCATGCCGGAGTGAGCCTTGGTTTTCCAGGAGCGTCCTTTCCTTTGTACTCGTCTTCCAGGATTATTTTGCTCATAAAGAGATGTGCCGCCCTGTGTACCTCAGGGTGAGTTTTCTGGTATCTGGCCACGGCAGCACGGTGAACTGCTGGGTTTATTTGCGCATATTTTTTTGAAGCGTTTTGAATTTGTTTTTTCCGAGTAGCGTCGGTGCATCTGGCACGACGTTTCTTGGAGCATTTAGTAGGAAAGATAAGAGATTGATACTGAGATACGTCATGATCTGGTTCAAATATGGGCGGTGAATTAGTAGGCACTTCATTTCTTCTCGTAGTAATCTTCTTTGCAACGACGGGGAGAAGTGAAGAAGGGGAGGCGGTCTCGGCCATTGTCGCAGTCACTTCACTACGGACGTAAACATCGAAATGGCCACGTGACAGATCATGTGTAAAGCGTAGTCGTCCCACAGGGTTACCTGTAGTACCAAAACTCATATACAGTTCACCGTTTCGGTAAACTTCAAAGACCCATGGAAAGAGTTGCCCTGCCGCTTCCAGCTCACATAAACTACCATAAGTAAAATGGCGTGACATGTCAATGCGGTATTCAGCGGCACTGAAGTAATTGTCCCCGTTACTGTCATGTGACATAATGGCAAACGATTCCCAGTTGTCCACCACATAGTCTACGATTTGCTCGCGCACCTCCCTGGCCATCACCTGTGTATCATACAATATATAGGAGATGGCCCGAAACAGACAGGCTCCGTCTCCAATTATAGGAACTACGGTGTGAGGGATCATAGCCCCATCAATTTGCAATGTTTCAACAGTCATTGTGATAGATAATAAACAAAATCTACTCAAATAACGAACAAAAACTATGTACTTAAGTTATGCACTTACAAATTTAAGCTAATTAAATAGTATTATAAACAAAATGAAAGTAAAAAAAAATCAAAAAATATATTGTAAAATGATTAGAAAAGAAAAGCAATTGGAAAAATTTTTTTTTAAAGATAACAAAGAACTTTGTGAAAAATAAGAATACTTTGAAAATTAATTTGAAAAAAAAAATTAAATATATAGTATTATAAAGTTAATGAAAGAAAAAAAAAATAGAAAAATATTCGAAAATGATTAAGAAAAAACAATTTGAAAAAGAATAGTTTTTTTTTTAAATATTAGCAAAACAATTTGCAAAATATAAGAATATTTTGAAAAGCAAAGTTATGCACTAAGGAATCAAGGCAATTAAAATAGTAGTATCATAAACTTAATAAAAGTAAAAAAAATGGGAAACAATATTTGGAAATGATTAGAAAAGCAATTTGGAAAAGAATAGATTTGTTTGGAAAAGATTAGCAAAACAATTTTTAAAAGATAAGAAAGAATATTTTGAAAAGCAAAGAATTGTGCTGAAAAGCACAGTTTTTAAAAGATAGTGTTGCACTGAAAAGTACAGTTTACTTGTATGGTATAATCTATCTTTCAGCGTTTGCGCTGGTCGTGTTATTAAGACCAAGGTTGCAATTATAATGTGTGGGGCCGTACTTTTTTTTTTTTTTTTTGTGTGACTTAGTTGTTAGCCTCAGATGGCTGTGACAACTTTACCCGGACTGGTGGGTGAGTGCTGAGGGCTCTCAACCCGCTTAAAGTTAAGCGACCCATCCCGAGGGCACCCCCTGTGGGGTACGGACCTCGGCTCGGGCGGTCGCTGGCAAAGTGGGCACTCCCACGTTTATGATTTTAACGCGACACGTCTTCCTTCCCCGTCGGCGGGGGCGGTAACGTGGATATTTACTACTATTTGTCAAGGCCGCGCGAGCTGTGTATGCCTCAGTCTGGGCGAGCGTTATAGTGTCGTCAGGTTCGTCGAGTATTAGTATTAGTCGCAGACATTTTAGAGGGGATGTAAGAAGCCGCCTTTACCACTAATGGGTTCGGGTGTGTCGCGCAGAGTCGAAGTAGCGGCGGGAGCACTGTTTCATGAATTGCCTGATGGTCGGCAAGCCAAGATCTATGTGAAGATCCACATTGCGCATGTACCACGGTGCTCCCGTCGCTCGGCGCATGAACCTATTCTGTAATGCCTGTAGCCGATGTAGCCTGCGTGGCTTCGCTTGTGTAAACACTACACTTGCATACGTCATGATAGGACGTATACAAGCGGTGTATAATCTAACTTTATTACGGAGAGATAGCTTAGACTTTGCGTGTACTAAGCTGTGTAACCATCCTAGCACTAGGGCTGCGCGCGCGCGGACTCGCCCTATGTGAGGATCGTCGATCAGTCGTCTGTCCAAGGTCACACCCAGATATTTGACCTCCCTTGTCCAGGTGATGGGTAGGTTGAACATCTTTATCTGTGGGTATTCAGCCAGAGGACATGCGTATGAAAAGGGTGAGTATAGATATGACGGCCGATAGGAGGTTATGGAAGGTAAGTACATGTTGTGCCGACCCCACTTAGCGTGGGATAAGGGCAGGCAAATGATGATGAATGATGATTCAGCCATTGGGTAGCGGCGATCTATCCCCTTATGAAATATGATCGCCTGGCTTTTGGTGGGGTTTATACCGATTCTCCATTTCCTAGTCCATTTGGCTAGGGCGGTAGCCGCAGATTGGAGAACGGTTGTCACTGTTGAGGGAGATTGACCTGCATAGAAGATGGCAGTGTCGTCAGCGAATAATGCTGTTTGAATTCTACTATGTTGGGGTATGTCGCTGGTGAACAGCGAGAAGAGAATTGGAGAGAGCACCGATCCCTGGGGGACGCCGGCTTCTAGTTTGTGCGGTGCTGATAAAGTACATTCCACTCTGTAGCGAAACCTACGCTCGAGTAGGAAGTCCCTAACTATCATAACTAAGTAGTGGGGGATTTTAAGCTTTATTAACTTGAAAATAAGGCCGTTATGCCAGACTTTGTCAAACGCTTTTTCTACATCAAATAGAAGCATACCCGTATATAAACCGCGTTGCAGTTTATAACTTGTATACTCGACTATTCGATGTACTTGCTGAACGCAAGAGTGTTGCGTGCGGAAGCCGAACTGAATCGGCGGGATGAGGTTGTTTTCCTCAGCGTACTTTCTTAGCCTACTAAGTAGTACGCGCTCATAAATTTTACCTAAACTGTTTAATAAGCTAATCGGGCGATATGATGACGGTTCGGTACGTCGCTTGCCGGGTTTAGGTATACCTATTACCACGGCTTTTTTCCATTGTTTAGGAAATATGTAATTAACTAATGTGGCGTTAATAATTGCTGTTAATATTAATAATAATGAATGAGGGGAGAGTTTAATAACTCTGTTAGAAATACCGTCCGAACCGGGGGATTTCCTAGGGTGGAGACCTCTAACAATCGACTGAACCTCCTCCACTGTCGCTGTTGGTATAGGCTCTTGTGGCTCAGCGTCTGCGGTACGCGTACGCGATGTACATCGTTCCACTTCGCTGTTAACGGTGTCGGTGTGTCGCGCGTCTGTGTGTTGTGTACTCGACGTACATTGCTGCTCAAGATCGGCCGCCAGACATTCAGACTTTTCATCGTCATCGAACGCCGGCGGTTGATTGGGGCGGTTTAAGGGTGGCATGGTGGACACCGTATCCTTTTTGAAAGAATGGGCTAGCCGCCAGTAAGCCTGGTGCGAAGGCTCCAGTTCGCTTAGGGTGGCGTCCCATTCGTTTTGTCTAAACTCATTTATAGCCGTTTTAACCACCCTCTGCAGTGACCGCATATGATAGCGGTTATCTTCGCAGGGGAAGCGGTCGTAGGCTCTTATGGCTGCATTCTTACGCCTCAGTAGGTCGCGGACGTCAGCGGGTAAGCACCTTCTACGATTGCTCGTGTCGGGCACTCTCCGTGAACAATCGTTAACTAACGATTGTACGTGACCGGTGAGGGCGTCGATCGCGGATTCGATGTCCTCTTTGTTATTTAATGTATTATATACACTGTCAAGATGAGCCGACGAGGAGGGAGACTGGAGTTTAGCCTTCAGTCGCTCCTAGTCTGTGCACACTTTCTCAGTATTGAGGCCTGAGGGGCCGTATCGGGGGGCGAAGTCAATGACCACCGGGCGGTGATCCGAGTTAAGCTCGTGAATTACCTCTATTAGACATAAACGGAGGTTTATGTTCTTTAATAGGGCTATATCTAATACGTCGGGCCTGTGCCCGACTGTGTGAGGGAAGTGAGTCGGCTCCATTGGGGCTATGATGTCGAACCCGAGCCGATCTGCGTAAGTCTCGAGGGCCAGTCCCCTGCGGTTGTCGGTGTGGCTATTCCACGACTTACTTTTGGCGTTTAGATCGCCTGCGATAATGACGGCGTCGCCGAGTTTTAAGAGGGCTTGGAGATCACTCTCAAGCAACTCTTTTGGTGTGTCCCCATTAGGAGGGGAAAGGTATACTGATGCTATGATCAGTGACTGGTGGCCGGTGAGGGCCAGCCGACAGACCGAGGCTTCAATGTACGTCATGGCGGGGGGATCTAGGGGTGTGCAGTGCAGTGACCTTTTGTAATATATGAGAGTCCCACCTAGGGGAGAACCGACCCTATCGTTGCGCACTAAATTGTAGTTTGCAATTTTAGGGTCACTTGAGTAGGGTTTAAGGAATGTCTCTTGGACTAGTAAAAGGTCAAGCTACTGATCTTGTAGAAATGTACCTATTTCGTCTCTCTGGCGAGCGAGACCGTTCGCGTTGAAAACCCTACGCGGAGTGATCGTGTTTTGACTCTGCCTGGTGTGTACGTATCCATAATTAGGCTCTGAAGGAACCGAGGCTCTCTAGAACGGGTGAGAACCTCATGGCGACGTTAAGTAACGCAAGGCTGTTGCCTTCATTTTTTCGCAGTTCCGCTGCGATTACGCGTATTTCTGAGATGTTTATTATTTGCGCGAATCTGGCCACTAGGTCTAGATCCGGGTCTAGACCGCTAGCGGCTGGCGCGTGTGTGTGCACTTGATTGCCTTGAGGAGGCTTAGGAAGGCCCGCGGGTGGCAGTTTTTGCCCAACGGTTGGCGGTTTATAATTGTTATTATTATTTCCGGCCTTTGCCGACGGTGTCGCGATCGCGGGTACCGGCGGGGTGGCTAATTTGTATTCCGCCCTGCTTTGGGTATTAACCCACGGGTTGCGTGTGGGTTTCGGTGCCGAAAGGTACCTTTGTGGTGGGGGTGGTGGTGGCCTCCTCACAACCGGCCGTGGTGCGCGTGGGCAGCCACGGTAGTTAGCGGGGTGTCCCACTTGCCCGCAGAGTACACACGATGGTGGTGTGGTACTCTTGGTGGGGTCGTTGGCCTTGGGCCTGGCACAATCCGCCGTAGCGTGGTCCTCCAGGCACTTTACGCACCTGGGCCTCGCGTAGCAGTTGCGTGCCGAGTGGCCGTAGAGCTGGCACCGGTGGCATTGCGAAAGCATGCCCTTCCGGCGCGGGGGTTCGACCACGATGCCGGAGAGGCCGCACACCGTGGTGGTGTTGAATATGTCCTTGTCCTTTTGAGTGAGGTCAAGGGGGGCCGTACCGCCTCGCGCTGCTTATATACCCTCCGAGCTCCGGGGAGATTGGCGTGCGCAACTTTTTCATTATTGCTGAAGCTACTTAAGGAAACCACGAAAAAATAATAAATATCCGAATATTAGTTTTAATATACGGTGAAAAAACTTGTTCAAATACGAATAAAATGCAAAATTGTGTTTTTCGCATATATAATTATTATTATAGTCAAACATTTCGTTGAAGTCAAACACTTTCATCGACGAAGTATTTAATAATTAAAGTAACGGTGATAGGCAACTTCAAAGCGAAAATATAAATCCATTTTATTACCGTTCCCTTGGGAATTTCGAAAAAACCGTCTTATTCCTTGCCTACTTCATAATGGGGAAATAATTTTATACACTTATTATACTTAACAATAGCTACGAAAGAAAAAACAAACAATATAACTTTTAAGCAAGGATTTTCATCATATTCCGAGGGATTTTCAAAAAACCCTAAAAATGGTTTTTAGTTATCGTAATAACCTATTTTTAAGCTGAATTTCAAGTCTCTAATAAATAAAGTTACGGAAATAGGGCAACTTTAAAGCGAAAATATAAGTAAATCTTTTTTTATTCTCGTTCCTGTGGGAATTTCGAAATATCCTGAAAAATTGTTTTTTGTTTTCATAATCACCTACTTATATGCCAAATTTTAAGTTTCTAATACATATGGTTACGGAGATAGGGTAAATTTAAAGCGACCAAATATAAATAAATCCTTTTTATTCCTGTTCCCGAGGGAATTTCGAAAAATCCTAAAAACGGTTTTTAGTGATTGCAATCACATATTTATATGCCAAATTTCAAGTCTCTAATAAATATACTAACGGAGATAGGGCAACTTTTATAGCGAAAATATAAATCCTTATTATTCCCGTTCCCGTGGGAATTTCGAAAAATCCCGTCTTATTCCTTGCCTACGTCATAAAGACAATATCTGTGCAAAATTTCAGCTTCCTAGGTCCAAGGGTTTGGGCTGGGCGTTGATGAGTCAGTCAGGACTTTGAATTTTATATATTAAGAAGATTCACCAATTTGTAAAAAAATAGGTGTAAAATTATTTTCATCCTCCACCACTAGACTAAAATAAATATATAATAAGACACAAAGAGCTTAAGAAAACTTTTACAATTACTTGGATAATTTTACCCTTTGAAGAAAATACCTCAGTTTTACTTTGATAAAGATTATATAGCTTTTTGGAGCACAAAATAAAAAATTAGCTTCTAGATAATTCTGATTGAGATTATATTTATTTTAGTTAATATTTACACTACATTTATTAAATTTATTTTTATTACTGTAAATCATTTTCCTACAAAAGGGAATAATGAAGGCTTCAATTTATATTTTAATTAGCAATCTGCTTCCGCCTACGCTTCGGTTCGATTTCAGTCGCCTTATCCGCGTAGGTTTTGTTGCCGTGGGAATACCGGGATTAAATATAGCCTATGTTACTCCCTGATATTATAGCTTCCTATTGGTGAAAGAATTCTTGAAATCGGTTGGGTGATTTAAGCGAGAAAGCGTAACAAACAAACATACTTTCGCATTTATAATATTAGTAAGGATACAACATAATTTACGCCATTAATAAATACAATTAATAAAGCATATAAGGATTTCGACACGTTAGAAATGGTATAATAACCTTGGGGAGGAATTGAGAAAGAATAAAGAGAATCATCATTGTCCTACTCTTAATCTAATAGCTTGTGATCGATGCAATAAATGTGTAGGTAATTTTCCGCAATCGTACGTATTACAAAAGTTTTGACTACAGTTTTATGAGCGGTCACTTGCCTAATATCAACCCTTCTTGATAATGTAATTGTTTACTACACAGTAAATGATAGAGTTGATCCAGTCAAGCTTTAAGTCGTCTTTTACGACATCCACGAATAATGTAAGGGTGGATAGAACAGTAGACCCACGGTAATCCGGCCCCTATCTAATCCGGCACCTCTTGTATTCCGACATGTCTAATTATTATTAAATATTGTTATATCAATCTTTACTAATGTAAATAATGCATGATTGTTCATGTTACAACTTGTATGTGCCACCTCTGTTGTACTTTTGTTTTGATTCTATTTGTTTAGTTTGAATATGACTATATGTATAGCGGTATTTTTTTTTGGTGGTGGGTTGCGGTCGGCGCGCTCCTCGCACCACTCCGTCCGGGGCGACAGAGGTGCATAAGCACGCACACCCGCAACTCACCCGAACACAAACTGGGCGTCCGACAGATCAGGCCCCGTGCCGACGAGGTGCCGCTCGATGCGGGCAGCTACCACCCTCTCCAGTAGCTTGTCCATGTCATCGAGCAGGACGATGGGCCTGTAGGCAGAGGCCGACTCTGGAGACCGTCCCGGCTTCGGCAGGAGCACCAGCGTCCCCTCCTTCTAGTACCCAGAGAACCGCCCGGACGCTAAACAGGCGTCAAACAGCCCCCTGAGGCGGGGACATATGTATAGCGGCCTAGCGTCCGTTCATAGTTTAGTTTATTCATTGTATATTACCTATACGTGTCGGATTATAAGGTACTCTTAAAAAAAGCCGGACTATAAGGGGCCTTAGGCAGTACTCTATAATCCGACAAATTCGATAGTCCGACGCTGTCGTGCAAAACGTTTGTCGGATTATTTGGGGTCCACTGTATTCATTCATATCCGTTACCAAACAGCATGAAATTATAGACGAAATGAGAGAACTAATTCAAACTTAAATAAAATAACATTATGGCGAACAAAAATTAATCTATGGTAAGCAGAGTCATCATCACAGCTTATGAACCTCCCACTTCTGGGCTCGAGTCTCCTCCACAGTAGGAGGGTTATCAACCTACTATCCCGCTGGTCAGACGGGTTGGTATAGGCTCCACCCCAACTCCGGCGTAGTTAGGGTGCATGTGAAAACGATCCCATGATTTCGTCGTAGTCGAGGGACAGGAACAGCGTGTTGTTTTTAGCTGGTAGTGGCGCTGATAAAAAATTGACGTTGAGCCCGGCATATCCCATCTATCAAAGGGCATGCGTAAAAATTGCATTTTCCCACACAAAACAAAGGGGAATACACATGAGCTAAAATGATGACAATTATGATTAATAGTTACAGAACATATTTAATATATTACGAAAACAAACAGTTGTACAACAAATGACTGCTAATAATAGTACTGTAGAAATAAATTAAGAAACACAGATTGAAAATTTGTTTCAGAAATCTTGTTATTGTAGTAGTATGTAAGGTAGTTGTATATAATCTTAGTATTTGAGAATTTCACTCTGTATCTTCAAATATCCTTATATTTGATCAGACATTAATATCTCTCAATCTCGTTTGAATTGCCGTGATCCAATATTAATCATAGGCTTTGGTTTGTAAAGTTTATTAGGTACTTACGGTGCTAGTGTTTGTCTACTGAGCGCAGAAACAGCAGACTATGGGGTTCAACGATACCTTTTTATGCCTTAATGCCGATCATTGAGGTGAATTTACCAAATCATTATAAGTTAGGCAAAAACATTTAATTGAATTCAAGACCGACGTCATCATTATGCTTACTAATATTGTAAATGCGAAAGTTTGTTTGTTACGCTTTCACGCTTAAACCATTGAATCAATTTCAAAAATACTTACACCAATGGAAAGATATAATATCAGGGAGTAGGCTATTATATATTTTATCCCAGTATTTCCACGGGAACGGGTACTACGCGGGTAAGGTGACTGAAACCGAAGCGAAGCGAGGACGAGTTGCTAGTTGAATATAAATGCAAGTCCGTACCCAGACCACAGCCTGCCAAAAAATACAAATGAAAATCAAAATTGATTGAAGATACGAGTATAATTAATATTTCTGAAGCATCATTATTATTTTTTAAATAAATTAATTAATAAACACCTTACCTCTTTTCAAAAACTCCTTTTATCACTGCCATAGATATATATACACTATGGTATTCATAAAAGAAAAAAAAAGGTATTTACCAAGTGGATAGTTTTTGTAAAAAAGCGTATAATAATGTTCAAATTGACTTAAGTGATGAAACTTTTATAATAATTAAAAAAGACGCGATATCGTAAGCTTTGATCTTTTAGTATATAACGTTTCAACAACTTAACCTGTCTGAAACAGGAGTCAAGAAACTCTTCAAAATTTGAGTTGCGAGATAATTTCAAAGCAATTTATGTTTACAGCTTACTAGGTAATCTTGCTTTAATATTTACTCTCTTAATAAAATATCTCTTTACGCAGCAAATTTATGATCCAATAAACCTGTTAGTCGTCACATAACCAATTTAATCTGCCTGGCTTTTGATGGCTCTACGATTCGTAATAAAAACAGATTAATGTCAGACAAAAAATCTTAAGCGCTTTCCTTTCAGGAAGCATTGTTCATTGAAGCCATCTCTCGAGAACAATTTTGGTGCGAAACGCAATAGAAATTTACATAAAAGATTTAGAAAGCCCAAGTAATTTTGTTTAATTTTTCCTTATCGAGTTAGCCGATACTCAAGCTAACATCAATTTACGTAAGTCAAGATTATTTCACGGCATTCAGATATTTAAAATAGTATTAAATCAGTACTATATTTAAATAGTATATTTTCATAAGTTCGTAATTTCCTTTTCATTGATATTCGGGTATTTATTTACATTTCAAAGTCTGCAAAAGTAAGGATTTCGTTGAAATATTTTTATCATCATCATCGCAGCCTACATACGTCCCACTGTTGGGCTTGGGCCTCCTCCACAATGGGAGGGAATTTAACTTACTATACCATCAGATGCTGATCAGACATGCTGGTATAGGGATTCGTGTGAGTTTTCCTTCTCTTGCACAGATCTTATGTATGTATTATTTCCCTTAGCCGTCTTTAACCACATCTACGGACAAGATAGGGAGTGGTGAATTGTATTCTTAATCCGTCACCATACGTAATAATATTTTTATATTTTACTATAATTATAAAAACTTGTTTACGTGCTGTTTCTAATTAACTTTTAGTTAAAATTGTATGAAAAAGACACGAATCTATTATTTAAATTACTGAAATTTAGCATTTAAGGTGTTATTTATAAAAATCTGTTAACGAACGTAATGTCTAGATCGGAAGAATGTGTAAATGTTTTTCTGTAGATGACGTATGACTTCCATAAAAACGACAATATAAATCTTTATTTATTTATTGTATTTTAAGTTCAAAGTATATATGTTCGAAACATGAAGTATTATAAGCTAGCAACACAGTTACAAGGAAAATAAATATACAACACTCTCAGAAATGACGTATTTAATGTTAAGAAATTAATAAATAACGAGTAAATTATTGGGACGTTATATAAAATTGAACAATAAAAAACTAATACAAAAAAGAACAATTTATACGGCTATCTAATCATTTTGATGAAATCATAAATTAAAGTTTTGATTATATTAAGAATATCATATTGTAATTAATAGCTATAAGCTCGCCGATGACCGATGACCTAGTGAAAGTAGCTGGGCGTCGTTGGATGCAGGCGGCACAGGACTGCTCATTGTGGCGCAACATGAGGGAGGCCTACGTCCAGCAGTGGACGGCGATAGGCTGAAATGATGAATGATGATGATAAGCTCGCCTTAAAAATATTTTTTAATCTATTCTATTTATTAACTGATTTTTATACGATAGCCCACGCTAGTAGTTGAGTTGGTAGGACGATTGAAATGGAATTTCAATAGGTGAAGGTTCGAGCCCCATGTTTTGCAATTTTTTATTCGTAAACATGTTTTTGTAAGTAACCTATTGTATTTAGTTTTATTATAAGGATTACAATTATTATCTATGAAGGTAGATGGAGAAACAGACAAGCCGACTGCAAGCAGTAACTGTTTTACATATTAGTTTAAACACAGCATAGTAATTAATAGAAGCGCATTAATTTTAAGTACTTTAGGTCATACAATTTTTTTATCGCACTTCTTATCTCACTTCATTAGTGACATGGGAGTTGAACGCAAAAGACAAAAATATATCATATTTTTGTCTTTTGCGATCATCATCTTTCTAGCAACCCACCCTCGCTTCGCTTCGGTTTCAGTCGCCTTACCCGCGGCGTAGTTCTCGTTCCCGTGGGAATATCGGGCTAACATATAGCCTATGTTACTCCCTGATATTATAGCTTTCTATTGGTGAAAGAATTTTTGAAATCGGGTCAGTGGTTTAAGCGTGAACGCGTAAGAAACAAACAAACAAACATCCTTACTTTCGCATTTATAACATTAGTAAGGATTATTTACTGCCTCATCGGCCGTTTGCATTAGTCGTCGCGATAAATTTGGTTGAACAGAAATTAGCTTTATGAATTTTTCAGAAGACTACTTTTCCTACTTTTAGGGGAGTGGGCAGAAGTACTTTTCTGAAGAACCGATACACCTTTAGCCGGTTTTTATAACATCCACATGAACTCTTCACTATATATGGGGAATGGGTGCGCAGTTGTGTAAATTATTATTTGTTCATCATCATCATCATTTCAGCTCATATATGGCCCACTGTTGGGCTCGAGCTTCCTTGACAATAGGAGGGAAATTAACCTACTATAACCATGCTGGTCAGATGTGTTGTATTGGTTCATTTCAAAGTTTTCTTCTCTTGCATAGATGTTAATTGCATCTTTAATCTCTTAGTCGTCTTTTACGACACCCACAGGCAAGAGAGGGATGAATTGTATTCTGCACCATACGGCAAATTATTCGCCTTTAAAAAGTTATTAGTGAGTTACAAGAAATAATTTATTATGAAAGCGACAAATCTGCCCTGTATGCAGCAGAGGTTTGGTATCGTGCCAAATGATTTCGCTACGTTTTCGCTACGATACAAGTCTGTGGTTAGAATTATAAGCGCTTCGTGTCTTCGGCATATGGCTTTGCATGCTTAGCTTTCTAGATATATATTATATCATATCTTTATATATATAAAACTTCTGTTCGTGTATTTGTAAATGAATTTCTTCTAAACGGCTTGATTGATTTTGATGTTTCTTGTCCTGGTTGGTCCGATAGATATAAGAATAGTTTAGATTAATAATTGGAACTGATAGGTGGCACTGCGGTCAATTTCAAGGAGAATTCCTTTTAATATTCTTTTAGATTTGAACAGAACAACGTCTGTTGGGTCAGCAAGTTTTTTTTTTAATTACTACGCCCTTTATTAAGGAGATAATCTTTGCATTTCCAGGGACTATAAAAACATATAACTAACGGACACAAATTATATCCAGACTTAGAACAACAATTTGTGGTTCGTAAAAAGTGTTGTTCTGCGTGGGACTCGAACCCGTGGCACTGGTACGGTAGGTCGATATCTTAACCACTACGCCATCTGTATAATGTTTATTTTTATACTTCTTATTTCTCACATTATTTCTTCATATTTAAACCTATTAGTTGCTCATTGCTCCACGTAATAAAAACCAAAAGGTTTAAAATATTGTTAATCTGTCAATCGTATAGAAACAAATATTTATTTTCATCTATACATTAGACTGTCGACCTCCATTGCAGGATATAAAACTCTTGGTAAAGAAAAATAAAGCCAGAACCGTGATACTTAACAAGCAGTGTGACAGGTCCCCACTCCTGTGAAAAGTAGCGACATATTATATTATTATCCTGTCATCATATAAAGATATTATATCGTAAATAAATTTCGAGGAGAGGGTACTCCTTAAGGGGTATTCCGCCGGCTGATCACTGACGACAAGTCACCTTGCACCGGTGGTGGACCCAACGCTGAAGGCAACGTGTCACGGGTGGGTTGCAGGGCTATGCGCGCCGCCCCTCTATTACCCCGTACGAAGCTGGGCGAAGGTGCGCTGACCGTAGCCCACCCCAAAAAAAAAAACAAAAATCGTAAATAAATAAATACTTTTCACTATTTTTAAATGAAACTCACTTTAAGGCTATGGTATTTATATATGCTAAAATTGTATGTAACGAAAAACTTTCCAGTACAAGAGTTACATGATATCGAGACTCAGATAAAGAAAATTTCGCTAGAAAAAGAGCGATGACCGTATCGGGTACACGCTTTAAATTAAGATAATATTTGATGAATAATTAAAATATTTCTTTGTGATACAAAAGTTTTACTGCCGACATGCATTTAAGATTTTCTCTATTGCTGTTAGTGGCAAACAAGCAATAATGGTAAGTGATACCGCCACTCAAGCTGCGTACCATGAAGAAAGTAAAGAAAGTATGAATGCGTGCAATAAGGTTTAGTGATACTAAAGGTATCATCAGCCCTCTATACGCAAATACCCTCAGAATGTTCGGCTTCTTACTCTCTCGTTCACCCAACGAAGTACAAGTAACAAATTGCTACTACTCAGACGTCGATTTTCTGCGAGAGTATGGTAGTACTCCGGAAAGACCGATACGCAGATGTAGACAAACGACTGTCAGCAGTGTGATCCTACTACATAACCTCATCCTGCTGTTTTTCATTATCACCATCATTCAGCCTATCACCGTCCACTGCTGAACGTAGGATTCCCTCATGTTTTGCCACAAAGTGCTTTCCTGGGCCACCTGCATCCAGCGACACCCAGCAACTTTCCCCAGATCGTCGGTCCACCTAGTGGGTAGTGTCCTATACTTTGTCGTCCGATACGTGGTCGCCACTCGAAAACCTTCCTTCCCGTTTGCCGAGCGATGTATCCTACCCATTGTCACTTCAGCGGGCTAATTCTTCGTTCGGTTACACTCGTTCTTCTACTGATATCCGTAATTCGAATTCCATCTCACAGAGAAATCCCGAGCATAGCCTGATCCATAGCACGCTGTGGGACTTTGATCCTATTGTGTTTATTATAATAACATATAAAACTTCTATATTTCTACTTAGATATCTTATAAGGAGTTTGAACATTCAAAATATACAATCCCTCATATAAATACATTGTAATATTAAGCTTTATTTGAATAATTATATTATACATCTTATCCCCAGTAGTAAAAGTATTATGGCTGAGAAAGTATGAATACAAAATAACTGCTACAGATTAGCTCTGAGAAATACGTATATTATATTTTTGAAACATAAAATCTGTTATGATGGGCTGAGAATACAATGTCTTACCATTCTATAAGTTTCTTATATGTATTGCACAACCTGACTATAAGAATGGGTATTTTTTTTATTGACAACGGTGGCAAACGAGCAAGCAGAACACCAGATGGTAAGTGATACTGCCGCACATGGACCTTTGCAATACCAGTGGCATAGCCGGGCCGTTGCCTAATGTGAAGAAAATACTCTTCTTAAACCTCGTTTAAAGAAGGACATGTCATAGCGCTCGGGAAACGCAGCATTTGATTCCTTGTATATTCTATAACACAATCCTTATACTATATTTCCATATGGTGACGGAATAAGAATACAATTCATCACCTTTTCTCTTGCCTGTGGGTGTCTTAAACTACGACTTAAGGATTTAATACGCAGATAACATATGTATATGCAAGAGAATGAAAACTTGAAATAAAACCATACACCAATTCGTCTCTTAACCTCGTTCTCTGCCTAGTTTTTCCTTGTAAATAAAACTACTTTTACGGATTATATCGCGTTTGTATTTGATTTATGATTTCCCGACGTTTTTAACACTTTACAACATTCATGGTCACGTGTGGAATAAGGTGTCTAACGTCCAACAAGTCATCGTTATTACAGATATATATAATTATCTATCTGATACAGAAAATTAGTTATTAAATTTTGACCCACATTTTAGTAAAAATTTATTGCCAATGTAAGAAGAAAATGATGCGAAAAAGTTATATTGTTTATGGTTAGTAATTATTAATTATTAAATTTGTAGCAATTATTATTACAATTTGTTAATTTAAACCTAACAAAACTAATAAATGTACTCCCACCGGATCGGAACGCGGCCACACTGAGAAATATCCGGCAAGAAAACTTAGGGGGCATAATGCTAAATTAATATTGATTTTTATTTTTAGATGCGGCTTACTTTGTTTTACTAAAAGGCTTTTTTGATTTATAAAATTATCTTTTACTATTATTATCGTGGGTTAAATCCATACAATAAGTGCTCACAGTGCCATGCAGTCCTGTGGTGGTCTTTTTGGATTTATTTTTAATTATGTTTATAATAGGATCCCAGCTTGATGGTAATACCCAGCCATCCTCTCTTTTGAAATTTTTGTGTTTTTTGATTTCAATAGCCTCACGTAACATTCTAGGCAGGTGTCGGTGTTCTTTGCTTAGTTTTCCTTCTTGTCTTCTCTTACGACACCCACAAGTAAGATAAGGGATAGTGAATTGTATTATTATTCCATTACCACCACGGTTAATATTACTACAAGTACCTGATCAAAATTTTAATAGCATATTATTATGTATAAATGAAATCCAAATGTTCTTGATTTACCACTGTATTGGCACTTATCTTAAAGATGAATGAGGAA
Source organism: Lymantria dispar (assembly GCA_032191425.1). Taxonomy (NCBI): domain Eukaryota; kingdom Metazoa; phylum Arthropoda; class Insecta; order Lepidoptera; family Erebidae; genus Lymantria; species Lymantria dispar. The sequence goes on along the minus strand of CM063465.1, from coordinate 12,934,740 downwards.
ATCTACCAGCAACCTATCCACGACTATTGTTGGAGATAAGCTGCTCAAAAAAAGAAAAGAAATAATGTATAATAGCTACTCTTGGCGGGTTGACCAACGCGAGTAATGTTATAAGCTCCCCAGGATTGTTGTTACCCAATCTTATAGTCATCACCCAGCCGACTTTTACGTCTCCCAAGCAATAGTGGTAGGACCACACTATTGACAATTGTCTATCTACAGCCGCTGGCAAATCCGTCTGGGGTAGTACCACACTCGCAAAAAATCGACGTCCGTGTAGTAGTAATTTGTTACTGCGCTTCGTTCGGTGAGCGTGAGGGCCGGACGCACAACTTACTGAGGGTGTTTGCATGTGATGGATTTTGGTGATGCCTTGAGTTTCACTGAACCTCATTGCACGCATTCACACTCCCTCCACATTCTTCGCGGTAGGCAGCGGCCTTGCAAAGGTCCATGAGTGGCAGCAACACTTACCATCAAGTGTACTGTTTGCTCGTTTGCTACCGCTATTAATAAAAAAAAAGTTATATAAAGTGCACAGCCAGTGCCTAAAGAAGTTATAAACTTAAAAGCTCTACTTCCAATGCAATTGATAATATATACTACGTAAAAAAGGCACTCTTTAAAAGTATAAAGTGAGAAGTCTCTGAAAAGTTTAATTAAGTTTAAAATCAGCCTGTTTGGAACTTGTGATAATTATTAATTCAATAATAAATTAACGTCTGGAGCACTGGATCTGAAACTCCTTTAATTAAGTTATTTGTTACGATGAAATATTTTTTTAATGCTTGAGGAGGGCAAGTAAGGAGGCAACTCTCTCGTCCCCAAGTTGCTATAAAAACATAGAATCTTTTTAATAATGTTATTTTTTTTTTTCGAATAAAAAAGTAAAAGGAACCGCAACTAATTTCCGATAAGTATAAGATGTTTTTCTTCTTTCACTTTTTTTTCAACCATGTGGTGACGGCGTAAGAATACAATTCACCACTCCCTATTCTGCCCCTGGATGTCTTAAAAGACGACTAAGAAATGTAATATGCATATAATATCTATGCAAGAGAAGAAAAACTCGAAACAAAACCCTATACCAACACGTCTGACCAGAGTGGTATAATAGGTAAATTTCCTTCTTATAGCGGAGGACGTCTGAGCTCAACAGTGTGGCGTATATGGGCTGTGATGATGATGATAAAATATTTTATGTTTTTTTTTATCAAGATTCTTCACCTCAATCTGCTATTGGTTATGAATCTATTTAATAAATGATGAATTGACTAGACCGCGTTGGCTAAATAGGATTACGTAGGACTATATTCTACGTTTGCATACTTTATAATGATGTATAATACAATTCGCCACTTTTTTTTTTTTTTTTGTGGGTGGGCCGCGGTCGGCGCGCCTCCGCGCCACTCCGTCCGGGGCGACAGAGGGGCTTAAGCACGCAACTCCCGCGACCCACCCGAAAACCACGTCGCCTTCGTCGTTGGGCCGACCACTGGAGCAGCGTAAACTTGTCGTCAGTGGTCGGCCCGACGGAATACCCCCTATTGGGGTACCCTCCCATCGACCGACGTCCCCCCCTCGGGGAGGACGTCGGTCTTTCCTCACGCGGTCGGCCTCTCGGCGGGTGACGGATTAATCCCCGGTCACGTCACCCGCGGCCTCGGCTAGGGCGGCATGAGGCGCAGATAGTTGCGCCTGCGCCGCCCCAGTCGCCGGCGACGGATCCCCTCATCGAGGCTGCGCTCCTCACGCAGGCGATCCGCCGCCTCCTTCCGCGAGATCACTGTCTCGCAGAAGGCTGCGACCGCGTCCCAATTCCCGACGCTGTCGACCATCGCCCTAGCGATAGCCGGCAGCGTCAGGTCCGTACCGATGATTGCGACGAGTTCACAGCGCTGCACTGCCCAAGCCCCGCAGGCCTCGAGCGTATGGCGCGCCGTGTCCTCGTCGCAATGGCAGTGGTGGCAGGACGGTGTACTCTCCCTCCTAACGACCTTGTGCAGGTATTTGGCGAAGCACCCATGCCCCGTCAAAACCTGCACCAGTCGGAAGGAGAGCACCGCGTGCCGCCTCTCCAACCACTGCATCAGCACCGGCCGGAAGGCCTCCACGGTTCGCACCCCGAACCGAGGCCTCTCCAGCCGGACTGCCCAACGGGCGATGACGTCTCGGCAGGCGTCGACGCGCCAGGCGGTGAGATCCCTTAACGAGACCACACCGCCCTCCGCTCGCACCCCCGTCACCCGCCGATATAGTCCGGCGAGCATCTCCGCCTCCAGGTCCCACGGGGGAGTCCCGGCCAATAGGCACGCTGCCTCCGTCGCCACCGTGCGGTATCCGCGGATGGCCCTGACCGCCGTGACCCTCTGTGGTCGCTAATGAAGGGCCCTAAGTCGGGCGGTCATGGACCCCGCCCACACCGGTGCGCCGTACAGGGCCATCGACCGGATGACCCCCGCGTACAGCCGTCGGCACGCAGCGCTCGGTCCGCCCACGTTCGGCATAAGCCACGATAGGGCGGACGCCGTGCCGACGAGCCGCGGAGCGAGCCTACGGAAATGCTCCCGGAACCACCATCGCCCGTCGAGCACCAGGCCCAAGTACCTCATATGGGCCCGGATGCTGATGTCGACCGAGTGGACGGTGATCGAGACGCCGATGGGAGGGCTCATAGTGCGCCCATGGAACAAGAGGGCCTCCGTCTTGTCCAGGGCGACCCTCAACCCCAGCGCCTCGATCCGTCTGACGACCTCCTCGGTACCCGAGGTCGCCAGGCTTACCGCCTCTTCTAGCGTCCCACCGCGGGCTGTGACGAGCGTGTCGTCGGCGTAACAAATCACGCCCAGCCCGGGCGGGAGGCTCCCCCTCAACGCCCAGTCGTAGCCGATGTTCCACAGGGTGGGTCCGAGGACCGACCCCTGTGGGACACCGCACGTCATGGGCGTCCGCACAACGTCCCCTGCTCGGTCGGTGCAGAGGACGCTGCGCCCCTCCAAATAGTCTGCCACCCCAAATAGTCTGCCACACCAAATACAATTCGCCACTTGCCCGTGGATGTCGTACAATACGACTAAGGGATATAATATACATATATTTATGCAGGAGAAGGAAAATTCGAAATGAAACTCCAAACCAACATATCTGACCAGCATGTTATAATAGATAAATTGCCCTCCTATTACGGAGGAGGCTCGAGCCCAGCAGTAGGACATTGATAAGCTGAGACGAAGACAATGACGACGATGCTGCATTCTTAAGTTCATTAGTGCTTCTTATAACATTGAAGTAAAACAACATATTCCATTTTTCTTCATTAATACATGATAGTAGGTAATTATCATCAAATCTTCTTATTCCTATATGTTCCACTAACGTTTGATTCTCTAAGAGTTTGATTCTCATTAGAAGTGAAGAAAAATAATTGACTAACTTAAAAAAAATCATTAACATCGTCATCTCAGCTCTTATACGTCCCACTGTTGTGCTTGAGCCTCCGCCGTAATAGAAAGGATATTTGACTGCGATCACGCTGGTCAGACGTTGGTACAGGCCTTTATTTTGAGTTTGCCTTCTCTTTTATAGATGTTATATTGTATGTCACTTTTTATGACAACCATGGCCAAGAGAGGGGTGGTGAATTGTATTTTTACTCAGTCACCACACGGAAAAAAATGCCACTTTATTATAATATAATATTTATAATAATAATATAATATTTGACTATTTTATATCTGCTGACTTTGACCAAAAAGTCAGCAGATATTACAGTAATAGATATATCTAACCAAATGTTTGCTCCTCGTTAGGGGATGGGTGAAACGATCTCGCTCGCAGGAACTGAGATTCGCAGACAGTGCCAAAATAGTGCAACTTTATCAATTTTCGACCCCTACTCAAACTATTAAATATTAAGTGAGACATCAAATCTTGGTTGTATAACGATGTTGTATATAGTTAATAACCTCAGGCATGACGTTGATTGTTCATAAACAGTGAACTTCTATAGCTTAATAGATAAAAATGATAAATAAACCGTCGCTCAGGACGGGCAGATGTGAAACATCGAAATAATTTTGTACAAATATATACTCATAAAAACAGATTACAAGACGCACTAATATGACATCCTTTACTAACATTATAAATGTGAAAGTAAGGATGTTTGTTTATTTGTTACGCTTTATAATTTCAATAAATGAAAGTGCAAGTTTTATTTCTAATAATTACATTATCCGTTTTATAACTTTGCTTAATCTTTTTAGTACTTAATCAACATAATCATAGCCTATATACGTCCCACTGCTGGGTCCGACCTTTCTTCATTGTGGGAGGGAAATTTACCTACTATATCATGCTGGTTACACGGATTGGTATAGGGTTTTATATCGAGTTTTCTTTATTCTGCAACGATATTATAATCACAAGATATCCCTTTCGCCTTTTAAGATACCTACGGGCAAGAGAGGAGGGTGGTAAATCGTATCCTTACCCCGTCACCACACGGATAATGAGGCCGCGGGTGACGTGACGAGGCCTCGGGTGACGTGACCGGGGAATCAGTCCGTCAACCGCCGAGAGGCCGACCGCGTGAAGAAAGACCGACGTCCTCCCCGAGGGGGGGACGTCGCTCGATGGAAAGGTACCCCAAATAGGGGGTATTCCGTCGGGCTGACCACTGATGACAAGTAACCTTGCTCCGGTGGTCAGCCCAACGACGAAAGCGACTGCATCGTGGGTGGGTTGCAGGTGTGCGTGCTTACGCCCCTATGTCGCCCCGGACGGAGAGGTGCGAGGAGCGCGCCGACCGCAACCCACCCCAAAAAAAAAACCACACGTATAATACTTAATAAACAATAAAAAATTTTGAATCAAAATCTGTCTGTGTAGTTCAAAAGTTAGTTTCAGAGTTTCGAACTATTTCTATTAATAAAACTGTAACAACTACTTGAAGATATTTTTAATTCTTTATATTAAATAATTACCTTTCTATCATTCTTCCACACACCGGCTTATCCACAAACTAATAACTGAAATCGCTTCAGTCATTAGAGGTATGACTAGAAGAAATATTGCAATCAATAATGACAAAGCAGAATCCGAGGGCTTATTATAATAACAAGAACAATAGACCTACCAATATAAGAATAATCTATAGATTGCTTGTTTTGATCCATCGATTGCCTTTCCGGGGCCGTCCTTTGTTAGTATAGGGAGTTGGTAGGCTATTGAAATTCAAATTTGCAATGGAGCACACCACAGCTCGGATGTTTGTAATTTGAAATTAGATAGTTTGTTGCGGTCCTGTCCTGTGGTAGTTCATGAATTTTGATTCTTCGAAAATAAGTAAACGAATTTTCGACTTTAAAAAATTAAAAAAGAAAATTAAATTGAAGGTATTTTCGGCTTAAAAAGTTATAAAAATACCAAAAAAAGTATAAATAGAAGTGACTAACATTTTCCCGTGTGGATAGATTTGATGAAAAACGGAGCTGTTGAAAGTAATTTTGAGAGCCAATTATACAATATCGACTTGGTGAACTGTTAATTGCCGTTTGCAGCACTGATTTTAAGAAAGTATATTTTTACGAATTTTATAGTGTTTGTATTTGATTTTCCAACGTTTCCAACACTTTTCAGCGGCCATAGTCCAGGGACGAGTAAGGTGTTTCACGTCTTTAATCATCGTTTGTAGAGATTTGTATCTACGCGCCACAGAATTAGTTATTAAATTTTGGTCTACATTTTTGATACAAATTTATTGCCAGTACAAAATGAAAATAATTTTAAACATTAAATTTATGGTAATTATGGCGACACACCTCTTGTGTGTGTGTTGCGCTGTGTCTTCGTCTCAATCGCAGTGGATAATTCACCACCCTATCTATCTCTTGCTCGTGGAGGTCGTAAAAGATTACTAAGGTATTAAATTTGCATATAAAATCTATGAAGGAGAAAGAAAACTCGAAATAAAATCCTATGTCAACACGTCTGATCAGCGTGGTATAGTAGATCAATTGCCCTCCTACTGTCGACGAGATTCAATCCCAACAGTGGGACGTATATGAGCTGAAATAATGATGAATGATGATGTGAACTTTTTTGTGGCGCTTAGTATGCGAAAATGTATATAATTTACATAGTTTTTAAATAGCAAAAGCAAATTAGTGGTTTTTTAAAGATCTATTGAAATGTAATATTAAAATTATTGCAGTTGTAAGTTAAGTAAGGTAAGTTGAGTTTGTATACCCGTTTTTGACTACGTAATTGATGCCAAACGTGAATATTGTTCACGACAATATAACAGCCTTAGCTACAGTGTAAACCTTGCAATAATGTCGACCTCGATGTTATACATACATAAATTACATCAATTAATATGAGACTACGAACCCCTATCAGAACCCACATCAAAATCATTGTAAACGGGCGATACATTAGTTTTGTTGCTCGCAGCACGGGAGCAGGTAAGGAGTATGAGGGAAAGTTTAATTGAGAAAATATTATTTGAAAATGAGATAAACGATTTGCGTGAACTTAATGATGATTATTTATATTTTAAATAGCGTATTAAGGTTGTAAATAAAAACTATTTTCAGATTAAACGTATTTAATTTTTGTTTGCCCGACGTTTCGAGAGCTTACATGAGATAAAATCCGTAAACACGGAAAAAATCCTATAATAGTTTTAATTATAATATATAATCTCGGGTAAACATCAGATATAATTGTTAATATTGTGTTAAAAAACAACTGTGAGTGAATTTTTCGTATGGTGAAGGAGTAAGAAAACAATTAGCTACCCACTCTATTTCTTATAGGTGTCGTAAAAGACGACTAAGAGATATGATTTACGAATAACATCTATCCAAAAGAAGGGAAATTGAAAGTAAGCTACCCTTAGAATAATAACGTATAGAAGGATAGCGTCAATACTTGGAACTTTCAAAATTAGAATCTAAATATACCAATGGCGCGCAGACGATTACACACGCACACACGCAAACCACTATACAAATTATGGAATCAAATTTTGTTTTTATTAACATAAATCGTCGAAATACTTTTAAAAGTGACGTTAAAAACCTTTTTAAGTTTTACAAATGTGTTATGACACCATTTGAATGCACAAATCGTCATAATTACCTATTTATTTTTTAAGAGTTGCGTACGTAAGTGCAGTACAATGACTTGTACATTACGGAACGGTTCCGGCGTAAGCTCCATTAGGCTCCAATTGAAATGCTTCACTTTTTGTGCGCGGACTTACCTTCTATATGTTATTATTCCAAGAAGCTACCAAATATATATATTTTTTTATTGCAATCGATGGTAAACGGGCAAACAGTACCTGATGTACCTGTGCCTGATGGTAAGTGTTGCTGTTGCTCATGGACATTTGCAAGGCCGCTGCCTATAGTGAAGAAAGTGAGTGTGAATGCGTGCAAAGAGAATCGGTGGTACTAAAGGCATCACCGTATAGTGACGGAGTAAGAATACAATTCACCACCCCCTATCTTACCCGTGGGCGATCCTACGAGACGACTAAGGGATATAAAACGCAACATCTATGCGAGAGAAGGAAAACTTGAAATAAAACCCTATACCAACACGTCTGACTAACGTGGTAGGGTAGGTCAATTACCCTTCTATTATGGAGGAGGCCCGAGTCCAACAGTGGGACGTATATGGGCTGAGATGAAAGGCATCACCAAAGCCCACCACACACAAACACCCTCAGAAAGTTGGGCTTCCGGCTCTCTCGCTCACCGAACGAAACGCAATAACAAACTCAGACATCGATTTTCCGCGAGATTGTGGTACTACCCCAGACGGAACTGCCCATGGTTGTAGACAGACAACTGTCAACAGTGTGATCCTACCACTGTAATTTATATACTTAGTATGTCAATTTGCCTTTCATTTTGGAGAAGGCTCGTGTCCAGCGGGACATATATGAGCTGAGATAGGGATGTGCGATATTTATCGATATTGTTGAAATATCGATATTACCCGCCGAAATATCGATATTTCAATATCGATATTTATAACTTTGAAATATCGCCATATCGATATTATGAACACGATATCGGTATTATTGACACGATATCGATATCGCTTTTGCAATGAAATGAAAAATTATTAATAACATAATTTTGATAAAATGTGTGATCCCTAGGTATCAGGACAAATTTTCTAAAAAAAAAGGGTCCTCAAAATTTGTCCGGAGGATTTTATTTTGAGTCCCGCTGTATCTTAATACATCAGATTTCCTATAAAAAAAAGGTCATCAAAATTTGTCCGGAGGATTTTATTTCGGCGTAAGTCCCGCTGTATCTTAATACATCCAGACAAATTTCCTAAAAAAAAGCTCATCATAATTCGTCGGGAGAATTTTCTTTGCTTTACTTTCGATATTATAAAATATCGATATTACAAAATATCGGTATTTTGTGTCCGATAATACCGACTTATCGATATTTGGCTATCGATATCAATATCGATATTTTACTAATATCGCTCATCCCTAGGCTGAGATAATCTTTGTGTTAAGTACATAATATGTCATTATATCTTGCTCTACAGTTGGAGGGAAAACTACCTACTATATCACGATATTCGGAAAGGCTGGTACAGCGTTTTACTTTCTTTAACGTTTTACTTTTCTCCGTTCCCTCCATAGTGGTTGAGGGGAGTGATGGCTGCTCTAGTAGTTAACTCGTGATCGGATGCCGCTTGTGGGATCTGGTCCAGCCATAAATGTTTGAATTATATAACGTATCTTGTGGTTCAAAGGGCATCACACTGGAGCTAATACTTACAAGACATGTTATATCTACACAGTTTTATGTCCAGAAAAAAAAACATAATAGACAAGCCTGCTGAGTTTCTTACCGGAGCTTCTAGCGGTCACGTTCTGATCCGGTGATAGTTTATTTTTTTTTTGGATAATTTAATTAAATTTTGTTAACTTGACAATATGTAAGTGCCCTCTCGGGCTTAGACATAATAAATGATTTGAATTTAAACTTGAATTTATATATTAGTCTATACCTCAGTTATGTGTTAAATCCATGGCGCTGTATTGCAGAGCATCACGTATTTGTACATCCTTTTACCTACTACTGGCTCAATCTCGCTTTACATAGGAGGGAAGTGGAACCTTACCAACTCCTCTTGTTTTTTATTTCTAATTAATTTTGTTGCGGATCCCAAAACATATATCCCTTGTTCAACGTTTACCATACACTTTTTTATATAATTTTTTATTACATTATTTATTACATCTTTTTTTAATTATGTATCTCCGATTCACGGCTATCTCCCAAGGAAAGATACCCGGTCCTTTGAAAGGCTTACATGGGGATATGGATCCAACACGCAGAGGCCTTTGGAGAAATTTAATGTAAAAATAGGATGGGACGTCTATCGATGACACTCTACGTCTGCACATACCACACGTGGACTGCCAACGGTAGGTGTAAAACTATTGTGTGATGATGGTATCTAATAACTGTTTATGGTGTTGGAGGTTTGATGGACTGGCTATACTAAAAACTATTGATTGAAAAACTGTCGCCTGCCTTCAATACCTTTATCGTCTTGAACTTTAGCAGACGGTGACTCGCCAACTCACTGAATGGGCGCCCCAAACGGTCGCCACAGACACACAGCCTACGGGTACGGGTAACAGGGGGGCAACATTAGTGCAAGTGGCTTGGGGTGTTGAGCGGTGCGGTGCCGTTTTCAACATCGCAGTGGTTTCTCCGTAGTTATGCCCTTGAAAATGACACTTCCACCCCCGAGTATATAGCTCTGGCGACCCCTCTCTGACCAGCCGTTTAAGGCGAGCCAGAGTTGAGAATGCTGCAGGCACTCTTCGGTTTCCACTCCAACCAGCCAGTAAAGGCGAGCTGGATACAAGGCCCTGGCCGACTCTCTGGGGCACTCAGGACCGCAGTGTCGCCACTCACATTCAGCACGCCACAAGCTTTATTTTTTTTTATGGGTGGGCTATGGTAAGCGCACGCGCGGTCCAGTGCGTCCGGGGCGGTGAAAGGACGGCGCGCGGGCCCATAACACCCGCACCCGTACCCACGTCCGCACGCCACAAGCTGCCCTGCGGTTTATTGGCTTTCCTATAAATCTTGTGATACATTTTTCTTTTATATCAAAAGAACTTAGAGAGCCATATAATGTTCCTCCGAGGTTTGCGTTAGTCTCATGGTGAGATAATGACTCGCCCAGAGGGTTAATTATTATTATATTATTATTTCAATATATTATTTTAACTATACCTACTAATATTAGAACATGTTACAGTATTACAAGCTACTAGCTCTTTTGTTAAAACATTTTAATTAATATATGTTCGTAATATCAAAAACCAATCTTCAAAAGTGAAGTTGTGAAGTAATTCATATAAACTCCCTCTCTCCAAGCTTGCGAACATTAACTTTATAATACATTAAAGGAATTGTTTGTATAGTTTCATGTTTCAATTATAATACATTGATACTACGAACAACTTTGAGGAAACTATTATATTGCATGTTATAATTTATATTATTACATTTGCTGTATAAGGTTTTCGTGCTCATCTGTTGCAAATGAATTTTATTTTTAATACCCTCTTTAGAAGAAAATGTAAATATGCCTACTATTATTAAGATATGTGTTTCTTACTTATTTTTAATTCTCGGTTGTCAAATAAGTTATATGTATTGGTAAATTGTAACGTAAGTGTTCATTACCGTTCCCTACTGACCTAGGATGCGCAGTGGAAGGGGACACCAGGCCAGTGAGGGATATCAAATGGGTAATAACATTGGCTTGCGATTACGCAAGGCTATTTTAAGTTCTCTTAAATGATAGTACAAGAACAGATTTTAACACTTACGAGTAGATACCGCGGAGGTAGCTATAACGTAACCTAACTCAGCGTTCGGTCTGGCCAGACAAATAGAAACTAACTGAGGGGTTACTTAGCTTTGTATCCAAAAGCGCGGTGATGACAACGGCCTCGTACACTTCAAGGACTCAGGCTTGCTACTCGTACACACAATTTAATGTTCACAAATATATACTTAATTCTAATTAACTCGCGTACATAAGCGGTACACAAAACAAAGGGTGGCGCGCAATATTACAAATACCACGATTTCACGGCTTAGTCCACAAAAGACATAGCAATTACAAAATATGTGCGCACGCGACCGTTACTTCCAACGCGAACCAAAAAGTGAAAAAGTAACCAAAAGGGCGGAAACAAAACGACCCCGGGGCCGGCCGACGCGACGGCCCCGTGCCATCCGCGAACCAAAAGTCCAGCTTTAGTCCCAAAAGGGCGGAAACAAAACGACCCCGGGGCCGGCCGGCGCGCCGGCCCCGTGCCATCCGCGTACCAAAGTGAAAGTCAAAGTGAAAGTGGCGGCTGGCTCCGAGCCAACCGCGAACCACAAAAATCAGAACTACCCTACATGGATTTAATTATTAAACTAATATAAAAATGTTTGGTACCGAACATCTACCCGCCTCGGACAGGTCTACCTGGCCGCTAATCAATTGGTAAACGGGACAATGTTGCTACCGCTCTCTTCAGTACCGAACCGTCCACCTGAACCTCAGCAAAACGAGGCACATTATCTGCGCCATATACTAAATTTAAAATTCGGCCTCGACGCCAGCATAGTGGCGGCAAATTGATATCTTTTATCAAAACGAGGTCACCAACTCGAGGTGGATTAGTCTTGTCAGTCCACTTAACGCGCTGCTGGAGAACATGAAGATATTCTAAGCTCCAACGCTTCCAAAAGCTTTGAGCAAGCTGTTGGACCAACTCAAACCGCGAGAGACGACTTGATCCCACATCAACAAAGGGGTACTCAGGCAAAGCATTAAGTGGCTGACCAATCAAAAAATGACCCGGTGTGAGAACCTCCAAGTCACTCGGGTCTGAAGAGATCGGACACAACGGTCGCGAGTTCATTACGGCCTCTATCTTACAAAACACAGTTGCGAGTTCTTCAAATGTGAGTACAGACTCACCAATAACTCGTCGCAAATGTGCTTTAGCAACCTTAACTGCGGCTTCGAAAATACCACCCCAATGTGGGCATGCTGCCGGACTAAATTTCCAGGTTATACTACGACTGGTTAGTTTATTACCAATATTTGTGTGATTGCTGGCTAAAAAATCATGTACATCTTTCAAATAATTATTGGTTCCCTTAAAATTTGTGCCACAGTCCGAACGTATCAAAGAAGGCAGTCCTCTCCTTGAAACAAATCTATCAAGTGTCGCAACAAATGCCTCGGTGGAGAGGGATGACACTAATTCAAGGTGCGCCGCTTTAGTTGACAGACATACGAAGACACACAAATAGGCCTTGACTGTTTTACTATTTCGCAGAGTTGAAGTCTTAACCAAAAAAGGACCTGCAAAGTCGGTGCCTACACCGGCGAACGGCCTCGATTCTCTGACACGATCAGAAGGGAGGTCACCCATCAAGGGTTGCATGGTACTAGCCTTCAGCCTGTAACAAGGCATGCAACGAAATACCACACTGCGAATCGTTCTTCGAGCAGACAAAATCCAAAATTCTCGCTGCAATATGGCTAATAAGGCGTTACAGCCAGCGTGAGAATTTCTAATGTGACGGTCCGTCACCAACAATTGCACAAAATGACCTTGCTTGGGTAACAATATAGGGTGCCGACTACCGTAGGGTAGACTAGAGTTTCTGAGGCGACCTCCAACACGTAAGATACCCGTGTTGTCCAAAAAGGGGCTCAACATACGCAAGGCTCCTGTTAGTTTAGCCTTACCAGCTTTCAAAATTTCAATCTCCCTTTCAAAATACGTATCCTGTACCACACGTATCCAATGGCAAAAAGCCTCCTGTCGTTCTTGTGGTGATAGAAAAGCCTCTAATTTTTTGTTCCGTAAGTGCTTACAGTTGTAATAGAAGCGCTTAATCCAAGCTGTTACACTTACTAATTTATCGAGGGAGCTATACCGATTCAATAAGACATTTGGATCGAATTCACAAGCACGCCTCTCAACAGCGAGCAGTCGCAATCCAGGCAACGGACCTACGTCCAAAACCGGCGTCAGTGGCCATTCAGACTCTGAGCGTAATAACCATTCCGGTCCCCACCAAAGGGAGTGTGTTACCAAGGCGGGGGATGTACAACCCCGAGATGCACAATCAGCTGGGTTAAGCTCACCAGGCACATGCCTCCAAATCAAGGGAGTCTCAGATTTCTGAATTTGGGAGACTCGGTTCGCTACAAATACCTCTAAGGTGTGAACTGAAGCCTTTAACCAGCACAAAACAATTTGGCTGTCAGTCCACGCGTAAGTGGTGCTAATGTTCACAGTATGACGCAACAAATTCGACACGTGATTAAGAAGACGCACAAGCAGAGTAGCCCCTGCCAATTCAAGTTTAGGGATTGTCAAAGCAGTCCGTAGGGGTGCCACCTTGCTCTTCGCCATGACCAGTGAGATCTTTACTTGGCTGTCAGAACCCACCGTACGCAAATATACACAAGTGGCGTAACCCCGTTCAGAGGCGTCCGAGAAACCATGCAGAGTTGCCTGGTACTTTCCTGGAGGAAGCATAGAACGAGGGATCGATACCTCATTGATCGCAGGAAGTGAGGATACAAATTTGGTCCAGTCTTCCAACAAAGCTCCCCGAAGAGGTTCGTCCCAGCCTAGTCCTGCCATCCAAAGCCTTTGTAAAAAGCATTTAGCCCAAAATATGACGGGACATATCCAACCATTTGGATCAAATGTTCTTGCAACCGTGGAAAGCACCAAACGCTTAGTCCAAATGCGCGGCAACTCTAAGTCAACATTGTAAGTGAATATGTCTGGGGCTGGTTTATACTGAATGCCGAGAACAGTCATCATAGCAGGGTTCTCGATATTCTCGAACAAATGCGGATCTTGCTGATGTTCATCCGGAAGTCCCTTCAAAAGCGCAGGTGAGTTGGATATCCACTTCCGTAACTCATAGCCCGCGGTGGCTAAGATGCCTATCAATTCATCCCGTAGAAGGATGGCCTCTTTCTCAGAGGGTGCACCAGTACAAATGTCATCGACATACAAATCCTCTTTCAAAATCGCGGCTGCGCGAGGAAACTTTAAGCGCTCCAGGTCCGCGAGCTCCCACAGAGACCGTATAGCCAAATAGGGGCTTGACTTTAACCCGTACGTGTTTGTATTGAGCTCATAAACAACCATGGGATCCTGGGGGCTTTCACGCCATAGAATCAACTGATACCGACGGTCATCCGGGTGAATAATCGTCTGTCTGAACATCATCCTTATGTCAGCCACAAATACAACCTGATGTCGACGAAACCGAGTGATGACGTCACAGAGATCCTTGATCAATTTAGGACCAGCATGCAAACAATTGTTCAACGATACACGCGTCGGAGTTTGCGCAGAACCATCGAATACTGTACGCAATTTGCCATTTGATGCCTTAATTACAGCATGATGCGGTAGAAAGAAGTGATCCACTGTTTGCCAATCTAATTTCGACACAGACATGTGTCCCAACTCCTCATATTCACGCATAAAATCAATGTATTTCTCCTTTAGGAGAGCATCTCGAGCCATTCGGCGCTCCATAGCCAATAGTCGTTTCTCAGCAGCAGGCCGCGAGATGCCAAGTGGTGGCCGTACGGCGAGAAACGGCAATCGAGTCATAATCTGACCAGTACGTAGGCGACTCGTATTGTTTTGGTAAAACAATTCGCACTCCTCATGCTCCGGATCAGTGCGCGGAGCCTGTGGTGGTTCTTCCACTTCCCAAAACCTCTGAACCGCATCAGAGAGAGCAGAGCCTACCATCAAGCCAATGTCAAGACGGGTATCCGTGAGGACTGGTCCCATCAGTGCAGAGCCAAATATGGTCGGGATGGCTACCATGCCTCCTGGTTGCATGACCTGAATGCTACCCAAGAATATGTTTCCCAGAACATCGGCGCCTAGCAACAAATCGACCGATCCAGGTATACCAAATTTGGGGTCTGCCAAGTTCAAACCCGACGCTAAACCAATAGCATACGGAGACAACTGCTTCTCCGGATGGGTGCCCAAAATATTGTTCATAACAATGGCTGAACACTCAAACAATGGGCTTGACGAGTTTATAGGAGAGAACGCACATAATACTTGGCCTTCAACATTGGCCACAACTGCGTTGCCAACACCTCTAGTGACATGAGGAAAATCACGCATACTTAGGCGTACCTGCCCCACCAACCAAGAAGACGCTATACACCCCTGAGAGCCTGTGTCCAGAATTGCCCGGACCACAACAGAGGCACCTGTCCGTCCCCAGACCCTTACAGAAGCAGTGGGTAGGAGTACGGTTTCAAACGGGGGTGGTGCATGACGGGGGGAGGCGCCGTGTTCCTAATGTCGTCTAGGCAGCGGGTGATTCTCATGTTCCCGGGAAGCGTCATCAAAGGTAGGTACCCGCCCGTGACGATACGGGCGCGAATCGTGGTTATCACTCTTACCACGGGCTTCCGATGACGGCGAGCATTGACCTTGTGGGCGCCTCGCTGCGGCAGAATCTACGACGCGCGGGGGTGAGCGACTAGGTCTCGAACTGCGGTTTTCATACCGGTGCCTTCGCTCATAACTACCCGTAGGTGAGACTTGACGTTCATGTTCACGACCAATCCCATTATTATTCGCACAAAGAAGTTTCAAATGCTGGCCTCCGCAGTACGTACATGGGCGAGGATTAGGGCAATCGCGCTGGAAATGGTTTCCCAAGCAAGAAAAGCACCAACCTCGAGCCTTAGCCAAACGCCTACGTGAGGCCACGTGCAGCGCAGTGAAATCTGAGCAACTGGCAACTTTATGACTCGGGGACTTGCAATAGGTGCACTCAGGTCGCGACTGTACAGCAGCAAAACGTGGTGGGTGACGAACCTCTGGCCTTCTAAAGGCGTGATTGCGGGTCGGAGCCGATGACCGCGGCAACTGTTGACCAAATGACCTGTCAACGACCGTCATGTCTACCATCCTACACTCGTCTTCCAAAAACTTCTTAAGGTCATCAAAAGCAGGCAAGTGAGTTGCATCATCACCTCCATATTTTTGCTCGAAACGAGCCCTAAGTTCCGCAGGAAGCTTTTTCAAAACAATATGCACCAGCATATATGACCAAGTGCTCACCGGAAGGTCTAACCTTTCCAGTGCGTTGATCGCAATCATCAATGGGTTCAATAAGTCGGACCTTAAAGCCGAGACCCTAGATACCACTGGCAGACCCAAGAGCTGACCAATGTGTGTATCTGCCAGGCAACGCTTATTTTGGTAACGCTTTATGAGAAGGTTACGTGCCACTAGGTAGTTTCCATCATTGATCTCCAGGTGCTGAACTAAACCTCTCGCCTCACCTTCCAACACGGAGAACAGGTAGGCCAATTTTTGAGCGGAGCCTAAGTCAGAACGCGCGTGGACTAAGCTCTCAAACAAATTTATGAAACCTAGCCATTGGTCCAAACGACCATCAAAACGCGGCAGGTCCAAAGTGGGCAGTTTACTCAATAAGCCCGACGTAGAAGGTTTCACATCCCTAGACGCGGGAGACTCACCCCTTTTCGACGCGGAAATTTCCCTAGCACGCTGTGAGATTCGATCTGCATAATCCATGATCTGGTCATAATCCGCGTGTACCAAGTCACGATACGGTTGTGGGTAATCTTCATCAGAAATATCTAAAATTTTTGTGTTGAAGTTACGGTACACATCATCAACAAATTGTAAGCGCGTATCCAATTTGCTGTACCTATCCAGGAGAGACTCATTTCGATCAGACCTATCAACCAAGGCGGTTGCAGTCGAGAACCATCTCAACTCAGAGCGCAGCTTACCTGCCGAGTCCTTAGCGCTAGCAAAAGCAGCCATAATAATCGAATAAAATAATTAAATTCCAACAAAAAAAAATATATATATAATCAACTAAATAAATCAACCAATTGAAACAACAATCAAAAAATACAAATTACAAAATTGAACAATATTTAAATTATTGCGCAAAGGGAAACGTTAATATTTTACTGTATAAGTACCATAAACAAAACGCAAAAATAATATTAAACTAATTGTCTATACAGTTCAATTCATTCGTTCATTCAATCACGAGACTGCACTACTCTGTGGCACAATGTACTACGCAAATTATTTTATTACTCTGTGGCACATTAAGTAAACAATGATATTCAAAATTTCAAATGTTGCAGTGAACTTATTTATATGATATTTTTAATAACTAATGACAATAAGTACACAAATGATCAATCACACAAATATTTAATGTGTATCTTTATACACCAGACTATTTATTAAACTGGGCCGTAATACGTAAAATTCAAGTAATTATATATCGATTTATTTTTCAACACGGGCACTTGTAGATATCAATACCAAACAAAATTACTAGATTCACTAGAACCACGCTCTGCTACCAGAAAGTATGTTCATTACCGTTCCCTACTGACCTAGGATGCGCAGTGGAAGGGGACACCAGGCCAGTGAGGGATATCAAATGGGTAATAACATTGGCTTGCGATTACGCAAGGCTATTTTAAGTTCTCTTAAATGATAGTACAAGAACAGATTTTAACACTTACGAGTAGATACCGCGGAGGTAGCTATAACGTAACCTAACTCAGCGTTCGGTCTGGCCAGACAAATAGAAACTAACTGAGGGGTTACTTAGCTTTGTATCCAAAAGCGCGGTGATGACAACGGCCTCGTACACTTCAAGGACTCAGGCTTGCTACTCGTACACACAATTTAATGTTCACAAATATATACTTAATTCTAATTAACTCGCGTACATAAGCGGTACACAAAACAAAGGGTGGCGCGCAATATTACAAATACCACGATTTCACGGCTTAGTCCACAAAAGACATAGCAATTACAAAATATGTGCGCACGCGACCGTTACTTCCAACGCGAACCAAAAAGTGAAAAAGTAACCAAAAGGGCGGAAACAAAACGACCCCGGGGCCGGCCGACGCGACGGCCCCGTGCCATCCGCGAACCAAAAGTCCAGCTTTAGTCCCAAAAGGGCGGAAACAAAACGACCCCGGGGCCGGCCGGCGCGCCGGCCCCGTGCCATCCGCGTACCAAAGTGAAAGTCAAAGTGAAAGTGGCGGCTGGCTCCGAGCCAACCGCGAACCACAAAAATCAGAACTACCCTACATGGATTTAATTATTAAACTAATATAAAAATGTTTGGTACCGAACAGTAAGTACTACTATCATAAGACTCGTTCATTGTCCTCGTTGTTTGAATGTGAGTTTAAAGGTACAATAACAATTAATATGTATATTTATTTTTGTGAATTAAATAAATTAAAAAAAATCACTATCTTCATTGCAGTCCACATAAGATTCACTGTTAGGCTCGGGCCACCTCCACAATGGGGGGAATTTGACGTATTATACCATATTGGTCAGACATGTTGCTATAGGGTATCATTTCGAGTTTTCCTTCTCTTGCATAGATATTAACTGCATATTATATTCCTTAGTCGTCTTTTATGACATCCACGGTAAGATAGGGAGTGTTGATTTGTATTCTTAATCCGTCACCACACGATAAATAGTCAGAATGTATATTAAATGAATGAATGTTATGTTAATATGAATAATAGTGTAAATTCATTCAGAAACTAAGCACCTGAGCTATAACGATCTATAGGCTTAATCTCTGTTGAATATTCCAATCAGTTTTAATAATAAATAATAAAAAGTATATTTTTTATTTAAGACAAGAGTCATCCTTAGAAGTTCTGTGAAATACAATCTTAAAAATTATGTTAGTACATATCATATATTTTGCAACGAGTTTAATGTTCGTCACTTAATATAATTAAAAATTTAGGAAAAACACTCTTCCGTAAGAATTACAACACATAAGTTAAATAACAATGAAAGAAAGACTAACTCATAAAACATGAAAAGTATATTATACCTACTGTGATTATATTTCTTTGGGAGTGTAATTTGATTTATGTAATAACTTCTCCGTAGCAACGAAACCACTATATATTAAACGGCAAGTTTTATTTCATCTAAATCACATCGTTACAAGTATAAATTCAATATCTTTATACCTATATACTTTTCTTGTGTACGTGTGTGTGTCACTGTACTCCTCCTAAACGGCTGGACTGATGTTGATAAAGTTTTTTGTGCATGTTCAGGGGATTGAAGAATGGTTTAGATTCACAGTTGGTCCCGGTAGGTGGCGCTTATTTGAACAGAACAATGTCTATTGGGTCAGCTAGGTTTTATGTATATTTATCGTGTACATGTGTATGTCACTGAACTTCTCCTAAACGGCTGGCTGGAGGTTGATGAAATTTTTTGTGTGTATTTAAGGGGATTCGAGAATAGTTTAGATTCACAATTGGTCCCGGTAGGTGGCGCTTATTTGAACAGAACAACATCTGTTGGGTCAGCTAGTTTTTATATATATTTCTTGTGTACGTGTGTATGTCACTGAACTCCTCTTAAACGGCTGGACCGATATTGATAAAGTTTTTTGTGCATGTTCAGCGGGATTCAAGAATGGTTTAGATTCACAGTTGGTCCCAGTAGGTGGCGCTTATTTGAACAGAACAATGTCTATTGGGTCAGCTAGGTTTTATATATATTTCTTGTGTACGTGTGTATGTCACTGAACTCCTCCTAAACGGCTGGTTGGGTGTTGATAAAATTTTTTGTGTGTATTTAAGGGGATTCGAGAATAGTTTAGATTCACAATTGGACCCAGTAGGTGGCGCTTATTTAAATAGAACAACGTCTGTTGGGTCAGCTAGTAGAATTATGAAAAAGTGAAAATGATCATCATCTCAGCCCATATATGTCCCACTGTTGAACCTCAGGCTTCGTCTACTATAAAAATGGCCTACTATACCTTGCTGGGCAGTCGGGTTTTAAGTCCTGTTTTCCTTTTTTTGCATCGATGTTATACGAGTATGTACAGGCATATGGAAGAGGCATGTGTCCAACCGTGGACTTTGATTATATTCAGGATCTCGGAAACGGCGCCAACGATTTTGTTGAAACTTGGCATACTAGAGATTTCGGGTCCAAAAAATCGATCTAGCTAGGTTTTATTTATAGAAAATTATATCTTTAAACGAGTAATTCTTGTATATATCATCATCCTGCTCTTATCCCAATTACTTGGGGTCGACGCAATATGTCATCTGTTTTGACATATTGCAAAAAGTTTCGGCAATGACTTTTATGACCGGCCTGCCTGACGTCAACCCTCCTTGGGAATGCAATCGTTGACCCAAATGGTACCAGATGGAGTAGGTCCGGGTCAATCTAGGGCTCTTAGTCGTCTTTTACGACACCCACGAGCAAAGCAAGGGTTGGTAGTATTCGAAGCCGCTACCACACAGCAAGCAGCAATTCTTGTATATATATATATATATATATATATATATATATTCAGGATCTCGGAAACGGCTCCAACGATTTTGTTGAAACTTGGCATACTAGAGGTTTCGGGTCCAAAAAATCGATCTAGCTAGGTTTTATTTATAGAAAATGTTGTTTTGTCCGTGTTTTTAGCAAAATAAACAATGACATTAAATTTTAAAAGAATATGAATTCAAATTTCGTTGTCAACGTCATGAGTTCCGATAGCTCAGGTGGGGAGGCGGGCGGTTTTAATTTTGGATTATGTGCCATTTAAACAGCGTCGGTTCGAATCTCGGTGTTATTATTATTCTCTTTTTGTAGTTTTTTATATAATTTTCATTAAATATTTTTTATTTTTTATTAATATATATCTAAATAAATGCTACAAAAATACTGAGCGAAGCTCGGTCAACCTGATATTATCCTTTATATGAGCTGTGATTAATAAATAAAAGTAAATAAAAAATAGAAATTATGTATGCATTTTCATAAGTGTTCCTATGCTTACTCTGAGCTTTTTAAGTGGACCAATGCCACCATGTGTATTCGACTTAAGTAGCCCACTCCACAAATTTAATGTCTTTTCTAAACTTATGAAGTTAGTAAGGGCGATGCTCGAATATTACCAAATAGAATTTAGTGCACATATACCCGTCTTGAATTATTACTTGAAATGGGACGCCTGAAATTTACTTCTACTATAATGTAACTTGAAAATCACTTATTGAGCATATCTAAAATTGAGAACTTCAAGTTTTAGTTAAATAATTCTAGACGACACTTCATCTCTAACTTATAATACTTCAGATCGAATAGTGTACTTAATAATCTTCTTGGTAGGACCACACTGTCGACAGTTATCTGTCTACAGCCGCGGGCCGGTCCGTCCGGGGCAGTACCATGCTCTCGCAGAAAATCGACGTCTGAGTAGTAGCAATTTGTTACTGCGCTTCGTTCGGTGAGCGAGAGAGCCGGAAGCCCAACTTTCTGAGGGTGATTGCGTGTGGAGGGTTTTGGTGGTGCCCTTGGTATCACCGAGCCTCAATGCACGCCTTCACACTCCCTTCACTTTCTTCGCGGTAGGCAACGGCCTTGTAAAGGTCCATGAGCGGCAGCAACACTTACCATCAAGTGTACTGTTTGCTCATTTGCCACCGTTTGCAATAAAAAAAAAAAAAAAAAATGAAATTAATTTTAAATCCATCATTGTAATGACAAATAACTCATTTAAAGTTTATGGAATTTTATGTTATAATGGAATAAATTTCTATTCAATATTATAGAGCTCTACGTAGTATTTATATGTGTTGTAAGGCTGAAAGATAAAATTAGGTATAGTTTTATTTATTTATTTATTTAGATGAGCCTTATAGGCTCATCTACGACATAAATACAAAAATATACTAAAAACATTCCAGTGGCTTAAAACTAGTGTTTACATCAATTACAGGCGTGCACAACATTAATGAATATATTACTATACGTAAATTAATGTTGGAGATAAAAATAAAAGTATTAATTATTAAATATATAAAAAAAAGTATTATTATGTAATAAATAAAATAACGAGTAGAAATAATTAGAAGGTACCTAAGTAAAATCTAAGATAAGTAGTTATATAGAAAAATAATTTATAATATAAGTAAGATGTAAGTAATGGGTAAAAGTTAGCGACTAGAATTTGTAAAACACGCATAATAAAAAAATAAATAAACCATATTTTCTAACTAAAAACAATGAAGTGAACCTTTAAGAAAAATAGCAATAGTACTAATGATAAAAAGTTATGAATTAAGATACTTTTTTTTAAATCTTGTAGGGTGATCGTGGAAAATATCAAGCCTAAGATTTGCCACCAATTATTATAAGTAGACATTAGTCTCGAGATCGGATAGTTCATGCCAAGATTAGTTTTACACCTAGGAATATGGAAAAAAGGAATATTCCTTTGCCGAGAATTAGCCTTTGGAACATTTATTGAAATTCATTCAACAAGGTCCGGACATATGTAAGAGCCTTTGATTACATTCTGAAGAAACATTAAATCTAACATACGTCGACGTCGTTTTAAGTTACACATTTTAAAGAAAGATAGCCTTTCACTATAAGAGCATCTGGATCTAATGCCTTTACTATAAAACGCTAAGTATCTTGTAAACGACCTTTGTATAGATTCTAATCTGTCCGAGTGAACTGTATAATTTGAGTAGTGACAAAGATTAAAAAGGGTATATTGAGGTGGTTTGGATATGTAGAAAGAATGAGTGAAGAAAGGATGATGAAACAAGTATACAAAGCAAGTGTGTGTGGGACGCTTGAAGAGGAAGACCACTCCGTACGTGTATGGATCAAATTGGAGATGTGTTAGTGAAAGATTATGTTAGGAGTACGCGTACGCGCGAAAATGCATGAAGGCTTTAATGAGTGTGAGTGAAGCGATGGAAGTATGTCAGGCTCGTGGCTTTTTTTTTTTGGTGTGGGCTACGGTCGGCGCACTCCTCGCACCACTCCGTCCGGGGCGACAGAGGGGCGTAAGCACGCACACCCGCAACCCACCCGAACACCACGTCGCCTTCGTCGTTGGACCGACCACCGGAGCAGGGTTACTTGTCATCAGTGGTCGGCCCGACGGAATACCCTCTAGTGGGGTACCCTCCCATCAGGATCGTGGCTTGTGGCAATCCGTAATTAAATCCGTAATCTCTGCCTATCCCTTTGGGAAGCAGGTGTGATGCTATGTATGTATGTATGCATGTATTTCTGTTTATATTCATTTATTATTTATTCATCTTAGTCCACTTAAGTCCCGCTATTGGACTCCGGTCTTTTCTATAATAGGAATGAAATTGTCCTATTATACCGCGCTGGTCATGTGTAGATATATGGTTTAGTTCCAATCATTTACCAGACGTCCACTGACGTGACGTTCAGAGTGTTGCCGTACACTGTTCCATATAGACTTGTTCAAGGCCAGTTTAAAGGCGAGTAAATTCCAGTCAATGAAGTATGTTGCCCAGAAAAGTGCTGTAGTTTATTCTCCTTGGGGAAATTTCAATTAGTTTAGATAACTCCTGCGGAAAAGGAAGGTAGAAGACATGTTAAATTTCAGAAAAAAAAGTGCAACATTTTAATTATTAGCTCGCTATCACATGATTAACGTTATTATTATTATACTCTTGGTTGTGGTCGTTTCAATATGTACTCTTCTTTTATATTACACTAGCCGACCCGGCCACGCGTTGCTGTGGCAATGTTTTTGTTATATTACATTTTATTAAACTATTTAAGTGGAACTAAACTATTTAGGAGAACATCTGTCATGGAGGTCGTCATATTTTTTTACAAATGGTATCTATGTAAAAAAGCAAGTTAAAATCGTATATGACACTTTTGTAGGTTTGACATAGCAGCGCCATCTATTAATTAATTTCTCAATCCAGTCAATAGATATCGCCATCTGTTAAAATCGTTGGGAGTTAACAGATAATTGTGAATGTCAAATAATAGGTATATATAGATAATACAAATAATTTGCAATAATATAATATTGCGACTATAAATTAAGATGTAAGCTATCATATCTTTCAAGTTGGATCAAACTGCACACGGTGTGCAAATTTGATTAAAATCGGTTAAGTAGTTTAGGAGTCCATCGCGGACAAACAACGTGACACGTAATTTATATATATTAAGACTAGTTTAGTTTGGGCTAACGTTAAGTTTAAATTGCCTAACCTAGAAGGTAAAAATATTTTTAAATATTACAAATTTGTCACACACAGTTTTTGAGAAACTTTAACCGTTTATGCAGCGCACGCAGCGGAAGCTTTGGAATGGCAAATAAACTCCTTATTTAGAAACATTCTTCATTGGTGCTCCACTCTTAATGATCTTAGCGTGATGATATATAGCCTGTAGTCTTCGTTGATAAATGAGCTATCTAACAATGAAATAATTTTTCAAATTGGACCAGTAGTTTCTGAAATTAGCGCGTTTAAGCAAACAAATAAATTCTTCAGCTTTATATATTAAGATAGATATTACAAAAAATTGCCAAAAGTTTTATGACAGGTCGCCTGCCTGACGTTAACATTCCCTGGTAAATTAATTGTAAACTAGACGGCACCAGATAGGGTTGGCCATGGTCGATGCAAAGTTCATAGTCGCCTATTATGATACTCATGAGCAATAGACCAATGTAAGAGTTAATAATACATAGCCGCCACCACACAGCAATGGCTAAATAATGTTGTGAATAAAATCATCATCATTTCATCATTTCAGCTCATATACGTCTCAATACTGGGCTCGAGCCTACTCCTGTGAAGTTGACCTTCTATAACATGATAGTCAGACGGGTTGGTATAGGGTTTTATCTCGAGTTTTCCTTCATTTGCATAGACATTATATACGTATTATAACCCTTAGTTATATCCCTTTCCGTGTGGCGATGGATTAAGAATACAATTCACCACTCCCTATCTTGCCCGTGGATGTCGTAAAAGACGACTGAGGGATATAATACGCATATAACATCCATACAAGAAAAGGAAATCTTGAAACAAAACCCTATACCAACCTAATCAGCATGGTATGATGATAGGGGGTGGTGAATAGCATTTTTACACCGTTACCACAAGGCAAAATATTTACAAGAATAATATGAAACTTTATAAAGAGAAATTCTGTCTGGAATAAAAACATTTCACGTAGACATAATTCAGAATATTCTGTATTTTATACGCCCAATGTAGCAGGCACAGACCTCGCTCGAAGGAATATTATCTTTTTCGTGACATACAGTCCCATCTAAAAAGTAGGTAATACTATTAAAACATAAAACTTCACTATAGATTTTATGAGGCAAATAGCGTAAAGATAAAAATATTTATTTTTCATAGTTACTGCCTCAGTTTGTATCCTTTTTTTTAATAATATAATAAATAAAATACAATTCCATCATCTCAGCCTACATAAGTCCCACTGTCAGGCTTGGGCTCCCTCAAATATCTGGAAAATTGACCATTTTTTTGGGATGGCCTAAGGTCAGCGCACCCCGCCACCCAGCTCGGTCCGGGGCGAAAGAGGGGCGACACGCGGGAGTACCCTCTCCCATCAACGTCCCAAAATTGATCGATTACACTGCGTTTGTTAGACGTGTTGGTAAAGGGTTTTATGTCGAGTTTTTCTTCTCTTGCTTTCATATTATCTGCATATCATATTCCTTAGTCGTCTTTTACGGCACACACAGATAAGAGAGGGAGTTGTTAATTGTATTCTTACGCCATCACTACATGGATAAAGAATTATATTAATCATAAAGAATGAAATTGCTATTATATTACAAAAAAGTAACTACATAGAGCTAATATCAGCTGTTTCCAAAACTTGGCCAGGGACTTGTCCTACTTGGCACACTCAATAAGTTCGTGTTTCTCTTTTATATTTACTGCCATCTAAAAACCATCGCCTTGGTTAGCGCCTGTTGGTCTATTATGCTGATAGATGTTTTTAAAAGTGAATTTTTAAAAAATTTTTTGAGGGACTTGTATTTTATTCTTATATGGGTAAGCCGAGCCCAACCAAATTTTAATATTTAAATTTTGTTTAATAAATCGAGTCTGTTATCGGCCACTAAGATTACTCCACATTTCATAGCTCTTATCTATACTATAATAAATAATATATACCTATTAATATTATAAAGTTTGTATTGAATATGTTTGTATTGAATAGGCTCCGAAACTACTGGACCGATTTCAAAAATTCTTTTACCAATGGAAAGCTATAATATCAGGGAGTAACATCAGATATATTTTATTGAGGTATTCCCACGTGAACGGCAACTACGCGGGTAAGACGACTGAAACCGAAGCGAACCGAGGGCCGATTGCTATCGAGAATATTTTGGAGAAAACTCTAAAACTACCTTTACTTACCTATTCAGAAATCAAACGCTTTTTAACATAATTTATAGATGATAATTACATAACATAATTTGTAATTTTTATATTAATTTTATGAAATAAAAATTTTGTTGATAAACTCTTAATGATTAAATTAAATGAAATACTAACCTTCAATAACGATTTGAGGATATAATACCTAGTTGAAAATGCGATCTGTGATTTTTTTATAAGAGTTCCTAAAATTTGTATAGTAAATAGTTTTATGTATAAAAATACATAAAGGCCACATCGCTCGATGAACGGACAAACGCTGGGGACAAATGGTTCTTGTGTGGCGACAACGTATCGGACGACGCAGTGTAAGACGCTCCCCCACTAGGTGGACGGACGATCTGGTGAAAGTTACTGGACGTCATTGGATGCAGGCGGTTATAGAATCGCACTTTGTCGTAAAGAATGACCTACGTCCAGCAGTGGATGGTGATCGGCTGAATGTTAATGATTATAAAAAAGTTTTATATTTTTTTTTTATATGTTGTGATGAGTTTATTATATCTCATAATCAAGGCATTGCCATGCTTTTAAAAAATTAAGATCTTCAATATCTATTTCTTCAATAATATGACTTTTTTTTAAGTTATCCATCCAAAAATAATTAACTGACTCTTTTTTGTATCCGAATTGATTTAACGTTATTACAATTTATTTTATTTTTATTCTGTCCAAAATACAGTACCGTAATCAACATATCCTGCATTAGACGAAACTTAGACCCACCATAACATAAGTACTGAATGTTGAAGCGATAAATTTGACGATTTATACACTTTTCAGACCGAGCTCTTTAATAAACTTGGGTTACTTACACGATTTTTGTTCAAACTTAAGTAATAAGCTTAAGCGATTCAGAAGTTTCTAGCTTAAATTAGAAAACATGAGACATTTTTGGTATTTTGAATAGCGTCTGATTTTACAGAAATCTGTTTTAATGCTTATTTAGCGTGTCAAGCTAAAATATTTTAAGGACTTTTATATGTTTGAATCTCATTGTCCAGTAACATTAAGAGACTTGTACAAAAGAGAACTTTCTCAATATCATGTCATCATTACTTGAGTCAAGTTTACGTTCATTATTACTTCCTTAAGATATTATGTAGCTTATTTTAAATAGAATACATTGTTAAATGTTTATATAAATTTACAGACATGAAATA
Source organism: Lymantria dispar (assembly GCA_032191425.1). Taxonomy (NCBI): domain Eukaryota; kingdom Metazoa; phylum Arthropoda; class Insecta; order Lepidoptera; family Erebidae; genus Lymantria; species Lymantria dispar. The sequence continues at coordinate 12,907,123 of CM063465.1, read as the reverse complement.
TTACATGTAAATGTTCATAATTTTACAATTAAAAGACAATTGTCTTCTAAAATTACATAAGTATCCAATTATAACTGGTATAAGTAATTAAACAAGATATAAAGAAATTTATTTAAGGAATAACGCTCAGTTCAAACGACTTTTACGTATTCCCGGAACACATTTAAGTTAATTCGATGATATATCATACACATAAAATTCTGGCTTAAATTCAAGAGGAAGCAATGAGAAATGGAAGCTGCCAAGCTAATCCTGACTCGTATGAACTTACTGCGCTATTAGTTCTTTTCAATATTGAAATTAAATGCTGTTATAAATTTGACAAAGATATTAATAAAAAATAAATTAAAAAATAAATATTCCGTGTGGTGACGGAATAAGAATACAATTCACCACCCCCTCTCTTATCCGTGGGTGTCGTAAGAGACGACTAAGGGATTTAATACGCATATGATATTTATGCAAGGGAAGGAAAACTCGAAACAAAACCCTGTACCAACCTGTCGGACCAACATGGTATAGTAAGGTCAATTTCCCTCCTATTGTGGCGGAGGCTCGAGCCCAGAAGAGAGACGTATATGAGCTGAAATGATGAAATGTTGATTATTAAATAAATTGATTACGTTCCGTGTGGTGACAGAATAAGGATAGATACAATTTACCACCCCCTTTCTTCCTTCGCTCGTGGGCGTCGTGAAAGACGAATAAAGGATATAATATGCATATAATATTCATGTAATAGAAGGAGAACTCGAAATAAAACCTTATGCCACCTCGCCGCCGTGGGATAGTAGGTAACTTTCTCTTCTATTGTGGAGGAGGCTCGAGCAATCTGGTCGTCTGTCTAGTGAAGAGTGGCATACATTGCGTCGTCCGATATGCCGTCTCTAGTCGAAAACCTTTCCTGCCTAGCATTTGTTGGTTTATCAAGCGATATGGCCTATTCATTGCCACTTCAGCGTGCTAATTCTTCGTGCTATGTCGATTACACCTATTTTTCTACGGAGTTCCGTAGTTCCGTATTCCATCATGCCGCGATCCTATAGTGCAGGCGCCTTTGAGCCTAGTTATGAGGCCTACATTTAGAGACCAAGTTTCTGTGCCGTTAGTCATCACCCGTAACACACACTTGTCGTAGGCCTCTTTTCAGATATTGAGATATGTTAGATAAGAAGATCCTCTTAACTTTCCTGAACTGTAAATCTCTTAATCGTCTTTTATGGCGCCCACGAGCAATGCAAATATTGGTTTTATACGTAGCCACTATCACACAATACTATAATTTATAAATACATATAAGAATTCAATAGTTTGTTACGCTTTTACGCCTAAACGATTAAACTGATTTTAAACTAAAAATTTTTGTCAAGGGAAAGCTGTTAATGTTAACAGCTAGTAACATATATCCTATGGTTTACCCTAATAGTCTAATGTAACAACTAATTGTACTTTGTAAGAGCAATAAATATAATATATTTTATTATTTTTATGTATCTCGAAGTTTCACGGATATCTTCCAAGGGCAGATACCCGATCCTTTGAAAGGCTTATATGGGGATATGGACACGCAGAGGCTTTGGAGAAATTTACTGTAAAATTTATTATTATTATTATTTTATGCCGGTACCCCATGGAAATAGGACCTACGTAGGTGAAATTGCAGATATTTGTTAGTAATTAAAAAAATTCAATTACATAATTGGCTGCTTTTTCATATATTAGATTATAAGACATTATTAGATTTTAATGGTGATGCAAGCATTACACATATTTACACGATCCGCTCCCAGCAACTTGGGAGGCGTAGACGCGAGTACCCACTTCTGATGCCACCTTAGCAGAGGCCGCAGGTGACAGGACCGGGGAATAGACCATCACCTGCAGAGAGGCCAACAGCGTGAGGGCGACGATCCGGGTGGAGGTCGCGTTGGGATTGTACCTGAAAGGGTATCTCGCCGGGCTGGCCACGGATGACAAGGAACTCGCTACCAGTGGTGGGCCCAATGGCGAAGGGGTATCCTGGGCATATGGTAGGTTATGAACTGCCCGCCCTTTTGTCGACCCAGACAGAAAGGTCAGCGTGTGTGCTGACCATAACCCGCCATAAAAAAGAAGCAGTATGGATTGGCAGTATGGCTGACAATTACTAACAATATATGCCGATTTCTGTATCTTCATAACAAGTAACGGTAATATTTTACTTTATCTTTACAGGTAATAGCTAGTGAAAAATGTGATGTGAAATCAATCCAGATTCTATGGTATGACTTTGACAATTTTGTACATATTATAGCTAATTTTTTTTTTATAATCAATATCAGGTAAACGTAGTGCCTATCTGTATCTATGTATACCTCAGAATACGTCAAGCTTCTTAAGGTATCGTAGACTTAATGATGTTTAGTGTTAAGTCTACAATGTTGTGATTGCGTGCACAGTCTATAGAGCTGGTAAACGATGACCGTGACAATTTTTTTTGATGTGAAACATCTACAGGCGAGGGTGACCGTGATCGTCGCGTGGCGTCTAACGCCACGCTTCGCGGTCCCCTAATAATTAAATATCAATTAAATATTTGGATGCATATACCTACATTTTTGTAACGAAACCATGGTGCGAATTAAAATTTTGTACAACGCCATCTAGTGAACTCAAAGTAAATTGTTACTTATAATGTATATTAATGAAAATAAATGTTTATTGAATAAAAATCATCATTTTTTGGAAAAAAATCGCGATATTTTATTAATACTTTATGCCTTAGTTTTATCGTATTAGTTCCTGTCGTAATCTAATGTTCTTTTATGCATAAATACTTGTTTTATAAATTAATGTAAAATTCTCTAACTTAGTAATATAAATATACCAGTAGGTATGGTATTTAGTTTACTTTCAGCTACGAAAACTGGAGAAGCGTTTTTTATAGGCTTTTATTAGTTTCAGGGGTATATATATTTATTTCTTGGTATATTACCAACTTCATAGAAATTGGATTTTGACTCACTTTAAACAGTCAAATTTCATTTAAAAGTTGAAAATTTAAGGAGGACCAATAACGTTACAATTATTTAGATAGCTTGTCTTATTATCATTACAGGATTAAAAATTTATTAAATATATTGAAGCTGAGAGTTGGTCGTTAGCTCGATAAATGCCGCCATTTCTGTTTCCTAAATCACACTCTTCGTGCGGAAAGAATGTCTGTGAACGGATGAAAGCATTTCATTTTTATAGGCTTTTATTAGTTTCAGCTGTGTATTTATTTGTTTGTATGTCACTAACTCCTTAAGAATTGGATTTTGACTCACTTCAAACAGCTTGTCTTATTATCATTACAGGATTAGAGATTTCTTTATAAAATATATTGTAGCTTAGAGTTGGTCGTTTGCTCGATAGATGTCGCTATTTCTGGTTTATAAATCGCAAATTATTTCAAGCTACGTTTTAGAAGGTTCATTTCGTTTGTACTAAATGTCGTTACCATAAATATGCGTCGTAAAGTCAATTTTAAAATGGATAATTTATTCGATACGATACCTACCAAAAAGTAGTTATTGACTAAAATATCCAATACAAAAGTATCGGTATCGAAAGAAAAGTACTCGATACCTAAAGATAAAGTAAATAAAAGGACTTGATACTTTAAACAGTACGTTACTTATCTTTCGATACAATTCATGAGTTCAGTATCGATACTTTATATTCGATACCGTGTCTCTACTCGTACAAAATAGTTTCGATGTTTCACATCTGTCAGGCGTCCTGAGCGACGGCTCACTTTTTTTTCTTTGTGTACAGCTGTTAGCTGTAGATGGATTTGATAGCTTGACGCGGAGTATGGGTAAGAGCTGAGGGCTCTCAACCCGGTGAAAGTATGCTAAGCGACATCGCCTTAGGGCGCCCCCTATGGCGTCGCTGGAGACAAAATGTGCGTTCCCACGTTTTGGTTCATGACTTTTACGCGCCGCGGTTTCGCACCTCGACGGCGAGGGCGGCACCGCGGGTATTTACGTGTAATGGCCTCGCGGGCTGTGTAGGCTCTACATTGATCGAGTGTGATGTTGTCGTCCTCTTCGTCGAGGATGTGACCGCAACAGACATTCGACTTCTACTTATATATTTAAAACACATTGTTTTATGTACACACATTTGCAGATTTGAGTTAATATGCATACACTATACGATGTAATAATAATGTAAGTTACAAAACGAATATCTTCTACATATTCCAACAGTAAAGTTGAATGTAAATACAGAATCTACAGAATTATATAGTGGTACATATTTTATGCATTAGTGCAGGGTAATGTTTAAATTATCATAGATATGGTTACTTCAGAAAAGGGGCTTAATATAATATCAACCGCGCTTTCACTTACTATACTCGCCGTACGATATTAGTAAGTTTGTTTAGGCTGACCTCTCCTAACGGGTCCCCGAACTAAATTTAATTTTGTATAATTCTACTTAACGCCCTTTTAGTCCTATGAAAGGATCCTGCAAGGTAAGCTAAGAGTAAAGTTTTTATAACTTAATTACGTTTCGAAATTTATTTTTACGTTTGTTTTTTATTTCTGAAACAAATTTTACTTTAAGCCCTATTTAGGTTCTGTTTTCGTAATTTCGCAGGTGGAAAGGTTTTATTAAGTTAGTTCACAGGTTAATAATTTTTTAATTACGTACTTTTATCTCATAATTCTGCATGGGTTTCTTTCATTGCTCACTCCTGCAGGGTTGAAAGTATTTCTTATACATTTCTGGGCTCTATACTAAGAAATTCCGTGTGGTGACGGAAAAAGAATACAATTTACCACCCCCTCTTGCCCGTGGATATCGTAAAAGGCGACTAAGGGATATCTTGTGCATTAAACAACTATGCAAGTCAAGCAAAACTCGAAATAAAACCCTATACCAATCCACCTAACCAGCGTGGTCAGACAATTTCCTTCCCAATGTGAAGGATGCTCGAGCCCAGTAGTGGGATATATATGAACTGTGATGATGATGATACTAAGAAAATCTAGACTTAGAATTTTTCTTAAACTTTTCACTTAAACTTAGGGTTCAAACTCAAGGAATTATGGTCAGCAACCGTAAACAAACATCATTAAAGGCAAAATGCAATTATCTATAGTCATCAGTTTTTATAAGTAGTAATATTGATTAATGGTAATATCAAATTTACGGTGGCTTGTGCTCTAGCAATTTCCTATTTTTTTATTATATTTAAAAATATCAATATGCACCGTGAAAATAGTAGAGTTAAAGGACAAACTCATTCCAAAGCTTAAAATTAGAAAATATTTTCTGATACTTTCGACAGAATGGAGTTTACAAAACAATATGATACAAATTATCACTCAGCCTTTCGATGTCCAATACTGGATGCAGCCTCCTTCATGTTTCACAAAGTGCTATCCTATGCCGCCTGCTTTAAACGTTATTTTATTCATCATTAAATAGATTTTGCTTAGGGTGACGGAGTAAGAATGCAATTCACAACCTCGGTATATTGCCTGTGGATATCGTAAAAAAAGGATATCGTGAAAGTATCGTAAAGGATATAATCAGCATATATATATTATGTAAGAGTAAAAAAAAAACTCTCAATAAAACCTTCTACCAAACCGCCTAACCAGTGTGGTGTAATGGGTCAATTTCTCTTCAATTGTGGACGAGACTCAATTCCAGTAGATACGAGCCAAGATGATTATGATGCACTAAGTCTTCTTTTTCATTATTTAATTTTTAATTTCAAGGTTTTAAGGTATTTATGAGCAGGATATATCATTCAGAACTTTAATTCATAATACCAAAACCGCAATTATTACCAAACACTAAGAATTTAATAACTATATTTGTGGAGGTGGGATAAATAGAAGCAGTTCGTGGAAAAACAGTTATTGAGTCGTGATAATGAGAATATTGAAAGTACGACGATGTACAACTTGCCTTCAACACAAGACATGCTGATATCTTATAGGTCAAAATATTATGCAATTTAAAGTAACGTTGCTTCCTTCTGCCTTCGATTCTATTAAATTTCATACTAGATATGTCTCAAAATATCCATTTAAATGTCTTTTAAGATAAACACATAAACTCATCTAAAGTTAAGTAGGCTTACACAAACTACACAAAGATAACACGTTGAACACGCCTATAGCATCATCTATCTCTAAACGCCAAACTTAACTGCCAGTAGAAATTCACATCTTAGATTGCAACAGTTCTCAACTAGTTTCACTTAAACAAAACAGTGATATTCGAACTTACACAATTATTCAAGGTGGTACTGGTGAGAAGTTTCTGAGATATGAGTGTAACAATTAAACTTGTAAGGGATTAATGTTCAGCATGGGGCAGATAACGTGAATACGTAGATCAAAACAAGACTCTTGTAACTTTGTGGTATTGTCATTTTAATGACATCGCTGTTTCAAAGTAAATACAGACAGATAGGGGGTGAATTAATTTTGAACGTTTTCAGCTTTGATTATGTTATTGTAGAATGAAATAGAATATGTTCGGTATATGTTGGAGGCAATGGGTTATGTAAATATGTTTTGAGATGATATTAAACTGTCAAAGTAAGATATTCTTATAATTTTTGTAGTCAAATTGACTTATGGTTACAATGTATAAGGAAAATTGAAAATTTTTAATAATCGTCGACAAATTTTAAAAAAGTATTACATTCCTTTCAGCATGAATTATCAATTAATTGTTACTTATTGTTTATACTGGCAGTGAAGCACTTAATCGAGTAATCATACGCCATTAAATTATTTTGGGAAAGAGCTGTTACTGGTACAGTGCTAGACCAATATTAACCAAATCTAGTTAAAAACCACCTCAAGGAAACTGGCTTTCAAATGAAACAAACCGCATCAAAATTGGTCTATCGATTTGACACCTACGATGCCATAGACAGATATACACACAGACAGACAGATCGATAGACAGGCATCGAGGTCAAACTTATAACAGCTCTCTTTTTGCATCGGGGGTTAAAAATTAACAAAGTAAGTGTGTAGACATACTTAAATTTTTAATAAATTGTAAATGTTTATGGCCGGACAGTCCTCCCATGACAATGAACGCTGTAAAGTGTTCAAAACGTCAGGCAATTGAAAAGAAAAATATGCGCTAAAGCCTTAAAAATAGTTTTATTACAATTAAATCAAAATGATTTATTTGTCAGAATATTGTCATATTAGTTAGTGTTATCTTAAATCAAGTTTCAAATATCTACCGTTGCCGGTGTACAAATATTATAAGTTGTTTAGTAGATAAATCGAAGTAGAAAACAGTCAAACAGAAATAATAATAATTTGAAATACAATGTCATGGGTTACGATAAAATAGAAATCAATCGATATGTCAAAGTAATAATATATAAAAACATTCTTAAATAATAATCTTAAAGTTTGTCGTCCATAAATTCGTTAATTGAGTACTAACACTTATTCATTAAGAAATTAAAAATTGCACATTTAAATTTGCTTAAATATAGGTCTTTAAAAGAGTCTGGCAGTTTATTATATACGTGTATTGCCATCCAGTATATAAATTTATTCTTTGTTTAGTTTAGACATTTTTTTTTATGGTTTGGCTATGGGAAGCGCACATGTGGTCTATTCCGTCCGGGGCGACAAAAGGACGGCGCGCGGGCCCATAACCCACCCGTATCCACGTCGCCTTCGTTGTTGGGCCGACCGCCGGAGTAGGGTGACTTGTCGTCAGTGGTCGGCTCTTGTTTAGGGACATACAGCTTATTTTTATGTGTAATACTCGCGTAAACATCAGAAACCGTTCTAGTAAATACTTAAATTATAATGAAGATACAAATGTAAAACTAGATACGAGGGGGCGCGTATCTATATAGATGGAATCTATAATTGCTTGAAATACAGAACGCCTACGAAATACCTCGAGAGCCATTGTGATCAAACCTATCAGTGGCCTGCCTATAGTACCAACCCATATTATGTCATACAAATTAATTGATACAGAATTTCAGAGATGGCATGGGATGTTTTTGATTTTGTGCTAAAAAAAATATGGTCGTAATGTGGTGCTCGCTACATTGGCTAATGGAAAAAAGTGCTATAAGCAACAAAATTGAGTACAAAACTGATCTTCTAAAGTGTATTTGCTGGAACATCATATTTCTAGCTGGCTATTTACCCATTATATATAAGAAAGGAGACCCTGGAGACATCTCTAACTACCGCCCAATTAGCCTTCTCTCAAGCGTGTATAAACTGTTCACGTCAATTCTACAAAGCAGACTGAACCCGAAAATTGATAAGTATCAGCCAGTGCAACAAGCAGGGTTTCGTTCAGGATTTTCAACAACGGATCATATACACGTACTACAACAAGTAATGGAGAAATACAAGGAGTTCAACAGGCCACTTTACATTGCTTTTATCGATTATGCCAAAGCGTATGACACGATTTCTCACTATGCTATTTGGGAAGCGCTAAACATATGCCACATAAATAAAAACTACACAAGAGTACTGAAAAACATTTACGAGGGTAGCGTAAGTCAAGTCAAACTGGAAAAGCGTGGTCCTGATATACCGATCTACAGAGGAGTGAGACCCCCTTTCACCCAAATTGTTCATAATGGTACTACAACACATTTTCGATAATCTTAACTGGCAATCGGAAGGGATTACAGTAAACAAAGATCGACTTACACACCTCAGATTCGCAGACGATATTGTCTTATTCGCTGAATCAAGCAAAGGATTAGAAAGAATGATATGCAGTTTGGATGAAGAAAGTGTAAAGGTGGGCCTCAAAATGAACGAGAACAAAACTAAAATAGTGACTAACAGCTACGCAAATACCATTTACCTGAACGGACAGCCTCTTGAATATGTAAGCAATTACATATACTTGGGAAAGGAACTTTCATTTAAAGATAACAGTGAAGAAATAGAGGTCGAGCGGCGTATCAACATGAGCTGGAGAAAGTTTTGGTCCCTAAAGGAAATCTTGAAAGGGAAATTGTCGCTTCATCTAAAGAAAATGATCTTGGACACCTGTGTCTTGCCTACTCTTACATATGGATGCCAAACGTGGACATACAACACAAAAATAAAAACTAAACTAGTAGTATGTCAAAAAGCAATGGAAAGAAGCATACTAAAACTAAGAAGAATACAAAAAGTAAAAAGCGAAAAGATTCGACAAAAAACCAAAGTTATAGACGCCTTACAATATGCCCTTAAACAGAAGTGGCGGTGGGCAGGACATATAGCAAGATGCACAGACCAGAGATGGACATTAGAGGCAACTATATGGAAAGGACCAGGAGGAAAAAGTAAAAGAGGGCGCCCTAGAAAAAGGTGGATAGAAGATATAAAAGCGATAGCAGGAAGCGAATGGAGAAGGAAAGCTATGGACAAAGAGATTTGGAAAAAGCTGGAAGAGGCCTTTACTCGAGAAGGGGTTCCGATCAACGGTATTGAAGAAAATTAAAAAAAAAAAAAAAAACTTTACATAAGTTAATTACCTAATATATATTATAACGCATGTACTAATAATTGTGGATTGGAAATAAACAGGCTTTATTATTATTATTATTTATTTACCCATTGTCTCTTATAATAATCTTCATTACCAACATGAAAATAAAATAAAAACGTATAAACTTTCACAGCATTGAGAAAGTCACCGGGTTGAGAGCCATCAGCGCTCACCCATAGTCCAGGCTAAGCTGTGAAAGCCATCTGCGGTTAACAGCTATACACACACAAAAAAAATTGAGAAAGTCTTATATATTTTTATTGGCATATTTTCAGGTCGGGAACCTGAAAATATGCCAATAAAAATATATAAGATGTTGATGATAATAATGACTGTTGATGATAATGATTTAAGTCTCTTCTTAAATATTTTCTTAAGAACTTAATAGGGCTAAGTAGAAAGGTATGGTTTTATTATAAAAAAAATATTATGAAGGGAAAAACAACTTCTAAAACTAAAACTCAAATACTACAAAAAACGATGTTTGAAAGATTGAAAGAAGAAAATATCCCATGTATATACCGCTATGTTCACGACATAACCGTAGTTATGTCTTTCTATCCAAAGTATTAAAACTAGTAATAATTACACAAATAAAACTCCATTTGATTAAACTTTTTAAAGAAAAAGAAAGCGAGGCCAGCAGATGCCCGCGATGGTGGAGAACACATCTGTATTCTAAACGTCTGGAAACTAAAAGGCAAATACAAACGCGATAAAATCCATAAACATAGTTTTATTTTATTTATAACACTCGCATAAATACCAAAAATATTTTTTATTTCAGGATTTCGTGTCGTCTAGAGGATGTAATATATTGAATTTAGAACAGCGCGATAGTCTACAACAAGCACATCTCATTTGATAAATTAATATCCTTTGCTTTATAGGAATGGATTATAATATCTACATTTATACGAGTTAAAGTCATAGGCCTTTTCTTGCATCGCTGTAGTTGGATAAATATTCATGGAACAGGAATGAAATCGACTGCATGTTTAGGAATGATAAATCATTTAATTTTTAGAAGTTGTTTAAAGTTATTAGAAGTTAGCAATACGATAAACGTGGCCGGCACTGAAACGTGGCCTCTAAATATAGGCCTCATAAAAAAGCTCAAAGTCGCTCAACGTGCTATGGAGAGGGCTATGCTCGGTATTTCTCTACGTGATAAAATCCGGCATACGGAAATCCGTAGAAAAACGAGTGTAACCGACATAGCACGCAGAATTAGCACAGACAACACACACACAACCGTTTAGACAATCGTTGGGGAAGAAAAGTTCTCGAGTGGCCACTACAAATCAGATGACGCAAAGTAGGACAAACCTCTACTAGGCGGAATGACGACATCTTGAAACTCGCAGGGAACGGTTGCATGCAAGTGGCGCAGCACCGTGCCGAGTGGCATTCTCTTCGGGAGCAGTGAACGTCGACAGGCTGATGGAATATAAAAAAAATACCAGAAAGTTTTTATATTAAGGAGCACCGTTTGTTATAGATAGTTTTGAGATTATCAATATATTGTATGGTAATTATGTAAACTGTAACAAAAGCAATGAGTGTTTGCCCAAAGATGGCGTATATCATTACGAAATTCATCATCATCATCGCAGCCCACATACGTCCCATTGTTGTGCTCGGGACTTCTCCGCAATGGAAGGCAATTAGACCTACTATACCATGCTGGTCAGACATGTAAAGTTTTATTTCGAGTTTTCCTTCTCTTGTACAGATGTTTTGTGTATGTTATATCCCATAGTCATCTTTTACAACATCGACGGGCAAGATAGGGAGGGGCGTATTGTATTTTTATTCCGTCACCACACGGATGGTTTACTAAATTATGATATTTAAAATTAATTTGATCTAAAAATAATCAAGGCGTCAATAAACAGTAGTCAACAACAAAAACAAACAAAATATAATACGGAATTTAATAGAAGTCGAAACCTTTTTTGTTGAAAATAATATTTTTGTTTTGACGGAAACCCCCTATTTAAACAGGGAGTGGCGTAGGCATTGTTTGTTTAGAGGGATCGTGATTGCGGTAATCTTTTAATTAAAGTTAAATTCCCGAGGGGTTCTTTTACATGTAAAACAAATCTAAATAATAGAGTTTTGGCCTAAAGTCTAAAACAAACACTGATTATTGCTACGATAAAAAATTGTATGAATTACTTGGCCGGGTAGGAAGAACAAAAACATGATTTCTTTATTCCTTGTTTACATTTGTTTAGAAACAGTTCGGATGGAAATACCTTAGAATATAAAAACAATTGAAGTTTGGTGAAGTTGAGCAATCGAGCCATCATATTTGCTTTTGAAAATTATTTTTTTTATATGTAATGTAATAATTTTATATGTTAAAAATATTTTTTAAGAGTGGTAGGACCACACTGTCGACAGTTATCTGTCTACAGCCGCGAGCCGGTCCGTCCGGGGCAGTACCACACTCTCGCAGAAAGTCGACGTCTGAGTAGTAGCGATTTGTTACTGCGCTTCGTTCGGTGAGCGAGAGAGCCGGAAGCCCAACTTTCTGAGGGTGTTTGCGTGTGGAGGGTTTTGGTGGTGCCCTTGGTATCACCAAGCCTCAATGCACGGATTCACACTCCCTTCACTTTCTTCGCGGTAGGCAACGGCCTTGTAAAGGTCCATGAGCGGCAGCAACACTTACCATCAGGTGTACTGTTTGCTCGTTTGCCACCGTTTGCAATAAAAAAAAATGTAACTTGTTCCAATGGCCATAAGGATTGTAAGAATGTAGACTTTTTCGTACATCATGATCACAGACCCATACACGTCCCACTGCTGGGCTCAAGCCTCCTTCACAATAATAAATTTGACCTACAATCCGATACCGGTTAAACGGTGTCTGTTGACACAATGAAACGCAGTTCCTTCTTGAAAATTGTGGTTTGATTTACTTGTGATTACATTAAAGTTTGAATAGGTAGTTTTATCGGTAACGAACATCGAAGAAAAAAAAGAATTAGAACAAACACAGAGTAGGTAAAATTTCACAGAGTAATGTCTAACGCACTAAGCCGAATATGAATCGAGTTGAGAGTAATACTGGACTGGCGTAGACATCCTCCCCCTCGTTGAAGGTCTGCAGCCGAAGAGCTTCAACCATTGTAGTCTTCTAGCGTAGGTAGCGGACAAAGGCGCGTAAAGGGGCGCCGAAAAGTTCCTGTGGTAGTCTTGACGTCAGCGACTCGAGATATATTGTCTGGCCCGGCATACAGCTTCTCAATTAGGCCTAGACGCCAGCATAGTGGAGGAGATTGATCTTCTTTCAATAAAACCATATCGCCCAACTTTAGGCTACAAGTATTTTTCTTCCACTTGGTACGTTGCTGGAGTTGAGATACGTATTCGTTCCGCCAGCGATCCCAAAAGTGCTGTCGTATTTTTTCCATACGAGCATATCTCTTTGCTTCATTTGAACCTTGCTCGACGATTGGAGGCAAAGGTAGCGCAGTCAAAGGCCGACCAATTAAAAAGTGCCCAGGGGTAAGAGCTGACATTTCATTAGGAGAAGGAGACAAAGGACACATGGGTCGGCTATTTAATATGGCTTCTACTTGAGCGAATAAAGTGGTTAGTTCCTCAAAAGTTAAGTGACTATTGCCCATTACGCGCTTTATGTGATGTTTAGCGGACTTTACGCCTGCTTCCCATATACCACCAAAATGTGGTGCGTAAGAAGGAGAAAAGAAAAATTTTATACCTTCTTGACTTGCAAAATCAGATAGAGAAGCTTTATTGATCTTAATGAATTTGCCAAATTCTTTAGCTGTGGCAACAAAATTCCGACCGTTATCACAAAAAACTTCGGACGGCTTACCGCGACGAGCTGCGAAACGACGAAACGTCATAATAAATGCATCTTTGGTGAGATCGCTAGTAGCCTCTAAATGAATACACTTGTATCTTAAACAAATAAATAAACAGAGATAACATTTGATTACCCTAGCTCCACGTCCCTTGCGGTTCATGATGTAGAATGGACCGGCAAAGTCTATTCCTACTGTATTAAATGGAAAATCAACCGTAAGTCTCTGCTTGGGTAAGTTGCCCATCAAGGGATGGGTTGTCCTACCTTGATGTCGCCTGCAAACAATACAATTGAAAACGGTACGACGAGCTAAATGTCTGCCGTTTATAGGCCATACCGTTTCACGAACTAAAGCCAGTAATAGCTGTGGGCCAGCGTGCAAATTACACTTATGTTCATGGTCAAAGAACAATTTGGTGAAATGATCAGACGCATGAAGAAGAATAGGATGTCTCTTATTATAATTGAATTCTGATGCGTCAATACGACCACCAACACGAATTATATTTAATTTATTATCAAAAAATGGAGTCAAGGACAACAGACTAGATTTAGGGCTCAAACCCTTACCTTTAGACAGTAAGTCATATTCTGATGCAAATGACTGTAGCTGGGATAAACGTGCAAGATGACAAAATGAATTATATAACTCATCTACAGTTAATGTGGACGTGACTTTAGAATTAGGATTTTTAGCATTGTTTACAAATCTTAAAACATAAGCAAATGATCTTCTTAATTTGTTAAAATTGGAGTAATTACTAATAACTATGAACGGTTCTGAAGCTGTAGCAATGTTAGCTTTTAATTCAGGTAAGCCACAGTCTGTAGGTGATTTCAATATAGGCCATTCAGCCTCAGGCAATGATAAAAATTTAGGGCCACACCACCATAAATGGCAATCCTTAATTTGGTCAGGATAGACACCTCTTGATATAAGATCTGCCGGATTTAACGCGGTAGGCACATATCGCCATAAACTCGAGTTGGTCGTACTGCATATTTCAGCAACTCGGTTTGCGACAAAGGTCTTTAAATCACGATTACTAGTTTTTAGCCAGCCCAATACAACTGTCGAATCGGACCAATGGTAAAAACGAATTGATTTGTTACGCATAGATTCTTGTACAATTTTGCATAACTTAGCTGCAAGTAGTGCTGCACAGAGTTCAAGGCGAGGGATGGTTGTTGCCTTAATTGGAGCGACCTTGGACTTCGCACAAAGTAGTCGGACTGTCACATGGTTGTCTGCATCCACGCTTCTGGCATATATGCAAGCACCATACGCAGATTGCGAAGCATCGCAAAAAGAGTGTAATTCAACCTCATCTGAAACACTGCAAAACACCAGTCTAGGTATGCTTAACTTTGCAATAGATGGTAAAGCAGTTAGGAATTTGACCCAAGAAGTTGAAATAGTTTGAGGGACGGGCTCATCCCATCCAATTTTTTGAAGCCATAGGGACTGAATCCAAATTTTAGGTAAAATTATACATGGACTTAACAATCCCATAGGATCAAATATTTTAAATGATGATGATAGAATGTATCTTTTAGTTATAACATCATTTTTTGTTGGAATCTTTAAAGTAAAATGAATGCTGTCTGAACCTGGATTCCAGCCCATACCTAGGGTGCTGGAAGATTCACTAGTGATTAGCTTATCAGTATTATTAGATTTAGATAAATTGAAAATAAATGGTATATTTGACTTAAATTTGCGCAGATTAAAGCAACCATGCTTTAAAGTTTCCACAACTGACTTATATATATATTTCAATTCTTCTATAGAATCACAGCCTGTATATAAGTCATCTATATAGAAATCATGTTGTATAACTGTTTTAATTGTAGGATCATGGCACTCTTCACCTAATTGCCAAAGACATCTGGTATTCAAGTAACTGGAGCTGGTAAGTCCGTAAGTAACGGTACCAAGTTTTAACGTCTGGACAGGCTCTGTCTCATCATTCCTCCATAAAATGAGCTGCAGGTTTTGGTCATCTTCATGTACCTGCACTTGACGGTACATCTTTTCAATGTCACCAGTAAGGACATATTTGTATTGACGAGCTCTGATTAGTATGGAAAGAAGAGAATCCTGCATATTAGGGCCAGTCATGAGTATATCATTGATGGAATAGCCAGAAGTCGTTGGGGCAGATCCATCAAATACAACAGCAGTCTGGGTAGACTCACTGTTTTTAAAAACAGCATGATGGCATAAGAAGTAAGATGGTTCAGGCTTTAAAATTGATGATATAGAAAGGTGCTTAAGATCAGTATATTCTTGAATAAAATCAAAATATTGTAATTTGACATTAGGCTGTCTATGAAATCGCTTCTCTAGTGAAAGCAATCTTCTTTTAGCCAGATTATAGGATTCACCTAAACAATCAGGTGAACCTTTCAGGGGTAGCCGTACACAAAACCTGCCTGAAGATAGTCGAGTAGTGTGAGATACAAAATGGTTCTCACACTCTTGCTCGCTCTCGCTAAAAGATATCCTTTCAGGAAGCTCTTCTAACTCCCAGAACTTAGCAATTTGTTTATCTAAGTTCTTATATGAATTAAGCTTATTGTTAGTAGTTGCATGACACTGAAGCGTCTTAAGTTGTGTGCTGTTAGAATATATAGGGCCAGTTATTAACCAACCAAACTGGGAACTTCTCAATTTAGGAAGCTTGGGGCCAAGAGTATGCTGCTCACAGCCGAGAATGTCCCAGAATATATCAGCACCAAGTAAGACATCAATTTCTGCTGGTTGATTGAATTTAGGATCAGCAAGTTTAAAATTCTTTAATTGTGTATAAAATTGACTGACATCAATAAAAGACTGGGGGAGTTTACCAGTCAACTCATCGAGGATAAGAAAACTATATGTGAGGCTAAAAGAGCTTTGTAAAGAAATAAGGTTAGCTTGGCAACTTTCAGTCACTTGGTTATTAGAAAAGTTGCCAATACCTACTATATTTAATGTATTTATAGGGGTGGCAATAATAGATAATCTTTGCTGGAGGGATCTTGTTATGAAAGAAGATTGGCTTCCACAGTCCAGCAGTGCACGAACACGTTCAGTTACATTAGTCAGAGGATTACACACATCAATAAGTACGGTTGACAAAAACACTTCATTATGTTGTTTGGCAAAGGCCGAGATAGAACTTTGGTGTGTGCTATTCACCTTATCACTGGCATTGGCATCAGCAGTGTGGAATGGGATAGGAACATGAATTAAAGTATTGTGCCTTCGCTTGCATTCGCGACAGGGGCCCAGATGGCATGTTCGAGCAGAGTGACCTGGACGAAGACAATTTAGGCAAAGATTTAATTTAGTCACTTCTGCTCTTCTTTCATCTATATTTTTAGCTTTAAATATTGGGCAATCATATATTCTGTGTTCTCCCTTACAAACTACACACTTAATTGTGTTGTGAGTACCCTCTTGTGAAGAAGTGATAAAAGATTTAGTTTGGAAATTGTTAACCCTTTTTTGTAAATGAATTGTAGGTTTTGAATTAGATTCTATCTTGTTGCGATTAATGGACTCTAAAACATCAGCACGGTCTACCAAGAACTTGTTAAATTGTTTTAAATCAGGAATATTATCTAAGCTATTGCGGTGTTCTTCCCATTTAGATAATGTCTGGCTATCAAGCTTTGTACACATAATGTGTATGATTAATACATCCCACTGGTCAGTAGGTAGATGAAGACTTGACAGTGCACGTAGGTTCTTTGCCACATGGTCCACCATGAAGCGCAAGGATCGCTCAGATTCCCGGTTAAAAGTACTAATATTTAATAAAGAATTTAAATGGTGAGTAATAAGTAAACGTTTATTATCATATCGCTCACAGAGTAATGCCCAAGCATTCTCATAGTTAGCACTAGCTACTTCTAAGTTGCATATAATCCTAGCAGCATCACCCTCCAAGTAAGAGGCTAGATAGTGAAACTTATGTATAGGTAAGATGCGTTCATTATTATGTATTAAAGAAATGTAGGTATCTCTGAATTCAAGCCACCGGAAATATGTGCCATCAAACTTATTAATTTGAATTTGTGGAAGTTTAAAACTCACCTCATGTTGATGATGGAGAGAACATTGAGTTGAAATGTGAGAAGAGTTTAAGTCACGGTTCACTTCTTCATTTCTTACATTAGAACTTCTTTGTATGACACTTTGCCCAAAGGCAATATTACCAATAAATAATTGCTCAATGTCATCTCTTTCATCAAGCTCTTCAGCCAAATTATTTGAATTAAAAACTTCTATTTGGCTTTGCAAGTCATCAAACTTATTAGACAACGTTTCAAATTTGCCTAGCTTTAAATTTAATTCAGCAAATTCAATTGGATTTAGCATAGGCTTAGAAGCTAAATTAGACAAATAATTTTTAAATTTTGTGATCTGTCCTTTTATAGAACTGCGCTTTGTACATAGTGCTTGCAAAGTTTGTGATATGTCACTTTTAAAAGTTTCAGTAGAATCAAACTTATCTTTACTCATATCTGATGAAAAGTAATATAATTATGGATAATAGGAAAAGATAGGAGGGGCACTTATCTGCACTGGCCGTTCTGTAGGTAGTGGGTACCTTCCTATATGAGCTCCAATATTTTCTCTTCAGTAAATTATTGCGTTCTTGCCACGGTCGCCAATTTATGTCTGTTGACACAATGAAACGCAGTTCCTTCTTGAAAATTGTGGTTTGATTTACTTGTGATTACATTAAAGTTTGAATAGGTAGTTTTATCGGTAACGAACATCGAAGAAAAAAAAGAATTAGAACAAACACAGAGTAGGTAAAATTTCACAGAGTAATGTCTAACGCACTAAGCCGAATATGAATCGAGTTGAGAGTAATACTGGACTGGCGTAGACAAACGGGTTTGCATAGGATTTTATTTCAAGTTTTCCTTCTCTTGGATAGATGTTATCTGCATATTGTAATCTCGTAGTCGTCTTTTATGACACCCACGAGCAAAATGGTGATTTGTATTCTTACTCCGGCACCAGACGGAAATTACACTAAGTAAACTTAGTAAATCATAAACTGACCCTCTATAAAGATCTCGCTTTATTTAGGAAATAATATGTTCTTTTTTTTCCGCTGTATCATAACAGCTAAAAATACTACCAGCTCTTACATTATCTCTCTGTGTCGTAAATGACAACTCATCATTTCAGCTCATATAAATCCCACTGCTGAGCTCGAGCCTACACCGTAATAGAAGAGCTAGTGACCTGCTATACCACAATGGTCAGACGGGTTGGTATAGGGTTTTATTTCAAATTTTCCTTCTCTTGCATAGACGTTATATGCATATTATATCCCTTAGTCTTTTTTCCGTGTGGTGACGGAGTAAGAATACAATTCACTACTCCCTATCTTGCTCGTGGATGACGTACAAGACGACTAAGGGATATAATATGCACATAACATCTGTGCAAGAGAAGGAAAATTCGAAATGAAACCCTATACCAACATGTCTGACCAGCATGGTATAGTAGATCAAATTTCCTGCCATTGTGGAGGAGGCACGAGCCCCATAGTGGGATGTATGTGGGCAGTGATGATGATGGTGATCCCTTAGTCTACTCCCCCACAAGGTGAAAACACATCGAAAAACTATCGCCCTTATAATGTTATTTTGTTGATGTGTTGATACTCGTGTTAAAAAAATGAATAATTTCTACTAAATTGATATTAATATTGCAAGAATAAGGTCATTTCTATCGTGTACAAGTTCGTCCTAAATATATATATGTATACCAGCAACCCGCCCTCGCTTCGCTTAGGTTTCAGTCGTCTTTCCTGCGTAGTGCCAGTTCCCGTGGGAATACCGGGATAAAATATACTGTTACTGCCTGATATTATGGCTTTCCATTAGTGAAAGAATTTTTGAAAACGGTCCATCCTTTGTGAAGATTACCCGGAACAAACAGACAGACAGACAGACAGACAAAAAAATATAAAGTGATTTTTAGTTCTAACATAGTTTTTAAGATTGTATTTACTAACCTTCTATGGATGTTACTTGTCCGAAATAAAAATGATTATTATTATTATATATCTCAATTTTACGGCTATCTTCCAAGGGAAGATACCCGGTCCTTTGAAAGGCTTACATGGGGATATGGATCCAATATGCAGAGGCCTTTTGAGAAATTTAATCTAAAATGGGATGGGACGTCTACCGATGACACTCCACGTCTACACATAACACACGTGGACTGCCAACGGGAGGTGTAAAACTATTGTGTGTTGATGTTATCTAATACATGATTATGGGGTTGAAGGTTAGATGGACTGGATTAATGGTAAACTATTGATTTAAAACTGTATTTAAATTTAAATTGTAAATTTAAATTTGAATTGTAAATTTAAATTTAACTGTATTTAAATTTATTATTATTATTATTATTATTTAGGCATATGTATAGTGCAAATAACCGTGTGAGCATGAAAAAAGCCTATTATTTTGACATTACAAACAGACACTCTAATTTTATTTATTGGTATAGATATATCGAGGGTTGGGCGCCGTGCTGCATCACTATCAGATCGGTCACACATCGCGATGTAATAAACTAATACTTCGGATGGCTACTTTTAAACTATATTCAATAATTAACGTTAACACAATTTTCCACCACAACCAATAACTACGTATGTCGACGGATAAATCAAGAGTTTGGGAAACGCGGTGAATTTGATACAACGTGGCTGCAACAACGACCGATCGCTCTCGAGTCTCGTTCCTAACTCAGTATGCAACGAACCGCTCTCAGTAACGAAAGCTCAGTAATATTTCAAACGTTAACGGTCAAACAACAAACATCAAAAATTATTGCCAACGTTGTATCAAAAACACCCAAGTATAATACTTGACGTTTCCGTAATCGATTGATTCTTAAAAACTATTAAGATATGGTGCCAGAGGTAGTGACGCTGCGACAGATATAAAACTACTTATTGAAACATAATTCAAGATTCATGCTTATAAAAAATGAAATTTCTTCATCTCGGCTATGAACGTCTACGATTATAAAATCTTATGATTTCATAACGTTCATTTTTGTCGCAGTTATTTTTACTTGTTGAAATATTAATATGATCACAAGAAATTTTATTATTTCTCTCTTGGCCGATAACACGGAAAGTTGCTTAAAAATTACTTTAGTTTCCAAAAAAGTTCCAAGATATATATATAAAGTTTCAGGTAAAATATTAGGTTTTAGATTCAAAAGTCCGAATAAAATCCTTAGAGATAAGTGAGAGAAGAATTACTGTAACTTGAATAAATGTTTTTATTTTTACTGTTGCTTTATTTTGTCAGAACTTTTTTCTTTAACTTATACACGTCAGACTTTTGGAAGTCAAATTAGTTTTTATAAAACTAAGCTAGCCTGTTTGTTAAGAAGATACCTTTACCCACAAAAGGGTCTGTATAGAATTTGATATTAAAATCTTGTTATCTTAAATTACAACTGACGTTTGAAATTCTTTGTGGATAGCATTTTCTAAAAATATTTTGCTTTTATTCCTCTTATAAATTTGCCTCGCTTTTCCAGCCAATTAGCGTAATTGAAAAGAAAATGAATTGCAAACAATCTTTGTTTTATGTAAAGTTATGTAAGCGCTTCGGAATAAATATTGTCATCACAAATGGTTCCATAAACTTTGTGGAACTTATACATATGCACATCTGTTGCCTTTGAATTCATTCAAAATAGAAATATATCAAAGTTCTGTACTTTTTATTTATATAATACATTAACATAATAGGTAATCCTCCATCTTGTCCGTGGGTATCGTAACAGAGGACTAAAGGATATAATACGCATATAATATCTATAGCAAGAGAGGGCAAACTCAAAATAAAACCCTTTACCAACCCGTCTGACTAGTGTGGCGTGTTAGGTAAATTTCACTCATATCAAGAAGGGAGGCTCGAGCCCAGCAGTGGGATGTATGTGAGCTATAATAAAGATCATGATCAGAGTAAGACGATTTAATGAATAGACGTCGTTATGTAATAATAATGATTTCGTAAATACACATATTAAAATTCTTATTTCTTTTATAGATTAGACTAGCAACCCGCCTTCGTTTCGCTTCGGTTTCTGTCGCCTTATCCCCGTAGTTCCCGTGGGAATACCGGTATAAAATATAGCCTAGTTTACTCCCTGATATTAAAGCTTTGTGAATGATTTTTTTAAATCGGTCCAGCCGTTTTGAAAATTACCCGGAACAAACAGACAGACAGACAGACAAAAAAAATATAAAGTGATTTTTAGGCATATGTATAATGCAAAAAAAACAGGTGAGCATGAAAAAAGCCTATTATTTTGACATTACAAACAGACACTCCATTTTTATTTTTTGGTATAGATAGTATATTTTTAATATGGCAGAAAAAAATGTAAAAGTCATTCGTTTGGAATGACCTTTTTACGTTTGCTTTCTTTTGGTACTTTTTACAATAATTCAAGTATTTTAACATTTAATAAAGCAGATATGGCAACACATTAAGTAAAATAGTTGAACTATATACCCCATATCTCATTGCTAGGCTCGAGCCTACTGGATAGAAGGAGAATTGATCTCGGTATAGAGATCTTGGTATAGTTACCAAGCTGGTCAGACGTGTTGGCATGGGGTTTTGTTTCGAGTTTTTATTCTCTTGCAAAGATGTTATATACATATTTTATCCCATAGCTATCTTTTATGACATCCACGAGACAAAGAAGGCCACCCCTATTTAAAATTAAATTGTTTAAAGTTAAATTGTATTCTAACACGTCATACGGTAAAATTCTTGTTACTGATTAAATATTTTAAGAATCAGTGAGAGGTCAAACAGCGTAACTATAATTCATTTAACTAAAAAAATTGAATACTTAAATTTTAATATCAGGTTGACCGAGCTTCGCTCGGAGTATTTTTGTAGCATTTATTTAGATATATATTAATAAAAAATAAAATAATAAATAATGAAATTTATATAAAAAATTACAAAAAGAGAATAATAATAACACCGAGATTCGATCCGACGCCGTTTGTCGCCGATTTCAAAAACAAAATGAAACCTGACTACTTCGCCACTGGGCTATCGTAACTTATGACATTGATGGCAAAATTTGAATTCATATTCTTTTAAAATTTAATGTCATTATATTGTCTGCCAAAAACACTGACAAAACAACATTTTCTATACATAAAACCTAGCTAGATCGATTTTTTGGGCCAGAATCCTCTAGTATGCCAAGTTTCAACAAAATCGTTGGAGCCGTTTCCGAGATCCTCAATATATATATATATACAAGAATTGCTCGTTTAAAGATATAAGATTATAATTTTCCGCGGTTTCAATTAATATAACAACGTTCCTTTCAATTAATATCTTATTGCATTCCTGTTTTAATACTCCAAACCATTATAAATAAAACCATTTTTACGGATTTTATTGCGTTTGTATTTTATTTTTGATTGACTGTAGTCTCGAACACTTTTCATGGTGACCATGTGATTAATAGTATTATTTATAACTAGCTGACCCGGCGAACTTTGCACCGCCTTTTCGTAATCATTTTTTTTTAGTATTAATCACTTTGGTTTTAGTATTATCCGTGCGATGACGGAGTAAGAATATAATTCACCACCAGTGTATGTCGTAAAGGACGACTAAGGGATATACTGTCTTTTCTTATCGATTCCTTTTTTAATCTAGATCTACATGTAATTATGCCAAAAATGCCGAATCGATGGAACGAACATCAAATGTTTGACATGTTTTTTTTTTATGGGTGGGCTATGGTAAGCGCACGCGCGGTCCAGTCCGTCCGGGGCGATGTAAGGACGGCGCGCGGGCCCATAACCCACCCGTACCCACGTCACCTCGTTGTTGGGCCGACCACCGGAGCAGATGTGATTTGTCGTCAGTGGTCGGCCTGACGGAATACCCTTTCGGGTAACCTCACCTCTCGACGCTTTGGGACGTCATTCGCCGTCGCGCGGTTCGAACGAACATCAAATGTTTGACAGGTAAGAACGGGTTGTATGGGAAAATAAAATTATTGTTTTCAGTATTTCACTCGCAATTTTCCTTATTTTCTCACCGTATAAACCTTCCCTGGACGTTCACAAATAATTCAAGACCAAAATTAGCCAAATCGGTCCAGCCGTTCTCGAGTTTTAGCGAGACTGACGAACAGCAATTCATTTATATATATATATATATATATATATATATATATATAGATGTGTAATACTCCAGTAAAGATCAGAAATTATTCTTCAAAGTAAATCAAACGTTCATGAGATTTGTCTATTCTAAGATTGAATAATATAATCTCCACACTTCACATGGATTATAATTAAAGTATACCCGGCATATTTATTCAAAATGATATTATCTGTATCATCATTAATCATCATTTCAAATAATATACGTCCCACTGCTGGGCTCGAACCTCCACTACAATAGGAGAGAAATAGACGAACTATAACCAGGTTGGTGAGACGGCTTGCTATAAGATTTTCTTTTGAGTTTACCTTCTCTTGCTTAAATATTACATGGATATTTTATCCCCTAATTGTTTTTACGACACTCACAATCAGAATAGGGGATGGTAGATTCTTTTCTTACTACATCACCACATGGAAAATTCGTAGGCACCTCAAAATAAGAGAAAAATCATCATCATCATCATCTCAGTTAATATATGCCCCAGCGTTGGGCTCGGGCTTCCTCCAAGAGGCATTTGACATACTATACCACGCTGGTCAGACATTTTAGTATAGGGTTTTATTATGAAGTTTGCACTGCCAAAAGAAGGAAACTGCATAATAAAACCCTACAATAATAATAAAACATCATCGCCCTACCTAAACATCAATATGTTGTCTGCATATTACATCTCTTAGTAATCTTCTTTTTTATTGCCGATGGTGGCAAACGAGTAAGCAGCACCCCTGATGGTAAGTGATACTGTTGTATACGGACCTTTGCAATACCAGGGTCACAGCCAGGCCATTACCTACCGTGAAGAAAATACTTTTCTTAAACCTCGTTTAAAGAAGGACATGTCATAGTGCCCGAGAAACACAGCAGCAGGTAGTTCATTCCAGAGCTTGCACGTGCGTGGGAGAAATGTTTACTGGAAACGTATAGTTGAAGATCATAACATTTCCAGGTGAAATGTATGAACCTGGTAAAATAGTAACGGTGGTACCAAGTCAAACAGCTCCTCGGAGTACTTCCCATGAAAGAGTCGGTAGTGTACAAAGAGTGACTCAAAGTCTCTCCGACGCTCCAGTGACTCCAATCTGTCCGTAAGATTGGGATTCCTGACGATTCGAACAACACGCCTTTGCCTCTGCAAAGGCGTGCTGTTCAAATCGTCGATATTTGGGCGCACCTGCCCAGAGATGTCAGCAGTACTCCACACGAGGACAAACTTGTGCTTTTTACGGCACCCATGGGCAATAGAAAGGATGGTGAATTGTATTCTTACTCCACTACCACCAAAAATAAAAGATAATTATAATTAATACATTATTATCTAAAACTTTAAATAGCTTCTGCTTTTTTGACGTGACAACGTCTTATAATTCGATGGAGCCGGCTGCACACATGAAAAAACATGACGTATGCGGCGTTACCTCGCTCTGAGGCGATCCATTTAAGGCTTGATCCATACAAAATATCTATCAAGCAAATAAAATTAAAATATTCTTTTGAAAAATGTAACCATTCCATCAGTATTTTCTTATGACGTTGTCACGTTCAACTATCGTCAGTAAACCGACCTTAAAGACAACCGATTTTTATTAATGTTTGTTATAAATTTGTTTTTATATGGTTCAACATCCACACTTATTATTTTATTGATTAGACAGTTGTATCCTGTCAATGTTTATTGTTCAATTTAGCTTTTATTAATTCAGAACACTGTATGCTTGTCAATATTAATTTTGGAAGAGTTGATTACGCACCTACACACGACTTAATATTGGAACAGCCGTTTATATCTACCATTGTTTGCAAAATAAATTTCATTTGGGCCCTAAACACATTAACTGTATGATATTGATTCATTCGTCCATTTATTTAAATAGGAATTCCATTCATGATGACTGGGGTTTTAATCGTGACTTAGAGAGTAATTGTTATCATATTTTAAAGGAAAATTGGTCTAAAATCGCCATATTAGGATTACGGAGTAAAAATACAATTCACCAGCCGTATCTAGCCCGTGGATGTCGTAAAAAACGACTACGGCATTATAATATGCAAGAGAAGAAAAACTCTAAATAAAACCATTACCAGCCCGCATGACATGGATAGACAAAGAGTGACTACAAATATGACGTATGATAGGGGCGTATGGACACAACACAACTGAAGTTAATTTTAAAAGCGAGTATAGTACTAAGTTAGAAGTTAAACTTAATCCTTACTTAATATTATAAATGCGAAAGTAAGTTTGTTTGTTACGCTTTCACGCTTAAACCAACAAACCGATTTCAAAAATTATTTCACCAATGGAAAGCTATAATATCAGGGAATAACATAGACTATATTTTATCCCGGTTCTCCCACGGAAACTACGTGGCTAAGACGACTGAAATCGAAGCGAAACGAGGGCGGGTTGCTAGTATAAATATATATGTTGACACAAAGCTTAGTTTGTTTACACCGCCTACAAGGCATACATCTGAATGAGGGCCCACTTAGACCAGCTAGGCTTAGACTAGCTTTATTCGAGACAACTAACTGACCCCAATATATATGGGCAGACCGGCTGGAGAGGTCTCGATACGGTGTTTGGACCGTGGAGACCTTCCGGCCGGTGCTGATGCAGTGGTTGGAAAGGCGGCACAGGGTGCTCTCCTTCCGACTCGTACAGGTCTTGACGGGGCATGGATGCTTCGGCAAGTACCTGTACAGGGTCGCTAGGAGGGAGAGAACTCCGTCCTGCCACCACTGCGATTGCGACGAGGACACGGCGCAGCACACGCTCGAGGTCTGTGCCGCTTGGGCAGAGCCGCGTCGTGAACTCGTCGCAATCATCGGTGCCGACCTGACGCTGCCGACCATCGCTAGGGAGATGCTTGGCAGCATTAGGAATTGGGACGCGGTCGCAGCCTTCTGCGAGGTAGTTATCTCGCAGAAGGAGGCGGCGGGTCGCGAGCGCGAGGAGCACAGCCTCGATGATGCGACCCGCCGCCGGCGACTGGGGCGGCGCAGGCGGGAGTACCTGCGTGCAATGCCGCCCTAGCCGAGGCCGCGGGTGACGTGACCGGGGATTAGTCCGTCACCCGCCGAGAGGCCGACCGCGTGAAGAAAGACCGACGTCTTCCCCGAGGGGGGGACGTCGGTCGATGGGAGGGTACCCCGGGTAGGGGGTATTCCGTCGGGCCGGCCACTGATGACAAGTAAGCCTGCTCCAGTTGTCGGCCGTCGGCCCAACGACGAAGGCAACGTGGTGTTCGGGTGGGTTGCGGGAGTTGCGGTTGCGCGCCGACCACAGCCCACCCCAAAAAAAAAATGAAAAAAAAGAATAAATATATATTGCTAGTATAAAAATATATATATTTGAAATCGGTTAGGTGGTTCAAGCGTGAAAGCGTAACAAACAAACAGACATACTTAGTTTGGCATTTATAATATTAGATAAAGATGTAAGTATATCCGATAGTCTGCGAGTACGCTAGTATATACTAGCATACCCGCAGACTTAATGTTGTCTGGAATGCACACCACATTACGTATCGGATTGGATTACAGGACCAGGCAAAGTTTTAAAGGGTTTCTTGAGAGGAAAAGTAGCTTAAGTTACTCAGCTATAAACAGCTACTCAGTAGTAAAGCCGATTTGAAGGTTACCAGCACAGATAGACGAACAAATTAAAAATAATCCGGTTTTTAGGCATAGGTATCGTGTAAATATATGTGTGAGTATGAAAAAATGCTACTATTTTGACATTACAAACAGACACTTCAATTTTATTTAGTAGTAGGACCAGACTGTTGACGGTTGTCTGTCTATAGCCGAGGGCCGGTCCGTCCGAGGTACACACTCTCGCAGCAAATCGGCGTCCGAGTAGTAGCCATTTGTTACTGCGCTCCATTCGTTGAGCAAGAGAGCCAGAAGCCCAACTTACTGAGGGTGTTTGCGTGTAGCGGGTTTTAGTGATATCTTTAGAATCATTGAACCTCATTGCACGCATTTACAACCCCTTCACTTTCTTCGCGGTAGGCAGCGGCCTTGCAAAGGTCCATGAGCGGCAGCAACACTTACCATCAGGTGCACTATTTGCTCATTTGCCACCGTTTGTAATAAAAAAAAATATCTGTATAGATTACACAGCACAACGTGGATTTGCAAACAAAATAATAACATTAAATACCTAGGTACTTCAACCATCAAAACAAAACTATTGGCACAGTTAGCAAACGCAGTTTAAAAAGGACTCAATTCAGGATCATTTCAGCCTATTTACGTCTCTCTGCTGACATCCTGCGTAATAAGAGTGAAATTGACCCACTATACCACGCTGGTCAGGCGGATTGGTTTAGGATTTTATTTCGAGGTTTTCATTGCTCACATCCATGTTATCTGCATGTTATAATCATTTACCCATCTTTTACGATACCCACGGACAAAACAGACAGTGGTAAATTGTGTTCTTATTCTGCTACTACACTGAAAAGGTAGGACTAATATGGTTGAACACTCAAAAGGGCGAATATGTTTTTAAGGATACAATTTTAAATTACAGACTTTGGAATGAATAAGTAAAATTTAATTAAAAGGCTACGTTACAGCCAGTTTGAAAACGGCTCAAAGCTTTTTTAATAAGCATTTAACAAGAACAAATACACAAAGTCCCATTCGCAATATATGTAAGAAAATTCTGAGAAGTTAGTTTAAACGCACGGACGGCTAAGGAAATACTTGCGAGGAATGGAATTACGTGTGAGCTAGCAAACTAGTTCACAATTTATAAGGGTTTTGCACGCTGGCTAGCAAATTAGGAGGGTCAGTGAGGGCTGCCAAATAAAGTGTGAAATATTGAAAGCCTTGGATAAAATATGTTGAGAAAAAGGACGGGTAAGGAATTTGATAATTGTTTGATCGTCCGCTATTTTAAAGTTAAGTGACTTTAGTAAAGTTATTATTCTTTCAATTTAAGGGCTTGTACATAAAACTGCGATGTGACGACGCAACGCAAAAACCTGCGAGTTCGCACGTCACGTCGCAAGAAATTGCGATAAATCTTCTTTGTTTCTTTTGCCTTATCCCTTATATCTCTTAAACAATATGCCTTATATCTCTTAAACAATAACAAAAGTGCACACTTCTTTTTACGATCTATGTCACGGCCTAGTTTTCAAAATGCGTCCAGTACGGTTGACGGTCATCGAAGGAATGTTATGGGAATGGTCATCGAAGGAATGTTATGGGAATGGTCACCTAGGGAAACGCCTTGCCGCACGAAATCGCATCGCAGCAATTCGTGTCGCAACTTTTTGCGTTGCGAATTCGCATCGCGTCGCATCGCAGTTTTATGTACAAGCCTTAACCTCGTCATCCTACTCTTACTACATCATCCCGATTTTTCGGGGTCGATGCAATATTTACTATAGCGCAATATGTGAACACTGCCACGCTGAAGTGGCAATGGGCAGGCCATATCGCTCGACAAACCGACAACTGCTGGGGAAGAAAGGTTCTCGAGGGGCCACCATGTATCGGACGACGCAGTGTAGGATTCCCAACTAGGTGGATCGACGACCTGGTGAAAGTTGGTGCTCGTTAGATGCAGGCGGCACAGGACCGCACTTTGTGGCGTAACATGAGGGAGGCCTACGTCCAGCAGTGGACGGCGATAGGCTGAAATGATGATGATGAATATATGCATATGACTGCATAGATGGCGTAGTGGTTAAGATATCGACCTACTAGTGTCGAGGGTTTGAATCCCATGCAGAACAACACTTTGAGCGATCCACACATTGTTGTTCTGAAGCTGAATAAAAGATATATTCGTTAATTATGTATTTATAAATTCCCCGCTAAACAAGGATTATTTTCATAGAGCAGGGTGTTGTCTTATATTAAAAAATCATACATACATATTGCAAAAGTTATGACAATCGTTTTTATGACCCGCATCGTGCTCTATATCAAACCTCTTTCGGAATATAATTATTGATCAGACGGCAGGAAATGTGTACCCACGTCAATATAAACCTATTAGTTCGTTTTGTACGACACCTATGAGTAATATAAATATTAATAACATTCATAGCCATCACCACGCATTATCATCATCATCATCACAGCTTATGTACGTCCCACTGTTGGACTCGAATCTCCTCCACGATGTAAGCGAAATTGATACAATTCACCACTATCTATTTTACATAGTACTAAACATACACTCCATTTCCTTCAATTTGATCAACAAATATGACATTATATCCCTCAGACATCTTTTATAAAAATCCACTGGCAAGATAGGGGTTAGTGAATAGTAGTAATCTTACTTCGTCACTACACGGAAAAACAATTATTAAATTTATGGTTATTTTTAGTTACCTAACAGGTAACGTCTATGGAAGAGCAGGCAATCTCAAAAAAAAAACCCTGAATCAAATCAAATCATTTATTCTGCATAGGCCCCTTGAGGGTACTTACATATTGTCAAATTTACACATCGTTTGAATATAATACAATATCTACTACCGGATTGGATCGCGGCCACAAGCTGAGAAGATCCGGCAAGAAACTCAGCGGGCTGTAATTTTTTTACCATCTTTTGAATACAATTACGTATACAACATATAGTCTTAGCTCCAGTGTGATGCCCTTCGAGATAGGATATGACTATTTTTTTTAATTTAGTCCAAATAAAAATAAAAAAAGGAAAGGAACACATGGTTGGACCAGATCCCACAACACCTGTACCACCATATCTGACCAGCATGCATTATAGGTGTATTTCCTTCCTATTGGGGTAAAGCCTCAAACCCAGCAGGTCCCACATGTATGAACTGAGATGATGAATATAAACATGAAAGTCCACGCAGGATAACTGCCAGCAGAGCTATTATTTTATTCTTATTAAAATTAAGTTTTGCGTAACGGACTCTTAAAAACTCCATAGATAAGGTAAATCTGACTGTTGGTGCTACCGAGCCTTACTAAAATTTATGCGGTAATTATTCACAGCGTGTAAACAGAGTTATGAAAATGTACTGTAATTTTTTGTTTCTTATGATAAGATTTGATGTTTTTCCTTAAAATTAAGATGTTTTTAAATATATTAAAAAATGTTGGCCTCGAACCTTCACTATTTGAGGAATATTATTTTTCTATAATACGCTGATCAGAAGGATTGGTATAAGGTTTGTTTTGAGATATCCTTCTTTTTTATCACGTGATATATGCATATAGTATCCCTAAGTCGTCTTTTAGGACACCCAAAGGCAAGGGCCTACAATCCACCACCCAATGCTCAATTGGCCTTGGGTGGTGGATTGTATTTGTACTTTGTCTCCATACTGAAATAACAAATCCATATTATATCCCTTACGTTTACGACATTCATGGACAAGAAATGGAGTATCGAATTCACGAAAAGAAAGGGAAGTCGTGAACCCACGACATTTTACTATTTGATATATACCTTTTTGCAATATGTCATTTACAACATTCATTCTCAATAACAAGTGCTTGGTGTATTTCAAAGCTTAAAGAATTATTCATAGATTTTGGCTTACCTTACGTTTTGGTATCAGATAACGGAAGACAATTTACATCGAGAGAATTTTCGTTGTTTCTTGATCAAAATGGCGTAGTACATAAAACCTCAGCGCCATACCATCCAGCTACAAACGGTCAGGCAGAACGTTTCGTGCAGACCGTTAAAAAAGCGTTACACGCTATGGATAACGGATCGGAATCATTACAAGAGAAAATAATAAAAATAAAATATCAGTTACGACGGACGCCAAATACGACATCTGGCAAAAGTCCCTATGAACATATGTTTGGTAATCGAACTGTTCGAACACTCTTACAAGCTATGTTAGAAAGAAAATACACCGAAGCTAAACTAACTATTGATCATAAGATCAACCTGAGAACAATTAAAGTGGGACAAAGGGTACAGATTCGAAACTATAATGCCAGTAAAAAGTGGAAATTTGGTACAGTTGTTAAGCGCATGGGCCACATACATTACGAAGTACTTACTGATTCAGGCCAGATCTGGAAGCGACACGTAGATCAGATGTTAAGTACAGCTGTTCCAAAACCTACAGAGAATTAAATGGGGGTGGAGAGCTGATATATACCTTTTTGCAATATGTCATTTACAACATTCATATAAATATAATTTAAATTAAGTACATGTCTGCATTGACACATTAAGAAAAATATATATGAAATAAACGTGATTCAAATGTATAATTATTTTGTATTTATTACTATTATATATTATATACAGCTATTATTTTAAGAATAAGTATTGTTTTTATTAAAAACAATTTAATATTTAGGTTGTTCTCATAAAATATTAAGCTATCGACTCTAACAAAGCAGCTGGTAACAGCTAGGTATCTTATATTAAAATACTATCACTAATTTCATAAAAACTAGCAACCCTAAATCTAGATAAAATGTAACTTGTAATTCTGCATTTCACCAACCTAGCATGGTAAGGTTGTCAAAACCATTCTTATATAATATTTCACATGTTCACCTACATCAAATATCCGTTTCCATTGACATGACGTTCCATTAGCCAGGCGGGCCTATCTACGACAAAATTTTTGAATTTAAAGAAGCTATACTTTGTTTGCTCAATGGGAAAATATGTCTATGTTCTTTGTATTCACTGTGAATTCTTATTCGCTTGTAATTTTTAACTGGATTGACTGAATAATAAAATTGTTAAAACAGTTTCAAAAAATATACAAGTGTTATGAAAATAATCATAATCGTTATCTCAGCCCACATAAGTTCCACATCAGTCCTATTATTGAGTTCGGGCGTCTATAATGGGAGGGATATTGAACTATGGTATCGCGCTAGACAGATGTGTTGGCATTTTTTTTTTTTTTTTTATTTTTATTGGTGGGCTATGGTAAGCGCACGCGCGGTCCCTTCTATCCGGGGCGATAAAAGGACGGCGCGCGGGCCCATAACCCACCCGTACCCACGTCACCTCGTTGTTGGGCCGACCACCGGAGCAGATGTGACTTGTCATCAGTGGTCGGCCCGACGGAATACCCTTTCGGGTAACCTCTCACCTCTCGACGTACTGGGAGTCGGTCGCCATCGTGCGGTCAGCCTCTCTGCGGGTGACGGACAATTCCCCGGTTCGATCACCCGCGGCCTCGGCTAGGGCGGCATTAGGCGCAGATACTCGCGCCTGCGCCGTCCGAGTCGCCGGCGGCGGAACGTGTCGCCGAATAGGATCTCTACTCGCACACGATCCGCCACCTCCTTCCGTGAGATAACGGCCTCACAGAAGGCGGCGACCGCGTCCCAGTTCCTGACGCTGACGAGCATCTCCTGGCGATGGTCGGCAGCGCCAGGTCGGCACCGATAATTGCGACGAGTTCACGGCGATCCCCCTCCCATGCATCACACTCCTCGAGCGTGTGCTGCGCCGTGTCCTCGTCCCCCTCCGTCTCCCTCCTGACACTCTTGTGCAGGTACTTCCCGAAGCAACCGTGCCCCGCCAGCACCTGCACCAGTCGGAAGGAAAACACCCCGTGCGTCCGCTCCAACCACTCCATCAGCACCGGCCGGAAGGCCTCGACGGTCCTGACACCGTACCGAGGACTCTCCAGCCGGACTGCCCAACGGGCAATGACTTCTCGGCGGGCGTCGACCCGCCAGGCGGTGATCTCTTTGATGGAGACCATGCCGCCGCGGGCGCTCGTCTCCGACACCCGCCGATAAATGTCGGCGAGCATCTCCGCCTCCAGGTCCCACGGGGGAGTTCCGGCCAGGAGGCACGCTGCCTCCGTCGCCACCGTGCGGTAACCCCTGATCGCCATGACCCTCTGTGGTCGCCACAGGAGGGCCCTAAGACGGACGGTCAGGGACCCCGCTCACACCGGTGCGCCATACAGGGCCATCGACCGGATCACCCCCACATACAGCTGTCGGCACGTAGCACTGGGTCCGCCCACATTCGGCATCAGCCCCGAAAGGGCGGACGCCGCGCCGACAAGCCGGGGAACAAGTCGATGGAGATGCTCCCGGAACCAAAAATGCTCGTCGAGCACCAGGCCCAAGTACTTCATGTGGGCCTGGACAGATGTGTTGGCATAGGATATTGTTTCAAATCAAATCATTTATTCTGCATAGGCCCCTTGAGAGCACTTACATATTGTCAAATTTATATATCAACTTATGCAATTATAATTATTTATTTATTTTTATTTATGCAGTATTTTTTTTTATATTAATTCAAGTTTTTTCTTTTCTTTGATATTAATTCAAATTATACTTTTTGAGCGTGGTGACCGATAAGAAAACAAATGTACTATATGTATAACAATAAAGGCAGTTTGGATTACCACTGTCGTCCGCTGAAGATCGTTGGGACCGTTAGAAAACGCGCGAAAGCACTTTTTGACGTAAGCTAAGCAAAGCGGTGGCTCGTGTATGCATTGAGACGGACGAACGCAGAATGTGTCGTCGACCGTACGCTCAGTCGAGCCGCCGCCGCCCGCCTACTATGTCACTCGTTCCGAGCTACATTGCCCGAGTTACATGGTACGGGGGTATGAGGTTTTATTTTCATTACGGAATTTCTTGATTCGGTCCCCGCGCCAAGCCCGCGATATAAGCTATGCAATAGCTTAAAAAAGCCAAGCCTCGCAACTGAGTTCTTCTACCATAAAAACTTTAAAAAGTCGTGAGATCCATATTATACCAAGTCGGTTAACTCATTCAGTCCCTGCTTAAGGGACCTTTCTTCTTAAGTTATTACGTAAATAGCTAACCTAACAACTTCTTGTAGTGACTATATCAATATTAAAGATTTTTTATGTTTTAAATAAATAGATTGACTTGACAATCGCACTATGTTTAGTACAATTTAATATAATATGTATTACTTGTGAGGTACATTGCTGTGTGGTAGCGGCTTCGAATACTACCAACCCTTGCTTTGCTCGTGGATGTCGTAAAAGACGACTAAGAGCCCTAGATTGACCCGGACCAACTCCATCTGGTACCATTTGGGTCAACGATTACATTCCCAAGGAGGGTTGACGTAAGGCAGGCGGCCGGTCATAAAAGTCATTGCCGAAACTTTTTGCAATATGTCAAAACAGATGACATATTGCGTCGACCCCAAGTAATTGGGATAAGAGCAAGATGATGATGATGATGACTTGTGAGGTACATTGTGTTTTCATGCGATTCGTAAGACATGTCCCGCTCTTGCTTTTTCATTCCGTTGATTGACCAGTTTACAAGTTATCTTTGAACATAATTATATCTAGGTATCTGTCTACACCTATTATGCCAATCATCATTCAGCCTATCGCCGTCCACTGCAGACCATACACCCCCTCATGCTTGACGATAAAGTGCGGTACTGTGGCACCTGCATCCAACGACGCTCGAGAGTAACAGAGTTGCCATGACTAGGGCTCATTTTCTCCCCCATATGAGGAATAATGCCGTAATCGTCACGTTGGGTAGGCGGGTTGGTTTCATAGTGAGTTATCATACATTTCCCCGGCAAGAGCTGCTGCCCACTCTCCTGTCGAATCTTTTTTTTTAAATGACAACGCCTTGCACTAAGGAAAATTAATCCTTATATTGTGGGGGACTTTACAAACATATAATTCATCATCGCATCATCATCGCAGCCCTCATACGTCCCACTGTTGGGCTCGGGCTTCCTCCACAATGGGAGGGAATTTGACCCACTATACCATGCTGGTCA
Source organism: Lymantria dispar (assembly GCA_032191425.1). Classification (NCBI taxonomy): domain Eukaryota; kingdom Metazoa; phylum Arthropoda; class Insecta; order Lepidoptera; family Erebidae; genus Lymantria; species Lymantria dispar. Next base: position 12,871,736 of record CM063465.1, on the reverse strand, counting down.
GACATATTGATATAGGGTTTCATTTCGAGTTTTCCTTCTCTTGCACAGATGGTATGTACATATTAAATGCCATAGTCGTCTTATACGACATCTACGGGCAAGATAGAGAGTGGTGAATTGTATTATTACTTCGTCAACACACGGAAAGAACATATAATTAACCGACACAAATTACATTCAGACTCAGAACAAGAATTTGTGAATCGTACAAGGTGTTGTCTTGCATGGAATTCGAACCCGCGACACTGGCACGGTACTTTGGTATCTTAACCACTACGCCATCTGCGCAGTCTTTAGCCGGTTTTTACGATTTCCATAGATAAGCAATGATGCCGACAAATATATTCTTATTTTTTACAAAAATTATATTTCATTAACTGTAAATGTAACTTTGTAATCCTATATATTTATACGGGTTTACAAAATTATTTATGCGGTTCGTGTATCTCAGAAACTGGACGAAAATTATAATGTTTCATAATTTTTCCTTCATTTATACACTAAACACTAACTGTATCTTAAATTTGAAGCTTCTATGTCTGCTAGAAGTGCCTCTTTAATATTGATGATCGGTCAGTCAGTCAGTGAGTGACAAAATTACGAAATTTTGACTAGTTATAATTCTTAAACTATTAGTTCAAATTAAATGAAATTTGAAATACACAATTTGTATACATGCAATGCCTGCTGGGTTACTAAAAATTCAGGATTCTAGTTTTATTCACGACGAAGTTATAGGGGGTCGAAAATAGCCTGAATTGCTTCGAGAAAAGTATGTTACGGCAGTGTTGCGTTTTGCCCGACTTTTTTTTGCTTTACTTGGCGGGGGTACTGCCGTGCCCCCAGATACTACAAAGGACGGTCCAAATGTCACATCTTAATAAAGAATAATTTTCCGTATGGTAACGGTGTTTATACGTCAGTAATAATATGTCCTTATAACTATGTTATTTATTTATTTATTTATTTAAGACAACACCCTGCACTAAGGAAATAATCCTTGTATTGCGTGGGACTTTACAAACATACAATTAATGGACACAAATTACATCCAGACTCAGAACAACAATTTGTGGATCGCACAAAGTGTTGTCCCGCGTGGGATTCGAACCCCCGACACTGGCGCTGTAGGTCGCTATCTTAACCACTACGCCATCTATGCAGTTATGTTATATACAACGGTATCCAATGCGAGTCAAAGAGATTTTGAATGAAAGACGGTTACTTGTTTTATGATCCAAGATTTATTATCCATTAAAAAATGATTCTTACTTATGGTATATCATCTTTATCAGCAGCTTCTCCATATCCACTATTGAATATAGGCCTCTTCTTGCTCGGCAATCAAGTTTGTGTTCGAAATTATTATTATAGTTTACCAGACGCAGAAGTATCACTCTCTGTTCTCCTTACGGTCCCTCAGTCAGTTTTTACTTCTCTAATACGTTGGAGATTTAGTGTATTCTTAACCCGTCACCATTCAGTTAATATATGCAAATAGGTCATCAGTTAAAAATATAATCAATATGCTACAGGTCTGATCCTAATACAATACGATACTTTCACTCCTATTTTTGATAAGGACGATATGGTAGGACAATTTGCCTGCTATTGTGAAGGAGGCTAAAGTCCAATAGTGGGACGTATATTAACTAAATTGTAAAGCAGAAGAGTTTGTGTGTTTGAACGTGCTAATCTCATGAACGGTCCGATATGAAAAATTCATTCAGTGTTGGATAGCTCATTTATCGAGGAAGGCTATAGGCTATCTATCATCACGCTAAGACTAGTAGGAGCGTAGCAACAATAAAAAATGTTTCAGAATCGGGTTTTTTTTTCATTTGGAGAGCTTCCAGACAGAATATTATTATTTAAAAATATTTTCACCTTCTACGTAAACAAAGTTGCGGCCACAATCTAGTAATAAATAATAACACATCCTTTTTTTTGGTCTACGGTCGGCGCACTCCTCGCTCCGCTCGTCCAGGGCGACAGAGGGGCGTAAGCACGCACACCCGTGACCCACCCATATAGCACGTCGCTTTCGTCGTTTGACTGACCACCGGTGCGGCACGACAGAATACCCCGAGGGAGTACCTCCGCGGGTGTAACCTGTCCGCGGGTGCCCGGACTAAATCCCCGGTCCGGTCACCCGCAGCCTCTGCTAGGGTGGCATTAGGCGCAGGTACTCGCGCCTGCGCCGCCCCAGCCGCCAGCGGAGGACCGTGTCCGCGCGAAGTCTTTCCTCCCGCACACGGTCCGCCGCCTCCATCCGCGAGATAACAGCCTCGCAGAAGGTGGCAACGGCTTCCCAGTTTCTAACGCTGGCAACCATCTCCCTAGTGATGGTTGGCAGCGTCAGGTTGGCACCGATGTTCGCGACGAGTTCACGGCACTCCTCCGCCCACGCAGCACACACCTCGAGTGTGTGCTGCGCCGTGTCCTCGTCGCAAAATAACACACCCCAAATGAATGAGTGGTATTATTTTGTATACTTAGTCCATTATCACGGTGATAGTTGAGCAAATTACTACAAGTATATGTATACATAATGTAAGTATGTTAACAACAGCTCCCAAAAACACTTCAGACCTTACAATATTAATAAAGCTTCACTTGGTATATTTTGGGAATGTATGTCACGTTGTTTTGAACTCGGTACGTGACAGGCTTTATTATATTAGGAGTGACACTTAAGAGACCGAAGTTACAGATAGGTCAACATCATTTTTGTTATCAAGAAATTAAAATATAGACTTTTTCCGCTAAAGAAAATGGAACATCTTAATCGAGTGAATGTCTTTTTGAGATTTATTTTTAGTGATTGTGTAACTTATTTTTCTTCCGTGTGGTTACTTGATGAGAATATACGGTCAACTCTCTTTCCCGTAGATCCCCTGTAACTGTTGCTGTCATATTTCAAGGGAGTATCATTACGAATATGGTCTGAGATCATAATATGTATGATATGTACATAATTATGTATATTTATATATAATAATATATAATTATGTATATACATATAACTCTCAAGAGGAATAATTACACAATAATCAAGCTTCATAGGTGAATTGGAAATCAGACTTTGCGTTTTGCTATCGTTTATTTCCCAGGAGATTGTAGCTAACTTTCCACATGTCGATACCTAAGCCAATTATTATGACGCCCACAGGACATTGTCTAAGTTGGTCAGGCCGCCGGTCTATTAAACTATTGCCAATAGCTTTTGCAATTATGTACGATGGTAATGAAATGAAATAAATTATTTCACATAAAATAGAGTAAATTAAATGTTAAGTAATTAAATGTTAAGTTTGGTTCACCAATCTTGCCTGTAGAAGCATGTGAAAATAATTGCATCAATTTAAATGGTTTTGTCAACCATAATAATACAAAACCGCAGGGCAGCTTGTGGCGTGCTGAATGTGAGTGGCGACACTGCGAGCCCCAGAGAGTTGGCCAGGGTCTCGTATCCAGCTCGCCTTTATTGGCTGTCTGGAGTGGAAACCGAAGAGTGCTCGCAGGATTCTCAACTCTGGCTTGCCTTAAACAGCTGGTCAGAGAAGGGTCGCCATAGCTATATGCTCGGGGGTGGAAGTGTCATTTTCAAGGGCATAACTACGGGAAAATCACTGCGGGTCTCCGTTTATCGGGGATTTGTGATGGTGAAACCGACGCCGCACCCTCGAAACCCCAAGCCACTTGCACCAATGTTGCCCCCCTCTTGCCCATATGGCCTGCGTGTTTGTAGCGACCGTTTGGGGGGCCTATTCAGTGAGTTGGCGAGTCACCGTCTGCCAAAGTTCAAGACGATGAAGGTATTGAAGACAGACGACAGTTTTAAATCCATAATATTCAGTTAATCCAGTCCATCAAACCTCACAACCCCATAATCAGGTTTTAGATATCATAATTGCACAATAGTTTTACACCTACCGTTGGCAGTCCACGAGTGTTATGTGCAAACGTGGTGTGTAATCGGTAGATGTCCCATCCTATATGAATATTAAATTTCTCCAAAGGCCTTTGCGTGTTGGATCCATATCCCCATGTAAGCCTTTCAAAGAACCGGGTATCTTCCCTGGGAAGATCCCATAAAAATGGAGTTACAGCAATAATAATGATTTTAAGGACATACATACATTTCTTGTACTTCATTATCACTTTTATCTAATAACCATGACATTAATTCTTTTTTAAATTTTGGAAGAGGAAGTGTCTTGATAGGTTCTGGTAATTTGTTATAAACAAATATATATTCATAGAATAATGAATAGCAATTTTTCATGAACGTGGTTCGTGGTCGAGATTCTACAACTAATTTGTGAATCTGGAAGAGGATTACATATTGCTTTCGCCCTAAGTAATTGGTTTAAGTACAAGATGACAATAATGGGCCAGTCAGGAGCGCTTTGTATTATATTCTTAACTCGCTCGTCTTCACTTGACGTGAAATTAAAAAATTAATAATTACAAGATTTACCAAATATTGCAATTTAATTATAGCGGAGTAGAACATTATCCTCTTCGAGCATTGTATGTTTTGGTCAAATACGAAAATAGAACATTATTCAATATGTTTTTCGTATCATTGATAAAATAAAATTGAATAGAGAAATAACTATTGAATGCAGATCCCTTCTTCGTCTCAGATTGCTTTAATCTTATAAAAATAATATAACTATAGAAATGTGCTTACATTTTTTCTCTTAAATTATATAATAGTGCTTTTTGCTGACTAAATCATCTTGGTTTTTTTTTTTTGGAAGGCTGTTGTACGGATGGACGCCGTTCATCCCGTCCGAGGTGACGAGAGAGCGCCGCGCTACCCCCTTGCCCGCCGTATACCTTCCCCTTTGCCATTGGCGCGACCACTAGTATTAAATCCTTGACGTGAAAGTGTGGAATAGTAAGGCAATTCCCCTTCTATTATGGAGCAGGCTTGAGCCCAAAAGTGGGACATATATATAGGCTAAGTTGAATGTCTTCACCATTTCACATGCAATAATATTTATAATATTAATAATATTATTAAAAAGTGCTTATAAGCCCCGTTGTTAGTTATGTCTGAAGTAGTATACTTACTATACAGACATTATGACAACTCGAGGACATTGCTGTACATTCTGGCGATTCTGCACTACTCACTATTGTAATTAATCTTAAAGGTCATTAAGCCTCGTTGAGCTCATTAAGCTCTCCCGTATCCACGGTGCTATGCTGCTGCACCTATCATAGATGTGGGTGTTCTTTTTATTAATTGATCAATTATTTTTACTCACTATCTAAAACATTGCAAAGTTTTCCAAACTCTTTCTGTTTAAATTTACTAGTCAAATTCGTTTCGGTTTTCAAGTAGATGATTAAATGCATTTCTCTAGATTTTCTGATGGTAATTCCTGACGGCTGCCTATGGACAACGTTACGAATCCTTACTTACAGTAATTATAATGATATAAATGTGTAATTAGGTTATTCCCCAAAACAGCGATCATCGCCCTTAAATCTGAATCCTGACACTGTTGAACATCATCCTAGCTGGAACTAGGACGCGGTCGTCGCCTTTTGGGAGGCAGTCGTCTCGCGGAAGGAGATCGTGGATCGATCACGGCAGGACCTCCTCCTTATCAAAAATTGTAATCCATAATCATCGTCAACATCATCCAATACATATCTTAATTAAATGTTCATGAGCGGCAATATCAAGTGGTAATCAAAAGGTACATGAGCGACACTTACCATCAGGTGTACTATTTTAGCTGAGGGCGCGGGTGACTGGAACGGGGAATACTCCATCACTCGTTACCCAAATGGTATCCCGCGGAGCTGGCACGTTTTGACGGACGTCAAGAAACTTGGTACGAATACTCGGTTCAATTGCGATGGAGAAGCAATGCGATGGGTTACGAAGGCGTGCGCCACCGAATGGATGGCGTGTGTGCTGGCCATAAACCATAAAAAAAATAAAAATAAGTTTTTATAATAGACTAGCAACCCACCCTCGCTTCGCTTCGGTTTTAGTCGTTTTACCCGCGTAGTTCCCGTTCCCGTGGGTATACCAGGATAAAATATAGCCTAGTTTACGCGCTGATATTATAGCTTTCCATTGGTGAAAGAATTTTTGAAATCGGTCCAGCCGTTTTGAAGGTTACCCGGAACAAACAGACAGACAAAAATTTTTTTAATCACTATTTTAGGCATACGTATCTTGCAAATAACCGTGTGAGCATGAAAAACATTTTTTTGACATTGCAAACAGACATTCCAATTTTATTTATTAGTATAGATAAAATAATACAGTTAATTAATCTTCGTTCTATTGAATATAGTGTAATATTCTAAAAATTTGTTTTATGTAATTAAATGTTCTTGTAAAAGTTGCTATTATTTTTTGGCAGATAACGTAAAAATACTCGGACTTACCGGGTTCTATAGTTACGGTCACCTAGCAACAAAACCACCAATTATCCAAATTACTTAACGCCATTGTTTGAGTAATAAGCGAAAATTTTACAATATTTTCCTCGTTATAAATATAGTATTTTCCGTGCTGTAAAGACGTGAAGATTTAGTTCATTAACTCCTTTCTAAAGCCGAGGGAATTAGCCCTACTATACCTCGTTTGTCAGACGTGTTGACATAAGGTATTATTTCAAAATATCCGTTTCTTGCATCAGTGTAATCTGCACATTTTATTATTTTATCATTTAGTCGTCTTTTACGATAGGCACGGGCAAGAGATGTGAGTGAGTGAGTGGTGGTGAATTGTATTCTTACTCCGTGGCCACACAGAAAACGATAACCTATCTTTAATGTGGAATCCTATATATCACCAATTATGAGCCATAAATTGAAAATATTTGGTACAATTTTTAGCCGATTGTTATCAAAATTAAATCCTATATATCACAAATTGTGAGCCATAAAATGAATTTAGTAGGTACAATTTTTATCTAATTCTTGTCAAAATGAATGCATTTGTTGCTTTTAGTATTCGGGTGGTGGAAGGTCGGTACAAGGAATGATGTACCATCACGGAGTGCGCAGCTGAAGAATGTGGAAGGGCATAGGCTACTGTTTTATTAATAAATTACGAGGCCTAAGCCGCAGGTGGATGCTAGTCTATATGTATATAAAACACAAATAATGTTTCTAAATCGGCTATAGACTTTGAAACCATCCAGCCGATTTGCAAAACGGTTTCGTCAGAAAGGCAATAATGAAAATGATTTTAAATAACTAAAATAATCAACCCAGAATTTGACATAAATTTCAAAGAATTAAAATTTCATTTAATTTCTACAGTACAATATCTATAAAGTCAGCTAATAAGGCTGTAAGACATAACTCAACAACATATACAAATAAAATATGATCATAAATGTTAACAAAATAAAAGTATTCATGATTTCAATCCATAGATGTAATTCTAGGAACGGGTTTCTTCCACAAGGGAAGGGAAACGACCGTGTTGGTATATCGTTTTATATAAAATTTTCCTTCTCTTGCAAAGATATGTGCATCTCATATTCCTTAGTCGTATTTTACTATACCAGGCGAGAAAGGAAATGGTGCATTGTATTCTTGCATAAGGAAGTAAAATTTACTACTCTATAAAGGCACACGATGATTCATTTTTTAGTTTGTATCTTTAAAAAAATTGATCGTATATTTTTATTTGCCACAATTCAAAATAAATTATGGAATAGGTAACAGTCATTATCTTCCATTGTTGCTCACTCAGTCTTCAAGTATTCTTATTGGTTAAGAGTACTCTGTATATTTATAAAATCACGTCTCTTATTTGATTACGATATTCAATATTATCAATTTCGTGGAATAACATTAATCAGTTTTGATTTATTTATTCGATGAATCTTTCTCAATAAAATGGTGTTGATGACAGAAATTACATATACTTATTACGTAAATTATCAATTTTCGTAAGGTGACGGAATGAGAATAATATTCATCACCTTCTTGCTCGCCGGTGTCCTAAAAGATGAGTAAGAGATATGTTTCCATGCAAGAGAAGGTCGACTCGGCAAATGGCCTATGGAAACGTTTGTACCAGCGTAATGTAGTAAGTCAATTACCCTACTATTTTGGAGGAGGTTCGAGCCCATTACTGCCACATATATAAGCTTTTTTTTTTTTGGGGTGGGCTGCGGTTGGCGCCCTCCTCGCACCACTCCGTCCGGGGCGACAGAGGGGCGTAAGTACGTACACCCGCAACCTATCTGAACACCACGTCGCCTTCGTCGTTGGGCCGACCACCGGAGCAGGGTTACTTGCCATCAGTGGTCGGCCCGACGGAATACCCCCTATTTGGGGTGCCCTCCCATTGACCGACGTCCCCCCTTCGGGGAGGACGTCGGTGACATATATAAGCTGAGATGATTCTAGTAATATATATGTTAATTTAGATGTAAGTTTTCCATATTAGGGTCTATGGGTGGATTACCCATGCTTCGCTTCGGTTTCAGTCGTTTTTACTGCGTAGTTCCTGTTCCCGTAGGCATACCGGAATAAAATATAGACTATGTTACTCCCTGATATTATAGCTTTTCATTGGTGAAAGAATTTTTGAAATCGGTTTGGTGGTTTAAGCGTGAAAGCGTAACAAACAAACAAACTTACTTTTGCATTTATAATGTTAGTAAGGATACCCTAAAATGATGACGTTGATTAAGTAAAATAATAAAATTTCTTTTTTTTACAATGCCCTCTTATTTATATTATTAAACCGTCAGCACACTAGCATTTTTACACAAGATAGGAGCCCACATTTACATTTCACTCAACCACACAAACTTTCTACTTATGTTAAAACATTTCAAAGATGTTATGTTTTATTTTAAATCTCATTTGCATTCGTTATGACGTAAAGTTTTTACGAGTATACATATAGATAGGCTTACCCCTACAGCATATTTAGAGTACGCCTAGGGATACCCTAACTGAAAGCCTTTCCTCTGGATCATGATATTCTGAGATTATACTTCATGCAAATAAGGTTCTTTATTCACAAAAAGCTTCTAAGCCGTCTCTTTTCGCTGAGACTTTCGTAGCGTTAGCAAGAATTGTGAAATGTAAGCGCAAAACATAAGCTAATGTAGTTTCCTTGTTTTGTATTATAAGTTGAACCACCCAAGTGCAATGCCAAGATTATGTTTAAGTAAATTAGTTATAACGAGTACTGTAATGATACTATGGAGTACTTTAATGTAATTATAGTATATTTTGTAGGTTTTAAAGGGAATTGTTACGACGGCTCTGTAAATATTACGACTACAAAACTGTTTATTGTAATAAGCAGATTAGAATACTGGAAATACTAAAGGATTTCCACAAATAGGTCTTGAGTATAATAAGTAAAATAAAAAAAAAAATAATAAATAAAAATTAACACCACACCCTCATCACCAGGAGAAATAAATAAAACTAGTTAAGGCGAATCCAATAAGTTCAAAAATTTATGGATTCGATAATAGGTAATCCAGGATTTCGTCTCATTTGAGCTCAATCATTAGAATAAATCAGTGATATTTATGAGTGTTTCAAATGTTAAGTCACATAAATATTTAATAATTCCATTATATTCTGAAGAAATACTTTTTCTTTATTACAAACGGCGGCACATGAGCAAACAATACACCTGATGGTAAGTGTTGCTGCCGCTCATGGACCTTTGCAAGGCCGCTGTCTACCGCGAAGAAGGTGAGGATGTGTGAATGCGTGCAATGAGGCTCAGTGATACTAAAAGCGTCACTAAAACCCGCCACACGCAAACACCTTCAGAAAGTTGGGCTGCCGGCTCTCTCGTTCACCGAACGAAGCGCAGTTACGAATTGCTACTATACGGACATCCATTTTCTGCGAGAGTGTGGTAATAACTCGGACAGACTGGCCCGCGGCTGTAGACAGACAACTGTCAACAGTATAGTAGGACCCTACTACTATATTTTGGAAAAGAGCTGTAGAACCACCGCATGGCAACTCACTTTAGCATAAAACCTTTGGAAATCGCTCATTCCATTTGAGAGCTACGATGTCATAGACAGATATTGGTATCAAATTTATAAAGTACCTCTTTCTGTATTATGTTTAAAAAAATGGGTTTATGACTCTTTTGATACATTCTTCAGCCCAATTGTCTATAGTTGCCATTAGCCCATCTATAATACATATATATATGTATGTTGCTCTACCTAAGGAAGGAAAAAGATCATATTTTAGAAAGCATACTAGCGATAACAGTAGGTATAAGGTTTTAAGTCTACCAGCAGAATGTTGCTTCCAAATTCTACCAACTCCTCTGTCTATTTTTTTATGACTTCCTCAAGCAAAGGATTATTGTATTCTTAAGCAATGTAGTAAAAAGATACAGAATTAGAAAATATTAAGAAAATATATGTAAAATGCATAATATAATTAATTTATACCTTGTTTAATTTGAGCAAGTCTATTATCTCCTAAGGGGCACTATTGCAAGCGACGAATTACTGATGAGAATTTTTTTTTTATGAATAAATGAGTAGTTCATTCTTGAAATTTATTTCTAGACTCGCTTTCAACTGGACAATTACAGATAATTAATTAATATATATATATAAATAATAGTAATAAATAGCCGACTCAACAGACTCCAACTAGGCCGTTTTCTACATATTAAAATAAAATCCAATCTCCAATCTAATTATAAATTATCCAGTTATTAGTATAAATCATTCTCGAATCCACTAGAATTCAAGAAATATGTCATCAAAATCGATCCAGCCGTTTAGGAGGACTTCAGTCACGTAAACACGGACTTTGTTTAACATGGTGTAGTAATTAAAATTATATTTTTTTTAAATTTTATAACGGTCAGAAAGAGGAGACGTATGATCTGTGTGGTTAGGGGTTAGAAACACTGTCTCATTACACCATACTATCCTGTGTAACCATACACACCGTTAAAACGAGCTGACTAGTAGAATTCCCAGCGGTTGTCGATTCATCGAGCGATGTAGCATGCCCATTGCCGCTTCAGCGTGATAATTCTTCGTGCCATATCGGTACACATTACAAATGCGGAAGTATTTCGAAGATAAATTCCGAACATAGCCGACAATATGTTGAGCGACTTTAAGTTTAATTATGTGGTCTACATTTAGAGATCATGGTTGCAATAATCATAATTAGTAATACTGGTCATATATCTGTTTTGCTTTATTTTGTGCTTTAAGATACCGAGATATATTGGATGAGATGACCTCTTAAGTTTCCCAAACGCCACCCGAGTTAAACTCGTCGACTGATTTCTTTCTCGAAGTTGGATCTATTTATGTGGAAGGAATCTATATATTAATACGTGAAGCAAAAACTTTGTACCCCTTTCTACGAAAATTGCGTGGATGGACAAGTATGAAATTTGGCACAGTTGAAGTATGTAATGAGGAGAAGTGCATAAAACTGAAACTTCATATAATAATGAATTAGAAATATATATTAAATTCATTAAAAAAGGCATTACTCACACTATCATGCAATCGGTACACACATACACACACACACCAAAGCTTATACACTTTTGTTTATGGTTATCTTTTTTTTGTTTATGGTTAAAATCTCTGGTCGTACTGAATGTCAAACAATCATAATTATGATGACATTGTCTAATAGACATTTGTACTTATATATTATAGTCCATAAAATATAGGATGATCTCTGTGACAGTTGTTCGTAGTGCTGTCACGCTTACGATAAAGGCCGTAGTTTTTTATCGATAAAACTTTTTATTTTTATAATTGTGATTTTCTATTACAATTAAAATACAATCAATGAAAATCTTTTCGAATTTATTTCAAACAAAACTGTTTTTTGTCTGTTTTAATTATTCAAAAGGAGTACAATCAAGATCTAGGTCACTATTATCGTCATCACTGGAGCGTTTCTGCTAGAACATTTATAATTTTTTGCCAAAATAGGAACAGCCGTTAGATCTATCGATCAATTACGACTGTTTTATTAATAAATATGTCTAGTTTATTGAAAATAATGTGTACATAATATTATCATTTACTCTAAGACGAAAAGTAGTTTTTTAATGTTTAATTAATTCACTTTATGTATTTTGTAATGTAACTGTCTGTATTAATTGTAAAAAATATGTTGAACGTTTTAAATAGGTACTGTATTGGGTTTATTTCTTTTATGAATAATTTAATAAAGATCGGTTATCGATTTACGTATATCGACTGTCCCATCCCTTTTTTATTTTCAGTTCAGTATGATCTTGTACGTGCGTAAGCGTCATTTATGTATAAAATGTTTACTTGGTATTCCAGTACTATAAGAAAATACTAAAAGAAAATTGCGTAGTAGAAAAATGAATTTAAATGAATTACGGCCGAATTTCGACCACTCGGCGACCACTAAAATATTATAATTACATAAATATATTTATAGCATAAGTATAATAATATTAATGTGTCGGTATAAGTAATTACGAATACCACTAATAAAGATAAAAGTTCGATGGAAGTGCGCCATAAATCTTGAACTCATCTTCGACGCATTTATTAACTTTATGGATGATATTGCCTCCCGTTTGACTTCATTAGCCCAATTCGTTTTGGCCCACATTCGCGCTAAGGTCGAACGACATTAGCAGTAAAATATCGAGGCTACAATTTTAATGATATCAATGAACGATGATGCTCGTAATATTTTGTGGGGTGATTGGTAATTTATTTATGAGTCAACTGTACAGATGGCAAATTAGTCGAGTATCATAAGTTCGATGCATAATTCGTACAGCTCTTTGTGTCAGCCATAATATTTAGATACGTTGATGGGAATTATTGGTGAAATTAATTTTATAAATAAGAAATTATTTTCTTCTCTTGCAGTGACGGGTTAACAATACTATTAATTTGTGACCAATTTGTGACTGCCGATCGCCTCTGGGTGTAAGTATTGGGATAAGGTATATTAGAAACTGCCACTGTCGCCGCTTTGCCTATTTCATATCCAATAATGGCCACCAATAAGCATTAAAAGCCGGTTGAAAAATCACCACGAAAATTAGGAGAAAATATATTAATAACTGCCAAGCCTCGCGTTTAGGACTCGTATTTAGGCTCCGTCACAACACAGAGCTATTTATCAAACCTTAGATACAAGTTTTTTAGAAAGCACTGGTGCCAATTTTACAATTTTTTCCTCTTTTAATGAGCGTAAATCTTATTTTACATTTATTTTTTAATTTATTAGCATCTACGTACAATAGGTATAAATTATAATTCGCATCCATGTATAATATACATTTTAACGATGCTAGGAAGAATAATTGTGTATAAATGATAGCATCGAAAACTTGCAAGCATAAATGGAACTCAAAGAATTTTCTAGTTACAATAAAGTTTGTTCTCCCTATCAAACAATATTCGATATATCTCTGTGCAATGTAAGAAAACTATTTGTTGCTACTATTTCAAGGAATTTTCAATATTTTATACGAGCGATTTCGACTTTGTATATCCCTCTATTTCTAAAATAATTTTACTTACATTGGCTGGAAAGCCATTTCTATTTCTCTACGCATGTACTTTTTCATGACTATTATTACATTCTATTTTATTACAATAAAATTATCAAAATTGTATTAAAATTGATTTTATGGAAGTTATATTTATATTATTAATTGAATTTATCACGGTGCGAAAGTTTTTGGTTTTAATTTTCTTTTAGCTCGAGCCTCTTCCATTATAGAACAGAAATTAACCTACTATACCATGCTGGTGATATGGATTGATATAGTATTTTATATCGCGTTTTTCTTCTTTTTCATATACGTTACATGCACCTTCCGTGTGGTGACGGAATAAAAATACAATTCACCACTTTTTATCTTGCCCATGGATGTCGTAAAAGACGACTATGGGATATAATATGCACATAACATCTGTGCAAGAGAAGAAAAACTCGAAATAAAACCTTATACCAGCATGTCTGACCAGCATGGTATATTAGGTTAAATTCCTCCCATTGTGAAATTCAAATTCAAATTCAAATTCTTTATTATGCATAAACCCCGCGGGGGCACTTACATATGGTCACTTTTTTACATTTTACCTTAAATTACTACCGGATCGGAACGCGACCGCACTGAGAAGTTCCGGCAAGAAACTCAGTGGGCTTGTCTTCTTTTTTATTCATTTACTATTTTTTTTTAATAAGATAATATACAACAACATGTCTATTAATAGCTCCAGTGTGATGCCTTTCGAACCATCATACAATACAGTTATTAAATATAACGAAAAAGTACCATGGCTGGACCAAATCCCGCAAGCGGCTCCCGATCACGAGTTAATCACTAGAGCAGCCATCACTCCCCTCAACCACAATGGAGGGAAGGGAGTGACCCGCTCCTAGTAGCTACCGCAAGCAGACCCTTCAGTAACCATGACCAATACCATGTGCCACAAACATAAAACACAGATTAAATAACAAACTCGTTTGGCAAAACGCTACGCTTTACAATTATAGTAACAACAATAGAATAAACATGTATGTATGCACTCGAACGAATTAATATCTCGTAAAAATCAATACATATTCTTGTAGGAAATTTAAAGGTCTACAAAATAGGTCTGAAAGGATTTTTTGCTAAATTGACTCGTTTAAAAGTTATTCGAGGTTAAAGTCCAACCTCAAATAGTTGAGGATAATTTTTACAATTTCTTATACTCTATCACAAAATAATGACTCGAAAACATGAAATATCTTAGTTTTCGTAAATCTTATCGAGTTTTTTTAGAGAGAGAATATGTATTGGTTTTTACGAGATATTAATTCGTTCGAGTGCATCAAAAATCCAAACAATAAAAAATAAAAGTTCCTATGTTATTTAAATGGGAAATCAAAAATCACAATGAGCGACCTCTTAATATTAATATTAATGGCTGAAACTTTACCAGGATTTTTTTTTCGTCATCTTGGACGATATTTTCGTAGTAGCTAAGAAAAAAAAAATTAAAAGTTTTTTTTGGCCCACCTTAATATATATATACAAGAATTGCTCTTTTAAAGATGTAGGATAAGATATGTCAACATATATTCACATATATTTATGGTCACGAGCGGACCTTGGTCAATTACCCTTCCATTATAGAGGAGGCCCGAGCCCAACAGTGGGACGTATATGGGCTGAGATGATGATGAGATGATGAGCGGACCTTGAACGCTGCAAAGTGTTCGAAACGTCGGGCAAGCAAAAATCAAACACAATACTTAAACACAATACTCGCGTAAACATCAGAAATCATTAAGAAAATTAACTATTAAACCAACCAGTCTGACCAGCGTGGTATAGTAGGCAAATTTACTACCTCATTGTAGCGAGCTGAGCTGAATGAAGGGCTGAGATAATGCAAATTATATAGACAGAGATAAATCATTGTTGCATGGAACTAATCTGCCGCTAGATATGACATTAGCCTATTAGGTATTATATTGAGCCCATATTGTAATCAAGAGCCAGATCATGTAAGCTTTAGGCTGGATCCTGATTTGTCAACATGATAGTGGTTTAGTATATGCTTTGTAAGTTCGACATCGAAAACTTACTTTTTAGGGTTCCGTAACCAAAAGGTAAAAACAGGACCCTATTACTACGACTTCGCTATCTGTCCGTCTGTCTGTCCGTCACCAGGCTGTATCTCAAGAACTGCGATAGCTAGACAGTAGAAATTTTTACAAATTATGAATTTCTGTTGCCACTATAACAACAAATACTATAAAAAAAATTTCAACTCATCTATATCTCACTGTTAGGCCTATACAAAAGGAGGGAAATTGACCTACTATACCACACTATTCCCGACGTCCTCCCCGGTGGGGGGACGTCGGTCAATGGGAGGGTACCCCAAATAGGGGGTATTCCGTCAGGCCGACCACTGATGACAAGTAACCCTGCTCCGGTGGTCGGCCCAACGACGAAGGCGACGTGGTGTTCGGGTGGGTTGCGGGTGTGCATGCTTACGCCCCTCTGTCGCCCTGGATGGTGTGGTGTGAGGAGTGCGCCGACCCCAAAAAAAAAAAATAACACTATTCAGACGAGTTGGTATAGATTTTTCCTTCTCTTGCATAGGTGCTATATGTGTATTAATTTCTTAGTCGTCTTTTAAGATGCTCACAGGTAAGAGTAGGAATTGAATCTGGTGAAAAAAATTGTGAATTGAATTTTGAGTAGTCCGCCCATGACCATGAACGCTGCAAAGTATTCGAAACGTCGGGCAATCAAAAATCAAATACAAACGCGATAAAAACCGTAAATTAGTTTTATTTAAAATGTGTAATACTCGCGTAAACATTACAAATCATAAAATTTTTTTCTGTTATGGCAGACATCGACAAATCTGAAAATACCCTAATTTTACGTATTCACGCTTAGCATCGTTAGTTACTTACCGTAGTCTTGGACACATATACAACGAGTAGGTATATTAGATTGCTTCATTACGGATAAAGGATTAAAGGGTTTGGGTAGCTATCGATCAGTTGTTCGCTTTTACCTTTAATATGAACAGAAATGTTAATGAGATCTACCTTTTAAAACACAAACTTTGTCTCTCAATTGAGAGCTACAAAATGACAACGATTATTAATTTATGAGGATGTCCAACTAGCTATATATGAAAATAAATAAATCATGTTATATCCTTTATTCGTTTTTCACGACGCACACGGGCGAAGGAACAAACGGGGTGGTGAATTGTATCCTTATTCTATCACCGCACTGAACTTAATGAATTTTTTAATAATCATCTATTCATAATTTCGGGTCATATACATCCCACTGCTGGGCTCGAGCCTCCACCATAATAGGAGGGCAATAGACCTTACTATACTATGCTAGTCAAACAGGTTGGTATACGGTTTTGTTTCGAGTTTTCCATCTCTTGCATAGATGTCATATGCGTACCTAATATATCCCTTAGTCGTCTTTTAAGACACCCACGGATATGAGAGGGGTGGTGAATTGTATTTTACTCCGTCACTGCACGGAAAAGATAGTACTATTTTTACGGATTTAATTTCGATTGCCCGACTTTTCGAACACTTTTCAGCATTCATGGTCACGCACTAATATGTCTCACCTCCAACAAGTCATCGTTGTTACAGCGATTTATGACAACCTGCTACAGAATTAGTTTCTAAATTTTGACCCACATTTTCATTCAAATTTATTGCCAGTACAAAAAGAAAAATTATATTATTTTTGGTCAATAATTATTATCTGATGTTTACGCGAGCACTACACATTGTAAATAAAACTACTAATACAGATTATATAGCGCTTGTATTTGATTTATGATTACCCAACGTTTCGAACACTTTGCAGCGTTCATGGTCACAGGGAGGAAAGGAAGTTTATTTACAGTAATTATTAAATATTAAATTAGTAGTAATTATTATATTATGACAATTTATTAATTGTAACCTAACAAATCCTATATACTACTACAATTGAGACTCAGTCCGTAAAATAGTTTTATGTATAATATGTAATTTCGCGTCAAAAGAAATGAAGGTAATACATTTTAGAAAACTAGTTTATATACATAAACATATTTCTCAACATTCTTAAAAACCATTTCTGTTCGTCTGTTTGTTCTCGGTAATCTTCATAATAGCTGAACCGATTTTACTAACATTTTATAACCTGATAACTATCTATATAAAGAACAACTTAGGCTATTTTTCCTCTCAAAAAAAAAACTTATAAAATTTGCCTGGTCTTGTAATTGAACCCGAGGTCTCATGGACTGCAGTCGCGTAACGTAATATTTTGGGAGATATTGGTTATTTAAAATGCGAGGGCAACCGACTGAAATGCAAGCAAAGTGAATAACCAGTTTATTTATAAATATAGAAAGTGTTTGTGGTGAAGTATGAAAGCACCAAAAACAAAGACACCGCCTGTTAAATGCTAGTAATCTTCAATTGGAAATCCGTCCCAACAGACTTATAAATTGGGTCAATGTGTGTTAGTGCGTATAATAACCAAATTCTAACAAGCATTATCATCTTTATGGTCCAGCCATAATCTTTTACATTACATTTAAGATTTGTATTACATCGTGGTTCGATTATTGGAGCTTTTAATAGGCACGTTGTTGTATTTAATTTTATTTAAAAAAAAAAAACAATTAATCAAAACTAACAAAACCGCCGAGTTTATTGCTGAATCTTCTCAGGGCGATCGAGTTCCGAAAATGTAAAAAAAAATATGTAAGTGCTCCCGTGGAGTTTGTGCATAATAAATGATTTGACTTTGAATATAAGCTAGAATGGCAAATCTATACAATAAGTGCGCCCAGTATCTTAGAGTTTTGTGGTAGTTTATTTGGTTTTAACTGTAATTTTATAACAGATTTGACTCACAATAATAATAGTTAAAGATTATTTATGCAACGCCGACCGACGTCCCGAGAAGGGGATGTCGATGGGAGAGGGTACACCCTCAGGGTATTCCGTCGGACCGACCACTGAAGACAAGGAATTCTGCATCGGTGGTCGGCCCAACGACGAAGGCGACGTGTTGTAGGTTAAGGGGTCATGCGCCTCTCCTCTGTAGCCCTGGACGGAGCCAGGCGGCGTGTGTACTGACCACAGTCCACTCAAAAAAAAAAAACGGTGTCCGAATAATACGATGGTACCAAGTCGAATAGTTTTTCAGAATACTTTCCTTAAAGGAGCCGGTAGAGTACTTTGTGTTCTCTACTGGCTTAAAGTCTCTAGCGACTCCAATTTGTCCTTGAAACTGGGATCACCAACTAGGTTTTTTTATTAAACTTCTACCAACCCATTCAGGGCGATAGAAGTGATGGGACGTGACCTCATAAACTGACGTACATATACCTCTTAGGCAACATGTAGGTGGACCACTGATTACCGGTCTTTATCATTAACTTCAACTATCTTAGTTATAAACTTCACAGTCGTGTTGTTGAACATTACTCTGATGATTGGCCGGTGTCTACGAATCCACATATAAAGACGGGAGCAGACAATGACACAATAATAAAGACAAACTTAAGACACAAAACCTTAAATCTTATTATCGAATTTGTTCTAAATCATCACAGACGTTTCAAGACAAAATTTTGCACATTTAAATAACTAATACGTATAATAATTAAACAGGTATATAGCGTTCTCGTTTAGAAGTCCTTATTGTCTATGTATTTTCTAATCTCAATAATGAAAACATTTACGACTCATAAGAAAAGCTATGTGTGAATTTTCATTCTTATTTCAACGTTATTATTTAACAGAAACATTGAAACCCAACCATCCTATATATTGTCTCGACCGGCCTAACGATACCCATGGGAATTTATGGCGAAAACAATGCGGCTTACGATAAGACCACCCATTTCCACTTTATTTATTATTATTAAATATCTTGTTTTGCTTTTGGCACATATGGGGATTCATTTTATGGGGTTTCATTGAAGTGTATTTAAATTCAATACAAAAATATTAACTCAATTTCATTGAAACAAGTTGTAAAAAAAACAAACTAGTAAAGACTGTCGATTTGAGCGGCCCAACACACTACTATCAGGCGACGAGTACCGCTATTAATTTATAATAAATATTAATTTATAAATGAATTATCAAGATCTATAATTATTGAAGTAATACTTCTTAAAGCGCGTTGAGGAAAATTTATAAGAGTAAATTTTGCTGATGCGCGCGCACACCGTCACGAAAATCCGACACCCCGAAGTTAGCAAGTCAACATTTTTTTTCGATGCGCTTGTAACTAGACTAATATCAACTAAATAAAGCGTAATAATAAAACTTTCAATGTATTAAATACCTTTTTTTTTTTCAAACAATATATCGTGGTGACTAACATTTATTAACAACTAGCAGCGCCCTGCGGTTTTACCCGCATAGTTCCCCTTTCCGTGGGAATATCGAGATAAATTATAGCTTATATGTTATTCTGATATGTAAGCTATATTATTATTAAGTTTCATCAAAATCCATTCAGTAGTTTTTTTTTTGCGTGAAAGACCAACAAACATCTTCACATCCTCACATACTTTCGGGCTTTTTTTTTAAAGATTTTAATTTTTTTATCTTCTTACGCCAAAGAAGTATAACTTCTTACGTGCGTAAATACTTATCTGCACATTTTATAATAAACACTTTTGTCCTATTATAAAGCTTAAGAGTTAGTTTGTTTGAACAAGCTAACGTTAGGTACTACAATTTCTACCAATAGTCAGCCCAATGTCGAAGGTGAGAGAATAAATTTGCTTATGGGGTCGAACGCCGTTCTTTCATCACTCTGGATGGAACGGATGACGTGCGCCTAGACCATAACCTGTCCACAAAAAAAAGAACTATATTTGTTTTTCATACCATACCGTGTACTAAGGCAATAATTCTTGCATTGCGGGGGACATATAATTAACGGACACAAATTACATCCAGACTCAGATCGATTATTTGAGGATCGCACAAAGTGTTGTCCTGCGTGGGATTCGAACCCGCGACACTGGCACGGTAGGTCTGTTAACCACTACGCCATTTGTACAGTCGCAGTAAATTGGATTCTCAAAAATCTTATTATGTACCACAGCCTGTTCATCAGCAAAGTTTTTCATCGACCTTTTTTTTGTCATTGCAGGAAAAATGTACCTAACCGCACATTCCGTTGTCCAGGGCAGCAACAAATTAGTGTGGGACTCTCATCCACTAAATCTCTCCCTCCGTCTTAAAGGACGGATCACCGATAGAATGGTCTCCCTGTCTTCGATGGTCCGTCAGCAGCTTGCCTCTGTGGGCAC
Source organism: Lymantria dispar (assembly GCA_032191425.1). Lineage (NCBI taxonomy): Eukaryota > Metazoa > Arthropoda > Insecta > Lepidoptera > Erebidae > Lymantria > Lymantria dispar. Next base: position 12,850,875 of record CM063465.1, on the reverse strand, counting down.
CTAATCTAGAGAAAAGAATTAGGGTCTTTATCGACAATTACACGCCCAAGGGGATCCACATCTAATCAGCGACCGATTATATAAATACCTATTGCCAATACTTTTAAATATGTAGTATGAAATAAGAGTACATATTGAGTCCATCCCAAGTAATTGAGATAAGTGCAGGATAACTATAATGATGATGATTTAATTATTTATAGTCCTGTAATTTATTTCTGTTAAGTATAGCTATAGAGATACCAATTTTATATTACACTAGCTGACCCAACAGACGTTGCACTGTTCAAATAGAATATGGTAAAAGTAATTTAAAAAAACGCTAAAAGTAATTCTCCTTTAACTCGATCGCAGCGCCACCTACCGGACATAATAGTAAATTTAAACCATTCTCAAATCCCTTTGAACACACACAAAAAAAATTATCAACATCGGTCCAGACGTTTAGGAGGAGTTCAGTGACATACACACGTACACAAAAAAAAAATGATATATAAAGATAAGATAGTTATAAAAAAGTTACAGAAAATATTCTATTAGGCTTCGCATGCACGCTGACTGGCGTATCTCCATCCATCTATCCACCTATTTATTATCATCACAGCTCGTATACGTCCCACTACTACACGCTGATCTACAGTACCAAGCTGGTCAGGCGGGTTGGTAAAGGGTTTTATTTCAAGTTTTCCTTCTCTTGCATGGATATTATATGCACATGCACAAGATATCCCTTAGTCACCTTTTATGACACCCACGGACAAGACAGGGGATAGTGAATTGTATTTTTACTCCGTCACTACATGGAAAGCCAACTCATCTATTAATCCATCTATTATTCAATCCATCGACGTTCAAGCCCGTTCTATAATTGCTACGCTTGGCAATCACAGTTGATATTATTAGTTTCCCGGGCAAACGCTTGTGCAAACGACTCCCAGGGGAAAGGGGTCTCTACAGAGGCATAGTATTTATACAAAAAATTAAGATGTCTGTCTATAATATTTTCAGACAGTATATAGTACAGAACGTCCTATTCTGGATCCCATAGCAGCAGATATAGTAGCGGGCGTAAAAGCGGGTGCTGCCAGGGTACACATAGCTCAATTTAATGGGCAAGAGTTACGCTCAGCGCTTGAACACCTCAAGGCGAAGCACTCAGTGGGGCCCGATGGAATACCACCATATATTATAAAAGATTGTCGTGCGGTATTGTGGAAACCATTGTTACATATCTTTAATTTGTGCTTAAAATTAGGTCATTATCCGGATAGTTGGAAAATCACAAGAGTAATACCGGTTCCAAAAAGTTGCGCAAATGATAATGTTACTGGTTACAGACCCGTAGCGGTTTTATCAGCATTTGCTAAGGTTTTTGAATCCGCTCTTTATACGAATATTTATAAACAAATCAGGTCTCAATTAACTGATAACCAGCATGGCTGCCGACAAGGAAGAAGTACGAATAGTAACTTGTTATCGTTTATGACGTATGTAACACCAGTCATTGATGCGGGTGGTCAGGTAGACTGCGCATACTTTGATTTTCAAAAGGCATTCGACACGGTGGATAACGACATACTACTGTCGAAATTGTCAGCATTAGGTTACACGCCACACTTGCTCAAATTTTTTGCAAGTTACCTTAGCAAACGCCAACAATACGTAGAATACGCTGGTTACAAATCTAGGCCATATTATACATTCTCAGGTATTAGCCAGGGATCAAATTTGGGGCCTTTAGAATTTATTCTAATGGTTAATGACCTACCAGCAGTCATCCAGCATGCAGATTGTCTTCTCTTTGCGGATGATTTGAAGGTATATTTATCTATAACGGATGCCTCGGATGCGAAGCGTTTGCAGGAGGATATTAACCGCATAGTGCAATGGAGCATTGAAAATAAACTGTATTTTAATACCTCTAAATGTGGAATAATGAGTTACTGCCGAGCAAAAAATCCACAACAATACACTTATAAAATTGATTGTGAAGCTATTGTACGTTTAAGTTATATACGAGACTTAGGCGTTGATATGGTACCTGAATTAAGGTTTCGTAAACACATTATCAAAATTTGTAATAAAGCATTCCGAAAATTAGGTTTAATTTTGAGAATTTGTAAAGATTTCAATAATATTTTGACCATCAAAATTTTATATAACGCTCTTGTACGCAGTCACCTAGAGACATCCGCAATCGTTTGGAATCCTCACGAGTCTAAATATAGTCTAATGCTAGAAAAAATTCAGAATAAATTCACCCGTTTTTTATATATGAAAGAGTACGGAGTTTATCTGTTTTATCCACTTATGTACCCAAGCCTGTTTGTGTTGGGTATGGTTGGCTATGACCAGTTGAGCGTGCGGCGCGATGTGTCGCTGGCCCGCTACGTGTCGCGTGTACTTCGCGGCCAACTACATCACCCCGCTATACTGGCAATGCTACACCTGTGCGCACCAGCAGGTCGCATGGGCATACGGCGCCGGCCGCTTGCGTTAAGCTTGCCAACAGCCAGAACTAATATGCTCCATTACGCTCCACTGACACGTGCTATCAGACTAATAAATACAGTCCACTATTCCACGGACATTTACAACTGCAGTTTGCGAGAATTCTCAGACGTTGTATATAAGTGCGTGGCTTATAATTAGTAAAACATAATATTAAATTATAATTAATATTTTGATATTATTCTTTATTAATCGTTTTATATTATTGTCATATTGTATTACATGTCTTAATTTATTATTTAGTTAAATATTATTTGATAAAATATAATGTTAACTTATAATTAATATTTTGATATTATATTTTATTATTCGTTTATTGCCATATATATTATTTTTAATAATTAATATTTTGAAATTAATATTTTGATATTATATTTTATTATTCGTTTATTGCCATATATATTACATGTCTTAATTTATTATTTAGTTAAATATTATTTGGTAAAATATAATATTAAATTATGATTAATATTTTGATATTATATTTTATTATTTGTATAATATTATTGTCTTACTATATATAACTGTATTAATTTTCTAATTTTACTTATAATATCGCATTAGATTAAATGTCCTGTAAAGGTATTATAATTGCTTGTAAATAAATAAATAAATAAATAAAAATAAAATAAATAATACCAAAATTGGTTTTATTCATGCTCCCATGGTTATTGGCACGATTTATTCATCATCATCTCAGTCTATATTGGGTTTAAGGTCATCCCCCAGTTGAGCTCAGGTGTCCTTCACATTGAGAGGGGAATCGACTTATTATTCAACACGTTGGTCAGACGTTTTGAAACAGAGTTTTATATCGAATAATATCAGAGTTTTATATCGAAAAAATATCCTTCACGTTTGTAAAAAAACGAAACTAATAATGTATTATTACTACTTATTGTAATAAATGCGAGTCGGAGTCGCACACGAAGGGTTCCGTACCACTATTTATAAAAATTGCGTTTGTTGTCCCCTTAAATATTTATTTTATTTTGTTTTTAGTATTTGTTGTTATAGCGACAACAGAAATACATAATTTGTAAAAATTTCAACTGTCTAGCTATCGCGGTGCTTATGATACAGCCTGGTGATAGACAGACGGACGAACAGACAGCGAAGTCTTAGTAATAGGGTCCCGTTTTTAACATTTGGGTACGGAACCCTAAAAAGGGATATTTAATACATTGAAAGTTTTATTATAACGCATTATCTACTCGATATTTAATGTTGTATGCGCACATCTAATAAATTTTTGAATGACTAAGTTCAGGGTGTCGGTTTTTCGTGACTGTGTGAGAATTTTACTCTGCTTATTTTTCCCTAACGCGCCAAAAGCAGTATAACTTCAATTAAATAAAATAAAATTAATTATAAAAATATATATTAAATTAGCTACCCTAAATGGGTTTTTGTAAAAAGATTCACAAGACAAATAGCTGGTATAATTTGATTTTCACTTTTACTGTAGAATTATTAAGTTTTGATTCCCTATAACAACACGTCTAACCAGCGTGGTATAGTAGCTCAATTTCGCGCCTATTGAGGAGGAAGCTCAAATTCAGCAGTAGTGAAGTATAAAATTTGAAAATACATTATTTTGTAACTAAAGCTATTTTACGGATTTTATAGCGTTTGTATTTGATTTTTGATTAATACTTGTATTGGCAATAAATTTGTACCAAAATGTGGGTCAAAACTTAATAACTAATTTCTCCCAGAGATATAAATCGCTGTAATAACGATGACTTGTTCGACGCGAGATATTCAATTTCGCGCCTATTGTGGAGGAGGCTCGAATTCAGCAGTAGTGAAGTATTAAATTTGAAAATACATTATTTTGTAACTAAAGCTATTTTACGGATTTTATAGCGTTTGTATTTGATTTTTGATTAATTCTTGTAAAGGCAATAAATTTGTACCAAAATGTGGGTCAAAACTTAATAACTAATTTCTCCCAGAGATATAAATCGCTGTAATAACGATGACTTGTTCGACGCGAGATATTCAATTACGCGCCTATTGTGGAGGAGGCTCGAATTCAGCAGTAGTGAAGTATTAAATTTGAAAATACATTATTTTGTAACTAAAGCTATTTTACGGATTTTATAGCGTTTGTATTTGATTTTTGATTAATTCTTGTAAAGGCAATAAATTTGTACCAAAATGTGGGTCAAAACTTAATAACTAATTTCTCCCAGAGATATAAATCGCTGTAATAACGATGACTTGTTCGACGCGAGATATTCAATTACGCGCCTATTGTGGAGGAGGCTCGAATTCAGCAGTAGTGAAGTATTAAATTTGAAAATACATTATTTTGTAACTAAAGCTATTTTACGGATTTTATAGCGTTTGTATTTGATTTTTGATTAATTCTTGTAAAGGCAATAAATTTGTACCAAAATGTGGGTCAAAACTTAATAACTAATTTCTCCCAGAGATATAAATCGCTGTAATAACGATGACTTGTTCGACGCGAGATATTCAATTACGCGCCTATTTTGGAGGAGGCTCGAATTCAGCAGTAGTGAAGTATTAAATTTGAAAATACATTATTTTGTAACTAAAGCTATTTTACGGATTTTATAGCGTTTGTATTTGATTTTTGATTAATACTTGTATTGGCAATAAATTTATATCAAAATTTGGGTCAAAATTTAGTAAATAATTTCTACCAGAGACATAAATCTCTGTAATAACGATGACTTATTCGACGTGAGACATCTTAGTCCGCCTCTGACAATGAACGCTGTGAGTATTCGAAACGTTGAACAATCAAAAATCAAATACAAACGCGATAAAATCCGTAAAATAGTTTTATTTACAATGTGTAATACTCGCGTAAATATTATAATTCATTATACATTATTTTCTTGAATATTTAATACACACGACGATGCAAACACACATTGTAAAAAGATTGTAAGAGGATTAGATCCTTCAGATTATCAGTAAGCATGTGTATGGTGAAGTCGTAAAAATAAAATGGCTTATGTAAATACTTAATTCTTTTCTAAATTATATTAATGTTAAATTATATTCCTTTGTTTTAATTTTCTGTATTTGAAGGGTAAAAAGAATTCATATTTTTATTAAAAACAATAATGATTACGGAATAAATGGTTGTATCAAAGCTTTTTTAACACGCTTTTATTAATTTCACCTGTATGTATGCTTGTAATCAAACTCCTTGAGCTTGATTTTCACTTACTTTGAGCGATTCGATTTTATTTAAACTTTGCACACCTGTCAGAGACCGATGACAATGCAATAATTCGCTTTTTTTTTTTTTGGGGGTTGGTTTTTGGACGTGGGTTACGGTCGGTGCACTCCTCGCCCGCTCCGTCCGCGACGACAGAGGGACGTAAGCGCGCACGCCCGTAACCCATCCGCAGGTGACTTGACTGCAGTGGTCAGATGCAATAATCCGCTTAAAAAAAATCGATTGTCCTAATTAGATTCGCCAGGATTCATCAACTTCTTTCCGCATCTTTTGCATGAGAGTAAGAGAGATAGAGCTAGTCGGGCACTCGGCATAACAAACGCGTAGAGACTTGCCTATGGTAATAATTGCGTCTTGAGCCGTATACATTCATCAATGTACCGACAAATCTAAAATGCATACTAATTACATTCCGGTGGCTATTTACTAAAAAGTGAAAAATAAATATAGTTTAAAAAAACTAAAAAACACGCTTTTAACTAAAAAGTGTAAAATAATTTTCAATATAGGCAGAAAATAACAATGAACGAAATATATTAATATTATTCTGGAAAAAGCGTGGGGTGCTCGATTTACGAAAACTATTTTACACTTTTTAGTTGAAAGCGTGTTTTTTAATTAAACTATATTTATTTCCTGCTAATGTTCGCAAATAAGCAAACAGAACACCTGATGTTATGTGTTGCTGCTGCTCATGGACCTTTGCTAGGACGCTGCCTGCCGCAAAGAAAGTGAAGGGAGTGTGAATGCGTGAAATGAGGTTCGATGATATTAAAGGCATCACCAAAACCCACCATACGCAAACACTCTTAGATAACTATCTAGCCATCTAGCCCAACTGGGCTTCCGGCTCTCTCGCTTATCGAACGAAACACAGTAACAAATTGCTTGACTTGACGTCGATTTTCTGTGAGAGTGTGGTTCTACACCGGACGGACTGGCCCGCGGCGGTAGACAGACAACTGTCAACAGTGTGTTTCTATCAATATTAAATGATTTTCATAGTCATCACCAATCTTCATCTATACCAATTACCCTAGCTGAGGCTGTGGGTGACTGGACCGGGGATTTAGTCTGTCATCCGCAGAGAGTCTGACCGCGCGACAGTGGCCGACGTCCCAAAGGGAGGACGTCAAGAGTAGAGGGTAATTCGGGGGTATTCCGTCGGATGGACCACTGACGACAAAGAGCTCTGCATCGGTGGTCCGCCCAACGACGAAGGTGACGTGCTACGGATGGGTCGTGGGACTGCGCGCCACCATTCTGTCGCCCCGAATGGAGCCAGATGCCGGGTGCGACTATGCTTCGCCCTAAAAATCCCAATTAAATATACATGACTAGCAATATCAAGCGGTAAATCAAAGGTCCATAAGCGACAGTATAAGTTATCATCAGGTGTACTATTTGCTTGTTCGCCACCAAAAGCAATAATAAAAAAAATTACATGGTATCGAACCTATAATTTTGGTAATAGTTTTAAACCAGCCACTTGCCTGAAATAAACCCTCCTTAGAAAAGCAATCGTTGACCAGATCAGATAGATTTACCCCAGATTAATTTAGAGCTCGTAGTCGTCTTTTTCCGTGTGGTGACGGAATAAGAACATAAATCACCATCCCTTCTCTTACTCATGGGTGTCGTAAAAGACGACTAAGCGATATAATATGCATATAACATCTATGCAAGAGAAGGAAAACTCGAAAAAATCCTATACCAACACGTCTGACCAGCGTGATATATTAAATCAATAATGATTTCTGGTGTTTACGTGAGTATTATACATTGTATATAAAACTACTCCACGGATTTTATCGCGTTTTTAAATTGATTGCCCGACGTTTCGAACACTTTGCAATGTTCATAGTCACGGGCTGATCAAGAACGCAGCAGTGTTCCAAACGTCAGGCAATCGAAAATCAAAATACAAACGTGATTAAATCCGTAGAGTAGTTTTATTTGGAATAGTAGGTCAATTTCCCTCCCATAATGGAAGAGGCCCGAGCCCTGAGCTGATGATGATGAGACATCTTTTGAAAGACCTGCGAGGAATATAAGGATTTTAGTAATTACAACTGCCATTACACCGAACACCAACATCTTATATATAAATTTCTAGCGTACGTGTGTATGTCACTGAACTCCTCCTAAACGGCTGGACCGATGTTGACGAACTTTTTTTTTTTTTGTGTGTGTTTAAGGGGATTCGAGGATGGTTTAGATTTACAATTAGACCCGATATATGGCGCTGTTCGGGCAGGACAATAGCATAACTTGAAAAGGGCTTCACCGATTTCGTCCATCTTTCTTTTTAGTTTTCTTATACTTTGAAAAAGGCTTTTACGGAAAAAAAAATAAGAAAATTGCGCAGAAATTCAGAGAATTAAGAAAAACTTAACGACTTGGTATCTAGATTATTTATCCATACTGCTACTAAACAGCTGGATGGATTTGAATGAATTTTTGTGAATGCATTCAAGTGGGGGCCTGGATAATTTAGATTCACAAATCATCCCGGCAGATGGCGCTGCAGTCGGTCAGTTCCTATTACGGCTGTCGATTTCAAAGACAATTCCTTTTATTTTATTTGAACAGAACAACGTCTGTTGGGTCAGCTAGTATTATATAAACTTTAAAATCTTAATAAGACCGACACAAATTATACATACTTTTTGAGACCCATACATTTTTACTGCATCATTATCAAACCCATGATACTCCACACGAAAGGTCTATATTTAAATTATGCCGCTATCTATTTAGTTCTATTAATCAATTGTTTGCTCAATTCAAAGTGGTTAGGTTTTAGCATGAGTATTACTTAACTTATTAGCTCAACCCACAGACCGGAACGGGCCTATGTCGCTAATCTTGTTAATGTATTACTGTATTATACGCTAAGGTCTATGTAGTGTGACTATAGCAGATAACGAGGGGTCTGTTTCCTGAATTGTAGCATAATGACAGGAAGCTGCATTCATGTGAAAACCAATGATATACTGCAACAGATTGCATTGCGACAATACTACCGAATGTATTGTCTAATCCTAACTATCGTTACTAATATTATAAATGCGAAAGTAAGTTTGTTTGTTTGTTACGCTTTCACGTTTAAACCGCCGAACCGATTTCAAAAATTCTTTCACCAATGGAAAGCTATAATATCAGGGAGTAACATAGACTACATTTTATCCCAGTATTCCCACGGGAACGGAAACTACACATGAAAAGCAACTGGGACCGAAGCGAGGGTGGGTTGCTTGTATATTATAAATGCAAATGTAAGTTTGTTTGTTACACTTTCACGCCTAAATTACTTAATCGATTTCAAAAATTCTTCCACTAATGGAAAGCTATATTATCAGCAAATAACATATTTTAATCTCGTATTCTCATGAGAACGGGAATATTGCGAGTGAAACTTCGAGAATAGTACTGATTATACATAATTATACAATATACTAGTCATATGTATTGTCGTATTGTAGTTTTAGCTCATAAAATTCCCACTGCTGGGTTTGAGCCTGCTGCCCAAAAGGAGGAAAATCGACCTACTACCATGTACCTAATACCATGCTGGTCAGGCATGTTGATATAAGGTTTTATTTTGAGTTTCCTTTCTCTTGCATATATGTTATTTTATATGCATACTATATTGCTTAGTCAGCCACAGGTAAAATAGGGAGTGGTGAATTTAATTAAATTACTCGGGTAAATTTTTCTCTAATTGCTCGTCATTTCTGTCATTCTTTAATTGTTACTGGGAATTAACTTTACTAGAAAGAGCGTTACATAGCTCAATGTGACGGCTGTCTCGTTCAATACCCATAAATATAATGCGAGTTGTTTGTCCTCAAAAACAAACATTTTTGTTCATATTTTCCCTATTATTTTGTTAGAAGTTAAAAATTATGATTAACTTTTTTAGGTCAAAAAAAAAATCTAATAAGCCAGTAATATTCAACATGGTTGAATAAAATACCGCTTAAGAGCTATTTCCGACAAAAAGGATTACGTGTAAATTTTCCTTATTAAATCGTTATAAGGGTAAAATTCACTCCCTTTCAGAGCAATATCAAATAATCGAAGTAATATTTCTCGTTGTAGATATTATGAGAAATTTGATTCAGTTAGGGAACAACGACCTTCCAAAATTTGCCTGGTATTTGCTTTTGCTTTGAGAAATGATTGCTTATACAGCCGAGCGATATTATAATTACACAAGAGATTTTATTAGTTACTAGCAACCCGCCCTCGCTTTGCTTCGGTTATAGGTTATAGTCGTTTTACCTGTGTAGTTACCGTTCCCGTGGGAATACCGGGATAAAATAGCCTAGTTTACGCCCTGATATTATAGCTTTCCATTGGTGAAAGAATTTTTGAAATCGGTCCAACCGTTTTGAAGATTACCCGGAACAAACAGACAGACGGACAGACAGACAAAAATTTTTTAAATGCTATTTTAGGCATAGGTGTCGTGCAAATAACCATGTGAGCATGAAAAAAGCCTATTTGACATTACAAACAGACACTCCAATTTTATTTATTGGTATAGACTAGGTACTTATGTACTTTATAACTTCTAATACACGACATACATATAAATGACATATATAGGTGAGGACCTAGAATAATAGCAATCCTAGCGTGGATGTAGAAAAACCGACTAAAATCTTTACACTGATTTGTCCAATACCTATGTTTTATTTTGGCAGTTTATCTTCTTCGATCAAACTATCCAATAGAAAGAAAGAAAGAAAACTCATTTATTAATACGATAGAAGGATAACATGGGATCTAAACTACTATAGCATCCTCTTCGCCAATTGAACAGGCAACAGCAATCGTGTCTTTGACTTCAGTAACCCACCTTGTGTTACCTTAGGTTACGCTCCCATGTAACTAGTCTCAGCAATTAACCACCTATTTATCCTGTCACTAAGGTTGTCCTATGGATGGCACGCTAATTCTCCGACCACCTGCAGCCTCGGCTAGAGCGCCAACAAGCGTAGGGACTAACAACATCCACCGAAAAGTAGGATGCCAGTATCGAAACTCGGCCAAAACTCTAAAAAACATGATATACTGTGCCCATATCATAAATAGACGGATAGATAGCTTTAAATTGATTAATCTAATTATATAACAGCTAATAGAATCATTAGAAAGACATTAGATTCAAGAGTGAAACGTAGTAGGTCGTAGAATGGCTTTTAGCCATTTACAATGCTGTATTGTTTAATTAAATATTTAAATTATTTCCATACCTTATTACTAACTCATAATTTTGCGTATGGTGACGGATTATTAATATAATTCACCACCCCCTCTCTTACCCGTAAGTATTGTAAAAGACGAAGGGGTATAATATGTGGGAGGAACGACTCCACGGGGACACGGTCCTCCGTCGGCGCAGGCACGATTACCTGCTCATGATGCCACCCTAGCAGAGGCTGCAGGTGATCAGACCGGGGATTTAGTCCGGCACCTGTGGACAGGTTAGCCTCGCGACGGCGATCGGTGTTCCGGGGAGACGTCGATGGGAGAGGATACTCCCTCGGGGTATACCGTCGTATACCATTGAAGTCAAGGAACTCTGCACCGATGGTCGGCCCAACGACGAAGGCGACGTGCTACATGAGTGGGTTACGGGGCCGCGGGCTACTCCTCTGACGCCCCGGACGGAGCTGGGCGGCGGGAGTGCTGACCGTAGCCGAACCCAAAAAAAAAAGAAAGGGAGTATAATATGTATATAACATCTGCAAGAGAAAGAAACCTGGATATAAAACCCTATACCAATCCACCTTACCAGCGTGGTGTCGTAGGTCATTTGCCCTCCAACGGTGGAGGAGGCGTAAATCCAATAGGATGGATGTCTATGGGCTGTGATGATGGTTAACTTTCCGACCGAAACTTCCAATCTGGATCCGATTTGGAATACAAATCTGAACAATTAATCACTCTTGATCGACCAGATCGATTAAGCCGTTCAGTTACATTGAGGGAGCCGTTCAGTTACAAAAAATGTGCGCCGCATAGATGACTAGAGGTAGATAATACAATACAGCAGCAATTTCATGCAATGCAATGAAAAAAGAAATTACTTAATGCTTTAGGTTGAATTTTTGTTTATTGAAGTTATACTTATTTAGGCGCGACACCGTCATGAAAAACCGACACCATGAAGATAGTTAGTCAACATTTTTTACAATACGTGTATACTAGGGTGGGCCAAAAAATTCGACTATTTTTTTATAACTTTATACTTTGAAAAATAGGTTGGTGGACACCTTAAAAAAATTCTCTCCAAGTATAGGAACGTTTTCCGCCTCTCAGTTTTTTTTTTTTTTTTTATTATTAGATAATGAGTTATAATAAAACTGTCAATATATTAAATACCTTTTTTCTATTATCAATGTCGTTTTTTCCTCAAATGTAGGATGACACGAAGGATAAATATTTTACAAAGATCTTGTTACGCCAACTAACGGGGAATAAATGTACACATCCACTTTTTCATTTTTAGTTAGTACACAGTATAAAAAAATGTTGTAAACAATATTGCAAATAATATTAATGTTGTAAATAATATTATATTCTACAATAATTATCCTTACTTATATTATAAATGCGAAAGTAAGTTTGTTTGTTACGTTTTCACGCTAAAACCACCGCACCGATTTCAAAAATTCTTTACCAATAGAAAGCTATAATATCAGTAATATTGCCTATATTTTATCCCAGTATTGCCGCGGGAACAGGAACTACGCGAATAATGTGACTGAAACCGAAGCGAAGCGAGGGCGGGTTGCTAGTAGTTTATATAAGAGAAAATATACTTCTAAAACTAATCTGTTAATGTCTACAAATTAACATGTTTACAGGCTTTCCTAGTTGAGAAACATTTAAATTAATATGTGTTTTAAAAAAGAAACAAAGAGGAAAGTTTAATTTTAAAGTGGTACCTAATTTGACCCATTTTACGTAAAGTTTTTTGTCAGGCAACTCTATCAAGGTTGTTTAAATCCGCCTTGGTGAACATTAAACTTCCGTATTCGCAATTTGCAACATTAAAACTTTTCGGTTTAACTCCTAAGTGGAGGGTTGTAGGCAAATAATGATCGCATTCATTTCAGGGCACATGTGTTTAATTAAATATTATTAATGAAAGCCAAATATTTACGGGCAATCTCATTGCTCACAGGAACTTACTATAGCATGTGTAGAAGTTTAAATAGCGACCTACATAATGTTCCATTCCTAAAATTATTATTTTATTTCCTTCGAAAAATGTTTTATGCAAAACTAAAAGTTGTTTTCCATGTGGTGACGAAATAAGAATACATTTCATCACCTTCTCTCTTACCCGTAGTTGCTGGAAAAGACAATTGAGCGATATAATATGCATATAAAATCTATGCAAGAGATGGTAAATTCGAAACAAAACCCTATGCCAATACGTCTGACCAATATGGTAGATCAATTTCTCTCTCACAGTGGAGAAGGCCCGAGCCCAACATTGGAACATGTATGATAATGAGGTGATGAACTGTTGTTCTATGTGTAAACATAATTTGCCTCTTTTAATAGAAGGCCACATCGCTCGTCGAACCGACAACTGTTGGGGAAGAAACGTTCTTGAGTGGCGACCACGAATCGGACGGCGCAGCGTAGGACGACTCCCCACTAGGTGGACTGACGACATTCTCAAAGTCGCAGGGAACCGTTGGATGCAAGTGGAACAGGATCGTTCCGAGTAGCATTCTCGTGGGGAGGCATATGTCCAACAGTGGACGTCTATAGGCTGATGGATGGATGGATGGAATAGAATGTTTATGGCATCTCTTGTGGTATGAAAATTTCTGTTGGTCTTCTCCTGGGATTGCTCTTTAAATAATGAAAGGGGTCAATCTCATCACTGTTTCACATTTGCTTTAAATTGCTATTTCATAAAGCTACCAGTTACGACAACGACTTCGCTTCCGTTAATTTAACTTTTTGCGTAATAATTGTCAATAATTTTTCTGTTACTCGAGAACAATTTTATATGAAAGTGACTTTTCTGCATCGCTGAAATATGAATATTAAACTGTACTATTAATTTAGAAGTATGAATGACTAATAAAATAATTCGCTTTTATCTATCATTTAGGATACCTAATAAAAATTATCTCTTAAGATCTTAGGATAACCACGTTATCCAAAAAACAGTTCTATTGAAATTATTTTTTGACGCTTAATATCTCCGCACGGTGATGGAGTAAGAATACAATTCACCTCCCGTCACCTCTTACCCATGGATGTCGTATAAGACGACTATGGGGTACGACTATACGTATAAAATATCTATTTAAGAGAAGGAAAAGTCGAAATAAAACCCTATACTAATCCGTCTGATCAGTGTGGTACAGTAGGTTATTATCCCTCCTATAGTGAAGGAGGCTTGAATTTAGTAGTGGGACGTATATAGGCTGTGATGATACCTTTCAAACTAAGATAAACGTTTCAAAATATGATCGACAAGCGGCACCCTAACACGAATTAACTGCTAGAGCAGTCATCACTCCCCTCAACCATGTCGAAGGGAAGAAAAAGACCTCCTTCACGCTTTATCACAAGCAGTGACATTTTCAGTAAACATGATCAAACCATAGTCTGGCGATTATTGTATTAGGAGTATTGCTGCTGTTAGGAGGCTAGTATTTGATGCGGACTTGTTTAACGTAGATGAGCGGCTTGTACAACATGGCCTATTACGTTTTAACATCATGGGAAAAACAAGCTTTTATATCAAGTAAATTTTACATGACCCTATTATTTTCATTTTAATACTATTTCGGTCGCTAACGTGAACTTTTTGTAAGGGAAAATACGATACGCCAGCGTGTAAATCTGTTGTTCAGCGTAATCCGTAGCATGGGTTCGCCCTTGTAAAGGGGATTAACGGGGGGACGCTCTCATGCTCGATAAGACTTACATTATCGTGTTATCTTTTCTCTTTGTAAGTTCGTAATGTGAGTGAAATTGTATAGAATTTCAATATAAAATTCTTTTATAATAATATTATACAAACTTAAATATAATATTTATAATATCGATTCGACGTTTTGTAACCGAGTAAGAATACTATTCACCGCCCTCATCTTGCCCGTTGTAAAAGGCGACCAAGGGACATAATAATTGAAATTGAAATCATTTATTATGTATAAACCCCGCGGGGGCACTTACATATTGTTATTTTTTACATTGTTCCTTAAAATTACCACCGGATCGGAAAGCTACCGATTTTATTAATTTAAAATTTCATTAAAATACAATTACAACAACATGCTTATTAATAGTTCCAGTGTGATTCTTCAGAGCCTTTCGAAATATGATGTGATTAAAACAAATATAATGAAAAGAGAGTTAACCACTAGAGCAGCTATCACTCCCCTCAACCATAATGGAGGGCAGAGAGTGACCCGCTCCTCGTAGCTACCGTAAGCAGATCTTTGAGTGAGCATGACCAATACCAAGACAATAATATGAAGACATCAATGTTAAAGAAGGAGAACTCGAAATGAAATCCTAACCCAACACCAGCGTGGTATAGTAGGTCAAATTCCCTTGAATAATGGAGGAGGCGCGAGCCCAACAATGGGACGTATATGGGCCGAGATGATGATGAATATAATCATTCTGCTCCTATCTCAACTTAAAGTCGACGCAATAAGTACACTTCTTCCATAGGAGCATCTTAAAAATGGTATCAGTAATAATTTTATGAACAACCGTCTACCTGACTTCAACCCTCCTTGGAAATGTAATTTTTGACCAGACGGCATCAAATAATGGCCCAGGTCATTGTAAAGCCATGGTCGTCTTTTATGACACCCACGAGTGGTGTTGGTGTTTACAGTATTCGTATCCGCTGCCACATAGAATCATAGTATTGATAATGGCATTTATATTTTATATTTGGATTTTATATTTGGATATTATAAGTGCATATTAAGGTTGTGTGGTAGCGGCTTCGAATACTACCAACCCTTGCTTTGCTCGTGGGTGCCGTAAAAGACGACCAAGAGCCCTAGATTGACCCGGACCAACTCCATCTGGTACCATTTGGGTCAACGATTACATTCCCAAGGAGGGTTGACGTCAGGCAGGCGGCCGGTCATAAAAGTCATTGCCGAAACTTTTTGCAATATGTCAAAACAGATGACATATTGCGTCGACCCCAAGTAATTGGGATAAGAGCAAGATGATGATGATGAAGTGCATATTAAGGTTATGTTACTAAGTGTGTATTTATGTAGATGAAATTTGGGGAATTACGTGTAACGGATTGTATACATCATACACGGAATAGACATACTGCTTATAGGATGGATTATAACAAACAATAATAATGATTCGTTGTACGTCAAATACCATAGTCCTCCGGTGACCATGAATACTGAAAAATGATCAAAACACTGGCAGATAAACCCTTAAAATATGTAGTTTAATCGATATTTAGTCCTGTCGATATCTATAGCAATAAATAAAATTAGAGTGTCTGTTTGTAATGTCAAAATAATAGACAGTTTTCATGCTCACACGGTTATTTGCACGACACCTATGTCTAAAATACAGATTAAAAAATTTTTGTCTGTCTGTCTGTCTGTTTGTTCCGGGTAATCTTCAAAACGGCTGGATCGATTTCAAAAATTCTTTTACCAATGGAAAGCTATAATATCAGGGCGTAAACTAGGCTGTATTTTATCCCGGTATTCCCACGGGAACGGGAACTACGCGGGTAAAACGACTAAAGCCGAAGCATAGCAAGGGCGGGTTGCTAGTAATGTAATAAATAAAAAAAATAAGATGTATAGTCGGTAGTCACATTGAAATATTTGAACAGTTTTAAATAAAATTTTAGACATTGTAAATAAAGCTACGGATTTTATCGCGTTTGTATTTGATTTTGATTGCCTGACGTTTCGAACTTATATATTGTCATACATTTTATGTAATAACGATGAAAATATCATAAATTTTCTGTAATAACGATAACTTGCTGGATGTGAGATTACTTAGTCCGCCCGTGACCATGAACGCTGTAGTGTTCGAAACGCCGAGCAATCAAAAATCAAATGCAAACGCAATAAAATTCTTAGTTTTATTTACAATGTGTAATACTCGCGTAAACATCAGAAATCATTATGAAATTTTAGCTTAAAATAGCTTTTGGAATTATAATAATAAATAAAGATAGGATTCTAGAGGTCTTTTTCTTACCCTGCACTAAAAACATACTCCTCGTATTGCAGGGGACTTTATAAACATGCAATCAACAAACACAAATTACATTAGATTACTTAGATTAGAATTTGTAGATATAAAACGTATTGTACTACATAGGAATTGAACCGTTGACAGTACTGTAAGTGTCCATTATCACTACACTATCAGAGTAGTTCATTCATCATCATCATATCAGCTCATATACATACGTCTCATTGCTGGATTCGAGCCTCCACAATAGGAGGGAAATTGACCTTACTATACCATGCTGATCAGACGGGTTGGTTGATCTCTGGCATAGACGTATGCGTAATATTGCCTTTAATCGTCTCATGACACCCATGAGCAAGAAAAGGGGTGGTGAATTGTATTCTTACTCCGTCACCATACGAAACAGTAGTTAATTAATTCATTAATATCAAAACTAGACTATATCTATAGAAAAATATTTCTCAAGTCAATTAATATAAATAAAAGCTTTTCTATACTATAGTCATACGTAATTTTAAGTATTTTCTTTATTAAATTTCTGTGTAAACATTTGCTTTTGATTTTCCTATACTGGTTTGTTCCATATAGAAGGGATAAAAGGATCTTTAAATAGATGTGACGTTTCTTTGAAGTAGCGGACTTAAAATATGCGGGTGGAGATTTTTTACTTGTAACATACAGCAATATTTGGACTATAGAAATGTTGATAATAAATAGATTGTTTTTCGATTGTAACATTTTATTTGAAATTTTAAATTAAATTATACTTGTGTTGGTCATGATTGATCGAATTAAAAAGATCGAATCGCGTTATTTGCGTGACCGATTGGATTAAACGGTGACCTACGAAGATCGATCTCGGTCGGTCGCCGTTCACGAGGATCGAGGCGGGTCTTGTCGGTCGCTCGCGATCGATCGATCACGAAAGATCCGACCTTAAATGATTGGTGAATGAATCGGTCATTATTCCATCTTTTTGATTCAATCAATCACGACCGACACAGGTATAAATTAAATCATATTATTCGTCTCATTTCAGCCTATATAATTGCCATTGTTGGGCTCAAACCTTCTCCACAATGGGAGGGCATTTAACCTATTAGGGTTCATATCGAGTTTTCCTTCTCTTACATAAAAGTTACCTACACATATTCCTTAATCATCTTTTTCTACACCCACGGGCAAGAGGAGGATTAATCGTATTCTTATTCCGCAGTTACATAGATAAAATATGTGTTCTGATAGCAGTGGTTGGCCCATACTGTTGATAGTTTCCTGTCTACAGCCGTGGCCTATCTGGGGTAATACCATACCCTCGCAGAAAATCGACTTCTGAGTACTAGCAATTTGTTACTGCGCTTCGTTCGGTGAGCGAGAGAGCCGGAAGCCCAACTTTCTAGTCCCAATTCTATCAAAATATATATTTATTAACCTAACAAAAGAATAAAAATAACCGCATCGTTAATAGGAATATTTTTCTAAACAATTTTGACTATTTATATGCATATTATCTCTGTAGGAATCATCGACATCAATCAAAACGCTCTTTATTCTAATAACAATGGCTGTCATATCCATATATGGCTCAAAGTCATAAGTGCGGGTAATTTGATGTTGTGAACTGATTTAAAAGCTTTCTAACACAATTGACTAAATAAAAAGTCACAGTATAAATTAAAAGCGCTTAATATATGCAATATATATATATATATATATATATATATATATATATATGAGTATCCTAATTATCCGTCCCAGTTTCCTAGGACAATTGAAAACTAAATAAAACCACTCTTTGGGGTGGTGATGGAATAAGAATAAAATTATAATCCTATCAGGGGATAGGCAGTAGCCTATCCTACTCCCAACCCATAGGTCTTCATCTTGGCGGTGAGTGTTGTAAAAGACTTCATCATCTAAGTCCATATGCATCCCATAGTTGCGCTGGGGTCTCCTCCTGGGGTAGGAAATTCAACCTACTATACCACGCAGGTTGGACGAGTTAATATAGGATTTTATTTCAAGTTTTCTTTTTCTTGCATTGACGTTATATGTTATATCCCTTAGTCATTTTTTACGACACCCACGGGCAAGATAGGGATAGGAGGATAATAGTTGTATTCTTACTCCATCACCACATGAAAACAACTCCTTAAAGAAATGTATATATCGAAGGGAGCTGGATTCCTAGTTGATCTTTGATTGCATGCATGACGTATAGTAAATTATTTACCTTTTTTAAAATTCTTAATTTTATTTTATCTGTTAAATTGTTTTATAATTTAAAAACTTTATTGATCTGATAAAAGCTATGAATATTGTTATTTACGTAATGACCAATCAGAGCAGAGCACGTGCCTCGAGCGGGGTCGATCGCCATCTTTAGAGAGGCCGACAGCTTTAGCGACATAGTTCAGTGAGAGACACAGATTGTGTCGAATCATCATTAATAGTATAGCGGATTGTCAGTATTAGTATAGTAAGAACGGTGCCCTAAACTCGCTGATTAGTCTTAGTTATTTATTTTTATGTGTTAGTTATTCAAACTGTTTAAACCAAATTAAACTGCTGCAAAACCGTGGTCATTGTTTTGTGGTCACATCTTATCCTGATAACGCCCACTAAGTCCGCAATCAATGACGAGGTCAATGGGAACGATGTTTCTCCGACATATGTAACATTTGTACAGGAGCAAAATTTGAAAAAAAAATCTGTATCAATTGCCTTTTGTGTGCTAAAAAAGAAAGACTTAGCAATAATTTCTGTTTCAAACATAGTAATGTGGGGATCAAACTCACGACTCTTGACTTAGTAAGATGATTTTTTTAATAATTGCGCCTTTACTACAGACCGATCGAACATTTTTTTTATTTTTACTACTACTACTACTGAACCAATTTCCGTGTGGAGTAGGAATACAATTCACCACCATCTGGAAACAGAACTCTGCCAAGACTTGCGTGATATAGCAGGTCAGTTTCCCTTCCATAATGGAGGAGGCTCAAACCCAGCAGTAGGACATATACAGAATGAGGTGATGAAATGTTACACGCTATCTGATATTTTCTAGACGTATAGCAATTAATTAATAAAAAGATTCCATTTCAACTTTGTTCTATACCACAAAAATTACCACAAAGGAATACGTAACGAGCTTCGAATACCTACGTTTCATACATTTATATTTCCATTATAAAAACTCGCAAACTCAAAAATAAATAAGTGTCATCGTTCGTTCAAAATGAGTGAAAATAAAACAAATCTGCTCGCGTTCTCATTCAATTGAAAACGTTTATGAACGAATGAAATGAATGAACTGAGTGTCTGTCGAGTTTTATACAGCCGTAACAATGGTTTTATCGGCTCTTACTGTCTTCAGCTTAAACCTTTAAACGTTGATTTTGATATCACCATAAAGGACAATCTTAGCTACCATAACGCCAGAATATTAAAATAAAGATTACATTTAGGTATGTAGGTTCATTAAATTAAAGAAAGCTGAAATGTTAAAAATGATAACCATCACTTTTGGTCACGAGCCTCTTCCTAGTTGAAAGGAATTTAACCATGCTAGCCAGACGAGTATGAGGTTATATTTAGGACATTCCTTCTCTAGCTTTATACGCCTACGTCTCTTAATCGTCTTTTTTAAATCAACTACGGCAAAAGAAGTGGCGATTAAATTTAAATTCATATTTCGTCACCATACGGTTATTTCATCAAGCATCGGACATGATCATTGCAAAAATTAATATGACGATCAAGTAATACCATTCCTTAGTATATATCTACACTAATATTATAAAGAGGAAATATTTGTATTTTTGTGTGTGTGTGTGTGTGTGTGTGTATGTTTCTAATGAATAAACTCAAAAACTACTGTGCCGATTTCAAAAATTCTTTAAGGAATATGCATGATATTTTTTTATTTTTTTAAACGTTTTAAAAACGTTATTACATTACTAGAAATAAATATAACACATCCAAAATATAAACCATTACGCTAAAAAAGTTTTTTAAAAATCGCCATTATTTATGGGCGATGTAAACGCGACTACTTTGGCGCGCGTATTCTGTGACGTCAGAGTACTCGACACTCATACAAGTTGCTAGGGCTGCCTACTAGGGCTGTTGATATTTTTATAAATATCGTTTTTCGACATATCGATATTTTACAATGTATCAATATCGGGGTTCGCTATATCGGAAAAATATCGATATATCGATAAAAGTATCGATTTTTTTTATTATTATTACGATTATTAAATATATTATATCTTATTTACCTTGCAGCTTTTATTCCGCCGAGTTTAACAGACATTAAATCTGAATTAGATGCGAAATATGTTGTCATCATATACACGTCTATTTTAGGAAGATTATCTGACTATACCTACTTTGACGAAACCGGTTTCAGTCATTGTAATAAGACTTATTCACAAGATTAATACTTGAACACAGAAAACTAATAACTTATTATGAAATAACTGGGTAACAATACAAAATAATTAGGGATGTGACTTAGAGGGAAAAATCGATTTTGTAATTATCGATTTTTTGTCCTTTAAAATAAATCGATTATAAAATAATCGATTAATTAAAAAAAGTCGATTGTAAAATAATCGATTCATCATCATCATCATCATTTCAGCCTATCGCCGTCCACTGCTGGACATAGGCCTCTCTCATGTTGCGCCACAATGAGCAGTCCTGTGCCGCCTGCATCCAACGACGCCCAGCTACTTTCACTAGGTCATCGGTCCACCTAGTGGGGGGGCGTCCTACACTGCGTCGTCCGATACGTGGTCGCCACTCGGGAACCTTTCTTCCCCAGCGGTTGTCGGTTCGTCGAGCGATGTGGCCTGCCCATTGCCACTTCAGCGTGCTAATTCTTTCAAAATATTCGAATTAATTCAATTTCAAATTAAAAATAATCGAAATAATTCAAAATAATCAATTAATTTAAAAAAATCGATTTTAAAATAATCGAATTTTTTGTTCTTTAAAATAAATCGATGATAAAATAATCCATTAATTTAAAAAAAATCGATTATAAAATAATCGATTAATTAAAAAAAAAAACGATTATAAAATAATCGATTAATTAAAAAAAATCGATTCTTAAATAATCGATTTTTTCTGCCAACAGGATTATGATGGTTTTTTTAGGAAATGTGAGCTTTATTTTCTAACATAGTATGATGAATTTTGATCGAATTTCGAATAATAAAAAATCGATTAATAATCGACTATTATTATTTTGATAATCGATTGTAAAAATCAATTATTAATCGATTATTTTTTTGTAAAAATCGATTTTTATAAAGATTGATTATTTTTTCACATAAAAATACCACCTAAAAATAATCACTAGAAACATACAAACAGCAACTTGATATCTCAAGGTTCTCCTCCTATCCAAGGTTCAAGGAGGGCTGTTGATAAAATATCGATATCGTCAAAATATAGATATTATTATTTAAAAATATCAATACTTAATACTGAACTTTTTTTGGACGATAATAAAAAGTAGGTACGTATCGAGGGTCGACATTTATTTGAATAAATTTGGTGTTTTATCTTTCCTTCTAAAGTATTTATTCTATAAAATCACCGTAAACTTAATCTACTGTAGAAGCGCTGCCATGAAACTGATGATCAGTTATCACTTACTCCTAGAATTTGATAAAAAAAGCCCGGCACGGCAACCCTGCAATGAACGAAGTTAAAGAGTGGTCTTGGGAAAAATATCGAAATATCGATATTTTTTTCGTTATATCGAACTCCGATATTGATATATTTAAAAATATCGATATATCGAAAAACTGTATTTTTTTTAATATAGACAGCCCTAACTAGAAGACTCGGGTGTCACGTGTTCAAAACGTGACATCATAGTACTCCAACCAATGCGGTGCGTTTCAGAAATTTTGCGCGCGAATCTAAAAAAAAGCACTTTTTGATAATTAAATTTAATTATTAAATAATAATAAAATTAAAAAATAATTTTATAGGTACGTTTTTTAAGCAATAAAGATTACAAATAAAAATAATTTGTTCATTTTGGAGTTTCGTGCATATTCCCTATTGGAAAGCTATATTATCCCTGAATATAGGCTATATTTTATCCCGGTGTTCCCACGAGAACGGGAACTACGCAGGTAAGGCGACTGTAACCGAAGCGAAGCGAGGGCGGGTTGCTAGTGTATTATAAACTGACAGTCATATCACATTAATAGGATTTTTTATAAGTTTTTTAAATATTTACATTTTCATCTAACTATTTATGCATTCATAACATAAGTGTAATGGGGACATACATATATGCTACGTTCACTATTAAATATTCATGTCAGTTCCACTGCTTGGCTTAAGCTTCTTCCAAAGTAGGAGATATACTGCCCTATTATACCACCCTAACCAGACGGGTTGAAGTAGGGTTACTTCAAGTATTCTTCCTCTCGTATTGATTTTATAGGCATACTAGCTGACCCAGAAAACTTCGTGGAGCCATAATTTTTATCGTAGATATATTTTCTTAATTTCCGAAAATATAGTCTCTAATGGAAGTATCATTACGGCTTTGCCGGGAAAGATCGAATCGTCTTAGTCGCGGCATTGTTAATGATGATTCAAAGAGAATACAAATTACTGATTATTGATTTCCGATAAAATTATAATTATCAAATTTTTAACCATACTTAATCACAGACAAAATTCGTTTGCGTTTTGTTATTACATATCAAATGCGTTTTTGTTATACCACGTATGAAACGTGGTATGTGACTCATATTTTCTTTGACGTTTTATGTCACGTCACCCGGGAACGCGATCGAATGGGATAAAAAATATCCTATGTCTGTCTCCTGGTTCTAAGCTACCTCCCCACCAACTTTCAGCCAAATCGGAACAACCGTTCTTGAGTTATAAATAGTGTAATTAACACGACTTTCTTTTATATATATAGATTATATCTTGAGTAATCTTTTATGACACCCATAATAAGATGGGTGATGAATTGTATGCTTATTCCATCGCCACAATATTAGACCTAGTCTCATCTAAAAGGAATAATGCTATAATCTCGACGCGGATGAGCCAGGGTTGACAATCCCTATTAGTCTTTTAATTTACCCAAGAGATTGATGGCACCGATTCTTCTGGTGATCCCTGAGCTAGTTTCTACGTCTTTCACAAAAGTAATAAAAAGTATAGAGTTCATACGATTTATTGGTACCACAGTATTACACTATCACCTAAAAGGTCCAAAAAGCATGCATTAAAAAAAAGTTTTTACTTTCGTGGCCAATAAAATGTACACACGTAATAAACGCATACTGGTGAGAAATGATTTTTGATTTCCCAACGCTTCGATGGTTAGTCCTCCCCTGATCATGAAGCTGTAGTGTTCGAAACGTCGGGTAATAAAAAATCAAATACAAGCGCGATAAAATCCGTAAAGTAGTTTTATTTACATTATATATTCATTTGGTTGGAAATCGCTTATTATGAATATCTTGCGAGAAATTTTTTTTTTTTTTTGGGTGTGGGTTTTGCGGTCGGCGCGCTCCTCGCACCACTCCGTCCGGGGCGACAGAGGGGCGTAAGCACGCACACCCACAACCCACCCATGATGCACGTCGCCGTCGTCGTTGGGCCGACCACCGGAGCAGGGTGACTTGAAGTCAGTCGTCGGCCCGACGGAATACCCCCTATTTGGGGTACCCTCCCATCGACCGACGTCTCCCCCTCGGGGAGAACGACGAATTCGTGTATTAGCAAATTCTCAAAGTTAGACTGATAAATCACTAAAATTAATTAGTTCTGTCAAAAAAAAAAACATTTATTTCATTCGTTCGTAAAGATTAACACTCATCCGTATTTTACGTTTTATTTTTTACTAAGCGCTTTGTTCTTCTGTAAAAGAAATTTGTGAAAGATATGTAAAGTATGAATTTCAATTATTCTTTAGTGATTTTATAAAACACTTATAAAAATATTTAAATATTTTATCTGTTAATAAAAAAATCCTTTAGTATAATGATAACGTGCAATAGAATCGATAGCAAATTAATTTATTACAAGTCACGGCAACTTCAAAGCTTAAATATTTACTAAATGCTACTGTTTAGAGTCCATTACTAACAAACGGGTATTGTTTACAAAGGTACAGCTGATAATGTTTTGTTGTATAAGGAATATTGCCACCCATCTATTTATCAGTTTATCGACCACTTTTAGAGATAACGCCTCATTTGTATGCTTAATCACCATGTGTAATCACCATGCTTGGCAGTTGAATTAACGGTTTGTAGTATTTATACCCGTCATCACATTACTTTTAGATGTGAAACATCTATAGGCGAGGATAAACCTGATCGTTGGCGTGGCGTAAAGCTACGCGTGGCGTGAAGCTACGCGTGGTGTAAAGCTACG
This sequence comes from Lymantria dispar, assembly GCA_032191425.1. Taxonomy (NCBI): domain Eukaryota; kingdom Metazoa; phylum Arthropoda; class Insecta; order Lepidoptera; family Erebidae; genus Lymantria; species Lymantria dispar. Next base: position 12,825,446 of record CM063465.1, on the reverse strand, counting down.
CATGGCTGTCACGATTTGAAATATGTTTGAATTTTTTATTCTTGTATTTAATGTAAATAAAAGTTTATTGAATAAAAAACATCATTATCTGAAAAAAAAAGTAACATTATATATACATTATGTATTCATTTATTATGCCACATGAGTTCCTGTTGTAATCTGTTCTTTTATGCATACATACTTGTACAAAATAATTTCGATGTTTCACATTTGCCAGACGTACTGAGCGCCAGCTCACTTTTTTCTTACATTGATCATAGCTGTGGTAAAAGACTACTAAGTGTTTAAGTGTATCTAGGCCAATGTCATCTGACGCCATTTGATTGACATTTAAATTTAAAAATAGGGTTAAAATCAGGCAGGCGGTCTGTCATAAGACCATTGTCAAAACTATTGGCAATACAATGACGGAATAAGAGTTATTGCGTCTTCAAATAATTGGGATAACAGAAGGATCATGATTTTGAAACAATACGAGTTTGTCACCATCATCATCATCATCATTTCAGCCTATCGCCGTCCATTGCTGGCCTCCCTCATGTTACGCCACAATGTGCGGACCTGTGCCGCCTGCATCCAACGACGCCCAGCAACTTTCACTAGGTCGTCGGTCCACCTAGTGGGGGGGCGTCCTACACTCGTCGTGCGATATGTGGTCGCCATTCGAGAACCTTTCTTCCCCAGCGGTTGTCGGTTCGTCGAGCAATGTGGCCTGCCCATTGCCACTTCAGCGTTCTAATTCTTCGTTCTTGTCACCATAGGAGTAAAGAATATCTGATTTGTATAAAATCCAGCTAAAAATGTCTCTGTTCTGTGTGATATCCTTCACTTTACTTTTAGTTTCATTATCAAGGTCATCTTCTCAGCTCACAGACACTTTACGACTCAGCTCGAGCTTTTTTGACAGTAGGGAAATTTACCTACCGTGCGGTGACAGAGTAAGAATACAATTCACCATTCTTTCCCTTACCCGTGGGTGTCATAAAAGGCGACTAAGGGATTAAATATATATACATATATATATATATATATATATATATATATATATATATATATATATATAACATCTATGCAAGAGAAAAAAACTCGAAATAATTTCCTATATCAACACCTATGACCAGCGTGGTATTGTAGGTCAATTTCCCTTCCATTATAGAGGAGGCTCGAGTCCAACAGCACGAAAAAATACAATGGTTAGAAAACCTTTACACTTAGTTGGATTTTTTATTATCTCTCAGTATGAATGCTTCCTTATTCGTGTTACTTATAACGATAGGGAAATGACATCCGTGTTTACTTTGATTCTTTTTGAAGAAAATGAAACATGATAATAAACGAGGATCGAAACATGACAAAATTATATTTATATTACGATATATATAATATGGAATTCGATTTCATACAAATTACATTTCTTCAAGCATGTCAAATGAAGTCACGAAAGTGTATTATTGAGTTTTTGTCGTACACAACGTTAAAATATGACATTCCCGCCTAAAAAATACGAGGGATAAAGTTTTGAGTCTTAAGTTTAAGCATGCGCTTATTGATTGTAATCTTCATTTGAATTATTTACAGAGCAGTGGATTTATTTGTCAAACGATTCTCAGCCTAGAATGGACCTTAAAAAGTAATAAATATGGTTTCTATCTAGGCTTGAATATCTTAGTTAATTCATCATCGTAATCGTAGCCCATATGGGTCCCAGGCTGCGTACAGGCTGGGCACGAATCTCCTCTACAATGAGAAAAAAATTGACATTGATAAGGTTTTGTTTCGAGCTTTCCGTCTCTTTTATAGATGTTATATGCGTATATCCCTTAGTTGTCTTGTACGACACCCACGGTCAAGAGAAGGGGTGGTGAATTGTATTCTTACTGTGTCACCATACGGAAGATCAATACCAATAATAATATTTACTGAAATGTAAAAAAAATATATCCTGTATCAACTAGAGCATATGTTATAATTATTTTGTAAAGATTAAGCAAACATTATCATCATTAATTAGTATAAAACACAGGCACATTTTTAAAGTAATTATTTAGGAAAATATAAGTTATTCGCATTATATATGCATTAACATGGTTTTAAAAAGAGCCCATGCTAGGTAAATATTTCCTTCCTTATACACTTATTTTGCGCGATAATATTTCTACAACAGAAATTACTTACAGCTCCCTTGGCGCCTGAAAGGATATGCAACGTTCAGGTTTTCCTTGGGGATCTCAAACCTGACAGATTTATTCTACTTTCGTTTACTTGTAAGATCAAAGTATATTGAATGATCGCTCCCTCCAATGTGATTGAGGTGAGTGATGGCTGCTCTAATAGCTAACTTGTGATCGGATGCCGCTTGTGAAATTCTGTCGAGTCATACTTTTTTCTTGCATTGTATTTTAAAAAAACGTGTACTGTGTAGAAGGCCATGACACTGGAGCTAATGATATGTTGAATACAGAAAATTTATTTTAAAAGAACTAATCTATACAAATAAATAAAATTTTAGTATCTGTTTGTAATGTCAAAATAATACGTTTTTTTTCATGCTCACACGTTTATTAATAGAATAAGTGTGCCATAAATACACTTTATAAAACTTTTGTCTGTCTGTTTGTTCCAGGTAATCTTCCAAATGGCTGTACCGTTTTTATCAGTCACCTGTCTATACTTATATAAGAAGTAACTTAGGCTTGTCTGTCCATAAAACCTCTATATAATTTTGCCCAGTCCGGGAATCGAAATCGTTGAAAAAAGGCCTCATGTACTGCAATCGCGTCTCGTCGCTGCCTACTGTGAAAAATCTGAAGGGAGTGTAAATGCGTGCAGTGCGATTCGATAATACTAAAATCACCAAAGCCATCATACGCAAACATCAAAGTTGGGATTCCGGCTCTCTCAATCACGGAACGAACTGCAGTAACAAATTGCTACTACTATATTGATTTTTTTGCGAGACTGTGGTTGATAGACCACTGTCGATAGTGTAGTCCTACCATATAATTAAAACTATGATTCATAACTATATTAAGAGTATGCAAGTGGTCTTTAAAAATCAAAAAGGCTATTTTATTTCTACTAACGTCGCTTGAATAATTTAAGTCAATTAATTTTCGTTAAATTTCCCTTCATACGGTAAAAATAAGGTACATCCTTAACATCACATCAATTGTATGCAGATCTTAGGATACAGGAGAACCCATTTTTTAAACAGACAGTGAAAAATTACTAAGGATAGAATGATTGATGTGTAAGTCTCGTACGTTTAAAAAACGATTCAGATGCTTAATTTCGCTGTCGTCAGTTGTCGGTAACGTCAAAGTGATTGATTAAGTTTGACGAAAATATAGTCTACAGTCCGATTAATATTAGGAGCATAGAAATTAGAAAAAAAAATCGCCTAAGCGCGAGTGAGACTTGGATTTCGTTTACTAAATAAATAAAAAAACAAGGTACACGTTTTATCCGTAGGTGTCATAAAAGACGACAAAGGGATGATAATATTGCGTCTGATACCGCCCTAGCAGAAGCTGCGGGTGACCGGACCGGGGATTTAATCTGGCACCCGCGGAGAGGTTAGCCTCACGACGGCGATCGGCGTCCCGGGGGGATGTCGATGGGTGAGGGTATTCCCTCGGGGTATTCCGTCGGGCCGACCACAGAAATCAAGGAAATCTGCCCGGTGGTGGGCCCAACGACGAAGGCGACGTACTATTGGGTGGGTTACGGGGCCGCGCGTCGCCCCTCTGTCACCTCGGATGGAGCCGGGTGGCGGGTGCGCTGACCGTAGCCCACCCCAAAAAAAAACAAAATGGGATTATATTATGCATACGTCGTCTATGCAAGAGAAGGAAAACCCGAAATAAGCCCTGTACTAACCCGTTTTACCAGCGTGGTAGAGTAGATCACTTTCTCTCCCATTACGGAGGAGACTGGGTACTTTTCTTTTCAGGTAAAATTAAAGAAGGGATAGGATAAAATCTACATAAATGATAATGGAGCTACAACTATACCTATAACTTTAGCATACATTATATATTAAAATACTAATAGATTATAAATATATGAAAATTTCACTTTAAATGGGCAGATATATCGTTTTATTATTTTTCATCGCACCGTTAAAATTCACGAGAGCCCTAATATATACCATGCCATAAATAAAACGGTCACGGCACCCCCAAAACCTATTTGGAGAGTATCCAAATATGAATAAATATATTACGATGTTACGCTAAATAGGTACGAGTATATTATACTGTTCTATATTGTGGCGTGTTTTCTAGTAGGTGTAGTTTTTAATAAACACTGTTTAGGTTTGTTTTAAATAGGCCGTGCATGTACATAAGTGTTATTTATTAGAATTAGTAAATTAAATAACGTAATATAGATTCGTTCATCTTCTAAGCCTATATAAGACCCAGTATTGGGTTTACGCCTCCTCTACAATGGAAGGGGAATTGACCTAATATAGCACGCTTTTTTTTTGGGGTGGTTTACGGTCGGCGTGCTCCTCGCACCACTCCGTCCGGGGCGACAGAGGGGCGTAAGCATGCATACCCGTGACACGTCGTCGTTGGACCGACCACGGGAGCAGGGTGACTTGACGTTAGTGGTCCGTCCGACGGAATACCCCTTGAGGAGAACCTTTTCCTCGACCGACTTCCCCCCTCGGGAAGGAAGTCGGTCTTTCCTCACGCGGTCGACTTCTCGGCGGGTGACGGACTAATTCCCCGGTCCAGTCACCCGCGGCCTCAGCTAGGGCGGCATCAGTGCGGCGCATGTATTCGTGCCTGCGCCGCCCCAGTCGCACCTAATATTTCACGCTGGTCAGACGTGTTGAAATAGGGTTTTATATAGAGTTTTTCTTCTTTTGCATCGATTTAATAGTGGTAGGACCACACTGTTGACAGTTATCTGTCCAGCCGCGGGTCAGTCTGTCCGGGGTAGTACCACAGTTTCACTAATTTATTTGCGAGTGAAAATTATAGCGTAAAGACAGTAATCTTAACAATAAGTCATAACTGGGTTATCATTCGTACCCACATTAGTGTAACTGATAGGAGGTGGAAATAGATTTCAAATAGATGTGCTTTTTAGTCCCACGTGTAGTCCAATGTTTTCAATCACCAATACATTTTTATATACGGCAAGCACAAATAGTGCTTACCATTAGTCAGGTGTAATAATGTGTGTAATAGAGGGTATAACAGAGCGATCGACGTCCCAGGAGAGGCAGAGAGGGGGGTACCTGAAAGGGTATCCCGCCGGGCTGGCCTCGGACATTAAGGAACTCGGTACCAATTATCGGCCCAATGTTAAAGGGAAGGGATTATGGAGGATATGAGGCCACGTTTTGCCCTTTTGCTACCCCGGACTGAACGGACGGCGTGTAAGATGACCTTAGCCCACTCAAAAAGAAAAGGGTGTAATAGCTGTCAGAGATAACAACCATACTCCAAACGAAGATAAAAAAACACTGTCTTTCTCATATAACGCTATGTTCTTATAATTACTTTTACTTCAGCCTTTCTTTGTATTACCGTATCCCTAAAGCCTTTGACAGTAATACTTAAAACTTTCACAACAAAATTACTAAAACCATGTTAAACTAATTTGTAACATCTCTAAGTTTAAAAAGAATAATTTATTTTACGAGAATGGCCTCGTTTATTTTTTAACCACCGACGGAAAAAGAGGTGTTATAAGTTTGACGTCGATGTCTGTCTGTTTGTGTGTGTGTGTGTGTGTTTGTCTGTGGCATCGTAGCTCTCAAATAGATGGACTCATTTCGATCCGGATTTTTTTATTTGAAAGCCAGTTTCCTTTCGATGGCTCTTAGCTATGTTTGGTTAATATAGGTCCAGCAGAGTATCTCTTTTCCTAAGTGCTGTAATGGCGTATGATTACTCGATTAAGTATTTCACGCCTGCCAGTATATTTAGTCGTTAAATGAAAATTAATTGATAACTTTGAACTGATGCTGCAACCAAAATAGTCTCCTGAGAACCCAACTCTTCGAAAACTCACAGCAGATATATCGAATTTTGGGTTCAATGGATTAGTTTCAATTAGTAGGTACCTTCAGATGTAGGTAGGTATCATGCAATACGGTCACGTTGGCCTGGTACTACAACCTGGATGGTCTCCAGAGAACCCAACTCCTCGAAAACTTGCAGCAGGCATATCGTGTTTGGATTCAATATATTACTTTTAATAAGTAAATTTCTTTCAGGTTATAAGTTTGATGTGTGTGTGTGTGTGTGTATATCTATGGCATCGTAGCTCTCAAACGGATGAACCAATTTTGATGCGGTTTCCTATAAAAGCCAGTTTCCTTGCAGTAGTTCTTAGCTATGTTTAGTTAATATCGATACAGCAATGTAAGAGTATCAGTTATCTCCCAAAGTAATGTAATGACGTATGATTACTTGATTAGGCGCTTCACGCGTGCTAGGGCAGTCGTTAAATTACATTTAATCTCGAAGCACGGCAGTGGCCACACCAAGTAGAGCAAAATTAGTCCAAAAACACAAAACAGCCGAAACATACTTTTCTCGAACCAATTCAGGCCATTTTCGATCCTTTATAACTTCGTTGTGAATAAAGTTAGAAGCTTGATTTTTTAGTAATCCAGCAGGCATTGTATACCTACACATAATAGGCCAATTCAATCTGTTTATTTAAAACATAAAAGATTTTTAATATTGATATGGTCACTATAGGAAGTTTTCAGGTTAGCTAATTACATAATAACTTATGACGGAAGGTCCCTTAAGTAGGGACTGAATAAATTAACCGACTTGGTATTACATGGATCTCACAACTTTTATGGTAGAAGAATTCAGTTGCGAGTGTTGGTTTTTTTACAAGTTTTGTTTTTGATGACATTAATAATTCCTGTAGAGGAGAACGAGATACTTTTTTTTTGTATTCTTTTAGTTTGTGTCGGGGGTAATTCAAAATTTTCAATTTTACATATTCAAAGTTTATTGAAAAATACCTTACAGAAGATTTTTCACATTTTATCTATACAAATAAATAAAATTGAAGGATCTGTTTGTAATGTCAAAAAAATTAATATTTTTCATTCTCGCACGATACTTAAAAACCACTTTAAGATGTTTATCTGTGTGTCTGTCTATCTGTCTATTTGTCTCTTTCTTTGTTCCCGGTAATCTTCAAAACTGTTGAACCGATAATAGTAATATTTTACTACCAGGCAGCTGTCTATATAAGGGAAAACTTAGCCTATATTTGATCCCGGTATTTCCACGCGTACAGGAACTATGTGAGTGATACAAACAGTATAGGTACAATTAAAATATTATTATTAATGATTTCTGATGTTTACGCGAGTATTATACATTTTAAATAAAACTACTTTACGGATTTTATCGCGGATTTAACACTTTACAGCGTTCATGGTCACGGGTGGACTGTCCACCCGTGACCATGAACGCTGTAAAGTGTTCGAAACGTCGGGTAATCAAAAATCAAATACAAACGCGATAAAATCCGTAAAGTAGTTTTATTTAAAATATTATTATTATTTTTTATTGCTAACGGTGGCAAATGAGTAAAAAGTACACCTGATGGTAAGTGAAGTTGCCGCTCATGGACCTCTGCTAGGCTACTGCTTATCGTAAAAAAACGTGAAGGTAGTGTAAATGCGTGTAATGAAGTTCGGTGATACTAAAGGCATCACCAAAACCCACCACACACAACACCCTCATAAAGTCGGGTTGCCGGCTCTCTTGCTCATCGAAGCGGTAATAAACTGCTACTACTCAGGTGTCGATTTTCTGCGAGAGTGTGGTACTACCCCGGATGGACTGGACGGTAGACAGACAGCTTCAAAAGTGTGGTCTACCACTTTACACGCTCTCAACTCTAATAGTACTTATAGTTAGCAAAATACAGGAACTATTTTTTTGTTGGTTTCATAGCCTCTTATCTACTGCCTACCCGTAGTATAGTCAACAATTTTGTCGCTACCCTATCATGGAGACATAGTACCAACAAATTGGTACCCTGTACTGGAGATAGGCTTTTTTTTATGGGTGGGCTATGGTAGATCCACGCGCGGTCCAGTCCTTCCGGGGCGATGAAAGGACGGCGCGCGGGCCCATAACCCACCCGTACCCACGTCACCTCGTTGTTGGGCCGACCACCGGCGCAGATGTGTGCTGGAGATAGGCTACCGATAAAATAGTTGTTTGAAAAAAAATCTTCTAGCTTACCTTTAGAGACAAGTACACTGTCTCTAAAGTTTTAGTCGGACATATGTGGTGTATACCAAAACATTTATCTCGCCTTTATTTTTAATATCATGAATAAATTCTCTAAATTCTCTAAGAACGGTTTACGCGATCCCTTCCAATAACGTTTCGTATGTATCCGGAGATCTAAGACGTTGATAGAAAATTTATAGCCTCGGTTTGGTATATAGATTTTATTGGATTAAATAAATTTATATAATCTTATAGATAGCATTGTTTGCATATTTACTAAGAAATAGTTCTGAAATACAAAAAGAAAAACTTTTCGTGTGGTGACGGAGTAAGAATACAATACCATTGTCGGTTCTTGCCCTTTGCTATCGTAAAAGATAACTTACTGATATAATAGGCATATCAAGACCAGAGAAGAAAAACTTGAAATAAATCCTATTCCAATACGTTTGATCAGCGTAGTACAGAGGGCCAAATTCCCTTTCAAAATAGAGGAAAATTCGAAATAAAGCTCTATCTCCGTTCACTTAACTAATATATTATAGTAGATTAATTTCCCTTATATTATGGAGGAGAGTTGAGAATGATAATAAAATGGCCTAATATTTCATATGTTTTATTTCCTTTCACGAAAATTTAAAGAAAAATATTAATAAAGGTGGCTATAAGAATGAATATGATCATAATAATTCCATATTTCTCATACTACGATTATGCAAGCAGATAATCAGAAGCAGTATTGTTAAACTATAGCTACATTATCAAAATCTATAGTTAAACAAAAATAACAAAAGAGATCGTTTAAAATCATGGTATACATGTTTGTATTAAGAAAAATAGTGCAAAGTCAAATGTAGAACTACAAATAATGAAAAAGGAAGTCGCAACAGTACAAAGACTAAACGTTTCATAAACTAGTAATGCAACGCATACTTACATGCTCTTGTTTCCTCTCATTTTCTGTTTAAACTACTTTCAAAAGCTTTGAGACAATTTAAAGAATGATTAAGCCTTTTATTTTTGGTAGGCTATTGTCTGGACACATCTCGCCCAATCTGTCTGGGATGACGAATTGACCACCGTAACCGCTAATGAATAACCCATCGTATTCGCTCCGAATCACCATTGAGCCGACCATTGGTACCTATTCCTTGACTTTCGTGGCTAGTCCGGCGGATTACCATTTCGGGTACCGTTTTGACGTCCCGGCCAGAAGACAATGTTGGTGGAGCGTCGCCCTCACGCGGTCGGATCATCAGATCCATCTATCCGCGACCTCATCTAGGGTAAATAAATAAATAAATAAATAAATAATAATATATTTTTTATTTTTTTATTAAAGACAACACCCTGCACTAAGGAAATAATCCTTGTATTGCGGGGGACTTTACAAACATATAATTAACGGACACAAATTACATCCAGACTCAGAACAACAATTTGTGGATCACACAAAGTGTTGTCCCGCGTGGGATTCGAACCCCCGACACTGGCGCTGTAGGTCGCTATCTTAACCACTACGCCATCTGTGCAGTCAAGGTGTGGTGGCATCAAGCGCAGGTAAGGAATGATTAAGCCTGACTAAAAATATGCATTTAATAATTTAACAAGATTAAAAAACATTAAATATCATTATCATGATAAGGCCCGCTGATCTTGGGACTTAGTCATAATTGGAGGGAGATTGAGCTACTATACCACCGCTCATCAGACATAATATCATTGGACTGGACATCAAGTTTTTCGTCCATTGCATCAATGATATCTAACGATTTCTGATGTTTACGCGGGTATTATCTTAGCTTATATATGTCCCACTGTTGGGTTCAGGCCTCCTCTATAATGGGAGAGGAATTGATCTACTATTTCACGCTGGTCAGGTGTGTTGCAATAGGGTTTTATTTCGAGTTTTCCTTCTCTTGCACTAATGTTATATGCATATTATAATATATATCTCATTTATCTTTTACGACATCCACGGGCAAGATAGAGAGTGGTGAATTGTATTCTTACTCCGTCACCACACGGACAGAATACATTGTAAATAAAACTATTTTACAAATTTTATCACGTTTGGATTTGATTTTTGATTGCTCGAAGTTTAGAACCCTTACTCCCTTACCCTTACCCTTACTTACCCTTTTCGACTATGAACGCATGGTAACGGCGGACCATAACAATTAACGCTGTAAAGTGTTCGAAACGGCGCGCAATTATAAATCGATAATATTTATAGTATCTTTTAATCAACTTTTACGAAACCCACAGGTAAGAGAAGGGTGATGAATTTTATTCTTACTTATCACTTATTATGTAAAAAAGTTACAAAATTCGTCATAAAACAGATTACATATATAATTTTGATATATACAAATATACCATTAAGCTAACATTTGTGTACCTATACATATAATTGAACCACTAAATGCTACATAATATGACTAATTTATTGCTCAACTATCAAAAAATTAAAAATCATATTTTCAAAAAAGTCAAAAGGGACGACTATGGGAAGAAAGGTAAATAACATGTATATAGATGTTATTTACCTTTTTGTTAGGGTTTTATTTCGGGTTTTCTTTCTCTTATATAAGAGAAGGAAAACCAGAAATAAAACCCTATAGTAAAAGTTTGACTAGCGTGATATAGAAGGTCAATTTACCTCCTACTGTGGAAGAGGCTAGAGCACATATTTGAGACATATATGAGGTTAAATGACTATGATGTTTCATGATAAAGCGTAAGCTGATGTAGCTTTGAAATATATTTGGCACATAAGTGCATATTCAGTAAGATCATTTCAGCCCACATACATCCCACTGCTGGGCTCCTGAGTCACCTCTAAAATAGGAAAAAAATTACCTACCACACAACGCTCTTTTCTTTTTTTTTGGGCTATGATCGGCGCACACTCCGTCCGTTTTATCCGGGGCGACGAAAGAATGGCTGGTGGCCCCATAACCCACCGTCATCCCTCTCCTTCGTCATTGGGCCGACCACCAGTACCGAGTTCCTTGTCATCCGTGGCCAGCCTGACGGAATACCCTTTCTGGTACCCTCCCTCCCAATCGCCCATCCATGGACGTCAGTTACCCTCACGCGGTCAGGCTCTCTGCGTGTGACGGATTATTCCTCAAGCCAGTCACTCGCATCATACCACGCTGTGGCAGGATTACCGCAGCAGAGAGAAGGAACTGCAGCAGGCCATCAGCCAGGCTAAGGTAAGAGCACGAGGGGAGCTCCTGACGGCTCTTGACCGGAACCCATGGGGGCGCCCCTACCTGCAGGCCAGGAACAAGCTCCGTGCCCATAACATACCCATCACTGAGACCATGGATGTGGATTTCGTGTCGGGATTGGTGGGAGATTTGTTCCCACAGTCATCAAATCACTTACCCCCTGTGATGGCACCACGTTCAGCATCGGAAGAAGAAGGAGCAATCCCCTGCGTCACTGACGCTGAATTGGACAGGGCCTTTACCCGCCTCTGCGGGAAGAAAAAGGCACCTGGCCCTGACGGTATTCTGGGACAGGTGCTTGGTATTATCGCCGCGATAATAAAGGAGGAGCTCCGGCTAGTGCTTGACGTCTGCCTGCGGTCCGGGCTATTCCCGTCAAATTGGAAGGGTGGCAGACTTTGTCTTCTATGGAAGGAGGGTCGCCCAATCGACTCTCCCTCCGCCTATAGGCCGTTAATGCTGCTGAACGAGACAGCCAAACTGTTTGAAAAAGTTCTCGCCGGGCATCTCGTTCAGCACCTCGAGGAAGTTGGGCCGGGGCTATCAGATGCACAATTCGGATTCAGGGCGGGCCGGTCTACAATCGATGCTCTGGCTGCCTTGAAATCCCTTGCCACTGAGGCGGTGGCTAGGAGGCAGGTGGTACTCGCAGTCTCACTTGACATCAATAACGCCTTCAATAGTCTCCTATACGAGACCTTGAAGGAGGCGTTGCTTTATCATCAGGTACCCTTGTACCTTCGGAGAACGTTGGAGGCATACCTCGAAAATAGGTACGTGCTTTGGGAGGGGAGCGGTGGGCGTCTGTTCCGACGAAGCATGGAGTGCGGTGTTCCACAGGGCTCGGTACTAGGCCCGGTACTGTGGAACATCGGATACGACTGGCTCCTTCGGGGCTCTCTTCTGCCCGGGATGGGGGTGATCTGCTATGCAGAGGACACCCTCATCACAGCGAGGGGGAGTAATTTCGAGGAGTCAGCTCGTTTGGCAGAGATCGGAACGGCGCTCACCGTAGACAGAATTGGCATGCTAGGCCTGAGGGTCTCTGTACACAAAACGGAGGCTCTCCTTTTCCACGACCCTCGCCGAGGTCCCCCTCGTGGAGCACGCATTAACGTGCAGGGAATAGTCGTGCCGGTGAGAGCCCAGATGAAGTATCTGGGCCTACACCTCGACGGGAGATGGTCCTTTAGGCCGCACTTCGCACAACTCGCCCCAAGACTCCTAAAGACGGCTGCGGCCCTGCCTGGACTCTTGCCTAACCTGAGAGGACCGAGGACCGGGATTACCTTGCCGGCGACTTTATTTAGGAATCTTACGATCCATGGCACTGTATGGAGCTCCTATCTGGGCGGATTCGCTCACTGCTCATAATAAGGCCCTTCTGCGAAAACCGCAAAGGGCCATAGCGGTGAGAGCAATCAGGGGCTACCGGACAGTGTCATGGACGGCTGCTACGTTATTGGCTGGCGATCTACCCTGGGAGCTACAGGCGGAGCTCCAGGCAGAGATATATGGTTTTCGTGCCATGATGCGAGCAAGGCGAACAGATCTCTCACGCGGTCTTTAGGAGGATGCAGATGGCGGCCCATAGAGCTTTAACCCGCCGATGGAGTGAGGACCTTGACTCCCCTGCAGCAGGTCGAGTAACAGTAACCGCGGTTGCCCCCCACCTGCACCGGTGGCTAAACAGGAAGCATGGCAACATGAGTTTTAGGTTGACGCAAGTACTTACTGGACACGGGTGTTTCGGTAAGTACTTGTATCAAATCGTGAGGCGGGAAACGGCCCCTAGCTGCCATGAGTGTGGCGCGCCAACTGAAGACGCGCGTCACACCTTAGAGATATGCTCCACGTGGGAGTCCCAGCGCCACGACTTAGTGACTGAGATCAGCGAGGACCTGTCGCTGGTGGCTGTCATAAACAAAATGCTTGATGACCCCGCATGCTGGGCGGCCATGGCATCCTTCTGCGAAGCCGTGATGTCGCAAAAGGAGGCCGCAGAGCGGCAACGCGAGGCTCATGCCACCGTTGACCCTCTGCGTAGACGACGGCCAGGTAGACGGCGCCAGCAGTATGCGCGCCTTCTTCCTTCATAGCGTGGCACAAAGACGAGGCTAACAGACCGTCGGGGCGTTCGAGTTGAATGCCGAAAGGTGACCCTCTGACGTCCCCAGAATGACGGGATAGTGGAGCCGCTGATGGTTTTTAGTGGGTATTCCGGGAGGTTACGCCATCCGGTTATCCGGTGAGTCCCACATACCCCCTCGATACCACCAAAGGGGGACATGCATAAAAGCATTTTCCATCAGTGTCAAAAAAAAAAAAAAAAAACCATACCACGCTGGCCAAACGTTTTGTTATAGGTTTTTATTTCGAGTTTTCCATCTCTTGCATAGCTGTTATATGCATAATCGTCTTTAACAACCCTCACGGGGAAGATAGAGGAGTGGATTGTATTTTTACTATTACCACACGAAAATTCAGTGAGATAAAAAAAAATAAAAATATTTTACAGGAATGATAGTATACTTGCAATAAAAGCTTGCTGCTCTGCAGGGCACATTAACATTCCCTTTCAACATAGTGCAAAAGTGTATAACAAAAATTCTTCATAACAGCATTGTTAATTTTTTGCTTCAGCGCGAAAATGGATGTGACTCGCGAGACAAATACGCCTATATATTTAAACACACCTTCCTACTTACATATGTACATATATTTTTGTATTTATGCTTTAGTAAATTTACTTTTTTTCATTAGTTGACTACTTAATCTGCTGATCTAGTTAAAAATGGTTAGGAGTTTTACGTTAGAGTGGGCCAATTACATCACCATCCACCGTCTGGCCAACAATTATATGCACAGATGGCGTAGTGGTTAAGATAGCGACCTACAGTGCCAGTGTCGGGGGTTCGAATTCCACGTGGGACAACACTTTGTGCGATCCACAAATTGTTGTTCTGAGTCTGGATGTAATTTGTGTCCGTTAATTATATATTTGTAAAGTCCCCCGCAATACAAGGATTATTTCCTTAGTGCAGGGTGTTCTCATAAAATAAAATAAAAAATATATAAGTAAGGCTGATGTCAGGTGCCTACTTGACATCAGCCAGACCGATTAAAAAACTATTGACAAAATTTTTACTATATAAATTAAGTACTTTTAGCACTTTGAATAAAGATCTCAATAAAAAAAATACAAAATTATCAAAAAATCCGTTTATTTTACAATTTGAATCTAAAATTATATCGAACCTACCTTACACAAGTACAACCAACACTATTATTTTAAAACAAATAACAATAACTAAATAACAAAGAGGGAATAACGAAATAGCTTACGTGATCTTAATAACGACCAACACTGACTATCACAGAACTTTTGCACACTCCGAGCGTTGATAAGCGAATCTCCTAATGCTTTTTTTTTGTGTATACTTAGCCCGGAGTATGGGTGAGTGCTGAAGGCTCTCAACCCGGACTCCTAATGCTTTTGAGTACCCTCCTTATATATCCTATAGTGGGGTGGCTGATGACAACATATGGAGACTCCTTACAATACTATAAAGTAAAAGCAGGATGGTGATTATGATTGGAGATGTTTTTTAAAGCCTCAATAAAACGGAGAATAGAAATAAAAATTTGCTTTGCGGACAGTTTTACAAATGTACAAGCATTTAAAACAAGTAAATAACACCTAGCATCATAACTATTTTATAGATTGTGAAAGGGTATATATGAAAGTCTCAACGGTAATCGAGTCGAAGACATAGTAAATCGCTACTTATACTAATAAACCATTTGTGAAGTTAAATTCAAGCGAAAAAATATACTGCTTTAATATTTTGAAAGCATAGTATGGCGAGAATTCGCGATGTTTTTTTTATGAGGCATAGAATGTAAAATGTCACAAAAAATTCAGCACGTGAAAGTTTTATAGTTATAAAATACAATTTTTATAGTATAAATTTATAATCTATACATATAATAAAATCGTATCAGATCAATGCCTGTATACCTTTTGCAGATTCTTACTAACATTATATATGCGAAACTAAGTTTGTTTGTTCGTTACGCTTTCACGCTTAGACCAGCAAACCAATTTCAAAAATATTTTCACGACTGGAAAGCTATCAGGCAGTAACATAGATTATATTTTATCCTGGTATTCCCACGGGAACGGGAGCTACGCAGGTAAGACGACTGAAACGGAACCGAAGCGAGGGCGGGTTACTAGTATTGTATAAAAATTTATAACGAGTGTCTTTATTAGAGCAGCAGACGTCAAGACAATAATTTAGAAAAATCTTTTCTTATATATCTGTATAATTATACTTTTCAATTTGGTTACGGAGGAAGAATATATTTAACAACCCCATCTCTTATTGTGGGTGTCATAAAAGACGATTAAGAGATATGTACAGCTAACATCGTCCCAAGAGAAAGAAAACTCGATATGAAATCCTATTCCCAGACATGTCGCACCTTTAATCCAATACCGTTACTAAACGAAATTTTTCAAAAAACTGTTTTTAATTGCATCTAATTGCTCAGCACTGAATTTACACATTGCTTCAATTTATATATTTTAATGTCATTTAACTTTTTAAATTTTTTCGAAAATGTGTACGTCACTAATATTTTAAATTATTTATATTCACTTACTTTCGCATTTATAATTTTAGTAAGGATGTATAATACTCGCGTAAACGTCAGAAATTGTAAAATTACCTACCAAATTAAATCAACAGCGTTAAACCTTTCCTGAATATGCTTACATCTAAAACTTTTGAAGTTATATCAAACAAACGGAGTATATATAAATTCATTTTATCAAGAATTGCACGTAAAACCCAAACCCCATTGGGAATTTACATCGTTTCCACAGGATGTCCGCGCCAGGTAACGCTGTTAGGGTACTGCGAGCGATGGATCGGTACTCTCTCCTTTGTCTCTACTGATTGTTTTATATCGTGACTTGGGAAAGTGGAAATTAATCGGCATTTCATTTGTGAAGGTATTTAGTTTTCATTTGTACATTAGTTTCGTTCATTTATATAGACTCCTACCATAAATAAAACTATTGTTACGCCTTATACTTTTTTTATGAATTTAATGTATTTCTAATTTATTATATTATATTCATCGCGGTCCACATTCGTCCCATTGTTGGGCTCGGGCCTCCCGCACTATAGGAGGGAATTTGACCTATTATACCAAGCTGGTCAAACATGTTGGTATAGGGTTTAATTTCGAGTTTTCCTTCTTTTGCACGTTATGTGCATATGATATCCCTTAGTCGTCTTTTACGACATCCACGGGCAAGATAGGGAGTGGTGAATTGTATTCTTATTCCGTCATCACACGGAAATTTATTATTTTATGGTATTTCACTTTTATGCACTTCCCCTCATTATATACTTCAACTGTGCCCAATTTCATACTTGTCCATCCACGTAATTTTCGTAAAAAGGGTTACAAAGTTTTTGCTTCACGTATACATACATACATATATTCACGCCTTTTTCCCATAGGGGTAGGCAGAGACCACTTCCCTCCACTTGCTACGATCTTGACATACTAATTTCGCTTCCTCTACATTCATTAATCTCTTCATGCATATTCTTCGGTTTAGGGTACTTCTAACATGGCCTTTCTTAAAGACGTCCCCGATTTGATCGTGAAACGTCCGCCTTGGTCTTCCCCTTCCAACACTTCCGCTCAGATTCGCCTTATAAATTCTTCTTGTTAATCTCCTTTCATTCATTCTCTCTACATGTCCAAACCAACTTAACATACCTTTCTCAATCCTTGTCACTACATCAACATTCATACCACAACGTTCCCTGATTACACTGTTCGTAATTTTATCACTCAGTTTTACATCAATCATGCTCCTCAGCGCTCTCATTTCCACCGCATTTATTCTACTTTCATGTTTCTTCTGCCATACCCAGCTCTCACTTCCATACGTTAGGGTTAGTACAAGGACTCCCCTATGCACAGCCAGGCGAGCCTTCTTAGAGAGGCTCTGGCTGCCCATAAAGATGTGTACAGCACCATTCACCATATTACCCTTACATACTCTTCTTTCAATATCATTTTCACATTTACCATCTCTTGCAAAAGTAGATCCCAAATATACCCGTATAAATATTCACGTATTAAATATATGAATTGTGTAATACGTAAATATCAGAAATAATTAGACTCACACCGTTTAAATCAAAAAGTTTTCAATAGCAAATGTTATATTATCATTATCAACATTCTCATCTCAACATGTGTCCAACAGCTGGGCCTTTTTTTTGGATTGGGCTAATAGTAGGAAAATCATGCTACTTGGTATAGGATTTTATTTCGAATTATTCTATTCTTGCCTAGATTTTATATACATACTAGCTGACCCAAGAGACGTTCTGTTCAAATCAAAAAAAATAGTAAAAGAAATTCTCCTTGAAATCGATCACAAGGCCACCTACCGGTTCGGTTCCACCAGGTCGGGTCATACCAACCAGAAACCTTCGTGGGCTCATGCACAATACTTTGCTTCATTTTTATAAATATAGATTATATCCCTTAGTCACGTTTTACAATACCCACGGACAAAATATGGGGTTGTTGATGATGAATTGTATTCATATTGTATTCAAATATAACATATGTATGTATATTTAGTTATTTATACTAATATATAAAACTGAAGAGTTTGTTTGAACACGCTAATCTCAGGAACTACTTGTCCGATTTGAATAATTCATTCAGTGTTAGATAACCCATTTATTGTGGAAGGCTATAGGCTTATCATCACGCTAAGACCAACAGAAACGGAGCACCAATGAAGAATATTTCAAAATCGGGTTTTTTTTTGAGAACTTCCGCTGTGTAAACGGCTAAATTTTCGCAAAAATCATGTATGATAGAATCGTATTATTATAAATGTTTACCTTCTACGTACACAAAGTCTTAGGTTAAAGTTAGCGTTAGCCCAAAGTATCTATACCATGCGGACGAAGTCGCGAGCAGAAGCTATTAAAACATAATAAATCGAAAAAAACTTTAACTAAAAGACGCCAGCACTTCTTACGGGAAATGTATATTATCAACTGCAATAACAAATTCAACTGCTAAGTGTGGCGATTATAGAATTACTTCTAACTTTTACCCGCGACTTTGTCCGCGTAGAAATAGAAAATAGTTTTAATAGAATATTTAATTAGCTCTATACATTATTAATTTTATTAAAATATGAATACGAATTGGTATAATTAATTAATATAAATATCCAGTAGCACCAATTTGGTGTCAAATGTAATAAATTTCCACGTTGTAATTAAATACAGCTCGATAAGGGTTGAAAGCAATTTCTATGCTGTTGATTACAATTCCAACGATTCCTTTTAACTTTGTTCCGCGTTTGACGTACTGCGACTTATGTTTATACGTTTCATTGCTGGCATTTTTAAAAAGAAATCTGCTGAAATTAAAAAATATTCTATTATATTCTTTTTATATCAAATCAATGAAAGCACTCTATTAAAACCTGCCAAACTCTCAATATTAATGTAAACTTTAAGCATAAGAACATAAGCGTAATAACTAAAGACTTCTTAAATATTTAAATATTCTTAATTGGAATGAAATTACACAAAATAATAAACTGTATATCAACCGATCCATCTATTTTAAGCGATATTTGCAGGGCGCATTCATAATAGCTGGTATTTATTTCAAACGACTGGCCATTATGTCGAATAACTGATAATCATGTAAAATTAATATTGTTGTTAAGTTTTATTAAATTTCCTAAGGTTCTGCTCAATTTTAATATTTTTTTCTTTCATAACAGCCTTGAAAATACTAAACACAACGGAAAAATAATTAGCGAAATTATTCCATCCGTTCATGCGTGATGCGATGACCAAGGGAAATAGAGATTTATTTTTATGTACATACTAGCAACCCGCCCTCGCTTCGCTTCGGTTATAGGTTATAGTCGTTTTACCCGCATAGTGCCCGTTCCCGTGGGAATACCGGGATAAAATATAGCCTAGTTTACGCCTTGATATTATAGCTTTCCATTGGTGAAAGCACTTTTGAAATCGGTCCAGCCGTTTTGAAGATTACCCGGAACAAACAGACAGACAGACAGACAAAAATTTTTTAATCGCTATTTTAGGCATAGGTGTCGTGCAAATAACCGTGTGAGCATGAAAAAAGCCTATTATTTTGACATTACAAACAGACACTCCAATTTTATTTATTGGTATAGATATAGATTATATCCTCGTATAAGGTGATTTATGTCTAAATATCTAGTTGACCGAGCTTTGCTCGGTATATTTTTTTTTGTATTTTTGCCGAACTTATTATATTAATATTATATATCTAATATATTAATAAAAAATAAAATGAAGAAACAACGAAAAAAATATCAAAAATTACAATAAAATAATAATAATAACACTGAGATTTGATCTCACGCTGTTTGAATGCCAAAACAAAACAAAAAAAAACTGGACAACTTCCCAACTGAGCTATTGTCACTCTTGACGGCGACGGCGCAATTTGATTTCCTATTCTTTTAAAATTTAATATCATTGTATTGATTTGCTAAACACACCGACAAAACAACATTTTGTATAAATAAATAAAGCCTAGCTAGATCGATTTTTTGGCCCCGAAACATCTAGTATGCCAAATTTCATCAAAATAGTTGGAGCCGTTTCTTCATTTAAAGATATAAGATAGTGGACCTTTGCTAGGATGGATGGGCTTGTTGGCCGGGACTCCCCCGTGGGACCTGGAGGTGGAAATGCGCGCCGATTTGTATCGGCGGGTGTCGGGGTTGCGAGCGGAGGGCTGTGTGGTGTCTTTGAGGGAGCTCACCGCCTGGCGCGTCGACGCCCGCCGAGACGTCACTGCCCGTTGGGCAGTCCGGCTGGAGAGGCCTCGATACGGTGTCTGGACCGTGGAGGCCTTCCGGCCGGTGCTGATGCAGTGGCTAAAACGGCGGCATGGGGTGCTTTCTTTCCGACTGGTGCAGGTCTTGACGGGGCATGGATGCTTCGGCAAGTACTTGTACATGGTCGCTAGGAGGGAGAGCACAGCGTCCTACCACCACTGCGATTGCGACGAGGACAAGGCGCAGCATACGCTCGAGGTTTGTGCCGCCTGGGCAGCGTCGTGAACTCGTCGCAATCATCGGTGCCGACCTGACACTGCCGACCATCGCTAGGGCGAAGCTCGACAGCGTCAGGAACTGGGACGCGGTCGCAGCCTTCTGCGAGGCAGTGATCTTGCAGAAGGAGGCGGCGGGTCGCGCGCACGAGGAGCTCAGCCTCAACGAAGCGACCCGCCGCCGACGACTGGGGCGGCGCAGGCGCGATTACCTACGCGTCATGCCGCCCTAGCCGAAGCCGCGGGTGACGTGACCGGGAAGTTAGTCCGTCACCCGCCGAGAGGCCGACCGCGTGAGGAAAGACCAACGTCCTCCCCGAGGGGGGGACGTCGGTCGATGAGAGGGTACCTCAAGTAGGAGGTATTCCGTCGGGCCAACCACTGATGACAAGTAACCCTGCTCCGGTGGTCGGCCCAACGACGAAGACGACATGGTGTTCGGGTGGGTTGCGGGTGTGCCTGCTCACGCCCCTCTGTCGCCCCGGACGGCGTGGTGCAAGGAGCGCACCGACCGCAGCCCACCCCAAAAAAAAAAGGATGGATGGGCTAATGACTTTACATAGTAAAATGCGTTTCATCAACATAGAAAATTGTAAGATTATCTGAAATAAAAAGAAACTGCCGAAACTGTTTTAAAATTTACAGTGCCTGTTCTTGACCAATTTATGTTTGTTCAGTCAACCGCGGTACACAAAGAGAATCTGCGAAAGACATTAAAACTTGCAAGGTAGCGATTCTGAAATACTGCTTTAATGGGCCGGAGCAACTTTAGGCTACTTTCTTTGCTAAACTTATTAATTGAAAAGTTCTCGTTTAGATATTAGCGATTACAATGTTTGAAACATTATTATATTTGCCTATTCATATTTTTTATGCGTACATTGCTACTATTTTTACAATATTGACTGTGCCTGAGTATTTTGCCTGTATACAAAAGAAATTCTTCTCTGCTTCAAGTATCAGAATTGCTAAAAGTAGATATTTTTATAATCTATACCAATAAATAAAATTGAAGTGTCTGTTTGTAATGTAGAAATAATAGGCTTTTTTCATGCTCACATAATTATTTGAACTATACATATGCCTAAAATAGACTTCAAAACGGCTGGACTAATTTCAAAAATTCTTTCACCAATGGAAAGTTATAATATCAGGGCGTAAACTAGGCTATATTTTATCCCGGTATTCCCACGGGAACGGGAACTACGCGGGTAAAACGACTAAAACCGAAGCGAAGCGAGGCCGGGTTGCTAGTAACTTTTTCGGCCAGTAGTTACACACTTTTGAACATTATAGCTATACACACTATCACGGAGATTCATCTTAGAACTCCGCATGAGCAAAAATTCCATAATTCTTTTAAGCTTAGTAGATAGCTTATGTAGCCCTCTAACGTTAAAGATTTTGCAGAAATATTGATACTAATCATTAGCTGTGTGGTGGCGGCTTCGAATACTACCAACCCTTGCTTTGCTCGTGGGTGTCGTAAAAGACGACTAAGAGTTCTAGATTGACCCAGACCAACTCCATCTGGTACCATTTGGGTCAACGATTACATTCCCAAGGAGGGTTGACGTCAGGCAGGCGGCCGGTCATAAAAGTCATTGCCGAAACTTTTTGCAAGATGTCAAGATAGATGACATATTGCGTCGACCCCAAGTAATTGGGATAAGAGCAGGATGATGATGATGATGATTGACACTAATCATTACGTTTACCTCTAGTTATGACACATGTTAACAGCTTGTAAATATTAATCTATACCAATAAATAAAATTGGCGTGTCTGTTTGTAATGTCAAAATAATAGGCTTTATTCATGCTCACCCGGTTATTTGCACTATACTTATGCCTAAAATACACTTTATATTTTTTTTGTCTGTCTGTCTGTTTGTTCCGGGTAATCTTCAAAACGGCTGGACCGATTTCAAAACTTCTTTCACCAATGGGAAGCTATAATATCAGGGCGTAAACTAAACTTTATTTTATCCAAGTATTCCCACAGGAACGGGCACTACACAGGAAAGACGACTGAAAGCGAAACGAAGCGAGGGCGGGTTGCTAGTATATTATATTTTGTATTTTGTGGTTCGACGGGCATCATTCTGGAGCTAGTTCTTACAAAACATCTTATACACAATTTCATATCTTGTTAGAAGAAAAAAAAAATAAAATAAAAACGGGGAGATACATAGGTTAAGAATACAATATGTTAGGTATGCCTTAGAATCGTAAAAAATGGCTGAGGCATGATCAATTGCACTCTCCTGGGAATATGCGAGTATACACCAAGCATTTCATATATTGCACCTAATGCCACCCTAGCAGAAGCTGCGAGTAACCGGACCGGGGATTTAGTCCGGACACCCACGGAGAGGTTAGCCTCGCGCGATCGGCGTCCCGGTAGGGGATATCAACGGGAGAGGGTACTCCCTCGGGGTATTCCGTTGGGCCGACTATTGAAATCAAGGAACTCTGCACCGGTGGTCGGCCTAACGACGAAGGCGGCGCGTCACGTGTGGGTTACGGGTTTGCGTGCTTACTCTGTCGCCCCGGACGGAGTCGGGCGAGGAGTGCGCCGACCGTAACCCACCCCAAAAAAAGCGTTTCATATATGACATTTTCACTTTTGGGAGGCCTGTTTCTAACAAAAGACCTTAATAAAATACACGCAAAAAGTGTGTGTGCACGTAAGAAGTTACACTTTCTTTGCGTAACAAGATAACTTCAAATCTGCAGTGTGGTGACGGAGTAAGAATACAATTCACCACCCCCTAACTTACCCGTGGGTGATCGTACGAGACGACTAAGGGATATAAAAAGCATATAACATCTATGCGAGAAAAGGAAAACTCGAAATAAAACCCTATACCAACACTTCTGACCAGCGTGGTATTGTGGGTCAATTACCCTTCCATTATGGAGGAGGCCCGAGCCCAACAGTGGGACGTATATGGGCTGAGATGATGATGATGATGATGAACAAGATAACATTATTCTAAAAATTGTTCACACTATCTTACGTTTATAGAAAAATCGACACCAAAAATAGAAATAAAGGTATAATTAATACATTAAAAGTTTTATTATAACGCATTATCTAGTTGACATTAGGGATGGTGGGCGCACACATTGTAAAAAATGTTGGCTGGCTAATTTCAGGGTGTTGGTTTTTCGTGACGGTGTGCGCGCGCATCGTGACATTCTCCCTGATAATTTTTTTCTAAAGCGCCAAAAGAAGTAAAACTTCAAAAAAATATAAAAATCATTAATTTATTAGCCAAAAACATAAACGTGACGTAGTTAATAAAAATGTATGTAAATATAAATTCTAGATATTTAAATGTACCTCTTTTATTTTTTGGGGTGGGTTGCGGTCGGCGCGCTCCTCGCACCACTCCGTCCGGGGCGACAGAGGGGCGTAAGCACGCACACCCGCAACCCACCCACGATGCACGTCGCCGTCGTCGTTGGGCCGACCACCGGAGCAGGGTTACTTGTCATCAGTAGTCGACCGACGTCGCCCCCTCGGGGAGGACGTCGATCTTTCTTCACGCAGTCGACCTCTCGGCGGGTGACGGAATAATTCCTCGGTCACGTCACCCGCGGCCTCAGCTAGGGCGGCATGAGGCGCAAGAACTCGCGCCTACGCCGCCCCAGTCGCCGGCGGCGGATCGCCACATCGAGGCTGCGCTCCTCGCGCAGGCGATCCGCCGCATAAATAACTTACTCTATATTTAATCGTGATTTTACGTCAAGAGTAATTTCAGTTAGATGATATTTTTTGCGAAACAGAAAGACTTTAGTTATTAATATAAGCACTACTCATAAAACTTAATAATTATGAATAATTCACAACGTTTTAATCATTATCTAAAATATAATTGAAGTGTCTATTTGTAATGTCAAAATAATAGTTTTCAATCATGTTGGTTATCTGCAAAAAACTTACCCTAAAAATCTATTATTTTTGTTTGTCTACCTGTCTCACTCCCTGTCTGTCTTCATTTTGAAGTTTACCCAGAACATACAGAATGTTCTGGGTAATTTTCAAAATGAATGAAACGATTTTGATAGTATTTTACTATCAGGTAGCTGTTTATACAAAGAATAACTTCTAAGAAAGCTAGAATTTATCCTGGAATGCCCATTTCCATAATGGGTACAATACCGGTGAAATCATTCGAATATTATCGATTTTAAAAATTCTTGTGCCAATAGAAGGCTACATTGTCAGAGAGTAACATATGTAGGCTATTTTTTATTCTGGTATCTCACAAAAACTACGCGAGTGAAATCACTGGATGTTGACTTTAAAAATCAATATCTGGTTGACCGAGCTTCGCTCGGAATATTTTTCTTGTATTTTTTTTGCGGAATATTTTTGTTGTATTTTTGTCGAATTTATTTAGATAAAGAATAAAATTTAAATAATGAAAAAAATATCAACAATTACAAAAAGAGAATAATAATAACACCGAGATTCGATCCGACGCTGTTTGAATGCCAAACAATACAAAAAGAGAACTGAACAACTTCCCAACTGAGCTATCGTAACTCACGACGTTGACAACGAAATTTGAATTCATATTCTTTTAAAATTTAATGTCATTGTATTGTTTTGATAAAAAACCGATAAAACAACATTTTCTATAAATAAAACCTAGCTAGATCGATTTGTTGGCCTTGAAACCTCTAGTATGCCAAGTTTCATCAAAATTGTTGGTGCCGTTTCCGAGATCCTGAATATATAATTATATATACAAGAATTGCTCGTTTAAAGATATAAGATTTTCCTAATGCAAAGTTAAAAAGCTACATTATCAGCGTTTAACATATGTAGGCAAATTGTTATCCCAATATGCCCACGTGAACAAGTAATACGTAAATGAATCCACTGGATTTCGAGTGCTTTTATAAATTTTTTCACCAATACAATACTATATTATCAGCCAGTAACATATGTAAGTAGTAAAATTGCAGTACACGTTTGCACACGTTTGGGGTCTGCGTGGCCTGGGCAGAGCAGTGCCGCGAACTCATGTAATTATTGGTGCCGAGCTGACACTGCCAACCGTCGTTAAGACGGTGTTCGAAAGTATCAGAAATTGAGACCCAGTAACCGTCTTCTCCGTCGTCTCGCAGAAGACGGTGACCGTCTACTCTGACACAGTCTGCGTGAGTACCTGTGCCTGTTGCCACCCTAGCTGAGGTCGCAGGTGGACAGACCGGGGTATAGTCCATCACCCGCAGAAAGACCGACCGGGTGAGAGCGATGCTCCGACAAAACTGTTTTGTTATCGGAGCGTCGAAGGCGATGGTACCCGAGAGAGTAATGAGCCGAGTCAGCCACGGATGTCAAGGAATCGGTACCGATAGTTGGCCTAATGGTGACGGAAAGGAGAACACGAAAAGTTATGGGCCCGCACGCTGGCCATACGTCAACCTGGAGAGTTTGAGCAGGGTGTGTTCAGACCATATATGCTTATCATAAAAAAGGGTAATGATGACAGTTAAAAACTTGACATAGAACAGCTACTCGGACTTATCTAATTGCTTGTATCAGGATTTAAAAAGCTCCTCCAATTTTCTATCCACCATTAAGGTTTGCAAAGAATTACCAAATGATAATCTTTTGTATAAAATATAGGCCTACATTCTGATCACGCGAAAAATCGATTAGCAAACTCCTTGTAAGCAAAAATAATATTCGGACCTCAATGACTTAGGTTATAAAATTTATTAAGTCGATGTTAATGATGCTTTCGATAAACAAATAAAATCAACAAGTTTTTGTCAATGATATCTAGAAGTTTTGACAAGTTCTATTATTAAATGAAATAGTAAGTTAATGTTGTTGAAAGTTTTGATGTACCTACTTGTCGTAAAAAAGAAATATATTTTTGATACTCAATTTAGTAATTTAGACTTTTAAGTCCATTGAGTTAGTTAAGCCGAAATTTATTGATGATTTCAATTAATTAAATATATTTTTCTATCAATAGTATCCTATCGAAAACATCTTTACTAATATTATAAATGCGAAAGTAAGTTTGTTTAGGTATTTGTTTATTACGCTTTCACACTTAAACCACTGAACCGATTTCAAAAATTCTTTCTCCAATGGAAAGCTATAATATCAGGCAGTAACATAAGCTATAATTTATCTCGGTATTCCCAACGTTACGAGAACTACGCGGGTAAGACGACTGAAACCGAAGCGAAGGGAGGGCGGGTTGCTAGTTTTCATATAAAATGATATCAAAACCATTAACTCGCACTCTCAATAAGATATCAGATATCACGCAGAGCCAAGCCTCACACCTTAACTCTGCAAGCTCTTACTTTACAAATTCTACGCCTTTGTCAAAATATCTTGGCCGTTTTGCTACTGTCACAGGGGCATAAGGTGAAAAATTTATTCACTGTTCATTACTTTTTTCTTATAACCTAATAACAAAATAGCTATGATACAGATACGAAATCAACAAGTAAGACAAGACAACTAATGTAGTCAAACGTTTTTCTAATGCTTTGATATCATTATCATATTTTTTTCAAATAGAAGGTCTAGTAACTTAGTTTATTTAACCTGTTAGCTTTTTAAGCCGAAATCTTTAAGAAATATTTACAGCAAACATTGACGACACTTAGCTCGTATACGTCCCATCTTAGGGCCAAAACCTCGTGAATAAAGAAGCGCAATTGACCTAGTATGTCACGCAAATAAAATCCTATATCAACCCTAGACGGGCTGGATTTTATTTCGAATTTTTCTTCTATGGCATTTATGCTATCTGCATATATCTCTTAGTCGTCTTTTACGACATCCATGAAGAAGAAAAAGGTATTGTATTGTATTTTTCTCCATCATCATACGGATAATATATCATATTGTGGTGTTGGTCATGCTTATTGTGGTGTTGGTCATGCTCACATAAGGATCTACTTGCGGTAGCTGCGTGGAGCGGGTCTCTCCCTTCCCTCCATAATGGTTGAGGGGAGTGATGGCTGCTCTAGTAGTTAACTCGTGATCGGGTGCCGCTTGTGGGATCTGGTCCAGCCATAATCGTTTAAATTATACTAAGTGTCTTGCGGTTCGAAGGGCATCACACTGGAGCTAGTTCTTACAAAACATGTACACAATTGTATAACTAGTAAGAAGAAAAAGAAAATTAAAAATTATGACAAGCCCGCTGAGTTTCTTGCCGGATCTTCTCAGTATCGGTCGCGTTCCGATCCGGTGGTAGTATATTTTTTTGGAAATTGTAAACCTGACAATATGTAAGTGCCCTCTCGGGATTTATGCATAATAAATAATTTGAATTTGAATATTTGACACTTACAAGATAGTTACCTAAGTTTTTGTCACTGTCATGAAAAATTTTAAGTCCATATTTTATATATATCTATTTATTAACCTATCGACGTCCACTGGCTTTTCCCACAAAAGTACTATCATCACTTCCGTGGAATCCTTAACCGATTATCACGAGTGAAAATAGAAACTGGCAGGTTTATTCAGAACCAATCACCAATTTTTTTTTACAAACTTTGGTACCGTCGTATGCCGTCCGTCCGTCCGTCTTATACGCGGTGACGAGAGGGCGGTGCGTGACCCCATAATCCCCCGTATTCCCTCCCCTTTGCCATTAGGCTGGCCAACGTTACCGAACTTGACGTCTGTGGCCAGCTCGGCGGAATACTCTTCCGGGTACCCTCCGACCCTGATGACCCAGGGCGCCACCCTCACGCCGAGTGACGGATTATTCCCCGATCCAGTCACCCGCGGAGAACCAATTACGGCGACCGAACATGCGAGCATTTCGAGATTTTTGATAAATTTCAAAAATATTTTTTTTAATTCCAGATGATGTATTCAAGTAACTCGTATCAGCAGCACGGAGGAGAGACGAGGTTATACAATGAATGGATGAGGCGAGGCTGAACCATGAAGAACTGGGTCGAGATGCATGCTATGAGTTTTAGCTACCGAATTAAGATCGGTATTGTCGTTATAGTTATCATGGTGCTAGGATTCTTCAACGAGAGTCAAGGTAAGCAGTTTGTGATTTAAACTACTTTTTTTATACAGCATAAGAAAATATTATTTTCCAAAAAAAAACACCTTCAATGTAGATAAATTTTTAGATTTTTGTTGATTTTTCAAAAACTGTTTGTCCGAATCCGATATAATTTACAGGGACTATTTGGAAAGTATACCCTTTCCAACAAAGAAAGTATTTTTCAAAGCGGTTGGCAAGCGACGGATTTATGCGCGAAAATCATGAAAAAAATACAAACATACGAATTCAGAACCTCCTCCTTTTTAAAAAGCCTGTTAAAAATTTAGTGCTTTCGATAACACTTGAACTTTGTTTTTTTTTTAATGACGTTCACAAGATTTCGCCTATAACTTAATTTAAATTAACAGTTATAGGAGTTAGGAAAAATTTAAATTCTAAGAAATTTAACGAGTCAAATTGTGTTGTAGGCTTTCGAATTTACTGTGATTTTGATTAGTTAGGTTATTCTTAAAAGCTATAGTATGATTTACTCTTAAAAATTACTAAAACGTTTGCCTACAATCACATGGACGACAATTTACAACAACTGAGAAAAATAAAAAAAAATGCTAACTATGGTACGGGTAGTCCTAGTAAAGTTGTCACAGCCATCTGTGGCTAACAACTAAGTCTCACACAAAGAAAAAGCTAACTATGGTTTCATGTTGAACTTCGGTTTCGTTAAAGTTTTGTTTTGACAGATTTACAGTGCGATCTGCGTTAAAGGCTCATTTCCGTGCATCGCGGCCGACGTGACAGTCGTAAGCGATCGATTGCGCGCGGTCGATGCTTGTCGTTTCCAAAGTACGCGACAGTCGCGCGCGGCCAACGAATCGCTTACCACTGTCGTGCGCCGTCACGATCAGCCGCGATGCACGGAAATGAACCTTTAAGGTTCATTCGGCCGCGCGCGGCCAATGCGACAATAGTCAAAGTATGAAACTGTATGGCGCCGTTTCCGAGGTACGCCACAGTCACGCGCGACTAACGGCAGAAACGGTACCATACATTTTCATACTTTGACTATTGTCGCAGCACCCGCGTGCGACAGTCGCAAGCGATCGATCGCGCACGGTCCCGATGCATGGAAACGAACCTTAAGAGTCTATGGTCGACGGCCGCGGTCCGTTCCTATTATTAATCTGTACAACGCCTTTTTTGCCATATGTAGAAAATATACATCGCACTATTACACTGTTACATGTTATGAAGGTAAGAGTATAATTTACCACCTTGCCCGTGGGTGTTATAAAAGACGACTAAGGGACATAATATGAGAGAAGGTTAACTCGAAATAAAACCAATACAAATCTATCTGATCAGCATCGTATAGTAGATTAATATCTCTCCTATTGTGTAAGAGAGAGTCAAAGCCAGCTGTGCAACATATATGAGCTGAAATAATGATTATGATGATGTGGAGAAGGCTAGTGCCCAACCGTCAAACGTGTATGAGCTGAGATTGAGACTAGGTTGACTTTCTTTTGATATAATGTTATTTCATTATATCCTAATGCATATGTAAAGGATTCCATTTGAGTACTACATTTTTATTTTTGATTCCCTTGATACAGATAACCCACTAATCGTATGCGTAATAATTAAGCTATGTGGACTAAGTATTTATGCTTCATAGCTGTCTCAAATAACAGTTGTTATAGCTAGAAGGGATGATGAGGCATTGTATTTCTTCTACGTCACCACACAGAGCAAATGGCAATCTGATTTGTCTCATCGTCTCAGTTTGTACCCGTTTCACTACTGGGCTTGAACCTCCTCCCCATTAGGAGGGAAATATACCTACTATACCATGCTGGTCAGACATGTTGAATTTGTTTTTTGTGTGGGATATGGTCAGCGCATGCGCCGTCCACTCCGTCCGGGTGACGAAAAGGCAAAGCGCGCCCCTATAACCTACCGTTTGTCCTCCCCTTCGCCATTGGGCAGGACTTCCTTGTCATCCGTGGCTAGCCCGGCTGAATGTACACTCCCCTCATGTACACTCCCCTCATGTACACTCACTCCTAACGTCCCTCCTGAGCCTTGGTTGCCCTCACGCTGTTATCCTCTCTGCGGGTGACAGACTATTCCCGGTCCAGTCACCCGCGGCCTTGGCTAAGGCGGCATTAGGCGCAGGTACTCGCACCTGCGCTACCCAAGTTGCCGGCGGCGGTTGATGTCACCGTAGAGGAGTTCCTTACGGACACACCGCCGCCTCCTTCCGTGAGATGGCTGCCTCACAGAACTGTCTCGATCCTGATGCTATCGAGCATCTTCCTAGCAATAGTTGGCTGGTTTGTGTTCTGGTTTTGTACATATTTTTTTTAATAAAGGGATCAATACACTACCTATGAGATGGAATAAAACTTATTTTACTACCAGCGGATTAAAAATTTGCACTAACTTCTGGCACCACCACTTTAGTACATCACTAGGTTTTTCGACATTTATTTTTAAACATCTATAAGCTATAAAAAAGCCGTATATTAATAATTAGTCATATTTCCTCACTTGTACCTGAGAAAAAATCCATTTACTCACGCACTCACCTGTACTGCTCAGAAATGACGGCGTAGCGCTCCGAGTTATTTTATGATATAGTAAGCGTTATTCACGTTGGTTCATTTCACAGGTTAATTTTTCCATGGGCTTGTAGTGTAATGGTAAAAGTGCATAGATAATAACGGTGCATACTTTGTTTAATTAAATAGATTTTACAAAAGAAAAAAAAAATACTTTATATTCCTCCCGTACAAAACGCCAATTTCATACGTAAGGACCTATAGTTCATCTAATCTAAGAAGTGCATTTTGACGTTTCGCATTTTTTAATACACAATAACTTTGGCCAAACGTATACACATGATCGCAAACAATAAATCTTAAATTTTAAAGAACTATTAAGTTATTTATATAATTAACGTTGAGGGTAACTTTCTTGTACAATAATCTAATGTTGAAACTCGTAAAACCAATTTAAAATAGAAGCAACATGTAAAACAGTAGTTGTTATTAACGATGTTACAATATCACGTCATGACGTTCTAAACAGTAGTGCTTGACCACTTCCAATTCACGAATATCCAAAAAATCGGTGAAAATATTAGAATTAAATAATTAATCGAATAGACTAAATTCTCAAAATATTCGTATTGAAACAAAACCGTGATTCTACATTATCCTTCAATGGCTGAATTGTAAATTGTATTATTCGCGACGGCGATACTTCAAGTAATAGTAGTGCACCTGAATAAATAACTATTTTCGAATCCAGATTTTGTTTTTACTTAACCCAATCCTACTAAAAATGATGAATAGATTTTATGCTAAAAGAATTAAATTTATTTAGTATTAATTTAGCATTTAATTTATCCATTTCGTTTTTGTGAAAAGAAAAATAAACCGATTATTAAATAAAGAGAATCAATATCGATTTCTCACTAAAATCGGATGTTTTCGATAGCGATTATTTGGTTCACATACCTAGACAACTTACTCTGACATCTGTCAAAATGCACTTCTTAGATTAGATAGACTATAATACAATTTAGCTACATTATGTTATCTAAATAAGAACAAATATTTGAAGTACTTTTTTTTATTGATTCTGATTGATTTCTGATGTTTATGCGAGTATTACACATCCTTACTAATATTATAAATGCGAAAGTAAGTTTGTATGTTACGCTTTCACGCTTAAACCACTGAACCGGTTTCAAAAATTCTTTCACCAATGGAAAGCTATAATATCAGGCAGTAACATAGGCTATATTTTATCCCGGTATTTCCACGGGAACGGGAACTACGCGGATAACGGCGGGAAACCAGAGCGAAGCGAGGGCGGGTTGCTAGTAACCTACAATTTTACATATTAACTAATTTAAAACTATAAATATTATTTTAAGTATTATCTAGATAATATGTGCCAATAATTTCTTACCCTCTGAAAATTATATTTTTATGAAGAGAGCAAAGAAATAGGTGGTAAAATATTATATTCTTTGTCCTTCATCATACTCATACAATATTACCCCCATAATATATTTTTTGAAGTATCTTATACTCGGCTGACTGTCCAGTTTGTTCAATGTTTCTTTAGGTTTATTATTCCCAAACGTATTGGACGAGGCGTATTCCTCTTCTTTATATGTATAGTAAAATTTTATAGCCTCCCTATTCAGTAAAATAAAATATCCTTATCATAAATAGTATAATCCATAATCGGGTTCCCATTTATGACTTAATAAATTATATATATTATAATATACCTACTTTATTATGAGTATTAGTGCAGACATTACTTGTTCATTTAGATAAGAGTCTATCTAAATTTTACGTTATTATTGATTTAGCTATGTCAACACGTCTGACTGGCATGGTGTAGTAGGTCAATTGCCCTCCTATTGTGAAGGAGGCCGAAACCCAACAGTGGAAGTTATGTGGGCTGAGTCGATGATTAATTCATTTCCATAATTTATTATAGAATTAATATGGACAAATAAAAGCTTATTATAAAATGACTTACTGCAGTCCGGGTGTACGGCGTCGTATGGGCTTATGGACTAACGCCGTGTTTGACAGAAGAACCTAAGGTTATAGTTTGATGTACCTAAAGCCCTTAAGTTCCTAGCCTATCTGATGGGATACCTGCACCGCGCTACCTAAGGTGACAGGTAGATGTGAGATGGATGTTTGGGTGGAGGATTGGTAATTCTCACTGCCGGTCAAGCAGACTCACAGGACCGATCAGAACTGACGGCTAAGGGTGTCTTGGCCGCAGTGAGAGGGTAGTAACTGAGAGATGAATAAATTCAAATCTGATTTATTTTACAAAATTTACACCTTATATACTACTTATTGCTAATACAAACATATACCATTTTGTGTTAGTGTGTCGTAAGTGTGAAGTGTAACGCAGCATCTTTAATCATGTCAGTGCGAATTTTGCAAATTTACGCTGTTGTATGTTAACATGCTCTACTTGTATGTTGACATGCTCTACTTATGAATTTGCTGCGTTGCATGTTCAATGTGCATTGAACACCGGGGTTTCGAATTCTAAGTAGATTTAAAAACGTTATTATTTTCTGTAATTTTCTCCAGGCTAGGTACGAATTATTATTATTTTTTTTGTATGTTAGACGTACTTTGAACTACTGGTATAAACGATAGGTGATAATACTGTAAATTTACAAGAATATTATATTTAATTCATCCATATGTACGCTGTTGAAGATTTTAATACATTAAAATTACGCTATAAATATTTGCTATAAAACAAAAAATAAGTTCCTACTAATATTGATAATATAAATTTGACAGTTTAATATAAATTATACATAATAATTTATATGGATTTTATTGAGTTTAATTTGTTTTTATATCCTTACGTTCGAAAAATCACTCTCAACATTCACAGTCTCAATTATACTTGGAAAGACTAAAGTAGGTATTTGATGTCTCACAATTAAAGTGTTTTTATCCATATCCTATATATTAATTTGATTCACTATATTGCGAAAAAGAATAAAATATTTAATTATTTATCTTTGCTGTGTGATAATGGAGTAAGAATATGCCCCTTCCCTTTCTGCAGATATTAACAATACTGTATTACAGTACTGTAAAGAAAAATAAACTTGAAACAAAATCGCCAATAGCCGCTGCTTATTTAAATTCTATATATAGACGATCATTGCCCGTGTGGCGCCGGGATAAGAATACAATTTTCGCCACCCCTTGCTAGCCTGTGGAAGTCATAAAAATCCGCTAAGGGTTCACGAGGAGAGTGGAGAGCAGCTCTCTCCTGGGAAATGTATAACATCTTACTGCGGTCGCTAAACCGCCTGCCAAGCGTGGCGATTACGGCATTATCCCCTCATGACGAGCAGAAAAGAAATGGCCCTCAGTCACGGCAGCTCCGGTATCCTACGGGTTCATTTTGATGACGGGCTTGGTAGTGGTGGTTGAGGAAGGCCTACCTCCAGCAGTGGAGGCTTTTTTTTTTGGGGTGGGCTGCGGTTGGCGCGCCTCCGCACCACTCCGTCCGGGGCGACAGAGGGGCTTAAGCACGCAACACCCGCAACCCACCCGAACACCACGTCGCCTTCGTCGTTGGGCCGACTGATGGGGAGGGGGCGATAGGCTGAAATGAATGAATGAAATAAACGATCATCTAGCCTTACCTTATAATTATAGAACACGTATGAGCCGAAGAAATGCAAATCGCGACAAATTATGTGTAATACCTATAAACAGAATCTTCATTCACAAAGTGATTGATACTTTTGATTAGCAAATCCACTGTACAAATTAAAGGCATTTTGCCTTGGCATTTGCTTAGCAAAAATAAACATTGTTCGAACTAAATTCTCATGATTAGTAAAATCAACTTAATTGAAGCGAATAGTTTATTGGGATCAGTTAGACTGATTAGCAGAGAATCTGTGCGATTCAGTTTAGTTTTCGTTAATTTTGTTTGTCTGGTATGAGTAAAAATATCTGCAGCTGTCTAAATTAAGACGTGTGGATTTAAGAGGGTAAGGCAAGAGAAGATAGACTGTAAATAAATACTTAAGGTAATTTGTCCCTGAACAGTTGTAAGCCATTCATCATAATCTCATCATCTTAGGTCTTCATCATCATCATTCGGCTCTTATCTCAATAGTTATTAGTAGTGGTGGTCGTTGAATAAACGAACAGTTTTTTTCGACTGTTTCTTTGCCCTGAACTAATAAACTAGTTTATAGTTGACTGATAAACATGTTTATGTATGAACTATGAACGGCTTCGTGAATCGGTCGTCGCAGCAACGAATGACGCGAACGTAACGACGACCTCCGAGTGTTCGAAAGCGCCCGAATCGGCCCGAACTTCGACGACGCGATGCGCGCGCGCTCGCACGCTACGCTCTTTACCCGCCCTGCAAACCTCACCGCCCGTGGGCGCGAGTCGAGCCGAAATCATAACGCATACGCATAGATAGATTGAATTACAATTCATTGAACTCTGCTATCATGTGATTGGACTATTATTACATATTGAAGCGTCAATGTACATTGTACAATGAAACATTATTAGTTTTAATACTTGCACTGAGCTTATTTCTAGATCAAAATAGACTCTATTTTGATTAGTGTAAATATATTATTTTGTAGTGCATTTATTATAAAAAAGTATGGGGTTACAAATTGAAATTTCGTTTGTTTGTGTTATTTTTTTTAGTTTCATTCGAATGCGTTACGCGCAGCGCAGGTCAAAGGTGACTGCAAAAAAGAGTATCGCGAACTCGAATTGTTAAATTGTGTCATATATTTTTTATTGTGTTAAGAGTGTTAATATCTAGTGTTTAATACATATACCTAAGTAGGTACGCATTCAGTAATTATGTCGGCTCGTAGACACACCAGTGCTCTATGGCACCATTTTGAAAAGAACAATTCTACTTTTAAAGCTACGTGTAATATATGTAAAGATAATCTCAGTTATTAATCTTCTTCTGCAAAATGAACTTTTAAATACGCCAGGTTCATAATATTTAACTTAAATAATTTAATCTTATTATTTCCTATTAGCTATCTAAAATAATAAACCTGCCAGTTCTAAACTTGGAAAAAGTATGAAGGGGTTCATTTCAACATGCTCGTAAATATTAAATATTGTTGTCTAATAAAATTCGTTGAAGTTTCGTTGTCCTTTACCTACCAATGGACGATCAACGTACATCATAATATAAAGTTAACGTCTAAGCGTCTACGCCATAAACTAGTCGAAAATTAGACTGTTTTTTCAACTAGTTTATCGTCGACGATAAACGGTCTCGTTGCGTCGACTGTAAAATCGTCGACGACCCACTACTAGTTATTAGCAATAGCCAGCTGCATGCCTGACGTTAACCCTGCTTGGGAATGCAAAGACGAGATCGGTATCAGACGTAGTTGGTACGTATCGTTATAAAGATCTTAGTCGTCTTTTACGACAACTATGAGGAAGGTAAGGGTTATTTCTAGCCGCCACCATACGGTAGGTCCTAGTGTTAGATTCGGACCTCGTTCATAATGGGCAATATATTGACCCACTATTCTCAGCTGTTAAGACGTATAAGCGATGTTTAGTATTGGAGTTTACCTTTTCTTAAAACGATGTTATAGGCCAGTGCCTAAACGTGGTCTCTAAACGTTGGCTTAATAAAAAAGCTCAAAGTCGCTCAATGTGCTATAGAGCTGTCTATGCTAGGTATTCCTCTACGTGATAAAATCCGGAATACAGAAATCCGTAGAAGAACGGGTGTAACTGACATACCTAACCCGCAGAATTAGCACGTTGAAATAGCAATGGGCAGGCCACGTTCCTCGTTGAACCGACAACGGTTGGGGAAGAAAGGTTCTCGAGTGGCGACCAGGAATCGGACAACGCAGCGTAGGACGGCCCTCTGCTAAGTGGACTGACGATATCTTAAAAGTCGCTGGGAACCATGCAAGTAGCGCAGGACCGTTCCGAGTGGCATTCTCATTGGGAGGCCCATCTCCAGCAGTGGACGTCTATAGACTGATGGATGGATGGATGAATCTGCATATATCCCTTAATCATGTTCACAACACCCGCGGGCAAGAGAGGGAGCGATGAATTATATTCTTACTCCTTTACCACACATTCCCATGCTAAAGGACGTTCCTAGAGACTATGGATACAAGAGACTGTAAAATAAGGGTTTTTTTTTAATTGCTTGTAAGTATTTAGTATTTTACATACTTTCCGTGTGGTGACGGAGTAAGAATACAATTCACCACCCCCTATCTTACCCGTGGGTGATCGTACGAGACGACTAAGGGATATAAAACGCATATAACATCTATGCGAGAGAAGGAAAACTTAAAATAAAACCCTATATCAACACGTCTGACCAGCGTGGTATAGTAGGTCAATTACCTTTCCATTATGGAGGAGGCCCGAGCCCAACAGTGGGACATATATGGGCTGAGATGATGATGATGATGATGATGATTTAGTATTTTAACACGCTTTTACGAACAAAGTAACGTCCACCTTTGAGCTCGATTTTGCCCTACTTTGAGCCATCAGATTTTTTTAAAATTTTGCAAATCTATCAAAGACCGATGACAATTTATTTCCTTTTTACTATATGTTTAGTTTGATATGCTATGAAAGCGTGTTTTTAAGTTTTTTTAAACTATATCTATTATTATTATTATTTATCTTAAAAATAATTTATTTAAAACTGACGAAACGTTGTCTAGTTAGTGCTATAACTATATTCTGACACTGTGGTGTAATAATAATAGGTAGCAATGTGGATTCAACCTTCTGAAGTAGAATCCGTCATCAACGACTTCTTCGGGGAGATCGTAATCTCAATGAAGGTAGTAAGCCGATTCCAGTGTCAAGTCAGTCAAGGCTATCATTGAACTGTGTTAATTATTCTTTATAATAATATTGGTATTGTTATGTGTACTTAACATTCGCTCATACTTCCCATAATAATTCGGTAATTGTAAGAGCTTTGTAACAAATACATGTAACTACAGTGTAAGCTCTCTTGATATTATGTAACATGCCAGTCAAACTTGAAGTTATAATTTAGTTATCTACACACAATTAATTAACCTAACAAATATGTGATTCGAACAAGCAACTTGCAACAGCTTTCAATAATCGAATGGGGCGGCGCAGGCGCGAGTACCTACGCCTGATGCGGCCCTAGCAGAGGTTGTGGGTGGTCAGACTGGGGATTTAGTCCGTCACTCGTGGAGATGCTGACCTTGCGACGGCGATCGACGTCCCAGGAAGGGGACGTCAATGAGAGAGGGTACTCCCTCGCTGTATTCCGTCGGGCCGACCACTGAAGTCAAGGGACTCTGCACCGGTGATCGGCCCAACGACGAAGGCGACATGCTATCGGGTGGGTTACAGGGCTGCGCGTCGTCCCTTTGTCGCCCCGGACGGCGGGTGAGCTGACCGTAGCCAACCCAAAAAAAAAATAACTTTCAATAATCACAATCATCCCTAATAAAGCCCGATGTTGACAAATCCATACTTACAATCTCATTTAACAGGTATCACTAAAATATGAATTCATTAATTCATTCATTATTCACCACAGCTGATTTACATCCCACTACTGGGCTCGAGCCACCTCAATATGGGAGGGCAATTGACCTACTTGTACTACGTTGATCAGGCGGGTTGGTATAGGGTTTTATGTCGAGTTTTCCTTCTTTTGCATTGTTATTAAATGCACAAGATATCTCTTAGTCGTCTTTTACGACACCCACGGACAAGAGAGGAGGGTGGTTCTTACTACGTCTACACACGAACATTTACGTGTAATATCTGATTGACCGCGCTATATTTCTTTTTTTTTTCGTAAATTGTATTTTTGCCGAACTTATTTACATATATATTAATAAAATATTTAAACTGATGAAATAATGAAAAAGATATCAAAAATTACAAAATCAGAATAATAATACGCAGTTTCGATCTCACGCTGTTTGAATGCGACTGGACAACTTCCCAACTGAGATATTGTCCCTCTTGACTGTGAGAGTTAAATTTAAATTCCTATTCTGTTGAACTTTTATGTCATTGTATTGATTAGCTAAAAACACCGACAAAACAACATTTTCTATAAATAAATCCTTCGATCGATTTTTTGGCCCCGAAACCTCTATTATGCTAAATTTCATGCAAATCGTTGCGAGCCGTTTCCGAGATTCTGAAAAAATATAATATATATATATATATATATATATATATATATATATATATATATATATATATACAAGAATTGCTCAGTTAAAGACATAAGATACGAATTTTTACGTATACGGTGCATAAATTTTCAAAGTTCTATACAATACTTAGCTAATATATTAATGTGCAAACAAACTTCTAAACAATAGTTCCAAATAATTGGAAGCTTTAAGTAAACTTTCTATTGTTCAAGTATAGTGTACCACCAAGCATATAATTTCTCACCGCAAGATTTATTTACGTCGGATATTCTCCATATTAATTACAGAATAGTTGCTTTGCTTACCTAACAGTTTAGTAGATACTTGAAACTGATACTAAGTGTTTGTTCTTAGATTGAAAGTTTAGCTGAAATAGCTTTACGTAAGTAGTTAATGGTGGAATATAATTATAAAAGTTGAGAAATGGTTATGAAACAATGTTGTTCTAGACTAGTCAGTTCTTTTAGTCGACTATTTTATTTTTGTGTTTGAAGATATAATCAACATACAACAAGAGATGCAAACGATACATCGATGTTTCTGAAACATCGATCATCATCATCATCATTTCAGCCTATCGCCGTCCACTGCTGGACGTAGGCCTCCCTCATGTTACGACACAATGTGCGGTCCTGTGCCGCCTGCATCCAACGACGCCCAGCAACTTTCACCAGATTGTCGGACCACCTAGTGGGGGAGCGTCCTACACTACGTTATCCGATACGTGGTCGCCACTCGAGAACCTTTCTTCCCCCTTGGTTGTCAGTTCGTCGAGCAATGTGGCCCGCTTATATCAGCTAGATCCACTTGACTCCCTCCAAAGGCGTGCTGTTCGAATCGTCGGAGATCCCAATCTTACGGACGGATTGGAGTCGCTGGAGCGCCAGAGAGACTTTAGGTCTCTCTGTATACTCTACCGACTCTTTCACGGGGAGTGCTCCGAGGAACTGTTTGACTTGATACCACCGTCACCGTTTTACCAACGTACCACTCAACACCGCAGCAGGGTTCATCCATTTCACCTGGAAACGATATGGTCTTCAACTGTACGTTCCAACGATCATTTCTCCCACGTACGTACCGGCTCTGGAATGAACTACCTGCTGCTGTGTTTCCCGAGCGCTATGACATGTACTTCTTTAAACGAGGTTTAAGAAGAGCATTTATGTACTTCACGTTAGGCAACGGTCTGGCTGTGCCCCTGGTATTACAAAGGTCCATGTGCAGCAGTATCACTTACCATCAGGTGTGCTGCCTGCTCGTTTGCCACCATCGGCAATAAAATAAAAAACAAATCTACGGGAGTGGTGAATAATATTCTTACTCCGTCACCACACGGATAGATTAAATATATAACAATGAAAAATTTATCATATATTTTGATAAAATTTAGGACTATTGTATATATCCCGTTGACACTTAAACCTAACTAAATTTTTACATAGTAGATAGGGGCTAAGAGAGGTCTGCAAGGTTCTGCGACCTATTTAGATCTATTGTGATACAAGTACGGTCTTTTGTTTAAGAACTAGAATAGAACTATATATATTATTCTGTAGTTGTTTGTTTATACAAGTCTAAACTTTAAACTCATGCTGAGTGACTTCAGTTTTCAAAACATATTTAGCTGATATTTTAAATTAATCTTATTGTAAAAAAACTGAAAATCAATATGATAAAAATTTTTTGTTTATTTTTCTTTTTAAGTATTTCTAATTTCTGTTAAACATTACTAAATAATGAATAAATTATTTAAATACTGAATAATAAATTTATTTAATAAATGACATTTTTTCTTGATCTCAAATAATAACTGTAAACATCTTATTCCAAATATAAAATATCCATCCATCTATCCATCAGCCTACGGACTAGACAGAATTATATTTCTACTTCATCACCATACAAATAACCACCTCATCATCACTATATTAGGCCATAGACTTCCCACTGTTGGGCGCGAGCTGCCTCCACTATGGGAGGAATATTCAAAATTAAATGCACTAAATAGACAAAAATTAACGTTAACTTTAAGACTTATATTATCAACTTACGAGTATAACGTCTTTACACAATTTATATTTATAAAAGCTTGTCGTGATATGTCTGCTAACATGTCTGACCAGCGCGGTATAGTAGGTCAAGTTCCTTCTCATTGTGGAAGAAACTCATGATGATGAAGATGCCGTCCTTGCCGAGGCCGCAGGTGAGCGGACCGGGGACTTTAGTCCGGCACCCGCAGAGAGGTTGACCGCACGACGGCGACCGACGTCCCGAGACAGGGAGGTTGAGAGGTGAGGGTACCGCGTAAATGTAAATGGACCGCGTGTGCGCTTATCATAGCCCACCCATAAAGAAAAAAAGAAACAGTGAAACATACATAACCTGTCATCATGATGATAACGATGAAAAAGTCAATTCGATGATTGCAGGCGGTATAGGACCGGATTTTTTTGGCGAAATATAATGAAAATTTACGCCTATACTCGTTCCAACCATTTATTTTACTTTTGGCAGGTCGAATTCTGATGAATTAGTGTTGTACCAATGTATTACGGATACTATGTTTTGTAATAATCGATTTTAGTCAGGAAGAACTTTTAATCGATTTAACACGGATATTTTATTTTTGCTTAAATATATATTTCATATTATTTAAAAACTTCACTTCTGTAAATATATTTGTTATTTGGGCACATTAATTTTTGCATACCCACTAATTCAGTCCTCCCAAAATATTTTACTTTGTACTTTGCAAAATAAAAAATAACTACTTTATGAAGCATTTTTCCATTAAGCGGGGTCCGCTACTCCAAACTTTACTTAGAGACAATGGCACCCTCGTCTGCGGTAGTAAATCACTAATTTTCTCATCCAGCCTACCCCTTTTTTTTTAAGCCGAATTGGCAACATTGAACGGCGCGCCGGCGACGCCATTTTGTTGTGTTGTCTGTCACTCGCAACAAGACTCCCGTGCTAGTCACATTTCTGTTCGCTGAGTGCTCTTTCATATTTTTCATACGCTGTGTTGAGTATTTATATTCCACCGTATTGATTTCATTGTTCTTACTTTGATTGAGTTGAGCGCATCGTTCCTCCCAGTAACATTTTACTTGCAAAATGCCGAAAGGTATGGTGCTTAAAGGACAATCCAGAGAGTTAGTGCTGCGGATTCGTGAATTTTTTGAAAAGGAAAGCCGCAATGGCGGATTCCTTATACCAGTAACCCAAGTTAGAGACCGTGTTGCAGCAGCATTAGGTATTAGTGCTCCAACGGTGGCGAAAATTACTAAAGAAGCCTATGGTAGTAGTGGTATTGAACAGAACAAGCTATCTACGCCTAAGAAAACACGTCAGCCCCGTAAAGTGACAGCAATTGACAGTTTTGATACTGATGCTATTCGTCGTCATATATACAATTATTACACAAGCAAAGAGATTCCTACTTTGAAAAAATTAGTAGCGTCTCTACGAAATTGTGGCTTGTTTCGTGGTCAAAAATCTTCTTTGTCAAAGGTGCTGCACCAAATCGGGTTCTTGTATAAGAAATCCGACAAAAGAAAAATTTTAATGGAACGTCGTGATATAGTCTTGTCTCGCTGTGAATTTTTAAGACAAGCGAAGAAAATAGAAGACTGGTCGAATGTCGTTTTCACAGATGACACTTGGCTCAATGCCAATCATTCCATACCAAAAGGTTGGACTGACGATACTACTGCTTCTACTTCTGCAGTGCCAATGGGGAAAGGTGAACGCCTCATCATTTGCCATGCGGGAACTACAAAGGGATTTGTACCAGACGCTCTGTTAGCGTTCAAATCAAAAAGAAACAGGAGACTATCATGAGGAGATGAATGCGGACGTGTATGAAAAGTGGTTCAGAGAAATGCTTACATCACTTGAAGAGCCATCAACAATATTTATTGATAATGCACCCTATCACTCTCGCCAAATTAATAAAATGCCAACACAGGCCAACAAAAAACACGAGATTATAAACTGGCTTCGTGATAATGGGGAAGATGTGGACGAATCCCTACTAAAAGTAGAATTACTTAAAATATTAAAAAGTAAAAAGCAGCCAAAACGATATGTCATCGACGAAATGGCAGCAGAATATGGGCATGTTGTAATCAGAATTCCTCCGTACCACTGTCAATATAATCCAATTGAAATGATCTGCGCACAAGTCAAAGGACACGCCGCAAGAAACAATACAACTCCTCCTTTCACAGCAAATAAAATGCTTGAACTTTTAAAAAACGCATGTGCTAGTGTGACGCCTGAAAACTGGGCGAGTGTCGTCAATAAGACAAAAAATATAATATTCTCTGATTGGGATCGGGAAATTGAATTTGGCAACATACCTACACAAGAGTTAATAATAAACACTGCAGATGATTCAAGCGACGATTCGAGTTCGTACGAAGAATCCGACGATTCGTTATAATAAAATAATATTAAAATATTTTGGTTGTTTTATTTCATGTTATAGGTATGATGAGAAGATTTTTATATCTCCCTGATACAATTTTAACGTGTTGTCTATTACAACAATTCAAAACTCAGTTGTCAGCTGACTTAACTGCAAATAAGTGTAATCGATTATTTGCGATTCATTAGTTTGCACCGAATACTTTTGATCCTGTCACTAGA
Source organism: Lymantria dispar (assembly GCA_032191425.1). Lineage (NCBI taxonomy): Eukaryota > Metazoa > Arthropoda > Insecta > Lepidoptera > Erebidae > Lymantria > Lymantria dispar. The sequence continues at coordinate 12,781,316 of CM063465.1, read as the reverse complement.
TGCGATAGAACGTAACTTTTTTTATAACGGAAATGAATTATCACTTAAATTTTATGAATAGAAGCTATTTACGGCATATTAATGTATTTAGTGGGTAATAATTAAGATATATAAATATTATTGGGCAGTTTATATATTTCTCTGTTCACTCGTTTCAAAGTTAATAATTGCGTATAATGAAACAGTTACGTCCTAAAGCATGTGTCAAAAGTAAAATAAATGGTTGGAACGAGTATAGTAGTGAATAGCAAAAGGCTGAAAGATGATTGTGTGCAACTAATTAGTTTAATTTCACTGGTTATATGTCTCACTTTAAGCAGCGAGTATTGTTTTTAAAAATAAACTTAAATGACTCAAAATATCTGAATAATGCTTTCTGATATTTACGCGAGGATTACACATTGAAAATAAAATTATTCTACTGATTTTATCGCATTTACATGATTTTTGATTGACGGGCGGACCATGACCCGTGACCATAAACGCTGTAAAGTGTTCGAAACGTCGGGCAATCGAAAATCAAATACAAATACGATAAAATCTATAAAATAAAATTTTATTTACAATATCTGCATAACTAACTACCCCCTTATCATCATTTCAGTCCATGTAAGTCTCACTATTGGTCTCGAGCATCGTACATTATGTGAGAGAATTTGACCTACAATATGACAATGAGCAGACGTGTTGGCATAGGGTTTCATTTCGAGTTTATCTTCTCCAGTTTCAATGTGATCTGCATAATATAATCGTATTTTACAACACTCACGGGCAAGAGAGATGTTGATGAATTGTATTTTTACCCCATCACTATATAAAAACCTATCCACTTATATCCACGTGCAAGTACATTATTCGAATTCAAAAGACATCTCTCCATAGACAAGTGCAAATCCGTGCCCGCTAACAATAAACGCTTTCGACTCAATCCCCACTTACATGCGACACGGGAAGTTGAGCAAACTAGCACGCAACACAATATGCTACTAAGAGACGGTTCATAAAAATACCGTGAAAAGATACTATTGACGTCATACTTATACTTTTAGCTTTTATTATTCCCTTATATTGCTGGTAGCTGCTTAATTTAAACAGTTTTTTAAGAATATTACTTTTCAAAAGGGCAAATACTATCTCAAGTCTTCAATTTAAAAAGATAATCATATTTTAAGGGGAAGTCCGTGTGGTGACGGAGTAAGAATACAATTCACCACTCCCTATCTTGCCGTGGATGTCGTAAGAGACGACTAAGGGATATAATACGCATATAACATCTTTGCAAGAGATGGAAAACTCGAAACAAAACCCTATATCAACCTGTCTGACCAGCATGGTATAGTAAGGTTAATTACCCTCTTATTAAGGAGGAGACTCAAGCCCAGCAGTGGGTCGTATATGAGCTGAGATGATGAATAATATTTTAAATTTCGACAGAATACCAAGTTATCATTACAACAGCTTATATACGCCTTACTGCTGAAATCAAGCCTCTTCCACAAGGGCAGGGAAATTAACTTATTATATCACGCCAGTCAAATGGGTTGGTACGAGGTTTTATTTGGCGTTTTTATTCTCTTGTATAAATATTGTATGCATATTAAAGTCCCTCATTTTTTTTTAATTTTTTCTATTGCAAATATTGGCAAACGAGCAAACAGTACACTTGATGGTAAGTGTTGCTGCCGCTCATGGACCTTTGCAAGGCCGCTGCCTACCATGAAGAAAGTGAAAAGAGTGTGAATGCATACAATGAGGTTCGATGATACTAAAGGCGTCATTAAAATCCATCACACGCAAATACCCTCAGAAAGTTGGGCTGCCGGCTCTCTCGTTCACCGAATGAAGCGCAATAATAAATTGCTATAACTCGGACGTGGATTTTCTGCGAGAGTGTGGTACTACCCTGAATGGACCGCGACTGTAGACAGAAAACTATCAACAGTGTGGTCCTACCACCTGTAAACTTTAAACGTCTGTTATGATACCCATAAGAAAGGGGATGGTGACTAGTATTCTTACTCCGATACCAAACGGAAGAAATATCAAGTAAATTGGACAAAATATTTACTCAATGATGCTATGCGATAGCGGCTACGAATACTATCAACACTTACTAATGGTTGTCGTGAAAGACGCTAAAAGCTCTGCAACAACTTAAACTCTATGTAATGCCGTCTGAACAACAAAGTTGGTAAAGACTTTACATCAATCTCGGCCAAAACAATATAGTGTTATCTGGTGGATTATATATTGCGTTGACTCTAAGCAATTCGGATGAGCAGGCAGTACGGTAGTAGTAGAACGGGATGATGGTGACTATGCTAAATAATTTACAATATACTTTTATTGTTTTTCTTTTTTTTATGAAGATTAGGTTACATAAACAATAATGGGCGGGTACTCCTCAAGGAGTATTCCGTCGGGCTGACTACTGACGTCAAGTCACCCTGCTCCGGTGGTCGGCCCAACGACGAAGGCGACGTGTCGCGCGGGTGGGTGTTACGGGTGTGCGTGCTTACGCCCCTCTGTCGCCCCGGACGGAGTGGTGCGAGGAGTGCGCCAACCGTAACCCACCCCCCAAAAAAAAAACATAAACAATAATTTTAAACCTTTTAATGTTCTTGGTCATCAGCTAATCAATCGCTGCAAAATTTTCGAAAGATCGGGTAAGTAAATATCAAATATCTATACTAATATATAATCTATACTGATTTATAAAGCTGAAGAGTTTGTTTGTTTGAACACGTTAATCTCAAGGACTGACATGGTCCGATTTAAAAAAATTTTTCAGTGTTACAGAGCCCATTTATCGAGGAAAGCTTTATACTATATTTCATTACGCTAAGACCAATAGGAACGGCGTAACAATCCTTACTAATATTATAAATGCGAAAGTAAGGATGTTTGTTTGTTACGCTTTCACGCTTAAACCACCGAACCGATTTCGAAAATTCTTTCACCATGTGAAAGCTGTAATATCAGGGCGTAACATAGGTTATATTTTATCCCGGTATTCTCACGGGAACGGGAACTGAGCTGGTAAGGCGACTGAAACCGAAGCGAAGCGAAGGCGGGTTGCTAGTATCGAATATTTCTAAATCGGAGTTTACTTTCCATTTTGAGAACTCGCGGGCAGAAGTTAGTAATTAATAAACATAAAATTATTTGTGTAATTTTCATGTGAATATCAGAAGTGTTTCTATAATATTTAAAAACAAAATAGTACGCAATCTATAAAGAAGTCAGTTCATGTACATCCCTATTGGGCTCTTTCACAGTACGTAAGAAATTAACCTACTATACCACTCTGATCAAACGAATTGGTTGGCAGACGTATAATGTTTTAAATAAAACTACTTTACGGATTTTATCGCGTTTGTATTTGGTTTTTGATTGCCTGACGTTTCGAACACTTTGCAGCGTTCATGGTCACGGGCGGACTAAGAAATCCAAAAAGAGCACCACAAGACTGCAAGACACTGTGAGCACTTATTGTATAGATTTAACCCACAATAATAATGGCTAAAGATAATTTTACAAATTAAAACCTCATAGTAAGTATAAAGTAAGCCGCCTTCAAAAGTAATATTAATTTAGCATCATGTCACTTGAGTTTTCTTGCTGAATCTTCCTCATTGTCAGTGTAGCCGCGTTCCGATCCCGTGTTAGTATACTATATTGTTAGTTTTTAAATATAATTACTATTAATTTTAATGTTAAATAATTACCAACCATAAACAATATAATATTTTCATATATAATCATTTTCTTCTTACACTGGCAATAAATTTGTATCAAAATGTGGATCAGTATCGGGTAGATAATTATAAATTTCCTGCAATAGCGATGAATTGTTGGACGTGAGACATTTTAGTCCGCCCGTGACCATGAACGCTGCAAAGTGTCGAACACTGACGAACTGTCGAACAATCAAAAATCAAATACAAACGCGATAAAATCCGTAAAGTAGTTTTATTTTAAATGTGTAATACTCGCGTAAACATCAGAAATCAAGACGTATAGTATTTTATTTCTAATTTTCTTTCTCTCGCATCGATTTAATCTGCATTTTATATCCCTTAGCCGTCTTATATGATATCTACGAGCAAGAGAGAGAGAGTGTTAAGTTGTTTTTTACGCCGTCACTACATGAAATATCCCTTTTTTGTATTTGTTTTTAAAAGCTTTTATTTAACTTGCCCTGTTAGTATGGGACAAATCTTGCGAGTTAAATTAGAACCACTTGCTGTCCTTAGATTAGGTTGAAATTTGGTTTACTTACGTAACTTCAGTGAAAATACAATTATATGGTACCATGAATATGGCCTCAAGATGGCGTCGGAATGTGGCCATAGGAACTCTTAAACAATATAAAACCGTAGAGTTTGGACTCGTTTGAATAGTCTTGACAAGCACTCTTGCGTTACGTGATATCCAGGGTCGCAAGATGGCGTCGGAAGGTGGCCATTAAATAAAAGCTTGTTTTTAATTGACATTTTTTCTTAAATAAAATTTTCTAAAAAACACTAATTTAACTAAATTACAAGTAATATATTAAAGTTAACTTCAATTTCTAACTCAAATCAATGTTTATTCAAGAATTGTGATAATTAGTTAAGTTAGTTCGAATTTTACAAGTCGTAATATTATTTCAATCGCCTTTAACAAATATTGCTATTACGAGGATTAAGAGCGAATAGATATGACTTTTCAATTATTGTTTTTATCAAGATATTTCAAATTAGAGCTCTAACTAAAATTAAGTTGCGTAATAAATAACACTATTTTTACGTATTTTATCGCGTATGTATTTTTTTTATTGCTCGACGTTTCGAACACTTCAGCGTTCATGGTCTTGAGCGGACTGATTTGCTAGGTATAAATTATTAAATTGTCATAATAATTATTACAAAATTAATGTTTAATAATTATTAATCAAAAGCAATATATGTTTTTCATATAGAATAATTTTTTTCTTGTACTGACAATAAATTTGTACCAAAATGTGAGTTCCAATTTAATAACTAATGTCTGTAGCGGGTAGATATAAATCTTTGTAATAACTAGGACTTGTTGGATGTATGATACGTATGATATCTTAATCTGTCCGTAATCATAAACGTTGTAAAGTGTTCGAACCATCGGGCAATCAGAAATCAAATACAAACGCAATAAAATCCGTAAAAATAGTTTTAATTACAATGTATATAAATAATAGGTACTCGTGTAAACATCAGAGGCCATTAAACTTTAATATTTAAACACTACAGATCAGTGTTATTTGTTATTATTTCAGTTTACATACATTCCACTACTTGGTTCGAGACTTAGTCTTAGAGGTTAATCAGACGCGTTAGTGTACGGTTTCTTTTTAAGTTTTTCTTTTCTTCCATATATCTTATCTGCAAATTATATTACTCAGTCGTCTTTTACGGCGCTGACGGTACAAAAAGGACAAGGTAAATTATACTTACTTTATCAGCACACGGATATTAAAAGTGATAGAATCCCTAATGAGTTTTAAGTTAGTGCATTTAGTACTTTTTAATTGTAGCAAGTTTAGGCATTGAATAACTGTACTGACGGACAAACTATCGTTACAGGTATTAATATGATTACGACCATTTTGATTACAGATCCGTAGTATAATAGACCTCTTTTCTACTATTTGGAGAGAAATATGTTACCAATTAAGGCACGTATAAAGGCTTTTTTTTTGAGGTGGGCTGCGGTCGGCGCGCCTCCGCACCACTTCGTCCGGGGCGACAGAGGGGCTTAAGCACGCAACACCCGCAACCCACCCGAACATCACGTCGCCTTCATCGTTGGGCCGACCACTGGAGCAGGGTTACTTGTCATCAGTGGTCGGCCCAACGGAATACCCCCTACCCGGGGTACCCTTCCATCGACCGACGTCACCCCCTCGGGGTGGACGTCGGTCTTTCCTCACGCGGTCGGCCTTTCAGCGGGTGACGGACTAATCCCCGGTCACGTCACCCGCGGCCTCGGCTAGGGCGGCATTGCACGCAGCACGTATAATATATTACTTATACAACAACTATTCGCAAAATTTGTACATATTTACAACTTTTCCAATTCAATACAAAGGGATTCAACAAAATACACACTACGCTTAAAATCCTAGCAGTTTTCCACTATACCTCTTCCAATAGCTATTATCTACGCGCTCACTAATGAAACACATTAATAACATCTGCGTTCCCTAAAATGTCTTTTGTTTCTTGTGCGATTTCGGAAATTGTACCCTCTTTTGTTTTGTTACGTTCAGTTAATAACCGGGCTATACGAAATATTGTTTGTGTAACATCAAAAAGGCCACGGTCGAAAATCTGGGTACGTTTATCTCAGACTAATTAAAATAAGTTAAATTTTGATTATCATTTATTTTATTTTTTATTATATTCATCTCTCTCAGCCTATATATGTCCCACTGTTGGGCTCGGGCCTCCTCCATAATAGAAGAGTTCTTAACCTACTATACCACGCTGGTTAGACGTGTTGGTATAGGGTTTTATTTCGAGTTTTTCTTCTCTCGCATAGATGATATATGCGTTTTATATCCCTCAGTCGTCTCGTACGTTCACCCACGGGTAAGATAGGGGGTGGTGAATTGTATTCTTACTCCGTCACCACACGGAAATTACAATATTAAGTACGTATAAATGAAACTATTGATCATTTTAATGAAATTTTTATAGTTAGTTTATTATATTAAATGTTATAAAAAATTAATATAATATATTCATCATCATCATCATCACTGCTTCTATATTTTGGTAGAGAAATTTATCTATTATATCACGCTGGCAAGACGTGTTGGTTTTATTTAGAGTTTTTTTTCTCTTCCATAGATATTATATGCATATTACATCCCTTAGTCATCTTTCACGACATCCACGGAGAAGAGGGGGCTGGTAAGTCTGCATATAATATCTATATCATCATCATCATCGCAGCCCATATACGTCCCACTGTTGTGCCTACTTCATAATGGGAGGGGATTTCACCTCCTGACCATATTGGTCAGACATGTTGGTATTTTTTTTTTTATGGCTGGGCTATGGTAAGACATGTTGGTATAGGGTATCATTGCGAGTTTTCTTTCTCTTGCACAAATGTTAAGTGCATATTATATGCCATAGCCGTCTTTTACGACATCCACGAGCAAGATAGTAAGTGGTGAATGATATTCTTACTCCGTCACCATACGCAAAAATATAGCAACGTAGTAGTCGGTAGTATTTTTAGTACCACACAGCAAGACTTAAACTTCCAAAAAGGAATTGATAGAATAATCAGAATAATCAGTTTATTGGTAAATGTTATTCACAGGTCAAATATATACAGGGCGGGGCAAAAGTATGGAAACCCCTGATTATCTTGGAGGGGGATGATTTGAACGAAATATAAAAAAAACACGTCAAATGAAATTTTTAATAACGTATATAATGGTAACCTTGAACAGGGGTTCCCATTTAAAAAAACAAAGTTGACCTTGAAATAACCTTGAAAACGAAGTTCAAGGTCAAATCCAAGATTACCATGACATACGTTATTAAAAATTTCGTTTGACATGTTTTTTATATTTCGATGAAATCATCACCCTCCAAGATAATCAGGGGTTTCCAAACTTTTGCCCCGTCCGGTATATTGTCGTACACATTTACAAAAGATTATTACATATAACATCTACCTAGTATATTAAAACTAATTGTGGTAAATTAAAAAAAAATATAAATAAATAATAATAATAAATAAATTGATTTCAACTAATAATATTATAATAATAAATTATTTGCAAATAAATAAATACAGCAATGGAATCAATTTTAATAGTCGTATTTATGCAATAACTATGAACCGTTAAGTTTATAATAATTATATTAATTTAGGCACGAAATCCTCAACGCGATAGAAAGCATTTTCAATAAACCATGATTTTAATCTGTTCTTAAATATTGTCATATTATGTGTATCAGTAATATGTACTGGCAGCTGATTATATAAAGTGGAGCCCATGACATGTGTTACTTTGTCGGACTTGACAAGTCTGCGAGGTATCTCAGCGAGCTTCCTGCTACCACGTGTGTTGTAGCCGTTCGAGTTGTCTCCGCGAGTCTTAAACGAGTCAAGGTTTTATCTAACGAACACAACAATCCAGAATATTGCAATTGAGGGGAAAGTGAGTATCCACAGTGACCTAAAATATGGTCTCGCCGATGTTTCCTGTGTCACTTTTGTAGCCAACTATACTTTCAAAATACAAAGATATATTATCTGCATATTATATCCCTTTTTTTTATGGGTGGGCTATGGTAAGCGCACGCGCGGTCCAGTCCATCCGGGGCGATGAAAGGACGGCGTGCGGGCCCATAACCCACCCGTACCCACGTCACCTCGTTGTTGGGCCGACCACCGGAGCAGATGTGACTTGTCGTCAGTGGCCGGCCCGACGGAATACCCCTTCGGGCAACCTCACTTCTCGACGTCCTGGGACGTCGGTCGCCGTCGCGCGATCAGCCTCTCTGCGGGTGACGGACAATTCCCCGGTACGATCACCCGCGGCCTCGGCTAGGGCGGCATTAGACGCAGATACTCGCGCCTGCGCCGCCCGAGTCGCTGGCGGCGGAACGTGTCGCTGAATAGGAGTTCTACTCGCACACAATCCCTTAATCGTCTTATACGTCCCCTCTCCCTCTCCTATAATAGAAGGGAATTTGACCCACTATACTGTACTGGTCAGACGTGTTAGTATAGTTTTATGTCGAATGTTCCTTCTCTTGTATAGATATAATCGGTATATCGTATTTCCTAATCGTCTTTTAGGTACCCAAAAATAAGAGACGAAGTATTGAACTAGTTATTCCACCACGTTACGTTACCACACGGATATTTGAGTAATGATACAAAAAACTGTGGTGACGGAGTAACAATACATATAATCACTCCCTATCTTACCCGTGGATGTCGTAAAAGACGACTATTCCCCTCCTATTACAAAGGAGGCTCTAGCCCAGCAGTGGGACGTATATGAGCTGAAATGATGATACAAAAGTCTATGGAGATGGAGTAACAATACATATGATCACTTCTTATCTTGCCCGTAATGTCGTGAAAGACGTGTTCGAAACGTCAGGCAATCAAAAACCAAATACAAACGCGATAAAATCCGTAAAGTAGTTTTATTTAAAACATTATACGTCTGCCAACCAATTCGTTTGATCAGAGTGGTATAGTAGGTTAATTTCTTACGTACTGTGAAAGAGCCCAATAGGGATGTACATGAACTGACTTCTTTATAGATTGCGTACTATTTTGTTTTTAAATATTATAGAAACACTTCTGATATTCACATGAAAATTACACAAATAATTTTATGTTTATTAATTACTAACTTCTGCCCGCGAGTTCTCAAAATGGAAAGTAAACTCCGATTTAGAAATATTCGATACTAGCAACCCGCCTTCGCTTCGCTTCGGTTTCAGTCGCCTTACCAGCTCAGTTCCCGTTCCCGTGAGAATACCGGGATAAAATATAACCTATGTTACGCCCTGATATTACAGCTTTCACATGGTGAAAGAATTTTCGAAATCGGTTCGGTAGTTTAAGCGTGAAAGCGTAACAAACAAACATCCTTACTTTCGCATTTATAATATTAGTAAGGATTGTTACGCCGTTCCTATTGGTCTTAGCGTAATGAAATATAGTATAAAGCTTTCCTCGATAAATGGGCTCTGTAACACTGAAAAATTTTTTTAAATCGGACCATTAGTCCTTGAGATTAACGTGTTCAAACAAACAAACTCTTCAGCTTTATAAATCAGTATAGATTATATATTAGTATAGATATTTGATATTTACTTACCCGATCTTTCGAAAATTTTGCAGCGATTGATTAGCTGATGACCAAGAACATTAAAAGGTTTAAAATTATTGTTTATGTTTTTTTTTTGGGGGGTGGGTTACGGTTGGCGCACTCCTCGCACCACTCCGTCCGGGGCGACAGAGGGGCGTAAGCACGCACACCCGTAACACCCACCCGCGCGACACGTCGCCTTCGTCGTTGGGCCGACCACCGGAGCAGGGTGACTTGACGTCAGTAGTCAGCCCGACGGAATACTCCTTGAGGAGTACCCGCCCATTATTGTTTATGTAACCTAATCTTCATAAAAAAAAGAAAAACAATAAAAGTATATTGTAAATTATTTAGCATAGTCACCATCATCCCGTTCTACTACTACCGTACTGCCTGCTCATCCGAATTGCTTAGAGTCAACGCAATATATAATCCACCAGATAACACTATATTGTTTTGGCCGAGATTGATGTAAAGTCTTTACCAACTTTGTTGTTCAGACGGCATTACATAGAGTTTAAGTTGTTGCAGAGCTTTTAGCGTCTTTCACGACAACCATTAGTAAGTGTTGATAGTATTCGTAGCCGCTATCGCATAGCATCATTGAGTAAATATTTTGTCTAAAGATTCAACTTCATCTTCTTTACACAAGGCATTTCTAACATTCTCTGCTGAGTTTTACCTCCTGTCGTGACAGAAGACATGGGTAGCATGGCCTATATTTAACGAGAAAATAAATATAAACAGTTTTTCAACGATATGAAACAAGTATAAAGTGTTCGAATGAGTATTAAAGAATGTGTTCGTTTGAGGGTGGCCATTAGTATAAATTATATATGATAGTAAGGAAAATTTAATATTGGGGGCAGACATTTATCTCAAAAATCATATTGACAACGACGTCTGCGCAGAATTCTCGAAGGATTTGATAAATTTTGTGCAATTTTCTAAAATTATATAATCTTAAAATTATATAATCTTCTAAAATTATATAATCTATTTTTTGTTTGACTTAAGATATATAATTATCGAAGTAGCCATTGATAATTAACATAAAAAATTATATTTTAATGTATTGTTTTCTCAATAGTACCGATATTTTCTGCTGTCCTAATTAAAAATGTAACAGCAGGGGAAGAATGTTACATTTTTTAAATGTTTTTAAATATGTCTTGGGTGTACTTTCTTTTATTTACTTTTTAACATAATTTGCATGGTGAAATGTGGCTTCTAAACAAAATTATATAAACGTCATTATAAATCGGATCATAAAGATTCATGTTGATCTACCAAAAGATTTAAAAGATGACGAAGTTATCGAAGGAGAGCGGAGGGCGTTGTCTGTCCGATCCAATATATTGGCCCGCAGGTTTGCTCAATATTCATAAGAAGTTAGGATCACGCTTTTAAAAGCATTTCGTCAATCCCTTTATACTTGCAGTCCGTGGACTAAATATACGCTGAGAGCATACAACGCTCTCCGTATTTAATACAACAATGCCTTTAGGATGTTGATGTGGCCTCCACGATTCTGTAGCGCCTCAAACATGTTTGCAGATGCGCATATTGATAGTTTTCAAGCAATAATCAAGAAGCGATCTGCACCATTGATGTGCCAGCTATGGGGGAGCACTAATAGCATCTTGGGTGCAATTGTTTACAGGCCTGACTGTCCACTCCTGATGCACTATTGCCGTTTACATATTTACGGTGAGAGTGCACCCGATAAGGAGTATAGGTTACTAACATAGTTTGTAAGTTTTTTGTATGACTAGGCTACGGACCTTGGGTCTTGTAGCAACTCGAGAAAATTTCGGTGCGTTCATGCATTTCTGCCATAGCAATCAATCTTAACGCTTACATATAGGTCCCTTTAAGTTCTTCCGTATCCGTGGTGCCATACTGCTGCGCTTATCGTACCTGTACACCTTTTTACTTATTAGCTGACTAGTCATTTTGTTTTCCTGTCTCCCGCTTTGCCTAGAAGGAAAGTGGAATCTCTCTTTCCAACTCCTCCTCTTTAATCTTTTTTAATTAAATTTGTTGCGGGTCCCAAGACAATTAAAATCATATCCTGGGACTGCCTGAGGGTCAAACCTTGGTGTAATTTATGGAGACCATTGTGAATCCTGGCTTATAGCAGATACAATGGTGGGAATGTGTGGTGGGATTAGTCCCAATAAAAATATGGATGGCTATCTGGAATAAACTCTTATTATTATTATTAAAAGAGCGTAAAAAATTACCTAATCATACCATATCTCATTACAAAAAAAAATGATTGCGTATCCTCCATTACGTTTTATGTTAATTCAATATTAAGCTATGAAGTCTACAGTACAAAATATATTTCTATCGATCCTATATCCCACCAGAATACTGATCCACCATTTCATTTTCATAATTGAATTTTCCAGAAAAGTTAATACAATTTTTATACCAACATCTATCTTGTATCTTGTTCAGGTGTTCCTGTATTTTTACCATCCGTCCCGGGAGAGATGTCTTTAATAATTTATCGCGCCGTGATCCCTTCTTGGATTGAAAAAGTATCGTCATTTATTCATTCCGCTTTGATTGCGGTGAAGTAAACTATGTTGTCGGATATTTTATTTCAGTTCTATCGGCAAAGTGGAACTTGTTTTTTAAGTTGTACTTCTTTTGGCGTATTAGGGACACATCGTCATGAAAAACCGACACCATGAAGTTAGTAAGTCAACATTTTCTATGATGCGCGCGCACACCGTCACAAATGTCAATCAGATAATGCGTTATTGTCGGACCGACCCCTGACGTCAAGTCACCCTGCTCCGGTGGTCGGTCCAACGATAAAGGCGACGTGTCACGGGTGGGTTACGGGTGTGCGTGCTTATGCCCCTCTATCTCCCCGGACGAAGTGGTGCAAGGAGTGCGCCGACCGTAACCCACCTCTAAAAAAATTATCACAAATGTCAATCAGATAATGCGTTATAATAAAACTTTCAATGTTAATACATTTTTTCTATTATTAGAGTCCTTTTTTCTACAAACGTAGAACAACGCAAAGCATACAATTTTTAGAGAGATTTTTATGTTGTCACGCAATTCTATCGTGCGTAAATAAGTACACACACTTTTTTATAGAGCTGCAACTACGACGATAAAAAAAAAATGTAGTCTGCCATCAGTTTTTTCTATCATAAAGATATTTTTGTCACTGAAAGAAATCTAACCCTGATTTTAAAGCAGACTAATTTCTCTCTTGTTGTAGAGATGGTACCGTGAGATAACAGAGTAAGAAACAATTCATCAACCCCTATCTTACCCGTGGGTGTCGTAAAGAACGACTAAGGGATTGAATATGTATATAATATTTACGCAAGAGAATGAAAATTGCCAAAAAAACCCTTTGCCTGTCTGACCAGCATGGTATAGTAAGGTCAATTTCCCTCCTATTGTGGAGAAGGCTCCAGCCCAGCAGTGGGACGTATATGAGACGTATATGAATGAGTAATAATTATATTAAAAAATCAACTGCTTCTCTGTCACCATAAAGCTAGATAATATCAACAGATAATAATAACAGATCTAATCGAAGTGAAATAACCAATATCTTAAAATTAGATAGTCTATTATTTTAAGTACCTCTTTACTAATCTACAAGCCTAACGATCAAGTTTGTTTAAGTTTAGTAACGTTTATTGACCGGCTCTAATTCGCTATGAGAGCGTTCTATAATCTAAATATAGAAAAACTCGGTCACACTTGTTCCTTTGATGTAAATATCATTAAATATATGTAGTGGTTTATTGATGTTATTTAAGTAAAATTGTAATATATGTAAATACAAATAAAGGCTTGGTAAATTGTATACTTATTTTATCAATGGTATCAATTGTTCCTTGTCAAGGGGTGGTAAATGGTTCTATTACCACAAGAATGGTCGTTTTTTTCTTGGTGGGGGTCTCGTAAAAGAATACTAAGGGAAATAATATGGAAGTAACGTCTATTCATCCAATGAAAACTCGTCTGTTCAGTGTAGTATAATAGGCAAATTTCCCTCCTATATAGGTCATTTTACGATTGCGCGTAATAAATGATCGAGAAAGTGGGTAGACGGCTATTTTTGACTACCCACCCGTAACTACTGTTGATCGTCCGAGATCCTAGTGAATGTAACTGTGCCGGAATATCGCCCCCTCGTGTAATTAAATACCTGTTTACAAATACTGTTATTCATAATTTTGTATATATATTTTAACCGATTTCAAGAAAGGAGGTTCTCAATTTCTGTGGTTTTTTATGTTTGTTACTCATAACTTTCGACTGGGTGAACTGATTTTAATAATTGTTTTTTAATTGAAAGCTACCGTTTTCCGAATAGTCCCATATCAATTTGGTACCGGTTTGACTAAGGTATCTGAAATACATTATATAGTTCATCATCATCATCATTTATGCCTATCGCCGTCCACTGCTGGCCGTAGGCCTCTCTCATGTTACGCCACAGAGTGCGGTCATTTACTGCCTGCATCCAACACCCAGCAAATTTCACCAGTTCGTCGGTCCACCTAGTGAGCGACGTCCTACACTGCGTCGTCCGATACGTGGTCGCCACTCGAGAACCTTTCTTCACCAGCGGTTGTCGGTTCGTCGAACGATGTGGCCTGCACTAATGTGCAGGGCACATCGTTCCACAAGTGGTAATCCACTTTCATCATCGTCCACAAGTGGTAATCCACTTCAGCGTGCTAATTCATCATGCTATGTCGGTTATACCCGTTCTTCTGCGGATTTCCGTATTCCAGATTCTATCTCGCAGAGAAATCCCGAGCATAGCCCGCTCCATAGCACGCTGAGCGACTTTGAGCCTTGTAATTAGGCCTACATTTAGGGATCACGTATATGGTTACTGATAGATATTTTTTTAGTTTACCTAAATATTCATCTTCTCAAAGGAACAGACATAATTAAAATAATGAATAAATTCTACTTTAAATGTCCATAGTCTGAGATTAGTCTTATTAATCTAAGTTTTTCGTGTGGTGACGGAGTAAGAATACAATTCACAATCCTCTTTCTTACCGGTGAGTGTCATACGAGACAACTAAGGGATATAATATGCAGGTAATACCTTTACAAGAGAAAGAAAAACCTATGTCTGACCAGCATGGTATAGTATATAGTGGTTAAGATAACGACCTACCGTGCCAGTGTCATGGGTTCGAATCCCAAGCAGGACAACAATATGTGCGATCAAAAAATTGTTGTTCTGAGTCGGAATATAATCCGTATACATTAATTATACGTTTGTAAAGTCCCCCGCAACACAAGGATTATTTTATTAAAGCAGGTTGTTGTTCTTTAAAAAAAATAGTAGGTCAGTTACCTTGCCATTGTGGAAGATACTCGAGAACAGCAGTAGGATTTCTATGAGTTAAAATGACAATGATATTAGTCTAAGAATATTTATAATCAACAAAATATCTATCCCACATATATTAGTGTCGTAGCAGAACTGAACCATCTGAGATTAGAACGTGCATCTGAATAAGAGATACAGCTTATCTAATACTAATCTGTGCACAGCTTGAGAAACAGCTTGAACGTTCAACCATATTAAGTCGCGTACAACGTAGATGTCTTTATTAATTGGAAATCGTGACTGAATTTTCGTCGTGATAAGGAATTGGTCTTAATATTCGTAATACGTAAATAATAATCCACCGAGACTTTATTAATCTGAATCATATTCAAGTCATTTTTCTAGTGTTATTAGATTTAGCAGAATATTTTAATTTCTATTATAGTTTTGGCATAATAATATAATCATCATAGACCGTCTACCAATCAGTTGTAGGACCACACTGTTGACAGTTATCTGTCTACAGCCGCGGGCCGGTCCGTCCTGGGTAGTACCACACTCTCGCAGAAAATCGAAGCCCGAGTAGTAGCAATTTGTTACTGCGCTTCGTTCGGTGAGCGCGAGAGCCGGAAGCACAACTTCTGAGGGTGTTTGCGTGTGGTGGGTTTTGATGATGCCTTTAGTTTTACTGAAACTCATTGCAGGCATTCACACTCCCTTCACTTTCTTCACGGTAGGCAACGGTCTTACAAAGGTCCAGGAGCGGCAGCAACACTTACCATCAGGTGCAGGTACTGTATGCTCGTTTGCCACCTTCTGCAATAAAATTAAAAAAAAAAATGTTTATGCAGTTCCCTGTGTGTATCCCTGTGTGTATCCCTGTGTGTAACAGTATAGTGAGCAAACAGTACACACTATCTGTGTGTACCCTGTGTGTATCAGTACTGTTTGCTCATTTGCCATCGTATGCAATTAGAAAAAAAAGCTCTATTACTCAATGGGATAGTGATATTACAGGATTAGTTTAGATGTCAGGATACTTTAAGATGCTTATATCCACCGTTAAAGAAGTTATGTCCAGTTTAGATTAAATTGATTACAAGATTGCTTTGACCGGCCGCCTGTTGGACGTCAATCATTCTTAGGAATTTCATTGTTAACCAGATGCTATTAAATGGAGTTGGTCCTGGTCGATATGCAGCTCTTAGTCGTCCTTTACGACACCCACGAGTAATATAAGAGTTGCAGTAATATATTCTACTAACGTTCTTATGTCATCTTTAAGCAGGCCTACCATCGGCGTCCCAGTAAGGGACGTCGACGAGAGAGAGTACTCCCTTGGGGTATTCCGTTAGGTCGATCACTGAAGTCAAGGAATTCTTCGCCAGTGGTTGACCCAACGACGAAGGCGACGTGCTATACGGGTGGGTTAAGAGTGTGCGTGCTTACGCCTCTCTGTCGCCCCAGTCGGAGCGGAGTGAGGACTGCGCTGACCGTAAGACCAAAAAAAGAATGCCTACCGGCAATTATAGAGTAGAGAAATATTTATTTATAACCCTACGACAGAGGCTTTATAAGGCGAAATATTTAAGAAGTAATAAGAAGTATAATATTATATTTTGGCCGTGTAATTACATAAAATTTTATAAATAATCTTAAATTATTAATTTAAGACGCTAATATTTCTCTTCTATACCAATAAATAAAATTGTAGTGTCTGTTTGTAATGTCAAAATAATAGACTTTCTTCATGCTCACGCGGTTATTTGCACTATACATATGCCTAAAAATCATTTTATATTTTTTTGTCTGCCTGTCTGTTTGTCTGTTCCGGGTAATCTTCAAAACGTCTGGACCGATTTCAAAAATTCTTTCACCAATGGAAAGCTATAATATCAGGGAGTAACTTGGGCTATATTTTATCCCGGTATTCCCAAGGGATTGGGAGCCACGCGGGTAAGGCCACTGAAACCGAAGCGAAGCAAGGGCGGGTTGCTAGTTTCTAAATATAAACAAACTTAAAATACTTTACAGGGAAAACGCTTTTAATATTAAATAAAAGAGATATCTTTTTTATAGCTTCTTTAACTAAATTATGAAGAGCCCAATTTGAATTATATGTTTAAAGTGCTATACAAATTTGTTATTAATTATAAAACGAGAGCTAGTCGAAGGACTTAGACGATTTAAAGGTTTCTAATAAAATTGGTTGTCTGTAAAGTGGCGGTCCCGTAACCCACCCGTGACACGTCGCCTTCGTCGTTGGGCGACCACCGTACAGGGTGACCTATCGTCAGTGGTCGGCCCGACGGAATAACTCTTGAGGAGTACCCATCCTTGACCGACGTCGCCCCACTGTTCGGGGACGTTGGTAGTCGTCGCGCGGTCCCGAACTCTCCGGTCCAGTCACCCGCGGCCGCGGCAAGGGCGCCATCAGATGCAGGTAATCGCGCCTGCGCCGTCCACGGGATAATGTCATAAGAAAACATTGATGAAAAATTACATACTTTTATGCAATGAATTGCGTTTTTATCATCAAACTGTCATTATACATATAATTCAAAGAAGGAGTTTATTTAAAATTACATTTAATGATTTTGACCCATTTACGACAAATATAAATGTAGTACGTAGGATTTTTAGCCAAGATGTTTTTAATTAGCCTAACATAAGTAAAAATACATTCTAAAGTGAATGTATTGTAAGTAATTATATTACGTACAGTCAGAATGCTCTCAATCAATTATACAATAACTATAAGTGAAGACTTGTAATTAGCTAACAAAGATATTAACAATTAGTCCATTTAGATGTAAGTAGCTGTAAGTCTTCCAATATGTACAAAATAAATAAATAAAAATAACATTTATTTGTACTCGTTAATTTAAATATTTGTTTTTGACTTAAATTATACATATTAATTAAAAGAAACAATGTGCTATTAACAATTACTTGGTATTAGTTGTTTGTAAAGCGGCACAAGCCGAATGCTTAGGCCGATCGTACCTCTCTATCTCTTATTCCGAGCTCTCGCTTACACGCTCAGCACTGACGGAACGTGACAAAGAGTCATGCTTTTTCGTGCGTGCAGTTAGCGTTCATTGATTTATAAGACGTTATCACGTCAAAAAGTCAATAATATTATATTATAAATTAATACCTTATTTTAAAATTAATGGTTATGATGTAGATGATGATGACTGACAAATATCAAGTTATCATCATAATCATTGCAGTCTATCGCCGTCCACTGCTGGACGTAGACCTCCCTCATGTTACGCCACAAAGGGCGGTCCTTGCCCGTATGGCGACGGGTTGAGAATTCATTTCTGGCCACCAGTTACTTGCCTGTAGGAGTCGTAAAAATCGACTGGAGAGTGGGCAGCAGCTCTCTCCTGGAAATGTATAAAATCTTACTGCGATCGCCAACCCGCCTGCCAAGCGTGGCGATTACGGCAATATCATTTCATATCATAAAATATCCAGCCATGTAACTAATAATCTTTTGCATTCCCTATTAGATAATTATCTACCACGAATAATCCACATCCACCCTTGGTACGTGGTCTGACAATCGCAAAGGGTGTCGATTTCCTAGAATAGGACTGTTGGCCACTACTTTGATACGTACTTATCAGTCACGGTGTCTTGTAGTCTTATGGTGGTCTTAATGGTTTTATTTTTAACTAGCAACCCGCCCTTCGCTTCGCTTTGCTTTCTGTCGCCTTATCCCCATAGTTCCCGTTCCCGTGGGAATGCCGGAATAAAATATAGCCTAGTTTACTCCCTGATATTATAGCTTTCCATTGGTGAGATGTTTTTAAAACGGTCCAGCCGTTATGAACATTACCCGGAATAAACAGAAGACAGACAGACAAAAAAAATATAACGTGATTTTTAGGCATATGTGTAGTGCAAATAACCACGTGAGTATGAAAAAGTCCTATTATTTTGACATTACAAACAGACACTTCAATTTTATTTATTGGTATAGATTATGTTTATAACAGGTTTCCAGCTTGATGGTAATACCCAGCCATTTCCGTTAGTGTAATTTTTGTTATTTTTAATTTAGTTCGACTTCGTTCGTTTATCCTCAGAATCGAACAATTTAGCACGATATGTCGGTGTCTTAATCAGAATAACATACGTGCGAACAGTACAGTATAAAGTATTAATACTACAGATTAAAACAACAATAAATCTCATCATATCATTATTAAGATCTAAATAGAATATAAAAAACGTTTAACAAAAGAATGAACAAAAAGATATGAAACAGATACGGATAATTACAATAATAAAATAATTAAGGATACCAAGCGCTTCCGACGTACCAATTTTCTGCAAATAATCGCGATCATTCTTATTCCTAATTGGATACCTGGTAGAATTGAGTGCTTTTATTTAATTTTTCTTTTATGAAATATCTTTTTTTTGTATTCATCATATGTTATGCATATAACATGTTTATGCATATAACATCAATGCAAGAGAAGGAAAACTCGAAATAAAACCCTATACCAACCTGTTTGACCAGCATGGTATAGTAAGGTCAATTTTTCTTCTATTGTAGAGGAAGCACGAGCCCAATAGTGGGACATATTATATAAGCTGAAATGATGAATACAAAAAAAAGATATTTCATAAAAGAAAAATTAAATAAAAGCACTCAATTCTACCAGGTATCCAATTAGGAATAAGAATGATCGCGATTATTTGCAGAAAATTGGTACGTCGGAAGCGCTTGGTATCCTTAATTATTTTATTATTGTAATTATCCGTATCTGTTTCATATCTTTTTGTTCATTCTTTTGTTAAACGTTTTTTATATTCTATTTAGATCTTAATAATGATATGATGAGATTTATTGTTGTTTTAATCTGTAGTATTAATACTTTATACTGTACTGTTCGCACGTATGTTATTCTGATTAAGACACCGACATATCGTGCTAAATTGTTCGATTCTGAGGATAAACGAACGAAGTCGAACTAAATTAAAAATAACAAAAATTACACTAACGGAAATGGCTGGGTATTACCATCAAGCTGGAAACCTGTTATAAACATAATCTATACCAATAAATAAAATTGAAGTGTCTGTTTGTAATGTCAAAATAATAGGACTTTTTCATACTCACGTGGTTATTTGCACTACACATATGCCTAAAAATCACGTTATATTTTTTTTGTCTGTCTGTCTTCTGTTTATTCCGGGTAATGTTCATAACGGCTGGACCGTTTTAAAAACATCTCACCAATGGAAAGCTATAATATCAGGGAGTAAACTAGGCTATATTTTATTCCGGCATTCCCACGGGAACGGGAACTATGGGGATAAGGCGACAGAAAGCAAAGCGAAGCGAAGGGCGGGTTGCTAGTTAAAAATAAAACCATTAAGACCACCATAAGACTACAAGACACCGTGACTGATAAGTACGTATCAAAGTAGTGGCCAACAGTCCTATTCTAGGAAATCGACACCCTTTGCGATTGTCAGACCACGTACCAAGGGTGGATGTGGATTATTCGTGGTAGATAATTATCTAATAGGGAATGCAAAAGATTATTAGTTACATGGCTGGATATTTTATGATATGAAATGATATTGCCGTAATCGCCACGCTTGGCAGGCGGGTTGGCGATCGCAGTAAGATTTTATACATTTCCAGGAGAGAGCTGCTGCCCACTCTCCAGTCGATTTTTACGACTCCTACAGGCAAGTAACTGGTGGCCAGAAATGAATTCTCAACCCGTCGCCATACGGGCAAGGACCGCCCTTTGTGGCGTAACATGAGGGAGGTCTACGTCCAGCAGTGGACGGCGATAGACTGCAATGATTATGATGATAACTTGATATTTGTCAGTCATCATCATCTACATCATAACCATTAATTTTAAAATAAGGTATTAATTTATAATATAATATTATTGACTTTTTGACGTGATAACGTCTTATAAATCAATGAACGCTAACTGCACGCACGAAAAAGCATGACTCTTTGTCACGTTCCGTCAGTGCTGAGCGTGTAAGCGAGAGCTCGGAATAAGAGATAGAGAGGCACGATCGGCCTAAGCATTCGGCTTGTGCCGCTTTACAAACAACTAATACCAAGTAATTGTTAATAGCACATTGTTTCTTTTAATTAATATGTATAATTTAAGTCAAAAACAAATATTTAAATTAACGAGTACAAATAAATGTTATTTTTATTTATTTATTTTGTACATATTGGAAGACTTACAGCTACTTACATCTAAATGGACTAATTGTTAATATCTTTGTTAGCTAATTACAAGTCTTCACTTATAGTTATTGTATAATTGATTGAGAGCATTCTGACTGTACGTAATATAATTACTTACAATACATTCACTTTAGAATGTATTTTTACTTATGTTAGGCTAATTAAAAACATCTTGGCTAAAAATCCTACGTACTACATTTATATTTGTCGTAAATGGGTCAAAATCATTAAATGTAATTTTAAATAAACTCCTTCTTTGAATTATATGTATAATGACAGTTTGATGATAAAAACGCAATTCATTGCATAAAAGTATGTAATTTTTCATCAATGTTTTCTTATGACATTATCCCGTGGACGGCGCAGGCGCGATTACCTGCATCTGATGGCGCCCTTGCCGCGGCCGCGGGTGACTGGACCGGAGAGTTCGGGACCGCGCGACGACTACCAACGTCCCCGAACAGTGGGGCGACGTCGGTCAAGGATGGGTACTCCTCAAGAGTTATTCCGTCGGGCCGACCACTGACGATAGGTCACCCTGTACGGTGGTCGCCCAACGACGAAGGCGACGTGTCACGGGTGGGTTACGGGACCGCCACTTTACAGACAACCAATTTTATTAGAAACCTTTAAATCGTCTAAGTCCTTCGACTAGCTCTCGTTTTATAATTAATAACAAATTTGTATAGCACTTTAAACATATAATTCAAATTGGGCTCTTCATAATTTAGTTAAAGAAGCTATAAAAAAGATATCTCTTTTATTTAATATTAAAAGCGTTTTCCCTGTAAAGTATTTTAAGTTTGTTTATATTTAGAAACTAGCAACCCGCCCTTGCTTCGCTTCGGTTTCAGTGGCCTTACCCGCGTGGCTCCCAATCCCTTGGGAATACCGGGATAAAATATAGCCCAAGTTACTCCCTGATATTATAGCTTTCCATTGGTGAAAGAATTTTTGAAATCGGTCCAGACGTTTTGAAGATTACCCGGAACAGACAAACAGACAGGCAGACAAAAAAATATAAAATGATTTTTAGGCATATGTATAGTGCAAATAACCGCGTGAGCATGAAGAAAGTCTATTATTTTGACATTACAAACAGACACTACAATTTTATTTATTGGTATAGAAGAGAAATATTAGCGTCTTAAATTAATAATTTAAGATTATTTATAAAATTTTATGTAATTACACGGCCAAAATATAATATTATACTTCTTATTACTTCTTAAATATTTCGCCTTATAAAGCCTCTGTCGTAGGGTTATAAATAAATATTTCTCTACTCTATAATTGCCGGTAGGCATTCTTTTTTTGGTCTTACGGTCAGCGCAGTCCTCACTCCGCTCCGACTGGGGCGACAGAGAGGCGTAAGCACGCACACTCTTAACCCACCCGTATAGCACGTCGCCTTCGTCGTTGGGTCAACCACTGGCGAAGAATTCCTTGACTTCAGTGATCGACCTAACGGAATACCCCAAGGGAGTACTCTCTCTCGTCGACGTCCCTTACTGGGACGCCGATGGTAGGCCTGCTTAAAGATGACATAAGAACGTTAGTAGAATATATTACTGCAACTCTTATATTACTCGTGGGTGTCGTAAAGGACGACTAAGAGCTGCATATCGACCAGGACCAACTCCATTTAATAGCATCTGGTTAACAATGAAATTCCTAAGAATGATTGACGTCCAACAGGCGGCCGGTCAAAGCAATCTTGTAATCAATTTAATCTAAACTGGACATAACTTCTTTAACGGTGGATATAAGCATCTTAAAGTATCCTGACATCTAAACTAATCCTGTAATATCACTATCCCATTGAGTAATAGAGCTTTTTTTTCTAATTGCATACGATGGCAAATGAGCAAACAGTACTGATACACACAGGGTACACACAGATAGTGTGTACTGTTTGCTCACTATACTGTTACACACAGGGATACACACAGGGATACACACAGGGAACTGCATAAACATTTTTTTTTTTAATTTTATTGCAGAAGGTGGCAAACGAGCATACAGTACCTGCACCTGATGGTAAGTGTTGCTGCCGCTCCTGGACCTTTGTAAGACCGTTGCCTACCGTGAAGAAAGTGAAGGGAGTGTGAATGCCTGCAATGAGTTTCAGTAAAACTAAAGGCATCATCAAAACCCACCACACGCAAACACCCTCAGAAGTTGTGCTTCCGGCTCTCGCGCTCACCGAACGAAGCGCAGTAACAAATTGCTACTACTCGGGCTTCGATTTTCTGCGAGAGTGTGGTACTACCCAGGACGGACCGGCCCGCGGCTGTAGACAGATAACTGTCAACAGTGTGGTCCTACAACTGATTGGTAGACGGTCTATGATGATTATATTATTATGCCAAAACTATAATAGAAATTAAAATATTCTGCTAAATCTAATAACACTAGAAAAATGACTTGAATATGATTCAGATTAATAAAGTCTCGGTGGATTATTATTTACGTATTACGAATATTAAGACCAATTCCTTATCACGACGAAAATTCAGTCACGATTTCCAATTAATAAAGACATCTACGTTGTACGCGACTTAATATGGTTGAACGTTCAAGCTGTTTCTCAAGCTGTGCACAGATTAGTATTAGATAAGCTGTATCTCTTATTCAGATGCACGTTCTAATCTCAGATGGTTCAGTTCTGCTACGACACTAATATATGTGGGATAGATATTTTGTTGATTATAAATATTCTTAGACTAATATCATTGTCATTTTAACTCATAGAAATCCTACTGCTGTTCTCGAGTATCTTCCACAATGGCAAGGTAACTGACCTACTATTTTTTTTAAAGAACAACAACCTGCTTTAATAAAATAATCCTTGTGTTGCGGGGGACTTTACAAACGTATAATTAATGTATACGGATTATATTCCGACTCAGAACAACAATTTTTTGATCGCACATATTGTTGTCCTGCTTGGGATTCGAACCCATGACACTGGCACGGTAGGTCGTTATCTTAACCACTATATACTATACCATGCTGGTCAGACATAGGTTTTTCTTTCTCTTGTAAAGGTATTACCTGCATATTATATCCCTTAGTTGTCTCGTATGACACTCACCGGTAAGAAAGAGGATTGTGAATTGTATTCTTACTCCGTCACCACACGAAAAACTTAGATTAATAAGACTAATCTCAGACTATGGACATTTAAAGTAGAATTTATTCATTATTTTAATTATGTCTGTTCCTTTGAGAAGATGAATATTTAGGTAAACTAAAAAAATATCTATCAGTAACCATATACGTGATCCCTAAATGTAGGCCTAATTACAAGGCTCAAAGTCGCTCAGCGTGCTATGGAGCGGGCTATGCTCGGGATTTCTCTGCGAGATAGAATCTGGAATACGGAAATCCGCAGAAGAACGGGTATAACCGACATAGCATGATGAATTAGCACGCTGAAGTGGATTACCACTTGTGGACGATGATGAAAGTGGATTACCACTTGTGGAACGATGTGCCCTGCACATTAGTGCAGGCCACATCGTTCGATGAACCGACAACCGCTGGTGAAGAAAGGTTCTCGAGTGGCGACCACGTATCGGACGACGCAGTGTAGGACGTCGCTCACTAGGTGGACCGACGAACTGGTGAAATTTGCTGGGTGTTGGATGCAGGCAGTAAATGACCGCACTCTGTGGCGTAACATGAGAGAGGCCTACGGCCAGCAGTGGACGGCGATAGGCATAAATGATGATGATGATGAACTATATAATGTATTTCAGATACCTTAGTCAAACCGGTACCAAATTGATATGGGACTATTCGGAAAACGGTAGCTTTCAATTAAAAAACAATTATTAAAATCAGTTCACCCAGTCGAAAGTTATGAGTAACAAACATAAAAAACCACAGAAATTGAGAACCTCCTTTCTTGAAATCGGTTAAAATATATATACAAAATTATGAATAACAGTATTTGTAAACAGGTATTTAATTACACGAGGGGGCGATATTCCGGCACAGTTACATTCACTAGGATCTCGGACGATCAACAGTAGTTACGGGTGGGTAGTCAAAAATAGCCGTCTACCCACTTTCTCGATCATTTATTACGCGCAATCGTAAAATGACCTATATAGGAGGGAAATTTGCCTATTATACTACACTGAACAGACGAGTTTTCATTGGATGAATAGACGTTACTTCCATATTATTTCCCTTAGTATTCTTTTACGAGACCCCCACCAAGAAAAAAACGACCATTCTTGTGGTAATAGAACCATTTACCACCCCTTGACAAGGAACAATTGATACCATTGATAAAATAAGTATACAATTTACCAAGCCTTTATTTGTATTTACATATATTACAATTTTACTTAAATAACATCAATAAACCACTACATATATTTAATGATATTTACATCAAAGGAACAAGTGTGACCGAGTTTTTCTATATTTAGATTATAGAACGCTCTCATAGCGAATTAGAGCCGGTCAATAAACGTTACTAAACTTAAACAAACTTGATCGTTAGGCTTGTAGATTAGTAAAGAGGTACTTAAAATAATAGACTATCTAATTTTAAGATATTGGTTATTTCACTTCGATTAGATCTGTTATTATTATCTGTTGATATTATCTAGCTTTATGGTGACAGAGAAGCAGTTGATTTTTTAATATAATTATTACTCATTCATATACGTCTCATATACGTCCCACTGCTGGGCTGGAGCCTTCTCCACAATAGGAGGGAAATTGACCTTACTATACCATGCTGGTCAGACAGGCAAAGGGTTTTTTTGGCAATTTTCATTCTCTTGCGTAAATATTATATACATATTCAATCCCTTAGTCGTTCTTTACGACACCCACGGGTAAGATAGGGGTTGATGAATTGTTTCTTACTCTGTTATCTCACGGTACCATCTCTACAACAAGAGAGAAATTAGTCTGCTTTAAAATCAGGGTTAGATTTCTTTCAGTGACAAAAATATCTTTATGATAGAAAAAACTGATGGCAGACTACATTTTTTCTTTATCGTCGTAGTTGCAGCTCTATAAAAAAGTGTGTGTACTTATTTACGCACGATAGAATTGCGTGACAACATAAAAATCTCTCTAAAAATTGTATGCTTTGCGTTGTTCTACGTTTGTAGAAAAAAGGACTCTAATAATAGAAAAAATGTATTAACATTGAAAGTTTTATTATAACGCATTATCTGATTGACATTTGTGATAATTTTTTTAGAGGTGGGTTACGGTCGGCGCACTCCTTGCACCACTTCGTCCGGGGAGATAGAGGGGCATAAGCACGCACACCCGTAACCCACCCGTGACACGTCGCCTTTATCGTTGGACCGACCACCGGAGCAGGGTGACTTGACGTCAGGGGTCGGTCCGACAATAACGCATTATCTGATTGACATTTGTGACGGTGTGCGCGCGCATCATAGAAAATGTTGACTTACTAACTTCATGGTGTCGGTTTTTCATGACGATGTGTCCCTAATACGCCAAAAGAAGTACAACTTAAAAAACAAGTTCCACTTTGCCGATAGAACTGAAATAAAATATCCGACAACATAGTTTACTTCACCGCAATCAAAGCGGAATGAATAAATGACGATACTTTTTCAATCCAAGAAGGGATCACGGCGCGATAAATTATTAAAGACATCTCTCCCGGGACGGATGGTAAAAATACAGGAACACCTGAACAAGATACAAGATAGATGTTGGTATAAAAATTGTATTAACTTTTCTGGAAAATTCAATTATGAAAATGAAATGGTGGATCAGTATTCTGGTGGGATATAGGATCGATAGAAATATATTTTGTACTGTAGACTTCATAGCTTAATATTGAATTAACATAAAACGTAATGGAGGATACGCAATCATTTTTTTTTGTAATGAGATATGGTATGATTAGGTAATTTTTTACGCTCTTTTAATAATAATAATAAGAGTTTATTCCAGATAGCCATCCATATTTTTATTGGGACTAATCCCACCACACATTCCCACCATTGTATCTGCTATAAGCCAGGATTCACAATGGTCTCCATAAATTACACCAAGGTTTGACCCTCAGGCAGTCCCAGGATATGATTTTAATTGTCTTGGGACCCGCAACAAATTTAATTAAAAAAGATTAAAGAGGAGGAGTTGGAAAGAGAGATTCCACTTTCCTTCTAGGCAAAGCGGGAGACAGGAAAACAAAATGACTAGTCAGCTAATAAGTAAAAAGGTGTACAGGTACGATAAGCGCAGCAGTATGGCACCACGGATACGGAAGAACTTAAAGGGACCTATATGTAAGCGTTAAGATTGATTGCTATGGCAGAAATGCATGAACGCACCGAAATTTTCTCGAGTTGCTACAAGACCCAAGGTCCGTAGCCTAGTCATACAAAAAACTTACAAACTATGTTAGTAACCTATACTCCTTATCGGGTGCACTCTCACCGTAAATATGTAAACGGCAATAGTGCATCAGGAGTGGACAGTCAGGCCTGTAAACAATTGCACCCAAGATGCTATTAGTGCTCCCCCATAGCTGGCACATCAATGGTGCAGATCGCTTCTTGATTATTGCTTGAAAACTATCAATATGCGCATCTGCAAACATGTTTGAGGCGCTACAGAATCGTGGAGGCCACATCAACATCCTAAAGGCATTGTTGTATTAAATACGGAGAGCGTTGTATGCTCTCAGCGTATATTTAGTCCACGGACTGCAAGTATAAAGGGATTGACGAAATGCTTTTAAAAGCGTGATCCTAACTTCTTATGAATATTGAGCAAACCTGCGGGCCAATATATTGGATCGGACAGACAACGCCCTCCGCTCTCCTTCGATAACTTCGTCATCTTTTAAATCTTTTGGTAGATCAACATGAATCTTTATGATCCGATTTATAATGACGTTTATATAATTTTGTTTAGAAGCCACATTTCACCATGCAAATTATGTTAAAAAGTAAATAAAAGAAAGTACACCCAAGACATATTTAAAAACATTTAAAAAATGTAACATTCTTCCCCTGCTGTTACATTTTTAATTAGGACAGCAGAAAATATCGGTACTATTGAGAAAACAATACATTAAAATATAATTTTTTATGTTAATTATCAATGGCTACTTCGATAATTATATATCTTAAGTCAAACAAAAAATAGATTATATAATTTTAGAAGATTATATAATTTTAAGATTATATAATTTTAGAAAATTGCACAAAATTTATCAAATCCTTCGAGAATTCTGCGCAGACGTCGTTGTCAATATGATTTTTGAGATAAATGTCTGCCCCCAATATTAAATTTTCCTTACTATCATATATAATTTATACTAATGGCCACCCTCAAACGAACACATTCTTTAATACTCATTCGAACACTTTATACTTGTTTCATATCGTTGAAAAACTGTTTATATTTATTTTCTCGTTAAATATAGGCCATGCTACCCATGTCTTCTGTCACGACAGGAGGTAAAACTCAGCAGAGAATGTTAGAAATGCCTTGTGTAAAGAAGATGAAGTTGAATCTGCGTAATTGAGTCACCTTTTCTTTTTCTACATTTAATAAACTAAATATTGTGATTGATGTAGTAAAAATATTGTTAATATTGACATTATCTCGCCGTATAGTTGGTTTTCTAATAAGATTATAGCATTAGTATTCTGTATAAGCGAAGTTGTTGAAACTTAAAATAAACCTAAATTATGTTATTCTTACTAATATTATAAATGCGAAAGTAAGTTTGTTTGTTACGCTTTCACGCTTAAACCACCAAACCGATTTCATAAATTTTTACCAATGTATATTTTATCCCGGTATTCCCACGGGAACGGGAACTACGCGGGTAAAACGACCGAAACCGAAGCGAAGCGAGGGCGGGTTGCTAGTAATACAAATAAAGACTTTTAACACGTTTGGTAAATTCATGGTCTCAGCAGACATTCCACTGCCTTCTTTATACTAACAGAGATATTCTACGTACTACATCATGTTAATAAGATACATATAGAATTTCATTTCAAGTTTTTCTTCTTTTGCATAGATATTATGTAGATATTAGATCTCTTAATCGTCTTTTATAACATTCTTGCTATGTCATCATCATCATCATCGCAGCCCACATACCTCCCACTGTTGGGCTTGGGCCTCCTCCACAATGGGAGGGAATTTGACCTACTATACCATGCTGATCAGACATGTTGGTACAGGGTTTCATTTCGAGTTTTCCTTCTCTTGTATAGATGTAATGTGCATATTATATCTCGTAGTAGTCTTTTATGACATCACATTTTATGACATCATCACGAGCAAGATAGGGAATGGTGAATTGTATTCTTACGTCACCATACAGAATCACTCTTACTGTGTAATGGCTACGAATTCTAGTAATTCTATTCTTAAATAATTATATTGCTATATTGCTTATGGACATAGTAAAAACGACTAACAGCTTTGTTTTTATTTCAAACGGTGGCAAACGAGCAAACAGTACACCTGATGGTAAGAGTTTCTGCAGCTCATGAACCTTTGTAATACCAGGGCTACAGCTAGGCCGCTGCCTACTGCGAAGAAATTGAAGGGAGTGTGAATGCGTGCAATGAGGTTCAGTGATGCTAAAGGACTGCCGGCTCTCTCGTTCACCGAACGAAGCGCAGTAACAAATTGCTACTACTCAGACGTAGATTTTCTGCGAGAGTGTGGTACTACTCTGGACGGACTGGCCCGCGGCTGTAGACAACTTTCAACAGTGTGGTGCTACTACTATTAAGCGATATATTATACAACTAACAACCGCCCTCGCTTCGCTTCGGTTTAAGTCTTACTCGCGTAGTTCCCGTTCCCGTGGGAATATCGCGATAAAATATAGCCTATGTTACTCCCCGACATTATAGCTTTCCAATGGTGAAAGAATTTTTGAAATCGGGTCGGTGGTTTAAGCGTGAAAGCGTAACAAACAAACAAACATCCTTACTTTCACATTTATAATATTAGTATGGATATTACTACAGCTACATAAAACTGGGCACTCTTCATCTAATGCCGTCTGATCAATCATTACATTATGAATTCTAATATTTACGCGAGTGTACACTAGGTATATAAATATATTGAAATTAGGTTGATAAACAAGACTTCTTTGAATTTGAACTTAATAAAGATTTATTTTATTAGCCAGTTTACAAAATGCACAGTAAAAGTTTTAATGACGCCGACAGAGAGAAAAGTGCCATCTGGCGTAACAATAAGAAAGTAAATAGGCAAACGACACATAGCATAATACAGCGTTGAATTAATTATAAAATTTTATTCAATAAAATTTCCGTGTGGTGACGGAGTAAGAATACGATTCAACACTCCCTATCTTGCCCATGGATGTCGTATAAGACGACTATGGGATATAATATGCACATAACATCTGTGCAAGAGAAGGAAAACTCGAAATAAAACCCTATACCAACATGTCTGACCAGCATGGTATAGTAGGTCAAATTCCCTCCCATTGTGGAGGAGGCCCGAGCCCAACAGTGGGACGTATGTGGGCTGCGATGATGATGATTCAATAAAATAAAGTTATTTTTATGAATTTTATCGCGTCTATGGTCACGGGTGGACTGTACTTACGTTCTCGAGTGACCATGAACGCTGAAAAGTGTTCGAAACATCAAGATGTCAAACATCAAATACAAATGCGATAATATCCATAAAAATAGTTTATAATAATTACATTACCAAGGAAGGTGTTAGGCAGGCAGCCTAAAAATATTGCTAAAAACTTCTACAATATGTACTATATAAGGAGAGGACATATGTATTGAGTCGATTAACGTAATAAATCGATAATTGGGATAACAGTAGGATGTTGGTAATGATCTATTATGACATCTACGGACAAGATAACCAATGGTAAATTGTATTCTTACTCAGCCATTACACGGAACTCTCATTGATTAAAATTCGTTATGGGCTATTTTCTAAGAAATTATTATCTACACAGCCACGAAAAATATAATGAAACAATAATCCCGCTTTCTTAAAACAGTAAATGTAAAATTAAATACATTATTATTTTTTATAATGAATCTACGCCGTAATAATGCGCTATTAAGTAAATTCATTTAAATCTTCCGGGAAATGAACGATTCATGAAGGAAAATTTCACCACAGTATTTACGAAATGGAAATCAATTGGGATTAGTATTTCAATTAAAAATGGAGAGGAGATTATTGAAAGACGATAATTGATTTGCTTGTATTGTTACTTTGTTATTTTTATATATATAATAGTATATATATATATATATATATATATGTTTAATAGAATTCTCAATATATAATAAGTTTATTATGGATAGAAAGAAAGAGACAATTATGTATTGTCACACGGATTATGCATTATCATAGTTTTTTTTTTATAACAAATTTCATTATCTTCCTACCATGCTAGTGTCGTGGGTTCAAATTCTACACAGGACAACACTTTATGCGATCCACGAATTATTGTTCTGAGTCTGGATATAATTTGCGTCCGTTAATTATATGCTTATAAAGTCTCCTGCAATACAAGATTCTTTCCGGGCTGGCCACGGCTTTCAAAGAATCGTACCAGTGGTCGGCCCAATGGTGATGAGTTGGAAATACGATAGGTTATGGAGTCGCACGCCACCCATCCATCCCTCTGGGTGGATTAGGCGGGGTATATCCAGATCATAGCCTACCAAACAAAAAAAATCTGTCTTTAACAATAAAAAAAGGAACATTATCACCATCATCACTCTGCCCTTACTTAATTATTGCTCTTACATAATATTTACTTTTATTTCATAGACATAGAATGTATTGGAAAAGTTATTGGCAATAGTTTTAAGCCCAGCCGCCTGCCCGACAACCCTCCTTAGGAATATAATTGTTGGCAAGACGGCATCAGATGATATTGACCTTCATCTTTTATGATACCCATGATCAATATAAGAACTGGTAGTATGCGTAGCAACATATAAGCTAAAAATAATAAATATTAAAAATCAACAGTTTTCCGTAAATGGAAAAAAATTTTGGATAAAAGGCAGGTAAGCAGCAGCATTACAGTAAGTTAATTAACCGAACGTTCACCATGATTCTCAGCTGCAACTCACGAATGCATATCGTACATTTAAAATTAGTAGTACATTCAATTATGGCAATGAAGTAGGCAAATAATGTAAAAAAAAACTATTATTAAATAAATCGAAAAACAATATGCGTTTATGAGTAATTAAAGCACTAATTATATCGCCTGTTATTATTTTTTTATGAATTTCAATAATTATATTTGACTATGAGAGTGGCAAAGATTTATAAGTACGAATAATATTGCACTATATTGCACTTTTTTGAAAGAATGTATGAAAAAAACATGCCCTTCTTTAAACGCGGTTTAAAAGGCTTCATATACGGAACGATCCGTCTGTATAATCCCTCTTTTCAGACCGATCGAAATGACAGATCGATAGCGTGAAGATCGTTAACGATTTACTTCATCGAAGACGATATCGGAGATCGCAACAAAATCCCATGCAATCATGAATATCGTGACGATGAATCGACAGTGTATGGCTCTCTGCCATCGATCGATCAACGATTCGGTTTTAGTAGATATGGGCGTTTTCGGTTTGTGCCACAAACGGTTATATATCCGATATACAGTTTGCATATCGATATCGAAAACGGTTTTCTGATATCGATATCAGTAGTACTGTTTTGAAACATTAACATTGATATTAAAATGAGCAAACTAACTATGAATGCGAACTAACACAAACTCTCACAAAAAAAAAAAACCGTATCGCTTTTTTTTTCGATATCTTTTTATCGATGCAGTTCTTAGGTGTAGGTATTTACTTAAAGTTATTTAATAATTAGCTAACTGTAACTACGGCGATTTCCCTTCATGCTTTATTAGGCTTAGGACTAGCAGAAAAGTTTTTGACTAGTAGATGTTAAAAATTGTTAACTGAGATTACTTCTCTGACGCATTTAAAAATTGACATATTTACAATGGTTATATATATCAGCGCACGATTGATTATTTTATAAACTTGAATTATAATTACAGTTAAAACAATTAGGTATAGTTCAAAATAATTAGTTGCCATACTTAAGATAGATAGTACAACACATGTTATCATAAAACAGTTTTTATAGATTGTCATCGGGAGTTCCCCGCTCTCGGCCTTACTATAAATACGACCATTTGCTGGTACGACATTCATCTGCCATGACACACCCCAACCGACTAGTGATTGGGGCGGCTTCCTATAGGCCCGCTAAAATCTCATCCATCCGACGTCCTCGTCACGTCCTCGACGAAGAGGATGACAATATCACACTCGCTCAACAAAGAGCCTACACGGCCCGCGAGGCCTTAACAAATAAATATCCGCGGTTCCGTCCTCGCCGTCGAGGTGCGAAACCGCGCCGCGCAAAAGTCACGACTGAAAACGTGGGCACGCCCACTTTGCCTCCGGCGACGCCCCAAGCCGAGGTCCGTTCCCCACAGGGGGAGCCCTTAGGCGATGTCGCTTAGCATACTTTTCTCCGGGTTGAGAGCCCTCAGCGCTCGCCCATAGTCCGCGTCAAAAAGGTACGACATTCATTCGATCGCTAGCAGCCGAACAGTGCGGAGCTCTAGACTCCACTTAGTTTTAAACTAGAATTCAATAACACGAGTACTGTTTCAACTTTATTGTTTCAATTACGTTTATCATGGAACACTATCAACACTATTAACATTGTAGTGAGGTAGATGACGTTAGCCATGCTGACGTCATTGCTTTTAAAAACAACACGGCGCTACCCCTACTACGTCATATATAATGCAATTAAAAACTATCACAAAGAAACAACAACAATTATTATTACCTACAGTACTGTGTCTATATTGTAACAACTCAAATTCAACCTTATAACTTCGAAATTTAGTTCCATTTTGTCGAGTGTCTCACTAATATCGAGTAGCCGTAGCCGTAGCCGCCAGAAACGATATCATAACTATATAATGGAAACTGAACCTTATTGCTAGTATAGTAAGATATATTAAACACACAAACATGGCTAAAGTTATTTCATATTCTTTTCATCTCTTTTATACTAATCAAAGAATATATACTTAGAACGAGAGGAACGAATCTCAATATCGTTTGAAGTTTGTTTTGTTCGTATCGATATAGTTTTAAGTTTTGACTTAATAATTTTCGCATGTTAGTAGAAGTTTTGACTCGATACGGTTTTTGTGATATCGGTTACATTGATATAGATATCGATATGGTATGATATCTAACACATATCCGATATAAGTTACGATATCGAACTCATCATTAGGTTTTAGTCTCACTCGCTCGACGCCGGTCGCCGCACGCATCGCACGCCTTGGCTAGCGTGTTACGTACTCGTACTTACCTACACTCGAGCGAAACGGACAAAATGGCTACATGTAACGATGACGCAACTTTAATTCCTTTAATTTTACATGCGAATACGGGTTTCGTTTCAATAGCCATTTCTTAACTCACATTTTTCTAGGTTTCCTTTTTTTTTATTTTGTAGCCGAATCAAAGTTACCATCACATAGATGAAAAGAAAAGAAATTAGTTTTCTATTTTATAGGGGCACATATTGAATTATTTGAGCACGTCTTTATTCTTTCGTTTCAAACAAGTAAATGATCGATAGGGGCACGAAAAAAGTATCTATACTTTTAGGTATCGAGTATTTTCCTTTCGATACCGATACTTTTGTACTCGGTACTTTGGTACTCGGTACTTTGCATGCGAAACTTTTACTCAAAGAGTACATTTAGGCAGGTATCGTATCGAATAAATAGTTGTGAGTATCCATTGTGAAACTTGACCTTACAGCTTATATTTATGGTAACGCCATCTATTTCAAATTTAATGAACATTCTAAAATGTGGCTCGCAATATTTTAATCCGTTCACAGACGATAAAAATTACTAAAAAAAAGCTCATCACGACAGATTCCAGAAAAAGCACTCAGTACTCGATACTTTGGAGTATCGATACTTTATTGAGTACGATACTTTCGATACTGCTCATGAGTACAGTATCGACACTTTCTGTTCGATATCATGTCCCTAATGATCGATCGTTACGACCAATTATTTCGTATGTGAGCGGCAAATTTTAAGCGATCGATCGTCACAATATTCTTCAGATGTATCGTAACAGACAGATCATTCCGTATCGTATATGGCTCCCTTAAGAAGGACACTTTCTTCACGCTAGGCGCTGCCTACTGTGCCCTTGGTATTGCAAAGTCATATAGGCGGCAGTATCACTTATTATCAGGTGTGCTACTTGATCGTTTGCTATCAGCAGCAATATAAAAAATAAAAAGCATAAGAAACTAAAAAAAAATCCTTGTAACGCGGAGTACGCACAATTAATTAACACAAACGATACCTAGACCCAAAACCAAGTTAATGCCGAATTTTGAGTCTCTATTAAATTTCCATTATACAGGCTATTCGTCATTATCATTTCAGCTTATATATATTCCATTATTGAGCTCGAGAATCCTTCACAGGAGGAGAAAAATGAACCTACTATATCATGCTTATCCGTGCGGTTACGGAATAAGAATACAATTCACCACTCCCTATCTTGCCCATGGATGTAGTAAAAGGACTGCGGGACATAATACGCATATAACATCTATGCAAGAGAAGAAAAACTCGAAACAAAACCCTATACCAACCTGTCTGACCAGTAAAGTATAGTAAGGTCAATTTTTCTCCTAATGTGGAGGAGGCTCGAACCCAATGATGGAACTGTGATGATGAAGATGATATCATGCTAACTAAACGGGTTGTATATGGGGTATTTTTTTATGGATGTGCTATGGTAAGCGCACACGCGGTCTATTCCGTCCGGGGCGACGAAAGGACGGCGCGCGGGCCCATAACCCACCTGTACCCACGTCGCTTTCGTCGTTGGGCCGACCACCGGAGCAGGGTGACTTGTTGTCAGTGGTCGGCCCGACGGAATACCCTTCCGGGTACCCTCACCTCTAGACGTCCCTATCCCGGGACGTCGGTCACCTTCGCACGGTCAGCCTCTCTGCGGGAGACGGACTAAAATCCCCGGTCCGGTCACCTTGTATAAGGGGTATAAGGTTTTCTTTCGAGTCTTCCCTCTCTTGCATAGATGTTATAAGCATACTTAATCCCTTTGTCATCTTTTACGATGGTCTTTGTCCGTTGAATTGTTTTCTTACTCCGTAATCACACAAAAATTATAGGTATACAGCAAATTTTTTTCTAAATTTCATTCCAAGTGGTGACGGTGTAAGAACACAATTAATTACCCACCCTCGATCTGCAGCATTCTCTTGTGAATATTTTAACGCCTCGTTCGCCATAATGATGGCGTTAGAATAACTTCAATGGATATCGATTAGAAAACGATGCAATATATGTTATTGCTTACCTGCTGACTGCATCACAAGGAAGTTATAAAGGTATACAACAATTCATATTTGAGGACATGAGAACCATACTGGGCTAATTCAATGGACAAGCCTTTTGAGCACCATAAAAAATAAAAAGTATAGTAAAAACCTTAACAATGATTATGCTGCCATCTATAGTCCATAAAATATAGCTTGATCTCTGTGACAGATGTCAACAAAACCAACGAAGTAAGTTTGAACGAGCGACATATTTACAATTTCATTTTGTGTCACATATATTTTCATTTTCTTTGTGCCACTTTTATTGCAACTGAAGTGCAATATATTATAAATTTAAAAATATTAATATTCAGACCTAAAATGTACCTCGTAAGTACTGAAATCCCTAGTAAACAATAGAAAAAGTGACGGTTACACACGTACAAGGTCATACTGGACTGAAAATATAAAAGAGATGGGACAGTCGATATACGTAAATCGATAACCAATCTTTATTAAATTATTCATTAAACAAATAAACAGTACCAATATAAAACTTTCAACATATTTTTTACAATTATAACAAACAGTTACGTTATAAAATACATAAATTAAATTAATTAAACATTAAAAAACAACTTTTTGTCTCTGAGTAAATGATAATATTACGTACGCATTATTGTTAATAAACTAAACATATTTATTCATAAAACCGTCGCAATTATTCGATTGATCTAAAAACTGTCCCTATTTTGGCAAAAAGTGATACATTTTCTAGCAGGAACGCTCCAGTGATGACGATAATAGTGACGTAGACCTTGATTGTACTCCTTATGGATAACCAAAACAGTCAAAAAACAGTTTGTTTGAAATAAATTTAAAAATATTTTCTTTAATTGTATTTCAATTATAAAGAGAAAATCACAATTATAAAAATAAAGAGTTTTATCTATATCAAACTTCATTGTAAGCGTGACAGCACTAAGGACAACTGTCACAGAGATCAAGCTATATTTTATGGACTATAGTGAATATTCCTTGTATTACTTTTAAGCCACCTTGGTTCTATCAAAATGTTCAATTATATCTGTAAATTATAGTGTGGTGACGAAGTAAGAATATAATTCACCATAGCTTATCTTGCCCGTGGATGTCGTAAAAGACGACTGTGGGATATAATATGTACATAACATCTGTGCAAGAGAAGGAAAATTCGAAATGAAACCCTATCCCAACATGTCTGACCAGCATGGTATAGTAGGTCAAATTCCCTCCCATTGTGGAGGAGGCCCGAGCCCAACAGTGGGACGTATGTGGGCTGCGATGATGAATATGATGATATCTGTAAAAAGTCATAAACTCAATACTATACAAAATTAGTTAGGCCACTATGCTTCTCATGGCCTCATTTCATTCTTCCATGTGGTGACGGTGTAGGAATACGTTTCGGCACCCTCTATCTGTAGCATTCTCTTGAGAATATCATTACGCTCAATGCGTTCGCCATAGTGATTGCTTTATTCTAACTTTTTTTGGGTTGATAGTTGAATATATGAAAGGCAAGCGTTTTGTATCTGGAAATTTAGTAAGAAAACAAAATAGATGGTATTACTTAGAGAAACCATTTATTATTTATATATTCATTTATCCTTTAGTAGTAGGCGAGAGGGGAGTAGCGATGTGTCCTTCCCATCGCTATTTCCATAACGAATTTGCAACAATGATCCACGGTACGCACCATGAATAATAACAAGTCAAAGAACACGAAAAGTAACTGGTTAATACTTACTTGAACCTTGCTACAATTCCTATATAAGGACTTGTTCACATTTATTGAACAAAGAGTTAACTTAATATACCTAATTTATTTTGTACGTTTTAGCTCTAATCAATGTTTATTGAAAGCACTTTATCATACTTAATACGAGAATTAGACTAATATTGTATTTCTATCTACTTACCTGTTACTTTCTGTTAGAGTTCTTGTAGAGTAATCGTATATGTAGCTTTATTTTTTTATATATAAACTAGCTGACCCAACAGACGTTCCTTTTTTAAAATAAAGCGCCACCTACTGGGTGCTATTGTAAATCTCAACCATTCTCGTATCTCGTAAATTTTTATATAAAGATAGGTGACCCTACAAACGTTGTTTTGTTAAAATCTAAAAAAATAGCAAAAGGAAATCTTCTTGAAATCGATCGCGGCGCCACCTACCTGGTCCAATTGTGAATCTAAACTATTCTCGAATCCCCTTGAACACATACAAAAAATTTCATCAACATCGGTCCTGCCATTTAGGAGATCAGTGTAATACACGTAGGTACATAAGAAATGTATATATAAATATATACTTAGAGAAATATTTTATTATTAAAATATTATATCATTAATATTAAATCAAATACCTTTCTTTTTTAAGACATGACTTAAATTTTTTTTTTCACACTAAATAATAGGAGAGGAACCCTGCTGTCGTAGTTAACTTAAAATTTAAAATAATGTCAACTGAAAATAAGAAAGTAGCCCTTTGTAAACATTTACTGAACAAGCTCATAGATTCAAACTAGATTTCTGATATTTTTTTTTACAGCCACATTATGAATTAAAAACTTGCAATAAATGTATACCAGCCTTTAAGCTGTAAAAATAGACATAATCATAGAAATTCACCCATTTGTACGTCAGTGCGCGCTCAATGTTATAAGCGGAGGTCCCCGAGGTGT
Source organism: Lymantria dispar (assembly GCA_032191425.1). NCBI lineage: Eukaryota > Metazoa > Arthropoda > Insecta > Lepidoptera > Erebidae > Lymantria > Lymantria dispar. The sequence goes on along the minus strand of CM063465.1, from coordinate 12,741,663 downwards.
GCTGAGAATCCATATAAAGGTTATATCTTGGTATTCGGGCCTTATGCGGCTATATATTTGACTGTGTTGAAGCGCTGCCATTTTTGTAGCAAATTTTATGTTTGAAAGGATATATTGCGAAACGGTAAATTGTAGATTCACGTGTGGTTTTGTGTTATAATACTATTATGATTTGTGAGATATTACGAACTATTAAATTTCATACAGTTTTGTGTCCAAAAAGCAAAAAGAAATTGCGTTTGATTGATTTAGTTTTTCTCCGTCAATTGTTGGTTTTATGTCTTCTTTAGAAATAAGGGAATAGTATTGTAATCGCCACGCTTAACATAACGTATCAACAATCATAGTGATATTTTGTACGGCCTGAAGGAGAGAGATCTGTTCTGAGATCTACTACTTACCCACTAACGGAATAGAATCAAGGTGTAAAAGGATATAAGGAAGTGTTCATACTCTTATGTAATGAATTGTCTATAGAAGTTGATTTGCAATTATCCACAGAACTTCTAATACAGATTCGACACGTGTTTCGCCTCTGAACGAGACATTTTCAGGACGGTTCGGCTTCAAATACGCTTTAATTTCACTATACCGCATTTCTTTCTTTCTTATGGCGTGCGGTATATTGATTAACAGTGAGGAAATAGTGCCTCCATTTATTAAGATAATAATAAATTGCCGCCATGTATTCTCTAACTAAATTACATCTATCTTCCCTAATAAATATTACTTTATCAAAAAATATGCTATACTCATTATTAAAACTAATAACACAAGTATATCTTCCATTAACTGTAAGTAAAATGATTTATAAGTTCTTATAAAGATCATCCATCAAAAAGAGAACATAATATTTTATTATTAAATTCAGTACTTTGAAAGTACAAGAGTATTTCGTCATTATCTAATTCGACCTTGTATATACATTAACGTACTTAGTGTAAAATATATAAGCACTCACCATCAGGTGTTTCCATTAACATATCATCTCGTAAAGTACACAAGTACTGTTGAAGTTCTCTGCTGGGACGCTAGCCACTTTTCCCTCCTATAGGCCGTCATCCACTTAGGCATCTTTATTATAAAAGTTTTCCCGTTCAACAGCCACGTTGGTGTAATATACAGTCTTTATGAGTTAGATAAAGGCATAGTTATGTTGTTCGCGTATATTAAAATAGAAATTATACTTGCGTGGCTAATTATAGGCTATAACTTTTGTAATGTGAGATAATAGCTGTCAAGTAGCTCTTTTTTATTTTTCGATGGGTTAAAAATATAAAATGACCGTAACTAAGGTCGCAAGTGATCGAATTGAGAATAGTCAGTCACTCGTAAAGAAGGCAACTTCACTAGAGCGACACAATCTTATTTATTGCTGAGGTGAATGGATAGTTTTCGAAAACATGGACGGGCCATCGATCTCAAGGAACTGATATCGGTGGTCAGGCCAAGGGGCGAAGCAGTACTTTGCCCTGGGCGATTCAAGTAGTATGTCTAGACTATTAAAAGATAATAATAGCCAAAGATACGAAAGATAGCACAGTGAATAACTTCAATTTATCGTGGCAATCCTAAAAATGAATAAAGGGGTGCCCTCTTAGAAGAATGTGTAGAAGCACATTCCTAGGAAATTAATTAATTAAATAATTTAAATAATATATAGATTACGAGCTACCAAATTACTTCTTAATACAGATATATATTGTTCTATTACACCACGCTGATAATATGAGTGTCAGGTTATGTGTTAAAATTCTCTTCCCGTCCTAATAATATTTGTACTCTTAGAATAATAACGTATAGAAGTCCGCGCACAAAAAATTAAGCATTTAAATTGGTGCTTAATGGAGCTTACGTAGTGTTTAAGGTCACTATACTAAATGTACGTACGCAACTCTTAAAAAATAAATAGGTAATTATAACGGTTTATGCATTCAAATGTTGTCACAACACATTGAAGAAGAGAATTGAAAAGCAAACAAGTGCATCAAAATTAAAAGTATTTCGACGATTTATGTTATAAAAACAAAATTTGATTTCATAATTTGTATAGTGATATGCGTGTGTACATGTGTAATCGTCTGCGCACACGCAGTATTTTTGGCTTCATGTTTTTGATTGCTTAAGTACCGACAATATTCTTCTATTCGTTATTATTCTAAGACTCTATATACTCCTATTAATTGAATGTTACGATACCCATGGAACAAGAAGAGACTATAACACAATGTATTCTTAATTAGTAAGCATGTGGAATAGTAGGAGTAAGATATTTGGTCTCTAAATGTAGGCCTCATAAGGCTCAAAGTCGCTCAGCGTGCTATGGAGCGGGCTATGCTCGAGATTTCTCTGCGAGATAGAATCCGGAATACAGAAATCTGCAGCCCATAGAAATCGGGTGGAACCGATATAGCACGAAGAATTAGCACGCTGAAGTGGCAATGGGCAGGCCACATTGCTCGACGAACCAACAACCGCTGGGTGTGGTAAAAAAGAAAGGTTCTCGAGTGGCGACCACGTATCGGTTGACGCAGTGTAGGACGCCCCCCCACTAGCAGGACGACGGATAGTATTCTCCGACGACCTGGTGAAAGTTGCTGGGCGTCGTTGGATGTAGGCGGCACAGAACCGGACTTTGTGGCGTAACATGAAGGAGGCCTACGTCCAGCAGTGGACGGCAATAGGCTGAAATGATGATGATGAAATGATGGAGTATATTTTTGCTAGTGGTGTGATAAAGGAATAAAAGTTCAATTATCAAAATTTCTTCCTTTGCCATGAAAATATCCACCACAAAAGAGGTCAAACTCAAAATAAAATCTTATACGAAACGATGACCATTGTGGTATAATAGGTCAACTTCCCTCCTACCGCAATGGAAGCTAGATCCCAGCAGTAGGATATATATTAGCTGTTAGCTGATACGATCACCTGGAAACGTTATGGTCTTCAACTGTACATTTCCAGCGATCATTTCTCCCACGTACGTGCAAGCTCTGCAATGAACTACCTACTGCTGTGTTTCCCGATCGCTATGACATGTTCTTCTATAAACGAGGTTTAAGAAGAGTATTTCCTTCACGATAGGCAGCGGCCTAGCTGTGCCCCTGGTATTGCAAAGGTCCTTGTGCAGCAGTTTCACTTACCATCAGGTGTGCTGCTTGCTCGTTTGCCACCGTTGGCAATGAAAAAATAAAAAAAAAATATGGTGATAATAACTCCTGATGTTAACGCGAGCATTACACATATATACCATTAAATAAAATTGGAGTGTCTGTTTGTAATGTCGAAATAATAGGCTTTTTTCATGCTCAGGCTCACATGGTTATTTGCATTATACATATGCCTAAATTGCACTTTACACTTTTTGGCTTTCTGTCTGTTTGTTCTGGGTAATCTTCAAAACGGCTGGGCCGATTTCAAAAATGCTTTCACCAATGGAATGCTATAATATCAGGGAGTAACATAGGCTATATTTAATCCCGATATTCCCACGGGAACGGGCACTATGCAGGAAAGAGCACTGAAACCGAAGCGAAGCGAGGTCGGGTTGCTAGTTGTAAATAATACTACTTTACGAATTTTATCACGTTTGTATTTGATTTTTGATTGCCTAACGTTTAGAACATTTTGCAGCGTTCTTGGTCACGGACGGACTAAGATGTCTCACGTCCAACAAGTCATCGTTATTACAGAACATTTATTATTGTCTAGCCGATACAGAAAATTAGTTATTAAATACTAGCAACCACCCTCGCTTCGCTTCAGTTTAGTCGCCTTACCCGCGGCGTAGTTCCCGTTCCCGTGGGGATATCGGGATAAAATGTAGCCTATGTTACTCCCTGATAATTTAACTTTCCACTGGTGAAAGAATTTTTGAAATCGGTTCAGTTGTTTAAACGTGAAAGCGTAACAAACAAACAAACAAACATCCTTACTTTCGCATTTATAATGTTAGTAAGGATTGACCGACATTTTGATACAAATTTATAGCCAGTGTAAGAAGAAAGGAAATGATTCTATGTGAAAAAAAAAACATATTGTTGAGCCAGTAATTATTTAATATTAAAATTAGTAGTATATTTACTATAAAACCACCTCAAGCACTATTCTTTTAAATGACTTGGAATATGCTGACTTGAAAAACTTGGCAGCATAGCGGGTTCATTGTTGCAAGCTTCGCCATAGTTGTACCGGTAACTTTATTGCCAACTAGACATTATGAGAAGCTTAATCGAGGAAGAATACATTTTACGTACGGCGTTCTACCTTTACAAAATGAATAGCACTTTAAACTCTTTGATAAGTGTGCTTTATGTAGCTTTAACGATACTAAATTGCAGCAAGAGATATCATTTTTCATTAATTTATTCTTATACTAGGAACCCGCCCTCGCTTTGCCTCGGTTTTAATAGCCTTATCCGCGTAGTTCCCGTTCCCGTGGGAATACTGGCATAAAATATAGCCTATGTTACTTCCCGATATCATGGTTTTACCTGAAAACCAGCGCTGTAATACTTATGTGCTACAGCTTATGCTGAGGTGGAACCTTTTTGGTGTACTACGGCATTGATATTGTTCTTTTTCTTTAATATTATTGTTATTTAATATTATTTCTTTAATATTATTATCTTTCTTAATTTTGTATAATATAATAGTTATTAATTACTTTTTTTTACTCTTAGAAAATAATGCTGTAGAACCCAAATAAATAATTTTCTTTCTTTCTTTCTTTCTTTCTTTCTTTCGATATTATAGATTTAGGGTTAAAGAATTTTTGAACTCGGATCGGTGGTTTCAGCGTGAAAGTGTAACAAACTAACTTACTTTCACATTTATAATATTAAGAGCAACCCACCCTCGCTTCAATTCGGTTTCAGTCACCTTACCCTCGTAGTTGCCGTTCCCGTGGGAATACCAGGATAAAATATAGCCTATGTTACTCCCTGATATTATAGCTATCCATAAGTGAACGAATTTTTTAAAATCAGTTCAGTGGTTTAAGCGTGAAAGCGTAACAAACAAACAAACTTTCACATTTATAATATTTGTAAGAATTCTTATAAATAGATATTAATATTCCTCTTATAGTATTATCCATCCTTGGAAGGCCTATATCCAACACAAAAATAATATCTTACAGAAGTAACATCACTCTTCTATCTTCTCTGAAATTATATTAGGTCGGCTATTACAAAGCAATTTGCTGTGTGGTGATGGAATAAGAATATAATTCATCACCCCCTCGCTTACCCGTGGGTGTTGTAAAAAAGACTAAGGAATTAAATATGGATAGAAGATATTAGTATTAAATTGAGTCTTATCAGCGTGGTATAATGGTGACGGGGGTGCGAGCGGAGGGCGGTGTGATCTCGTTAAGGGAGCTCACCGCCTGGTGCGTCGACGCCCGCCGAGACGTCATTGCCCGTTGGGCAGTCCGGCTGGAGAGGCCTCGGTTCAGGGTGCGAACCATGGAGGCCTTTCGGCCGATGCTGATGCAGTGGTTGGAAAGGCGGGACGGGGTGCTCTCCTTTCGACTGGTGCAGGTTTTGACGGGGCATGGGTGCTTCGCCAAATACCTGCACAAGGTCGTTAGGAGGGAGAGTACACCGTCCTACCACCACTGCGACTGCGACGAGGACACTGCGCGCCATACGCTCGAGGCCAGCCATCGATCGACGTCCTCCCCGATGGGGGGACGTCGGTCGATAGGAGGGTACCACAATAGGGGGTATTCCGTCGGGCCGACCACTGATGTCAAGTAACCCTGCTCCGGTGGTCGGCCCAACGACGAAGGCGACGTGGTTTTCAGGTGGGTTGCGGGTGTTGCGTGCTTAGCCCCTCTGTCGCCCCGGACGGAGTGGTGCAAGGAGCGCGCCGACTGCAGCCCACCCCAAAAAAAAAAAAAAGCGTGGTATAATAGGGCAATTTCCCTCCCATTGTTGTGGCGGAGGCTTGAGCACTGTAGTGGGACGTATGTATATGAACGATAAAAGCTGCAATAATGAAATAATAACAAAGCAATACACCATATTTCCATATTACACCATATTTTTTGTGTGGTGACGGAGTAAAAATACAATTCACCACCCCCCTCTCTTACCCGTGGGTGTTGTAAAAGAGGACTAGGTGATATAATATGCATATAACATCTATACAAGTGAAGGCAATCTCGAAATAAAACCCGTTACCAACCTGACTAACCAGCATGCTATAAGGTCAATATCCCTCCTATTCTGGAGGATACTCGAGCCCAGCGGTGGTTCGTATATGAGCTGAAATGATGGTCATGATGATGATGACGCCATATTTGGGTGTATAAAAGTACACATATTATTAAATTTTAATATTCTTTATAAATATTCAAGCAAACTAATATGTATATGTTTTTTATCACAGTCACATAAGATGAAACAACGAATTTATAGAATTTCTGTTTGTCGTTCTGACGCCCATCATACGGAAACTATTATATTAAATTGAATTAATTCATAACCGACTTCTAAAAAAGGAGGAGTCCTCAATTCGAATGTCTGTATTTTTTTTATGTTAGTTCGCCCATAACTCTGTCGCTTGCCAACTGATTTGAAATATTATTTTATTTGTTGGATTGAGTATACTTCTCAAATGGTCCCATGAAAATTTTATCGAAATCGAAAAAGCGGTTTTTAAAAAATCAACATAAATCTAAATATTTATCTACATTGTCCACATTAACGATCTTTTTACTTTGATGTCGGGTTTTTTTTTGTTAAACATTTTGTTATTATTACTGATATATTACTGAAGGTGTAAGTGCTGTGTGGTAGCGGCTACGGATACTACAAACCCTAAAATTGCTCGTGAGCGTCTTAAGCGAGCGGCTAAGAGTTTTCTATCAACATAAACCAACTTTATCTGATACCGCGTGGTCAATAATTACATTCCCAAGGAGAGTTGATGTTAAACCGGCGGCTGATTATAAAACTATTGCCGATAACTTTTGCAATATCTAGGTACTGCTGAAGGTAGTAGGTATTGCTGAAGGTCTAACTTAAAGTATATTGTCATCTATATCGATAAAAATAATAAATTTCTAAGTAATTAAGCGAAGCAAAGCAGCGATAACAAGATTTAGATAATGTTTTAAATGTGGGAGTAATTATTTTTAATTTTGCGTTTAACTAACAATTCGATCATGATACAATTTCAAACAACGCATCAGATATGCGAGGTGCGTTATCGTTCATCCAGAAAAAGTACTTTTCCCGTGAGACACAAAACTACATTGAGGATATCTTTTCTCGTAGCAATTCGAACTTGTGACTTGTAGAAATTGTATCCACATTACGAAGTTAGCCGCGTGGTGACGAAGTACGAATACGATTCAAGATATTTTCTATGGATATCGTGAAAGATGACTTTAAAGATACAATATGCATAAAACGTCTATGCAAAAGAAGATATATTTTTTTTTATGGCCTGTGCTACGGTGAGCGCACCCGCTGCCCGGCTCCGTCCCGTGATGGAGTAAGAAAACAATTGACCACTCCCTATCTTGCACGTGGATGTCGTAAAAGACGTCTAAGGAATGTAATAAGCATATAATATCCATGCAAGAGATGGAAAACTCGAAACAAAACCCTATACCAATATGTCTGAACAGCGAGCTGTTGTGGGTCAATATCTGTATTATTATGGACGCACGCGATGAAAGCAATTTTTTTTTACAACTTGGATTACATTATTCAAGTTTAAGTAAAGATGCGTAATTTATTTTGGCAATTATTATAGCGTATGACATTTCACGATAACGTAGCTTTCTATTGATGAAATAACTTTGAAAGTCGGTTCAGTAGATCCAGAGATTACCCCTTACAACGTCACAAACTCACAAACGTTACCTCTTTATAATATTAGTATAGATTACAGTAAAAAAATCACTGTAACATCGTTGTGTATATTTATAATATGTTAATGGATCAATTTCTTAAGTCAGTTCATAATAAAAGTAAAGTAAATCACCCCCTTATCTTGTTGTCAACAGAGCTATAGATCATCAAATTTCCGTGCAGCAACGAAAACACAAAAATTCTGTCAGCGCCTACAACCATACTTAATTCGTCCCTGACCCGGTTTTCGTGTATATAATAAATCATTGTTTTGTTCTACCTTTTCGTTATATAAATGCATAACATTTAAATGATAAACGACTTTTTGACAAGTAATATTATATAATTCGAATGAATAAGACGCAAATGCATTACTTTTATATAAAATAGCCATTACTTGCGGTAACAAATTAAAAATATAAAGTAACGCCTACCTCGTAACCCATCGGATTTATAAATAAAAAAAACAATACAACTTATTGCTACAAATGTAACAACATTTGACTAGAACAAAAATAAATATAATAGTTCAAAAAAACTAAACAAATACGCTTAAATCGCTAATCCTGATTATCCTAGTAAGGATAACGGGTCAAACTGTTTAAAATATTGATTTGTCATCAGTCCTTAATAAGTATGCCAAATTTCGAATTAATCCGACGTTTTGAAGGGGGTCAAAATCATGTTCAAAGATTCCGTTACATACTAACATAGATACGTCTGAAGCTAATAAAAGCGTATTAAAAACAGGCTAAATTAGCATCAGAAACATATAGGACTAACTGTGATTATCAAACGCCAAGGTAGACGATGAAGAGTTATACCCACATTAGAGTAAAAATCTTAATACCATCTGTTGGCGGCTGAAAATTATTATTAATATTATCACACTGTTCGCTATCAACACTGAACCAATATACACGGCTTCGTTCACGCTGCCTGCTTGCTCCACCACAGATGTGTTCATGTGCTGCACTATATGCACCTACTAGTCAGGCTATTGTGCTGCTCAACTCGCTGATTGCTCACTATCCGTAAGTTAATGAAATTTTGCGCACTCTTCGCACCACTCCGTCCGGGGCGACAGAGGGGCGTAAGCACGCACACCCGCAACCCACCCGAACACCACCTTCGTCACTGGGCCGACCACCAGAGCAGGGCTACTTGTCATCAGTGGTCGGCCCGACGGAATACCCCCTATTTAGGGTACCCTCTCATCGGGGAGGACGTCGGTCTTTCCTCACGCGGTCGGCCTTTCGGCGGGTGACGGACTAACTCCCCGGTCACGTCACCCGCCGCTTAGTAGTTTTTGAGTTTATTCGTAACAAACATAGAAAAATACAACGTTTCCTCTTTATAAAATTAGTGTAATAACTTTTGCATTATGTACATTGGCTGAGGAGTACCTATTGTGACCGCAAATAATTGAGATAACAGCAGGATAATGATGATGAAGATTGACCGGAAACAAATCCACCTGGTGCCTTTTAACCAATGATTACTATCAAAAGAGGATTAGGTAGGACGATAAGTCACACTGCACCAGTGGTTAGCCCAATAACGAAGGCGACGTGTCGTGGGTGGGTTACGATGCCGCGCGCCGCCCCTCTGTCGCCCGGACAGAGCCGGGCGACGGGTGCACTGACCGTACCCGATTCTCCAAAAAAAAAGGTAGGATAGTGGTAACATTCAGGCAATACATCGAATATGATTTTTCGATCTCTTGGCTTTAAAGTCATTGCATTTGATTACAATAAGAGAAATAATCATATTGGTTCATGACTTTTTATTCCAACTTGCTAATAAAAGGGGAAGGGGTGGACCTAGGCGGACGTTCCACGAACAAATCAGGGACGTTCTTAAGAAAGGCTAGGTTAGAAGTAAACTGAAGAATATGCATGAAGAGATTAATGAATGTGGAGGAGGCGACAATGGTATATCAAGATCGTAGCAAGTGGAGGGTAGTGATCTCTACTTATCCCTATGGGAAAAAGGCGTGAGTATATGTATGCATGCTACTAAAATTTACATTAAAAAGAGTTAATTTTGTTATTTATATTCTACAAATAATAATAAATAACCATGAAATTAATGCAAATGACCACTACCACAGAACCGTTAATAAAAGTCATGTCGACACTTTGAATGAAATTAGGAGAATTTACACCATCAATTAGCACAGTCCTCTTTAAAATTCCATTTAGTTTCACTCTGACCTTGTCACGTATTTCGTCCCCGAAACTTTGGGGAGCCTCTTGTGAACAAGGTAATCTGTATTCAAAGAATGTTTCGCGGCAAACCTTCCACTTGACCGCGGAATCGTTACCACTTGGCCGTATCGCTCTAACACACAAGTTTTTGACTTTAGATCTAGTTTTGACGGGGGAAAAAGTAGTTAATATTCCTCTTGAGATATTTTATACTTGAAATTATATGTCAAGATATTATTTTTATTTGCACGTTAAAATTTTAATGTTCAATCTATGCCAATAAATAAAATTGGAGTGTCTGTTTGTAATGTCAAAATAATAGGTTTTTTTCATGCTCACACGGTTATTTGCACGACACCTATGCCTAAAATACAGATTAAAAAATTTTTGTCTGTCTGTCTGTTTGTTCCGGGTAATCTTCAAAACGGCTGGACCGATTTCAAAAATTCTTTCACCAATAGAAAGCTATAATATCAGCGCGTAAACTAGGCTATAATTTATCCTGGTATTCCCACGGGAACGGGAACTAAGCGGGTAAAACGATTAAAACCGAAACGAAGCGAGGGCGGGTTGCTAGTGTTTTTATATAAATGAAATGACATAAGTTAAAATATCATCATCTTCTCGACTCATACACCTTCCATTGCTGAGATCGAGCCTTCTCCATAATAGTAGGTATAATAACCTATAATATATCTCGCTACACGTTATATGCATATTATAACGATCGCATTATTAGCGACGTTATATGCATATTATAACGATCGCATTATTAGCGACGTTATATGCATATTATAACGATCGCATTATTAGCGACGTTATATGCATATTATAACGATCGCATTATTAGCGACGTTATATGCATATTATAACGATCGCATTATTAGCGACGTTATATGCATATTATAACGATCGCATTATTAGCGACGTTATATGCATATTATAACGATCGCATTATTAGCGACGTTATATGCATATTATAACGATCGCATTATTAGCGACGTTATATGCATATTATAACGATCGCATTATTAGCGACGTTATATGCATATTATAAGATCATGTCATCAGAAATTAGTTGTAACTAATTTCTGTAGCGGGTAGTTTACTATAAATATCTGTAATAACGACGACTTGTTGGACGTCAGACATCTTAATGCGCCCGTGACCATGAACGCTATAAAGTATTCGAAAAGTCTTGTATTCCATACCAATAATACCCATAAATAAAATTGAAGTGTCTGTTTTTAATGTCAAAATAATAGGCTTATTTCATGCTCACACGGTTATTTGCACGACACCTATGCCTAAAAATCACTTTATATTTTTTTGTCTGTCTGTTTGTTTGTTCCGGGTAATCTTCCAAATGGCTGGACCGATTTAAAAATTCTTTCACCAATGGAAAGCTATATCAGGGAGTAAACTAGGCTAAATTAAATCCCGGTATTTCCACGGCAACGGGAACTACGGGGATAAGGCGAGAGAAACCGAAGTGAAGCGAAGGCGAGTTGCTAGTCAAAAATCAAATACAAACGCTAAAAAGCTGTAGTTTAATTTAGAATGAATTAATATTTAAATTACAATAATTATACAACAGTTGCAAAAATATGTAAACACATATAGACAAACATTAGTTTTTTTTTTTACATTAAAACGTATTATACTACCGGTTAGTAGCACGTTGAAAGTAAAAAGTATTACAATGACTTTAATGTGATTAAACAAACGTGAACACATTGAGCCTATAATAGAGATCATGTTACAATGTCTACATTTATATATTTTACTAGCAACCCGCCCTCGCTTCGCTTCGGTTATAGGTTATAGTCGTTTTACCCGCGTAGTTCCCGTTCCCGTGTGAATACCGGGATAAAATATAGCCTAGTTTACGCCCTGATATTATAGCTTTCCATTGGTGAAAGAATTTTTGAAATCGGTCCAGCCGTCTTGAAGATTACCCGGAACAAACAGAGAGACAGACAGACAGACAAAATTTTTTTTTAATTGCTATTTTAGGCATAGGTGTCGTGCAAATAACCGTGTGAGCATGAAAAAAGCCTATTATTTTAACATTACAAACAGACACTCAAATTTTATTTATTGGTATAGACTAGCAACCCGCCCTCGCTTCGCTTCGGTTTCAGTCGTCTTGCCTGCGTAGTGCCCGTTCCCGTGGAAATACCGGGATAAAATATAGCTTAGTTTACGCCCTGATATTATAGCTTTCCATTGATGAAAGAATTTTTGAAATCGGTCCAGCCGTTTTGAAGATTACCCGGCGCAAACAGACAAACAGACAGACAGACAAAAAAAATATAAAGTGATTTTTAGGCAAATGTATAGTGCAAATAACGGTGTGAGCATGAAAAAAGCCTATTATTTTGACATTACAAACAGACACTCCAATTTTATTTATTGGTATAGATTTCATGAAATGTACACAACAAATAGAAAGCTATTTTAATAGATTTTATTTAGTTTGTAATTAATTTTTACTTTCTCCCGTTTATTATCATCTTGGCTTATATACGTCTCACTTTTTTTTTGGGTCACCTACGGTCAGCGTACCTACCGCCCGGCTCCGTTCGGGGCGACAGAGGGGCGGCGCGGGGCCGTGTCCCACCCGATAACACGTCGCTTTCGTCATTAGGCCAACCACCGGTGCAGAGTTTCTTGACTTCAGTGGTCGGCCCAACGGAATACCCCGAGAGAGTACCCTCTCCCATCGACGTCACCTTCCCGGCACGCCGATCGCCATCGCGAGGCTAGCCTCTCTGCATATAGCTCCTACGGCTAGAGCTACGGCTAGCTCTAAAATAGGAGGAAAATTAACCTATTATACCAAACTCGTAAGTTGGGTTGGTATAGGGTTAAGATTTTATTTTTTATCTATATTATATGCATATTATATCCCTTACGATATCCTCCCTCGTCTTTTACGACATCAACAGGCAAAATAGAGAATATTGAAATGTAATCTTATTCCGTCACCATACGCATCTCTTGTTTATAATGCCCCTGGTAATGCAGATGTCCGTTATTGTATTTTGAAATTTTTTTTTTTTTTTTTTCTCTTGCTCTTATCCCAATTACTTGGGGTCGACGCAATATGTCATCTGTTTTGACATATTGCAAAAAGTTTCGGCAATGACTTTTATGACCGGTCGCCTGCCTGACGTCAACCCTCCTTGGGAATGTAATCGTTGACCCAAATGGTACCAGATGGAGTTGGTCGGGGTCAATCTAGGGCTCTTAGTCGTCTTTTACGACACCCACGAGCAAAGCAAGGGTTGGTAGTATTCGAAGCCGCTACCACACAGCAATTGTTATTGCATATTGTATTTTGAAATAAACAATAACACAACTGACCCAGCAGACGTTGTTCTGATTAAATAAAAAAAATAGTAAAAGGAATTCTCCTTTAAATCGACAGCACCGCGACCTACCGGGTCCAATTGTGAATCTAAACCATTCTCGAATCGCCTTGAACACACACAAAAAAAATTCATCGGTTCAGCCGTTTAGGAGGAGTTCAGTGACAAACACACGTATACAAGAAATACAACAAAGATAAGTTTTTACACTATATACTTACTATGAATAAATTTAACACAGTCATCTAAAACTAGAATCGTAGGAAGCTGTCATTCGACGTGGAATACTTGCGGCAAAGCCTAGTTATATCAGCGGACTTGAATTGGCTTTAGGATAGTTGGATAGAATCTGCCTACAGCTTCATTAAAAGTAGTGTAGTGAAATGATGATACTATCTCGGTACTCTGACTTGTGTGTTTCTAACATATAAATATATTAAACGTATTTTTATTACTTACTAATTGCTGGCAGCTTTGTTTTCTTCAATTCTATACTTAAGGTTAAACTTTTTGAATTATATATCAATCTCTACTTTCGTTATGACAACGGTTGCTATGGCAACGGTTATTACGTAGAACCCTTGATAACCAATCTCCCATTATTACTAAAATTATCACAATTTGATAATATTTATAGACACTGAACCTACTTTTCGTGTTGTTAAATATTATGGCCCATTTCTTTTGTGGCGATCATAGAGCACTTTGGCGGTCAGAACTATATGGAACAACACAGCGTCACCCGTAGAGAGGGAGACGCCCTAGGGAGCCGTCTGGGAGAGATTATATCCGCCGAGCTGGCCAGGGATGTCAAGGACACGGTACTAGTAATCGGCCCAATACCAAAGGGGAGGCAATACAATTGGTTATGGGGCCACGCGCCTACCCTTTCGTCACCCTCGTCTAAAGGAAAAGGTATTATGGCGCATAAATTGCCTCATTATAGAGCTACTTGTCTTTATTTTAGAGTCCAACTATTAGTTCCAGAGCATAATGCATTCAGACAAACAAACGTACTCTTCTGTATAATCTATACCAATAAATAAAATTGGAGTGTCTGTTTGTAATGTCAAAATAATAGGCTTTTTTCATGCTCACACGGTTATTTGCACGACACCTATGCCTAAAATAGCAATTGAAAATTTTTTGTCCGTCTGTTTGTGCCGGGTAATCTTCGAAACGGCTGGACCGATTTCAAAAATTCTTTCATCAATGGAAAGCTATAATATCAGGGCGTAAACTAGGCTATATTTTATCCCGGTATTCCTACGGGAACGGAAACTACACGGATAAAACGACTATAACCTATAACCGAAGCGAAGCGAGGGCGGATTGCTAGTAGTGATATATATTAGTATTCATATCAGCTAACTTATACCTCACACATATTCGTCATTGTACAAGCATGTAGCGTGAAATACATACTGTCATATTATATTGAACATGTGTTTTACAAAGAAATTGATACGCTACTACGTTACGTTTGTGAGTTTGGATCATTAGTTTAGCTCATAAACATCCTAATGTTGGGCTCGAACTTAATCCACAATGGGAGGAGAATTAAAATACTACTAGTGGTCGAAATTCGACCTTAATTTAATTACATTTAGTTTTTTACTACACGATTTTTCTTTTTAATTACATATATAGGTATAATTGTATATTGAGCAAGCTGTAATTCGCTTAAAGGAGACCCTCAGACGTGTGGGTCGGGGATTTCCATGATTTTTAGTGGGGTGGTAGAGGGGCCCGAGGGTATTACAACTACCAGATATTAGGATCAACTGGGCCTTCGTTAAAAAGATATTAAGGGTCAAAGTTGGATGGGTAATATATGTAGGAGAGAAATTCTCACTCGAATCGCCAATCGGCGGTAGCCTCGTGGTAACGCGCTCGTCTGCGGCATCTATGGTCTCGGGTTCGAGACCCAAGAACTTTTTTTTTATTTATCACAATATTTTGTGTGGTAGCGGCTTCGAATACTACCAACCCTTGCTTTGCTCGTGGGTGTCGTAAAAGACGACTAAGAGCCCTAGATTGACCCGGACCAACTCCATCTGGTACCATTTGGGTCAACGATTACATTCCCAAGGAGGGTTGACGTCAGGCAGGCGGCCTGTCATAAAAGTCATTGCCGAAACTTTTTTCAATATGTCAAAACAGATGACATATTGCGTCGACCCCAAGTAATTGGGATAAGAGCAAGATGATGATGATTTTGTAAAATTTGTTTTGAACTAATATATAAGTACAAATATCTATAAGACATTATCATCATTGATTGTCAAACATTCAGTTTAACTAGTGGTAGGACGACACTGTTGACAGTTGTCTGTCTACAGCCGCGGGCCGGGCCGTCTGGAGTAGTACCACACTCTCGCAGAAAATCGACGTCTGAGTAGTAGCAATTTGTTACAGCGCATTGTTCGGTGAGCGAGAGAGCCGGCAACCCAATTTTCTGAGGGTATTTGCGTGTGGTGGGCTTTGATGATGCCTTTAGTTTCAACGAACCTCACTGCACGCATTCACACTCCCTTCACTTTTTTCGCGATAGGCAGCGGCCTTGCAAAAGTCCATGAGCGGCAGCAACACTTACCATCAGGTGTACTGTTTGCTCGTTTACCACCATTTGCAATAAAAAAAACAGAGGACCATAAACGAAAAGTGTATGTGTATAGATGTGTGTGTCGATTGCATTGTAATGTGCGTCACGATACCTCAGTATCTGAAAACAGATCTACGACCAGTATGTATTACCATTGATGACTTACGACACGGAAACATGATCCTTAAATGTAGGCCTCACAACCAGGCACAAAATCGCTCAGAGTGCCATGAAGCGGGCTATGGTCGGGATTTCTCTGCGAGATGGAATCCGAAATACGGAAATCCGCAGAAGAACGGGTGTGATCGACATAGCACGAAGAATTAGCACGCTGAAGTGGCAATGAGCAAACCACATCGCTCAATGAACCGAGAACCGCTGGGGAAGAAAAGTTCTTGAGTAGCCACCACGTATCCGACGATGCAGTGTAAGACGCCCCCACTAGTTGGAACGACAACCTGGTGAAAGTTTCTGGACATCGTTGGATGCAGGCGGCACAGGAGCGCACTCTATGACGTAACATGAGGGAGGAATTCGTCTAGAAGTAGATAGCATCACCAATAGGCTGAAATGATAGCTATTCTATCTGTACCAGAAGCTTCGCTTCCATCGATTACTTCATCATCATCACCCTGACCTTATCCGAATTACTGAGATCAAAGCATCTACTTCCTACATATTGCAAAGTTCTTAGCTTGCTTGACGTAAATTCCCTTTATGAATGCAGTTGTTGACTGGACAGCATCAGATATAGTTCATCCAGGTTGATGTAAAGCTATTAGTCACCTTTTACGACACCCATGACTAATATAAGAGTTGATAGCATTCGTAACCACCATACTACCATTTTTTTTTAAAGAAATACTAACGTATACGTGAACACTTTAAAAATCTGCAATTAAAATTGAAAGAAAATGTTTTTGCATTTACACTCGGGCTTTAATACGATTAGGTAGCTAGACGCTAGTACTTCCTTTAAAGCCTAAGAAGCTTAGTGTAAGGCTATCAGGTCAAGTGGCCGGGGCATATATGGCTTCTCGCTAAGCTCGTTACATTAATAAGAATCCTACTACTCGCGAAGGTCTTTTTGCGCTGTGATTTTTAAAATTTAATAGGAAACTCTTCCTTTTGTATGTCTTGTCTTTATATAGATAAGTTTTGTCAAAAATTATAAAAATATAGGTACCTAGTAATTTATGTACTTAAGACTAAAAGACTCGTGCGGCGGCTACGTGTAGCAACTCTCTCTCCTTTGTTAAGGGAAGTGATGGCTACTCTAGTAGTTAATTCATGATTGGATGCCGCTTGTGGTATCTGGTCTTTTTTTGGGTGGGCTACGGCCAGCGCATACGCCGTACGTTTCGGCCAAGGGGATGAAAGGATGGCACGCGGTCTTATAACCCACCGTATGCCCTCTGCTTCGCCATTGGGCCAACCACTGGCACCAAGTTCCTTGTCATCCGTGGCCAGCCCGGCTCAAAAAAGTCTTATGATGGAACGAGCCGAACACCTGGCCGATCAGCGATGGAGTTACCGAACTTGTCGCCACGACCGCGGCCCCTCATCCCTAACGAGAGGCTGACATTTTTGGAGGAGGCATAATGTCGGCACTTCCCTCGAAGACGAACTGCGAGCTTTTGTTCAGGGAACGCTTTCGCACCTTCGAGGGGAGGGCCTCCTCCCTAAGTTCTTTAAGAACTCTTTAATAAACGCAACGATCGCCCGGTGACGGTCTCGGCAGCCGACGTGATGTCGCCCTCAGTATCGGAGTGAGCTGTCACATGCTTATGTCAAAAATCACTTTCAGTTAATATAAAATTATAGCAAGATTAAATAATTATCATTAATTATTCGGACCTTTACGTATTATCTCCAAATGACCACCTGCTAATGGCTACTGTACCCAGAATTTATATTACTATAATTAAATAGCAGACCCAAACTATAATAATCATGTCATATGTAAACTATAAAGGGAAAATTATTATATCTAAATGTGTTGCTCCACAAATATAAACCCAAAGAATGATGAGGTAAATTTTATTTTACAACAAAATATAGAGTTTTCACATCGTCTTTTTTTTATGTACGTCCTATGGGACGAATCCTACATTGAACAGACGACTAAGATAGAGTTTTGTGCTGAAGTTTTGAAGTTAAAACTTTTTTAGCCTCGTTGGGCACTTTTTGGTAGGGCAAAATCTTATGATTTCGCGTCACCGACATGCTCATGACTGGCGCACGCGCAGTATGCTGTGCGCCCTAAACACTTTTTGTATGGGTGATATCGCCTGCGTTCGCGTCACCAACATGTTAATAGCAGTATATCTGTAGCTATATAGCTGGCGTATATTGCTATTTCACTTATAAGATGACACCTTATAAGTGAAATGGAATGGATTTAGTTAAAAGTTCAATGTAAAATAAACGGTTAATTACTTTTGAATTTAATTTTAAAGTCGAATAACTTTGAAAGGAGTGAATTTGATAAAAAATGTTAAGAGACCTTTTTTGTAGATCATGAAATTTTACTTAAGAATAATTATTTGCTATATAAAAATATTGATATTTATAGTGGTTAAAAAAATCCAGTATCCAAATTAAAAAAATAAAAAAATATATCAATGTTTAAGCCTTGATTACAAGGGAACGGCTCGTCCTACGTTAATTTATTAAAATAGCTTTTTTGTAGGGAATTTGATTTCCTTCACAGATATGAAATGGATTTTTTTTTTTAAATTCATGATGTCCTAATTTTGTGTGAAAAATTCAGTAGCTGTTCAAAAATCGATAATAATAATGCACCTCTTAATATTAATATTAAGGGCTCAAGTTTTCAGAATAATTTTCTTTTGTCATCATGAACAATATTTTCACAGTACCGTTAATAAAAAAAATTGTTCGTTTTTTTTGGTCCAGTCTACTGTGCATTGTTGAAATAGTGTTTTTGTTTGATTATTATTTAAATCGTTTAATTGAAGAATCATTGTGCAGTACAATAGTGAGTAATGAATAAATACTAATATTTTTTTAAGATAAAAATAAATAAAAGAAAATTATTTATTTGCTTATTTTATAGAAATAACAGGCATACATCGTACAATTCAAAAATTTATCATTCAAAAACCAGATACTTTTAATTGAAGATCCAAAAATAGCAACTGTGTGTGCATAGATTTAAGTTTTCACTTCAGTCAGCAGTCCTTTTAACTGCTTTGTCTGTTTTCTTCTTTTCTTACAGTCTATTAGACTGTCTATTAGTTATCTTCTATGACACTAGCAATTTTTAAGCAATATCTTTTTTTTCAATCAACACTTGATACAGATATAAAAAGACGCCTGTGCGATAGAATTCAATTGTTTTCCCCTTACTTGTCTGTGGGGGTCATAAGAATCGGCTAAGAGTCTCACCAGGAAAATGGACCGCAGCTATCGCCTGGGAAAACTTGTAACTCCTACTGCGCCCGCCAACCCATCTGCCGAGGGTCGCCAATATGGCATTATTCCTCCCTTAAAGTGGGGAGGCCTATATACGGTGGACTTCTATAGGCTGATAAATAGGTATAGATACATTCAGTGTGATGATGGAGTACAAATATAATTCACCACTCCCTTTTTTGGCCGTAGATATTGTAAAATACGGCTGGGATATGACGAACAGAAAATATCTATAAAAAATTAAATGTCTATGCAAAAGGGGGAAAACTCGACTTAAACCTTACGCCAACACGTCCTGATTCGTAAAGTTAGTGATAAAAAATATTATTTGTAAATAACGAATTTTACATGGACGACAGGGGATACTTTTTATCCCGTTCGATCGTGTTCTCGTGTGACGAGACATAAAACGTCAAAGAGAATACAAGTCACTATGAAACGTGATATAACAAAAACGCATTTGATATGTGTATACGCCGCTTACTTCTAGCGCCATCTAGTGGCATATAACGAACACGTTCCGACCTTGACGAATGAGGTTGGAATGATGTTCGCGAAAAGCGACTGAACTATTAAATGTTATGATTTATATTACTCTTTTCAATACTCTTACACAATTAACGGTTGCCGATACGTTCACATGTAATTACTTCATATTAAAATATTAAAACGAAAATTATATACGAAGAAATCGTTTTCTTGGAATAGACCCGAATATCCCCGTGCCTGAATAATATGTAATAACAAAACTCAAATGACAGCTAAACGTAATTTTGTCTATGATTAAGTATGGTTAAAAATTTGTTAATTATAATGTTGTCAGAAATCAATAATCAGTAATTTGTATTGTCTTTGAATCATCATTAACAATACCGCGACCAATACGATCGAATCTTTCCCGACAAAGCCGTAATGGTTCTTCCATTAGAGACTATATTTTCGGAAATTTAGAAAATATATTTACGAAAAAAATTATGGCAGTACGAAGTTCGCCGGGTCAACTAGTTAAACAAATTTGTACGTATAAATAGCCAGTGTGTTGACAGTTAGTATATATACCACCCCCAAACTCTGTGGTTGTCGTAAAATACGACCATGGGATAGAGAGGTAGTAACTATGTTAGAGAAGAAAAACTTGGTATAAAATCCTATACCAACACGTTTGAGCAGAGCGATATAGAGGGACAATATGACTCGTATTAAAAATAGTGCGATTTATGTTGGCTGAGAAGAAAAAGAAGTAAGAAATAAAAAACAGAAAGCATTAATGAGGACGGGCAACAGAAGAGAAAAATTAAACTTTTTTTTTATTTATTTTAAAAACTAAAGCTTAATAAAACGAGACAAGCAATTTCAGCAGCAGCAATAGCATTGAAAGTATATTTTATACAAAAATACCTAGCATATAGGTACTTTGATCACTCATAATAAATCCAATTTAATAAAATTCTCGAATGTTCAATTAATGAAATGATTTTCACCCTGAGTTGTCACAATCTATTCAATTACAAACTCATAAAACGGGTTTCAAATGGTCGACAAAATTAGGCTCGTTTTACATTAAAGCACATCTCGGACGCTGGTCCGGCCGTGAATAATTTCTTAATCAGCGCCACCTTTGTTAACTCTAATTGTGTCGTTTTGTATTCCTTTTTGCAACAAACAGAATGGTTACATGGCGGTATATAAGGCGTGAAATAAAAAATAATTTTAGAAAAAGTAGTCTTTGGTTTGAAATAAAGGCTTTTAATTATTTTATTGCTTTTAGCCCAATATTTATGCAAAGCATGCTTTTTCTCCGCTACTGCGAGACTGGTTAACCAAACTCGTTTTTTTTTTCACCAAATCCTTGACGTTCATCAGGTATCCTTCCTCGCGCGGTCAGCCTCTCTTTGGGTGACAGTCTGTTCCCTGTCCAGTCGCCGACAAGTTCCTCTTTCTGCGAGGAGGTCATCACAAGCAAGGAGGCCACGGAGCGAGAGCGCAAAGCACTTGCGTCCGCTGACTCGCTCCGCCGGCGGCGAGTAGGGAGGAGGAGGCGCCAATATGCGCATCGCCACCCACCGCTTTGATTGACGACAGGACGTGGCCAGATAGCCTTGCGTAGGGGTGTCGGGGATCGAATGTCATAAGACGACCTTTTCGGCATCTCGTAAAGCGCGGAAGGGACCGCTGTGGTTTTAGTGGGTATTCCGGAAGCATAGGCAGCCAGCGAGTGCCACACTCCCCCTCGTCTGTCACCGGCGGGGGATAGTGGGTAAATTGCCACTGCCAATTTCCACAGCGAAAAAAAAAATATTTTAATTTTCGGTCAATAAGGAATTAATTGTACGTGGGGTGACGGAGTAAGGATACAACTCACCACCAGGTGAGTTGTATTAGTAGAGTAAACCACTCTCGCGCTCATAGGTGTCGTAAAATACGACTAAGAGATACAATAAGTATATAAAATCTATGTAAGAGCAGGAATACTCGAAATAGTACCCGATGCCAACATCTCAGACCAGCGTGACATAGGTTAATTTCTCTCCCTTTCTGGAGGAGACTGGAGCCCAGCAGTGGTACGTATATGATCCGACATCATATGACGTGGTGATGAGATGAACTGGGCGATTTTGTTTGGATTTCTTTATTTTATATCTTATGCGTATCAAAAAGATATTTCTATAGCGAAACTCTAAAAAAGAAAGAAAAGTAAAGAAACTCTAAAAAAGCCTTCTGTGAGGCCGTAATCTCACGGAAGGAGGCGGCGGATCGTGTGCGAGTAGAGCTCCTATTCGGCGACACGTTCCGCCGCCGGCGACTCGGGCGGCGTAGGCGCGAGTATCTGCGCCTAATGCCGCCCTAGCCGAGGCCGCGGGTGATCGGACCGGGGAATTGTCCGTCACCCGCAGAGAGGCTGACCGCGCGACGGCGACCGACGTCCCAGGACGTCGAGAGGTGACGTTACCCGAAAGGGTATTCCGTCGGGCCGACCACTGACGACAAGTCACATCTGCTCCGGTGGTCGGCCCAACAACGAGGTGACGTGGGTACGGGTGGGTTACGGGCCCGCGCGCCGTCCTTTCATCGCCCCGGATGGATTGGACCGCGGGTGCGCATACCATAGCCCACCCATAAAAAAAAAAAAAAAAAAAGCAGTGGTATGTATATGATCCGACATCATATGACGTGGTGATGAGATGAACTGGGCGATTTTGTTTGGAGTTCTTTATTTTATATCTTATGCGTATCAAAAAGATATTTCTATAGCGAAACTCTAAAAAAGCAAACTTTGTTGCCAATGGGGTTGGCAACTGCCAAAGTAGCGCTAGCATAGCTTTACCCAAAACTATTCATTTTTATACGAGATATTTTAAATAAAGTCTTGTATATTAAGTATTGCTTAAAAAGCGTGAAGTCACCTATTGTAACAAGATGCATATCGATTCCCTAAGGCCAAAGTCATGATGAAAAAGTAGTAATAAGCTATAAGATCTAACTTTAAACCAGAAATACTATGACGTTTTCATTTTCTCGACTCAGATTATCAACAAACCTGTTTTTATACAGGTGTATTAGCTTATTTTACTTCTGTATTTTATTAATTAGATTAAGACACAGTAAACTAGATTTTAAAATAGGTACTTAATGTATGCAAAACAGCTGTGTCTAATATTATATTTATATGGATTCATTTTACATATGATTTTTGGTTTATGATTGATATTTGGCCCAGTCCAGACGGTTTTTATGTAAATATACAAATTTTAGTACCTGTTTATTAAAAACTAAAGTTATTTAAATTTTAAAAAGATGTCTATAATGTATTTTTTGTTAGAAATAGGAAATCGAAAAAATTACAATTCTTGTCGGACTAGTGAAACCTACCTGTTTTTTTGTAGGACATTGTTTCATTCGGTTAGAGACACTGACCTATTATGTAATATCTTTGTCCTATAGTTAGTAATGGGACGAATGGTATTGTGGTATTAACAGTTTCTGAGCGTAGGACCGGGATAACGTACCACATAATTTGTAGGACAATATGACTGTTAATTTACATAAATATTAAATAAGTAAGAAAAGAAAAATCAGCTTGTTAGTAATTACTTTTGATGACCTCGTTATCGATGCATGTTGGAAGCAGGGGACTCTGTGAATTAACCGTAGATTTTGTAGGACAAATATTTTAAGATAATTTAGATAATTATCTTAAGATATACCAAAAATCACCCCATTAGTAATAAATTTTTGAGAACAACCAAATGGACATATTCTATCCCTCCTACCTTCGAAACCTACCACAATTGAGAGTTTTTGTATATACATTGTTGGGCGTCTCATCAAGATCAAGCTACTCACGAAAAATTAGCTTGTTACTAATAAAAAAAAAATGTACGGTGGATCCCGGCCTATATACTATGTGTATTTATTTACAATCGAAGGAATATTAAAGATATAATAATTACATTAGAAAACTAAATATTTTAGGAATGGGAGCATGTTAAACTAAATTAGGTTATACCTTTAAACATGACCTGTCTTTCTTCCTTGTAAGGAAGCACCACGTTTTTTTGGTTCGGCCTTTAGCTCGTTTATTCTCTATGTGAAATACATATTTTTTGTTAATTCCATCCTCGTAACACTCCAAAATTGTTTAATTTTATAATCACAACAAAAACAATACAAATTTGACAGGTCCAAGCTATACTAGCGACATCTGTGAAACGTTTCCAGTAGTCAACCTAATTAGAGCAGGAGAAAAATTGACCTAGTATACATAACCTACCAATGACCATATAATCTTGTTAGACGAGTTGTTATACCATTTATTTCGAGTTTTTCCTCTCCTACATAAATGTTACATACTTATTATACCTCTTAGTCGTTTTTCTATGATACTCTTGGGATTTTACAGTTGTTTTCACAACATCTTCCAACTGGGAAGATACCCGGTCATTTGGTGGCTTACATGAGGGTACGTCTACTGATGACACTCCACGCTTGCATATAACTCTCGTGGACTAACTGCTAACGGTAGGTGTAAAACTAATGTGTGATGATGGTATTTAATATTTGATTATGGGGTTTCGAGGTTCGACAGTTTGGTTTAACTTAAATGTATCTTTTATTAACCTACCGTCTTGCCTTTAATCTCTTAGGTAGTATTGAATGATAATAGACGCTGACTCTCCAACTTCATTTTAAAAATGACACTTCCACCTCCGAGCATATAGCTCTGAAGACCCCACTCTTAACCTTTAAGGTAAATCATAAATGAAAATCCTGTGGGCACTTTTTGTTATCTTACTTATTATTAGGGAAATAATTATTATTTCAAATTTCGTTTAAATGAAAAGAAAAATCTCATATAGTATGATTACCGGAGACGTTTTGAAATAATTTATAAAAATTGACAAATGTAGTTAGTATAATATATTTCATAATCTATTTTATAAAATAATTTTTACGCATTATATTGCATTTTAATTAAATTTTGCCGACGAAAGCCTAATCATAAAACTTTTTTAACACAACAAATATCATAAATTAAT
Source organism: Lymantria dispar (assembly GCA_032191425.1). Taxonomy (NCBI): domain Eukaryota; kingdom Metazoa; phylum Arthropoda; class Insecta; order Lepidoptera; family Erebidae; genus Lymantria; species Lymantria dispar. The sequence continues at coordinate 12,716,628 of CM063465.1, read as the reverse complement.
ATCAATTACGAATTCTATATCGGTTTTAATAGAAATTTCTACTTTCTCTTTTTCTACTGGCAATTAATATTGTAACTGTAACTGTGTGCTGTGTGGTAGCGGCTTCGAATACTACCAACCCTTGCTTTGCTCGTGGGTGTCGTAAAAGACGACTAAGAGCCCTAGATTGACCCGGACCAACTCCATCTGGTACCATTTGGGTCAACGATTACATTCCCAAGGAGGGTTGACGTCAGGCAGGCGGCCGGTCATAAAAGTCATTGCCGAAACTTTTTGCAATATGTCAAAACAGATGACATATTGCGTCGACCCCACGTAATTGGGATAAGAGCAAGATGATGATGAATTAATATTGTAACAAAATCTTCATCAAAATGTATTAATTTCCAAGCTATTACTTATCCTATAATAGGTAGCTAAAATCTCTGTGATGAGGTCTCTCGTGATATTGAATGCTCAAAAATATCGGCGATGGAAATATTAATTTTTTAAATTAAACTTTTTTTTTTATATTCGTAACAATCCACGCTAAGGAAAAATTCATTGAGTTGCAGAGGACTTTACAAAAATAATTTTAACGGCCATCAATTGCACCGAAACTCAAAATAATCATTGACTGGTCGCGTAAAGAATTATCTTGTGTAAAGATCAACCTCTTTTTTTATGGTAGGTGAGGTGACGGAGTAAGAATACAATTCATCACTCCCTATCTTGCCCGTGGATGTCGTACAAGACGACTAAGGGATATATTATGTACTTAAGATCTGTGCAAGAGAAGGAAAACTCGAAATGAAACCCTATACCAACATGTTTGACTAGCATGGTATAGTAGGTCAAATTCCGTCCCATTGTGGAGGAGGCCCGAGCCCAACAGTGGGACGTATGTGGGCTGCGAAGATGATGATAAGGCTATGGTTTGGATAATAAGTCCGGAGCGATGAATGGGCGGCATGCAGCCCCATGATCTACTACATTTCCGCCTCATGGCAATTGGGCCGAGCACTGGGTACCGATTCTTTGTCATTCATGGCTGGCTCGAATTACCCTTTCGAGTATCGTCAAGGCAGGGATCGACCTCTAAACCTCGATAAAAGAGGCCACTTTTAGACTACTTTTGCAGTAAAACACAATATTTTTTTTTGGGACTAATCCCACCACACATGCCCACCATTGTAACTCCTGTAAGCCAGGGTCCACAATGGTCTCCATAAATGACACCGAGGTTTGACCCTCAGGCAGTCCCGGGATATGATTTTAATTGTCTTGGGACCCGCAACAAATTTAATTAGAAAAGATTAAAGAGGAGGAGTTGGAAAGAGAGATTCCATGAATGCACAATAATATTAATTTATAATTTTGCCCTCAGGTACAGCACACTATGGCGAGGACAGCGTGGGATCATTTCCGTACTTTGAATACAATGTGCCTCGAAACGTGACCACAGTTGTCGGGCAAACTGCCTTTTTACACTGCAGAGTTGAACAATTGGGTGATAAAGCTGTAAGTATAAAATACACTAATAAATAATGTTAGTGATTCATCATCATCATCATCATTTCAGCCTATTGCCGTCCACTGCTGGACGTAGGCCTACCTCATGTTACGCCACAATGTGCGGTCCTGTGCCGCCTGTATCCAACGACGCCCAGCAACTTTCACTAGGTCATCGGTCCACCTAGTGGGGGGGCGTCCTACACTGCGTCGTCCGATACGTGGTCGCCACTCGAGAAGATTTTTCTTCCCCAGCGGTTGTCAGTTCGTCGAGCGATGTGGCCTGCCTATTGCCACTTTAGCGTGCTCATTCTTCGTGCTATGTCGGTTAGTGATTCATCATCGGTATATCATCATCCACTATTGGATACAACTGTTGGGCTCGAGCCTCCTTCGATAGGAGGGAAATTGGCCTTACTATACCATGCCGGTCAAATAAGTTGGTATAGGGTTTCATTTCGAGTTTTCCTTTGCTTGCATAGATGTTATTTGCATATTTTATCCTTTAGTTGTCTTTTAGGACATCCACGGGCAAGATAGGGAGTGGTGAATAGATTCACTTTAATTTGCAACTATATTATTCACTTTCTCATGGTGATAGAGTAAGCATACTATTCACCCCGGTTTTCTTGCACCTGGGTGTCATATCATAACATCCATGATATCCATAAGTAAGGAGGTCGTGATTTACTCCATCGCCACCGGGAAAACTCATATATATAAACTATGCTTAAATAAAAACTTAATCACAATAAATTACACTACTTATTATAAATATAAGTATATAAGGGGTACCAAACCAAGTGTTAGAACATTTTACATTACGAATTAATATTCTTAACTTTGCAATAAATAGTACCTATGAGACCTTGAACCTATTTTTACGATGCTCTTGATACAAGAATAATAGGTTTGAAAGCTCTCTGTATATACTGTTCTAGTTCCACACAATACCTATGAATGGATAGCCTCAGTATTGATTATTAGCTATTTTAATCTACCATTCTGTCATCAAATGTTGGCCTGATTTCTTCGCCTCTATAAACGATTGAGTGATTTCGCTAAAAATAATAAATAATTCTATAATTACTTGAATTGTTGCTGTAATAAATTCGCCATAATCCAAATTAGAAGTGAAAGAAATAATATATTTAAGAATACATATATATATAATGACAGCATAACAAGTTAACTCTTTTTGTAGGAACTACACTAATAATCGAAAAAAAGGTATTTAATACATTGAAAGTGTTTATTCTAACGCATTTTTAGTTGACATTTGTGACAGTTTGCGCGCGTGCATCCTTAAAATGTTCTTCTTCTTTTTTGTTGGCAATAAGCTACAATAATATACGCTATTGGTGCCAATGTCAAGTTAAAAAAACATTAATACGTCTTTATAAATATTATAGTCATATTAGTCTTAGTCGTTGCCATTTATCGCGATCTGATAGCCAAATCAATGTTTTCTCTGGAAATTTTGCAGAACACGAAAATGCACGCAATTCGCAATTAAATCATATTCACTTCAGAATTTTCTCTGCGTTATATTACATAAAATACCATCAAAATTATTCAATATAACACTGTAAAACACCAAAGTAATAAATAAAATTTAAAAGCGCTACATGACATTTTGACATTCCATAAAATCTCCCTTAAAAATGTTGACGGACTTTTGACGCGAATGTCAAAATGTCATGTAGCGCTTTTATATTATTTTCATTATTTTAGTGTTTTAAAGTGTTATATTCAATAATTTTGATGATATTTTATGTAATATAATGCAGATAAAATTCTGAAATGTAGTGAAAATGATATAATAGTGAATTACGTGCATTTTGACATTCTGCCCAAACCTGAGACGCATGACTTGGATATCAGCACCAAGTCATGCTAACGACTGACTGAAAGACTAAGACTAAAGACGCGAATAATAATCAATATACTCGACACTGGCACCAATAGCTCATATTATTGTAGCTCATTGCCATTAACTAAGAAGAAGAAGAAAAATGTTCTTTTTCTTCTTATTTAATGGCAATGAGCTACAATAATATGAGCTATTGGTGCCAGTGTCGAGTATATTGATTATTATTCACGTCTTTAGTCTTAGTCTTTCAGTCAGTCCAAGAAAAATGTTGACTGGCTAACTTCGGTGTGTCAGTTTTTTTTGTGACAGTGTGCGCGCGCGCATTGTACAATTTATTCTCATCACTTTTTCTAACGCGCCAGTAGTAATTTTCTAATAAAAATATTATAAGAAAAAGGAAACAAATTACGTAGTAGCGACGTTTAAAATATCGGTGTTACTAATAAACGTATTGAAATTAATAGGTGTCAGGTTTCTCAGAAGTTTCTATAAGCTATTGATTGATGCCTTCAATATAAAATATTCCAGAAATCTTAAGACTATTTGTATGAAATTTGTGATTCTAATTACATGCAGACATTTTTTTTATAGTTTTAGATTCTATAAGAATATAAAATTGCGTGCTTGCCTGTTTTCCAAACTTGGCTGACATTTCAATGTGTACCTAGATTTATATTTGACTCCCCAATTACATAGAAGTTGATACAGTAAAGGTTAAAGTTGATCGTATTAATATACATTAGCGCAATTTACTATTTTTGTTCATGGTTGTCTCATAAAAATGAACATTTTGATAAAAAGGCCTTTGCCATAAAAAGGCCATGCGATTTATTTAATTACCAATAACCCGCCTTCGCTTCGCTTCAGTTTCTATAGCCTTACCCGCCTAGTTCCCGTTCTCGTGGGAACATCCAGATAAAATATAGCCTTTTTTTTCTCTTTTTCACGCTGTGGAAATGCATTTATGCACTATCCCCCGCCGGTTACAGACAGGGAAGTGTGTGGGACTCGCCAGCCACAGAAGTGACCGAAATACCCACTAAAACCACAGCGGCCCCCTCCGCGCTTTTGCGGGGTGCTGGAGAGATCATCTGGTGACATTGTATCCCCGACACCCGAACGCCTGACCGTCTGGCCACGTCCTATCATCATTCAATGCGGTGGAAGGTGGACTGCATAGCGGCGTCTCCTCCTCCCTGGTCGTCGCCGGCGGAGCGAGTCAGCGGACGCAAGCGCCTCGCGTGCCCGCTCCGCGGCCTCCTTCCTTGTCATGACAGCCTCACAGAAGGAGGCCATCAACGACCAACAGCTGTCGCTGCCGAGCATCTTGGAGATGATGGTCGGCAACGACAGGTCCGTTGTTCCTATCTCCGTTGACAGGACGTGGCGATGAGGCCCCCAGGCGGGGCAGACTTCCAGTGTGTGGTACTCATGACATCCTGGGGCCTCTTCTCTTCCAATTTTGTGCAGGTAATTACCGAAAACCCCATGTCCGGTAAGCACCTGCACCATCCTAAATGAAAGGCTACCGTTCCTTCTCCTAAGTCAGCGGTGGAGATGCGCCGCAACCGTCTCCACAGTCCCCCGCCCTGCTACGGGGGACTCTAGATCTTCACTCCACCGCCGGATGACTTCCGTTCGTGCCACTTCTCGAGCTCTGCCCAGTCCCCCTGTGGAGACCTGCTCGTCGTTGACTCGTGCTGTGGCGCGGAACCGTTATACTACCAGCGGCCAAGGCGGGTCGCCTGCCAGCAGTGTTGCCGCGGTCCAGGACACAGTATGGTAGCCCCTAATAGCCCTTACCGCCATAATCCTCTGCGGTCGTCGCAGAAGGGCTCTGTTGCAGGCGGTGAGGGACTCCGACCAGATAGGGGTACCATACAGTGCCATGGACCGCAGAATGCCGGCGTAGAGTCGCCAGCATGACGACCCAGGACTGTCAGTATTCGACAGAAGCCTTCCCAGTGCCGCGGCCGGCTTGACAAGCCTCGGGACGAGCTGGGCAAAGTGTGGCCCGAAATTCCATTTTGAATCGAGGTGCAGACCCAAATATTTTATCTGGGACTGCACCGGCACGGCAACCCCAGACACACTGATGTGTGCTCCTCTTAACCTCGACGTGGTCCATGAAAAAGGAGACCCTCAGACCCAACATCCCGGATAAAATATAGCCTATGTTACCTATGTACTCCCTGATATTATAGTTTTCCATTGGTGAAAGAATTATTGAAATCTGTTTGAAGGTTTAAGCGTGAAAACGTAACAAACTAACAAACTTATATTCACATTTATAATATTAGTAAGGATATACAATGGTTGCTTTGAATTATTTTTAAGTATTTATCAATGTTATTTTAACCCCCCGACGCAAAAAGAGGGGTGTTATAAGTTTGACTTTGATGTCTGTCTGTGTGTGCGTGTGTGTCTGTCTGTGGCATCGTAACTCTCAAACGGATGGACCTATTTCGATGCAGTTTTTTTCATTTGCAAGTCAGTTTCTTTGTGGTGGTTCTAAGCTATGTTTGTTTAATATCGATTCAGCAATGTAAGAGAACCTATCAGCTCCTTTCCAAAATGATGAAATGGCGTATGATTATTTGATTAAGTGCTTCACGCGTGCCAGTATAATAATTAAATGACAACTAATTGATAATTTTTGTTGAAGAGAACGTAATACTTTTTTTATTTCAGTTTGTATCGGGGTAATTCAAAATTTTCAATTTTACTTTATCTTTAATTATAACTCTATTAGCATACAAAATTTTATCATACAACTTAAAAGTATTCCGACTTTCGACTTATCTGAATAATACAAAATGACAGCACTTAATATATTATATAATATTTCTTCAGAAAGCTCTACAAGGCTAAAAGCCAACAAATTCCAAAACAACTTGGCTCCGAATTTCTCAAATATTCAGTTCATGTTGAAAGATCCAATAAAAATAAATTAAAAAGCATTAGCGTCTTTAAGTATTTTGAACCGCCTAAAGTGTCTTCGCGAGCCCTGAATTATTAAGTGACTTAACGGAGGGTCTGTCATTGTGACTCAAAGAACGTACACATTCTAACTCCAATCCGGTCATCAGACAGTGAAAATTAAGGCAGAACCTTTTCCAAATATTTTCAACTAACTGAAAATACATTTAATATGAACAAAAATCTTGGGATACTTGGAATCCAATTCTCTAAATTCAAATAAGCACGTTTTAAATAATAAAAAAAAAGAAGTGTACAAAAGAATTTTTATATTAATTTATTATTCTTTTACAAAAGAAAGAAACATATCAAATGACTTAATATTATCATTTGACTCCGTTAAAAATTAAAACCTACAGCGATATGAATATTCAAGATTAATTTGCACACTGTGAAGTAAAACACCAGTAAATAATAAAACTCAAAAACATTGGCTAATAAGCGAGACCAAGAAAAGAAAGAAAAGAAAAAGTATACACTGGAAGAAGCTGTCAGTTAAAATGGGACGAGTCCAGTTGATATTAATTATGCTCTATTTAAATTTTTAAATTTTTTTAATTCCTTTTTAACTTCAGTTTTTTTTGTAAATAAAACTACTTTTACGGATTATATCGCGTTTGTATTTGATTTATGATTGCCCGACGTTTCGAACACTTTGCAGCATTCATGGTCATGGGCGGACTAAAGTGTCTCACGTCCAACGACGGGCAATCATAAATCAAATACAAACGCGATATAATCCGTAAAAGCAGTTTTATTTACAATGTGTAGTGCTCGCGTAAACATCAGATATCATTCAGTTTTTTTATTTTCCTTATAATTTTTCGTGTGGTGATGGAGTAGGAATAAAATTATAGTAAATCAATGCTCTTTTATTTTGGAAAAATCTCGGTCCCAGCAGATATAAACTGATATTAAATAATTCTAAGTCGATGCTTATTTCTATGTTTGTTTTTCAGGTATCATGGATTAGAAAAAGAGATCTTCACATATTAACAGCTGGAATTCTAACATATACATCAGATCAAAGATTTCAGGTAAACCTAATAATATTTATTTATAGTTATATGTTACATAAACAAGCAAACAGAGAACTTTAATATTAATTTTATTATTTGGGATAGCGACAGACTTGCTAGTGGATTGTCTACCCTTAAATACTTAGTGTATAAGTATTTGGTTATACCAGAAGCTTAGTCAAGGTATTTCTCTAGGTGATAAAATTCGGAATACGGAAATCCGTAGAAGGACAGATGTAACTGACATAACCTGAAAAGTTACCGGTTCTTAATGATTTCTGATGTTTACGCGAGTATTATACATTTTAAATAAAACAACTTTACGGATTTTATCGCGTTTGCATTTGATTTTTGATTACCCGACGTTTCGAACACTTTACAGCGTTCATGGTCACGGGTGGACTAAACTGTCTCACGTCAACAATTAGCGTTATCGTTATAGCGTTATCGTTATAGCGTTATCCAAGCGTGGCGTTAACGCCACGCCAATGTTCAGGTTCACCCTTGCCTATAAATGTTTCACATCAAAAAGACCTTTGTACTATAAAATAAACTAATCTCACTATATTAATCAATAAATATATTTTTTTAAGTTTGAAACTCCACAAACGTCAAAGTTCAATTTGATTCAAATCACCTCGCAAAAGGTTACAACTGAAACATCAACTTCTTTAAGAAACCAGAGATACGCTCAAAACTCGAGCTTCAAGAAGTAAAATTAAGTGCCTCTGGCAAAATTTACTTTGCAAGATGAAATGCAAAATTGATTATACTTAATTAAAATTTGTTTGCTTCACAAACATAAATAACGTTCATTATTATATTTATTTCTGTTTCATTTTTAATTAGTAGACCAAATAATTTCGAAGTGTACAAATACAAGTTGAAATCATTTTTTTTGTTTCGTTTTTATTGTCTACTAGCAACCCGCCCTCGCTTCGCTTCTGTTTCAGTCGCCTTACCCGCGTAGTTCCCGTTCCCGTGGGAATACCAGGATAAAATATGGCCCATGTTACTTCCTGGTGTTATAGCTTTCCATTGGTGAAGGAATTTTTGAAATCGGTTCAGTGGTTTAAGCGTGAAAGCGAAACAAACTTACTTTCGCACTTATAATATTTTGCGTTAGTATATTTGATTTTATTTTTTTCTTATTAAATTAAAAATCAATACAAAAGGATTCATTATTAAATAAAATAATTCTGAAAATCTACCCTACAAAAATATTTAGGGGATGAATTATGCTTTGATATTTTGCATCTACAAAACAAGTAATGATTTGATATAACAAATATGACAGCACTGATGGCATAGTGTTTGAGATACCGACCTACTATGCCAGCGTCACAGGTTTAATTCCAACGCAGGACAGTGGGACCACTGAAGTCAAGGAACTCTGCACCGGTGGTCGGCCCAAGGATGAAGGTGACGTGCTATATAGGTGGGATACGGGTATGCGTGCTTACGCCCCTCTGTCACCCCGGACGGAGCCGGGCTAGGAGGAGGCGGAGACACCAAAAAAAAACAACTATTTTGTGTGATCAACAAATAGTTGTTCTGAGTCCGTGTGCAATTTGTGTCCGTTAAATATGTTTCTGAGGTCCCCTGCAAAATGAGAATCATTAGGGTGTAAGTCTTCGCCCTAGCCGAAATCGCGGGTGAATGGACCGGTCTTTAGTCCGCCGATTGCGTAAGGGCGACGTTCCGGCAAAACTGTAATGTTGCCCGGGCCATCGAAGGGCACGGTACCTGAAAGGGTAACCCGCCGGCCTGGCCACGGATATCCAGGAATCGGTATCAATGGTCAGCCCAATGGCGATGGGGAGAGAATACGATAGGTTATGGGGTCGCATTCATTGCCCCGGACAGATTGGGCGGGTTGTATCTAGACCATAGCATGTCGAAAAAGGATGTATGTATTTTAAAAAACGCATAATATAATTCATAGTATGTGACTTCAATGATAGCGCAGTAATTTTTTTTTTTTAATTTGTTTGAATGCGGTTTTTCATCACATGTTCTAGAAGTTCGATTTTTAGGCGGTATCCTTTGTTTGTGGTGATGAAGTAAGAATACAATTCACCAACCCCGCTCATACCCGTGTCGTAAAAAACGACTAAAGAATGTACTATGCATATGACAACTATGTAAGAGATGGAAACTCAAAATAAAACCCTATACCAACCTGTCTGACCAGCATGGTATAGTAAGGTCAATTTCCCTCTTATAACGCGGCGCATAGGTATAAGCGGAAATGATGATGATGAGTCTTTGTACAAGCTACAAGCCATTAGCCGAGTGTGGTGATAACTGATTTTCTTTAATTATATATTTGTAAAGTCACTCGCACCGCAACGACTTTTATCTTAGCAGATGTTGTCTTTTAAAAAATGAAACGAATCGCAACATAAGCCTCCTAGGACTTACTTTTTCGTTCTTTGATGGTATCACTTCACTTATTATATCTAAGGATAACTCCAGGAAAAAAGCCGAAGAAAATGATGATTACTCTTCTTTTCTGTGGTATTATGCTTACAATTTTAAAATAAATTTCTAATTATATATACAAATATATTCTTGTCTACAATTGACGAAGTATTCTGCTCTAGCATTGCTGTAACAAACTACGGTATCGCTGTGTAATTTAATTTATGGAAGAACTCGTGCATATTTAAAATAAATGGTACAAGAATAAATTCCACTATCTCTTTGCTTCCTTGTTAATATTAAGATAAAGTAAGTGCTATTGTTATGTATGAATTTGAAATATAACTTTTATTTTAAGGAAAAATAAAGAATTGTGATGATTAATTACAGAGAAAATATTTTTAAACAGACCAACTGACAGGAACAATGTATCGTTCTTCTAAGCATTTGTTTTTTAAAACACAAACCTTTTTAAACAAAAGGCAAACCTAATTATATAAAGACAGCCAAACAGTTATTCTCCATATGATAAGATGAAAAGAATTTAATGTATCTGCTTCGCTCTTTACCGGTGGGTATCGTACATAAAAAAAAAACAAAGATAGAACGTGGAAACGTCTTCCGATTTAACAAAATCATCTTTCCTTTAAATGTAAATACAGGTAGTTTATCCTTAGAATAATGAAGTATAGAAAGTACACAAAAATGAAGCATTTTAATTGGAGCCTAATGGAGCTTACGCCAGAACTTTCCGTAATGTACAAGGTCACTATACTGCACGTACGTCCGCCACGCTTAAAAAGTAAATAGGTAATTATGACGGTTTGTGCATTCAAATGGTGACATTTGAAAAACATATAAATGTTTTTAACATTACTTTTAAAAGTATTTCGACGATTTATGTTAATAAAAACAAAATTTGATTTCATAATTTATATAGTGATGTGCGTGTGAATGTAATCGACGGCGCGGGTTTAGTATTTTTGGCTTCATGCTTTTGATCGCTCGAAGTACCGATACTATCCTTCTATACGTTATTATTCTTAGAGTATATCATATAAAATATAATAATATAATAACATTAAATTATTATTAGATGAAATGCTTATAATTTTTAAGTGTGTTTTAATGTTCATTATATGTAATACTCTATTATTAGATTTTTTTTTTAATTTTTTTTTTTTATCATATACCATCTCACTGTTGGGCTCGAGCCTCTACCACAATAGGAGGCAAATTGATCTTACTATATCATGCTAGTCATACAAGTTAGAATAGGATTTTATTTTAAGTTTTCCTTCTCTTGCCTAGATTGTTCATATTATACCCCTTAGTCGTCTTTTACGACATCCACGGGCCAGATAGGGAGTGGTGAATTGTATTCTTATTCCGTCACCACACGGATAGATTATTAGATTAGTTAAGTTTATTTCGTGGGCATTTATCGTTAATTTAATTTCTTAATTACTATGGCAAAATTACGAATACCTTATAGCATCCACGGTTTATTAATAACTCGTACAATCGTGAATGTGAATTTATTTTTATTTCATAAAATTGACATTTATTATTATTTAGTTACAGTTATTGTTTTACAACTGGTTTTGAATCATTTTGATTAGTTTTTATTAACTTCAAATTAAGACTACACCGCATGTATAAAATTTAGGTGGACTATACATTTATTTTATTGAAAATTTATTTAGGATATACCTTTTCCGCAGGATTACTTATTGATCAGTTAGGCTGAAGGCATCTTACTCGCTATATAATACAAGGCTAGAGACGTCTTAGAGGAATTATTACAAACGTAGGTGGGATTAATTCTTGAATAGGACATGTAAAACCGACTTACGTTTTGTATAGGTTCAAGGAAACCGGCTTATTTTCACTTTAGACTCGATATTTATTAGTAAATGGAAGTTGTCAAGAAAACATTAATGACGTGATAATTAAAAGGAACACATTGGCTAAAATTTTCATTGATTGTCTGCATAAAAGTTATTAAAGGGGTATTTTATTGCAACAAATTCTTTGTGGTAACAGAGTAAGAATACTAAATGTTACGCGGGTGGTGATATCTTTTCCTATGTATGACTGTAAAGGACCCCTAAGGGCAAGCAAATAACAACACTGCAAGATAACGCAAATTGGTATATAACAACAACAATAAAACTCTGTATTAACTCATTTAATCAACTTTGTGCAAGTATATGGTGTAAAAGGCTTTTGCATATCAGCACTTATATATATATTGGCAGCGTCATGTCTGTCCGCAAGCCATGAATTCCATCCAATAACCACCGAATTCCCTCTCCTCGCAAATAGGCAGACTGGCACCAAATCCTTGACGCCTGTAGTCAGTCCGGCGAGTTATATTATATCCCTCCCCGTCTTCCCACCGAGGCGTTGCACTCACAGGGTCAGAATCTCTGCGGATGACGGACTATTTCTCGATGTAGTCTCAGCTAAGTAGGACGTATATGATCTAAGGATGATGATAAAGAAAATGCAAGCTATTTTATACTTTATTTATGATTTTCTGCGTGGTGACGGAGTAAGAATAAAATTCACCAGCCCCTCTCTTGCCCGTGGGTGTCGTAAAAGACCACTAAGGGATTAAATATGCATATAACATCTATGCAGGAGAAGGAAAACTGGTAATAAAACCCTATACCAACACGTCTGACCTTCATGGTATAGTAGGTCAATTTCTGTTATTTCTTGTACTTTATTTATGATTTTCTTTCTAACAGGTGATAAGACCAGAGAAATCAGAGAATTGGACGCTTCAAATAAAATTTCCACAGGAAAGGGACGCCGGTATCTACGAATGTCAAGTTAATACAGAACCGAAGATGTCTCTGGCTTTTCAATTGAACGTAGTCGGTGAGTGCAATTATAGTAATTACTTTAATGTCAGAGATTGTACGTGAAAAGGAACACGTCGGTAATTGGTATAGTTATTTTATTGTATTTCAAATAATTAAGAACATGAAAAATTGTATTTTTACATGCTCAAAGGAACAACGATTATAATTAGTCATACATATAACGTACACTGTCTCTAAAACTTATTTGGTTGAACTAAACATGGAAAGAAAATTTTCTTTTCAAATAAAATTAAAACATGATATAGTGAATTATCTTCAAGTATTATTTTAAGTACGATCTATGATAATTTATTAGGAAAAGGATATTTCACCCTATAGGATATGTTCTCCCTACCCGATGGATGACCTTTTTTTTTTGGGACTAATCCCACCACACATGCCCACCATTGTAACTCCTGTAAGCCAGGATCCACAATGGTCTCCATAAATGACACCGAGGTTTGACCCTCAGGCAGTCCCGGGATATGATTTTAATTGTCTTGGGACCCGCAACAAATTTAATTAGAAAAGATTAAAGAGGAGGAGTTGGAAAGAGAGATTCTACTTCCCTCCTAGGCAAAGCGGGAGACAGGAAAACAAAATGACTAGTCAGCCAATAAGTAAAAAGGTGTACAGCTACGATAGCGCAGCAGTACGGTACCACGGATACGGAAGAGCTTAACGGGGCCTATATGTGAGCGTTAAGATTGATTGCTATAGTAGGTATGGCAGAAACGCATGAACGCACGGAAATTTTCCCGAGTTGCTACAAGGTCCGTATAGTATACTACCCCACAGGTGACTTGTAAACTTTTTAACATAAGGTTACGCTCGTTTCGCCAGAGATCGCACTCCCAGAGAATGTGATGTGCTGATTGTTCATACTCGTGGTCAGATGTGGACCATTGACATAATGGTGATGGTACGACTTTAAAAGAAAATAATTTACTTTTAAAGTTGCCATGGCCATTTAAAAATTGGGCCACGAAGTAGTCAACCTCCAGCCACACCTTCTTCAGGCGCTCCCGGATGCATGGAAAAATAGATAAAGATGACGGCCTTTCGATGATGAATCCCATCTTTCTTGCCATTCAGTTAAAAGTTCCTCATAGACAATGGATTGTGGTGCAAATAATCTAGCAATTTTATTTCGGTCGCGCGGTAGAAGGAAATCTGTATTCATAGTTTCCTTTGTGGTGTTATACATTGACGCTCGTCTCTGAATCTCCAAATCAACCGGAAGTACACCCGCGAGTACTGGTAAGGCCTCGGTACTAACCGTTCTATAGGCTTTACATAAGAATATTAGGGCCAATCGTTGGCTCTGTAGTAATTTAAGGCGAGCCGCCCCTATGGTGGCCCTATCGGCCCATACAGGTGCAGCGTAACAAATACACCCCAAATATGTGGCCATGTATATGGTTTTAAGTGTATTAAAACGAAGGCCCCAAGTAGATGTGGAGATTCTAGTAAGCGCGTAGAAATTCCGTTTCGCTTTTTCGCCTAGAGTTTTAATATGCTCAATAAATGAAAAAAATTTTTCTAGGACTAGGCCGAGATAGCAAACTGATTCTTTCTTTTTAACAGTCATATTATTAAATTTTATACGCGGCGCCGATTGTAAATGTCCTTTTAATAAAAAATTATATGTTTTTTGTGGTGCGAAGGCAAGCCGGTTTCATGTACCCCAATCGAATATATCATTGAGGCATGTTTCCGCTAATTTTTCTAAACCATCCCTTGTGTTCGATTGTATAAGTAAAAGTCCGTCGTCTGCATAGCCGATCAGTAGACAATTTTTCGGTAGAGGTAACTCGAGAAAATCGTCAAAACCTAAATTCCATAGATATGGGCTTAATACTGAACCTTGAGGGCAGCCCATCGTCAGTAGTTTCGACACAGCATGGTGACCAAGTTTCAATTTAGTCGAGCCATTTAAAAAGTACGACTGTATGATTTGGTAGATATTTCTATAGCAACCACGAGCCTTTAATTTAAGAAGTAGCATTGGCCACCAGGCGTTATCGAAAGCACCTGAGATGTCCAGGAAGACACCTAGTACGTATTTAAAAACGAATGCGCTAATAACACGTCTTACCGCAACGGCCGCGTCGATAGTTGATTTGCCGTGAGTGAAGCCGAATTGTTTATGATTGAACGTTGGTCCACCCGGCAATAAACGAGGAACAATGAGACGTTCTAAGAGCTTGCCTAATGAAGGCAGTAAGTTGCTTGGTCGATATGATTTCGGGTCGTCTGGTAGCTTATCACCGCCGATGGATGACCTCCTACGACTAAATAATAAACTTTGCCAAGTACCTGTATACGGTCGTGAGGAGAGAGAGCACACCGCCCGGCCTACCACCACTGCACCGGGGATTTAGTCCGTCATCCGCAGAGAGGCTGACCGCGCGACGGTGACTAACATCCCCGAGGGGGAACGTTGAAAGGAGAGGGTACCCCGCGACCGGGGTATTCCGTTGGGCCGACCACTGAAGTTAAAGAACTCTGCACCGGTGGTCGGCTCAGCGAAGAAGGCGACGTGCCATGCGTTAGTTATGGGGCCGCGGGCCGCCCCTCCGTCGCCCCAGACGGAGCCGGGCGGCGGGTGCGCTGACCATGGCCCAACCTTAAAAAAAAAACGGTGATGATATAAATAACTACAAATAAAAATTTTGAATAACCCTAGACTCGAAATAAATAGAAATTAAAAAGTAAGTTTCATGTGCTCTTCATCAAAAGAAATGAATAGAACCAATTACAGTTGACAGCTAATAATAAAAGCTTGTTACTCCTTCACCCTTCATAAATTGTAATTGAAAACTATATCGATTACGCCAGCTTTCAAACAAATAGAAACCGCATTAAAATCCGTCTATTCGTTTAGGAGCTACAATAACACAGATGACACCGCTCTTTTTTGCATTGGGGTTATAAATACGTCTATTATATTTAATAGTACGATAATCATCATGAGCCCTTATAAGTCCCACTGTTGGGCTCGGGCCTCCTCCATAATGGAAAAGAAATTAACCTACTATACCGCGCTGATCATGTCGACATGGAGTTTCATTTCTAATTTTCCTTCTCTTACATCGATTTTATCTGCATATTATATCCCTTAGTCATCTTTTATGACACTCACGGCCAAGATAGGGAGTGGTGGGTTGTATTCTTACTCCATCACATCCGCTATAATAGTCCAATATTAATTATAAACTGATTCTAAAATGAAAACTAATTTAAACCAGGTTTACTAAATTAATAATTTCAATCAAGTATACTCTTAAAGTTAGCGACTTAGGCGCTAGCATACACCAAGTTCTATCTCGAACTTTCCAACTACAATACAAAAGGCTAAATCTGGCGTCGCTTGACATTGCAATTTTCCAAGCTTCCTGAGCACTTAACGCTTGCTTGTTTTGCAACTTGCCTTCCTTAAGCCAGTTTAATGACACAGCAAAGTGTGCTAACAAACTTGCATATTTCTGAAGTAAATAGGTCAACAAAGTTAATCTTGCGATACAATGTTTGGTAAAAGAAACTTAATGATTTCTAAAGTTTACGCGAATATTACACATTTTGAATAAAACTACTTTACGGATTTTATCGCGTTTATATTTGATTTTCGATTGCCCGACATTTCTAACACTTTGCAGCGTTCATGTTCACCGGCGGAATAAGATGTCTCACGTCCAACAAGGCATTGTCGTCGTTTAATTTTCTTGGTTTAATATTTTATTCACACACACAAGTCATCGTTATTACAGAAAATGATTCTATATGAAATAAAAATCTATATGAAAAAATCATATAGAATCATTTTTTTCTTACACTGGCAATAAATTTGTATCAAAATGTGGGTCAATATTTAATAACTAATTTTCTGTATCGGGTAGATAATTATACATTTTCTATATAATATAAGCATAACATATGCCTTAGTCGCCTGTTACGACACCCACGGGTAAGAAAGGGAATGGTGAATTGTATTCTTATTCCGTTATTACACGGAAAACTTTGGAGATATTTGAGTAAAATTTAGGGCTATAATATCCTGCCACGGATGACAAGGAACTCGGGACCCGATGGTCGGCTCAATGGTAAATGAGAGGGGATATAATGGGTTATGGGGTCGCATTCTGCCCTTTCGTCACTCCGGACGGAATGTGTGCTGACCATTACGCACCCAAAAAAGGGGTATATCCTTTCTACAGTCTATGTACTTTGTTTGACATAGATCAGTCCAAGGGTAAATTATGTCGTAATTGGGTCATGCTTAATAAATGGATTGGCGATCCATTTGGTGTTATGATTTGTCCCGAATAGTGCCACATTTGTTCCCCAAGAAAGTTCAATATAACTCATTCTTGTTTTGTAACATTAAGTACATTCTTACCCGTCAGAGCTTGGGAAGTGGTTGAATATATACATGATTTCGTCAGTCAGGGCTGCGTATAGCAAGCTATGTAATCTATTGGTGACCTCACTAAGTTATTAATATTAATAATAATGCCATTAATAGTCACGTAGTTGTACACAGTGTTATTTACTGGCTTATTAGCGAACTTTGCGTCATGTTTCCCGCTTTGCATAGGAGGGAAGTGGCATCTTTCCAACTCCTCCTGTTTCTCTTTTCTAATTAAATTTGTTGCGAGTCCCAAGACAATTAAAAGCGTTTCCCAGGACTTCCTGAGGGTCAAACCTCGGTGTCATATAAGGTGACCATTGTGGATCCTGGCTCATAGCAGTTACAGTGGTGAAAATCTGTGATGGGTTTAGTCCCAATATAAAAATAGTCATAATAAATTAATTTAATAACGTAAGTAAATCAAATTTTATCCTTCAGTGAACTAGCTTTCACGATTTTAATATCCTTTATAATTTGGTCTTTACATTTCAACTTCACAAAAGAGCCTATTTACATGCGAAATTATGGAAATTGCCAAACAATTTCGTTTATGCTTCAAGTAATAATGTGTTATCGTTAGGGATGATATGATAATTTAATGTCAGCGAATCTACACTAGCTACGAGTAAGCTGCCTTAATCTCGTTTAGATAACGCTCCAATTGCTTATGATAAGCGATACTGAGGTTAAGTAAATGGACGATGAAACTGTTTTAAATCAATAAATATTATGTATGTTATGTACATAAATAGATCCACTTCGGCTTTTTCTGGGTACGGTCTTCGATCCGGTCATTTTCCACTCAAACCGACCAGGTCTATGGAAGTGAAGACGTGAAACCCTATACCCGCTTTATACCATCTTTCTATTGCCATTTGGGTGAGCTACCGGTAACAAGTCCTTGTCTTACCTGCCGCCTCATTTCTTTTTTGTGGTAGTATATGATCTGGACACATCTCGCCAACTCATCCAGGGAGCAGAAAGAGCGGCGTGCCGGTCTATAATACACCGTGCCCTTTCCTCTTCTCATCGCCCTTAGAACAATCACTGGTAGCGATGCCTTGACATATGTGGCCAGCCCGGAGACGCCTGTCACCATTTTTAACATAACGCAGTAACATGTTTGTCAAAGAAAACAATAAATATTCTATCTCCGTTTGCCCGGCATCTTCCAAGTGAAGATACCCGATTTTTTGGGAAACGTACATGGTCCTGTGTCAACGCACAGAGGCCTTTGGGGAAATTTAATTTAAAAACGGAATAGGACATCTACCGAAGACACTTCACGCCTGTACATAACCCTCGTGGACCGCCAACGATAGGTGTAATAACGTGTAATGTAATATTTTAGGGTGATGATGGTATCTAATATCTGAATATGGGGTTGGAGGTTCGATGGGCTAGTTTAATTTGAAACTATTGGCTTTAAATCTGTCGTCTGTCTTTAATACCGTTATGTCTTAAAATTTGCCAGACAGTGACTCACGATGTCACTGAATGGACCCTCTTACCGATCGCCACAGATACATAAGCCGTACGAACAACATAGGTGTAAGTGGTTATGGTTGCCGAATGACGCGGCACTGGTTTCATTAGCGCAAGTTTGTGAAAAACGGCGACCCGCAATGGTTTCCCCATAGTAACGCCCTTGAAAATGTTTATTTATTTATTTATTCATCATTCAGTTATTTTTATTGCTAACAGCGTACCATGCGTAATAAAAAGTAATAATACTAAACAAGAAGAGATAAAAAAAAGAATAAAAGTTATCACAAAAATATTAATAAGTTATAACATAAAGAAAATTATTTTACTATACATATATGTGTAATGATTAATAATATAATAACTTTGGATTAGTCAACGCTGAATTTTTAGCTCTGGTGACCCCTTTTTGACCAGCCGTTTAAGCCAAGCCACAATTGAGATTTGATTTCCACTTCAGCCGAATACGAGGGCCTGGCCGTCTCTCTGGGGCATTCAGGATCGTAGTGTCCCCCACTCATATTCAGCACGCCTCAAACTGCCTTGCGGTTTATTTATTGGCTTTTCTTTAAATCTTAAGATATTTAAATATATTTTTAAACAAAATAATTAAGGCCACCATATAATATTCTTCCGAGTTTTGAGTTATTCTTATGGTAATATAACGACTGGCCCAGAAGTTAAAAATTAAATTATTATTAGTATTATAAGATTACTAGCTGAAATCGACAGCAGCGCCACCTACCGGGTCCAATTGTAATTCTAAACCATCATAATCTAAGTCATGACAAAATAAAAATAAAATCGTGCTAAAAAAATAAAGTTTATAATTAACAAATGAAAATAGTGGTTGATCGTTGTACGGTTCCACGTACATGTTTTGCTTACTATGTAGTTTACTTGTAATTGATATGTAACTGACCAGTGCAAAGCAATACAGCAACCGCAACACACGTTGCGTAATACTTACTTTAGCTTACTTAACTTAAATATAACTATACTTAAAGCTGTGTAGTTTTTGTGCTCAACATCGGTGTACGGGATCAACTAGAACCGTACAATCGTAGAAGGGTGAAAATTTTGTTGGTATTTTTTTGAATGATGTATCATAAAAAAATAAAACAAATTTTTTTGTCTCTAAAATAAAAAAAAATTAAGGGGATCCACACCTTAATTTTTTTTAAGATAATAAATAAGATTTTCTCGCTGTGGACAGCGATATCATTGCCAAATTGAACGCATCTCTAAAATATTTTTTGGAGTATTGTTGTTAATTGGCAGTTACCTTTTGATTTTAGCAAGCAACCATTAAAACGAGTCACCATTTTAATCACCAAGTATTTAAATTAGCTATTTTTTTAGAGATACGCCCTACACTAAGGAAAAAGTCCTTGTATTGCGGGGAACTTCATAAAAATATAAATAACGGACACAAATTACATTCAAACCCCAAAACAATAATTTGTAGATCGCACAAAGTGTTGTCCTGCGTGGGATTTGAACTCGCGACTCTGGCACGGTAGGTCGGTACCTTAACCACTACGCCATCTGTGTAGCCCAGCCAGTGTGCAGTTATTGCATCACTAAAGCGATGCAGTAGGCTTCATATAATATCACTTCTTGTAACCACTATTACAATCGTATCTTTGTGAAGAATCTTTTTTTAATACACATAAGTATACACACCTATAATAAAAAACTATGAACTTTCTATAAGTATTGCCTAATTTTAGAATGAAATTATTATTGTCTATATATATATAAAATGTTTTGTCTTGAGTGATGCATCAACGCATAGCCGTTTAGGAATCACTGATTGTAGAGACCTGAAACTTAAAGGGTGTGTTCTCTGTGGAACGTAGGCATCCGATAAGAAAGGATTTCTTTAAATTATTCCTCTACGGGGGTAAAAAAGCGGGGCAAAGTTTGTATGGGACAATGTAATTTTTTGGTCTAATCTATAAATTTATTTTGCATAAACATTCTTTAACAGAATTGATAAAAGACGTGTTTCGTCTTTTATTGAAATTCATCTTCTAACAGTGTTAAAAAGGGGTATAAAGTTATTTTGGGGATGATTTGCTTCAAAGTTGATATCAATACTCCTTAGTGTTTTTGATTTAAATAACATTTTATTTTGATACATGTTTGAAAACTCAATTCGATTTTATTCAAAAAATCGTCTAAGTGCGGGTTGGCATTGCGCACGAAGGGTTCCGTAACATTATATATGTATAAAAACGGCACAATAATGATGTTGAATGAGAACCGCTCTTAAATTTTTCTATATTTGTTTTTTTTTAATTTGAATATTTATTTCTAAAATGAATATATAACTAACTATTCTGTGAACATTTCAAGCGCCTACCTGTTGCTAATTATCGTTATCTAGCAAAAAGGAGTAAATAATCGCATTTGTTGTATGTGAGCCCCTTAATTATTAATTTAATATTTTTTTAGTATTTTTTGTTATAGTGGCAATAGAAATATGTACATCATCTGTAAAATTTTCAACTATCATGGTTCATGAGATACAGTCTGGTGATAGACAGACGGACGGATGGAAGGACAATGGAGTTTTAGCTATAGGGTCCCGTTTTACCCTTTGTGTACGAAACCCTAAAAAGGTTGAAGCCACATAAAAGCTTTGTATAATGCAAATCTATACATGTAATAAAACTGTAGAAGTCGAATGTCTGTACATAGAAGAAAAAAAACGCTGAAAACCAAGTCAGGGGAATGTTAGATGTCTGTTTGTCTGTTTATCTGTTTGTACGAGTTAATATCCGAAGCTATTCGACCGATTATAGATATATATATGAAATTTTCGTCCCCGGTCAACATTTAGGATACTTTTATTCCCAAAAAAATAAAGAGTTCCTGTGGAATAGCTATAGAACTATAGTAACATATATAGCTTAAATGAACTGAAATTCAACCCCTTAGCCTTAGAGGATATATATACTAAAGTACCCTAAATAGGGTGTATTCCGTCGGGCTGACCACTGATGTCAAGTCACCCTGCTCCGGTGGTCGGCCCAACGACGAAGGCGACGTGTATCGTGGGTGGGTTGCGGGTGTGCGTGCTTATGATCCTCTATCGCCCCGGACGGAGTGGTGCGAGGAGCACGCCGACCGCAGCCCTGCCCAGAAAAAAAAAGAGGATATATATACTAATATTATAAAGAGGAAAGATTTGTATGTAGGTAAGTAGTTAATGTTTGTAACGAATTAGCTCAAAAGTACTGGACTCGACTCGATTTTAAAAATCTTTCTCATTGGAAAGCTATAATATCAGGGAGTAACATAAGCTATATTATATCCCGGTATTCCCATGGAAACTACGCGGGTAAGGCGACGGAAACCGAAGCGAAGGCGGATTGCTAGTTCTTTTATAAGAGTGTAAAATAGAGGATGAATTATGGTTTGATATTTTTCACTATAATACACAATTAATAAATTCATACCAATGATTAATTAACTGCACTGATAGCATAGAGGTTGTACCTTTATTTGTTTGAACTTACCATGCCAGTGTAATGGGATCAATTCCAACGGCGCCAACAATCTTTCGTGTGAGTGACAAATTGTTGTTCTGAGACTGTATGTAATTTGTGTTAATACCACTTATGTGTTTGTGAGGTTCCTTAGTGGAAAGTGCAGTGCGTAATTCATACTTTGTAGAATGAATAGAAAAAGAAAGCTGTGCAGAGTCACTCGAACACCCTTTTTTAACTTCAGTCAGCAAACTATGTTGTCGTGGTATTGCCCTCGTGCGGTCAGTCTCTCTACAGGTGGCAGACTAATCCCCGGTTCAACCATCCGTGTCTTTGGCTAGGGTGGTCTTTTTTATTGCCGTTATTGGCAAACTCTCAGCTGGGAGTAGTACAACATAGGCGTTAGCACAGAGTCTTCTGCGCGTTTTACGCAGAGACCACTGCACCGCTCCAAATAGTCTGGAACCAGACGCCTTAGGTATAGAAGCAGCAATTGATAACAGGGCCTCCCTGGTATACCAATTTCCAAACTATTAAAAGAGTTGACGACATCTAAATACGCCGCTGACAGCATCGCATCGCCAGTGGCCACCTTGATGACAACGGGCCAGAGGCATAGAAAGATTGCGATCGTCTGCCAGAAAGAATTAGTCTGATTGAGACAACTTCGCTAGGGTGCTGGCTCATGCGGGCAATCAGGATTCTCTGCACTAGCTTGCCTGCATCATCCAGAACAACACGGTGGGTCTGTAGAACCCTGAACATACTACATAGTTATCTGTGATTGCTTCTGCCACCTCATGATTTCTAGGCAGACGAAGTCGTGGGCATAAGCTAGTAAATGTATAATATTCAAACTGCTAAAAAATGTGAACTTCATTCTTTCCTATCTTACTCGTATAACTTAATTGGAGTCTGCAAGAAAGTTAAACTACCTTGGCAAGTGCTTCGCCTAACATTTATTGTTTTTCCTGCAGTTCTGGTCTTCAGAAGTTAAATGACATTGTAATAAGATTAACTTAGGATGTTACAAACTTTTATACTCCGTTTAATTACACTCCTTTGCAAAACTTATATGGGTGTTAAGGTGGTTGGTTTTGAATGAAATTATGCTGCATATTTCATATCAAATAATGCAAAGCAATGTTTTGTGGGGCTTAAACAAAGTTTATTACATTTTTTTGTACACATTCACATAATTCGCAAGTAACAGCCCCCAATTTTCTTTATTCTTGCTTATTAATCGTGACTTAACAGAAATTTCTTGCATAAACCCTCTTGAACTTGTTAGAATCCCCTGATAACAATGTGAAATGAAGGTCTCAACGCAACCTTTTCCAGATTTAATCTTGGCTTAATTTTTTCTTCATCGTTTTAAGGGGCATTTTCTTTCTACTATGTACGTGCTGTATCACGTTTTGAAGGTACTTAATAAGCTCTTCTTGTCTTTAATATCTTAACAGGAAACATCTCTTGAGGAATTAGGCAGACAAAATGGAAAATGAGCTTTTTGTATTGCAAAACACACTTAGATATTCATAGAATTATTATTGTTATGAAGAAAAATTGTGGCATTAAATTTCTGCGTATGCTTTGAATACTACGCCGACGACACGCTCGTCACAGCCCGTGGTGGGACGCTAGAAGAGGCGGTAAGCCTGGCGACCTATGGCACCGAAGAGGTCGTCAGGCGGATCGAGGCGCTGGGGTTGAGGGTCGCCCTGGACAAGACGGAGGCCTTCCATCGGCGTCTCGATCTCCGTCCACTCGGTTGACATCAGCATCCGGGCCCATATGAGGTACTTGGGCCTGGTGCTCGACGGGCAATGGTGGTTCCGGGAGCATTTCCGCAGGCTCGCTCCACGGCTCGTCGGCGCGGCGTCGACGATAGGGCTATCATGGCTTATGCCGAACGTGGGCGGACCGAGCGCTACGTGCCGACGGCTGTACCCGGGGGTCATCCGGTCGATGGCCCTGTACGGCGCACCGGTGTGGGCGGGGTCCTTTACTGTCCGACTTAGGGCCCTTCTGTGGCGACCATAGAGGGTCATGGCGGTCAGGGCCATCCGCGGATACCGCACGGTGGCGACGGAGTCAGCGTGCCTATTGGCCGGGACTCCCCCGTGGGACCTGGAGGCGGAAATGCTCGCCGAGTTGTATCGGCGGGTGTAGGGGGTGCGCGGTGAGGGCGGTGTTGTTTCCTTGAGGGAGCTCACCGCCTGGCGCGTCGACGCCCGCCGAGACGTCATTGCCCGTTGGGCAGTCCGGCTGGAGAGGCCTCGGTTCGGGGTGCGAATCGTGGAGGCCTTCTGGCCGGTGCTGATGCAGTGGTTGGAAAGGCGGCACGGGATGCTCTCCTTCCGACTAGTGCAGGTGTTGACGGGGCGTGGGAGCTTCGCCAAATACCTGCACAAGGTCGTAAGAAGGGAGAATACACCGTCCTGCCACCACTGCGATTGCGACGAGGACACGGCGCAGCATACGCTCGAGGCCTGCGCCGCTTGGGCCACGCAGCGCCGTGAACTCGTCGCAATCATCAGTGCCGACCTGACGCTGCCGGCCATCGCTAGGGCGATGGTCGACAGCGTCGGGAATTGGGACGCGGTCGCAGCCTTCTGCAAGACAGTGATCTCGCGGAAGGAGGCGGCGGATCGCCTGCGCGAGGAGCGCAGCCTCGATGAGGAGATCCGCCGCCGGCGAATGGGGCGGCGCAGGCGCAACTACCTGCGCCTCATGCCGCCCTAGCCGAGGCCGCGGGTGACGTGACCGGGTATTAGTCCGTCACCCGCTGAGAGGCTGACTGCGTGAGGAAAGACCAACGTCCTCTCCGAGGGGGAGAAGTCGGTCGATGGGAGGGTACCCTAAGTAGGGGGTATTCCGTCAGGCCGACCACTGACGACAAGTTAACTCTGCTCCGGTGGTCGGCCCAACGAGGAAGGCGACGTGGTTTTCGGGTGGGTTGCGGGAGTTGTTTGCTTAAGCCCCTCTGTCGCCCCGGACGGAGTGGTGTGGAGGCGCGCCGACCGTAGCCCACCCACAAAAAAAAATGCTTTGAATATAATCCATACTAATATTATAAATGCGAAAGTAAGGATGTTTGTTTGTTTGTTTGTAACGCTTTCACGCTTAAACCACCGAACCGATTTCAAAAATTCTTTCACCAATGGAAAGCTATAATATCAGGGAGTAACATATACTATATTTTATCCCAGTATTCCCACAAGAACAGGAACTACGCCGCGGGTAAAGCGACTGAAACCGAAGCGAAGTGAGGGCGGGTTGCTAGTTTTACAATAAGAAATATAATTTCTATTTTAAATGCCTGTGGAGCTTTGGACTCAGATATGTATGAGTCCTATCTAATTTAATTCGCATTTCATTTATATGTATGAGCCGAAATATTGATGATAAATATGAAGTTTACAAATGAGTTTATTACTACTTTGAATTTCATTTCAGTATGAACAATATGGGGTCAATAACAATTTATTTTCCATAACATTAAGTGAATAAAAATCGATCCATAATTTACACCATTATTACGTATCATACATGCAAAAAAACTCAGGCGAATTACGAACCTCCTTAGAAGTCAGTTAAAAATATATGTTAAGATTAGGTTAAGATAAGTGTGTATACATATACTAAAATGTTGTGGTATTAACTCTCATATTTTAGATTAAACTAGCTTATACGCCCTACTCTGACTACCAGAGGACGATTCAGAGGAGAATATATAGGATTCCTTGTCCTCGAGCAGACTCACTTCTTGCGAGGCGATGCCCATTCTTCTTACATCCACACATTTACAACGCTGTCCTTAAACACTGTAACCTTAAAGACCTCTCTTACTTTACCTGCAAAAACACTGTAAAGAAATGGTTACTCTCACTCTCATACGCTTCCACTGAAATGATCACTAATGTTAGTAAGTAACGACACAGACGCATGCACTTCCACTCAGAAACATTCGCACACACACACACAAACACACGCGCACACACACCCTACAGCACACACAAACACACTCAATCACGCAGTTGATCAAGCCATAACATTGCTAAAATTATTGAACATTCATTACTAAATTTTATTTTTCTTTTTTTCCTCGTTTTATATCTTTAAATATGTTTCATTAACTTTTAAAAACTTGTATACTCACAACTCTGACTTCCGAGATACAGGCACTAGCCTAGTTCGGGAATCATTGTAAACATTGCTATGTATATTGTAATTGTTATCAAATAAATTATTATTATTATTATCTTGTATCTCCTTTTGGTTCACGGATATTTTCCTTAGGGAAGATACCCGGTCCTTTGAAAGGCTTACATGGGGATATAGATCCAACACGTAGAGGCCTTTGGAGAAATTTAATCTAAAAATAGGATGGGACATCTACCGATGACACTCCACGTCTGCACATAACACTCGTGGACTGCCAACAGTAGGTGTAAAACTATTGTGTGATGATGGTATCTAATCTAATACATAATTATGGGGTTGGAGGTTAGATGGACTGGAAACCGAAAACTATTGATTGAAAAACTGTCGTCTGCCTTCAATACCTTTATCGTCTTGAACTTTGGCAGACGGTGACTCGCCAACTCACTGAATGGACCCCCCCAAACGGTCGCCACAGGCACACAGGCCATACGGGCAACAGGAGGGCAACATTGGTGCAAGTGGCTTGGGGTGTCGAGCGGTGCGGCGCCGGTTTCACCATCGCAGTGGTTTCCCCGTAGTTATGCCCTTGAAAATGACACTTCCACCCCCGAGCATATAGCTCTGGCGACCCCTCTCTGATCAGCCGTTTAAGGCAAGCCAGAGTTGAGAATCCTGCGGGCACTCTTCGGTTTCCACTCCAGCCAGCCACTAAAGGCGAGCTGGATACGAGGCCCTGGCCGACTCTCTGAGGCACTCAGGACCGCAGTGTCGCCACTCACATTCAGCACGCCACAAGCTGCCCTGCGGTTTATTGGCTTTCCTATACATCTTGTGATACATTTTGTCTTTTATATCAAAAGAACTTGAGAGCCATATAATGTTCCTCCGGGGTTTGCGTTAGTCTCATGGTAAGATAACGACTGGCCCAGAGGTTATTATTATTATTATTACTGTTGGTCCCGAGCTCGACCAGTGAATTAATTCATCTATTGAAATTCTTCGTGGAATGACGGAGTGGGTGTCGAAAATGGGAACTGAAGGATATAATATGCATATGAAATCAATGTAAGGGAAGGAATTCTTAATGCCCTATAACACCCCGTCTGACCAGCGTGGTATATTAGATCCTATTATGGAGACTCGAGCCTAGTACATGGACCGAGATGGTAATTATGATGAAAATATCTGAAATAAGATTCCATCCGTGTGGTGAAGGAGTAAGAACACAATTCACCACCCTCTCTCTTGCCCGTGGTTGTCGTAAAAGACGACTAAGGGATATCATACACATATACCATCTACGCAAGAGAAGGAAAACTCGAAATAAAACCCTATAGCAACCTGTCAAACTTGTATGGTATAGTAAGGTCAATTTCCCTCCTATTGTGGAGGAGGCTTGAGCCTAACAGTGGGACGAATATGGGCTGAAATGATGATGATGATTTGTAACCAAAATCTAGAAGAAAGTACGTACCTAGTTTGTAAAAAATATTTTTTGTCAACAGAAGCCAAAGCTCACATTTTGGGCCCAGTGGATCTTTATGTGAAGACTGGCAGCTCCTTGTCATTAACGTGCATTTTAAGCCAAGGACCGCATGACTTAGGCACGATATTTTGGTATAAGGGTGAGTATTAATATCTAAAATGATTTCTGATGTTAACGCGAGTTAATAACTCGTAAATAAAACTACTTTACAGATTCTATCGCGTTTGTTGATAACTATAAATATCTGTAATAATGATGACTTGTTTGGACGTCAGACATCTTAGTCCGCCCGTGACCATGAATGCTGTAAAGTGTTCGAAACCTAGGGCAATCGTAAATCAAATACAAACGCTATAAAATCCATAAAATAGTTCTTTTTATATTTATTTCTTTTGTTACATAGATTAATATCTATACCAATAAATAAAATTGGAGTGTCTGTTTGTAATATCAAAATAATAGGCTTTTTTCATGCTCACACGGTTATTTGCACGACACCTATGCCTAAAATACAGATTAAAAAAAATTGTCTGTCTGTCTGTCTGTTTGTTCCGAGTAATCTTCAAAACGACTGAACCGATTTCAAAAATTCTTTTACCAATGGAGAGCTATAATATCAGGGCGTAAAGTAGGCTATATTTTATCCGGTATTCCCACGGGAACGGGAACTACGCGGGTAAAACGACTAAAACCGAAGCGAAGCGAGGGCGGGTTGCTAGTTAATAAATAAACAAGACAGCAGATTTGAGCAATACTTTTTAGCCGAGCCAAAAGTTGGATCTGATACCCAATTACTTAAGTTTCCAGTCAGTCTGTTTCTGAATTACAATTAACTTATAAGTATTGACTCAATTTAAATATAATTTAGTGTAATTATGTTGTATAATTACGACGTTCCGTGTAGTGACAGAGTAATAATACAATTCACCACTCCCTATCTAGCCCGTGGATGTCGTAAAAGACGACTAAGGGATATAATATGCACATTACATCTATGCAAGAGAAGAAAAACTTGAAATGAAACCCTATACCAACATGTCTGGTCAGCATGGTATAGTAGGTCAAATTACCTCCCATTGTGGGCCAACAGTGGGACGTATGTGGGCTGCGATGATGATGATAATTATGATATGACTGAGCGCTTCCACTCAAATATGTAGGTCTTAAAATGAGGGTGAACTTGACAGAACCCATGTACACTATGTATCATCTTGCATATATATATATATATATATATATATATATATATATATATATATATATATATATTAATATATATATATATGCCTAGGATCAAATATAATAGAATATAAAGAACTAGAAGACAACACTCTGATTGATGAGCCTCGATTGAGGCTAAAGACGGAATGGACTGAACAGCTGACGTCTCGACTGACCATAGACAAGTTGCTGCCAGGTGATAGTGGAAACTACAGCTGCGTGCCAACTATGGCTGAAGCTGCATCTGTCAATGTACATGTTATAAATGGTAAGTGTATTTTAAAAATACTAGTTTAAATATATAGCATAATTTATGGTGAGTAAGAATAAAATTTACTATTCCCTATCTTGTCCGTGGATGTAGTAATATATTACTTAAGGATATAATATGCACATAACATCTGTGCAAGAGATGAAAAATTCGAAATTAAACGCTATACCTAACCAGCATGGCCGACCACTGACGTCAAGTCACCCTGCGCCGGTGGTCGGCCCAACAACGAGGCGACGTGGATACGCGTGGGTTATGGGCCGCGCCGTCCTTTCGTCGCCCCGGACGAAATGAACCGCGTGTGCGCTTACCATATAGCCCACCCATTGTCCCGGAGGACCTGCTTAGGATCTCCTATAAAAGGGAAATAAAAAAAAGCAGGTTCGAGCACAACTAATAATATTTTTTAATGAAAATAAATTAAATATTATTTTAGCCCAACGGCCGACTAGTGGGTAGGCAAGGTTGGTCAGTAGGTTTATGGGCACACCAATTCTACCGATCCTTTCGGTGCTGTACTCCCCTCGACTGTCCACCGTAGTAGTCGCCGCGATGCCGAAGGGGCGGCTTGAAGTCTGCCGCTGGCACGTCGACCGGTGACAGTTTCGCTATAGCAGGGCGAGTACGCGTAGCGTAGTCCTAGAACCCTGGAACGTCCATGAAATTGACGTTAAGGCCAGATCCAGTGCGTGAACGAACCACGGCAACAGTGCGAGGGAAAGAATAGTTATGTTGTCGTGGTTGTTCACAATCAGAGAGGAGATGACAATGAAAAAGCGGTGAAATTTTACGTCTAGCTACTTAACAATACTAACAATAGTTCATAATAATGTTATGTGTAGGTAAAGTACGAAATAATTTAATAAAGAAATAGCGCAGGTGAAACGAAGTCTCTACACAATTATAAAATATGACAGTTACATAAAATTCTAAGCCACTTACCCAATACTGGGGTTGAAGGTACACTGAATTAATTAATTAAATTTATATAAGTAATAATAGTAGTAATAAAACTAATTTAATTTATATGAGTTTGGAATTACGACACTGACGTAAGCTTTCTCAAGGGCAAATGGAAGGACGTAATGACGTACGTTCCCCTTGGGATCGCTCGGCTGTCTGTCGGGGTCTCGGGGCGAGCGAACCCAGCTGAGCGGCGGTGAGACGGGTGCGCGGGCGCGGCAACGCGAACAATAGGAGCGATAAGGGTGGTATTAAAATGACGCTTGTTTATTGCGCTTGCGTGTTGTAAATTTATACTAATTGAAATTAAAAAGGTAGTATTTTATTAGGTATATTTTATTCTTTTAAGGTCATGTAACGCGTAACGTTACACCATGTAAAAAAACCTAACCAGCATGCTATATAGTAGGTCTATTTACCTCCTAATCGGGAGGACGAGACGATTACTAAAATTTAAATCACGTATAATTATTATGTATACATGTATTAAGTCTGATTTATAGAAATATTAAATTTTAAAAAATGCGTTTGTGTAATATTTAATAGTTGATGATATTGTCAAATGTTGATAGCATTATCTTGCTGTTTACCAATTATTTACGGTCAGACGGTGGCCAGATGGATTTGATTTATTTTGTGAACACAAAATCAGTAGTCTACTCTCTCTTTCTATTATTTCCTGTAATATTTTAAATGATTAAAACATTTAGAACGTATTTTCAAAAGATTTCGGATACAAATTCAACCGTAGAAACTCTTTGTATTGTTTCAAAATTGATTTAAATGAGTATTTACAAAACAAAAAAATACATATAAAAGACAGTTTTATGTATATTTTGTGTCTTGTATTTTTCAGTATGTATACGTATATGTTCCATTACACCAACAGGTTAGGGATTATTTAAGGTTTACATTTCTTATGATATTGACAGAATTCATTTAATTTGTTCTATTTTGGCAGGAGAACACCCAGCTGCAATGCAACATGGGAACGCAAACACAGCATCGCCGTGTGCCCTCTCGGTCAATCTTCTAATTTCACTTTACTGCACACTTGCTACTTTATATACTAGTACAGTGGATGGATTTAGATGAAAATTACACAAAGCACCCTAAAGCCACTGATTATAATGGCGTTTGTATAATGTATTATGTAGATTATTGTAAAAGATATTAGCTGACATGAATGATGTATTGCATAATTAATAAATACTGACGAATAAAGCACCAGTAGTATGATTTGGTATTGTAAGTGTTTAAGTATAAAGTTCAATTCCCAGTGCAAAGTTTAGATTTCAGATCAAAGTAAGTCCTATCCATTATGATTTTTGTCTCTAAAATAGCTATTACAGGTTGGGTATCGGTAAAGCTATTTTTATTTTAAATAATAACGCTTTTTTGATCAGACTTTAATCGACCAACGTTAGTACTATTAATAGAGTTTCGCTTATTTATAGTTTGTATTATTGTATAAGTATTTATATTGGCTCCTTTGTTTGTTAGATAGGTATCTTTTTCATATTTATTTGTTACTTTTATTTCAGTATATTTAATTTTGAGCTCCAATTCGAAATCGGTGTCTGAGTAATAGCAATTTGTTACTGTACTTCGTTCGGTAAGCGAGAGAATCGGCAGTCCAACTTTAAAGGTGTTTGCGTTTGGTCGGTTTTTCCTTTCACTTTCTTCACGGTAGGAAGCGGCAGTAGCACTTACCATCAGATATGCTGTTTGCTCGTTTGCCACCAGAGTAATAACAAATCTCTATTGTTATTAATTGTTAGCGAAGAGAATGGCCCAGAATTTCACTTCATAGCTCTGATCCTTGCATATTAAAATAAAATACTACTAACCCTATCTAGACTTCATCTAAATGTGATCTGATTTGAAATCTTCAACTTGTTATACGTAACTTTTAATGTATAAGGGATGGATTATGGATGGATGGACATTAGAACAATGTTAAATAGGACAAGCTTACCAAACAGATATCTGTAGTTGAACATAAATAATTAAATCCACCGTCTAAGCCGCTTGTATACTCATATATACAGACCTTTTATTATTTAGACCTATGACGAAACGGTCGACTGGATTTAAATGAATGGATTTTAACGGACCAATTGACAATCTAATATATTTAAGCAACAATATACCACAGGCCTTTCTGTTTTAAGGCTATTTTATTATATATTAATATGTATACTTTTCTACATCTTTCTCTTTTTCTTTCTTTCCGTGTGGTGACGGAGTAAGAATACAATTTACCCCTCTCTCCTCTCTTGCCTGTGGCTATCGCAAAAGGCGACTATAACTATACTATCTTGTGCATATAAAAACAATGCAAGAGAAGGAAAACTCGAAATAAATCCCTATACAAACCCGCCATGGCCTGACCATCATAGTATAGTAGGTTAATTTCCCTCCTGATTTGGAGGAGGCTCGAGCATAGTAGTTAGACGTATAGTGTTGAATGAATGAATGTATATACAAGTTATTCATTTGAAAGTTGAACAAATTTTACTATAAGTTATGGCGATTAAGAGATAAATAGCCAATTCCACCAACGACACTTAGATTTTAAATAACATTTAAACGATCTAGAAATACACACAACTTCAATAATTCTTATATGAAATTACGTCGTATGCATTATTATTGTGTACAGATTATGCACTTTATGCATTTACATTGTCATCTATATTATGTTGGGTGTTCTTTAAAATTTAGATATCGCTGAAAACATTTGTAGTTTATTAAAAAAAAAGAGTTTCTTTGGCACGTAATATATTAAGAGACATCGTAGTTAAAATCATGATCTATACCAATAAATAAAATTGGAATGTCTGTTTGTAATGTCAAAATAATAGGCTTTTTTCATGTTCACACGGTTATTTGCACGACACCTATGCCTAAAATAGCAATTAAAAATTTTTTGTCTGTCTGTCTGTCTGTTTGTTCCGGGTAATCTTCAAAACGGCTGGACCGATTTCAAAAATTCTTTCACCAATGGAAAGCTATAATATCAGGCCGTAAACTAGGCTATATTTTATCCCGGTATTCCCACTAGAACGGGAACTACGCAGGTAAAACAACTATAACCTATAACCGAAGCGAAGCGAGGGCGGATTGCTAGTATAACATATATTTAAATACCTATTATTTTTTGACGATGATAATATATTTTTTATTTTATTATTTTGACTTGATTTTTGGTAAATTTAGTATAGTATTTTATAAATACCATCTGCTTTTGTCATCATACCTATAAATAAATTAGGGTTAGAGCATTATATTATTGTTCCGTAATATCATCTACGTCACATTAAATATTAAAATATAATTTGTAAATGTCAGAAACAAAATATATCAATACGTTATTCATGTCCCTAATATCTTTGAAACAAAACCTTTTTCATTGAACAATGTATAGAATAGAATTTATCTTTATAAGAAACTAGCTTAAGATATGAATATTATATTACTGTTAATTTCAGTCTTGCCGGGATACAATAGATGTAGGTATGGTTTCTCTGTAAAATACAAAAATATTAAGCACATACACAATTAATCAAATTCTAACTTACATAATTACGTATAATGAAAGTTATGCTCTTAAATCTATTAAATTTTATTGAAAATCTTAGAAATTTCTTATTTTTTGTTTTTAACGAAATAAAATCATCTTTTACTCATAAGTATTATATTTATTAGATACATATATTGCTTAAAAATATCTTAGTACTAATTTAATCGGAAAAATCAATTTAATTCGGTTATTATATTTTTATAAAATCGACACTACTCAGAAAAGAGTCCGTAGAAAGTCTGTAACAAAAGTAACTTAAGGTAAATGTGACAAATAAAGGTTTGGAAAACAGTTAAGCGTGATAAAAGATTGCCTATTTTTCATTGTTTGGTTACATAAAAAGTTTGTTAGACAAATATTAGTTTAGACATTTTATTATCTTTCTCTAACGAACTTTTAGTCTATATTAAAAAAAATATGCTAGTTATTCATATGAAAGAGATATACATTTTATTTTTGTAATAGCGAGATAAATAAACGAGACCTGTAATACTATATAATATTCACTCCTTTTTATTCATTTAACTTCTATATGTACACAAAATAAATATAATAAAAATTGGATAATCTTTGTTAGAAATTTGTCAACTATAAAAAAAGATAATATTCTGAATTTCTCTTCTTTAATTAGTGATGTTTTAAAGAAGTCGTCTAAGGAAATTTCTATAAATTCCTCAGATGAATGGATAGTCACAATAATTTATTATGTGTTTATATTTTTCATTACAATTTCTATAAACAATTTTATCACACTAAACACAATTTCTATTCGAAACATAATATTAGTTTGTTTATTAATCTTAAATATTAATTAATTATCTTGTACTTTTATATAATGTGTAATTCCGCGTAATTTGTAATGATTATAATAAGTACACGATTTAAAATTATGAGTAGTGTGCACGGAATCAAATTTCAAGACACTTCTATCACACAGCTTTACTGAATGAAATTATGGAAACTGTACCTATATTAAAAGGCCTTCTAATTTCGGCAAAACGTAAATGTAAATAAAAATTAAGAAAATTTAAATGTATTGAGGTTGAACGGACGTTGGTATTATTTATAAGAAATGAACTCTATTGTATTTCTCTTAGAATTTAAGCATTTATATCAGTTTCAAGAATATAAATTTTAAAAGATGATTATAATGTATTTAGGAAAAAAATATTTTTTTTTTTGTATATGTTTATATGCAAAATTTTAAAATCTAAAATATGTATTAATGATATTGCTTTTATATATATATATACATATATACATATATATATATATATTTGAATAGAACAACGTCTGTTCGGTTAGCTTTATTTAATACAAATTTAAAAAATATTCTTTTAAAATTATCTGTTCTATTGAAATACGAAGTTAGTTTATAATATTTATTTTGGGATATTATTATATTTCTATACTGAGAGCAAAATGATAGTCTTCTCGTAGAAAATTTTATCAACAATGTAATCTAGTTTAATTTTAAAGTGAAGTAAAATAATTGGCAATAATATAAGCTGGTCACTTTATTTTAACCACTAGCAAATCACCGATCAAGGTACCGGTGATCAACTTAAATGAGAATGGGGAGGTAATACGATAAGCTATGGAGCTGCACATTGTATTTCTGTCATCTTGGATGATACAGGCGAGGTGTCATCATCATCATTCATCATTTCAGATCATAATACGTCCGACTATTGGGCTCGAGCCGCCTCCGCAATAGAGGGGAAACCGATCTTACTACACCGGTCAGAAGGGTTGCTATAGGGTTTTGTATCGAGTTTTCCTTGTCTTACATAGATGTTATATGTATAAATTAATCCCTTAGTCGTCTTTTACTACACCCAAGGGAAGAAGGGGGTGGTCAATTGTATTTTTACTCCTTCACCACATGGGCGAGGTGTGTTTAGACATATATAATAGCCTGTCAAAAAAGTTTATTTCATCTTTATATATAAATTTCTTGTGTACGTGTGTATGTCATTGAACTCCTCCTAAAAGGCTGGACCGATGTTGATGAAATTTTTTGCGTGTGCGCTCAAGGGCATTCGGGCATTTTAGATACCTTATATCTTTAATGGTCATGTACTATTAAATTAGACATTTAGCCAGCCCTACATTGTAATGCTTTTATTATTGAGATTTACGCCGTGACTTTAAAATGGTCACGGAGTAAGAATAGAATTCACCACCTCCTTTTTTGCCCGTGAGTATCGTAAAGGACGACTAAAAGATATAATATAACATAACATCCATGCAAGAGAAGGAAAACTCGAAATAAAACTCTAGACTAAGACGTCCGACCAGCATTGTATAAGTCGATTCTTCTTCCATCCTTCCAGAGGAGGTTCGAACCCAACCATTGAAACGTTAATGAGCTGTGATGATGATGATATTAATAAGAAATACAGTTTGAAAGAAAATGAGTATAAATTAACCTGAAGACAGTCAGAAGATTAAATCTATACTAATATATAAAGCGGAAGAGTTTGTTTGGTTGGTCGCGCTAATCTTATGAACTACTGGTATGATTTGAAAAATTCTTTCAGTGTTAGATAGCCCATTTATCGATATAGGCTATATATAATCACACTAAGACCAATAGGAGCGGCACAACAATCAAAAATGTTTCAGAATTGTTTTTTTTTTCCTTTTGAGAGCTTTCGCTGCGTGCACTACATAAACGGTTAGGTTTAGCAAAAGCATGTGTGACAGAATCGTTTTATTTAAAAACTAGCTGACCCGGCGAACTTCGTAATGCCATCATTTTTTTCGTAAATATATTTTCTAAATTTTCGAAAATATAGTCTCTAATGGAAAAACTATTACAGCTTTGTTGGGAAAGATTCGATACTTTTGATCGCGACATTGTTAATGATGATTCCAACACAATACAAATGATTCATTATTGATTTCTGATAAAATTATAATTATCAAATTTTCAACTATACTTAACTATAGACAAAATTTAGTTTAGCTGTCATTTGCTTTTTGTTATTACATATCAAATGCGTTTTTTTTATACTACGATTCATAGTGACTTGTTTTCTATTTGACATTTTATGTCACATCACACGGGAACGCGATCGAACGGGATAAAAGAGTTATTGGCGAAATCTTGTAAACACCATTAAAAAAAGAAACGGGATAAAAAGTATCCTATGTCCGTCTCCTGGTTCTAAGCTACTTCCCCACCAATTTTCAGTCAAATCCGTACAACCGTTCTTGAGTTATAAATGTAGTAACTAACACGACTTTCTTTTATATATTATTATATAGATATTTACGCCTTTTACATAAAAAAGTCGCGGGTTAAAGTTAGCATTAGCCCAAGGTAACTTCCACGCGGACGAAGTCACGAGCATAAGCTAGTGAAAAATACAAAGATTGTTTTACGTATAGTATGTATCCATAAGCGGACACGACTTAGTTAAAATTTTGCTGAATGTCTAAAGTGATGTAATCTTAGAGGAGTATAATAGAACTTTGAACTTTGAATTTTTCGGCTATTCAAATTAAATTGAAGAGATTACTTAGTAACTTCAACTCAATATCTCAATTGCGCAGATTTTGTTTGGAGATTTCTAATTAAGATGTATTATCGAGGAATTATTGTACTATTTCATTATAGTACAGTATAGTTTTATGGGTCTTTTTATACAATAATAATTGTATTCTAGTATTATTTTTTTATATAAATAAATAATTTTCCTTATTATTTTACCGTACTATTAAATAAATTAATTTTTAAACCACTTTAAAAGATGAGGCAATTCTCAATTCGACTGTATTTTATATGTTTGTTACATCAGAACTTTCGATTGAGTGAACCGATTTTGATAAGTCTTTTTTATTTAAAATCTGCGGTCCCAATGTGGTCCCATTTCAATTTGGTCCACTTGAAGTCGTTTTTCTTTCTTTTTTTTTTTTGTTAAATTTATTATCATGTTAAACCTTAATAGATTTATAATTGAAAAAAGTAAGCAAAATATTTTGAAAATTATTACAATGCGCTAATAGAAATAAAACATCGTTGTGTTTACTAAATAGGTCTATTCGTTGTAAATAATTATAATTTATAACGTGTTAGATTACATAATTGAATGGGAAATAGACAATTATTATTTTAATATGGAGTTCTTTATAGTATTTTCTAGTCGAAAAATAAAATAGATTTTTAAATATGTATCATAAAATGTAAATATTAAATTGTAAATAATAATTACCATTAATACCAAGAGAATTCATTTTATTTTCATTTATAGCATTCAACAATATTTAGTAACAATTTATAATTTTATTTGTAATAAATTCAATATATTTCGTATAAAAATGAATTGTTTAAAAAGGAAATATAGATACAGTATGTTAGACTCTTTAAGTGAATATGTACCTAATGTTAAGGCAAACTTTGACAAATAAAGATAGTAAAAATATAATATTAATCTTTTTTTTCCGTGTGTTGACGGAGTAAGCATACAATCTTCAGTCTTTAAAATTAATAACGTAAAATGATTTTAGAACTATAAACTATATCTATATTAATATTATAAAGAGGAAAGATTTCTTTTGTATTGAATAGACTTCAAAACTGCTGGACCGATTTCAAAAATTCTTTCAGCAATAAGCTTTCCTTATAATATTAGGGAGTAACATAGGCTATATTTTAACCCGGTATTCCCACGTGAACGGGCGGGTTGCTAGTTTTCAATAATTTTGTTGCATATTTAGATATCTTATACTCGCATCTTAAGTGTTCATATATTATTAAACTAGTTATTCAGTCAGCGCTATATATTTGCATTAGTAAAGCATTTTAATATTGAGAATTATCCTGAGACTTGAGAAATATTTCATATAGATATAACATATGTACAATTACACATATGCATATGTACAAAGACATATAGACCGCTAACAGAAATCGCTACGTCTACATCTCGCTTTATGAGCAATCACATCATCCATCGCGACAGAAGCAACCTGTTTTCCACCCCTTACAGGGTATAGAGTATGCGACAGAAGGCAGAATGGTCTTTCTTATGCCACTAAAATAGCAATGACGAAAATAATGATTCGTTGAATCAGTCACCGTGCTCTTTGCATTCCGTTACTCGCAAAATTACAATTTGACTGTTGAACAGGGTCAGTATATAGACTTACGAAAATGTAAGCGTTAGATTGTTAATTTTTGTGTCTATTCACTATTTATCGATAGAATACAACGCACTAAATTGACTATAAACTAACGGTTCGTTAAATATCCGGTGACAAATACATAGTTAATTTCTCTCCCATGAAAGTTGGAAACTAACATTGGCATATGTAAGACCTGAGGGGACGACGATGAATAAAAACCTAACACGAATGACGCACAATACATTGCGTCACCAATTTCAGTTATTGCATCTGTCTCATACATTTTCAATAAGAGTCGCGGCATGCAATTATTTTCGTCGCGTTGTTCTGCATAAACTGTGTTAGCGTTTGGTCTGATAACTTTACAAGTTGCTCTTATATTTTAATTACAACAGTGATGTTTAAGCTTAGTTCTAAAATAAAATTGAATTAGAATTCAATCTTAAGTTTTGAACAAAATTAATCTAAATAGTTTCTTGTTTTTAATGTCATACTATGGTAAAAAGTTTTCTTTTTGTTGTATTATAACCAACTGTCAGGATGAGGCTTCAGTTATTGACAGCCTTTATTCAGATGAATAAAAGTTATATCACCAGAAAAATAGTCAATAAAGTTCTCTTTGGAAACGTAATAACCTCACTATAACCGCCCACGCCCTTGCTAAACGAGGCATTTCATCATTATAATCATCACAGCTTCCCACTGCTGGGCCCGAGCCTCCTCCACAATAGGAGCGAAATTGACCTACTATACCATGCTGGTCACATGTGTTAGTATAGGGTTTCAGTTCAAGTTTTCATCATCATCTTTACAGCCCACTAATGGGCCCGAGCCTCCTCCACACTAGGAGCGAAATTGACCATGCTGGTTAGATGTGTTATTATAGGGTTTTATGTTATTAGGGTTAGGGTTTTATTAGGTCGTTTCAAGTTTTCATCATCATCATTACAGGCCATTACTGGGCCCAAGCCTCCTTCACAATAGAAGCGAAATTGACATACTATGCCATGCTGGTCAGATGTGTTAGTATAAGGTTTCATTTCAAGATTTTCATCTCTTGCATAGATCTTATATGCATATGCAGTCGTCTATTATGACACCCAAGGGCACGATAGAAGGTGGTGAATAGTATTCTCACTCAGTCAACACACGGATAAGGCAAGATTTTATCGAGTTTTAATTTTAATTTACCTGTTTATAGTTACAATTTAATATAAACGCGATAAAACTGTATAAAAATAGTCTTATTTCATATATTTCATGCTCGGATAAACATTAAAAATGTCAAGTATTGAATCATTTATTTTCACTTCGGAATTGAGCTTTAAATTACACGAATGATTCCATCGATTCTACCGTTAACAAGGTGACGATAAACCAATGCGGCGACAGGCTATTCTCCGGAAATTGATGTTAAGTAAACCTAAGATTGTGTAGGAAAAGGGCCACATTTAACCATTAAGCGAAAAAGGTCAGCTAGGACTAGCACCTTGTTCCAATCAAATTGCTTACGTACAAGATCCCAATGAACAGAGTTCTAAAGCAAGCCATTAATCTTATACCTACAGCAAACTACGTGCACTGAGATTCACCAGCGTTATTGTTCTTCTTATTCTTAGATCATATGTAGCCGACCTAGCGTAACGATTATAAAATTATCCGTCTTAGGACCTATATTCCGTGTGGTGACGGAATAAGAATACAATTCAGCACCCTCTCTCTTGCCCGTGGCTATCGTAAAAGGCTAATGGATTAAATATACATATAACCAGCGTGGTATAATAGGTCAATTACTGTCCAATTTTAGAGGAGGCTCGAACCCAACAGTAGGACGTGTAGGAGCTGAAATGATGATGATTAATATATATATTTGTAGATGTACTAAAATTAAAACCCCAAAATCTTACGATTAAAATTTACACCACTGGACCATAAAAGCAGCCTTTAATATTAAAATACATAAAAAGCATTCGACTTTTTAATTCTGCCAGATTCTTGGCGAACACACCAAGGGTCGTGAGTGCCAACAAAAAATTTAATATTGACAAAACGCCTTTTATATCACACCAATTTAGAAAAGTAATTTTTCCCTTTTGAAAAACGCCTTCTTTTGTATGGTGGCCATTGTGAAATTGGTCTTCGTTGTGCCTTATATTGAATAAGTGTGGGTGTTACGAGCATTTTCAATGTTTTTATAACAAATATTCGTTTTTAAAGTGACAACGAGCCGTCTTTATTTTACATCTATTATTTTTAAAATGCTTTGTATTTTATTATAATGGTTACCCGTATTTGTCTCTGTATAGATTATGTGTTTAATGTATTTCTTTAATAACTAAGAGGATTGTAAATAAATCTCCTCATTATAAATATTAAAAAAAATGTTAATGAACTTTTCAAAGTCAACTATCTTCTAAGAAATGGATATTTGATTTAAATATGTGGTTCAGATAAAATTTTTAAAGACTGAAATATGCAATATCTCGGCAATAATGACATCTTTTGAATTTTATTGATTAAGTCAGTCAAGAACTCATTGAAACAAAGATCAAAAATTCATCAAAACCTACCCATCCGCTTTGAAAGCTTGCCAGCTCACTAGCTATAATCAGTACGAGTATTTAGAGAGCTTGTGTAAAGAATCAGTGTTTTTTTTATACGAGTATTCCTTGAGCAAACAACAACATTAATTTTGCCACCTTTCTTCATGATAAACGTAGTATTAATTATTATTATCACATTGTTATTAATGTAATCATGTTACCAAAACAAACCATTTCCGTGTATCCAATCAACATTCAAGAAAAATAAGTGACCCAGATCCCAAAAATATTCTGTCTTGCAGTGGAGTCAGAATTAACTGGAACAGTCTTTGTTAGAATAAGAGATAGTTTTCTTTGTGAGACAAACGAAGATTATACTGCGACGCTTGCGAAATTGTTTCTTTGTATACAAAAATCAAAGTACCTACATGAAATACATATTCTACATTTTGCCAAATCAATACCTATTGCTATAGATAGGTATAGCATTATCCCAGGTATAACTCGAAGATTGTAATGAAATATGTAATAATGTTCTTAGACAATTTATAATGTTTACGCGAGTATAAGATATTTACATGCATAAAATTATTTTTACGGATTTTTTCACATTTATATTTGATTTTTAATTTGTGGCAATTAATTTCGAAATGTGTTTAACGACTATCAGGAATATAGAATTGAAATACAAATGTAATATTGTTCTTAGATAATTTGTTATATTTACGCGAGTATAACATATGCATAAAATTATTTTTACTGTTTTTTTCACGTTTATATTTGATTTTTAATTTGTGGCAATTAATTTCGAAATGTGATTTACGACTATCAGGAACGTAATTTAAAATACAAATGCGATAAAAATATTTTTGTTTATACTGATGTTAAAATTTTATTTGCCTTTAATTTATATTAAATCATTACCATTTTAAAAAGTTATGTCTCCCGCAATGTAAGGATTATTTACCATTTTTGTTTTTGAATAGGGTATGGTCAGCACACACACCGTCTGTTCCGTCCGGGGTGACGAAAGGGCGGAGCGCGGCCCCATAACCCACCGTATTCCCTCCTCTTTGCCATTGGGCCAACCACTGCTACCAAGTTCCTAGTCTTTCGTGGCCAGTTCGGCGGGATACCCTCCCTCCCTAACGCCCCTGCCAGGACAGCGGTCGCCTTCATGTGGTTAGCCTCTCTGCCGCTGACGGACTATTCACTGGTCCAATCACCCGTGGACTCGGCTAGGGTGGGATCAGGCGTAAATACTCGCGCCAGCGCAGACCAAGTCGCCGGCGGCTATCATGTCGCCTTTGAGAATTTCCTCATATGCACGTTACGCCATCTCCGTTCGTGAAATGATTGCCTCACAGAAGGCAACGACCGTGTCCCGTGTTTCTGACGCTGTCGAGGACCTAGCGAACCACCGATGATTGCGACGAGTTCACGGGTCTGCTCTGCCCACACGGCACACACTTCGAGGGTGAGCTGCGTTGTGTCCTTGTCGCAATCGCAGTGATGGCAGGACGATGGCAGGAGGAATAGCATTCCTCCTCACGACTGAGTGCAGGTACTTGAAAAAACAACAGTGCCCCGTCAATACCTGCAACAGTCGGATGAAAAGCACCCCGTGGCGCTGACCCCACTATTCCATCAGTATCAACCGGAAAGTCTCAACGGTTCGAATACCGTACCGAGGTTAATGCCGGTGAAAACATAAATGTGAAAAAGGTAGCCAAGTTCAGTATTGTGATAATTATGGTGTGGTTTTCGATTTTAGTGACAAAATACTTGAAATATAAATGAGTACCAAGTTCTATAGATTATCTTGAAATATATTTATTAGAATAACATACTCGTATTTCTTAGGTAAATTTAAAATACAATTTCTTGTTGTAGTAGAAGACAACAAAAATGTTTGTTATTTTTAAATTGTAATTTCCAATTCGTTGTGTGTATGTAATATTAAATAAATTTTGAGTTATGAAGAGTCATTTCGTTTGAAAATGGCAGAAAGTGGCTCGAATTAGTTCATGTCAATATACAATCAACGCGCTCTCTGCTGGGATTCGGCATGACACGTGGCCGCGTAACTATACAAGCCACGATAGTGCGACCTAGATAAGTTACTTTCTATACTTAAGATTTTCGCCATTTTATTTTAGGGCTTTTTTTTTTTTTTTTTTTTTTTTGGGTGGGCTGCGGTCGGCGCGCCTACGCACCACTCCGTCCGGGGCGACAGAGGGGCTCAAGCCCGCAACTCCCGCAACCCACCCGAACACCACGTCGCCCTCGTCGCTGGGCCGACCACTGGAGCAGGGTTACTTGTCATCAGTGGTCAGCCCGACGAAATACCCTCTACCCGGGGTACCCTCCCATCGACCGACGTCCCCCCCTCGGGGAGGACGTCGGTCTTTCCTCACGCGGTCGGCCTCTCGGCGGGTGACGGACTAATCCCCGGTCACGTCACCCGCGGCCTCGGCTAGGGCGGCATTGCACGCAGGTACTCCCGCCTGCGTCGCCCCAGTCGCCGACGGCGGGTCGCATCATCGAGGCTGTGCTCCTCGCGCTCGCGACCCGCCGCCTCCTTCTGCGAGATAACTGCCTCGCAGAAGGCTGCGACCGCGTCCCAATTCCTGATGCTGCCGAGCATCTCCCTAGCGATGGTCGGCAGCGTCAGGTCTGCACCGATGATTGCGACGAGTTCACGACGCGGCTCTGCCCAAGCGGCACAGACCTCGAGCGTGTGCTGCGCCGTGTCTTCGTCGCAATCGCAGTGGTGGCAGGACGGAGTTCTCTCCCTCCTAGCGACCCTGTACAGGTACTTGCCGAAGCATCCATGCCCCGTCAAGACCTGCACGAGTCGGAAGGAGAGCACCCCGTGCCGCCTTTCTAACCACTGCATCAGCACCGGCCGGAAGGCCTCCACGGTCCAAACACCGTATCGAGGCCTCTCCAGCCGGTCTGCCCAACGGGCGATGACGTCCCGGCGGGCGTCGACGCGCCAGGCGGTGAGCTCCTTCAAGGAAACAACACCACCCCCCCCGCGCACCCCCGACACCCGCCGATACAAGTCGGCGAGCATTTCCGCCTCCAGGTCCCACGGGGGAGTCCCGGCCAATAGGCACGCCGCCTCCGTCGCCACCGTGCGGTACCCGCGGATGATCCTGACCGCCATGACCTTCTGTGGACGCCACAGAAGGGCCCTAAGTCGGGCGGTCATGGATCCCGCCCACACCGGTGCGCCGTACAGGGCCATCGACCGGATGACCCCCGCGTACAGCTGTCGACATGCCGCGCTCGGTCCGCCCACATTCGGCATCAGCCATTGTAGGGCGGACGCCACGCCGACGAGCCGCGGGACGAGCCTGCGGAAATGCTCCCGAAACCACCATCGCCCG
Source organism: Lymantria dispar (assembly GCA_032191425.1). Taxonomy (NCBI): domain Eukaryota; kingdom Metazoa; phylum Arthropoda; class Insecta; order Lepidoptera; family Erebidae; genus Lymantria; species Lymantria dispar. The sequence continues at coordinate 12,671,811 of CM063465.1, read as the reverse complement.
TCGAGCACCAGGCCCAAGTACTTCATATGGGCCTGGATGCTGATCCCAACCGAATTGACGGTGATCGAGACGCCGATGGGAGGGTCCATACGGGGCCCATGGAACAAGAGGGCCTCCGTCTTGTCCAGGGCCACCCTCAACCCCAGCGCCTCGATCCGCCTGACGATCTCTTCGGTGCCTGAGGTCGCCAGGCTTACCGCCTCTTGTAGCGTCCCACCGCGGGCTGTGACGAGCGTGTCGTCGGCGTAACAAATCACGCCCAGCCCGCGTGGGAGGCTCCCCCGCAACGCCCAGTCGTAGCCGATGTTCCACAGGGTGGGTCCGAGGACCGACCCCTGTGGAACACCGCACGTCATGGGCGTTCGCACAACGTCCCCTACTCGGTTGGCGTAGAGGACGCTGCGCTCCTCTAAATAGTCTGCCACCAGCCGCCTCAGGTAAGCTGGCACTCCGTGGTAACGGAGCGCCTCCCTGACGCAGCTGAATGGCAGACTATTGAATGCGTTGGCGATGTCTAGGGACACCACCAACAGCACTCCCCCGCCGGTGACGGCCTCAGTCGCCACGGCCCTTAGGCGCAACAGGGCCTCGATCGTCGAACGACCTCTCCTAAACCCAAACTGGGCGTCCGACAGATCGGGCCCCGTGCCGACAAGGTGCCGCTCGATGCGGGCAGCTACTATCCTCTCCAGTAGCTTGCCCATATCATCGAGCAGCACGATAGGCCTGTAGGCCGATGGCGACTCCGGAGGCCGTCCCGGCTTCGGCAGGAGAACCAGCCTCCCCTCCTTCCAACACCCAGGGAACCGCCCGGACGCTAAACACGCGTCGAACAGCTCCCTGAGGCGGGGACCCAGATGGTCGAGGACCAGGGCCAACACACGGTTTGGAATACCGTCGGGCCCGGGGGCGGTGGATTTACCGCGCATGCGCGCCACCGACGCCCTCATCTCCGGTTCCGTGATGAGCGGAACACTGCCACCATCGCCCTCCCGATCATTGTCTGGCGGCGCCATGACCGGGGGCGTGTGTTCCGCCCGTCGTGGGAACAGGTCCTCGACGACCCGGGTAAGGAGGCTGGGTTGGAGAGTCTCGGTGAGGGGCGGGCCCCGTGCGCGGAGCTTACTCAGCGCCGCACCATAGGGGCGACCCCAGGGGTCACGGTCGAGACTCTCCAGCATCTCCCGCCGACTGGCGTCCTTGGCGGAACGGACGGCCAGCCTGAAGGCCGACCGCGCATTGCGGTAGCCCTCGTAAAGCTGGCCCTCCAGTTCCGCGCTGCGATTGCGCCGCCGGCTGCGGGTGTAGGCCCTCCGGGCGCGAATACACGCGGCCCGGAGATCTGCCAGCTCCCGGGACCACCAGTGGACAGCCCTCCTCGGGGGCAGACGCCGTACCCGGGGCATGGCCGCATCGCAGATCTGCGTCAACGCACTGCGGATGCGGCCAGCCTCGGCGTCCACCCCGTCCAACTGGTTGGCAGAGGACAGCCACGAGTGAACGATGGCTGCCTCCGCCAGCAGGTCCCGGTCTAGGCGACCCACAGCCCATCGCGGGAACGCAGGACGCCCTACCGCCCCCCTGTGACCCCTGCCGGGCGCCGGGATTGTCAGGGAGACCTCCATCCGGATATACCGGTGGTCCGACAAGGTCTCAACCTCCTCCTCGACGCACCAGCTCCCCACGCGTGCAGCGACCTCAGGGCTAGCGAACGAAAGGTCCACTATCGACCTGCCCTGAGGTCGCACGCACGTATGCACCGAGCCTCTGTTCAGCAAACAGAGGCCCAGTGCCGCCGCCCAATCCTCGACCGCCCGTCCTCGGTCGTCCGTACGGGAGGACCCCCACGCCACGGACTTGGCGTTGAAGTCCCCCAATACGATCACCTGGCGCGGTGCCAATCGCCGTAACGAGGCTCCCAAGATGGTAAGGGAGACCCCGAAATCAGCCGCTCTCCAGGCAGGGGAGAGATATACTCCGAGGAGCGTAATCTCTCCCCAGTCCGCCGCGACGTATCCGACGCCCCTGTCCCTAAGGATCAGAGGCGACGAAGGCCACGACGTGGAGGCGATGATTGCCACGGTACCGTCGGTGCTGCCCAGCCAATTTGGCCGGTCGGGCACCGCGTACGGCTCCGCGGCTACGGCTACTCCTATCAACCACTCCGCCATGGCTTGCAGGAAAACGTCCTGCGCACCGGCGGAGTGGTTGAGATTGGCTTGGAGGAGACGGATGGATACGGGGTCCATTAACGGTCCGTATCCATCGTCACCTCCTCCGCGCTAACGGGCGATCGGGTCGCGCTCGGAGCGGGGGTTGGCCCGGTCGATGGGCCGCCCCGCCCCTTTGGGGCCGATGCCGGGGGTCTGCAGTCCCCAGAGCCCATGCGATGTTTGGCAGGCCTATTGCCTGCCGCACACGCGGGGCAGTGGGGCACCGCAGAGCACGATGCCGCCTGGTGTCCGGTCAGACCGCAACGGAAACATAGCCCGCTGCAGTCAAAGCAGTTTTTGCATGTCGGTCGGGTATGCCCGACCGCCATGCATTTATAACACCTCGCGGGCCGGGGCTCTAGCACGGTTACCCGCGCCGAGCTCCAGCCCACGAGGAGTCTGCCTGAGTCGGCCAATTGCTTGACCGACTCCACCGGACACTGCACCCAGGCAGCACCGACGCCGCCTGGACCAGGGCGGATGGTGCCAATCCGGACGGTGTCTGAGGCACATCCGGTACGCGCCATAATGGCCTCTCGGACGTCCTCCACCGTCACGGAATCGTCCAAGCCCGTCAGGCGCATCTCTGCGCACTTGACAGGCCTGGCGATTCGGACACCATCCTCTGGCCCGAACAGCCCCCGCAGCTTCGAAGCCACACTATCGGCCGTCTTCGCGCCCTCGGCCCCAGGGAACTCGAGAATTCGAGCCCCTGTCCGGGCCTTGCGGGTCCTAGCCTCGACGCCTCCGATGTCGGAGACGTCCAGCTCCCGCCGGGCGCGTTTTAGGACGGCCTCATAGTTGAGGCCCCTCTCAGCCGCCTCAGGCAGCACGGTGATGACCACCGCGGCCGTCTTCGGCGACTTGAGGCCCCTGCGCGACCTTTTCCCCTTTCTGCCGTCTCCCGCCTGGGGAGCGGCGGCCACGGCGGCACCCTTGGCCGCCGCTCTCCGCTTCTGGCCGCGTGCCTTCCTGCTCCGCTCAGCCACCTGCCAGCCCTGTTCGAGCCTGGCAGCAGCGCTGAGCGCAGCAGGAGCGGTCGCGGGTGCACTGGCCGGCGCCTGCGGTGTAGCCGCTGGCGCCGGCCGCGGCCCGGCCTTGGCGGGAGCCGGCACCTTGCCGGCCTTCTTGGCCCCCTTGGGCCCAGCGGCGGCCGCAGCGTAGCTCACCACGCGGCCACCCTGACAGGGCAGCGGGGTGGGGGCCAACGCTTGCGGCCGCCTCGCTCTATCCGTGGCGAGCGGCGGCCGGAGGGGTGGCTCGGGCGGAAGGCGATCCACCAAGGCCTTGATGCGCGCATCCAGCATAAGCTCAAGCTTAGCAAAGATGACGCGCATCGACCCCTCCGGCACGCCGTGCACCACGGGCAGCGGCTCTGCCTCCTTTCGGGGCCCGCCGCGCTTCTTGGCGGCGCCAACGGCCGGCGCGGTGGGCGTAACCGGCGCGGCAGGCACCACAGGCGCAGGCGGCGCCACGGGCGCAGTCGACGGGCCCGCCCTCTCCGGCGCAGCCCGTTTCGGCGGCGAGGCCGGCGTCGGCGGTGCGGCTGGCACTAAAAGTGCGACTTGAGACCGCAGGTCAGCCACGTCTTTGGCCAACCCGCGGTTCTCCTTCCGCACCGCCGACAGCTCCGACTCGAGCTTCCGGTTGCGCTCCCGCAGGCCGGAAACCTCCTTACTGAGGCGGGCATTCGCGGCCTGGAGGGCCGCAACCTCCCCGCTCTGGCAGGCCGGACCTGGGGTCCCCGGCCTCGCCGCCACCGCCGATCCCCTACCCCTGCGCCCACGGCGCATGGTCGAGACCTTGGGAGGAGGCACGATGAAACTCCCCTCCGAGTCGGAGCTTGAGCCACCACCCTTTTGCAGGGGGCGCTTCCGGACGCTCGGGGGGAGGGCCTCCTCCCTCTCCTTCACAATTGGGGCTGCCGTTAGGGCCTCCTCGGCAGCCCCCCTACCCATCTCCTTCTCCTTCCTACCTCCTAACTCCTTCTCCTTCCTCTGGGATGACGGCCTACCTATACCCTCCTCAATTGACGGCCTGCCTTCCCTACTCCTACCACCTTTGGACGGACCCGCGCATCCACCGCCCTTGTCCCTCCTCTGGACGACCTGCAGCTGATGGCTGATGTTTTCGTCGGCGGACGGCTCTGTGGTATTGCCGCCCTCGTCCGCCGACATCTCAGAGACAGACGGCCCTGCGGCACTGCCGCCCTCGTCTGTCGACAGCGCGTACGCCACATCGCTCCCGAAGCTGTCCGATAGCCCCGTCGAGCAGCTTCTCGGGCGCATAGCTTTCGGCGGCCCTGCAGCACCACCGCCCTCGTCCTGCGACGGCTCTGCGGCGGTGCCGCCCTCGTCGCTCGACAGCCCCGTCGAGCTGTCGCTTCCTCCGCGCCTTTTTGGGGACGGCTCTGCGGCTTTCCCGCCCTCGTCCCGCAACGGTCCTGCGGCTGATCCGCCCTCGTCGCTCTCCTCTCCGCCTGACAGCCGGGCAGTACCGGCGTCCACTTTCTGCGACGGCTCTGCGGTGGCTGCGGTCACACCGCCCTCGTCGCTCGCGGCCACGGCGGCAGCTAGTTGCGCCTGCCGCGCCGCCTCCTTTTTTGCTGCCTCCTTTCGCGCACGCACCCTATTGGAGTGTACGGTGGTGGCGATCAGCTTCCTCCTCTTCCTCTTCTTCCTCGTCTTTGGAGCCTCCGGATGTTTTGCCAGGCTCTCGGCAACTACAGCAGCGATTGTCTCCCTCCCATACGATTGGAGACTGACCGTGCCGGTGTTTGTGCGCATCTCGCGCTCAGACACCGGCACAGTGAGGGATTCCCCGGCGTGGCCGGGACCCTCTGGAGTAGCTACGCTCGTTTTAATCTCTGCCATTTTTGGAACATTTTTAAGTCTTGCCTTGACTACCACTCTAACGGCTGGACGCTTGCGCGCTTTTTAACCCACCAACCATTCATCCCCTCGCCGAGTGGCCAAACTTAGGATTAGGGGTAATTTTTTATAGGGGTTTTCTTCCCCACGGTCCGAAGACCCCCGGCCCTGAGCTTCAGCCGCAGTCACACTCAGGGTTACGGTTTGGGCCTTCCGGGTCTGGCCGCTCGCGAGCGACCGACCCGTCACGCCCCCGGGCCGTGACGCCACCGTCTCTGGCGACGGAGTGCCATGAGGCACATCCGCCCCATTGGCCCCGGGTCAGATCCGCCGTGCGCTCTGCCATCAGAGCCGCACGCGGAGACCCCCTCCTGCCGGAATCTTGGCCGTCCAAATGGACGCGTGACGTCCAAATGGACGTTTCCAGGGAGCACCACGTGGAGGTGCTCCGGCCCCGCCCCCCTTTATTTTAGGGCTAGCCATTTTATTTTACACAGAGATAAAAAAAAACTATGATAATAAAAAAACTAAACATACATTTCGAGAAACTAGACCACGGAAATGATTTCACTTTTGTAACATCTAAAGAAACTTTCTTGTCCGTCACATCCAGTGCGGCTTATAACGAAGGTAAAAACGATCCAGTGTTGTTCCCGACAGGTGAAATAGTGCGAAAAATTGCCCGGCGGTCAGCGGGTATGTTGCCCCGTTTTAGGCACCTCAGGGTTGAATTCACATTGTTTGGGTTGAGCTAATCAGGTCGGACGAGGTGTTACCTACATGTTTAAGAAATGATTCAATGAAAAGATGAGTCAGTGAATTGGAATTATTCTACTCCATTAGTTCGATAATGCTTATACATCTATAGCTATATATATATACAAATATGTATAAATATAAATCTGAAAATTTTGTTTGGTTTAACGTTTTTTTAAAGAGAACATCCTACATTAAGGCTAGTTTTTGTGTTGCTTGAGACTTTACAAATATATAACTCAGACTTGGACCAATAATTTGTGGGTCGCATAAAGTGTTTTTTCCTGCATAAAATTCGAACCCACAACACTGGCACGGTAGGTCACTATCTTAACCACTACGTCATCTGTACAGCCTTGTGTGGGTTTATCTCAGGAATTACAAATTTGAATTGAAAATTCGTTAATTTTATCGTAACTTCTTTGTTATTGTTTAATTTCGTTCAATTGATACAGTAGGCATGTATACATATATTTTAATTTAAAAATGTAGTATTGATAAAATATAAAATATTGAAAAGTAATTCTAGTTTTATCAAAATTTAGAGCACATTTTGATCAAACTTTTTGACGAAAACTCTCTCTTTGGATAGAGCAGTGTTCCAATTTCGTAGTTAAATATTCAGGCATCGGTGACATTTTTTGTCAAAATAAATGTACGTACTACATGTTATGCTTTTTATACATGTTATATATTTTATGAATTTTATATATCAACATCCTACTCTTATTTATTTACTTATGGCCGATGCAATATGTAAAATTCTATCATACGTATTGCAAAAGTTACTACTGGCAATAGTTTTATGACTGGCCGACAGTCTGACGTCAAATTACCTTAATAATCTAGTAAATTGCGTCATATAGAGTTAAGTCTAAGTCGATGTAAAACTCTTAGTCGTCTTTTACGACATCCACGAGCAAATTAAAAGTTAGAAGTGTTTGCAACCACCATCATACAGTATGTTTGAATTTTATATTGTTTTCAACAATTCCATGCCCAAGGAGGGTTAACATCAGGCAGGCGGCCGATCATATAATTATTGCCGAAACATTTGCAATATTTATTATGAAAGAAGTATACATATTGCATTATTCCCAAGTAATACGTATAGAAGCAGGATGATGATGAGATCACACCAGAAGAATGCCCCACCTGGGGGCCTCAGCGCCACATCCTGACAACGGAAATAGGAACAACAGACCTGTCGTTGCCGAGTATCATCTCCAAGATGCTCGGCAGCGACAGCTGCTGGTCGTAGATGGCCTCCTTCTGTGAGGCTGTCATGATAAGGAAGGAGGCCGTGGAGGGGGCCCGCGAGGCGATTGCGTCCGCTGATTTGGTCCACCGGCGGCGGCCAGGGAGGAGGAGACGCTGCTACGCGCTGCTCCTCCACTGCCCTGATTGATGACTAGACGTGGCCAGACGGCCAAGCGTCGAGGTGTCGGGGATAGAATGGCATCATACGATCTCTCCGGCACCCTGTAAAAGCGCGGAAGGGGTCGCTGTGGTTTTAGTGGGTATTCCGCTTGCTTATGTGGCCGGTGAGTCCCACACACACTCCTCTCGTCTATCACCGGCGGGGGGATAGTGCGTAAATGCATTTCTAGAGCGTGGAAAAAAAAGGATGATGATGAGATACAAGAGAAAGAAAGCTCGAAATACACTACGGCAACTGGTCAACGTGGTATAGTAGTCATCTGTTTGAGACCTGTACCCAATACTGGATCACAGTGACTGGAATAAATGATTTTAATCAATTTTAATCTCTATACTTTAATTTTCACTTTAATCGTTTGACTCTCGATATTGATTACTGTTATCTTTAGAAAGAAAAAATATCCTATGATTATCTCATTTTAATCTAATGTGATTAGGGGAATACAATCACTGGAATACTTTATGTCATCTCCCGTAAGAGTCGTAAAAATCACCAAAAACGTCACTATTAGCCTATTAACCACCGAGAGTCGTATTTATTTTCATCAATTTTAAGACAAATTATCATCTTTTAAAACGAAAGTTTTCAAATAGAAAACATGGTCTCTTGGTACTTTGTAATATGCTCTTTCAGAATCTGGGATGGAAATTGCGATTTTACCTCTACAAAAAAAAAATGGCCGCTTTTAAAGAAAAAAAAAAACAATGAATACATTTTTTTTCAGGAATTGTTTTCTCGTAGAAAATGCCTGGTGACGGAGTAAGAATACAAATCACCACTTGCCCGTGCTTGTCGTTAAAGATGACTAAAGGATATATATGATACGCATATAACATCTATACAAGAGAAGGAAAACTCGAAATGAAACCCTATACCAACATATCTGACTAGCATGGTATTGTAAGGTCAATTTCCCTCCTATTATGGAGGAGGCTCGAACGCAACAGTGGGACGTATATGAGCTGAAATAATGACGATGATGATGTGTAATTTTATATATATTTCACTAGATTGAGGTGTCGCTATAATACTACATATTAACTTGATATCTATGTTGATTATTTCAGACTAATTTTCAATATAAAATAGCCAATATATGATAGACGCAGTATTAAATTTAATGTATGCGTCAGCACGTCATAGTGACTCGCTATGCATTGTTTTTAAAATACGCGACCCAAAGCGACTATTTCATTTTCGGTATCACACGAATAATGAATATTGTCCACAAGGGGATTAAAGTCAGTCATAATCCGCGTACAACTACCCTCATATTCCAAATATTTTGGCGTTTATTTAAAGTCGTAAAAACCTTCACTTTATTTATTGCCATTTTTAGATAAAATCATCTTCATTATTATAAGCGTAGCATTATCATCATTCATCATCATTTCAGCCTATCGCCGTCCACTGCTGGACGTAGGCCTCCCTCATGTTACGCCACAGAGTGCGGTCCTGTGCCGCCTGCATCCAAAGACGTCCAGCAACTTTCATCAGGTCGTCGGTCCACCTAGTACGTCCTATACTGCGTCGTCGCTACGACGACACGTTTTCCTTTCTTCCCCAGCGGTTGTCGGTTCGTCGAGCGATGCGGCCTGCCCATTGCCACTTCAGCGTGCTAATTTTTCGTGCTATGTCGGTTCCACCCGTTTTTCTGGGGATTTTCGTATTTCGGATTCTATCTCGCAGAGAAATCTCGAGCATAGCCCGTTCCATAGAACGCTGAGCGACTTTGAGCCTTGTTATGAGGCCCATATTAGGGACCACGTTTTTATTTCATTTAGGACCCCAGCGTAACATCATTCCAGTTAAATCCAGTGAAAAATTTACATTACATTTTCACAAATACATCTTCACAAAATAAAAGTAACAAGATAAAAGTTAAAAGCTAAAACTCAACTATGACAAAAAACGAGTTACCGGACAAATACGGATAAAATCACGAGCAAATGCTAATAATATATATATATTTTTGAAATGTAGAAATAACGCTCTTTCTAATGACATGAAACACGACAGATTTGTCTTAAATATATTTTTTAACCTACTACTTTGAGACCTCTAGAGGGCGCTATATTAGATTCAGTGGCACATCATATAGCCTATAACCAGCGGATGATCAAGACACTTCTAATGATATCTCATTTGTCTGGTTAAAATAAGTAGTTGAGGAGCTATGAGGGAACAGATGAACTTACATACATAGTCTGTCCAAATCATAACCCTCCGTAGTCGGATCGGTGCCTTCTGCGAGACAGTGATCTCGCAGAAGGAAGCGGCGGATCGCCTGCGCGAGGAGCGCAGCCTCGATGAGGAGATCCGCCACCGGCGAATGGGGCGGCGCAGGCGCAACTACCTGCGGCTCATGCCGCCCTAGCCGAGACCGCGGGTGACGTGACCGGGGATTAGTCCGTCACCCGCCGAGAGGCCGACCGCGTGAGGAAAGACCGACGTCCTCCCCGAGGGGGGGACGTCGGTCGATGGGAGGGTACCCCAAGTAGGGGGTATTCCGTCGGGCTGACCACTGACGACAAGTTAACTCTGCTGCGGTGGTCGGCCCAACGACGAAGGCGACGTGGTTTTCGGGTGGGTTGCGGGAGTTGCGTGTTTAAGCCCCTCTGTCGCCCCGGACGGAGTGGTGCGGAGGCACGCCAACCGCAGCCCACCCACAAAAAAAAAAAGTCGGGTAATAAATAGATACTTAGTAACATAACCTTAATATGAACTTACAATATCCGATTATTAACACATTATTAAGACAAGTGTCTTTGTATCATTACGACCTATGTATGTTCACTACTCATTTTTTTCATTCAAGACTGTCTATTTATATCCATTTTTCGCTATTAAACTAATCAAACATTCAAATCAAATCATTTATTCTGCATAGGCCCCTTGAGGGCACAACTACATATTGTCAAATTTATACATCGTTAGAATATAATACAATATCTACCATGATCTACTATAGCGATCCGCAGTTACGAATATTGCCAGGGCATACTCTGAGTTTCCACCTTACGATAGGCGATAATTAAGGTAAAATCTTCGCCTTCGATTTGATAAGTCAGATAAAATAAAAGCTTGGCGTTATATTTTTCTTCTATGTAGTAACGCATTAAGAATACAATTGACCACCCCTTTTCATATTTGTGAAAACAAAGGATTGTAATTAATTCTCACGCTGTTTACGATGATGTTAAAGTTTGGAATCTTAGTAACTCGCCGTGCTACATTTTCAAACTATTTTAATTAAAAACCTTTGATTTAGGGGATGACAAACAATACGAAGGGGACAAAGAAATGTTTTGAAAATTAAAACAATTAATTTGTTTGGGAGTTGCACGTTTTAATATTATTTGAAAGCTAATTTAAGAGGACCTTTAATTTTAAGCAACGTTCATCGGCTATAATTTATTGCTATAGAAATTGGACACTTTTCACGCTATGAAAGAATCGTTTTAAGATATTTCCTTATTTTCGAATCTTTTCCATTATGCTATTCGAGCCTTCTATATATTGTTAAGCTACTTATACTTTATCAGTCTCACAAACGATATCTGGGTTTTAAGAGAAAGGCAATTGAAAAATCTATTTTATATTTAAAGCAATTTAAAGATCAATTTAACGTTATGAATTATGTAAATTTTACCGTATGGCGACGAAATAAGAATACAATTCACAACTCCTTATCTTGCCGGCGGATGTTATAAAAGACGTATAAGGAATATAATATGCAGATGAAGAACATTGATGCTAAAGAAGGAACTGTCGAAATTAAACTCTATACCGACACGTTTAGCAGCGTGATCAAGTAGGTCAAATGCCCTCCCATAATGGAGGAGACCGGTGCCCAACATTGGGACGTGTATGGGCCGAGATAATGATCATATAGATTCCCGATGTGTCCTATAATAAATTTAAGTATTGATGGTGTAAACTAACCTACTATGATATTTAGCTGTCGTGGCATATTGTCATGTCGAATTTGCCCTGCTTATTGAGGAAGCCAGTGTCCAATAATAGAATTTATAACGACTACATCATCATCATTTTATCTCATATACGTCCCACTGTTGGGCTCAAGCCTCCTCCACAATAGGAGGGCAATTGACCTACTATACCAAGCTGGTCAGACCAGACGTGTTGGTATATTAGTAGTTGGTATAATTTCAAGTTTTCCTTCTCTTGCATAGATTTTACATCCATATTTAATCCCTTAGTCGTCTTTTATGACACCCACGGGCATGAGAGGAGGTAGTGAATTGTGTTTTTACTCTGTTACCACACGGCAACACGACTACATACCATATCTAAACTCAAATGTCGTTAAATCCTGTTCCAATGCACTATACGTAACTATGTAATGTAATTTGTACTATGTAATGTAATTTAGTTGTGTACTATGTAGGGACACGAAAAAAGTATCGATACTTTTAGGTATCGAGTACTTGTCTTTCGATACCAATACTTTTGTACTCGATACTTTCTATTCGATACTTTTACTCAATGAGTACTTTTAGGCAGGTATCGTATCGAACAAATTGTACGGAGTATCCATGTTAAATTTGACCTTATGGCTCATGCTTATGGTAAAGCCATCTTGGTAAAGCGTAACGAACCTTCTAAAAGTGGCTCGACATATATTAATCGAACACACAAAACAAACTCAGTACAAATTCCTAAAAAAAAAAATGTCATCCCGACCTGGATTCTAGGAAAAGTACTCAGTACTCGATACTTTGGAGTATCGATATACTTTTGTTTCGACACTTTATTGAGTACGATACTTTTTCTTCGATACTACTCATGAGTACAGTATCGATACTTTCGTTTCGATATCATGTCCCTAGTACTATGTAATGTAATTTAGTATTTAAACTAGCAACCCGCCCTCGCTTTTCTTCGGTTTTAGTCGTTTTACCCGCGTAGTTCCCGTTCCCGTAGGAATACCGAGATAAAATACAGCTTAGTTTACACCCTGATATTATAGCTTTCCATTGGTGAAAGAATTTTTGAAATCGGTTCAGCCGTTTTGAAGATTACCCGAAACAAACAGACAGACAGACAGACAAAAATTTTTAATTGCTATTTTAGGCATAGGTGTCGTGCAAATAACCGTGTGAGCATGAAAAAGCCTATTATTTTGACATTACAAACAGACACTCCAATTTTATATTTTGGTATAGATTAGGAAAATAATTAAGACCACATTGCATAATTGCATTCATTTCATGAATAGTCTCGATGGGAAGAAATGCAGTGGCATTATTAATTGTACCTTGGACAACGAGAAAGTTTAATAATAGGGCCCGAAAAACTTGTAGGTAATATTCAAAAAGGAGCGTGCGTACAAAGTATGCATGTGAGAAGTGAAACTTCTTTGGTGCCACTTGTTTTAATCAATACTAGCAACCCGCCCTCGCTTCGCTTCGGTTTCAGTCGTCTTTCCTGAATAGTTCCCGTTCCCGTGGGAATACCGGAATAAAATATAGCCTAGTTTACGCCCTGATGTTATAGATTTCCCTTAGTGAAAGAATTTTTGAAATCGGTCCAGCCGTTTTGAAGATTACCCGGAACAAACAGACAGACATAAAAAAAATATAAAGTGTATTTTAGGCATATATATAGCGCAAATAACCGCGTGAGCATGAAAAAAGCCTATTATTTTGAAATTACAAACAGACACTCCAATTTTATTTATTGGTATAGATTAAAGAAAAATGTACTCTCTCTCTCTCGATCATTCTCACTCGCTTGATCCCTACTTTCGCTCCATGGCTATGTACTTTGTGCTATGTTCGCGGTCGAGGTCCAAAACCGCACCGCGTAAAAGTCATTAATCTATTGCTATCAGCGACGCCCCGAGCCGAGGTCCATTCCCCACAGGGGAAGCCCTCGGGAGATGTTCGCTTAACTTTCTTACCGAATTGAGTGTGCGTGAGTGAGCCGAGAGATTGTGAGCGCTGATGGCTCACCCATAGTCCGGGCTAAGCTGTCAAGATCATCTGCGACCAACAGCTATACACACACAGAAAAAAAAAATATCCCTATCTGACTCTCTCTCAATCGCTCTTGCCCTCTTCATGGACAAAAACATACCACATTTTCGTGTCACTAAATTGCGTTAAATGCGTAAAAATTTTACCCTCATGCGCACGATGAAGTTTTACTTCAAAATCAGCTTATTCACGACCACTACTAAGACACTTCTTCATATAATCATTAAAATTGAAGATTTTGAATAAACTAATATAATAAAAAAAAAAGTATTACGTTCTCTTCAACAGGAATTATCAATTAATTGTTATTTGACGATTATTTTGGCACGCATGAAGCATTTAATCGAAAAATCATACACCACTTACATCATTTTGGAGCTGGTACTCTTACTCTACTGGACCGATATTAACCAAACATAGCTAAGAACCACCGCCATGGAACTGGCTTCCAAATGAATAAAACCGCATCGTAATCGGTCCATACGTTTGAGAGCTATGATACCACAGACAGACACACATAGACAGTCAGACATCGACATCAAACTTATAACACCACTCTTTTTCGTCGGGGTTAAAAATAAGGCATGGCAACGTCATAATTGCCGCACTTAGCAATGATAATAGTCGTTATAAGCTTTCCAGTACTACTAATCTATTCCAATAAATAAAATTGGAGTGTCTGTTTGTAATGTCAAAATAATAGGCTTTTTTAATGCTCACGCGGTTATTTGCGCTATATATATGCCTAAAATACACTTTATATATTTTTTTATCTGTCTGTCTGTTTGTTCCGGGTAATCTTCAAAACGGCTGGACCGATTTCAAAAATTCTTTCACTAAGGGAAATCTATAACATCAGGGCGTAAACTAGGCTATATTTTATTCCGGTATTTCCACGGGAACGGGAACTATTCAGAAAAGGCGACTGAAACCGAAGCGAAGCGAGGGCGGGTTGCTAGTATATTAATGAAATAGTATTTTAAAATGGACGGAACGGAGACCCACCACTCCTCAGGACGGTTCGGCTTCAAATGCGCGCGGATGCCTCGTTTAGAGGCGAAACACGTGTCACATTCGACACGTTATTCGTATTCATTAATATTCGAAGTTCTGCGGCAAATTGCAAGTTGATGTTCTGGAAGGTGCTCATCGCGTGAGAGTAAGATTTCCTTATTTCCTAGTCGATCTTAATCCTATCCTGTATTCCTTTTATTGTGGTGTGCGATATATTGATTACCGTGGGAAAGTGGTGAGTCTCTCTTCCTTCCTTCCATTTTAAAATAAATATGGATTTCCGCCATGTATCGCCTAATTCAATCAATTATAATAAAATAGTAGCTATTTTATTTAGCCGATTTTTATAATTACCCCGGCAAAGTAAGGGTTGATAACATTGTAATTTTAACCCGTCACCACACAGGATAATGAATGGTCATTTGAAGTACATAAGCCTATGTCATTTATCATAACAGAACGAACGAGTCAGGCATTAATGTCAGGTTAACCATCTCATTAGTGACCGTTAGATTTATAATTACACGTGTTACAATGATGATTGTTCGCTAGATATGACTTTTATAATATTTAAATGTAAGAAAGAAAGAAATTCATTACTCCGCACATCATAAAGGCTAAAATATAAGTATAATAGTATAAAAAAAAAAATAATAAACAAGAAATAAAAAAAGGTTCTATCAACAGTGGCGCTCCCTTCGCAGAAAACAAAAGGATAGCTGCTCAGCATAATGTTGAGGCATCTTCTGTAAGAGTGATACCACAACGCTGTTATTCTGCAACATCCTGCGGTGTCTGTCAATAAATGTACAGGTAGCTATAGAATAGAATACAATAGTTACTATCAGAAATAAATAATAAAAAATATATAATTTTTTATTTTATATGCTTTGGTCAGACCACAGACTACTCAGTGGGACACCATACATGCTAGATAAGCCAAGGCCATATTGTTCTATAGCTCTTGCATCAATCCACACCCATCGGTGATTCGATTACCGTAAATTTGACATACGGTGCTCAACGGCCATTGATGGTTCCGGGAGCATTTCCACCAACTTTCTTCGCGGCTGGACGCTGCGGCGCTATCTTTATCTTGACTCATGTTGAACGTGGGCGGATCTAGCGCTACGCGCCAGCGTCTGAATACAGAGTGATTTCGTCCATGGCTTTGTATGGCGTATCCGCGTGAGTGAGGTTCCTGACAAATCGACTTAGGACTATCTTGTAGCAACCACAGAGGGCTATAATAGGGATATAATGAGCATATAACATCTGCGCAAGAGAAAGAAAACCCGAAACAAAAACCTATTCCAACACGTCTGACCAGCGTGGAATAATAGGTGACTTCCCCTCCCATTATGAAAGAGGCCTGCTCCCAATAGTGAGACATATATAGGCTGAGATAATGATAAAAATATAATATAGGAGTGCCTTACGGCATTACTATGTTCCCGTTAAAAATCTTTAATAAATGTATACCCGTTAAATTTTTAGGACATGTCCAGTCTATGTTAGATTCAGTGACGGCAGAATGCTATTACGTAGGCTCGCATGGTTGCAGAGTATTATAACGTATTTACACTCTGATTAATTGTCATTTCAATACAAAGGGCATACACGAGTCTCTAGAGGTATAATTTAAGCCGGCCATCGCTAGGGCGATGGTCGACAGCGTCGGGTATTGGGACGCGGTCGCAGCCTTCTGCGAGACAGTGATCTCGCAGAAGGAGGCGGCGGATCGTCTGCGCGTGGAGCGCAGCCTCGATGAGGAGATCCGCCGCCGGCGACTGGGGCGGCGCAGGCGCAACTACCTACCTCATGCCACCCTAGCCGAGGCCGCGGGTGACGTGACCGGAGATTAGTCCGTCACCCGCCGAGAGGCCGACCGCGTGAGGAAAGACCGACGTCCTCCCCGAGGGGGGGACGTCGGTCGATGGGAGGGTACCCCACGTAGGGGGTATTCCGTCGGGCCGACCACTGACGACAAGTAAACCTGCTCCGGTGGTCGGCCCAATGACGAAGGCGAGGTGGTTTTCGGGTGGGTTGCGGGAGTTGCGTGCTTAAGCCCCTCTGTCGCCCCGGACAGAGTGGTGCGGAGGCGCGCCGACCGCAGCCCACCCACAAAAAAAAAAAGAGGTATAATTTAAACAAGTTATTATATTCATCATGATCATCTCAGCCCATACACGTGCCGATTTTGGGTTCCGGCTCCCTTCATTGTGGGAGGAAGATTGCCATATTATACCTTTACTCCATCGCCACATAAATAAAAATCAAATACAAGTCGTTTCATTTCACATTTTCAATTTTTATACAATCATAATATCAGAAATCCTTATAATAATAAAACACAAATTGCATATTTAAAGTGAATATAGCTTGTAATAAATTAACTTAAATGTAACTTATATCCTTAATAGAAAATATATTTTACTCCACAAAGTTCCGTGTATTTTGAGCAAGCAACTTTATTACATTTTTTAAAACTTTGTATAAAGTATGTTCTTTGAGTACCTAAATACTAGCTTGACCAACATTATTAAATTTGACTTGACTAGGAAATATTAAGGGAATGCAAAAACTGCATGTGCTGGTAAAAGAGATTTTGATAATACAGCAGTCTGAAGTATTTTAGTTGGTGTAAGTGGTTTAAAGCTCAGGATAAAGATAGTTGAAGATGTTTTGCAAACAAAATTAGATTGGATTAAGTTAAGAAAATCTTCTTAAGTTTATTATAAGAGTTGGGTTTATTATAAGAGTATTGGTATTATATCTTTATATATAAATTTCTTTTGTACGTGTGTATTTCACGGCACTCCTCATAAACGGCTGGACCAATGTTGAGGCATTTTTTGTGTGTGTTCAAGGTGATTCGAGCAGAGTTTAGATTCGCAATTGGATCCGGTAGATGGTGTTGCTGTCGATTTCAATGAGAAGTAATTTTATTTGGACAGAACAACCTCTGTTGGTTCAGCGAGTTTATTATAAGTATCATTTGAATGCATAGATTGAGTAGTGGTTCTAATCGATCTACCGTGCCGATGTAGAACAATACTAGAGAAATTCGTTGTACTTCTTAAAACACACCGATTTCAACAACAACAACCATCAGGTTGCCCCAATGATGGAAATTATTTGTATCCATAGATCACAAAACTAGCACGCTGGAGTGGCAATGGGCAAACCACATCGCTCGACGAATCAACAATCGCTGGTGAAGAAAGGTTCTCGAGTGGTGACCACGAATCCATCGACGCAGAGTAGGATACCCTAGCACCAGGTGAACAGGAGTGGGTGAAAGTAAATGGGTGTCGTTGGAAGCAGGTGGCACAGGACCTCACTTTGTGGCGAAACATGAAACTTTACGAAATATTATCATTTTTTTTTATTGCAAGCAGTGGCAAACGAGCAAATAGTACACCGGATGGTAAGTGTTGCTGCCGCTCATGGACCTTTACAAGGCCGCTGCCTACTGCGACGGGAATGAAGAGAGTGTGAATGCATGCATTGAGGCTCGGTGATACCAAAGGCACCATCAACACCCTCCATACGCGAACACCCTCAGAAAGTTGGGCTTCCGGCTCTCTCACTCACCGAACGAAGCGCAGTAACAAAATGCTACTACTCAGACGTCGATTTTCTGCGAGAGCGTGGTACCACCCCGGACGGACCGGCCCGCGGCTGTAGACAGATAACTGTCGACAGTGTGGTCCTACCACTACTATCATATATCTTTAAACGAAAAATTCTTGTATATTTCTACATCATCATCATCATCATCATTTCAGCCTATTGCCGTCCACTGCTGGCTACGTCTAGCCTCCCTCATGTTAAGCCACAATTTGCGGTCATGTGCCGCCTGCATCCAACGACGCCCAGCAACTTTCACCAGGTCCTCGGTCCACCTATTGGGTCTGGCGTCCTACACTGCGTTGTCCGATACGTGGTCGCCACTCGAGAACCTTTCTTTCCCAGCGGTTGTTGGTTCGTCGAGCGATGTGGCCTGCCCATTGCCACTTCAGCGTGCTAATTCTTCGTGCTATGTCGGTAATATGTCGTGCTATGTCTTCGATATTTCTATATATATCTATATATTTCTATATTTTTAGAAGCCGATGAAGCTTATTTACCTTAAAATATCAGCCATAAATACATTTTAACATATATTTTATTAAGTATTTAGCTAATTATTATATTTTGCCGCTTTCAATATTTCATCATGTCGGTTCATACACGTCCCACTGCTGGGCTCGAGCCTCTTTTGTAATAGTAGAAAAGATAACCTGCTATACCACGCTGGTCAGACGTGTTGGCATAAGCTTTTATTTCGAATTTTCCTTCTCTTATCTCTTTCCTTCTCTTTCAATATTTATTGTAAATGAACTTTGTCCCTTACACTAAGTTATTTGGACGGAAAGTTTAAAAAACTTAAGATAAATACTTATTATATGTATGTAAATTGGCGGCGCACAGATCTGGGATATAGGAGTGGTCTAGACAATGACGCGTCATTACCTAATACGTAGCTTAAGTCTGGAATAAGCTATTTTTTTGTCTACTCACCATGCCAGTGAAGCTGTGGGTGGAAGCTAGTTATGTTTATAAAGTGCTCCGAAGTACAAAAACTTATTTCCCTAGTGTGAAGATCTTCTTAATATATGTCTTTAAGAAAAATAATAGTTGTAAGAAAAGCTCCAACTTCAGTAAGTGCAGATATATTTATATATCTATCTCATATTACGATCCTGAGTCAACATAAAAACGTAATTCTTTGTTAGAATTTAGGTATACCAATATGGGGGGGTGAACACAATAGTTATTTGAACGCTCACTGAATATGTGAGAGATATTGCGTATAAATGTAGCCATCTAAGAAAATACTATGTGATATTCGGATTATACCAAAAGATTTTCGCAACTAGAAAGCGAGGAATGCGAATAATATTCTTTGTAAGCATGAGTGCTTAAGAATATTTAATTGTGGACCGTGACTTGGTTTTATTCAAATAAATAAACACCGTTTATCTCTATTATATATATGGGACGTTACATAAGTAAAATTGAAAATTTTGAATGACCCCCAGTACAAACTAAAATAACAAAAAAAGTATCATGTTCTTTTCAACGGGCATTATCAAATAATTTTCGTTTAACGATTATATTGGCACACATGCTAAATGGAAGATAAGGACAAGGAAGGCCGATCCCAAAAAAATTGTGTCTAGCCAGAAGAAGAAGAAGATTATACTGGAATGCGTGAAGCACTTAATTTAGTAATCATACACCATTACATAATTTTGAAAAAGAGCTGATATTCTTACACTGCTGGACCGATGTTAACCAAACATAGCTAAGAACTACTGCAAGGAAACTGGTTTTCAAATGAAAAACACCTCATCGAAATCGGTCCATCCGTGATGCCGTGATGTATGATGCCACAGACAGACATCGTCATTATACTTATAACACCCCTGTTTTCTCTCTGGTCTTTGCGTCGGAGGTAAAAAATAACTTGTATAAGGTTAATCTTCGTTTTTAGTGAACTGTGTATTAAGCAAAGTTCTCTCTAATTGCGGAAGATACTCATATATAACCTCATATCTTTAAACGAGGAATTCTTGTATATATATTATAGAGTTATAATAGCTCAGTTGGGAAGTTGTCCAGTTTTCTTTCTGTTTTGTTATGGCATTCAAACAGCGTAGGATCGAATCACGATGTTATTATTATTCTCTCTTTGTAATTTATGATACTTTTTTCATTATTTTATTTTTATTTTTTATTAATATATATCTAAATAAGTTCGGCAAAAATACAACAAAAATATACCAAACAAAGCTCGGTCAACCAGATATTGATAGATAAGTGATAAAAGGCAACAACAAGAAAACAATTCAATATTCTTCCCTGTGGGTGCCGTAAGAAACGATTAAGAGATATAAGTATAATATTTGCACAAGAAAAAGACGAAATAAAACGTACTAATCTAATGATTTCTGATGTTTACGCGAGTACATTTGAAATAAAACCGTTTTTACTGATTTAATCGCTTTATAGCCCAGTCATATTAGGTAAAAAAAGGGGTCAACCTCGGCATGAAAGATAATAAGCTGTAAGAGAGTGGTAGGACCACACTGTCGACAGTTATCTGTCTACAGCCGCGGGCCGGTCCGTCCGGGGCAGTACCACAGTCTCGCAGAA
This sequence comes from Lymantria dispar, assembly GCA_032191425.1. Classification (NCBI taxonomy): domain Eukaryota; kingdom Metazoa; phylum Arthropoda; class Insecta; order Lepidoptera; family Erebidae; genus Lymantria; species Lymantria dispar. The sequence goes on along the minus strand of CM063465.1, from coordinate 12,651,311 downwards.
AATCGACGTCTAAGTAGTAGCGATTTGTTACTGCGCTTCGTTCGGTGAGCGAGAGAGCCGGAAGCCCAACTTTCTGAGGGTGTTTGCGTGTGGAGGGTTTTGGTGGTGCCCTTGGTATCACCGAGCCTCAATGCACGCATTCACACTCCCTTCACTTTCTTCGTAGTAGGCAGCGGCCTTGTAAAGGTCCATGAGCGGCAGCAACACTTACCATCAGGTGTACTGTTTGCTCGTTTGCCACGGTTTGCAATAAAAAAAAAAAAAAAATTGGTATAAACCTTTGTGTTGTCGTTCTAAATGTTGTCTCAAAAGTCACAAGTACTATCGTGTTCGCGTTTTAAGATATTGAAGGTCAAAGGTCGTAAAAATCGATTTTTCGCGAATATCTCGCTTTGTATTGCTTAAGAGCGTTATCGGTAATAAGCGGCCGTAAACCCAAAAATGTGGTTTTTTGAGGACTGGTTACTCGTTCATCATAATAGCTTACTAAAAATTTATATAACCACTACATTAAACACATCTTTATATTGTGCTTGTACAGAATTATAACTCAATATTGTAACTATTTTATTAAAAGGCAAGGGTATTTTGAACTTAAGTTAATGAGATTTTACGAAAACGCTGAGTTTTGAAGTTCAGGTACGAATAAACGATAAGTCGTGGCAGCTCGAAAAAACTTGTAGATGTTAGGAAAATTACTGTTCTTGGGTATGTATAAAATGAAATTCAAGATTTCTTCCTTTTAAAACTAAAAAAAAATATTTCCTTAAGATTAATTTGACGAAAATGGCTCCTGTAAAACATTTAATTTAGTGAATAATACTAACCTTGGAATATTTAAAAAAATATCCACTATTTGTTCGACTATTGTAGAAGCAGTAAAAAAAACCCCAAATTGAAATACGAATAGTCACCCTCGTAATTAAATTTTAAATATTACTATAAATTGAACGGCATAATTGTTCGTAAGCCAGTCGCGCCTTGGCGCTCAACGGAGCAGGGTCACGTCGCTCGAGCTCGCCGCTCACAGCGTAAAAGACGACAATACGAAGTTCAGCGTATACTGCGACTGATCGGTTTTGATTCGTAAGTATTTATTACTACCTAATTCTGTTAATTACTTTCATGGGATCTCTATAAAGAATAATATAGAATCTTTTTACGTTTTAGGTGATGGGTCGAAAAAGCAGATTGTATCTTGGGAACAAAATCCGTTACAAGGCAAAGAAAAAGAGAACACACGACAAAACTGTAAGGTACCTATAGTTTCAAAAGAGTAAACGAAAAGAGAAGTGAGCCGTCACTCAGGACGCCTGGCAGATGTGAAACATCAAAATTATTTTGAAGTCGTTACCGCAAAGCGTGGCGTTAACGCCGCTTTTAATGCCACGCGACGATCAGGTTCACCCCGCCTATAGATATTTCACATCAAAAATCCGAACGGAACATTTATGCAGCCTCATCTTCTGAAGATTATCAGCTAACTCAAATTTAATGTTTAATAATTACTAACCATACACAATATAATTTTTTTATAGAGAATCATTTTCTTCTTGTACTAGCAATAAATATATAGCAAAATGTGGATCAAAATTTAATAACTAATTTCTATAACTGTAACTGGAAAACGCATATAGATGACATTTGTTAAAAATTAAATAAATTTATTTTTGCGCTTAGAACTTTGAGGCGTACCTCGGGACATAGTATTGCACTTACTGCGTATTATGGCTACGTTGACTCAGTCTTGAGATATGGTCTTCTATTGTGGGGTAACTCAACAAATATTAATAGAGCATTCATTGTGCAAAAAAAATCTGTACGAGCAATATGTGCTGCTTATCCTCTTGCAAGTTGTGAACCACTTTTTAAAAAATTAAAGATACTGACTCTTACATGTCTATACATTTTTCAGGCAGGTTGTTTTGTTAAGGAACACGGTTCATATTTTAGCACTTTTGAAAAAAAACATAAATCAGTAATAAAAAATAGGGATCCGACAAGACTAATTACACCTAGTTGTTCAACTACACTGTATCAAAGAAACTGCTATTATATGATAATTAAAATCTATAATAATTTACCAAAAATTATGAGAGATCTGCCACTTAAGCCTTTTAAGACAAATCTACGTAAGTGGCTCCTTGAGAAATGTTTTTATTCAATGAATGACTTTTTTGGTATGACATAACCATATTTATAAAATGATATGATTATACTCTTTAATTTTTATGTTTTGTATTAATGTTTTTTTTTTTAATATTATTCTGTTAACATTTTTTTTTTTATAATTATGACATGAATTTATTTTTTTTTTGACTGGAAAAATCTAATGAATATGAATAAAATTAGAATTTCAAATGTAAGACTCAGAAGTCTAATATCGAACAAAAAAACATGTATGTATATGTGTATTATGTTGCATGTCGTAATGAGCGACGAAGTATGTGAGACCTCTTTGTGAACCATTAACCACACAATGTAAACCATATTTCTTGCAATAAATTCATTTCATTTCATATAGTGGGTAGATTTAAATCTCTGACTGGACTTGTTAGACATCCATGGCCATGGCGACTAGGGCTATACTCGACTACTGCACGGCAGCCACGGAGGCAGCGTGCCTCTTGGCCGGAACTCTCCGGTGGGATCTGCAGGCGGAGGTACTCGCCGAGCTTTACCTGCGAGTATCAGAGACGCGAGCCACATATAGCCTCAATCAAGGTGATTGCCGCCTGGCGGGTCGACGCCCGCCGAGACGCCATTGCTCGTTGGGCAATCGGACTGGAGAAGCCTCAATACGGTATCAGGACCGCCGAGTCCTTTCAGCTGGTGCTGATGGGGTGGTTGGGTCGGCAGCATGGGGTACGGCACGGGTACATTCCTTCCGACTGGTGCAGGTATTGATGGGTCACGATAGCCAAGTACCTGCGCAAGCTCGTTAGGAGAGAGAGCACACCACCATCCTGCTACCACTGCGATTGCGACGTGAGCACGGCGCAGTACAGGCTCGAGGTGTGTGCCTCGTGGGCAGAGCAGCGCCGTGAACTCGTTGCAATCACCGGTGCCGGCCGGACCCTGCCGACCATCACTAGGGAGATGCTCAGCAGCGTCAGGAACGCGGTCACCGCCTTCTGTGAGGCTGTCATCTCACGAAAGGAGACGCCGGCTCGTGTGTGATTAATCTTTGGCCACACGTTCCGCCACCGATGACTCGGGCGGCGCAGATACGAGTACCCGCGCCTCACGCCGCTCTAGGCGAGTCCGCGTGTGACCGGACCGAGGACTTTAGTGTGTCACCCGCAGAGAGCCTGACCGTGTAACGGCAATCGACGTCCCGGTATAGGGACGTCGATTGGGGTTTTTTTATTTTTTTTAAATTATTACACAATAATGTGATAATTTAAAAAAAATAAGTTGTCGAGTCTCGAACCCGAGACCAGAGTTCCCGCCGGCGAGCACGTTACCACGAGATTACCGCTTGTTGGCGATTCGAGTTTGAATTTTTCTAGTACATAAATTACCCATCCAACTTTGACCCTTAAAATCTTTTTAACGAGGGCCCAGTTGACCCTAATATTTGGTAATTGTGATACCCTCGTGCCCCCTCTACCACCCCACCAAAAATCATGGAAATCCCCCACCCACACGTCTAAGGGTCTCCTTGTAAGTTATACTCTGTGCCTATATTTTACTATTTCCTGTACTTTGCATATTAAAAATACAATTTTAACCGTTTTACTGATATGAGATTTGGTTTTTAATTAAAAATTTTAAAATTTACATCATGTTGATTTTTGAAAATCTCCTTCTCCGAAGAATATATTAGAGATTGATTATAAGCGCCAAGGCTCAAGACTGGTCATTCTATGAACTCGCCTGTGTGTAGTGCAATTAGTGTGCGTCGATATCGGACCGTAGCAAAATACCTAAAATGCGAGAGTGCCGATTACCGATAACGCTCTTAAATGAGATTTGCACTTATAAAAGTTGTAGAGTATAAAATTCTCTACAATTTTTTCATACGATCAACCGTTCTCGCGGTAGACCGCGAAGATTGCACCGCGTACAGTCATATATGGCCTAATACAAGATCAAGCGTGAGTTACGGTTATCAGTACACTGTATCGGTCGTGAGGAGGGAGAGCACACCGTCCTGCCACCACTGCGATTGCGACGAGGACGCGGCGCAGCATACACTCGAGGTGTGTGCAGCGTGGGCGGGGGAGCGCCGTGAACTCGTCACGATCATCGGTGCCGGCCTGACGTTGCCGGCCATCGCTAGAGAGATGGTCGCCAGCGTCAGGAACTGGGACGCCGTAGCCGCCTTCTGCGAGGCTAACCTCTCTGCGGATGCACAAACTAAATCCCCGGTCCGGTCACCCACAGCCTCTGCTAGGGCGGCATCAGGCACAGGTACTCGCACCTGCACCGCTCCAGTCGCCGGCGGAGGACCGTGTCCGCGTGGAGTCCTCCCGCACACGGTCCGCCGCCTCCTTCCGCGAGATGACACTCACGCTTGACCTGGCCATATATGACTACGCGGCGCATTCTACGCGGTCTACCGCAAAAACGGTTGATCGTATGAAAAAAAAAGTTTAAACAAAAGTTGTAGAGAATTTTATACTCTACAACTTTTACAATAGGTGCAAATCTCATTTAAGTAATAGAAAGCGAGTTATTCGCAAAAAATTTATTTTTATGACCTTTGACCTTCAATATCTTAAGACGCGGACACGATAACATTTGTGACTTTGAGACAATATTTAGAACAACAAAACAAAGGTTTATACCAATTTACAGCTTATTATCTTTCATTCCGAGGTGAAACCCCTAATATGACTGGGCTGTTTGTATTTGATTGCTCGAAGTTTCGAACGCTTTTATGCATTCATGTCCTCCTCATCATCAACTCTGTCCATATACATTCCACTGTTAGGCTTGGGTCTCCTCCACAATAGAAGAGAAATCGACCTACTATTCTACGCGGGTGAGACGTGTTGGAATAGGGTATAGTTTCGAGTTTCCCTCTCTTGTATCTGCATAGATACCTTAGTCATATTTTACGACACTCACGGACAAGATAGGGGGTGGTGAATTGTACTCTTACTCCGTCACCACACACCCTTCTATAATCTGGAAATCAAAAATTATATACTAACACCTTAGAATAATAACGTATAGAAGCATAATGTCGCTACTTAAGCGATCAAAAACATGAAGCCAATACTACATGCGCGCATTCGATTACACACGTATACACGCACATCACTATACAAATTATGAAATCAAATTTTGTTATTATTAACATAAACCGTCGACATATTTTTAAAAGTAATGTTAAAACACTTTTTATGTTTTTCAAATGTATTGTGACACCATTTGAATGCACATAAAAATAAATAGGTTATTATGACGGTTTGCGCATTCGAATGGGGTCACAATACATTTGAAGCACAAACCGTCACAACAACCTTTTTTTTTTAAGAGCTGCCTACGCACGTGCAGTACAGTGGCCTTGTTGTACATTACGGAACGGTCCGGCGTAAGCTCCATTACGCTTCATTCAATTTAAATCTTGATTTTTTGTGCTCGGACCTACCTTCTATATGTTAGTATTCTAATACTAACACGATGAAACCCGTAAAAAAACGTTTTAAGTCGCTATACCAACCCGTTCGGCTAACCATACCACACTAGTAGGTAGTTGGTAAATTTCTCTCCTATTGTGGAAAAAGCTTTGGTCTAGTAGAATAAAGACTAAAGTGATAAATGATGATAATGCCGAGTCCCAATTTTTTTGTTTCTCTCTTATTTAATAATGACAATACAAATTTTCTTTTAGCGTATTAAAATCTTCGGGCCGACCACTGAAGTCGAGGAACTCTGCACCGGTGGTCGGCCCAACGACGAAGGCAACGTGCTATACCGGTGGGTTTCGGGTGTGCGTGCTTACACCACTCTGTCGCCCCGGACGGAGTAGAGCGAGGAGCGCGCCGACCGTAACCAACCCGCCAAAAAAAGCGTATTAAAATCTACCTACCGATCGGAACGAAACACGATGCGATACAGATACATTAATGAATTAAGAAGATGGTGATTAAAATTTATTCAAATGTCTGTAATTACAAGAAGGAATAGAAACGAGCTTGACAGAAAATCAATGCCGAAATGATTTAGTATGTCTTCAAGAGTAATTACCTACTCGTATATACGTACAATACATAGTAAGCTTTGTACGTTGTACACGCGGGTTCATATGTATGTAATTGAAAAGGGTTTTTAATTAAAATTGGGGACTATGAAAATATCTCATTATATGTCGTCGGAGTTGGAGATATTTGCAATTTTATAGACCTATTAAGAGTAAGTTAAACATTTTTTATGTTTGTAGCACGGCACTTATCTTAATCTATTTTTCAAGACAGAGAAGCACAATAAACCGCCATCTTATGCCTCTTCACGTAATAAGCAAGCCAGTATATTTGCATAGATCACTTTACTTTCCTGTGGGAGTCGTAAAAGCAGGCTGATAGAGCATAATGCAAGTGACAATCTCGTCTGAATACTATGGTGATTATAATAGTATCCCCTCTCAGGGATGCTTATTTCTATTAGTGGTCATCTATGAGTTGATAGACGAAAATGAGTATGCTTAAATACATTTATAAATTAACAAATATTTACATAAATTCCAGAAAGAATTTGCATGTATCCATCCGTCCATCCAACAGCCTACAGACGTCCACTGCTGGACATAGGCCTCCCCACGAGAATGCCACTGTGAACGGTTCTACACCACTTGCATTCAACGGTTCCCTGCGACTATGAGAATAACGTCAGTCCTACGCTGCGCCGTCCGATTCGTGGTCGCCATTCAAGAACCTTTCTTCCCCAACAGTTCGACGAGCGATGTGGCCTGCCCATTGCCATTTCAACGTGCTAATTCTGCGGGCTATGTCGGTTACACGCGTTCTTATATGGATTTTCGTGTTCCGGATTTTATCACGTAGAGAATTTGCATGAATACTTCGTGCAAATTCCGTGTGGCGACAGAGTAAATACAATGCACCACCCCCGCTCTTGTCCGTGGATGTCATAAAAGACGACTAAGGGATTAAATATGCATATAATATATATGCAAGAGAAGGAAAACTCGAAACAAAACCCTATACCAATATGTCTAACCAGCGAGGTATAATAAGGTCAATTTCTCTCCTATTGTGGACCAGCCCAATAGTAGGACGTGTATGAAATGAAATGACGATGATGATGATGATTATTAATATCAGGTTGACCGAGCTTCACTCGGAGTATTTTTGTAGCATTTATTTAGGTATATATTAATAAAAAATAAAAAAAAAATAATGAAAATTATATAAAAAATTACAAAAAGAGAATAATAATAACACCGAGATTCGATCCGACGCCGTTTGTCGCCGATGTAAAAAATAAAACGAAACCTGACTACTTCGCCACTGAGCTATCGTAACTCATGACATTGATGGCAAAATTTGAATTCATATTCTTTTAAAATTTAATGTCATTATATTGTCTGCCAAAAACACTGACAAAACAACATTTTCTATACATAAAACCTAGATCGATTTTTTGGGCCCGAATCCTCTAGTATGCCAAGTTTCAACAAAATTGTTGGAGCCGTTTCCGAGATCCTGAAAATATATATACCCGTATTTACAAGAATTGCTCGTTTAAAGATATAAGATTTAATATTAGTAGCACATTTCCAGTAAGAGTGAACCTTCACTCATCTATTTAATCTCAGCTTATATAAGTTACTGTGGGGCTCGGGCCTTCTGCATAATGAGAGATAAATTAATTTACTATACCACGCTGATCAAATGCGTTTTGAAGCCGAACCACCCTTTTTTTTTTGTTTTTGGTGGAGTAAGCGCACGCGCCGTGCATTTCGTACGGGGCGATGAAAGGGCGGCGCACGGGCCCATAACCCACCGTAATGCTTTCTTCGTCATCTATATACCTGGTCCGAAGTCAAATCTTCCTGAGGATGCTTCGTTCAGAGGCGAAACAGGTATCGAATAACTATACGAAGTTCTGTGGAAAATTACAAGTGGAGGTAGTAGTATAGTGTAACTCGTTATGTGAGAGTAAAAAGACTTTCTCATCACCTATTCTACCTTGGTTCTATCCCATTTTATATTCTATTTCAATGTATATTGATTAACAGTGGGAAAGTAGTAGTTCTTCTTTTCTTTCTTCCGTTTAAAAATATTATATATTAATTCTTTGAAATCCTAACTAATAATACAAATGCAAAAATAAGTTTGTTTGTTTGTTATGCTTTCACGCTTAAAGCACCGAATCGATTTCAAAAATTCTTTCACCAGTTCAAAGCTACAATAGCAGGGAGTCGCTTAGGCTATATTTTATCCCCGTATTCCCACGGGAACGGGAACTACGCGGGTAAAATGACTAAAACCGAAGCGAAGCGAGGGTGGGTTGCTAGTCTATATAAAGGAGAAGCTGACTGACATATCAACGCAGGGCCTAATGCATACTGATTGACATATCAACGCGTGATGGTCGGCATCTTCGGCAGGGAAGCTTGTGATGAATTCACGGCGCCGCTCTACCCAGGCAACACAGACCTCATAAGTATGTCTACAGCAGACGTCCTAGCTAGAACCACAATTATGGGAGGGCTTCATGTATTTCCACCTTTAGGTCCTACGGGAGTGTTCTGGCTAAAGCGCACGCTAACTCGATCGACATGGCTCAGTATCCGCGTGTAGCTTTAAACACCATGGCTTTCTGTGAGGGCCAGAAGAAAGTTTTAAGACAAGTGGTCAGAACTCGCTCACACAGGTGTACCGTACAGGACCATTAATCGAACCAGTCTCCCGTACAGACGTCAACATTTATCATCGCGTTAACGAGCCGGGGAGTAATTCGATAAAAATGCTCCTGAAATACCGTCGCCCGCCGAGTACTAAACCCAAATATTTTATCTGGTCCTCGACCGAGTGGAACTGAATCAATGATGATTACTGTGCCGATGGGTGTATAGCTACAGGGTCTATGAAACAGCAAATCATTCGTTTTATATAGTGCTACTCTAGGCGGCATCGTGACTCATCGAATCACCACCTCGATACCGAGTGTAGCCAAAATTAAGCCCAGCCCGTAGAGGGTTCAGCCTCAGCTAATGTACCATACGTCGTCATCTATATCTATTCTTTCCATCTGTTCGTAAACGTTTGGAGAGAACTTGGCTAGAAATTGACCACTATGTAGCCCAATTCCTCACAGGCCATGGGAATTTTAGAAGTAAATTATTCTATTTTACACTAGTAGATTCACCATTTTGTCAATGTTCGACCTCAAACTCCAATTTTGAACAAACAGCTCATCACATCCTTTGGGAGTGCATTCTCTGGCGCAACGAGCGGAACGTCATGTTAGATAATATGCATGTCACGTCTGGGGTAGTATACTATTCGGATCTTGTAGCAACTCGAGAAAATTTCCGTGCGTTTAGGCGCTTTTGCCATACCTATTACTGTAATCAAACCTAAAGCTCACAAATAGGTCCATTAAGCTTTGTCCAATCCGTGGTGCTGTACCGCTGCGTTTCACGTAGTTGTACAAACTCTTATTTACTGGCTTATCAGCCAACTTTGCTTCATGTCTCCCGCTTTGCATAGGAGGGAAGTGGAATCTTTCCAACTCCTCCTGTTTTCTTTTCTAATTAAATTTGTTACGGGTCCCAAGACAATTAAAAGCGATTCCCGGGACTTCCTGAGGGTCAAACCTCAGTGTCTTATACGGAGACCATTGTGGATCCTGGCTTACAGGAGTTACAGTGGTGGGAATGTGTGGTGGGATTAGTCCCAAATAAAAAAAATGTACCATACAATCAACCGCAAGTATGAGCTCAGCTGGGAACCGTACAATATAGGTATTAGCACAAAGTCTTCTGCACGCTTCATGTAGAGGCCACTGCGCCGCTTTAATTAGTCTGGAGTCAGCCGCCTTAGCTTTAGAACCACCCCCTGATAACAGAGCCTGTAGAACTCTGAACTCACTACACAGTTATCTGTGATTGCCTCTGCCACATATGATTTCGACGTGGATGAAGTTGCGGGCAAAAACTAGACCTATATAAATACATAAGACTGCAAAGTTACATTTGCAGCTAATGGAACGGGATAAGAATATAATTATTATATAAATATTCCGTGTGGTGACGGAGTAAGAATACAATTCACCATTCTCTATCTTGCTTGGGGATGACGTAAAATGCAACTAAGGGATATAATATGCACATAAGTTCTGTGCAAGAGAAGGAAAACTCGAAATGAAACCCTATACCAACATGTCTAACCAGCATGGTATAGTAGATCAAATTCCCTCCTATTTTGGGGGAGGTCGGTGATCAAAAATGGGACGTATGTGGGCTGCGAGGATGAAAAACATAATTGTCACCATCCCTTGCTTCCCTATGGGAGTCGTAAGAACGGGCTAAGGACTGCGCAGATGGCGAACACCTTTTCGATCCACAAATTGTTGTTCTGAGTCTGGATGTAATTTGTGTCGGTTAATTATGTTTGTAAAGTCCCCCGCAATACAAGGATTATTCCCCTAAAACAAGGCGTTGTCACTTAAAAAAAAAGGAAAGATTCAACAGTGGGCAGCAGGTCTTTTCAGGGAAATGTATGATACCTCACTGCGATCGCCAACCTACTTGCCAAATGTGACGATTACGGCATTATTCTTCATATAGCGAACAGAAATGGGCCTTAGTCATGGCAGTTCTGCTACTTTATGAGCTAATTTTGGTGGCAGGCCCGGCAACGGTGGAACACGGATGCGAGAAATCTCTAACAGCGATCCGGCTATTAAACAGAACGACTTTTGTCCCTGGTAGTACACAGCATTTGGACACTCAGGACTGATGTGAAGATCATCGATCTGGAACAGGTGTTAAGCAAAACCCGGCGGAAAATTGTAGGATTATTAGAAATCTGCTCTTTTAATTTGGGACGATCATCCGTTCTAAGGCGGTATAGGGTTTATCGACCGCAAATTTCTCGTATACAACGTGAAAAGGATCGAGAGTGTGGCAACAAACGTAACGTACTAGAATTACCAAGAAGTATTCTTTGAAGGTCGTACAGGTTTACCAACCGACCTCGGCATACTGCAACGACAAGGTGGACCTTTTACGAGGACATCTCGAAAGCCATACACGTGTCTAAAATGATACAACTGATAACAGTTACTGTCAGTGATACAACTGATAACGTTGTATATAACGTTGTTATCAGTGATTAAACTGATAACAGCTGTTATCAGTGATACAACTGATAATAGTTGTTATCAGTGATTCAACTAAGTTGCTGTCAGTGATATGGCTATCGTACTAAACAATCTAATTTAATAGGTATCATTTATGAGGTACATTGTGTTTATGCGGTGGCCAAGTCAATTTGTTTATTCAAAATATAAAAGATCTTAATATTGATATGGTAACTATAAGAAATTGTTAGGTTAGCTAATTACGTAATAACTTAAGACAAAAGGTTCCTTAAGTAGGGACTAAATAAATTAACCGACTTGGTATTACATGGATCTCAATAATTTTTATGGTTGAAGAACTCAGTTGCGAGGCTTGGTTTTTGAAGTGAAATTTCTAATGCGACTTCCAACAAGGTTGCGTTAAACGTTTAACGCTAGCATGGAGGGTATGTGAAAGCACTGTTGCGTTAAATGTTCAACGCTCTTGGGAAGGGGGAATAGAAAGAGACAGTGCGAGAGTGAATGCGTGGCACTCGAACGCATGCGCGTAGTATAACTGTTTTCTATTTTTAATAATGAATAAAACACGTAGCACCCTAAAAGTTTCACTTCTGACATACATACTTTGTGCACATGCCCTTTTTTTTACAAGTTTTGTTTTTGATGGTATCATCAGTTTACCGGCAATTCAAATCATAGCGGTACCAAACCTAAAGTAGTTTATGCAAGTTTTGCTTTTTGATAGCATATATATTTACCATTTGCAAAGTTCTAGTTAGGAAAATAATCCAAGCAAAAGTCTTTAAGAATTTTATCGTTAATATGATAGCTACATAAAGAAATAAGACATTCATTGTGTTCAAATAAATAGCCAATTACCCAATAGTATCCAAACCAATGAATTTCTGAATCGCCAACATTTCGGCTATCGGACTAAAGGGCGTTAGGATAGATCTAAATCTGTCAATCGCTTAAGCTACTCAGACCCTTAGGAATCGTTTGTACGAATCTGATAGTGTAAAACAGATTGTTAGTAATGTTTTAACGCCAGGTAATGTGTAAACATTTATCTTTAATATTGATTTAGGTTTTCTTTCCAATTCTTTTAATGCTATTAATGCTTTTAATGCTCATGGACCTTTGCTAGGTTGCTGCCTACTATGAAGAAAGTGAAGGAATGCCGTGAAGAAAGGGAAGAGGGTGTGAATGCGTGCAATGACTTTCGGTGATACTAAAGGCATCACAAAAACCAAACACGCAAACACCCTCAGAAAGTAAGGCTCCTACAAAATTGTGGTGATTGTGGTCCCGGACGAAGTGGTTATAGAGACAGAAATTAATATTATTATGTATAAATGTACCTGCATGATATAATAGAACATCAAATATCCAATTTTCATTATACATCATCTCGGGTCATATATGACCAACTGCTGTTTGCCTTCTCTTACACAGATGTTATATGCATATCATCACGTGCCTCAATCGATTTTTACGACATCCACGACCAAGATAAGGGGCGGAAATTTGTATCCTTATTTCGTCACTGCACGGTAAATTCATTTATTTCATTATTTATTTACATATATCTATATATATAAACTAGCAACCCACCCTCGCTTTGCATCGGTTTTAGTCGTTTTACCCGTGTAGTGCCCGTTTCCGTGGGAATACCGGGATAAAATATAGCCTAGTTTACGCCCTGGTATTATAGCTTTCCATTGGTGAAAGAATTTTTGAAATCGGTTCAGCTGTTTTGAAGACTACCCGGAACAAACAGACAGATAAAAATTTTTTAATTTGTATTTTAGGCATAGGTGTCGTGCAAATAACCGTGTGAGCATGAAGAAAGCCTATTATTTTGACATTACAAACAGACACTCCAATTTTATTTATTGGTATAGATAAGTAAAATTGAAAATTTTTAATAACCCCCGACATAAACTAAAATAATACAAAAAAGTATATTATGTTCCCTTCAACAGAAATTAATTCAACTAATTAAATTAAACTCGACTAATTAATTAAATTCAACTAATTGTCTTTAACAATGGCACGCGACTATATTGGCACGCGTGAAATACCTAATCGAGTAATCATACGCGATTAGGTACATAATTTTGGAAAAGAGCTGATATTCTTACACTGCTGGACCGATATTAACCAATAATAGCAAAGAACCACCGCAAGGAAACTGGCCTTAAAATGAATAAAACCGCATCGAATTCAGTCCATCTGTTTGGTAGCTAGGATGCCACAGACAGACAGACAGACATCGACGTCAAACTTATAACATCCCTCTTTTTCATTGGGTGTTAATAAGTACTTACCAATATTAATTTAAGTCATTTTTATGTGATATAGTCGTACTTCATCGTCATCTTAGCCCATTTGCGTCCCACTATTGGGCTCGGACCTCCTCCATTGTCAGAGGGAATTTGACCTACTATACCATGCTGGTCATACGTCAATAGTATAGGGTTTCATTTCGAGTTTTCCTTCTCTTGCATGGATATTATCTGAATATTATTCGCTTAGTCGTCTTTTACAACACCCACGGGTAAGAGAGGGGGTGGTGAATTGTATACTTACTCCGTCACCCCACGGAAAGTCGTATTTAGTGGGTATTATTTAGAGTACCTACGTGTATTATTTGTCGCGCGGAGTAAGAAATCATAACTTGCAAGAAATTATCTCATTAAAACTAATATATTGAATCCAAACATGATATGTCTTCGTCGTGTCTGCTCATGTCGTCATGAAACCATACAGATTGTAGTACTAGGTCAATGTGACCGTATAACCAGATTACCTGCACAGTTCATACTCATTGAAACTAATCTATTGAACCTAAAAATATGATAGGTCTGCTGTGAGGTTTCGAAGAGTTGGTCTCTCTGGCGACCATTCTTGTTGCAGCGTCAGGTCGAAGTTATTAATTAATTATTATTTTACGATTAAGTATAATGGTACGACGCACTTAATCGAGTAATCATACGCCATTACATCATTTGGGAAAATAGGTGCTACTCTTACATTGCTAAACCGATATTAACCAAACATACTTAAAACTACCGCCAGGAAACTGGCATACAAATGAAAAAAACCGTATCGAAATCGGTCCATCTGTTTGAGAGCTACGATTCTATACACAGACATCGATAGATTAAATAGAATCTCTTCGTAATAAATCTGTGTCTTTATAAATAATTTAAGCTTAAGTGATTTGGTAAAAACTTTGGTCGGTACACATATGGAACAATCTAGAAAGGCCTATAAATTTATACTTATTTTATAATTTTCGTCACGTACCTACAATACGTCCAACAGTAATAGTGAAGAATCATAAATGAGATTTTATACCTTGTTTTATGGCACCATTTCGTTTGAATGTTTCCACGTTCATATTTATGTAACTGCCCATTGCGTTACCTTTTATTTTTAATATATCATTAATTTTAAAACGCTAGTTAATTTGCAAGGACGCACAATATTTAAATGTAGCGATAAAAATATAGATATATGGGTGAAAATAAAATGCGTCTCTATCCCTACTATAATATTATACGTAGAACTAGCTAACCCGGCAAACTTTGTACTGCCATAATATTTATCGTAAATATATTTTCTCAATTTTCGAAAATATAGTCTAATAGAAGAACCATTATGGCTTTGTCGGAAAAGATTCAATCGTCTTGGTAGCGACATTGTTAATGATGATTTACAGAGAACACAAATTATTTATTGATTATAAAATTTTCAACCATACTTCATCATAGACAAAATTATGTTTAGCTGTCATATGCGTTTTGTTATTACATATCAAATGCGTTTTTGTTATACCACGTTTCATACTGACTTGTATTCTCTTTGACGTTTTATGCTCCGTCCCACGGGAACGCTATCGAACGGGATAAAAAGTATCCCATGTCCGTCTCACGGTTCTAAGCTACCTCCCCACCAGTTTTCAGCCAAATCGGTACATTCGTTTTTGAGTTATAAATAGTGTAATTAATACGACTTTCTTTTATATATATATAGACTAGCTTTTGCCCGCGGCTTCGCCCGCGTAAAAGTTAACTTGCATTTTCCTTAATTTAAAAATTACTCTATGTGTCAATTTTCATCAAAATCTGCTCAACAGTTTACGCGTGATTGAGTAACAGACATCCAAATATCTTCACAATTTTTTATATTTGAATATTACTTCCATGTAACATCTCTGTACTTACCACATTATATGCAAATAAATAAATAAAATCCTTGTAGTTCAAATTCACGTGGAAATACGATGATAAATATGGCCTTCCTTAGTCACTGATAATATATTATCCATGATAGTTCTCCATTGGTGAAAAAAAATCAATCAAACTCCCGTAGATTCACCCACGTAGACCACATTCCCATGCGAATGCCGAGATAAAAATTGCCAATGTTACTCGCTGATATTACTTATATGTTACATACATGGGTGAAAAAAAAAATATTCTAATCAAATCCCATAGAAAGCCGAGATAAAAATTGCCTATGTTACTCGCTGATAACGTAGCTTCCTATTGGTGAAAGAATTTTAGAAATTGGTCAACATCTAGCGGTTTCACTCGCGGAGTTCTTGTTCCCGGGCAAACATCGGGTTGAAAATAGCCTTTATTTGTTAATTGATTGAATAATTGATTGAATTAGGCGATACATAGTGGAAATCCATTTTTATTTTTATTTTAAAATGGAAGGATGGGTGGGTCTCCAATTCCTTCCTTCCTTCCTTTATTGGTTATACACTGATAATATAGATTTTCATTCCTAAATGAATTTTTATATCCATGAAATTCCCGCGATTTCACTGGCATTGTGCCCAGTCCCGTAGGAATTACGGGATAAAAAAAATTGCCTAAATATGTTACTCGCTTAAAAATAGCTTTCCATTAGTGAAATTTTTAAAATCGACTAAATTCTCACAGTTGCTCCCCAGCCATACCGGGATAAAATAATTATAGCCTAAGTTATTCCTTATGTAAGGCTGGTAGACCTAGTAGTAAAGTATTATCAGTATCGGTCCAGCCGTTTTGAAGTTTATCCGTAACGAATGGACAGACAAAAAAAAGGAACCGTTTTTAGGGTTCCGTACCCAAAGGCTAAAAACGACCCCATTACTAAAACTTCGCTGTCTATCCGTCCGTCTGTCTGTCACCAAGCTGTATCTCAAGGACCGCGATAGCTAGACAGTTGTTTTTTTTTTTTACAAATTATGCATTTCTGTTGCCGCTATAACAATAAATATTAAAAACGAAATAAAATAAATATTTAAGGGGGGCTCCTAAACAACAAACGTAATTTTCCCCTTTTTATAGATAATGATACGGAACCCTTTGTGCGCGACCTCGACCCGCACTTGACCGGTTTTTTAGGGAAAAGGTATCGTGCAAATAATTGTGTGAGCTTATGCTATTATATAAAGCCTATTATTTAGACAGACAAATAGACGCTTCAGATTTGTTTATTTCTAGACATAGAAAATTGGATTAATATCTTAATTTTAACTTACTGTCTGGTAGCGGCTAGGAACATTATCACGCTTTCATTGTTCGTGGGTGTTGCAAAATACTACTAACATAAAGATTTACATCGACTTGGACCTATTGGTGATGCCATCTAGCCAGCAATGTCGTCTGGCAGGCAGCTATTCATAAAATGTTGCTAGAAGAACCTTTGCAATATACCTACGATGGCAGAGGAGTGCCTACATATTGTGTCGATCCAAAGTAATCTTGGTAAGCGAGCACTAAGAAAAAATATTGGAGTAACCCAAGAAAGCTTACTGTGTACTAAAATGATCGTTCCTAGGCTCAGCGATATCGGCTATATGCTTTTCATCGCTTTAGGGGTAAAATTGCAAAAAAACTCTTTTTTAGTGAGCACTTTCCCCAAGAAAGACAACTTTATACAAAATTTCACGTTTCTAAGCCTAATGATTTTGGCTATACATTTTTCACTTCCCTAGAGATTGAATTTCAAAAACCAATTTCTTAGAGCTCACTTACAACAAAAGAAAGAGAATCGCTTACACAGTTTCACGTTCCTAGCTCCAATAGTTTCGGCTATACGCTTTTCACCCCATTTTCCAAAATTCATTTGCTACTGCTCGTGTACCCCAAAAAATATGACGGAGTAAAAAAAAATTACGTTTCTAGGCCCAGTGGTTGCTGCTGTATGCTTTTTGGTCTTATAGGGGTTGATTTCATCCCCATGATAGTGAAATTTCCAAAATGCTAGAACGAATATATATTTATTTATTATCAAATGCCTTAATACAAAGATTCATGGTTCTATCATCAAAAATGACGAATTTCCATACAAAATGTCATCCCGTATTTCAACCCTTTATACCCATTTTTTCGCGATAAAATGTAGCCTATGTACTTTCTTAAGCTTTAGTTCATCTCCGTACGTGATTTCATTAAAATCAGTTCAGTGGTTTAGGCGTTAAAGGCTATACGCTTTTCACCCCCTTAAGGGTGTGATTTAACAGAAATCCTTTGCTGGTGCTCGTGTACCCCAAGAAATACTTCGGTGTAAAAAAGATTACGTTTCTAGGCCCAGTAGTTTTGGCTGTATGCTTTTTTGTCTTTTAGGGGTTGAATTTCATCCCCATATAAATGAAATTTCCAAAACACTAGAATGAATATTTATTTATTTATTATCAAGTGCCTTAATATAGAGATTCGTGGTTCTATCATCGAAAATGACGAATTTCCATACAAAATGTCATCGCCTATTTCAACCCCTTATACCCATTTTTTTCGCAATAAAAAGTAGCCTATGTCCTTTCTCAAGCTTTAGTCCATCTCTTTACTAAATTGCATCAAAATCGGTTCAGTGGTTTAGACGTGAAAGACGTAACAGACAGACAGACAGACAGAAAGACAGACAGATAGACAGACAGTTACTTTCGCATTTATAATATTAGTAAGGATTAAGGACGGCGAGGACGGTGACGACGATAATGAAGTCACTCGGTGTACTTTACAACTTGTAATTCACCTTATAGCGGTTATAATACGAATGCCTGAGAAATTCTAACTTGCGGTATTTATAAATTCACGCGGCCTGAGCTAATACTAATTTCACACACTTAATAGATAATAACTTAAATATTAAATATATTAATTATTCTAATAACTAATTACATGCAAATACTATACAGGATTATGTCATGCATGTGTCAGTATGATGACATCATAAATAAGTAAAATAAACGCACTATTTAGTAGTCGCGCCGGAAGCTGACAAGCGGAAGGCGTCCATTGTATGAAAATTATATCAAGTTATAGAAATATGATTCAACTATTTACTCAATTATAAAATTACTAATTAAATTATACAACGATAATCAAGTCGGTTAATAATTAAGATGTACCCGAATGGGCCGTACATGTAAGGCCGGAAGTACTACTTGATAACACATACATTCCTAAACCAGCTAATGAATGATATGGTGGCAGTAGCCATTCTTCTGGTAAAAGTAATACTAAGTGCAAACGCCAATCCGTGTTTTGGATAAGCTAATTATGGTACTATCACCTTGGGGAGATCTACGTTAATCAATTGACGTCGATAAGTGATCATCATCATCACTTCAGTTTATATACGTCTCACTGTTGGGCTCTGGCCAACTCTAATTTGAGAGGGAAATTGACCTACGATACCACGCTGGTCAGACGTATTAGCTAAGAGTTTGATTTCGAGTTTTCTTTCTCTTGCATCGATGTTATCTGAATATTATGACACACTGACTTAGAGATTTAAGTCGTCTTTTACGACACCCACGGGCAAGAGGAGGTGGTAAATTGTATTCTTACTCCGTCACTAAAGTAATAGATGAGTATATTTATATTACCTCTTCCATTATACAAGTTTTTAAATTAAAATTTTAAAATATGTATATTGATAGATTAAATCATCATTCTTAATCATTTCAGCCCACACACGTCACACTATTGGACTCGAGCCGCCTCCACAACTTTTTTTTTTTTGGGCGTGGGTTGCGGTCGGCTCGCTCCTCGCACCACTCCATCCGGGGCGACAGAGGGGCGTAAGCGCGCACACCCGCAACCCACCCGAACACCACGTCGCCTTCGTCGTTGGGCCGACCACCGGAGCAGGGTTACTTGTCATCAGTGGTCGGCCCGACGGAATACCCCCTACTTGGGGTACCCTCGCGTCGACCGACCTCCTCACCTCGGAGAGGACGTCGGTCTTTCCTCACGCAGTCGGCCTCTCGGCGGGTGACGGACTAACTCCCCGGTCACGTCACCCGCGGCCTCGGCTAGGGCGGCATGACGCGCAAACCGCCTCCATAATAGTAGGACAATTGACCTTACTATAACATGCTGATCAGATAGATTGGTATAGGGTTTCGTTTCGAGTTTTCTCTCTCTTACATAGTTGACACCAACGGCAGAGAAGGGGTGGGAATTGTATTCTTACTCCGTCACCACAATGATAAATGTGTATACAGTAATATATAAAAAATTATAATACTGAAACAATATATAAATTATAGAAAATTACCATTGATGTTATCAATTAATTACGATTATGTTATTTTTGGTTACGGTAGGTTTCGGTGGTCAGGTCAAATGGCCACGTGGGAGTAATACGGTAGTATATGGGGACGCATCGGCATCCGTCCCCATATACTCAAGGTCAAGGGCGGCCCCTTGACTCGCTCAGGTTGATCCAGGCGAGTTGTGTCCAGACCTTAGCCTGTCAAAAACAAAAAAAAAAGTGAGCCGTCGCTCAGGACGCCTGGCAGATGTGAAACATCGAAACCATTTTGTACGACTAGAGACACGGTATCGAATATAAAGTATCGATACTGAACTCATGAGTAGCATCGAAAGATAAGTAACGGACTGATTAAAGTATCTAGTACTTTTACTTACTTTATCTTTAGGTATCGAGTTCTTTTCTTTCGATACCGATTTGAAAAAGAATCGAAGATCTGAACCGATACGAAAAGTATCGAATGCAATGTGCATTCGATACTTTTAGTCAATAAGTACTTTTTAGCAGGTATCGTATCGAATAAATTATCCATTTTAATATTGACTTTACGGCTTATATTTATGGTAACGTCATTTAGTACAAACGTAATTAACCTTCCAAAATGTATCTTGAAATACCTTCCTTCGTTCACAGACGTTCTTTTGCACGATAGGTGCAATTTATAAACCAGAAATAGCGGCACCTATCGAGCTGTGCAGCAACGAGCACGAAGTGCGCGATTTAGGTAACAAAAATAGCGGCATCTATCGAGCTAACGACCAACTCTCAGACCAATATATAGAATATTTAATAAAGAAACCTTTAATCCTGTAATGATAAAAAGACACGCTATCTAAATTATTTTAGCGTCATTCGTCCTTGCAATTTTACAAATTGCAAAGTTTTCAAATTTTAAATGAAATCTGACTGTAGGAAGTGAGTCAAAATCCAATTCCTAAGAAATCGGTGACATACAAAGAAATAAATATATACAAATACAGCTGAAACTAATAAAAGCCTATAAAAACGGTTACCCATTTTTCGTAGCTGAAAGTAAACTAAATACCATACCTACTGGTATATTTATATTATGAAGTTATTATACATTAATTTATAAAACAAGTATATATGTATAAAAGAACACATTACGTCAGGAACTAGTATGGCATAAAGTATTAATAAAACATGGCGATTTTTTTTCCAGAAAAAGATGATTTTTATTCAATAAACATTTATTTTTATTATAGGTAACAATTTACTTTGGGTTCACTAGATGGCGTTGTACAAAATTTTAAATCGCACCATGGTTTCGTTACAATAATGTAGATATGTATATCCCGATATTTATTTTATATTAGGTCAGGTAGCAATATTCGTTTCTGTCTAGTAGACAAAAAAGTCGTAGTTGCCCCTTAAGGGAAAAACCAAGTTTTTCTTGGTCCCCGGTTGAAACCTAACGGTGTCAACAAAGCCGGGTGAGGCGAAGCCCCGAGTCGCCTGCCGACCCCCTTCAGGGCGAGGCGCACAACTCGGACGGGACCGGAACAGTAGGCCTTGGGGGTGACCCCTAGTCTACCCCGGTTATCTCCTACCCACCCTACCTATTCCCTACTCCCATTCTCGGGTGTCAGTTTGGGTGTGACTGCCCGCAAGGGCCCATACCACCCCTACACTCGAGCTGTTAGGAACCACGCAGGCACATTAAGATCGGCCGGTGGATACTAGCTTAGGGCACACCCTAGTATTAAGCACATCCTCCCGACCTACCCCGGTTGGGAGGGAACACACCTCACACACCCCCGGGTTCTCCCCCCGGGGTGTTAGGTTGCTAGGAGACCGCGATATAGCGAGTGTTTTTCGAGTTTTTCGAGTTTTTATTAGTTTAATAATGTCAAGAGTAGGGCTTGAGGACCTTCTCAAGGACGAGGAAATCTGGACGCTTATCGTCCGGAAATTCCGCGACAGGGCACCGGAGCGCACACCATCGCGCCCGCAATCGCCCACCGCCACGATCACCCCAGAGAGTGGGAATGAAAGTGAGCGCACCACCACCACCAACTCGGAGATGGAGTACGACTCCGCTCCGACCTCCACCTCCTCTGAGGAGGAAGACTCCCCCAACGAGGGGTATAGCGAGGCCAAGTCCCGTAAGCGCAGCCGCAAGGCGCGCAAAAATAAGGCCGCAAAGGCACCCAAGGTCGCTCCCGTAGTGGAGTCAAACTCACCCACCCCGACACCATCACCCGCTGCTCCCCTCCAGGAGCAAGGTGCCCCCACCCCCTCCACAAGTGGGGTCATGACCGCCACGGCCAACAAAGCCCCCACAGTCAGAACTACCACGGCGGCGACATCATCAGCCGCCAGAAAACTCACACCCCCTCCTCTGTACATACGCGACAAGGAGAGGTGGTTCGCAATCTCCGCGTGGTGCAACTCGCACCGCGTGGCTTATAAAAGCGCCAGATCCACCGCTCAGGGGATCAAAGTCGAGGTCAGTACGACCGACGATCACAGGGCGCTCTCCAAAATGTTAGGGGAGCAACGCATCCCCTACCATACGTACACTATGCCCGAGGACAAACTCCTACGGGCTGTCATTAAAAATGTCCCTCGGGAATTCGCCAAAGAGGAGATTCTTGAATCTCTCAAGGCTCAAAACCTTCCCGTGAGGGAGGTTCACCGTATGGTGCGCGGCAAAGCACGCGCACCTATGAATATGGTATTAATATGCCTAGATAACACCCCCGAGGGGAAACAGGTTTTTCGTATCACACATGTGTGCGGACTTATGGGCGTCAAAGTAGAGCCCCCTTACAAAACCGGCATAATGGCGCAGTGCCATAAATGCCAGATGTATGGCCATACATCAAACAACTGTTATGCCCACCCAAGGTGCGTTAAGTGCCTAGGTAATCACCACACAAGCGAGTGTGAGAGGCCCAAAGACCTGTCGCTCTGCACAGAGCCGCCATCGTGCGTGCTTTGCGGGGAGATGGGCCACCCGGCCAACTTCCGCGGCTGTCCACGGGCGCCCAAAAGGACAATTCGTCCAACGGGCCCAGCCCGCTATTATAATAAGGCCTTCGTGCCCGCCCCCCTCCCGACTCACAATGCGTGGTCTCGCCCCCTCACTCAAGGTAGGGAGGCGTTCCCCGCATTACCGCGCACGCAAGCGCCCCCCCCACCCCCCTTCTCGCACCCACCAAGACCCCAACCGCCAACCGTTGGGCATAAAACGCCCGCCGGGGGCCAACCTAAGCCCCTTATGGGCACACCCGTCGCCAAACCTGCACCAGTTAGGGTAGCATCACACGCGCTCCCTAAGACCCCACAAGGCCTAGACCCGGATCTAGCCCTTGTGGCTAATTTCGCCTAACTCATCGACTTCGCGGAAATCCGCGAGGTCGCCGCAGAGCTAAGGAGGAACGAGGGTAATAACCTCGCCCTCCTTAACATTGCCATTAAATTCTCGCCCCTACTCGAACGTCTGGGGTCCCTTAGTTTTAAATAAAATGGATAAACACACTCCCGGCAGAGTCAAACCACGACACCTAAAGTTAGGGACATATAACGCGAATAGCCTCTGCTCACAGAGGGACGAGTTAGGTACATTTCTTAGGGAACAACAGCTCGACATTCTTATGGTACAAGAGACGTTTCTCAAACCTTTCCACAAGGACCCTAGAATTGCGAATTATAATATAGTTCGCAACGATAGGGTCACTTCGCAAGGAGGGGGAACGCTCATCTACTATAGGAGGTCGTTGCACTGCACGCCTGTGGATCCGCCACCTCTGGCGTACATTGAAGCGTCAGTATGCAGATTAGCGCTCACCGGCCATCAGCCAATTACATTTGTCTCGGCTTACCTGTCACCCGAAAGAAGGGACGGTAAACACTTAGTGGAGAGCGATCTCAAGGCATTGCTTGACTTGGGCGGCGCCGTCATCATTGGCGGTGACCTTAACGCCAAGAACACCTCGTGGAACTGTCATAGTTCGAACAAGAGGGGCAAAGTCTTAGAGTTATACGCTGACAGATTAGGTTATGACGTCATAGCGCCATTAGAGCCGACTCACTACCCTAACATTGTCGACCACAGGCCAGACATATTAGATATAGTACTTCTCAAAAATATAAACCTACGTTTATGTTTAATAGAAGTACAACACGAACTAGATTCAGATCACCGTCCGGTGACTCTGGAATTCGCCCCCCGCTTACCCGGCCCCTCAGGCCACAATAACGTAACAACAAGGTTGACCACCGACTGGGCACGGCTCGGGAGAAATCTCAAGGCCACCTCATCGGCATACCTTGATAAGATTCCCAAGGACATAAAGTCCGAGGAAGATACCTCCCTGGCGATCGATTTACTCACGGGTCACGTGCAGTCGGTAATTGACGACTGCTCGCGGCGGGTGCCGGATACGAGCGATCGTAGATGGCAACTGCCGAGTGACGTACGCGATCTACTGAGAAGAAAGAACGCCGCAACCCGCGCGTACGACCGATACCCCACGGAGGAGAACCGCAAACGCCTGCGGGCCCTCCAAAGGGAGGTCAAAACCGAAATTAACAATATGAGACAGAGCAGATGGGACGCCACTTTAGAAGAGCTGAAGCCCACGCACACAGCCTTCTGGCAGCTTTCCCGCTCACTCAAAAAAGATGTAGTGTCCACACTCCCTCCCCTCAGTAGAATAAATCAACCGCCGGCATTCATGGATGACGAAAAGTCTGAATGTCTGGCAGAGAGCCTAGAGCTTCAGTGTACGCCGAGTACATCATACGAACAAGAAGCGACTCACTACAACACTATTAATTCGGAAGTGGCCAGTCGTACCACTTTATCGCAGTCGAATATAAACAACGACAATAATATGCCTATCCCAACAGTGAGCACCGACGAAGTCGAGTCGCTTATTAGGGGTCTCCACGCTAGGAAAGCCCCGGGTTCGGACGGTATTACAAATAAAGTAATTAAATTATTCCCAGCCCATTTAATAATATTACTGTGTTGTATTTTTAATGCAGCCCTCAAATATAACATCTTTCCTTCACAGTGGAAAGAGGCCGTGGTAATCGGAATCCACAAACCCGGCAAAAAACGTACCGAACCCAATAGTTATCGACCTATTAGCCTACTGAGAAGTTTAGGTAAATTATACGAACGATTAGTACTCAGTAGGCTACGCTCATACGCAGAGTTAAATAAACTTATACCGGACGCGCAATTTGGTTTTCGTGCTAAACACAGCTGTGTTCAGCAAGTACATAGACTAGTAGAATACACCAGTAGTCAGTTCATGAGGGGACGGTACACTGGTGTACTATTTCTAGATGTAGCGAAAGCTTTCGATAAAGTTTGGCATGAGGGCTTAATTTACAAATTATATTTATTTAAAAATCCCCGAATACTTAATTCTAATAATACATGACTATTTGAGTCATCGCAGCTTTCGCTATAGGGTGGAAGGGACGTTGTCGACCTCCCATCCTCTCAAGGCCGGTGTTCCACAGGGCTCGGTCCTCGCCCCATTTTTGTTTACACTGTATACAAGTGATTTACCCAAGTTCACTCGTGTGCACACGGCGCTTTACGCCGACGATACCGCACTCTATTGTGCAGGTATGTCCCCGACAACCGTAGTCAATACACTCCAAAAAGTGGTTACCGCCCTTGCCAATTGGTATAGGAAATGGAGAATAGAAATTAATCCCGAGAAGAGCCAAGCGGTCATGTTCACTAAACGAACTGCCCGTCTGTGCTCTCCGGACAGCATCCCTCCTCTCACTCTCTTCGGCCGACCTGTCTCATGGAGCAGAGAGGCCAAGTACTTAGGTGTGACCCTTGATAGCCGACTCACTTTCCTGTCCCACCTGAAGCGGGTCCGCGCGCGCGCCGCCTTCGTGATGGGACGCCTTCACTGCTTATTAAACGCAAAGTCCAAACTATCACTCAAAAATAAAGTCCGATTATACACTACCTGCATACGCCCGATCATGACGTATGCCAGTGTAGTGTTCGCGCACGTTAGGCCAAACAGGATCCACAGGTTACAAACACTACAAAATAGATTCATGCGACGGGCAACGGGAGCACCGTGGTTCGTTCGTAATGTCGATCTACACATCGACCTCGAATTGCCGACCATCAGGCAGTATATGAAGCGTTGCTCCCAGCGCTATTTTGACTCTGCCATGACTCACCCCAATCCACTAGTGGTTGGGGCGGTAAACTACGTCCCATCAAAAATATCCGCGGTCCGACGACCCCGTCATCTCCTTGAAGAAGGGGATGATGCCATCACGATCGCCCAAGAATGGGCCTACACAGCTCGCGCAGCGATAACACATAAAACTGCGCGGTATCGGCCTCGCCGACGAGGTCGAAAACCGCGCCGCGTAAAAATCATTAACCTAAACGTGGCCACGCCCACTTTGCTTTCAGCGACGCCCCGAGCCGAGGTCCGTTCCCCACAGGGGGAGCCCTCGGGCGATGTTCGCTTAACTTACTTACCGGGTTGAGAGCCTTCCGCTCGCCCATTGCCCGCGTTAAGCTGTCAAGGTCATCTGCGACCAACAGCTAAATACACACAAAAAAAAAAAAAAAAAAAAATATTTTATATTAAATTAACGTCATTCCGCGCTTGTCCGTCTCTCGCTGCGCTTGCGTACCGCTCCGCGCTCTCCCGCTCACGATCGCACGTACGCTCAGGTACGCTGTCGTTTCGCGCACTTTCCAACCGTCGCAGTTAACGGACGAAGTAAGTGGCAGTGCAAAAACCGCCTTTTTCGAGGCGATC
This sequence comes from Lymantria dispar, assembly GCA_032191425.1. Taxonomy (NCBI): domain Eukaryota; kingdom Metazoa; phylum Arthropoda; class Insecta; order Lepidoptera; family Erebidae; genus Lymantria; species Lymantria dispar. The sequence continues at coordinate 12,624,678 of CM063465.1, read as the reverse complement.
TATATTGAACTGCTCACAAATATCACTAACTGCCTGCGTTCGAAGCAAGGTCAGGTAGTGATATTTGTTTCTATCCAAGTAGTAAAAGTCAAGTGGCCCCTTCAGGGCAAAACCAAGTTCTTGGTCCCCGGCGGAAACCTAACGGTGATAACGAAGCCTGGTGAGGCGAAGCCCCAAATCGCCTGCCGAGCCCCTTAAGGGCGAGGCGCACCTACGGACGGGGTCGGATCATTAGACCTTGGGGGTGACCCCTTGTCTACCCCGACTATCACCTTTCCCACCCTTCCACCTCCTTCTCTTATCCTCGAGTGTGTAGATTGGGAGTGCCGGCCCTCACAGGCTGAATACCTTCCCGCCACTCGGGCAGCTAGGGCCCCTCTCGCACAATAAGATTGGCGAAGGGTAACTCACAGCTTAGGGCACACCTAGTTTTTTAAGTACATCCTCCCGACCTAACCCGGTTGGGAGGGAACACTAATACACATCCCCGGGTTTTCCCCCTGGGGAGTTAGGTATTACTATTACGCGCAGGAAATAAAATCGCCTCCGACCGTGGCTCTTCCAGCCTTAAACATAGATATGCTCCTAGCCGACGAGGAGATTTACTCATTGCTAAAAAGAAAAGAAAAGACAAAGATGATCAGAGGACACACTCGCCAACCATTCGACCTTGTAATGGTCGTCCTTGACCTCTCTCAGAAGGGCAAGGACATATTTAATATCACCACGGTGTGCGGCCTCTCCGGCATCGTGGTAGAACCCCCGCGCCGGAAGGGCATGCTATCGCAATGCCACCGGTGCCAGCTATATGGCCACTCAGCGCGCAACTGCTACGCGCGGCCCAGGTGCGTAAAGTGCTTGGAGGACCACGCTACGGCGGACTGTGCCAGGCCTAAAGCGAACGACCCTATAAAAAGTACTACACCACCATCGTGTGTACTCTGCGGGCAAGTGGGGCACCCCGCAAACTACCGCGGCTGCCCACGCGCACCACGGCCGGTTATGAGGATGTCACCACCACTCCCACCACAAAGGTACCTTCCGGCACCTAAACCCACACGCAACCCGTGGGTTAATACTCAAAGCAGGGCGGAATACCCCCCTGCCCACCAAATTAGCCACCCCGCCGGCACCCGCGAACGCGACACCGTCGGCAAAGGCCGCTATTAATAATAATAACAATAAACCGCCAACCGTTGGGCAAAAACAGCCACCCGCTGGCCTCCCTAAGCCTCCTCAAGGCAAACCAACTAACACACACGCGCCAGCCGCTAGCGGTCTAGACCCGGATCTAGACCTAGTGGCCGGATTCGCGTCAATAATAGATATCTCTCAGATTCGCGTAATCGCAGCGGAACTGCGCAAAAACGAAGGCAACAGCCTCGCACAATTAAACGTCGCCATGAGGTTCTCATCCGTCCTAGAGAGCCTCGGTTCCTTCAGAGCCTAAATGATGGATAGGTACACACCAGGCAGAGTCAAAACACGATCACTCCGCGTAGGGTTTTTCAACGCGAACGGTCTCTCACGTCAGAGAGACGAGATAGGTACATTTTTGCAAGACCAGCAGCTTGACCTTTTACTAGTCCAAGAGACATTTCTTAAACCTTATTCAAGAGACCCTAAAATTGCAAACTACAATTTAGTGCGCAACGATAGGGTCGGTTCTCCCCTAGGTGGGACTCTCATTTATTACAAAAGGTCACTGCACTGCACACCCCTAGATCCCCCCGCCATGACGTACATTGAAGCCTCGGTCTGTCGGCTGGCCGTCACCGGTCACCAGCCACTGATCATAGCATCAGCTTACCTTTCCCCTCCTAATGGGGACACACCAAAAGAGTTGCTTGAGAGTGATCTCCAAGCTCTCTTAAAACTCGGCGACGCCGTCATTATCGCAGGCGATCTAAACGCCAAAAGTAAGTCGTGGAATAGCCACACCAACAACCGCAGGGGACTGGCCCTCGAGACTTACGCAGATCGGCTCGGGTTCGACATCATAGCCCCAATGGAGCCGACTCACTTCCCTCACACAGTCGGGCACAGGCCCGATGTATTAGATATAGCCCTATTAAAGAACATAAACCGTCGTTTATGTCTAATAGAGGTAATTCACGAGCTTAACTCGGATCACCGCCCGGTGGTCATTGACTTCGCCCCCCGATACGGCCCCTCAGGCCCCAAAACCGAGAAAGTGTGCACAGACTGGGAGCGACTGAAGGCCAAACTCCAGTCTCCCTCCTCGTCGGCTCATCTCGACAGTGTATGTAGTACATTAAATAACAAAGAGGACATCGAATACGCGATCGACGCCCTCACCGGTCACGTACAATCGTTAGTTAACGATTGTTCACGGAGAGTGCCCGACACGAGCAATCGTAGAAGGTGCTTACCCGCTGACGTCCGCGACCTACTGAGGCGTAAGAACGCAGCCATAAGAGCCTACGACCGCTTCCCCTGCGAAGATAACCGCTATCATATGCGGTCACTGCAGAGGGCGGTTAAAACGGCTATAAATGAGTTTAGACAAAACGAATGGGACGCCACCCTAAGCGAACTGGAGCCTTCGCACCAGGCTTACTGGCGGCTAGCCCGTTCTTTCAAAAAGGATACGGTGTCCACCATGCCACCCTTAAACCGCCCCAATCAACCGCCGGCGTTCGATGACGATGAAAAGTCTGAATGTCTGGCGGCCGACCTTGAGCAGCAATGTACGTCGAGTACACAACACACAGACGCGCGACACACCGACACCGTTAACAGCGAAGTGGAACGATGTACATCGCGTACGCGTACCGCAGACGCTGAGCCACAAGAGCCTATACCAACAGCGACAGTGGAGGAGGTTCAGTCGATTGTTAGAGGTCTCCACCCTAGGAAATCCCCCGGTTCGGACGGTATTTCTAACAGAGTTATTAAACTCTTTCCTCATTCATTATTATTAATATTAACAGCAATTATTAACGCCACATTAGTTAATTACATATTTCCTAAACAATGGAAAAAAGCCGTGGTAATAGGTATACCTAAACCCGGCAAGCGACGTACCGAACCGTCATCATATCGCCCGATTAGCTTATTAAACAGTTTAGGTAAAATTTATGAGCGCGTACTACTTAGTAGGCTAAGAAAGTGCGCTGAGGAAAACAACCTCATCCCGCCGATTCAGTTCGGCTTCCGCACGCAACACTCTTGCGTTCAGCAAGTACATCGAATAGTCGAGTATACAAGTTATAAACTGCAACGCGGTTTATATACGGGTATGCTTCTATTTGATGTAGAAAAAGCGTTTGACAAAGTCTGGCATAACGGCCTTATTTTCAAGTTAATAAAGCTTAAAATCCCCCACTACTTATTTATGATAGTTAGGGACTTCCTACTCGAGTGTAGCTTTCGCTACAGAGTGGAAGGTACTCTATCAGCACCGCACCCACTAGAAGCCTGCGTCCCCCAGGGATCGGTGCTCTCTCCAATTCTCTTCTCGCTGTTCACCAGCGACATACCCCAACATAGTAAAATACAAACAGCATTATTCGCTGACGACACTGCCATCTTCTATGCAGGTCAATCCCCCACAATAGTGATAACCGCTCTCCAAACTGCGGCTACCGCCCTAGCGAAATGGACTAGGAAATGGAGAATCGGTATAAACCCCACCAAAAGCCAGGCGATCATATTCCATAAGGGGATAGATCGCCGCCACCCAATGGCTGAATACCAACAGATAAAGATGTTCGACCAACCCATCCCCTGGACAAGGGAGGTCAAATATCTGGGTGTGACCTTGGACAGACGACTGACCTTCGGTCCTCACATAGGGCTAGTCCGCGCGCGCGCAGCCCTAGTGCTAGGATGGTTACACAGCTTAGTACACGCCAAGTCTAAGCTATCTCTCCGTAGTAAAGTTAGATTATACACCGCTTGTATACGTCCTATCATGACGTATGCTAGTGTAGTGTTCACACAAGCGAAGCCACACAGGCTACATCGGCTACAAACATTACAGAATAGGTTCATGTGCCGAGCGACGGGAGCACCGTAATACATGCGCAATGTGGATCTCACATAGATCTTGGCTTGCCGACCATCAGGCAATTCATGAAACGGTGCTTCCGCCGCTACTTCGACTCTGCCGCGACACACCCGAACCCATTAGTGGTAAGGGCGGCTTCTTACATCCCCTCTAAAATGTCCGCGATCAAACAACCGCGACTAATACTCGACGAACCCGACGACACTATTACTCTCGCCCAGACTGAGGCATACACAGCCCGCGAGGCCTTGACAAATAGTAATAAATATCCACGTTACCGCCCCCGCCGACGGGGAAGGAAGACGTGTCGCGTTAAAGTCATAAACGTGGGAGTGCCACTTTGCCAGCGACCGCCCGAGCCGAGGTCCGTACCCCATAGGGGGTGCCCTCGGGATCGGTCGCTTAACTTTAAACGGGTTGAGAGCCCTCAGCGCTCACCCACCAGTCCGGGTAAAGTTGTCACAGCCATCTGAGGCTAACAACTAAGTCACACAAAAAAAAGTAATTTTATAATACGTAAGTGCGTTTGTTTGATATGATTTCACGATTAAGCTTGTTAAAAGATTTTTAAACATTCTTTCATCAATGGAAAGCTACATTATTAGCGAATAATATACATATGTAGGCTAGTAGTTTATGTCGGTATTCCCACGGGAACTACGCGAATGAAACCGCTAGATGGTGACCAATTTTAAAAATTCTTTCGCCAATGGAAAGCTTTATTATCAGCGAGTAAAATAATTATGTAGGTTATTTATTGTACTCATATTCCCATGGGATCGGGAACTACGCGACTGAAATCGCGTGATATTGACCGATTTTAAAAATTCTTTCACCAGTAGAAAGCGAGTAACGTATGAATGCTTTTTAAACCCTTTTTTTGTAAACTTTTTTTTGTATTTCCACGAACATGAAACCGACGCGGTTGATACCGCGACCATTTGATCGATTTTTAAAATTATTTCACCAGTGGTAAGGTACATTATCAGCGACTAAGAAAGGCTTATTACTTATCACCATTTTCCACGGGAGTCTGAACTACGCAGGTGAAAGTAATATTATAAATGTGAAAGTTTGTAAAAAGGTTTGGAAGTTTTTTACCCTCTGTCAACCAGAACCAGATTTGGATAAACATTTAAACATAGATACACTATTTTCTATATTAACACATAGAATACTTTTTGAAACTTTAGGAAAGGTAATTTTCAGAAGCTAGTAACAAAATAGTTAAATTATTTCGCCATCTATACAATTAATAAAATTCTATTAATATTCACGACTCTACATAGCTTTAGAGCAAATAAATAGCTATTTGTACTGCTAGTTAAATAGAAAAGTTTAATTTTCGTTACACCTGAAATGATCAAATATTTAAGTACAAACTTATTGTAATTGAGTTTATTTTGTGTCTAAATAACATCAAAAGTAAATTGGACGAACTCCTAAATGGGATTAGGATAAAGTTGTGGTAATTAATCGAGGCCACTTAAAATTTTCAGCAATATTTATATAATAATTACATTTCATTTCCGCAGGCTCGCTCCGCGGCTCGTCGGCGCGGCGTCCGCCCTATCGTGGCTAATGCCGAACGTGGGCGGACCGAGCGCTACGTGCCGACGGCTGTACACGGGGGTCATCCGGTCGATGGCCCTGTACGGCGCACCGGTGTGGGCGGGGTCCTTGACCGTCCGACTTAGGGCCCTTCTGTGGCGACCACAGAGGGTCATGGCGGTCAGGGCCATCCGCGGATACCGCACGGTTGCGACGGAGGCAGCGTGCCTATTGGCCGGGACTCCCCCGTGGGACCTGGAGGCGGAAATGCTCGCCGAGTTGTATCGGCGGGTGTCGGGGGTGCGCGGGGAGGGCGGTGTGATCTCGTTAAGGGATCTCACCGCCTGGCGCGTCGACGCCCGCCGAGACGTCATTGCCCGTTGGGCAGTCCGGCTGGAGAGGCCTCGGTTCGGGGTGCGAACCGTGGAGGCCTTCCGGCCGGTGCTGATGCAGTGGTTGGAGAGGCGGCACGGGGTGCTCTCCTTCCGACTAGTGCAGGTGTTGACGGGGCACGGGAGCTTCGCCAAATACCTGCACAGGGTCGTGAGGAGGGAGAGTACACCGTCCTGCCACCACTGCGATTGCGACGAGGACACGGCGCGCCACACGCTCGAGGCCTGCGCGGCTTGGGCAGTGCAGCGCCGTGAACTCGTCGCAATCATCGGTGCCGACCTGACGCTGCCGGCCATCGCTAGGGCAATGGTCGACAGCGTCAGGAACTGGGACGCGGTCGCAGCCTTCTGCGAGACAGTGATCTCGCAGAAGGAGGCGGCGGATCGTCTACGCGTGGAGCGCAGCCTCGACGAGGAGATCCGCCGCCGGCGACTGGGGCGGCGCAGGCGCAACTATCTGCGCCTCATGCCGCCCTAGCCGAGGCCGCGGGTGACGTGACCGGGGATTAGTCCGTCACCCGCCGAGAGGCCGACCGCGTGAGGAAAGACCGACGTCCTCCCCGAGGGGGGGACGTCGGTCGATGGGAGGGTACCCCGCGTAGGGGGTATTCCGTCGGGCCGACCACTGACGACAAGTAAACCTGCTCCGGTGGTCGGCCCAATGACGAAGGCGAGGTGGTTTTCGGGTGGGTTGCGGGAGTTGCGTGCTTGAGCCCCTCTGTCGCCCCGGACGGAGTGGTGCGAAGGCGCGCCGACCGCGACCCACCCAAAAAAAAAAAAAAAAATATAATAATTACCCACAACAAGTATCGTTAATTTATCGTCAGCCTTCATTATAATATTTTTTTAACGACTTTTATACTTTATATTATTTTGTCTCACTATATTATTAAAATAAATCTATATTTTGACTTGAGAGTTTTAAATTTTTTTTTAATTTTTTATTACTTTTGTAATCCATGCATCAGCCCATAGACATCCATTGTTGGACAGAGACCTCCCACGGGAATATCACTCTGTGCCCGTTGCATCCAACGGTTCCTTACGACTTTCAAGATGTTGTCAATCAACCGAGTAGGAGGTCATCCTACGCTGCGTTGTCCAATTTGTGGTCGCCACTCGAAAACCTTCCTCAATGGTCGTCAGTTTGACATGCGATATGGTCTGCCCGTTGGCATTTCAACGTGCTAATTTTGCAGGCTATATCGGTTTTCCGTGTGGTGACTGAGTAAGAATACAATTCCCCACTCCCTATCTTGCCCGTGGATGTCGTACAAGACGACTAAGTAATATAATATGCACATAACATCTGTGCAAGAGAAGGAAATCTCGAAATGAAACCCTATACCAACATGTCTCACCAGCATGGTATAGTAGATCAAATTCCCTTCCATGGTGGAGGAGGCCTGAGCCCAATAATGGGATGTATGTGGACTACGATGATGATATCGGTTACACCCGTTCTTCTACAGATTGCCGTATTCCGGATTTTATTATATAGAGAAATATCAAGCATGACCCTCTCCATAGCACGTTGAGCGACTTTGAACTTTTTACGAAACCGACAATTACGGCCTGGCCACGACTTTGGTCTTAGCGCGCGCGGTGCGGCGTGCCGAGCGGCATCGGTGAGCGGTGCGTATTGGACGCCACGTCTCTGTGGCGGTTAGCGGCAGTGGCCGCGGTGGACGTATTTAGGTAGGTAGTCAAAATGTGTTCAAAATAATGACGTTATCAAAATTATCCCTTCTCTGTTTAGAAAGCAGTACATTTTTAAAACAAGATATTCTTAATATGAGAGAAGGAGTGCACTAACTATATAAAGATCGGTATTTAAATGTCGAATTTCGTGACCTATACGAAGATTTTTATATTTATGTTGGAGATCTTTTCACTTACGTGCAACCGCTATTCGCGATAAGTATAGAAATTATTTCATAAATAATCCAATAGGCATATAACTAAAACTTGTCCACTATCTAGGTACAATATTTAAATATATTAGTAATTATGTTTATAGTCTCTGTAAGTTCCTACTTACTAAGATAAACTTTAAAAACTTGTCAACTACTTATATATCGTTTAAGACATACTAGTAGTTTCGTGTGTAGTTACATATCTACAGACGAAACTACTGATATGTTTACTAAGCGTTTTGCTAATTAGGTATCTACTACCTACCTATTGACAGAGAACAAAATAAACTTTCAAAACTTGTCAACTATCTACCTACATTACGTAAACATACCAGTAGTTTTGTCAACATATTAGTAGCTTTTTTTAGTAGGTATCTAGGTTCTATGTTTTTGTGTTATCATCACACCGCACATCACCGCAGCCCACGTACGTCTCACTGTTGGGCTCGGGCCTCCTCCACAGTGGGAGGGAATTTGACCTATTATACCATGCTGGTCAAACATGTTGGTATAGGATTTCATTTCGAGTTTTCCTTCTCTTGCACAGATGTTATGTGCATATTATATCCCTTAGTCGTCTTATACGACATCCACGGGCAGGATAGGGAGTGTTAAATTGTATCCTTACTCCGTCACCACACGAAAACCATTAAATAATAATATATTCTTCCACTACTATATATATAATAAATTAAGCAATAAATGTCTTGGTATCCATTACCACCACAAAATCGTCTAAGTTTTTTTGTTTTAATCTACGCGGCTGAGTACGTCACTCGTACGCCGTTGTTCGCGCCGCTCTGTTTCCTGGCGTCGCACTCAGTCACTCGTACTTTTGTTCATGCAGTTCGCCGCATCGCGCGCCGCTGTAGCAATTCGCTCGAATAAAACCGCGCGGATTTTCGCTATGAGCGGCGTCTCGTGGCGTGCTTCAAACATTTTCATACTTTTGATTTTACCGCTCGCCGCCCCGCGCTTAGCTACCGCTCACAGCGGCAAGGTCGTGAATGGGCCGTTAGAGAGCAAGTTTTACTGCTGTATGTCATCGCTTGTAACACACACTGGTTATAAACCTTTGTTTGCAGACACTGCCGAATATTGGACGCGAAGATCCTCTTAAGTTTCCTGAACGCTGCCCAGCTGAGGTAGATTTGTCTGCTGACCTCCTTCTCGAAATTCGATCTACCTAACTGATGGATCTACCCGACTATGATATCTTCAGTAAATCGAATATGAGTGATGTATTCGCCGTTGATGTTGATGCCAAGTCCAGTCAAGGGCAGTGGAGAACAGTTTGAGAGAGAAAACGTCTCCTTGTCTCACACCTCTCTATAACTGGGTCGGTTTCGTGTTCTTTTCCCGTATGCGAAACGGCATAGTAGCCTTTCCATACGAATACCACAGTACTTCGATGTATCGATAATTTAATCAATCAACCTAGAGCAGTCATCACTGCACAGCACACATTACATTGGTGGACTATGGCTAAAATTCGGAAACTGAAGACATGAACAATAAATCTTATAACTTGACACTGGCACCAATACCTCATAAATGGAGCTTATTGCCTTAAGATGAAAACGAAGAAGAAATACTTGACATGGTCTATCTGTATATAATTAATTAGTGACCAATGTAAGGCCTTGACGTTGAAATATGGCGCAGGAACGACAATGGAAAATTAATGGTAGTTACGATTGAATGATGTTAATAGTTAATGATTTGTGGGGTGCGAGTTTAATGTGTAGGCACGAAAAGTAGAAATAAGTTAGGCAAAGAAACAGTTTATTACACGGCACAATAGTTTATAGTTTTACACACAACAGGCAAGCACTTAGAATATTAAAATACAGAAGGAGTAACAGAATGATAGCGACAGATTGTATTATAGGTAAAATACGTAAGCGCAATCGTTACGGCAAGCGTATGAGTTGAAATTTATATATAAATACGAGTGTGTCTGTGTTTGAGTACGTCACATCACTCACCTCTACAACCCAAATCCCATCCCCGCCCCCACCCCCTCAGACCTTCCTACGAGCGATAATAATCCGAGAAGCGGACTGAGCGACCAAAACGCGTTCTCTTGGTGTCCTTGGTTGGTTGAGAGAGTAAGAATACAATTCACCACTCCCTATTTTGCCCATGGATGTCGTAAAAGACGACTAAGGGATAATATACGCATATAATATCTATGCAAGAGAAGGAAAACTCAAAATGAAACCCTATACCTATCTGAACAGCATGATATAGTTAGTTCAATTTCCCTCCGATTGTGGAGGAGGCTCGAGCCCAATAGTGGGACGTATATGAGCTGAAATGAATATTTAATTACAACTAAGTATTCACATACAAAAGGAGCAAAATGAATTAATACTTAAAGACAACCATGGTCGCCTGCGATAGATGGTGGAGAAGTAGTACGAATCACTAGCATAATTTCATAGAGCCAAAAGCTATATTTAGCATCATATATTTCCATGTAGTGACTTACAGATATAGTAAAAGAGAACTAAAGAACTGGACTTTACATTAAGAGAAGAAGATATTGAACACTATAGCGACGTTTCTGACAAGTGTAGTGTATTTGCCCTCTCTATGTCCAACAGTAGAATATGTATGGCCAAAAGTGGAACTAGTCCAGGCCCGATTACAAGTGTCAACATTAAATAATTTTAAATTCAAGCAATTATCCAGGTAGTCATTTTTAATAATTTATTTTCTTATTGATTTTCAGTCCAAAAAAATATTACTTCTCTTTAAAATAATCAATGGCTTCCTAAATATATATTCATTATGCTTTATTTATAATAATGAATAAACAAACAACCCTTATCGTTGGTATTAAATTAAATAGCTTTGCAGAACAAGTAATTTAGCTATAGGTAGTGATTTCACTGAGCGCGTTAAGTCAAAAGTTCAGCAAGTACAGTGACATATTTCTTGTTTAAATGCAATAATATCTGTTTGACCGAGCTTCGCTCGGAATATTTTTGTTGTATTTTTGTCGAACTTATTTAGATATATATTAATAAAAAATAAAAATTAAATAATGAAAAAAATATAAAAAATTACAAAAAGAGAATAATAATAACACCGAGATTCGATCCGACGCCGTTTGAATGCCAAAACAAAACTAAAATGAAACTGGACTACTTCCCAACTGAGCTATCAGCATATTCTTTTAAAATTTAATGTCATTATATTGTTTTGCTAAAAACACTGACAAAACAACATTTTCTATAAATAACACCTAGCTAGATCGATTCTTTGGCCTCGAAACCTCTAGTATGCCAAGTTTCATCGAAATCGTAGGTGCAGTTGCCGAGATCCTAAAAAAAAAAAATTATATAGGTATATATATACAAGAATTGCTCGTTTAAAGATTTAACATTTATGAAACTGTGGAAAATGTGGTCTGCAATAAATAGATATTTTTATTATTACAGAAAATATAGCAATACTTATAAAGAAACGAATTAAAAATAAATCTGTACATTAGTATATCGATTAATATGTAATAATATGTTAACCAATCCCAGCAATGGGCTATGTATGATCTAAGACGACGATGATGTACATATGGGTATTTGTATACCTAATGGGATATCAACTAGGTAATCATCAAGTTTAAATACTAAAAAAAGTGATTATTCTCTTAAGCTTGCTTGCTTTGGTGGCCGACCACTGATGACAAGTAATCCTGCTTCAATGGTCGGCCCAACGACGAAGGCGACGTGGTGTTCGGGTGGATTGCGTGTGTTGCGTGCTTAAGCTCCTCTCCCGTCCGGGGCGACGGACTAGTGCGGAGGCGCGCCGACCGCAGCCCACGCCAAAAAAAAAAAAAGCTTGCTTGCTTTAATGTACTTCCAATTATTTAATAACTAATAATCCCTGTGTTGTGACCTGTAGTGAGTCTAATAGTCCCTGTGTAGGTTATGAATAAAATGTATCATTTTTCTCCAGGAGACGTTAATTGACAGAAAAATCATCAAAAGAATAAGCAACAGCAGCAGTTGTTTTTTGTGATAAAATGCTGTATAAATTTATAATATACTAGCCTACTCAACAGACGCTGTTCTGTTCAAATTTTTCTTTTTTTTGCGCAACATTCTTAATTTTTCCGTAAAAACCTTTTTCAAAGTATTAGAAAACTTAAAAAAAAGATGGATGAAATCAATAAAGTCATTCTCAAGTTATGTTATCGTGCTGTCCGAACAGCGCCACCTACCGCGTCTTATTATGAATCTAAACCATTCTCGAATCCCTTGAACATACACAAAAAATTTCATCAACATCGGTCCAGCCGTTTAGGAATAGTTCAGTGATATACACAAGTACACAAATATACATATACATATATATATATATATAAAGATGACATGGTCGTAGATTTTATTATCAGAACACTGCTAAAGGACTCCTTCTACTTCAGTTTAGATTATGAAGATGTACATTAATCTGCCACATATCGTTTACATAAGCGTATTTACACAGCCATTATATCATTGTATTTGATTAAGATCTTAATCGCGTTCCGCTGCCGCTCATTTACACGCCTCACCCAGTCACTCACAACATTCCATGTAATTTATTCAAAACAAAGACTTTTTGATATCACCAGACAATTAAGAACTGTATACATTGATGACTTTATTATTTTAACGTTTTAAATACAGATATTTGATTTACATTTTAATGAAGATTAATTTATAATTCTCCAAGTACAAACTGGAATATTGTAAATTAAGCTTAATACCCTAATTAATCCGAACAAGTGATTTTCCAAATTAATTAATTAGTTAAATTACGGGCAATGTATTTTATCTAAGTATAAACAACGATAAATTTTTAGCATAAAATTTTGAGTTACGCTAGTAGGTTTGAAAGTCGTCGTGTATAATGAGTCGTGTATAACTAAATACCTGATGCATGAATTCGTTTGAAAGTTTGCATAAATTTGTATGAAAATATAGTCTTAGTTTATTATAAAACAACATTATCTTTTAAACGGGTTCCAATCGCAGATTATTATAAAAATGCTTTTATCATCATCATCATTTGCCTGCTCTCATTCCACGTTAAGTGGGGTCGATATTTTTATCTTCCACAGCCTCCTATCAGCCGTCATTTCTGCACTCAATTCTTTCATACGAATATTCTCATTCACCCAATTCATCCATCTCTTTTTGGGTCTCCCACAATTCTTATGTCAATAAGTAAATCTTTTCTTTTATATCTCTTATATTCATAATATGAAACGCATTCACTCTCAGGTCAAATCATAATTAATTAAGCTAATAATTTAGTTATTTTCTCAGTGCTTAACTAATTGTTGAGAACTTCCTTCAAAACGGCCAAAAATAGCACACCACAGATAACATTATTAAAAAAAAACTGAAGAATCCCCTTTTTTGGGGTGGGTACGGTCGGCGCACTCCTCGCACTACTCCGTCCGGGGCGACAAAGGGGCGTAAGAGTACACCTGTAACCCACCCGCGACACGTCGTCCTCGTCGTTGGGTTGAGCAATGGAGCAGGGTGACTTGACATCAGTGGTCGGCCCGACGGAATACCCCCTTAAGGGGTACTTTCACCAATAAAAAAAAACCCTATAACAACATGTCGGGCCAATGTCAATTAATAGGTGTGAAAAAAGATAATAATAAAATGTATCTTTGTATGTTATGTAATAAACAATCCCTTACAAGAAAGGAAAATATACAGAAAGAGGTGAAAGACCTGCGTACAAAAAAGTACTGTGAATCTTAACAAAATCATACTTAAGTATAAATATATAACAATCTTTTAATCGAAATAGCTTTAATACAAACAAGATAAACAAAATTCATATTTTATTAAAATTCACAGAGTTTTGTTATCCTTAATTAATAATAACTTTCTCTAAAAGCCTAAGGGCTAGTAAGGGCGTTGTATAATGCGGAGTCCAATTACATACGGACCAACAAACAAATTAGTGCTCGTAATAATTGGAGTTTCAGCAAATTTGTTTAGTAAAAATTAAATATATACAAGAGTGTTACTAGAGTTTATTGAAATTAAAACATTTTATTGTTGAAATATAGAAAGCAATTGACGTCAACTTAGTTAAAATCTCACTAGCAACCATTAAATTCTTGAAACTTGATCGGGAATGAATCGGTGTATATGGTCTTTTTTTTTTTTTTTAATTTATTGAAATAAGGCTTTGTCGCTTAGCGATAATACCGCCTTATTAAACAAATACAAAATTATTACTACACAATACAACTAGAGTATGCTACTTACTAATTTATACAACAAATATGCTTCAGCTGATGATGGGTTAGCTAAAATACTATTACAAAAACCTACATCAAATGGCTTCTGTTCAAAAAATAAATTTTTTGGCTAGAATTCCGAGAACATTGCATCAGAATGTGTAAGACATCTTCAACAACACCACACGTAATGCAATTGGGAGAAGGAACTTTTTTCATTAAATATCCGAATTTATTTGATGGAATATGGCCAGAACGTAGTCTAAGAGCAATAGTCAAGAACGATTTATTTAAATTTATATTATCTATCCAAGGGTAATAACAGACATGGGGTTGGATAGTACGATACCATATGCCTTTTTCTCTTGATCTTGCGTCGAAATACTCCTGCCAATTCTCTAAACAAAGTTCTTTTATGCAAATAATGTGATCCGAGTATAGGGGAGTGATTCTTACAGGCATCCCATCAACCACGGCTTGCTTAGCTAATACGTCTACTTCATCATTTTCTTTTAACTGTATATGAGACGGAATCCATTGAATGAATATAGTCTTGGACTTCTGCTTATTCCAGATGGATTCATATATCTGATAAGCTACAGGGTTACCTCGCCCATGCGAGGTGTACCGAGCTAAATGTTGCACAGAACTTTTCGAATCAGTTAAAATTACAAATTTATTATGACCAATGGATTCGATATACGATAAGGCTTTTGCTATCGCTATTAATTCTATATGCATTATAGATATATTGGAATCAATCGCAAACTTACAATATTTCTTCAATTGTGGATCTAAAAAAGCTGCTCCCCCTATACTCTTATCTTTTGAGCCGTCGGTAAAGATTTTATAAAAGCCAGAGTATCTTTGTTCTATAAAGTTTTGACAGGTGTATTTAATGTACTCTGTATTGTATGCCCGTTTAGCTAACGTTATTCCTGGTATATTATTACATATAATCTGCGCAACGTTTATGTTACTCATCCAAGTTTCAAGAGAGTACATTTCAAGTTGAGAGCTTGAATGGATATCGAGGCCATTGAGATGTTCGTATACTGAAATAAGCAATGGTATTTTTTTATGCGACCAATAGCTGGCAGTTTTATGTAGGCATAAATTTTCTATAGCCTCAATAGTACTATTGCTATGAAGTGACTTTGCTCTAAGAAGAAATTTGCCTGCCAAGTATTTTCTGCGGATATGCAGAGGAGGAAGGCCAAGTTCATTTTCCATAGCATGGATAGGAGTGGAGCGGATAAAGCCACCAATAATTCGAAGTGCCTGATTTTGTGCGCGGTCTAATTTTAATAAATGAGTTTTACAACTGTTATCGTAGAGAAAACTTGCATAATCGATTCTGCTACGTATGATAGATATATATAATTTCCTCAAATGTTTCTGATGAACTCCCCATCCAGATCCTGACAACACTTTTAAGAGATTCACATATTTAGAAACTTTCTTAGTGGTTTCGTTGATATGTCTGCGCCACCTGAGCGAGCTATCAAGCCAAACACCCAGATATTTAATTTCTTTAACTACGGGTATATTAATAGAACCATCAATAGTGCAGAAAATATCACCTCTATAACTACCCTTTTTAAAAATACAGATTTTACTTTTTACTGTAGAGATTTCAAGCCCTAAATTTTTAAACAGCGGGTTAATATAATGTAAGGAACTTTGCAATACTTCCACAGCCCTATTAACATCTCTGTTACATACATAAAGAACGAAGTCATCCGCGTATTGTAAAATTTCGACACTGGGAGAGCTTTTACATATGTCCATTGTAAGGATATTGAATAAGAGGGGAGAAATTGGATCTCCTTGAGGCAGACCACGACCTGTCATCCTAACTAAGTCACCATCAGGACATGAAATTTTAATACTTCTTTGATTCAGATAAGACCAAAGGTAATAGCAAACTTTAGACCCAATTCCTATATGATCTAAAATTCTTAGTAAGCTAGATACGTCTACATTATTATATGCGCTGTCAATGTCAATAAAACAGGCGACCGTTGCAAAATTTTTGGTAAATCCTAATTGGATAGTAGACACTAATTTAGACAACCTATCTAAACAAGACCGAGCCTTTCGAAAACCCACCATATTGGCATGAAATAAGTTTTGCCTTTCACAGTACCATTCAATCCTTTTATTAAGGATGGAGTGGAATATCTTACACATACATGAGATAAGGGAGATAGGTCTTAATGATGTAGATAAAGGGTCGTTGCCTTATTTAGGGATGGGAATTATATTAACTTTACGCCATTGAGAGGGCACAAAACCAGTAGTGAGGCATTTGTTATAAATTTGGAGAAGTAATAATTTACCAATTGGGGGGAGATGATTTATCATCGAGTATGATGTATCATCAGAGCCAGGTGCCGTGTCTTTTTTCTTAGTACAATTATCTAACTCATGCATAGATATTTCGGACTCTAAAAGGTTGTTTGCTGACCGGAAAGAAGGGTAGGGAGGCCAGACAAAGTCCGGAGTAAGACTTGATAGTAAATTTTGAACCCCAACTTTATCTACACATACTTTTGTTGACCGTTGCCCTTTAATCCATTTCATTTTATTCCACATCAATGATGCGGAGGATGTTTGGTCAATACTTGAGCAGAACTTATGCCATGAGTCACATTTAGCCCGGCGAATTAATCTCTGAGCATTGCTAATTTTATTTTGTAGTACTTTTAAATTAGCTGGAGAAGGGTTTCTTCTTAAATTGGCCAACGCAAGTCGTCGTTCTGCCACCGCCTTAGACAGCGCTGGAGACCAGTAGGGTTTGGGTGAAAATTTATTTACAATGTTCTGGGGTATCTTGGTGTAAGGGATGTGTCGTTCAACAGCTTTTAGCATATGACTTTCAAATACATTATATAAATCTTGAGGTGCCGAAGGAAGTACAGTATTATTAAACATAGATTCTAAGTATCCGGTATAAGAGTCCCAATTGCAGTTTTTGAAATTCCTTTTCTTAGTATACTCCCTAGCTATATTTGTGTTACAAGTTACTTTAATTATTAAATGGTCACTACCTAGAGATTCATTAGTAGTTTTCCACTCAAACATTAAGGCTAGGTTTGACGAAATAAATGTTATATCAGGTGACGATTCCTGTAATATTCCATTTACCATTTTGACTCTAGTAGGACTCCCATCATTTATGCAAATAAGGTCATGATTTAACAAAGCGTCATAAATTTGCTTTCCTCTCTGGTCGATCTTATAGGACCAATCGGAGTGATGCCTATTAAAATCGCCCGAGATGACTGTTTTATTATTGCACAAGGAGAAAAGATCATCTCAGTCATTTTGCGAGGTACTAATTGAAGAGGGGCAATAAACAGAAAAGATATTTTCAATGTACTGGCAGTTATAAACCTTAACATGTAAGATTTCGATTCCCGAATTATTAATTACAACAGGGTATGAGGCAGCTTTAACAGATCTATGTATTAACATGGCAACACCACCGTATCCATCTGATCTATCCAACCGATATGTGTTATAACCACTTATTCTAAAAGAACTATTTCGTTCGAGCCATGTTTCACTTAGAATACACACATGTACTTTGTATATATTGAGCAATGATTCTAGACAAACCGTCTTGGGTCTTAAACTTTGACAATTCCATTGGATAATATTACAGCTAAGAGTACAAAAATCAGCCATTGTTAATAATTGAGTTACACAAAGACACAACTGACAAATTACTTAATACCTTAGTAATAATCCATTCCATAATAACAACAACACTGTTTTGTATTTTTAACTCTAAGGATTCTCTGCTTAAAACTATGTTTTTTAATTTAACTAGCAGTTGAACGAGAGTTAAGTCTTTGGCTTGTTTTTCAGAGCTTTTCTGGGGCTGGCCTTCAGGAGATGAGATATCTTCCACCGGTTCCGGTGATGAAATTGGGACGTTATTCCAGTCAAATCCAGGTGTTGCTGGACGTTGCTTTTTCTTCTTCTGTTTTGACTTGTAAATGGGATTCTGAGCCGGCGACAAACTAACATCAAGGTGTTCTTCATTATGCACTTGTACAATATTATTATTACAACTTTCATTAATAATAGATGCGAGAATAGGTCGTTCCATAACTGTAGCTCTTTCACCAGTTGTACTCTTGAGAATGGAAGTATTAGCAGTTGGGTTATGAGGAGGAGTTGGCGGTACATAAACAGTGACTGCCTTCCTATACGTGCAATTAAATTCTGCCATCAGTTCTCGTACACGTCTTTCTTTCGTGTATACCGGGCAGATTTTTTGTAGTGCCATGTGCGACCCTTTACAATTAACGCACTGAAATGTGGTCGTTACACAATTTTCATGTTTTCCTGAGCATTTAGGGCACACTATGCTTTTTGAAGGACACATTTTTGTCGGGTGTCCAAATTTCCAACATCTACTACATTGGGTCACTGGGAATATATAAGGTTCAACTTTAGCCTTAATTTCGTAAATATATACGTGTGGTGGAAGTGATGATCCCTTAAATCCGATGCGCACAGTCTCACTAGGCACCCAACTATCAGCTCCTGGACTATCTATTTTGTCATTCCGTCTATCTAATCTTTTCACCGATATAATCTCGAAATCGCCTGAAATACTTTCAATCATTTCCTCATTGGTGATATCTAAGTCAACATTCCTAATCATTCCATATGAAATGCCAACTTCTGACGTCTTTTGACATTTCCATTCCAGTTCAGCAAAAGTCTTACATTTTAAAAACAACTCTGCACTAGTATCGTTTTCAAAAGTAATAATCATTCTATATTTATGAATATATTTAACACGACTCGTTCCCAGTATCCCATTTTCTTTAAAAAGCCGAGCTAGTGCAAATTGCTTAGGCAGTTCATTCTTGCTCGATATGCTAACTTGTACGCTTTCTTCCGAATTCCCATTTCCTACCTGTTTTCTTACCTTCCTTCCTCTTACTACTGTGTTCCATCCTTCATCCGATGAGTTTGCCTCTCTTGTTCTTTTTCTCCTCAAGATACTTTCCTCCGCCATACTATGTGTGTTGTCTTCCCCAATCGTTTGTGTTAAAACTTCAACTTCTTCATCACTCATCGAGTTAATATCTTCATCATTTACGCATCTATTCATTGCAACTTGATAACACGATGCGAGCGCGGTCGCTCGGCCAAAACCGGTTTGGGCCGGGACCGCGCGAGTAAGGTAAAGAAATAATTTACAATTTATCTATGCACAACTCGTCGTAAACAATAACCGACCGATTACTACGACGCGCCAATCAACACATGTGTATATGGTCTTGTTTTATTAAATTCTAAATTATTAATTTCATGGCAATAAATATAATATTGTTTAAGAGATCATGTACTCCACCTGCGTTTGATGCCGCCCTAGCCGAGGTCGCGGGTGAATGGACCGGGGATTAGTTTGCCACCCGCAGAAAGGCCGGCCACGTAAGGGTACCTCGGCAACATTGCAGACGGTATCCAAAACATTAA
The DNA here is from genome assembly GCA_032191425.1 of Lymantria dispar. Classification (NCBI taxonomy): domain Eukaryota; kingdom Metazoa; phylum Arthropoda; class Insecta; order Lepidoptera; family Erebidae; genus Lymantria; species Lymantria dispar. The sequence continues at coordinate 12,605,022 of CM063465.1, read as the reverse complement.
TTCGCCGGGCCGGCCACAGATATGAAGGAATCGGTACCGGTGGTCGGCCCCGTAGTAATGGGAAGAGAATACGGTTTATGAGGTCGCACGCCACTCATACGTGGCCCCAGATAAATTGAGCGGGATGTGTATAGCTATAGACCATAGCCTACACAAAAAAAGGACATTATGTAGTACACTGTACCGATTTTTTATGTTATCGCACGATTATTAACGTTTACGCGAGTATAAAAAGTCTATAATATCTGGACGACCGAGCTTACTTAGTATGCTTTTTTATAAATTACTAGCAATCCGCCCTCGCTTCGCTTCGGTTATAGGTTATAGGTTATAGTCGTTTTACCCGCGTAGTTCCCGTTCCCGTGGGAATATCGGGATAAAATATAGTCTAGTTTACGCCCTGATATTATAGCTTTCTATTGGTGAAAGAATTTTTGAAATCGGTCCAGCCGTTTTGAAGATTACCCGGAACAAACAGACTTGTTTTGGGCACTAAGGGATATAATACATAGCCCTTAGTTGTCGTTTACGACATCCCAAGACAGGGAGTGTTGAATTGTATTATTACTCCGTCACCACATAGCAATGCATGGGAACAAACATATAATTAATAGACACAAATTACATCCAGACTCGGAACAAAAATTTTTGAATCGCACAAAGTGTTGTTCATCCGTCATGGGATTCGAATCCACGATACTGGCAGTCAGTATCCTAACCACTACGTCATCTGTGCAATCAAATTAGTAGAGCAATTGGGCGTAAAGGTAAAAAACAAAGAAATCATTATTTCAGGGTATTTCAGGTATAGGGTAAAATCGGGATAGATGCCGCATCGGGATAGACGCCTCATTTTCAAAAAACCTATCTTCCCAAACTAACTCGCAACTAAGAATTAATGGTATAAGTAGAAGCCATAGTCCCCCCGTACATTATTTGTCCATGGGCTATCATCATTGAGGCCATATTTTGCTCGTGTGTGTAGTTTTCTCCGCGACGAACTCCAAAAACACGTCAAAACTTTGAAGGGTAGTATTTTATCGTTGTATTAACTTTATAAGTAATAATTAATTCTAATATATTTTTTATTATATCAATATATTGATACATTAAGTGTACATCTAGATGTAAATAGATGCTATTTTATGTTTAATTTATTAAAAAAATACTTAGGCATCGATCCCTATCAAAAAGGATAGTTGCCCTGATTTTTCGAGGTACCCGAAAGAGTATTCCGTTGGGTCGACCACTGAGGACAAGGAACTCGGCACTAGTCGTCGGCCTAATGGCGAAGGCGACGTGGCTACGGGTGGGTTATGGGCCCGCACGCCGTCCTTTCGTTGCCTCGGACGGAAAGGACGCCGTATGTGCTTACCATAGCCTACAAAAAAAGGCGTGCGAGCTCGAGTATGTTAAGGATTTCTGATGTTTACGCGAGTATTATACATTTTAAATAAAACTACTTTACGGATTTTATCGCGTTTGTATTTGATTTTTGATTACCCGACGTTTCGAACACTTTACAGCGTTCATGATCACGGGTGGACTAAGATGTCTCATGTCCAACAAGTCATCGTTACTGCAGAAAATTTATAATTATCTACCCGATACAGAAATTAGTTATTAAATATGGACCCACATTTTGATACAAAATTTATTGCCAGTGTAAGAAGAAAATGATTCTATATGAAAAAATTATATTGTTTATGGTTAGTAATAATTAAACATTAAAATTAATAGTAATTATATTTAAAAACTAACTAATAATCTAGTATACTACCACCGGATCGGAACACGGTTACACTGAGAAAGATCCGGCAAGAAAACTCAGGTAACATGATGCTAAATTAAAGTTAATTTTGAAGGCGGCTTACTTTATGTTACTAAAAAGGTTTTAATTTATAAAATTATCTTTAGTTATTATTATTGTGGGTCAAATCTATACAATATGAGCTCACGGTGTCTTGCAGTCTTGTGGTGGTCTTTTTGGATTTGTTTTTAATAATGTTTATAACAGGATCCCAGCTTGATGGTAACACCCAGCCATCCTCTCTATTGAAATTTTTGTGTTTTTTAATCTCAATAGCCTCGCGTACCATTCTAGGCAGGTATCGGTGTTCTTTTGCGAGGATTTGTGGTTTATTAAACCTGATGTTATGGTGGGCGCGGTCCTGACTATGTTCACAGACTGTAGACCTAGTGTCCCGGCGGTGCTTCACATCGGCTATGTGTTCTTTGATCCGAGTTCTTATGGATCTCTTTGTTTGTCCAATGTAAGGGAGACCACAGTCACAGTCAAGTTTATATACTCCTGCATCTTGTAAAGGAATCTGGCACTTGACAGATGGTAAGAATTGGCTAATCCTCTTCAGTGGCTTAAAATAAGTTTTAATGGAAGAGCGTTTCAGGCTGTAGCCAATCTTGTTAGTGACTCCTTTGACATAAGGTAGTATTGCAGGAAGGCGCACAACTGTGGGTGGTTTCACTCGGTCTCTGCGACGGGGGCGAGGAACTGGCAGCTTGTTAGCACGTAGCACCTGCTTGACATGCTGCAGCTCCCCAGCCAGGTGTTCATCGTCACAGATTCCTCGTGCTCTCTGCAACAAAGATTTACACACGGTAGCTAACTGTAAAGGGAGATGATGAGAATCACCGTTCAAGTATCTGTCTGTATGTGTTGCCTTACGATACACTGTATGACTCAAGGTGTTATTAGGGTTACGTATAACCAAAATGTCTAAGAAGGCTAAAGAGTTATTTGACTCCAGTTCCATAGTGAATTGAATTTTTGGATTAATGGAGTTAAGATGGTTTAGGAATATGGTTATTTTGTCTGTGGGTAATATTATGAAAGTGTCATCTACGTACCGCTTGTAGAACCTGGGTGTGACAGGTGAGCTTGATAAGGCCGTCTCCTCGAAGTCCTCCATGAATATATCGGCAACGACAGGGGAGACCGGCGAGCCCATAGCCACTCCATCTACTTGCTTGTAGAAGTCATCATTCCACATTAAATAGCCAGTTGTTAGGCATTGACGTAACATTTCCGCATATCCCAATGGCATATTATTGTCAGATAGCTTCTTAGATATGGTTTTGTTGCAATCCTCCACAGGTAGAGAGGTAAAGAGTGATATGACATCAAAACTGACCATAGTTTCATTGTCAGCGAGATGTAGATCTTTAATTTCACTGACAAAATGGTAAGAGTCTTTCACAAATGCGCTAGTGTGTCCCCGGAGTTGGGAGAGGACTTTCGCAACCTTCTGTGCTAATTTATAAGTCGGCGTGTCGATCTGACTTACTATTGGTCGCAGTGGTGCATTTAATTTGTGTATCTTGGGCAACCCATATAATTTAGGTGGTTTGACGCATGGTGGTATTAGATTTTTCACGTCTAGATGTATCGGAGTGCTTTATTATTAGTTTCTTTGTGTTCTTTAGAACGACATTGGTGGGGTCTGTTTTGACCTTCTTGTACGTTGTTTCATCCGACAAAATGTTATGTTATCGAGTATGTTCTTGGACTACAGAACAACTACAGTCAGCTTTTGATGAAATTAATAAAAAAGCGTAGGCATAAACGAATTTTAACTATGGTTACGACAAAATGAAACGAAATTTCATTATGGTTATTTGTGTCATTTTATAATGCTAACAATTAAAAGATTTAACAAAAGTGCATAGTGAAAAGTGCAGTCATATTTTTCATAATTAGAACCATATTTCCTTGGAGAAAATTGCAGTTTTACACATGAAGGGCATGTATCCCGCACTGCAGGCACCTATCCTCCTCATTATTTCCATGGTGGGGCAACTATCGATATCAATAGGCATCTATCAAAACAAATGATTAAGCTATACATCATACATAGAAATTATGCATATAAAATTATTTATCCCGGTTTTACCCTACGTTACACTGTTTGATCCAAGCTTCCTGCACTATAGAAAGCAAATTTATGTACCATTTCAAGGTGGTCAGAAGTATTAGCGTAGTAATTAATTTTGAGATTTTTTCTCTTGCTATGTTATCAGCATAATGTAACCGTCTTATACAACATCAAAGAATTGGAGCGACGAATTGTATTCTCACTACATCACACACGGAATAAAGATGTAGTAGTATCATCATCATTCATCATTTCAACCCATACACGTCCCACTGTTAGGCTCGAGCCTCCTCCACAATAGGAGGGAAATTGACCTTACTATACCATGCTAGTTGGACGGGTTGGTATAGGGTTTTATTCTCTAGCATCCGACATCCACGGGAAAGATAGGGAGTGTTGAATTATATTCTTACTTCGTTACTACACGGAGTATACATTTGCATTTATAGTATTAGACTAGCAACCCGCCCTTACTTCCCTTCGGTTTCAGTCGTTCCTGCGTTGTTCCCGTTACCGTGGGAATACCGGGATAAAATATAGCCTAGGTTACGCCCCGATATTATAGCTTTCCATTAGTGAAAGAATTTTTGAAATTGTTCCAGCCGTTTTGAAGATTACCCGGAACAAACAGACAGACAGATTAAAGTGTATTTTAGGCATATGTATAGTGCAAATAACCGTGTGCGCATGAAAAAAGTCTATTATTTTGACATAACAAACAGACACTCCAATTTTATTTATTGGTATAAATAGTATATTCAAAGGAATCAGAAACCTACATTAATTACTCTGAACCAGATGTTCAAGCACATTCAAAGTACATCTTAACGGTGAGTAGGCACCGGCGTTTGCTAACTCCCATCATGCTACCTTTAGTGTACGTAGAGACCATATATAATGTCAATTCATCCATTTATCTGGCTGTCCATACCCTCCTTTGAATATAAAATTCAATACGAATATAAGTTTCACACAACCAAAATAAGCTGCCTATTGACTGAATGATGTGGGATTCATTGTCATCCCATCAGGACTCTAAACTAATGTAGCCGAGGCCGCAGGTGACTGGACCGGGGAATTAGTACGTCACCCACCGAGACACCGACCGCATGAGTAAAGACCGTCATCCTCCCCGAGGGGGGGGGGGGGGGGGGACGTCGGTTGAGGAGAGGATACTTCTCAAGGGGTATTCCGTCGGACCGACCACTGACATCAAGTCACCCTGCTCCAGTGGTCGGTCCAACGACGAAGGCGACGTGTCACGGGTGGGTTACAGGTATGCGTGCTTACGCCCCTCTGTCGGCCCGGATGGAGTGGTGCAAGGAGTGCGCCGACCGCAACCCACTCCTAAAAAGAAAAAGGACTCCAAAATAATTGAAACGAAAAATTGAATGATCGATAAATCGATAAATTGAATGTTGATTTAAACAATATACAATTCTTATTTGAAGTATTATGTTATAGCTGATAAAAAATTACAAGGACCTTATATTGTTTATACATTCTTTGGCACTTTTCATGATCACAGCCCACATACGTCCCACTGTTGGGCTCGGGCCTCCTCCACAATGGGAGGGAATTTGACCCACTATGCCATGCTGGTCAAACATGTTGATATAGGGTTTCATTTCAGGTTCTCCTTCTCTCGCACAGATGTTATGTGCATATTATATCCCATAGTCATCTTTTACAATATCCACGAGCAAGATAGGAAGTGGTGAATTGTATTCTTACTCCACTACCAAACGAAAAGCAGTTTTACTTTACCCAAACAGAAATTACGGAAATAATTCTTCTATTGCGGGGGACTTAACAGACATAAACTAACGGACTTAAATAAGATCCAGACTCAGAACAACAATTTGTGGATAGCACAAAGTGTTGTCCTGGGTGGGATTCGAATCCGCGACACTAGCACAATAGTCCAGTATCTTTACCACGCCGTCTGTGCAGTCAAGATTAGAAATGATATGTATTTGCATATTTGAATTGCAAAATATTAAAGTATTTATATTATAAAAAATGTAAGGGAGTAATAAACTACATTTGACAACCCTAAATGACATAGTTTTTAAATTGAGATAGTTTTGTGACAGTATTTTGTGGCGTATATGTACTGGAAAAGTTATCAACAAGAGAATCAACCAGTTTCCGGTTTTACGAGAATATAGTATTTATGTTATTCAATGTATATAATATTAGCGTGGTTTCTAATGATAATTGGATCATTCAGGGCGTTAAAGTCTGGTTTACCACTTCATTAGTGGTCGTTAGATTTGGAAATAGGCGTGACGCGTAGAGATTATGTTTCCAGATCTGATATAAAATATTTTTTTTTTCGGAAATAAATACAAATCAATTAATTATATCATAAATCTTATATCTTTAAACGAGCAATTCTTGTATATATATATATATATATATATATATATATATATATATCGAGATCCTGAATATATATATATATATATATTCAGGATCTCGAAAACGGCTCCAACGATTTTGTTGAAACTTGGCATACTAGAGGTTTCGGGTCCAAAAAATCGATCCAGCTAGGTTTTATTTATAGAAAATATTGTTTTGTGCGTGTTTTTAGCAAAACAATACAATGACATTAAATTTTAAAAGAATATGAATTCAAATTTCGTTGTCAACGTCATGAGTTACGATAGCTCAGTTGGGAAGTTGACTGGTTCTAATTTTGGTTTTTTTGGCATTCAAACAACGTCGGTTCGAATCTCGGTGTTATTATTATTCTCTTTTTGTAATTTTTTATATATTTTTATTATTTATTTTTAATTAATATATATCTAAATAAATTCGACAAAAATACAATAAAATATTCCGAGCGAAGCTCGGTCAACCAGATATTTACTTTAAACCGCAAAATTTGGTTTAGAATATAATTGTAATATCAATTCTGTGAAATATATGTGTAATTCATTACACGTATGTCTCGACAATCACATATTTAGTGGTGGTAGGATGACAATGTTGACAGTTGTCTGCCTGCAGCCGCGGACCGGTCCGTCAGAGGTAGTACTACCCTACTAGAAAATCTACGTCAGAGTAGTAGCAATTTGTTACTGCCCTTCGTTCGGTGAGCGAGAGAGCTGGTAGCCCAACTTTCTGAGGGTGTTTGCGTGTGGTGGGTTTTAGTAATACCTTTAGTATCAACGAACCTCAATGCACGCATTCACACTTCCTTCACTTTCTTCGCGGTAGGCACCGACTTTGCAAAGGTCCATGAGCGGCAGTAATACTTGCCATCAGGTGTACTATTTGCTCGTTTGGCACCGTCTGCAATAAAAAAAAATGTTATATGCGTATTATATCCCCTAGTCACGGTAATATAATCTACCAGTAATCCAACTTCATACAAACGGACGAAACGCGAGCTATACCTACGCGCCTCGATCTCGGCATGCGCTCGGCATGTAGACAGTCGCGACTGTGCTGCGAAACGAACGATGAACGAAACGACGAACGATCGGTGTGTTGTTTTTTTAACAATAACTGCGCGAATTTTTCACTAAAATACATAATTATACACATATTTAATTTGACAAGTAGGGTATATTGTGCTGTTTTTGATTGCATGAATTCTTCAATAACGAATCCAGAGATAACTTTTTTTAGATTACCTGGAAACTCTGAAAGGTAATATTATAAAATAATTTTACTTAATAGTAGGTAGGTACATAATGTGTGTCGTTTTAATTTCCTTTTATCTCCCGAAAAAAAGTTGTCTCGATTAATAAATAAAGTGAATAAAGTGATTGACACGAGCGAAATAGGTAGTTATAGGCGGTTCATGAATCATGTTACGGTACGCTTGTGTTAAAACTCATAATGTGTTTTGTTTTGTTAGTTTATATAATTCAAAGTAAAGACGTGGTATTTTATTATTATAATATATGTTTATTGTACTATGTGTATAAATAGTACTAGAAAAAAATAATTTGGCCGTCTGTCTGTCACTAGATAATTTAAATTTATAGACCGATTTGTTATTTAAACATAAACATGTTTTTTTTTTAATTAAAACTACCAATCAAAAATCAACACGCATTCTTATTGAATACTTCCTATTCAATTCACAAAGTATTTTATTTGTTTATATAAGAAAAGTATATACAAAACTAAATGGAAACACAAAGTAGGCAAATGTAATTAAAATGCTGGAGGTGGGCAGCCCTATCACATGTTTACGTTTAGGCATTTAATTCAAGGTTACGGCCGAGATACATTACTGGATAGATGACTATACTGTGCCCTAGTCGTCTTTTAAAACATCCACGGCTAAGACAGGGAGTGGTGAATCGCATTCTTATTCCGTCACCACACGAAAAAATAAAGTATATAGCTTGTTTATTTAGGCATTTTTAGTGATTACACCTTTAGTATCATCGAACCTCATTACACGCATTCATATTCCCTGCACTTTCTCCACGGTAGGCAGCGGCTTTGCAAAGGTCCACGAGCAGCAGTAACACTTACCATCAAGTGTACTATTCGCTCGTTTGCCACCGTTTGCAATAAAAAAATACGTAACATAACCTTATAACCGTAACCTAACTTACAATATCTTAGCATTACACTATTGATTTGTCTTTGCTTAACTACGTAAATGAACCACCGAATGCCCTCTATTAATTCAAGACCGTATATTTATAGACATTTTTCGCTCCACCACCAAGCGTGGCAACCCGCAGCTACGAATGTTGCCAGAGCATTCTCAGAGTTACCTCTCGAAGAACGATAACATGAATTATTATTGTAATTCATAGTTAAATTCTAAAATTGAAGCTTTTATAAAGGTAAAGTAAATTCTATAAATATTTCTTTACATATTCAAGTTTCAAGACAAAATGTTTATTTATCTGCCCAAGGCAAAGTATGTAATAATAATAAAATAAAAATAGAGAACAATATTATGTAAATCTCGTCTGTCCTCGAAAGTTTTAAATGAAATATTCAATCTTAGCGCCTAAAAACTTTTTCTAAAATAAGTTCTGATTTAATAAAATGTAGATGGAGACACATTTCTTCCAAAGTTTCACGGAACATCCGTAATTTCTATTTGGGTAAAGTAAAGCTGCCAAAGAAAATTTGCTTTTCATGAAACAAAAATCTATATGGATAAACAAGGTAAGGTCCTCGTATTTTTTTTTTCATCAGTTATAACACAATACTTTAAATACGAATTGTATTTCGTTAAAATCAAGGTTGAGTTTGTCGACCATTTTAATTATTTTAAGGTCCTGGTGTGATGATAAGCTAAAAATTTAAGAGTTCTGGTTCCTCTGTAAGATTATATAATGAAAATTGTGGCTTATTTTGAATAGTATTCATGATATTGTTACATATCAAACGCTTAAAATTTTCAAAGTAAATGTTTCCGGTCACTTTTTCACCTATGGTGCAGTTAAGTCAGAACTGATGTTTTATATAAAACCTTTGCCATTTAATGATTATCTTCATTAGTAAGCTTGTTGTGACAGTAAATTATGTGCGAATTCACAAACGCCATATTTAGAATACCGTTAAATACAGATTTATTATATGACAATTGCAATATATCAATATTCATCAATTTGTTAGACGAGTCAATGCTTTGAAGAATTTCCTGGCTAGCTGACTCGTTTCAATACTCAATATGGTTTATCAATTCATCTTCCACTTCACTTTGGCTTTCGTCTTATTCGCGCAATCGTCCTTATTTGAGTTTATGTCACACAATGCCGAGTTATCATTATTTTCTAAAAGCGACAAAAACTTAGCACCATACACGTCTTGCAAGGCCGCCATTTTGATTTATTGTCTAAAAATTATAATTACAATGAAAAATAAAAGAAAATATAACGTTAAATCTCATTGAAATAGCTCATTATAAATATGTAAACTGAACGCAAAAGTTATACAAAGCCCAAAAATAGGTAAAATTGAACTAGTAATGGAGTTACTTACCAAAGCGACATAACCTTCTTCTATTAGCTTTTGACTGCTACTAAGTTAGTTTGATCAATTAGGATGATCGAAGAGCGCACACCAAAGAAATCGTAAAAATGCGTTTGCATGTAGGTAAACATTACCTAGATTGGGCTTCCATGGTTAATGGGCAGCAAGCATTCTCTTGGCTAACTCATAACGCCGGTTATATTCGTCCACTCGTATACCAGGTATGGTGATTATTACATTTTCTGCTATAATACGTCAATTTCCTATGTCTCGTATTGTACAGGAGGCACAAGCCCAGTATTGGAACGAATATGTACTACATATGATGATTTCTGTCTTTGTTTATTATGTTTAAGCCCAATTACTCTATTAAATATCTTAACATCTTACAGACCCTTTACCAGAAGTATATATTTTACTTCTTTTTTTTGGACGGGCTATGGTCTGGACCCACGCCATCCATTCTGTTCGGGGTGACGAAAGACTGGCGCGCGGCCCAATAACTCCCCGTATTTCCTCTCCTCCGTCATTATATATGCTCAAAACCCCCCAGGTGGTTGCCTTCTCATGGTCACCCTCTCTGCGAATGATGGAATAGTCTCCGATCCAATCACCCATGGCCTCGCCTAGGGCGGCATTAGGTACAGGTATTCGCTACTGCGTCACCTAAGTCGCTGGTGGCGGAGCGTATTCCCCTTTTTTTTTTTTTTTTTTTTTGGTGGCCTATGGTAAGGGCACGTGCGGTCCTGTCCGTCCGGGGTGATGAAAGGACGGCGCGCGGGACCATAACCCACCCGTACCCACGTCACCTCGTTATTTGTTGGGCCGACCACCGGAGCAGATGTGACTTGTCATCAGTGGTCGGCCCGACGGAATATCCTTTCGGGCAACCTTACGTCTCGACGTACTGGGACGTCGGTCGCCATCGCGCGGTCAGCCTCTCTGCGGGTGATGGACAATTCCCCGGTCCGATCACCCGCGGCCTCGGCTAGGGCGGCATTAGGCGCAGATACTCGCGCCTGCGCCGCCCCAGTCGCCGGCGGCGGAACGTGTCGCCGAATAGGAGCCCTACTCGCACACGATCCGCCGCCTCCTTCCGTGAGATTACGGCCTCACAGAAGGCGGCGACCGCGTCCCAGTTCCTGACGCTGACGAGCATCTCCCTGGCGATGGTCGGCAGCGCCAGGTCGGCACCGATAATCGCGACGAGTTCACGGCGCTCCCTTTCCCACGCAGCACACTCCTCGAGCGTGTGCTGCGCCGTGTCCTCGTCGCAACTGCAGTAGTGGCAGGACGGTGTGTTCTCCCTCCTGACAATCTTGTGCAGGTACTTCCCAAAACACCCGTGCCCCGTCAGCACCTGCACAAGTCGGAAGGAAAGCACCCCGTGCGTCCGCTCCAACCACTCCATCAGCACCGGCCGGAAGGCCTCGACGGTCCTGACACCGTACCGAGGACTCTCCAGCCGAACTGCCCAACGGGCAATGACTCCTCGGCGGGTATCGATCCGCCAGGCGGTGATCTCCTGCAAGGAGACCATACCGCCGCGGGCGCGCGTCTCCGACACCCGCCGATAAATGTCGGCGAGCATCTCCGCCTCCAGGTCCCACGGGGGAGTTCCGGCCAGGAGGCACGCTGCCTCCGTCGCCACGGTGCGGTAACCCTGATATGGCCCTGATCGCCATGACCCTCTGTGGTCGCCACAGGAGGGCCCTAAGACGGACGGTCAGGGACCCCGCCCACACCGGTGCGCCATACAGGGCCATCGACCGGATCACCCTCGTGTACAGCTGTCGGCACGTAGCACTGGGTCCACCCACATTCAGCATCAGCCGCGAAAGGGCGGACGCCGCGCCGACAAGCCGGGGGACAAGTCGATGGAGATGCTCCCGGAACCAAAAATGCCCGTCGAGCACTAGGCTCAAGTACTTCATGTGGGCCTGGATGCTGATGGTGACCGACTTCACGGTGATTGAAGCGCCGGCGGGAGGCCCGGCGGTACGGAGGCCATGGAACAAAAGGGCCTCCGTCTTTTCCAGGGCTACACTCAACCCCAGCGCTTCGATCCGCCTGACAATCTCCTCGATGCCGAGAGTTGCCAGGCGTGCCGCCTCCTCTAGTGTCTCACCCCGGGCTGTGACGAGTGTATCGTCGGCGTAGCAAATTACGCCCAGCCCGGGTGGGAGATTTCCTCTCAACGCCCAGTCGTAGCCGATGTTCCACAGGGTCGGACCCAGAACCGACCCTTGTGGGACACCGTACGTCATGGGCGTTCGCACAACGTCCCCTACTCGGTCAACGTAGAGGACGCTGCGCCCCTCCAAGTAGTCTGCCACCAGCCGCCTGAGGTACACGGGCACCCCGTGATACTTCAGTCCCTCCATGATGCAGCTGAATGGCAGACTGTTGAAGGCGTTGGCGATGTCCAGGGACACCGCCAACAGGACTCCTCCGCCGGTGACGGCCTCCGCTACCACGGCCTTCAGGCGCAGCAGGGCCGCGATCGTCGAACGCCCTCTCCGAAAACCAAACTGGGCGTCCGACAGATCGGGCCCGACCCCGACGAGGTGCCGCTCGATGCGGGCAGCCAACACCCTCTCTAGCAGCTTACCCGCTCGATGATCGAGCAGCACGATGGGCCTGTAGGCCGAGGCCGACTCGGGAGACCATCCCGGCTTCGGCAGGAGAACCAGCCTCCCCTCTTTCCAGCACCCAGGGAACTGCCCGGACGTCAAACAAGCGTCGAACAGTCCCCTGAGGCGTGGTCCCAGGTGCTCGAGGACCAGGGCCAGCACACGGTTCGGAATACCGTCGGGCCCGGGGGCGGTGGATTTGACTCGCATACGCGCCACCGCCGCTCCCATTTCCGGCTCCGTGATGGGCGGAGCACTTTCATCTTCGACCTCCCGGTTGCTGTCCGGCGAAGCCATGACCGTGGGCGTGTGCTCCGCCCGCCGTGGAAAGAGGTCCTCGACAACTCTGGTGAGGAGGCTGGGCTGGAGAGTCTCGGTGAGGGGGGGGGCCCCGCCCGCCGAGCTTGTTTAGCGCCGCGAGGTAGGGGCGACCCCAGGGGTCACGCTCGAGACTGTCCAGCATCTCCCGCCGACTAACGTCCTTGGCGGTACGGACGGCCAGCCTGAAGGCAGACCGCGCACTGCGGTAAGCCTCGTACAGCTGGCCCTCCCGCTCAGCGTCGCGGTGATGCGCTCGGCTGCGGGTGTAGGCCCTCCGGGCACGTATGCACGCGGCCCGAAGGTCCGCCAATTCTCGGGACCACCAGGGGACCGCACTCTTCGGGGGCAGACGCCGCACACGGGGCATGGCCGCATCGCAGATCTGCGTTAATGCACAGCGGATGCGGCCAGCCTCGGCATCCACCCCGTCCACCTGAGGCGGTGAGGACAGCCACGACTGAACGATGGCTGCCTCCGCCAACAGGTCCCGATCCAATCGACCCACAGCCCACCGCGGAAACGCGGAAGCTCCGTCCGCCGTGTGACCCCTGCTGGGCTGCAGGAGGGTCCCGGAGACCTCTATCCGGATGTATCGATGGTCGGATAGGGTCTCAACCTCCTCCTGGACGCACCAGCTCCTCACACGTGCTGCGACATTAGGGCTAGCAAACGACAAGTCCACTATCGACCCGCCCTGCTGCCGCACGCACGTTTGCACCAAGCCCCTGTTCAGCAAACAGAAGCCCAGTGCCGCCGCCCACTCTTCGACCGCCCGCCCACGGTCATTCGTCCTGGGGGACCCCCACGCCGTGGACTTGGCATTGTAGTCCCCCAGAACGAAGATTTGGCGCGGTGCCAGTCGCCGTATCGAGGCCCCCAGGATGGTGAGGAAGGCCCCGAAATCCGTCGCGCTCCTGTTAGGGGAGAAGTAAACACCAAATAGCGTAACCTCTCCCCATTCCGCCGCGACATACCCGTCGCCCGTGTCCTTGAGCAACAAAGGCGGGGAATGCCACGACGTGGAGGCGACGATTGCCACAGAGCCGTCACTGCTGCCCAGCCAAATGGGCCGGTCAGGCACCACGTACGGCTCCGCGGCTACGGCTGCACCGATCAACCACTCCGCCATGGCTTGCAGGAAAACGTCCTGTGCCTCGGCGGCGTGGTTGAGGTTGGCCTGCAGGAGGTGGTAGGATTCGGTCGCCATTACTGGGCCGTATCCATCACCTCCTCCACGCTGGCGGGCGATCGGGTCACGCTAGGGGCGAGAGCGGCCGAGGTCGTCGGGCCGCTCCGCCCCTTTGGAGCCGAAGCCGGGGGTCTGCACTCCCTGCCCCCCATGCGGTGCTTGGCGGGCCTATTGCCCGCCGCACACGCGGGGCAGTGGGGAGTGGCAGCGGAAGCAGAGATCGCTGCAGTCAAAGCAATTGGTGCATGTCGGCCGAGTGTGTCCGACCGCCATGCACTTGTATCACCTCGCAGGCCAGGACTCTAGCACAGTCACCCGCGCCGAGCTCCAGCCCACGAGGAGCCTGCCTGAGTCGGCCAATTGCTTGGCCGACTCCACCGGGCTCTGCACCCAGGTAGCACCGACGCCGCCCGGACCAGGGCGGATGGCGCCAATTCGGACGGTGTCCAAGGGACACCCGGTTTTCGAGACGATGGCCTCCCGGATGTCATCCACCGTCACGGAGTCGTCCAGACCCGCGACGCGTAGTTCTGCGCACTTTACGGGTCTGGCGATTTTGACGCCATCCTCCTCTGCGAACAGACCCCTCAACTTAGCCGCCATGCTATCGGCCGTCTTGGCGCCCTCAGCCCCAGGGAACTCTAGAATCCGTGCCCCTGTCCGGGCCTTGCGGGTCCTGGCTTCGGCGCCTCCTAAATCGGAGACGTCAAGCTTCCGCCGGGCGCGACGTAAGACGGTCTCATAGCTGAGGCCGTTTTCGGCCGCCTCAGGCAGCACGGTGATCACCACCGCGGCTGACTTTGGCGGCTGGAGCCTCCTGCGCGACCTCTTATTTGCGGCTCCTGCTTTGGGAGCGGAGGCTTTGGCGGCACTTTTGGCCTCCACTCTCCTCTTCTGGCCGCGACTTTTTCGGCTGCGCTCGGCTTTCTGCCAACCTTCTTCAGGTGCAGCGGAGGGGCCGGGCACAGCAGTCACGGCCGCGGCTGCGTTGGCTGCTACCGGCGGAGCATTTGCCGGCAGCGGCTGAGGTCCGGCCTGAGCAGGAGCCGGTGCCACCTTCTTCCTCGAGGCGGGCCCTTTGGACTTCGGTCCAGCAACGGCCGCAGCGTAGCTCCCTACGCGCCCGCCCTGACAGGGTAGCGCATCAGGGGCTGACACCGCGGCCTTGGGCCTGTCCGCAGCCAGCGGCGGCCGAAGACGGAGCTCCGGAGGCAGTCTTGACTCCAGAGCCGCCATGCGCGCGTCTAGCATTTTGCCGAAGACGTCCACCATGGCGCGCATGGTCTGGTTCGGCACGCCGTCCACTGTGGGCAGCGGGACCGCTTCGGCCGGCTGGGCCCTCTTAGGACTCGCCGCAGCGCGAGTTGGCGCAATGGGGACGGCGAGGGCGGCAGTAGGGCTGGCGCTTGTCGGCGGCGCGGTCCTCACCAGTTGCGCGACCTGGCGCCGCAAGTCGGCCATTTGCTTGGCCAACTCGCGGTTCGCCTTCTGCACCGCCGACAACTCCTTTTGTAGGGCCTTATTCTTCTCCTGCAGGCCTGAGACCTCACCACTAAGGCGGGCATTTTCGGCCTGCAGGGTTGCCACATCGGTAGGTGGGGGGTCGATACCTACAGCGGGCTCTGCAGCTGCCGCGCTGGTGGGAGGGATGTCCGCTAACACCCTCATCATCCTCGCGGCAGGCGCCTCATTCGCCCGCTTTTGGGCATCGGTCCCCCGCACATGACCAATCGACGCTGGAGCCGTCGACCTCGCCGCCACCACTGTAGCCCCTCGTCCTCTACGAGAGGCCCGAACCTTGGGAGGAGGCATGATAGCGCCACTTCCCTCGGAGGCGGACTCTGAGCTGCCACCCATATTTAGGGGGCGCTTCCGCACCATCGAGGGGAGGGCCTCCTCCCCAACCTCTAGTGCTGCCGCCAAGGCCGATGCCGGTGACCGGGATGACCCACCGACGGTCTCCACTGCCGACATGTCGGTATCCGACGGCTCTGCGGCAGTACTGCCGCCCTCGTCAGCAGTCGGAGCGGTTGCCGCAGCCTCTCTAGCCAGCCGCTCCTGCTTGGCCAACTCGCGCCTTTTGACGCTCGTGGCCTTCCCCGTCCCCATGTGCTTTCTCTTTTTTCTCTTCTTAGGGGCCACTATTTTTGCCGGGCCCTCGGCTGACCTTGGGGCCTCAAGTGTCAGACTAGCAGCAGAGCTGCAGTCGGACGAGGCCTCTCCTTCCTCTGTGCCAGTTTTCCTGTAGCTTGGCAGGGCTTTTGGGTGGGAACTAAATAGATCCTCTGTGGTGGTAATTTTGGGCGTCTCACCCCTCCTATCTACATCAGGTGTGTGTGAACAATGATCCATCGAGTTCCCACGAGTATGGGAAAAATAAATGTCGACCCGGGCAGAGATCCCGATACCCGGGCAAGCGTACATTTGTTTCCCAACACAGGGGGTCCGCAGGTACCCTGGCTGGGAGCGCGCTAACGACTGAACAACCCATCAGCCATGCATCCTCTCGCCGCGCGCCAGAACTTAGGATTCTGGGTGATTGTTTTATAGAAGTTTTCTTCCTCGCGGTCTAGGCAGTTAAGCCAAGACCCTCGCTCCTGAATCTAGGCCTCAAGACAAATGTCCCGAAGCAAGAATCAGGTCTACGATTTGTCGCGGTTGGCAAATGCCTGCCCAGTCCTCAAACGAATGAGTGACTGGGCCCGTCGAATTTTCGCGTCCAATACCCTCTACAATTAGAGGGCATGGAGCGAATTTGGGGCATCCCACAAACTGGGCCTCCCCTCGGGCCAGATATTTGCCAGGAGCGACAATTCCAGAGAGCAGTCCAAGGAATTGTCGCTCGTGCCCAGGGTACACCACGCGGAGGTTTCTGGTGTAGCACCCCGGAGCGTATTGCCCTAGAGAAGCACTTCCCGCGCACGCCCCGCTACCGCCTTTCTTGAAACAGCTGCCTCGCCGGAAGTAGCGACCACGTTTCAGTTCCTAACGCTGTCAAACATAGTCTTGGCGATGATCGGCAGCATTAGGTCAGCACCGATAATTGCAACGAGTTCATGGCGGTCCTCCACTTATGCGGCAAACATCTCGAGTACCAGGGGTACATAAAGGCCTTCAAAAAATAAGTACTGTGCCCGGGGAATAATAAAATTGATTAATGAAAACGTATACGAGAATGACACCGTGGGCCTAGCTAATTTGTAATATATATCAAATTTCGTATTTATTAAGTCATTTCAGCTCATATACGTCCTACTAGTTGGCTTGAGTCTCCCTCATAGTAGGAGGGACCTTACCAGTAATGTTATATACGTATTATATCCCTTAGTTGTATTTTACAATATCCACGGACAAGATAATTGTTTTTTTATTTCATCACAAAAATATATCGTCACAATTCAGGCTTTCGCTGGCCACTCCTGGGCGTACGCCTCCTTCATCTTTTGCCACTAATTATAGTAGCATGCCACCCGCATTCAACGATGCCCAGCAACTTTCGCCAGGTTGCCGGTCCACCTGGTGAGAGGGTGTCCTCCATTGCGTCGTCCAGATACATGGTCATCTATAGAGAACCTTTCTTCTCCAAAGGTTGTCCTGCTGTTGGCCTGCCCATATCCACACTTCAGGGTGTTAATTGTTCTTGCTATGTCAGACACACCCGTTCTTCTGTGAATAAATAAAATGTTAAATATTATGAAGACGTAGCACCTGCTACGGTGTTCTACGAATCTTCTACGATTAAGCTACGTTTCGAGAATTATACGTCGGGATGAAGCTTGTAGAATAAATATATATTTGTCGCTCCTGAAAGTGTATTTTCTAACAGTAGTCTTAAAAAAATAGTGAAACAACCCATGATTTTAGTCCATTATACTTCTGTGATAGTCCGTTATAAGTATTTAAGTACCCATGGTAAATATGTAAACGAAACTCCATAAATATTAAAATACGGTATCATCCAAGTTCCACTGATTGTAAGCCACTCAGTCACCAGCCAACTTCACTTATAATGATTAAAGTTAAGAACCATCCGGTTTTTGATCTTGAACTAATACTAAAACAAATAAAAATTAAAAATAAACTATTTTCCTGTATCGTGACACTAATGATAAAAATCCGGTTTCTCGATACCACTTATCTATTTAGTTCTACACTCATTTGAAACAAAAATCTAATTCATCAACATCATCGCAGTCTACATACGTCCCACTGTTGGGCTCGGACCTCCTCCACAATGGGAGGGAATTTGATCTACTATACCATGCTGGTCAGACATGTTGGTATAGGCTTTCATTTCTAGTTTCCCTTCTCTTGCACAGATAATATGTTCATATTGTATCCCTTTTTACGACATCCACGGGCAAGATTGGGAGTGGTGAATTGTATTCTTCTTCGTCACCACACGGAGAAAAATTTTTAATTATCACTAAAGAAATATTTTGAGGGTTCGCTCTAGTTTGCATAACTATGACCAATATAATTGTTAAATTGTTTAAAAAAGGCAAATAACTTATAATCTATTGAATCTCAATATTTTACTTGCCTAGTTTATAGCTGTAAATCAAATAAAATAAGGTTAGAAACTAAATATTTAAAGAAAAAAAAAATAGAGTGTGCTTGAGACATAAAAAGATAAGTTTTCACCAAACTTTAGGTTTTTTTTTTTAAAGATCGAAAAATAAAAACAAAAAATTTGGTAATTTGAATTATTTCAGAAATTTAGAAGCTGTGTATAAAAAGTGTAACTACAGAAGTTGTAGATCTATTTATCATCTACAACTATGCTTTTTTACATCCTTTACATAAAACTTGTAGTTTGCTCGAAAATTCAGATAAACGTTTTTTTGCCCTTAAAAACTCACCCCCTTCCACTTCCCGACCTCAGATCTCCCGTAAATTATTTGGCCTTTCATTTTTGTTATATTCTCTGCCTTTCTCATTCTCTCATTCTCTGCCGGTCTCATCCTGCTATTAATAATTTTGGTTTAAAAAATTATCGACCCTAGTCTATTAGAAAATAGAAACGTACAAATTAAAATTTAAAAAATAGTTGCATATAACATAAAGTGTATAAGCTTGATTAGTTAAATATAACAAGCATCTGAAAGCTAGTCGAGGCAAAAGTTAAATTTCAATAGATCATAAGTCGGTTGATGTCACTAATTTCACAATTATAATTTTAAAAGTTATAGTTATAAATAATTAGCTGACCGAACAGACGTTGTTCTGTTCAAATAAAATAAAAGGAATTCTCCTTGAAATAGATAGTAGTGCCACCTAACGGGTCCAATTATGAATCTAAGCCATCCTCGAATCCTCTTGAACACACACAAAAAATTCATCAACATCGGTCCAGCTGTTTAGAAGGAGTTCAGTAACATTCACACGTACACAATGAATTTATATATAAAGACTGGTCGCTTTACTGACATAGTTCTTGTTCCCGTGGAAATACCGGAATAAAATATAGCCTATGTTACTTCCTGATATTATAGCTTTCCATTGGTGAAAGAATTTTTGAAATCGACTCAGTGGTTTGAGCATGAAAGCGTAACAAACAAACATTCTTACTTTCGCATTTATAATATTAGTAAGGATAATACTTTTGTAGTCGAAAAAAAAACAAGATATTGTGTTTTAAAATCTACTTGAGCATATTATTTTTCTAATAAATAAATACCAGGATAATCTACAGAACCTGGCACCCATTTATATCTCACGTCATTTGTTGGCAAAGTCTATAATCACACCATCATTATCATAACATTGTACTTGACTGCCTTTTTCACATTTGTTTTTACCGGGTTTTATTTTTATAAAGCACATTTTACAGTCTTTATTCAATTCTAATTACTATAATTGATACATTTGTTGCTTTAAATTTTTAATGTAGATAAACTTGATTTCTTACACTAAGAAATTTGGAAGGATAATTTAAAAATAACACGCTAAAATTGATATGGGAGAAGTGCCATGAAGTGTCACTTATGTGGCGCTTAATATGTGAGTTGGTAATATAGGTATTTATACCATATTTATACCATAGTCGACGTACAGATTGGGGATGGAGGGGGGGGGCTAGGTAATAGCACAACATAGCCGGCGCGGTTAAAGCCTAGTCTAGGCTGCCTTTTCGACAACAGACCACGCGGGGGAGTTCGTGGTTGGAAGCAAATTTAGTGTATGAATAACAGAATAACATAACCTACAATAGTTGAGTTATAAGATATTTTATTTATCTTGGTATATATTAATAATTTATTTAATATATCGTTAATTGAATAGAGAAATTAATTTTTTACATGCAAATATACCATTTCAATTTAAAGAATCGCTCGAAATTGAAATGATACGCCCGATATGATATGTTTATTTTTAACAACCAGAAATTCGCAACAAGAATAAACCGCCGCGCCAACTTTTTATAAAAACGATTCAAATGTATCAATTCACAAAGGCTTTTACGAAATACATCTAAAATGATTTCTGTTTACGCTCTCTTTTATACCGATGTAGGGTTTCTAACAAACAATCGATCACTCTATGTTCCACTCTTTATTGAATGGTAGGCAACAAATGACGATATAAACTCATGATAAATATGGCGTTTTATTTTGAGACAATGTGAAAGGCCTTTATCATTAGTGAGGAACAATTTCTGTTATTCTTTTATACTGTCACAATTTAAAAATATACAATGCTTCAATGTTTTATTGAAAAGTCAAATATCAATTCTTATAATATATAAAGGATATATATATTACATTTTATTTGTTAAGAATATTTTGAACTAAAGATTAAATTATTGTATCGGAGGACACAGATGTAAGCTTACGATCATTATTATAACTCACATACTTTCAACTGCTGGACTCCAGCTTCTTTCATAATGGGAGAGAAATTGATCTACTATACCATGCTGGTCAGATATGGTATAAAGTTTTATTTCGAGTTTTCATTTATTTCATTTAGATATACGCATATTTTATCCCTTAGTCGTCTTTTACGACACCCACGAACAAGGAAGGATGTCTAAATTGTATTCTTCTCCATCACCACACGGGTATTATAGGCATAACATACTACAGGGAGGTTGCCAACTTATTTTGATAAAAATACACGTATAAAATGGTTTGGATAGGAAATAAAATAATTTTTAACAAAAATAAACCGACTTCAAACAGTAAACTAAAAAGCAAAAAATAAATTTACTTCGCACAAAGTCATATGTATTTTAATTTAATTAAATAGAAATGATTAAATATGTATTTTATAATTTTAAAGTCGGTGCCAAGTAAATGCTACTAAGTACTACTAGGTACCGATTCATATATTTATCTAATACTGTTATTGTTTTATAGTTGCTTTGATATTTTTAATAATATTGTGTTTGCTTAGTAATTTAATATTATAGTAAAGTTGTTGTAGCATTTACTTGGCACCGCCTTCAAAATTATAAAATACATACTTAATCATTTCTATTTAATTAAATTAAAATACATATGACTTTGTGCGAAGTAAATTTATTTTTTGCTTTTTAGTTTACTGTTTAAAGTTGGTTTATTTTTTGTTAAAAATTATTTTATTTTACGATTTTAAGTGATGGGTAGACCTAGCAAGGATGCTTCTCGAATGAGGAGACGTCGTTTACTTGAGACGGAAAATGATAGACGAAAACGATTAGACAAAATTTAAAAAAAGCCAATAAGAAGAGAATAAATGAAACGCCAGAGGAGCGCAAAAATAGATTGTCGGCTATGAGAGCTTTTATATCAAATAGATTAACTAACGAAAGTCAAGAAGATCGTGACCATCGCTTTTCTTTGATTCGTGAGCGATTATAAAATGAAACAGAAGAAACCCGTGTTCACCGGATCAGTTTGATTCTTTTAATGCTGTAAATCGTTGAGGAATTCCTCCAACTGTCTATGGTCTTCATCATCAGATCTACTGCAGACCTTCATTATAATCCATATGGGTGGAAAGTTCGCATTAAAATAAATGAATTAAGCCCAAGCACGAGGTAGCTACTTTAAACCGTTGAGAAGTTCCCTAAACTGTCTTCGTCTTCATCATCAGACCCCAAAAGACAGTCCCAACCCATCTAGATGTAAAGTTCTTGTCAATACAGATTATTCAAGCTCAAACATAAGGTAGCTGCTGTGAATCGTTGAGAAGTTCCCTGGAGTGCCTCTGCTCCATCATCAGATCTACTCCAGACCTTTATTAAATTGTAGTGCTTTAATAAAATACTTAATGAAAAAACTTACAAACGCAGTAGTTGCCCCTACGATGTTTGAAAGTGCCCCTTAATCTCTCTAGTCTGCCATGATCAAACACTGATTTCCTTATCATGGAACCAACTTTGAAATATCTTCTTTTCAACAAAAAAAGAATCATCAAAATCGGTTCTTAAACGACGAAGTTATCCGCGAACAAACATAACAATAACAAAAAGCATATAGACGGTCGAATTGAGAAACCTCCTCCTTTTTTAAAGTCGGTTAACAATTATCACTTTAGCCTTACATACTACTACCTAGTTTCCATTGACCAATTGCAGTACTATCCCCTAACTCCTAACCGTTAAGGAGTTCTTTAGCTTCACCATCAGCACAGCAGCATCAGATGTTGATTCCAGCATACCTCACAAGCAACATGTTAGCCCTACACACTATTAAATAGTTTCCATTGATCAATTGCAGTACTGTCTCCCAATTTCAAACCGTTAAGGAATTCTGTAGCTTCATCATCAGCACAGCAGCATCAGATGTTGACACCCTGAAGCATATACCTGAGTAAGACATGATTATTGCGTAACAACAACACCATACGAGCAAACAATTTTCGGTGGTTGCCCTCGATTTCTCCTGGATCCCATGATCAGATCCTGACCTGGTGAAAATGGGACCACCTCAGAAGTGAACTCTATCTAACAAAAAAAAAAAAATTTAAATCCGTCTATAATTGACGGAAATATTGGTGAACATACATAAAAAAAAAATATTATATATACAGACGAATTGAGAACCTCCTCCTTTATTGAAGTCGGTTAAAAATAAAGTATTTGGAAGGAAAAACTAGATTTATCCAATTTTATTTATTTATTGCCTTAAAAACGTGTATTTTTGTACTTTTAGTACATATAAAGTCTAAATCACACCACATCTTTCGTTCAGTAATTATAAATCGTTTGCATGATCCGTTTTCACTTATTGGACCAGGACTTTAAAAATGGTAAAAAGTGAAAAAAAATAATAATAGTAAGATGAAACTCGTTGGAAAAGGAAGAGAATATAACAAAAATGAAAAGCAAAATAATTTACGGGTGATCTTAGGTCGGGAAGTAGATGGGAACATTTACCATAGTAATGTATTTTTTTTACATCATCAGAAAGAAGAAAACGAACAAAAAACCCACCGACTTTTTTAAAAAAGCTGATATTTTCACGTGAGAATTGCCGATTGAAAATTGGGGTACTTTTCGGTATTAAGTTAAAATAAGGTGAAAAAATAAATTTGTATTTATAAATAAAAAAAATACAGTGTGTTTGGGACATAAAAAGGTAAGATTTCACCAAATTTCAAACCTCAGAACGCCCGTAAATTATTTTTAATTTCATTTTTATTATATTCTCCACCTTTTCCAACGAGTTTCATCCTACAATTTTTTTTTTGTTTCAGAAATTATCGACTATATGTGTACCGTTTAATAGTTCAGTACCCATAATGAGGTGTTTTGTCTTGCGCATCACAGTAAAGGTTGGGCAATAAAGTATTTTCACATACTTTATTGGTATGAAAAATTATAAAATATAATTACCAAAAATAACGTAGGATTTATGTCGCAGCGTTACTACCTCAGGCGCCATATCTTGATAGTTTTTAAGAATCAATTGATTACGGAAACGTCAAGTATTATATTGGGTGTTTTTGATACAACGTTGGCAATGACTTTTGATGTTTGTCGTTTGACCGTTAACGTTTGAAAGATTACCGAGCTTTCTTTATTGAGAGCGGCCCGTTGAATACTGAGTTGAGTGCGAGACACGAGAGCGATCGGTCGTTATTGCTGCCGTGTTGTATCAAATTCACCGCGTTTCCCTAACTTGTCAGTTAGCTGTCGGTATCCGTGTAATTAGTGGTTATGATAGAAAAGTGTTAACGCTAATTGTTGAATACAGTTTAAAAGTAGCCATCCGAAGTATTATTTTATTCCATCGCGATGTGTGACCGACCTGATAGTGATGCAGCATGGCGCCCCCATCCCCCACACCTTCGATATATATAAAACAAATTCGTGTTAGTTACACTATTTATAACTCAAGAACGGCTGTATAGATTTGGCTGAAAATTGGTGGGGAGTTAGCTTAGAACCAGGAGACAGATATAGGATACTTTTTATCCCATTTTTCTTCTTCTTCTTAATGGGAACGAGCTATTTTTTATCCCGTTCGATCGCGTTCCCGTGTGACGTGACATAAAATGTCAAATAGATTTTTTTTTTGTTTCTGTTTGTCCATTCGGACAGGCAAAGGGATCAAAGCCCATACAGCCAAGTCTTATACAATTTTTTTCATATTATTTAAAATTCCTTTATTTAGAATAGCATATTTATAGTCATGTCCATCAGTAAGTCAAGTCGTTACTATTAATTAGGCGCTGAAAACCTAATTAAATGTTTTTTTCTAGAAATTGCTGTAAAATATGAAAATACACGTAAACTACTCTTATATCACATTCACCACACTTCAAAACCTTTACTGTATTATATTACATAAAATATCAGCAAAATTATTCAATATGACACTACAAAACACTAAAAAATGGATATAATACAAAGAAATCAATATCAGTAATTTGCATTTTCTATGAATCATCATTAACAATGCCGCGACTAAGATAATAGATTCTTGCTCGACAAAGTAATGGTTCCTCCACTAGAGACTATATATTCGGAAATTTAGAAAATATATTTCCAAAAAAAAATTATGGCGATACGAAGTTCGTCGGGTCAGCTAGTTTATTATAAAGTATGGTTCGCAATCCTAACCACACGCAAGTCCCTATTACCTTACCTTATTGGTCTCTTATGAAACTCGATAAAAATATATAGAGCTGCAATAGATAATAACAGTAAGAATTAGCACGCTGAAGTGGCAATGGGCAGGCCACATCGCTCGACAAACCGACAACCGCTGGGGAAGAATGGTACTCGAGTGGCGACCACGTATCGGACGACGCAGCGTAGGACGCCCCCCACCAGATGGACCAACGAGCTGGTGAAAGTTGCTGGGCGTTGGATGCAGGCGGCACAGGACCGCACTTTGTGGCGTAACACGAGGGAGGCCTAAGTCCAGCGGTGGACGGCGATAGGCTGAAATGATGATGAGAATATATAATAGTCCGCTTACTCCTATATAATAGTCCAACACCGAAAGGAAAAATAAAACAAAATAACGTAATGCAGGTAATGGCAATATAAAGTTCAAAGTGAACATTCCTAAATGACACATATGTCACGTGTATTAACGAAAAAAAGGCTTTTGGAGATATTTGAACAATGCGATTACCATTGAACTGTTAAGAAAAGGAAATTGACCCAAATGTTCTTATAAAAACCAACGAACCTCATCTTAGGATTTTGTTTTTAAATAGGAGCCATATTAGATTTACATGTTAAGAAATAGAAGTCAGTATACTGTATCATATTTTTTTTTTTTTTATAATGGGACTAATCCCACCACACATTCCCACCATTGTAACTCCTGTAAGCCAGGATCCACAATGGTCTCCATAAATGACACCGAGGTTTGACCCTCAGGCAGTCCCGGGATATGATTTTAATTGTCTTGGGACCCGCAACAAATTTAATTAGAAAAGATTAAAGAGGAGGAGTTGGAAAGAGAGATTCCACTTCCCTCCCAGGCAAAGCGGGAGACAGGAAAACAAAATGACTAGTCAGCCAATAAGTAAACAGGAGTACAGCCGTAGCTGTACGTTAAGCTCTTCCGTATCCGTGGTGCCGTACTGCTGCGCTATCGTAATAGCGCAGCAGTACGGCACCACGGATACGGAAGAGCTTAACGGGGCCTATATGTGAGCGTTAAGATTGATTGCTACAGTAGGTATGGCAGAAACGCATGAACGCACGGAAATTTTCTCGAGTTGCTACAAGGTCCGTATAGTATACTACCCCACAGGTGACTTGCAAACTGTTTAACATAAGGTTACGCTCGTTTCGCCAGAGATCGCACTCCCAGAGAATGTGATGTGCTGATTGTTCATACTCGTGTTCAGATGTGGAACATTGACATAATGGTGATGGTACGAGTTTAAAAGAAAATAATTTACTTTTAAAGTTGCCATGGCCAGTTAAAAATTGGGCCACGAAGTGGTCAACCTCCAACCACACCTTCTCCAGGCGCTCCCGGATGCATGGAAAAAATAGATAAAGATGACGACCTTTCGATGATGAATCCCATCTTTCTTGCCATTCAGTTAAAAGTTCCTCATAAACAATGGATTGTGGTGCAAACAATCTAGCAATTTTATTTCGGTCGCGCGGTAGAAGGAAATCTGTATTCATAGTTTCCTTTGTGGTGTAATACATTGACGCTCGTCTCTGAATCTCCAAATCAACCGGAAGTACACCCGCGAGTACTGGTAAGGCCTCGGTACTAACCGTTCTATAGGCTTTACATAAGAATATTAGGGCCAATCGTTGGCTCTGTAGTAATTTAAGACGAGCCGCCCCTATGGTGGCCCTATCGGCCCATACAGCTGCAGCGTAACAAATACACCCCAAATATGTGGCCATGTATATGGTTTTAAGTGTATTAAAACGAAGGCCCCAAGTAGATGTGGATATTCTAGTAAGCGCGTAGAAATTCCGTTTCGCTTTTTCGCCTACAGTTTTAATATGTTCAATAAATGAAAAATTTTTTTCTAAGACTAGGCCGAGATAGCAAACTGATTCTTTCTTTTTGACAGTCATATTATTGAATTTTATACGCGGCGCTGATTGTAAATGTCCTTTTAATAAAAGATGATATGTTTTTTGTGGTGCGAAGGCAAGCCGGTTTCGTGTACCCCAATCGAATATATCATTGAGGCATGTTTCCGCTAATTTCTCTAAACCATCCCTTGTGTTCGATTGTATAAGTAAAAGTCCGTCGTCTGCATAGCCGATCAGTAGACAATTTTTCGGTAGAGGTAACTCGAGAAAATCGTCAAAACCTAAATTCCATAGATATGGACTTAATACCGAACCTTGAGGGCAGCCCATCGTCAGTGGTTTCGACACAGCATGGTGACCAAGTTTCAATTTAGTCGAGCCATTTAAAAAGTACGACTGTATGATTTGGTAGATATTTCTATAGCAACCACGAGCCTTTAATTTAAGAAGTAGCATTGGCCACCAGGCGTTATCGAAAGCACCTGAGATATCCAGGAAGACACCCAGTACGTATTTAAAAACGGATGCGCTAATGACACGTCTTACCGCAACGGCCGCGTCGATAGTTGATTTGCCGTGAGTGAAGCCGAATTGTTTATGATTGAACGTTGGTCCACCCGGCAATAAACGAGGAACAATGAGACGTTCTAAGAGCTTGCCTAATGAAGGCAGTAAGGTGATTGGTCGATATGACTTCGGGTCGTCTGGTGGCTTATCACCGCCTTTAGGAATTATACGTATATAACCGCGCCGCCATATACGAGGAAATATTAGGAAATACTGTATCATATTAACTTTGCTAATTTAATAAAATCTTCACCATTATTGTAAATAGAATTATGTTTACGGATTTTATCGCGTTTGTATTTGAAATTGCCCGACGTTTCGAACACTTTACAGAATTCATAGTTAGGGCGGACTAAAATGATTTACGTTCAACAAGTCATCGTCATTACAGAGATTTACCCTCTGCAGAATTTATTATTAAATTTTGACCCCCCATTTTGATACAAATTTAATGACAGTATAAATAAAAACTGTATGAAAAAAATATTTTGTGTTTTTGGTGAGTAATTGTTATACATTAAATTTGTAATAATTTTTATATTGTAATAATTTATTAATTTTATATCTAACAAATCTAATATACTATCACCGAATGGGAACGCGGCCATAGTGCGAGGGATCCAACAAGAAAACTCAGAGGGCATGACGCTAAATTATTATGGATTTTAAGACGGCTTACTTTAACTTACTAAATTTTTTTGTTTTATAAGATAATCTTCAACTATTATTGTGGGTCAAATCTATACAATAAGTACTCACAGTGTCTTGCAGTCTCGGGGTGATCTTATTGGTTTTATTTTTAATTATGTTTATAATAGGATGCCGACCTAATAATACTCAGCCATTTTCTCTATTGAAATTTTTATGTTTTTTATTCTCAATAGCCTCGCCAACTATTCTAGGCAGGATCCGGTGTACTTTTGCGAGGATTAGTGGTTTTTCAAACTTGATGTTATGGTGGGCGTGGTCATGACTGTGTTCACAGAGTGCAGACCTCGTGTGACGGCGGTGCTTAATATCTACGTGTTCTTGATTCGAGTTCTTATGGATCTCTTTGTTTAGCCAATGTACGAGTGAGTACAGTGATAATCAAGTTTATAAATTCCTGCGTCCTGTAGAGGTATCTGGTACTTGACAGATGATAAAAGTTGACAAATCCTCTTCAATGGCTTAAAATAAGTTTTTTATAGAAGCATATTTCGAGATGTAGCCAATCTTGTCAGTGACTCCTTGCACATAAAGTAGTATTGCAGGAAGGAGTTCATTTGTGGGTAATTTCACACAGTCCCTGCAACGGGAACTTGCAGCTTGCTTGCACGTAGAACCTGCTTGACATGCTGGGAATCCCCAGGCAAGTGTTCATCGTCACAGATTTCTCGTATTCTCTGCAATAAAGATGGAGACACTGTAGCTAACTGTGAAGGGTAATGCTGAGAATCTCCGTTCAAATATTTGTCTGTATTAAAAATAAAACTAATAAAAATACCACAAGACTGCAAGACACTGTGAGCATTTATTGATTTGGCCCACAGTAATAGTTTAAAATTATTTTATAAAACAAAAAAAGTCAAGTAAAATATGCCGTATTAAAAATCAGTCATAATTTAACATCATGACCTCCGAGTTTTTTGCCGGACCTTTTTCAATATGGCCGCGTTACAATCTAGTGGTAGTATGTTATATTTCGTCGGTCGATGGGAGGGTACCCCACTAGGGGGTATTCCGTCGGGCCGACCACTGATGACAAGTAACCCTGCTCCGGTGGTCGGTCCAACGACGAAGGGGACGGGGTGTTCGGGTGGGTTGCGGGTGTGCGTGCTTACACCCCTCTGTCCCCCCGGACGGAGTGCGCTGACCGCAACGCATCCCAAAAAAAAAAAAGTATGTTATATTTCAACGATTCAATTGTCATAATGTTTAATAATTACTGACCAAAAACGAAACATTTTTTCATATATAATCATATTCTTTTTCTACTGGCAATAAAATTGTGTGAAAGTGTGGCTCTAAATTTAATAACAATTCTGTAGCGGGAAAGCCGAAAGGCCGACCGCGTGAGGAAAGACCGACGTCCTCCTCGAGTCGTCAGTCAATGGGAGGGTACCCCAAATAGGGAATATTCCGTCGGGCCGACCACTGACGTCAAGTCACCCTGCTCTGGCGGTCGGCTCAATGATGAAGGCGACGTGCATCGTGGGTGGGTTGTGGGTGTGCGTACTTACGTCCCTCTGTCGCCCCGGGCGGAGTGGTGCGAGGAGCGCGCCTACGGCAACCCACGTCCAAAAAAAAAAGCGGGTAAATATAAATATCTGTAACAACGTTGACTCGTTGGACATGTGACATCATAATCCGCCCGTGACCATGAATGTTGTAAAGTGTTCGAAACGTTGGACAATCAATAGTCAAATACAAATGCAATAAAATTCGTAAAAAGAGTTTTATTTATATTTACAATGTGTAAAGCAATCATTGGAATCACTGGAAGATGTCTTCAAGCTCTTAGACTGGACTGGACTCGGCATCAACATTAACGGCGAATACATCACTCACCTTCGATTTGCGGACGATATAGTCGTTATGGCAGAATCCATGGAGGACCTTGGCACAATGCTCAATGATCTCAGCAGGGTATCCCAACTAGTGGGTTTAAGAATGAACATGGACAAGACGAAAGTCATGTCAAATGCCCATGTCATTCCTGTACCGGTCCTAGTTGGCAATGCGATTCTTGAAGTTGTCGATCACTATGTTTACCTAGGACAAACAGTCCAGTTAGATAGATCCAATTTCGAGAAAGAGATCAGCCGATGAATCCAACTCGGTTGGGCAGCGTTCGGGAAACTTAAGAAGATCTTCTCGTCCAACATACCTCAGTGTCTGAAAACACAGGTCTTTGACCAGTGTGTGTTACCAGTGATGACTTACGGCACGGAAACGTGGTCCCTAAATGTAGGCCTCATATCAAGGCTCAAAGTCGCTCAGCGTGCTATGGAGCGGGCTATGCTCGGGATTTCTCTGCGAGATAGAATCCGGAATACGGAAATCCGCAGACGAACGGGTGTAACCGACATAGCACGAAGAATTAGCACGCTGAAGTGGCAATGGGCAGGCCACATCGCTCGACGAACCGACAACCGCTGGGGAAGAAAGGTTCTCGAGTGGCGACCACGTATCGGACGACGCAGTGTAGGACGCCCCCCCACTAGGTGGACCGATGACCTAGTGAAAGTAGCTGGGCGTCGTTGGATGCAGGCGGCACAGGACCGCTCATTGTGGCGCAACATGAGGGAGGCCTACGTCCAGCAGTGGACGGCGTAAGACTGAAATGATGATGGTGATGATGAAAGCAATCATTATTTCTGCTTATATTTTTTTATGTGGTGACGGAGCAAGAACAGAAATCACCACCCTATTTCTTGCCCGTGGTTCGACTGGGGGATTATAATAAGCAGAGAACATATAGATGTTGCAATAGAAGGAAAACTGGCAATAAAACTTTATACCAACACGTTTAATGTTGAAGATGCATTTTCCAATCTTTCTTTCTATTCTAACCTGTTTCAACAGAAATATTTTCAGCGCAATTACTGCTAGATTGCTCTTCAATTGAAAAGATATAAGATATTTTATCATCTATGTGTGGTGATGAAGTACCACATAGCAATTTGGAGATGATGACTGACTATATAAGTAAATAAGTGTTTATGATAATAAAAATTAAGTCTATTAATGTTTATAACTTTTTCAGTATAGTGTATTAGCTTGAACTTGGCTTGACACGCTACCGCGTGACTGGATTACAAATAAAAAAAACTAACCTATTTTAGTTTCGTTCAACTCTTTCTGTTTCTTCCTCAAGTTCATAGCAGAAGATGGAGAAGTAGTTGAATTTAACACGTAGTACGATCTTATTAGCTGAAACAAATAATGTGAATTCGACCCTAAGTTGCAGAAAATAGTAAAACGTGCCCGCGTACCCGCTGACCAACTGGCAATTTTTCGCACTATTTCACATGTCTGGAACAAAATTCGACCGTTTCTACCCTTTTTGTGAGTCTAAATGGATGTGACGTATAAGGGAGTTTATATTTTGTATATGAATACAATTCAAATGGTTTTGATACTAGTATGTACACCCTCGCGGGTATTAAGGTCATTATTCCTAAATTATTATAATTCTTATAATATAAAAAAAATAACTATTCATATCCCTTGAGTGTACGTAGATTATCTATTTAAGCATAAGACTATTTATTTAAGCTCATTTTACTATTAAATAAAATCAATTTATTCACAATTTATATTTTATCAAATTAATACGGTTAACTTAATTATATTTAAAACCTAATCTTGTACATTTACATAAAATTACATGTTATTTATATTGATTTTAAATTACTATTATAAATTAAATTATAAGTTATATGCATTTCAATGTACTGACATCTGACCTGCAAATGCTATAGTTACTAATCAATAGATTATTTGTATCTCCTCTTATTTTCCCTGTCAGTATTGAGACGTATATGAGCTGTGATTATGATGATAAACGTAATTTTTTATCTTGAATATGTCATCATCATCATCATCGCAGCCCACATACGTCTCAATGATGGGCTCAGGCCTCCTCTATAGTATGAGGGAATTGGACCTACTACACCTTGCTGGTCAGACATGTTGGTATAGGGTTTCAGTTCGAGTCTTTTGCACAGATATTATGTGCATATTATATCCATAATGATTTCTGATGTTTACGCGAGTATTCATCATTTCAGCCTATAGCCGTCCACTACTGGACGTAGGCCTCCCTCATGTTGCGCCACAATGTGTGGTCCTAGGCCGCCTGCATCCAACGACGCCCAGCAACTTTCACTAGGTCATCGGTCCACCTAGTGGAGGGGCGTCCTACACTGCGTCGTCCGATACGTGGTCGCCACTCGAGAACCTTTCTTCCCCTGCGGTTGTCGGTTCGTCGAGCGATGTGGCCTGCCCAGTGCCACTTCAGCGTGCTAATTCTTCGTGCTATGTCGGTTACACCCGTTCTTCTGCGGATTTCTGTATTCCGGATTCTATCTCGCAGAGAAATCCCGAGCATAGCCCGCTCCATAGCACGCTGAGCGACTTTGAGCCTTGATATAAGGCTTACATTTAGGGACCACGTTTCCGTGCCGTAAGTCATCACTGGTAACACACACTGGTCGTAGACCTGTGTTTTCAGACACTGAGGTATGTTGGACGAGAAGATCCTCTTAAGTTGCCCGAACGCTGCCCAACCGAGTTGGATTCGTCGGCTGATCTCTTTCTCGAAATTGGATCTACCTAACTAGACTGTTTGTCCGACGTAAACATAGTGATCGACAACTTCGAGAATCGCATTGTCAACTAGGACCGGTACAGGAATGACATGGACATTTGACATGACTTTCGTCTTGTCCCTGTTCATTCGTAAACCCACTAGTTGGGATACCCTGCTGAGATCATTGAGCATTGTGCCAAGGTCCTCCATGGATTCTGCCATAACGACTATATCGTCCGCAAATCGAAGGTGAGTGTTGTTGATGCCGAGTCTAGTCCAGTCTAAGAGCTTGAAGACATCTTCCAGTACAGTGGTGAACAGTTTCGGAGAGATGACATCTCCCAGTCTCACGCCTTTCTGCAACTGGATCGGTTTCGTACTCCTATTCCGGATACGGACTGACATTGTGACGTTCCTATACAAACACTTCAGCACTTCGATATAGCGATAGTCGATTTGGCACCGCTGAAGGGACTGCAGCACCGCCCAAGTTTCGACTGAATCAAAGGCTTTCTCATAGTCCACAAACGCTAAGCACAGGGGCCGATTATACTCCTCGGTCTTTTGTATAATCTGCCGAAGCGTGAGGATATGGTCTATGGTGCTATAGCCTTTTCGGAAGCCGGCTTGTTCGGGCGGCTGAAAGTCATCGAGCTTGCGCGAGAGTTGATTGGTAATGACCCTCGAGAACAACATATAAGCGAGTATTACACATTTTAAATAAAACTACTTTACGGATTTTATCGCGTTTGTATTTGATTTTTGATTACCCGACGTTTCGAACACTTTGCAGCGTTCATGGTCACGAGCTGACTAAGATGTCTCACGTCCAACAAGTCATCGTTACTGCAGAAAATTTATAATTATCTACCCGATACAGAAATTAGTTATTAAATATTGACCCACATTTTGATACAAATTTATTGCCGGTGTAAGTAGGAAATGATTCTATATGAAAAAAAAAATTGTTTATGGTTAGTAATTATTTAACATTAAGATTAATAGTATTTATATTTAAAAAACCTAACACTCTAGTATACTACCACCGGATCGGAAAACGGCCACACTGAGAAACACATTATATCCCTTAGTCATCTTTTACGACATCCACGGGCCAGATAGGGAGTAGTGAATTGTATTCTTACTCTCACTCTAACACTTACTCTTACTATATACTTCTATGATACTCATTTATATTGCAAAAAGTTTAATTTATAACAAACGTTAATGTCATTTCATTAAAATGACAAATTCCATAAACTACTATAAGGAATGAGAAGACGTTTTTAATTTATGAACTGCTTGTAATTCCATCTTTATAACTCAGGTCTAAGGTTTTTTAAAAGCTGTCTTACGTCTCGCAACGGCGCGTTTTTAGACATCTGCGTGAATAAATTATTTCATCTTTTCATGAATATAAGTGTTTTAGTAGTAAATTATTACTCTTACAATGAAATCCGCTTTTGGAGGTCAACATTTATTTTTCCTTTGTTCGCCCAATGATAAAATAAAAATTCTATTGTATACTTTGTCCATTATTTTCGACGGCTTGTTTTCTATCCACCCACTTAGGAAGACATGGAGACATAGAAAGTCTGTTATGATTTCAGTATGATACTTGTGTATGCCTCAAAACTTGCTAGTATACAGAATGGAAGAATCATTAGTAATTATGATTTTTTTTTTTGGGGTGGGTCGCGGTCGGCCCACTCCTCGCACCCCTCCGTCCGGAGCGACAGAGGGGCGTAAGCACGCACAGCCGCAACCCACCCGAACACCACGTCGCCTTCGTCGTTGGGCTGACCACCGGAGCAGGGTTATTTGTCATCAGTGGTCGGCCCGACGGAATACCCCTTATTTGGGGTAACCTCTCATCGACCGACGTCCCCCCCTCGGGGAGGACGTCGGTCTTTCCTCACGCGGTCGGCTTCTCGGCAGATGACGAACTAACTCCCCGCTCACATCACCCGCGGCCTCCAGTTATAAATTACTTGGAGTATTGTCGAGATTTAGTTTTAAGGTAGATAGCTTAGACTATAACACTACAGTACTCATATCTAAAATAAATAAAATTGTAGTTTATTTGTTATACCAAAATAATAGGCGTTTTACAAGCTTTTTTCCATACTGAAAAGGTTATCTACACGATATCTTCGCATAAAAGCCCAGTTTAAATATTTTTGTCTAACAGACCTTTAAAACGGCTTGACCGATTTTTTAAATATTTTAGTATTAGCTAGCTGTCTGTATAAGAAGTAACGTAGGCATATTTTATAGTAATATTCCCACTAGAAAGAGAACAACGCCGGTAAAGCCACAAGAATTTGCTGGTTATTACCAGTAACGTAAGCTTATATGTTATAGCAGTATTTCCACGAGAAAGAGAACTACGCCGGCAAAACCGCGATAATTTCCTGGTAATATAATATTCTATTTTTTTACAGTATGATGACAGAGTAAGTAAAGAGTAAGAGTATAATACAATTCACCTCTCCCTTTCTTCTCTGTGGGTGTCAAAAAGACGACTAAAGGATATAGTAGTAAGAATATCATAGATATGCAGATAAAATTTATGCAACATAAAGAAAAGTTGACATAAAACCCTATCCATCTAACTAGAATGATATATGTGAATTTTCGTCCTGTTCTGGTGAAGATTCGAGCGGCAAAGTGAGATCTATAGTATGAGATGATGATGATAATGATGATATATTAATTATCTCTTATCATCAAGTGGACCGTTAGCTAATCTGTTAATATAGGCTGCTATTATTGAGTTCCATGTGGTGACGGAGTAAAGATTCACCACCCCCCTCTCTTGCCGGTGGATGTAGTAACAGACGACTAAGGCATTAAATATGCATATGACATCAATGCGAAAGAAAGAAAATTTTAAAAGAAACCATATGCCAGCACTTCGCGCAAAGGCGACCAATGTCCCGGGAGAGGGACATCGAGAGGTGAGGATACCCGAAAGAGTAATCTGTCGGGCCAACCACTGAGGACAGGAACTCTACACTGGTGGTCAGCCCAACGACGAAGGTAACGTGGGTATGGGCTGGGCTACACGGCGCGGCGCCGCACCGCACCGCATTACTCGGCACCACACTGGCGGCCACATGAGCAGTGCGGCGTCAAAAGATTTCTACGACGCGGTACCGGGCGGCGCCGCTGCGTCGGTTGTCTTATTGGTAAAAATACAAACAACTGAGTAACACTGCTGCGGCACCGTACTGCTTGCACCCCTCCCCGCCTTGTCTCCCTCACGCCGTTGTCCGGTGTACCTGCGGTGCGACGCCGGAGCGGCACCGGACACGCCGTGTGGAATACCATACATTTTTATATGTAGGAAACCGTTGCAGCACCGCTCAGGGGTCGTGCCGGAGCTGCACCACACCGTGTGGCTTGGCCCTAAAGGTGGGTTATGGGCCCGCGCGCCGTCCTTTCGTCGCCCTGGACGAAATGCTCACACATAAAAAAAAATGCCAACACGTCTGGTTAACATAGATCAACTTCCCTCCTATTTGATGGAGTCTTGAGCAGCAATGGGACGTATATGATCTGAAATGATGATAATGTTCACTATTAAAAGGTAATCTTAATAGCATAATAATGGAAAGCTAACACAGAACATTTCATATATTATTACCCCGAGTCTCTGAATATCACCCGTCAAGGATTGATACTCCCTCCTAAAACAATAATGTGAGTCATTCTCAACGTATTTCTCCAAATTACATCTCATTATTAGAATGTTTCCTCGGTTTGTTTTCTTCCTCGAAGTAAATAACGTATAAATACATTATTAATTTGATTATTGTGATGTTTTAATTCATCAGTCGGCTGATGGTGAAATGAATTCGCAAGATTTTTAATTCTCTATCAAATTCGATTATGGGTTTTAAGAATATAATACCACTGGAAAAGAAGTAAATTTTGAAACCTCGTCCTATTTTCTCTTAACTCAGATATATACCAGTGCCGGGTTTGAGTCTTCTCCATATTGGGAAGGAAATTTTTGTATTATATGTGGTAGAACAACTTTGGCAACAGATCTCTATTTACAGACGCGGTCCGGTCCGTCCGGGATAGTACCACACTCTCGCAGAGGATTTATATGTAAGTAGTAGCAATTTATTACTCCACTTCAAACAATCTGACCAGTGGTATTTATTTACTTTTTTTTTTTATATTGCATACGGTGGCATACGAGCAAACAATACATCTGTAGGAAACTGTTGCTGTCGCTCATGGAACTTTGCTAGGCCGCTGCCTACCGTGAAGAAAGTGAAGGGAGTGTGAATGCGTGCAATGAGGTTCGGAAAGGCATCATCAAAACCCACCACACGCAAACACCTTTAGAAAGTTGGGCTTCCGGTTCTCTCACTCAACGAATGAAGCGCAGTAACTACTCGGACGTCGATTTTCTGCGAGAGTGTGATACTACCCTGGAGGGATGGGCCCGCGGCTGTAGACAGACAACTGTCAACAGTGTGGTCCTACCATTATAGTATGATAGGTCAATTATCGTATCATTGTGAGGAAGGCTAGAGTTGAATAGTGGGAGCTATATAAACTGTAACGATGATGATGATGTTGATAAAAAACTTGATTTATGAGTTGAAAATATTCTCATTTGCTCTTCATGTAAAATCTATAGTTTAGGAAGTATGTTAAGCCGCTTGTCACGTAGAGAGAGAGAGTCTAGAGACTGAGGGCATCAGATCTAATTCTACAATACATCTATAATGCTTGGAGTTTCAAAGTTCAGATAGAAGTCACTACATGGAAAGGGATATTCTACGAAAACTAATTACTACTATACGACTCGTTTGAAATTTGTTATTTTTTTTTTTTTTTTTTATTTATTTATTTAATATAATAGGACTATCTATTTACAGCTTGAAAACCTAATACGATAGTCCATACACTAATGTTAATCCTAATCTTACTTCTAGATGATTTACAATTAATCTATACCTTAATACTACTTTTAACTTAATTTATAACATAGGATAGAAAGAAGTGTCTTATGGAATTGTATTGAACGATTGAGAATAATAAACGGTAGGAAGTTTATACTATTTAAATTTTACCTGAACACTTCTATAACTGTTATTACAGAGTAAAAAATTAACCGTACAACCCTCTGTATCTCCATTTACATAAATGTACCAATGTAATATACCTAGAGGAATTAATTTCACAACTGCCAAGTACTATAAAGCAAAATAAGTAAACTGCTATTAAAAAAACTTAACTCTTTCATCCATTCGTAGTGATGGGATAACGTGATAATAAAATATTTTGAGTTTTATTTAATCGATTTGTAAGCTATTCTTGTTTATGTTAACTAACAAACAATAATCCTTACTAATATTATAAATGCGAAAGTAAGTATGTTTGTTTGTTATGCTTTCACGCTTAAACCACCAAACCGATTTAAATAATTCTATCACCACTGGAAAGCTGTAATATCAGGGAGTAACATAGGCTATATTTTATCCCGGTATTCCTAATGGAACAGGAACTAGGCGGGTAAGGCGACTGAAACCGAAGCGAAGCGAGAGCGGGTTGCTAGTACTTAATAATATTTTAAGATATAAAAAAATACCTCATTATATGATACAAGAATAAAGATACAAGAAGAATAAGAATACCTTTTTTTTCTTTTTTGGGGTGGGCTGCGGTCGGCGCGCTCCTCGCACCACTCCGTCCGGGGTGACAGAGGGGCGTAAGCACGCAACACCCGCAACCCACCTGAAAACCACGTCGCCTTCCTCGTTGGGCCGACCACCGGAGCAGGGTTACTTGACATCAGTGGTCGGCCTGACGGAATACCCCCTACTTGGGGTACCCTCCCATCGACCGACGCCCCCCCTTGGGGAGGACGTCGGTCTTTCCTCACGCGGTCGGCCTCTTAGCGGTTGACGGACTAATTCCCCGGTCACGTCACCCGCAGCCTCGGCTAGGGCGGCATGAGGCGCAGATATTCGCGCCTACGCCGCCCCAGTCGCCGGCGAAAAATAAGAATACCTGAAAAGAGATACAAGATGAAAGATACAAAAAAAAATAGTTTAAGATAAAAAGAGGGCATCGCTGTGTGGCGTAAGTCTAAATATATATCAGTACCCCCTTACTATCCCATGGGAGTCGTAAAAACTGACAGGAAGATCATTAGCAATATGAACAGCCTACCTATTATATGATCAAGTAATCTAACCAACCCGCCATCGAAGCGAAGTGATTAAGACATACTATACAGGCGTAGTCTGGGCTAGTGGACTAACGCCGTGTTTGACAGAAGAACCTAAGGTTATAGTTTGAAGTACCTAAAGCCCTTAAGTTCTTAGCCTATCTGATGGGATACCTGCACCGCGCTACCTAAGGTGACAGGTAGATGTGAGATGGATGTTGGGTGGAGGATTGGTAATTCTCACTGCCAGTCAAGCAGACTCACTCGACTGATCAGAACTGACGGCTAAGGGTGTCTTGGCCACAGTGAGATGGAGGTTTGGGTGGAGGATTGGTAACTCTCACTGCCAGTCAAGCAGACTCACTCGACTGATCAGAACTGACGGCTAAGGGTGTCTTGGCCACAGTGAGAGGGATGTAACTGAGAGATGAATAAATTCAAATCTGATTTATTTTACAAAATGTACACCTTATATACTACTTATTGCTAATACACACATATACTATTTTGTGTTAGTGTGTCGTAAGTGTGAAGTGTAACGCAGCGTCTTTTAATCATGTCAGTGCTAATTTTGCACATTTGTATGTTGACATGCTTTACTTGTATGTTGACATGCTCTACTTTTCAGTTTGCTGCGTTGCATGTTCAATGTGCATTGAACATTCTGGGGTCTCTCAGGAACACGACTGCAAGTCGTATAATTCGATAACCTCATATGGTCCAATGTGTCCTTCCGTCGCTTGTGGTGTGTGGACTGTAGTCTGGGGACGAGGTTTCCCATACCGTGGCCGTGGTTGTGGTGGAGCTGTCCGCTGTTTGTCTGTATCTGTGGCTTGTGTTGTAGTTGTTTCCTTGTTTTGTCTTCTTGTAAGTCTATCTCGACATTGTTTGAGTGGTCTGAAATAAATTAAAAGACAAGCTAATACTATTAAAGAAAGAGATGTCACAGTACTAGCCACATAGGAATGAGACTCTATTCGCCTCCATATTGTGTTATCTAATCTTGTTTTTAGCTTTGCTTCTGAAGCGGCTAAGTGGTCAAATATACTGGTGGAGCTATCTAATACTTCCTCCTCCGGTATGTCTGGTATCTCTGATTGGACTACTTGTGTGTCTAGAGTAAAATTACTCCTTTTAAAATATGATGCTTGCACAGTTGTTGTTGTTATTCGTTTAGCTGCAAGAATGTTGTTCAACGTCTTTACTACACAGCTTTCTGAAATGTGTAGTACTCCTATATCCTCTAGGTTAATTTCTTGTCTTTGTCCATCACATATTATCGAAGCTGATTGTGTTTTTGTAGTGATAAACATCCACGTATTCTGCATGTAAAGTTGTTTCCATAGAATTGTAGATTGAATGTTGTATCTTCTTGATGTGCATTGTGATTTAGTGTTATTATTGTTGCTGAATAGCTGGTCAACAATGCAATTCTTGTTCAATTGCATGTTCTTAACAGCCACGGGATAGCAAACAAACTCCCATTTTTTGTGTAAACAATCTTTGAACTCGTCTTTACTTAACTCAAAGTATCGTTCATTGTTATAGTCGAAGCCTATGAATGCTCTTGGGATTGACAAGCATTCAAAAGAACTCCCGGTCAACTTTTGAGGAATCGCCGTTATGTGTATTAGCGTATATTTTTTTATGTCATGAATAGGATAGTACGCAAATACGTTTATATGTGTTGCATTTATTTCCATGTTAGTCTGTATTAATTGATCCTGAATTATCCTCAAGTTTCCAGGTAATTTTTGATTGGTTGTTTGTATTATATCATTAGCGTATTTAGGACTCAAAATCGTGTATATTGATGCGTTATTTAGGTATATCTCAAGTAATCCGTTGTAATAGTGAATAATCTCTGTCATGTAATTGCTCGCTAATTGATACGTTTGTATTACTTGTATTTTTACATTGTTAGCGTCTACCATCTTATACCATACGTCGTTATCGTACATGAATGCTATAGCTTCATTTAACTTTTTTTCAAAATTCTCTAACTTTTTCTTAATCCGCTCCTCGGTTTGGTTTACAGCGGATACTGTAGATATCATTATGTTTGTTTGATGATTGGCGGCGTCTATAAGTTCTTGTTGATTGCTTCTCAATGAGTCAATACTTCTGTATACTTCATCGTTGACTCCGAACACGTATGTTAACATTTGTCCTAATAATCCACGTCTCCTTCTAGAAATCTTTATCCCAGTAAGGTAATCCTTTATCTTCTCAAATCGTGCTTTTTCTTCGTTCAAATGATAATAAAATTCTGCACAATGGGTGTCTTTTGTATACTGTTGCGTGTCAGTGCATAACTTTTGAAACTGATTAGTTATTTTTATCGTATTATTTAAATTCAGTTCCAAATCACTCCTTTCGTAATTAGTTTCTATTCTAAAACTCCCTCTGTTTATTGTTGAAGTACCTATTTGTTCTACATATAGGCCTGGATTTAAATGTTTCATAGTAAACATTGATGTACTTGTTACTTGTCCGATACACAATAATAATGTAGTATAGAGTAACACGCCTGACTTAAGTGTCTTACACTTTTTATTTATGTTATTTGCTATGTTACTATTCACAGGCGTTTCGGTATTTTTTCTTAACGTATTCGTGTTAGTCATTAATTCTTCCTGATATACAGGTAAAGGAATTAATGTATGTATTGATCGTTTTTGACATAAACCTGTCGATTTTTTGAGTGTCACTACTCTTATCACCCCGTCGCTTCCTGGGTGAACGGTTTCCACTTTTGCCAAGGGCCACTTACTTGGACTTATGTTTTCATCTTTTATTTGTACTATGATTCCAATTTTAATATTTTCTTGAGTTTCTTTCCACTTGTATCTTTGTTGATGTTGATGTAAATAATCAGATGACCAGGCTTTCCAGAAATCTTTCTTCATTCTTTGAATTTGTTTCCATCTATTTATTAAATCAGTATTTATGTTTGATAACGGATCTGGGATTCCAACTGCTTCCCGACCAATTAAAAAGTGACTAGGCGTTAGTATTGTATTATCATTGATGTCTTCACTTTGTGCACATAACGGCCTCGAGTTTAGGCAAGCTTCAATTTGATGTAAAAATGTTATCATTTCTTCGTACGTTAATGTCGATTCTCCAATTACTCGACGTAAATGGTACTTTACTGATTTTACGCTGCTCTCCCAAATCCCACCAAAATGGGGGGTTGCTGGCGGATTAAAATGCCACTGAGTACCTATACTGGTCATCGTATTTTGGAATCCAGGTGACTGTGTTATTTGCAATAATTCTTGTTCCAAAAATTTCGCTGCGCCTACGAAGTTCGTGCCATTGTCACTATACATATGTGACACGTGTCCTCGTCTGGCCATGAACCTCCGCAGTGCCGCAATAAATGTTTCAGTTGTCAAATCTCCCACTAATTCTAGATGAATTGCTTTTGTTGCTAAGCATACAAATACAGCAATATATGATTTGTAGGACTTGTGACCTCTTCCTTTCATTGTTCTTGTTTGTATTGGTCCCGCATAATCCACTCCAGTGTGACTAAATGGATATGATTGCGTGACTCTTGCTTTTGGAAGTATCCCCATTTTCTGTACTTTCGTTTCGGACCTGTATCTCGCGCATTTGACGCATTTTTTTAGTATACCTTTGACAACTTGTTTTCCACCTATAATCCAGTATTTTTGTCGTAGGACAGCTGTAGTTAGTTTATTTCCTCCATGTAATGTTTTCATGTGTGCGTTTTGTATTATATGATGTCGGCGTGGTAATAGTATAGGATGTTTTTGATTATATGGCAAGTCAGCGTTTTCTATTCGACCTCCAACTCGTAATAATCCATCGTTATCAATAAATGGATCTAGTGTGGATAATTTACTGTTTTTCTGCAGTGATTTTTTCTTTCGAATAATTTCTTTTTCATCGTAAAATTTTTCTTGTTGTAATATGCATAGAATTCGTTTCTCTGTTTCTTCTAGTTCCGTACAGGATAATGGTTCGTGCTTTTTGCGCTTGCTGATAAATCTGTAGCAATACGCTAATGTTCTTATCATTTTATTGTAGTTAGAAAATCGACTCCAGATGTCATACTTTTCATTCGTAGTATTAATTGTTGTTGATAAACAGTACTTGGCTTCTTCATTTGGCTGTGGTGCTGTTGTTGTAATAGGTATTTCACTCGTCTGTAACCATGGTGGGCCGTTCCACCATAAGGAACAGTTTATTAATTTTTCTGGCTCTAATCCTCTTGATATAATGTCC
Source organism: Lymantria dispar (assembly GCA_032191425.1). Lineage (NCBI taxonomy): Eukaryota > Metazoa > Arthropoda > Insecta > Lepidoptera > Erebidae > Lymantria > Lymantria dispar. The sequence goes on along the minus strand of CM063465.1, from coordinate 12,561,751 downwards.
GCCGGGTTTTCAGACGATATGACATGATTCCATTGAGCGTTAGGTATTATGCTGTTAATTTCTGACACTCTGTTGGCCACGAACGTATGCCATCGCCCAGGATCTCCTTTTATCCATCCCAACGTGATCATAGAATCCGTCCAGCATGAAATCACGGTATTGTTATCACCGTTTAGAGCATTTTTTATTTTTTCTATTAAATTAGCCAATAATACTGCGGCGCATAGCTCAAGACGCGGTAATGTTGTTTTTTGTTTTTTCGGTGCAACTTTTGACTTAGCTTGGAGCAATGTTATGTAGTAACTGTTATTCACCATTACTCTGCTATAGACGACAGCCCCGTATGCTTTTTCTGAGGCGTCGCAGAATCCATACAGCTCAAACTTTGTCCTGTCTATCGTGTGACACGATCGTGGTACTTGTATACTTTCTATGTTTTTTAACTGTTTTTGTATTTCTGTCCATTTATTTCGTATTATGTCATTTACTGGTTGGTCCCATTCCATCCCAGACGTCCACAGTTGTTGTACTAGTAATTTTAGTGTTATGATGATGGGGGCCAACCAGCCCAACGGATCAAATATTTTCGCCACCTCTGACATAATGAACCGTTTGGTGGGTTTTGTGTTTTCTGTTATAGTTATTTGAAAACAGAATTTATCTTCGCCTGGAGACCATATAATTCCCAACGACTTTCTTGTTTCGTCTAAGGGAAGTTTCAGCATCCGACTTTCTTCGTTATCGCATGTTAAATTGTTCAACAATTCCGAACTATTTGAAGACCATTTTCGTAGTTGGAAACCACCTTTGTTTAACATTGCTATTAATTGTTCTTGTAATTCCTTGACGGAGCTTTCCTGGGATTCTCCTGACAAAATATCGTCAACATAGAAATCCTGTAACGTTACTCTACTGGCGATAGGGTAATTGTCTTGTTCGTCTAATGCTAGTTGTTGTAATGTTCTCACGGCCAGATAAGGCGCGCTTGTTGTGCCATAAGTGACCGTTGTTAGTTCGTATTCACTAATGGCCTTTTTTGGAGAAAATCTCCATAAAATTCTTTGATATTTATAGTCTTCTTGGTTTATTTTTATGAACCGGTACATTTTCATAATGTCGGCCATGAAAGCAATCTTATGCGTTCTCCAGCGTAATAATATGTTTGATAAGTCTTGTTGAAGTCGTGGTCCTTTATGTAAATTTTCATTAAGGCTTATTTTACTACTTGTTTTACTACTAGCGTCAAATACCACTCGTAGTTTTGTTGTAAGAGAGTCTTCTTTTATTACCGCTTGGTGGGGAATATAATACTCTCCTGTGTAATATTGTGGTTTAGGTACTTTTCTCATATGACCCATATTTAGGTACTCGTACATAAATTCCTTGTATTGTTGGCGTAAATTTTCATTTTTTTCGAACTGACGTTCTAGTTGTAATAGTCGAGCCACGGCTTTTTTCCTTGACTCGCCATATTTTATTTTCGCATCCTTAAACGGTAGTCGTACCGTATAAGTGCCGTCGAAACTTCGTATTGTAGTATTTGTATAGTAATTTTCACACAACTCATCATCTTTGGTGAGTGCATAGTGTCGTGGAATTTCTTCTAATTCCCAAAATTTTGTTAATTGTTGTATGTCGTCGGTGCGAGTCATCATGCTTAATACTTTGATGCCACCGTTTGTGTCTTGCGGATATAACCCGGATAAAATCCAACCCAATTCTGTTTCTTGAGCGATTATACCGCCTTGTAGTCGTTTAAAACCTTGTAATAGTATTTTACTATATTCTTGGGCACCTAAAATTATGTCTATAGGTCCCTTTTTGTTGTACGTTGGGTCTGCCAATAGAACATTGTCCAACTCTTGTAACTGTTGTAAGTTACTTCTTGGTAACGAGTTTGTAAGCTTCGGTAGTACTATAAGCGTTACAGGTAGTCTTTACTTACTAGAGTACCTTGGTTGTAGGTTTATGTTAATTGTATATTTCGATGTCTTAGGTTCGTTGTCTCCAATGCCTTTTATTTCGGCTCGAACCTTTTGTCTTGGATACGACAGCAGTTGTGCTACTTCTTCCGTGCAAAATGACGCTTCTGAACCTTGGTCACACAATACTCTTAATAATTGTGGTGTTCCATCATACGACGTGGTTTGTAATAGCGCTGTGGCTAATAAGACCGTATTTTTTGCCTCTAAATTGGTAGCTGATAAGTTCGATAACGTTGTGTTTTGTTTTTTATCACTCATAGTTGGTTTAGGAGTGAACTTTTTCGTATACTCAGAAGACTCTGGTTGTCTTTTAATTGAATCGAATGTTCGGTGTAATAGTGTGTTATGACCTTTATGTTGACATAATTCACATTTTGTATAAAACTCGCTCGTGCATTGTATTTCTTTATTATGATTTAAGCAGCATTTGCACATTCCTTTGTCTGAGACTTCCTTATATCGTTGTGTTACGTTCAAGGTTTTAAAACTAGGGCATTTATTTATATTATGTTCTGTGCTTTTGCAGTACCAGCAATGTTTACTTTTTGATGATTCTGCTATTGGTACGAGTGTTCCCCGGTATTTATTTATTGTATGATTCACCGAGTTATTACTCAGGTGATTATACGTAATTTTTTGCTGATCGTAGGACTTTAAACTTTTAAATCTTTTTTCTAAAAACTGTAACATTTCTTCAAACGATTCCAATTTGTTTGGGTGTTGTAACTGATCCTCGTATTTTGAATCAGTTTGTTGGTCCCATTTCCTGGCCAAAAGTCTAGCCAAAATAGGGTCCCATGTTGAAATGTCAATCCCTTGATGTTTTAAAGATTCTAAACATTCTTTTATGGTATCGTGCATGTTTCTTAAACCCGCTGCATTCGCAACATTTAGCTTGGGTAAATCTAATAATTTATCGATGAATTTAATTGATATCATTCGTTCGTCTTCATAACGTTGCGTAAGCAATTTCCATGCGGTTTCATAGTTCGATTCACTTATCGTTAGATGACGTATAATTTTCGCTGCGTCACCTTTTACATTTGTCTTTAAATATTGCATCTTTTCTACCAATGAAATATTATTATCTTCATGAATAATTTTTTTGAATAAATCATGAAAAGTATACCATGAGTCATAACTCCCAGTAAAAGTTGGAATAGAGATACGGGGTAGTTTTCTTGACGACTGTGTTAAGGTTGTTTTTTCGCTGGAACTGTCATGGATTTTTTCTTCCAGCATCTCCATTGTAGTATCGAACTCAATTTGGGTGTTTTCAAAATATTTATTTTTGAAGTAAAGGTGTCTCGATGTATCCTCCTCCAATAATAATTCAATGTGTGTTTCTTCAATATCCTGCCATCGTTTTTGTAAATTGTTTATTGTAGTTTGTAAATGCCATATAGGTTTGTTTTCAGTGACTGATTCTTTCGCCTGAATTAGCCTTTTTGACATCTGGGATATCCTGAACATTTGTATAAACGTCTTGGGATTCCCTCTCCCTTCTTCTTCGTTTGTGTTTTGTTCTTCAGGTTCATATATCGCCTGAACAAGTTGAAGTCTTTCTTCATATTTTTGTAGGTGGGCTAAGCCCTCGTTGTATTGTTTCTGGATATTTCCAAAGTAATTTGTGGTGATATATTTGTGAGATGATAACATCTCTTGTTTCTCCAGTTTCGAGTGATTCTCTTGCACCCGTTGGAAAATAGTAGTTAGTGTTTGTCTTTTTTCGTCAATGTATTTTTGTGTTCTTCGGCTCACGGAGTCCTTTTTAATGTTTGTAATTATCCTCCTGATCTCGTTATAATCCTCCTCCTGGCTCCTGATTGCTGTGTTTATTTCTTGTATGTCCATAGTGCTTCTTTTGTCTTCTTCCCTAATAGCCCTACCCTAACTTCCTTACTACTAATGTTTTAAGTCAATACTTATCGTACCTGCGCTCTCGCTATAACACGTCCCTGAAGGTGCGACTTCTCAATCAGCTGGTGAGTCCCGCTTGTGGGAGGCCAGTGACCGAACCGCAACGAGAGGTTTTCTGACAGAGTACGTAAGTAAAAGTCCTTCAGTCAATTCCGAAACTGATGCTTTGTTGAGTACACCAGCCCGTTCTTAACTGATTCGTATGTCTGTTATGTCAAACCTACGGGGGGGTTAGAGGGAGGAAAAAAACTTTACTTTTACTCGAAGGACCAAATGTACAGGCGTAGTCTGGGCTAGTGGACTAACGCCGTGTTTGACAGAAGAACCTAAGGTTATAGTTTGAAGTACCTAAAGCCCTTAAGTTCTTAGCCTATCTGATGGGATACCTGCACCGCGCTACCTAAGGTGACAGGTAGATGTGAGATGGATGTTGGGTGGAGGATTGGTAATTCTCACTGCCAGTCAAGCAGACTCACTCGACTGATCAGAACTGACGGCTAAGGGTGTCTTGGCCACAGTGAGATGGAGGTTTGGGTGGAGGATTGGTAACTCTCACTGCCAGTCAAGCAGACTCACTCGACTGATCAGAACTGACGGCTAAGGGTGTCTTGGCCACAGTGAGAGGGATGTAACTGAGAGATGAATAATTTCAAATCTGATTTATTTTACAAAATGTACACCTTATATACTACTTATTGCTAATACACTCATATACTATTTTGTGTTAGTGTGTCGTAAGTGTGAAGTGTAACGCAGCGTCTTTTAATCATGTCAGTGCGAATTTTGCACATTTGTATATTGACATGCTTTACTTGTATGTTGACATGCTCTACTTTTGAGTTTGCTGCGTTGCATGTTCAATGTGCATTGAACACATACCTAATTCTCATTTAGGAAGACTTCTGTCCGATAGTAGACGTCGATAGGCCGATGGATTAATAGGAGTATGTATGATTATACTATAACATCCTAACTAATATTACAAATGCGAATTTGAGTTTATTTTTGACGCTTTTACGTCTAAAACATTGAACCTTTCAACCCAAGAAGGCCGGCAAGGTGCCGGCTCCCGCCAAGGCCGGGCCGCAGCCGGCGCCAGTGGCTGCACCGCAGGCGCCGGCCAGTGCACGCGCGACCGCTCCTGCTGCGCTCAGCGCTGCTGCCAGGCTCGAACAGGGCTGGCAGGTGGCTGAGCGGAGCAGGAAGGCACGCGGCCAGAAGCGGAGAGCGGCGGCCAAGAGTGCCGCCGTGGCCGCCGCTCCCCAGGCGGGAGCCGGCAGAAAGGGGAAAAGGTCGCGCAGGGGCCTCAAGTCGCCGAAGACGGCCGCGGTGGTCATCACCGTGCTGCCTGAGGCGGCTGAGAGGGGCCTCAACTATGAGGCCGTCCTAAAACGCGCCCGGCGGGAGCTGGACTTCTCCGACATCGGAGGCGTCGAGGCCAGGACCCGCAAGGCCCGGACAGGGGCTCGAATTCTCGAGTTCCCTGGGGCCGAGGGCGCGAAGACGGCCGATAGTGTGGCTTCGAAGCTGCGGGGGCTGTTCGGGCCAGAGGATGGCGTCCGAATCGCCAGGCCTGTCAAGTGCGCAGAGATGCGCCTGACGGGCTTGGACGATTCCGTGACGGTGGAGGACGTCCGGGAGGCCATTATGGCGCGTACCGGATGTGCCTCGGACACCGTCCGGATTGGCACCATCCGCCCTGGTCCGGGCGGCGTCGGTGCTGCCTGGGTGCAGTGTCCGGTGGAGTCGGTCAAGCAATTAGCCGACTCAGGCAGGCTCCTCGTGGGCTGGAGCTCGGCGCGGGTAACCGTGCTAGAGCCCCGGCCCGCGAGGTGTTATAAATGCATGGCGGTAGGGCATACCCGACCGACATGCAAAAACTGCTTTGACTGCAGCGGGCTATGTTTCCGTTGCGGTCAGACCGGACACCAGGCGGCATCGTGCTCTGCGGTGCCCCACTGCCCCGCGTGTGCGGCAGGCAATAGGCCTGCCAAGCATCGCATGGGCTCTGGGGACTGCAGACCCCCGGCTTCGGCCCCAAAGGGGCGGGGCGGCCCATCGACCGGGCCAGTCCCCGTTCCGAGCGCGGCCCGATCGCCCGTCAGCACGGAGGAGGTGACAATGCATACGGACCATTAATGGACCCCGTATCCATTCGTCTCCTCCAGGCCAACCTCAACCACGCCGCCGGTGCGCAGGACGTGTTCCTGCAAGCCATGGCGGTGTGGTTGATAGGAGTAGCCGTAGCCGCGGAGCCGTACGTGGTGCCTGACCGGCCTAACTGGTTGGGTAGCACCGATGGCACCGTGGCAATCGTAGCCTCCACGTCGTGGCCTTCGTCGTCTCTGACCCTTAGGGACAGGGGCGTCGGATACGTCGCGGCGGACTGGGGGGAGATTACGCTCTTCGGAGTCTATCTCTCCCCTAACTGGAGTGCGACCGATTTCGAGGCCTCCCTCACCATCATGGAGGCCTCGTTACGGCGAATGGCATCGCGCCAGGTCTTTGTCTTGGGGGACTTCAACGCCAAGTCCATGGCGTGGGGGTCCCCCCGGACGAACGACCGAGGACGGGCGATCGAGGAGTGGGCGGCGGCACTGGGCCTCTGTTTGCTGAACAGGGGCTCGGTGCATACGTGCGTGCGACAACGGGGCGGGTCGATAGTGGACCTTTCGTTCGCTAGCCCCGAGGTCGCCGCACGCGTGGGGAGCTGGCGCGTCGTGGAGGAGGTGGAGACCTTGTCGGACCACCGGTATATCCGGATGGAGGTCTCCCCGGCAATCCCGACGCCCAGCAGTGGTCACGGGGCGGATGGACGTCCTGCGTTCCCGGGATGGGCTGTGGGTCGCTTAGACCGGGACCAGCTGGCGGAGACAGCCATCGTTTACTCGTGGCTGTCCTCTGCCAACCAGTCGGACGGGGTGGACGCCGAGGCTGGCCGCATCCGCAGTGCGTTGACGCAGATCTGCGATGCGGCCATGCCCCGGGTACGGCGTCTGCCCCAGAGGAGGGCGGTCCACTGGTGGTCCCGGGAGCTGGCGGATCTCCGGGCCGCGTGTATTCGCGCCCGGAGGGCCTACACCCGCAGCCGGCGGCGCCAACGCGACGCGGAGCGGGAGGCCTTGCTGTACGAGGGCTACCGCAATGCGCGGTCGGCCTTCAGGCAGGCCGTCCGCTCCGCCAAGGACGTCAGTCGGCAGGAGATGCTGGACGGTCTCGACCGTGACCCCTGGGGACGCCCCTATCGCGCGGTGCTGAATAAGCTCCGCGCGCGGGGCCCTCCCCTCACCGAGACTCTCCAGCCCAGCCTTCTCACCCGGGTCGTCGAGGACCTGTTCCCACGGCGGGCGGAAAACACGCCCCCGGTCATGGCTCCGCCAGACACTGACCGGGAGGCCGACGACGACAGTGTTCCGCCCATCACGGAACCCGAGATGGGAGTGGCGGTGGCGCGCATGTGCGCAAAGTCCACCGCCCCCGGACCCGACGGTGTTCCTAACCGTGTGCTGGGCCTGGTCCTCGACCATCTGGGTCCCCGCCTCAGGGAGCTGTTCGACGCGTGTTTAGCGTCCGGACGGTTCCCTGGGTGCTGGAAAGAGGGAAGGCTGGTGCTCCTGCCGAAGCCGGGACGGTCCCCGGGGTCGCCTTCGGCCTACAGGCCTATCGTGCTGCTCGATGACACGGGCAAGCTACTGGAGAGGGTGGTAGCTGCCCGCATCGAGCGGCACCTCGTCGGCACGGGGCCCGATCTTACGGACGCCCAGTTTGGGTTTAGGAGGGGTCGTTCGACGATCGCGGCTCTGTTGCGCCTGAGGGCCGTGGCGACTGAGGCCGTCACCGGTGGGGGAGTGCTGTTGGCGGTGTCCCTAGACATCGCCAACGCATTCAATAGTCTGCCATTCAGCTGCATCAGGGAGGCGCTCCGGTATCACGGAGTGCCAGCTTACCTGAGGCGGCTAGTGGCAGACTATTTGGAGGGGCGCAGCGTCCTCTGTACCAACCGAGCAGGGGACGTTGTGCGAACGCCCATGTCGTGCGGTGTCCCACAGGGGTCGGTCCTCGGACCCACCCTGTGGAACATCGGCTACGACTGGGCGTTGCGGGGGAGCCTCCCGCCCGGGCTGGGCGTGATTTGTTACGCCGACGACACGCTCGTCACAGCCCGCGGTGGGACGCTAGAAGAGGCGGTAAGCCTGGCGACCTATGGCACCGAAGAGGTCGTCAGGCGGATCGAGGCGCTGGGGTTGAGGGTCGCCCTAGACAAGACGGAGGCCCTCTTGTTCCATGGGCGCCGTATGAGCCCTCCCATCGGCGTCTCGATCACCGTCCACTCGGTTGACATCAGCATCCGGGCCCATATGAGGTATTTGGGCCTGGTGCTCGACGGGCAATGGTAGTTCCGGGAGCATTTCCGCAGGCTCGCTCCACGGCTCGTCGGCGCGGCATCCGCTCTATCGTGGCTTATGCCGAACGTGGGCGGACCGAGCGCCACGTGCCGACGGCTGTACGCGGGGGTCATCCGGTCGACGGCCCTGTACGGCGCACCGGTGTGGGCGGGGTCCTTGACCGTCCGACTTAGGGCCCTTCTGTGGCGACCACAGAGGGTCATGGCGATCAGGACCATCCGCGGATACCGCACGGTGGCAACGGAGGCAGCGTGCCTATTGGCCGGGACTCCCCCGTGGGACCTGGAGGCGGAAATGCTCGCCGAGTTGTATCGCCGGGTGTGGGGGGTGCGCGGGGAGGGTGGTGTTGTTTCCTTGAGGGAGCTCACCGCCTGGCGCGTCGACGCCCGCCGATACGTCATTGCCCGTTGGGCAGTCCGGCTGGAGAGGCCTCGGTTCGGGGTGCGAATCATGGAGGCCTTCCGGCCGGTGCTGATGCAGTGGTTGGAAAGGCGGTACGGGGTGCTCTCCTTCCGACTAGTGCAGGTGTTGACAGGGCATGGGAGCTTCGCCAAATACCTGCACAAGGTCGTGAGGAGGGAGAGTACACCGTCCTGCCACCACTGCGATTGCGACGAGGACACGGCGCAGCATACGCTCGAGGCCTGCGCCGCTTGGGCCACGCAGCGCCGTGAACTCGTCGCAATCATCGGTGCCGACCTGACGCTGCCAGCCATCGCTAGGGCGATGGTCGACAGCGTCGGGAATTGGGACGCGGTCGACCACCGCGGTCGTGCGAGACAGTGATCTCGCAGAAGGAGGCGGCGGATCGTCTGCGCCAGGAGCGCAGCCTCGATGAGGAGATCCGCCGCCGGCGAATGGGGCGGCGCAGGCGCAACTACCTGCGCCTCATGCCGCCCTAGCCGAGGCCGCGGGTGACGTGACCGGGGATCAGTCCGTCACCCGCCGAGAGGCCCACCGCGTGAGGAAAGACCGACGTCCTCCCCGAGGGGGGGACGTCGGTCGATGGGAGGGTACCCCACGTAGGGGGTATTCCGTCGGGCCGACCACTGACGACAAGTAAACCTGCTCCGGTGGTCGGCCCAACGACGAAGGCGAGGTGGTTTTGGGGTGGGTTGCGGGAGTTGCGTGCTTAAGCTCCTCTGTCGCCCTGGACGGAGTGGTGCGGAGGCGCGCCGACCGCAGCCCACCCACAAAAAAAAAAAAAAAAATACAAAATTTACCAAATAAATTAAAGTAATGATTTATCTCAAAGCTTTCTTCCACTAGTATTTTTTCACTACATTGAAGATGAAAGAGAAAAGTTAGAACGGCACCCGTTTCAATAAACAGCTTTATACGATAATCGATTGTCATCTCGATTATAAATCTTCAGTTATCACAACAACGAATAAATCGACTAAGGAGCGTTCCACGTCATTAGTTTAGCTCATTGTGTATTCAATGCAGGGCTGTCTCGTAAAAATTGGCATTAGTTCACACTTAGCCCACTTGAAATTCAAGTGGCAGTATCGTTTTTGCATTGAAAGTGGCAATTACCTGAGTTCGCCGGCATATGTGGACCTGATGTATGAAGTTTACAAAATTCAAGGTTTTATATTTATTAAAATAAATACATTGTACACTACTATGCAGACATGTGGTAGCATAAAAACCAAATAAAACCGGCTAGCTGCAATATATATTCACAAGAACCGTTTCTATTTTTGACCTCTCTGTAACTCCTAAAATTATTTTACGGATTTTATCGGACTAATACCACCCGTGATCATGAACACTTTAACGTCGGGCAATTAAACATCAAATACAAAAGCGATAAAATCCATAAAATATTTTTATTTAGAACTAGCAACCCGCCCTCGCTTCGCTTCGGTTATAGGTTATAGTCGTTTTACCCGCGTAGTTCCCGTTCCCGTGGGCATACAGGGATAAAATATAGCCTAGTTTACGCCCTGATATTATAGCTTTCCTTTGGTGAAAGAATTTTTGAAATCGGTCTAGCCGTTTTGAAGATTACCCGGAACAAACAGACAGACAGACAGACAAAAATTTTTTAATTGCCATTTTAGGCATAGGTGTCGTGCAAATAACCGTGTGAGCATGAAAAAATCCTATTATTTTGACATTACAAACAGACACTCCAATTTTATTTATTGGTATAGATGTGAAATACTCGCGTAAATGTCAGAAATCATAATACTAAAATAGTTATTTTTTAAAAAATATTTTATTATTACTGTTAAAATATTCTATCGACTTTGCATGCATTTCAAACAAGATCTCAAGAGCTTAAAGATAGATGGAGGTACTTTAGTAAAATATTTGTGTTCCTACTGCAGTAGATTCATAATTTACAGCCAGCTCATTTTTACTAAGTGTAAAGACTATTCACAAAAGCAGTAAAATATTTACTAAAGTCGTAAAATATAATTTTACCAGCGCCATTTTGCCATTCCGTAACAGTTTTGGAGTTTCAATTTTACGAGAATTCAGCCATTCGACGCTCTCGCATCTTTTGATTTAATTGTGGGAATAACCCACTATCTCATCATTTCATCATTTCAGCCTATTGCCGTCCACTGCTGGACGTAGGCCTCCCTCATATTGCGCCACAATGTGCGGTCCTGTGCCGCCTGCATCCAACGACGCCCAGCAACTTTCACTAGGTCGTCGGTCCACCTAGTGGGGGGGCGTCCTACACTGCGTCGTCCGATGCGTGGTCGCCACTCGAGAACCTTTCTTCCCCAGCGGTTGTCGGTTCGTCGAGCGATGTGGCCTGCCCATTGCCACTTCAGCGTGCTAATTCTTCGTGCTATGTCGGTTACACCCGTTCTTCTGCGGATTTCTGTATTCCGGATTCTATCTCGCAGAGAAATCCCGAGCATAGCCCGTTCCATAGCACGCTGAGCGACTTTGAGCCTTGATATGAGGCCTACATTTAGGGACCACGTTTCCGTGCCGTAAGTCATCACTGGTAACACACACTGGTCGTAGACCTGTGTTTTCAGACACTGAGGTATGTTGGACGAGAAGATCCTCTTAAGTTTCCCGAACGCTGCCCAACCGAGTTGGATTCGTCGGCTGATCTCTTTCTCGAAATTGGATCTACCTAACTGGACTGTTTGTCCTAGGTAAACATAGTGATTGACAACTTCGAGAATCGCATTGCCAACTAGGACCGGTACAGGAATGACATGGGTATTTGACATGACTTTCGTCTTGTCCATGTTCATTCGTAGACCCACTAGTTGGGATACCCTGCTGAGATCATTGAGCATAGTGCCAAGGTCCTCCATGGATTCTGCCATAACGACGATATCGTCTGCGAATCGAAGGTGAGTGATGTATTCGCCGTTAATGTTGATGCCGAGTCCAGTCCAGTCTAAGAGCTTGAAGACATCTTCCAGTGCAGTGGTGAACAGTTTCGGAGAGATGACATCTCCCTGTCTCACGCCTTTCTGCAACTGGATCGGTTTCGTACTCTTATCCCGGATACGGACTGACATTGTGGCGTTCCTATACAAACACTTCAGCACTTCGATATAGCGATGGTCGATTTGGCACCGCTGAAGGGACTGCAGCACCGCCCAAGTTTCGACTGAATCAAAGGCTTTCTCATAGTCCACAAACGCTAAGCACAGGGGCCGATTATACTCCTCGGTCTTTTGTATAATCTGCCGAAGCGTGAGGATATGGTCTATGGTGCTATAGCCTTTTCGGAAGCCGGCTTGTTCGGGCGGCTGGAAGTCATCGAGCTTGCGCGTGAGTCGATTGGTAATGACCCTCGAAAACAACTTATAAACATGGCTCAGGAGTGAGATGGGTCTGTAGTTCTTTAAAAGAGCTTTGTCACCCTTCTTGAAGAACAGCACCACCACACTCCTGGTCCACGACTCTGGAACGTCGCCCCCGAGGATAACGGAATTAAATAGCTTCTGAAGGGCTATTAATACCGGCTTGCCGCCCGCCTTCAAAAGCTCTGCCGTAATTCCGTCATCTCCCGGTGCCTTACCGTTACGTAGTTGTTTGAGAGCCATTCTGATCTCGTACAAGCTGATGTCCGGGATTTCTTCGGTATAGTGCCGAGTTAGCTTGGATCTGGGATCTTGGACCAAGCCGACAACAGGATTTCGGGATGATTTGTATAACTGTCCATAGAACCTTTCGACCTCTCCCAAGATCTCACTTTGGGATGAAATGACAGTGCCGTCATCGGTCTTCAGCTTAGTCATTTGGCTTTTCCCAATAGACAGATCTTGTGCGAACACTTTCGAGCCACGATTCCGCTCTATCGCTTCTTTAATACGGAACGTATTAAATCGGCGAATATCGCGACGCACAGACCTGGAGATCTGTCTATTTGGCTGCCTATGTTTGGACCAATCGGCTGCAGACTGCACCGTCATCTCTTTTCTCCTCTCCATGAGCTCGAGAGTCTGGTCAGAAAGGTTTTTAGGTCTATTAACGCGGTGAGCCTTGAAAAATTTCGACCCAACCGCGTGGACAGTTTCCACGAACCTGTTGTTCATATCGTTCGGAGATTCGCACTCGTCCAGACATTGGAAGCGATTATGTAGTTCGAGTTGAAAGTTTTCGAGGTTCTGGTATTGGACAGATGTAGGTCGGAGTGTAGACTTCATCAAGCGTGACCGCTCGACTTTTGTATGGATATTCAATGTGCCTCGTACCATCCGGTGATCGCTCCCAGTTTTAATTCTGCTGATCACTGAGACATCATTGAATATCTGTCGTTTGTCTGACAAGATGAAGTCTATCTCGTTTTTTGTTGAACCATCGGGGCTAATCCAGGTCCATTTCCTTTGTGGCTGCTTCCTGAAGAAGGAATTCATCATAAAGAGGCTTTCCTTCTCCAGAAAATCAACCAGTTTCTGGCCCCTCTGGTTTCTCTGTCCATATCCATGTTTCCCCACTCTCAGCTCATCATCACTCCCTTTGCCTAGTTTCGCGTTAAAGTCTCCCATAACCACCGTGAAGTGGGTTTTGGATGCGTGTATGGCTTTCGAGATGTCCTCGTAAAATGCCTCCACCTCGTCGTCGGAGTATGTCGAGGTCGGTGCGTATACCTGTATAACCTTCAGCGAATACCTCTTGGTAATTCTGAGTATAAGGTACGCTACCCTTGTCGACACACTCTCGATCCTCTCCACGTTGTCTATGAGAGACTTACGAACGATAAACCCTATACCACCTTGGGACGGGTGATCGCCCTCCCGGTAGAAGAGCAAGTTTCCAGACTGGAGGATTATCGTGCCCTCGCCCTCTCTTCGCACTTCTGATAATCCTACAATGTCCCAGCGGATTTTGCTCAATTCCTCTTCCAGCTCGATGACCCTCTCGTCAGTCCTGAGTGTCCGAATGTTGTGTGTTACCAGGGCCAAGGGTCGTTTTTGTTGGTAGCCGGATCGCTGCCGGAGATTCCTCGCACCCCCCGCTCCACCACTACTGGGCCCGCCACCAAAATGAGCCCGTAGGGTACCGGAGCCGCCGTGACTGGGGGCCATTTTTTTGTTGTACGCCATTTTTAAAAAGGGGATATTGCCGTAATCGCCACGCTTGGCAGGCGGGTTGGCGATCGCAGTATGGATGTTTTACGTTTCCCAGGAGAGAGCTGCTGCCCACTCTCCTGGTGAACCCTCAGCCGATTTTTACGACTCCCACGGGCAAGTAAGGGGTGGCGACACATGTATTCTCAAACCGTCGCCACACGGCGACCCACTATCTATGCTATCTTAATTGCAGTTTTAATTTCAAGAGCTAAAAAATGTAATACTTAAAACAAGAAATTATGCGTTGAATGAAAGTTTTTGTGTGTAAGCGAGATTTTTATTAAAATCTCTCTTCTCTCCTTCATTTATATATTTATTATCTCGGTTCATTTACGTCCCACTGTTGGGCTTGAACCTTCTCCATGATGGAAGGAGAATTGGCCTACTGTACCACGTAGGTCCGATAGAGTTTTATTTCCAATTTGCCTTCTTTTGCAGTGTGTTATCTGCTTGTGTTCTCAGTCATCACTTACCATGGGTAAGGAAAGGGGTAGTGAATTGTATTTATACTCCATGACTACACGAAAACGACGATGTAACTGAATTGATAAAATTGAAATTGAAAAAAATAACCTAATATTGAAACAAAATTCTTTAACTTAGCACCATTATGTTCAAAGCTATGTTTGACGTCGATCGATCGTAGCTTTCAAATGGATGGACAAATTTCGATGCAGTTTTATTTTTAAGGCAGTGTCCTGGCGGTAGTTTTAAGCTATGCTTGGTTAATATAGGTCTAGTAGTGTAACAGTATCAGCTCTTTTCCAAAGTGATATAATGGCGTATGATCACTCGAGTAGGTGCTTCACGCGTGCCAGTACAGTGCTTAAATTATAATTAATTAATAATTCCTGTTGAAGAGAACGTGATACTTGTTTGTAATATTTTATTTTGTGTCAGGGTTTATTCAAAAGTTTCAATTTTACCTATTATTAATGTGGTGATTTTAGATAAAATAAAAGTTTTTAGCAACCGTCAGTTATCCTTAACCTTACAAATACCTCTGGGGCGGCGTAGGTGCGAGTACTTGCGCCTCATGCCGCCCTAGACGAGGCCGCGGGTGACGTGACCGGGGATTAGTCCGTCACCCGCCGAGAGGCCGACCGCGTGAGGAAAGACCGACGTCCTCCCCGAGGGGGGGATGTCGATCGATGGGAGGGGACCCCAATTAGGGGGTATTCCGTCGGGCCGACCACTGATGACAAGTTAGCCCTGCTTCAGTGGTCGGCCCAACGACGAAGGCGACGTGTATCGTGGGTGGGTTGTGGGTGTGTGTACTTACACCCCTCTGTCGCCCCGGACGGAGTGGTGCGAGGAGAGCGCCGCCTGCACCCCACCCCTAAAAAAAAAATCTTACAAATAGGTGTCTTAGAAGACGAGTAAGGTAAACGATATGTATATATTATCTATGCAAGTGAAGGTAAACTTGACGTAAAACCGCATGCCAACACGTCAGACCAGCGCAGTATAGTAGGTCAATTGCCCATATATTACGAAAAAAATCCAAACTCAACAGTAATTTGGTGGGCAAGTTGATATCATAAATACAAAAGTCTCAGGTAAACTATTATATATAACAAAACAAAAAGTTATGAAAATGGGCAAAATGATAAAAAAAATATTAGTCAGCGCCTGAAAATCTCCGTAAACAAACACATAAAGTTTAATGACACTGATGTTATCACAAACTTCAACAAACAACATAGTTTACTATTTTGTATTGATAGTTTGTGGTGTCAAAACATTTTGAATGAGATAAATCATTACAATTCGTTTACGTCCAGCTAGGTTCAAGCCTACTCCAAAATAGGAGTGAAATTAACTTACTACGCTGGTCAGACATGTTGGTAAAGGATTTCATTTTGAGTTTTTCATCTCTTGCATAGATGTTTATATGCATATGGGATATATCCCATAGTTGTTTACGATACCCACGGGTAAGATACGGAGTAGTGAATTGTGTTCTTACTCCGTCACCACACGAGATAAATACTTATGTACTGTAAAATACGAAAGACGACTAAAGGATATATTACGCATATAACAACTATGCTAGAGATATTTAACTCGAAATAAAAACCCTGCACCAACCTGTGTAACCAGAATCGTAATCGTAACGGTCAATTTCCCTCCTATTATGGATGAGACAGAAAAAAAAACAAATGAATATTTAATTTTTGACATTACAAACAGACATTCCAATTTTATTTATTTGTATAGATAAACTTTCACAAAGGTGGATACTATTATCGCTACGCCTGGTAGGAGAGTTAGGCGAGAATTTGACCCAGGAGTTGTCTTCTTAACCCGACACCACGCATATGATGTCTTATTTGAATTATATAATATTAAGTTTCAAATATTATCTTTGTCTATAATTTATTATTGAATTCAAACTAAAATTAAATATTTTTATACCTTGAAATTTATCTTGGACTATTTTTTCGCTAACTCGAAAATTTGGAATTAGCACAGACTCAATGTATGAATCCGTAACTTTTTGATTAGTAAGCGCCCGATTTTATTACTTGAATTTTACTAGAGAGGTTAATAGCTAATTAAATTTGCTGTGTTATAGACTCAGCACTAATATTGATGAAAAAAATTAAGGCTTAAACAAAGATAATTAAAATTGACTCCATATGGTGACGGAGTAAGAATACATTTCACAACTTTCTTGCACGTGGATATTGTAAGACAGCTAAGAGATATATTATACAGATAACATCGATGTAAGAGAAGAAAACTAGACAAAAAGTCCTATACCAGCATGTCTGACCAGCGTGGTATAGTCGGTCAATTTCCCTCCCATTATAGAGGAGGCTCGAGCTCAACAGAGGGACTGATGAGATGATGATGAAGAACAATTTAATATAAACTTATATCAAAAATCATCCCTATTTTTTATTTGGAGGGTGGGCTATGGTCAGGCTACTTGCGTCCCGGCTCCATCTGGGTCGACAGATTGGTATTGCGAGGCCCATAACCCACCCGTAGCACGTCGCATTTACCGCTGAGCTGACCCCCGGTGCCGAGTTCCTTGTCATCAGTGGTCGACCCGATGGAATACCCTCTCCTATCGACGTTCCTTTCCCGGGACGTCGGTCACCGTTGCGCGGTCAGCCTCTCTGCGGGTGACAGACTAATCCCTGGTCCCGTCACCCGCAGCCTCACCTAGGGCGGCATCAGGCGCAGGTACTCGCGCCTGCACCGCCCGAGTCGCCGGCGGCGCCCCGCGTCGTCGTGGAGGCATACTTCCCGCGCGTGCTCCGCCGCCTCCTTCCGAGACATGACTGCCTCGCAAAAGGCGACAACTGCGTCCCAGTTTCTGACGCTGCCGAGTATCTCCTTAGCGATGGTTGGCAGCGTCAGGTCGGCACTGATGATCGCGACGAGTTCACGGCATTGCTCGGCCTACGTGGCACACACCTCGAGTATGTGCTGCGCCGCATCCTCCTTGCAATCACAGACAGTGGTGGCAGAACGAATTACTCTCCCTCCCAACGACCCTGTGCAGGTATTTATTTATTTATTTATTTAGTACTTGGAAAACCAACAGCTGTACAAAATAGTAATGAAAACTAGAGTAAGAAACATAAAGCCAATAACAGGTTTTCACGAATAGCAATGGTACACACCTACAGTAAATCCGATAGTAATTTGTAACATCTTAATGAACAATAACACAGAGTATGACAGAAAAAGGAAAAACAATGATAACTAATTATTAAAAAAGTTAAGATTTAGCTGTCTCCGTGCCACCTCGCTCCCAGTATTGAAAAGAAAACTCTTTACACAATCTGTTAAAATCTTTGCTCGCTCGCACAATATATGAATTCTGCCTATAACTAGAGGACGATAATGGAATACCTATTGGTGGGTTGAACCTAATCGATCTCTGAGGTACATTAAAAAACAGCTTGTGTAAAATGCTGGGACAGTCAATTTCGTTGCTCAATACCTTCAATAGGAATGAAAAGTCAGCCAATCGTCGTCGATTTGATAGAGGCTGAATATGGAACCTCTTGCATAGGTCGATGTAATCAGAAGAGCTATAAGGAATGTTTAGTCGATAGCACAGAAACTTCATAAAGCGCTTCTGAATACTTTCGATGCGATCGATGTATTTATTGTAGCGAGGATTCCATATTTGCGATGCGTATTCAAGGTGGCTTCTAACAAAGGTACAATAAAGTATTTTAAATGTTTTAGCTTTTTTGAAGCCATTCGACATCCTCATTACAAAACCTAATGCTTTTGATGCTTTGGCTATAATTTGTTTGATGTGGATGTCAAATTGCACCTTCGAATCGTGAAAGACGCCAAGGTCACGTACCCCATCACACCTGGGCAATAATTGACCCTTGAGTTCGTAAGATGTCAATATTTGTAATCGTTTTCGACTAAAGGTGACTACCGAACATTTAGCTGGGTTAAGATTAAGCTTATTTAAATGACAGTAATCATCTAGGCGCAAAAGATCTGATTGGAGAGCATCCATATCTTTTACCGACGACACAGAAGAGAAAATCTTCATATCGTCGGCAAAACAGAGAAGGTTTGAGTTCTGAATACAAGAGTCAATGTCATTAACAAATATAATAAATAGTATAGGCCCCAATAAGGATCCTTGGGGCACACCACTAGGGATCAAAATCCAACTAGAGATATAGTTACTGATAACAACTGCCTGAGTCGGATTTTCTAGATAAGAACAGAACCAGCGTAATAGATTACCGCTTATGCCATTGTTGAGTAACTTCATTTTTAGAATGTTGTGATCAATCCTGTCAAAGCATTTACT
The DNA here is from genome assembly GCA_032191425.1 of Lymantria dispar. Classification (NCBI taxonomy): domain Eukaryota; kingdom Metazoa; phylum Arthropoda; class Insecta; order Lepidoptera; family Erebidae; genus Lymantria; species Lymantria dispar. The sequence continues at coordinate 12,543,069 of CM063465.1, read as the reverse complement.
ATAGTCGGTATACACTACATCGACCTGTGCCCCACAGTCCATTTGTTTCGTAATGTATGGCGAAGCAATCGTGCCTCCTCAAAACCTACACCAGTCGTAAGGAAAGCACCCCTCAATCATTGCAACAGCACCGGCTGGAAGGCCTCGGCCTCTCCAGTGGGACTGCCCAACGGGCAAATCCTTCCAACCACCCATGGCCTTTTCGACATCTTGGTCATACAGGCCGAATCATCGAGATACATGTGCACACCATGCTCTTTGCGTAAGTATGCACATGCTTCTTGAATCTCTACAAGTTATTTAACTTTCTTCATCCTTTGCCCTGTGTCCTTCTCCCTGTATAACTAGGGCGAACAGCACACGGTACGAACTTCGTCATCCGCGGTATTCCTGCTAGCTAGCCACATTTACCCGCTACTCTGGCTGCCATCTTGGCTTATCCTGCCAACCTGGTCTTCAAGCCGGCGGGCCTTGTACCAGGCGTGCGCGAATTCCCGTAACTGTCGGTAGTTCGCCTCCGAAGCCACGAGATCCGTGTAGTATATCGGACCTTCTCCGTCGCGATGTATCCCCGAGAGCATCCCCGACCTAATCTCATCATAGAGGGGACATGCCCACAGAACGTGGTGCATGTCCTCATCCCCTTCGCCGCAGCTACATTCCGCGTGAGCTCCTAGCCCTAAATCGTACAGCCGCCTGCGAAAGCACCCATGACCCCCCAGTAATTGGGAGGTTTCATAGTCCGGCTCGACCCAAGTCGCCTTGAGGCGAGCCGCCACGTCCGGAAAAAACCGATACGTCTCCCTCCCCTTGTCCTCGCGATCCCACCGCGCCTGCCACTGAGCAACAACATCCGTCCATATAGCCCTCCGCCTATCCCGATATTCCTGCCTAGTCGCGTCCTGGCGCGCCGCCGCTGCTCTCCCAGCACGGATGACCTCCAGGTCGGCCGGCAGTACTCCACCGATGACCGGCAGGGCAGCCGTACTGGTCGTGCGATATGCCTTGGTGAGCAGAACGAGCGCAGCCCTCTGCGAGCGTAACAACGCGCTCTGCCAACTGCCCAACGGGCAATGACGTCTCGGCAGGCGTTGACCCTCCAGATGGCAATCTCCTTGAATGAGACCAGACCGCCTCCCGCTCGCGTTTCCGACACCCGCCAATGCAACCCGGAGCGCATCTCCGCCTCCAAATCCCACGGCGGAGGCCCGGTCAACCAGGCACGCTGCCTCAGTCGCCAATCAACAACCAACTCTACTATTATAATATCTACTAGCAATCCGCCCTCGCTTCGCTTCGGTTATAGGTTATAGGTTATAGTGGTTTTACCCGCGTAGTTCCCGTTCCCGTGGGAATACCGGGATAAAATATAGCCTAGTTTACGCCCTGATATTATAGCTTTCATTGGTAGATACATTGGTGAAAGAATTTTTGAAATCGGTCCAGCCGTTTTGAAGATTACCCGGAACAAACAGACAGACAGACAGACAGACAAAAATTTTTTAATTGCTATTTTAGGCATCGGTGTCATGCAAATAACCGTGTGAGCATGAAAAAAGCCTATTATTTTGACATTACAAACAGACACTCCAATTTTATTTATTGGTATAGATAACGGCAAAACACTCACGTACTGAGATCGATTACGTTGACCCGGGTTTCGAGCATGTCCGACGCTCATCATCAGAGCGAGTGCGCAACGGCTACGAGGCCCCGGCGTGCACGCCGTTATAAATATTATAATATGTATCAATCTCACGATAATTTCAGTACTAAAACTCTACTATTAATGTCAAATCTACTTTTTATTTGGTAGACTATATTATGCACGCCATAACGACATTAATTTCGTACGTCCATATCCAGAGTCCATGGAAGACCTTAGTATCATGCTCAACGATCTCAGCAGGGTATCCCAACTAGTGGGTTTACTAATGAATATGGATAAGATGAAAGTCATGTCAAATGCTCATGTCATTCCTATAAAAGACCTAGTTGGCAATGCGATTGTCGAAGTTGTCGATCATTATGTTTGCCTAGGACAAACAGCCCAGTTAGGTAGATCTAATTTCGAGAAAGAGATCAGCCGACGAATCCAACTTGATTGGGCAGCGTTCGAGAAATTTAAGAGGATCTTCTCGTCCAACATACCTTAGTGTCGGATAACACAGGTCTAAGATCAGTATGTTACCAATGATATCTTACGGCACGGAAACGTGGTTCCTAAATTTAGGCCTCATAGCCGAGCTCCAAGTCGCTCAGCGTGCTATGGAGCGAGCTATGCTCGGGATTTCTCTGCGAGAATCCGAAATACGGAAATCCGCAGAAAAACGGGTGTAACCGATATAGCATGAATAATTTACTCCGCTGAAGTGGCAATGGCCAGTCCACATCGCTCGATGAACCGACAACCGCTGGGGAAGAAAGGAACTCGAGTGGCAACCACGTATCGGACGACGAAGTGTAGAACTCCCTAGTGAGGGGGCCCCATTAAGTGGCCCGACGACCGACCTGGTGAAAGTTGCTGGGCATCATTGGTGGCCGCACAGTACAAGGCTGCACTTTGTGGGGTAACATGAGGAAGGCCTACATCCAGTAGTGGACAAGCTGTAAATGATGATGATGATGAGTATGGATGCACTCCGTCTGTTTGAGTCGGGGTGAGGGCGGCCCACGGTCTCATAATACGCCGTATTCGCTGCCATCGCCATTGGGCTGAATCCTTTACGTCCGTAGCCATGCTGGCGGGTTACAGTTTTGGATATAATCCCCCGTTAATTCCAGGTATCATTCCTGGTCTTGCCCTCGCGCGATTATCCTCTTTATGGGTGACGGACTATTTCCCAGTCCAGTCACTCGGTGTCAAACCTTCCGCCATAAATTGATATTACATGAGCCACTTTCAACAATGCTGTTAATTTTATTATCCATAATCTATTTATTTAAAAATATGGATAGCCATAAGATGGATATAATGAGATGGATGGTAGTAGCGTGGTATTTTTTTTTAATATAAATTTTAAAAAAATATCTGATGCGGGCAAAAAAGGCGGTAGTGAATTGTATTTTAATACGTCATCATATGGAAATCTGAGGCCCTAGTTAGTAATAGTATACAAATAACAAAGAAAAATCAAAAATTCCGAATTACACCCCTTTTTTGGGGCATGAGCTACGGTCAGCGCACCCGCCGCACGGCTCCGTCTAGGATGACAGAGGGGCGGCATGCGGCCCCGCAACAGATTTTACCCTTAACCCTTTAGACTAGGAGTTCGAAGTTTGTCGGCGACTGCCGCCAATTTTGATGTCAGAGGTCTGAAAGTTTATATAGCGACACCTTGATAATGAAATACGTAGGTATCATAGGAGTTTTAGTAAATTAACCTCACCATTCAAATTAGAGAATGTAATAAACGGGAGCTAAACGACTAATGTATACCCCAGCTGTTAGACAGTGGACTATGAAAAAAGGTGTCACTGATGTGCAAAAAGTACACCTCAAAACATAAAAGCGGAAATGATCAAAATAAAATAAAATCTTGTCATAAGCAACTTACAAAAAGAAGTGTAATACCATCAAAAAGATTTATATTTAAAGTGTGGCCTAGACGAATTCATTCATTTTTTCGTTCATTTCATTGGATATCAGATCTAATGTATAGCCAAGCTTCTAACTCTACACTCCCTAATTCTACAGGCCCTAACTTCACAAACTCTATATAACCTTTTTTAAAATATATGGCTTGGTTGTTTCGATACTGTAAGAAATATTATAATATATAACAAAAAATTAATGAAGAGTGAATAAGTTTTTCACCTTACGCTTATGTGACGACGGTAGCGAAACGAATTTTATGAGCCTATAAACGAAGTTTATAGACCTGTAGAGTTAAAGTCTGTAGAGTTGGCGCCTGTAGAGTTGGGGCCTATGGAGTTAGAACCTGTAGAGTAGGGCATGTAGAGTTCAAAGCTTGGCTCTACGTAAGATCTGATATCTTTTTGACAGTGTTTGCACATATGCCTCATCGTGGCATCTCGTTTTACATGATAATGTTTTTGGTGGAATTTAATTTATAATTTAATAATACATTTAGAAAAAAAAGTTTGTTGATTCAAATAAAAATAATTATATATTTTATATTTCATACTACAGGTAGATTACGTTTCATACAAATGAAAATTTTAAACTACAAAGAAAATGTGTTCTTTGCGAGTACTTGTATAACATACAAGTTAGCTATTGGTATTGAAAGCTTTCCAAAAGTTTCTTGCTATTCATTCTCCTGGTGATCCATCAATCCTTATTTGTGTTCTACGGCCTAATAAGGGGTGGTGACTTAACGTAACGCGTCACCAGAGATACTCGTATGTTTTTAAATTTTAAATATGTTATTGAACGGAAAATAGCAAGAAAATCCTGGAGACATCACGCTCGCTTGAGCTTAAATAAGATGTTCTTGAGGGAACACGACGACATTTTTGTAGTGTGTCTTAAGTTATTTTCGATAGCGGAGAATAAAGTTTATGTATATAGAAACTGGTATATAAATATACTTAGTATGTAGAAATAACGTATATATAATGTATACTGATGCTAGTTGGCTGACTTCTCAATATTGAGGCGAAACTACTAAAACCAAAATAATGAAATCTTTATAAGTTTCTTTTTGTGACATAGAGACTAACTAAAAAATGATTTTACTAATCATTTTTCAATTTTCTTCCTATAATCATCATTTTACCTCTATATATGTTCTTGTTTCCACAAAAAACTGATTCAGATGAAATTTATTTGAAATATCTTAATAAACAATTCGACATTCCTAATTATTTTGACGATAAACAAAATAAATGGAATTAGGAAAAGTAAAAGTAAAACTACTTTACTGATTTTGATTGCCCGAAATTTCAAACGCTTTGTAGCGTTCATGGTCACGGGTGGATTAAGATGTCACACGTCCAACAAGTCATCATTATTACAGAAAAAAATAGTTTTTAACTTTTTACTCACATTTTGCTACAAATTTATTGCCAGTATAAGAAGAAAATGATTCTATTCTCTTTTCATAATAGTTTTATTTACAATATCTAATACTCGCGTACATATCAGAAATCAATAAGGAAATACATATTTGTCGAAAATTATGCTTGCTACAGAATGATTTGATTAATCATCATCCACATGATCATCTTCACAGCTCATATACGTCCCACTGTTGGGCTGGACCCTTTTCCACAATAAGAAAGCAAATGACTTACTACTACTATTATACCACCCTGGTCAAACGGGCTGGCTTATAGGCTTTCATTTCAAGCTTACCTTCCCCTGAATATTTGCTATATGTATATTTAATCACTGAGTCGTCTTTTACGACACCGCAAGAACGGCATATCCTTGAATGGTGTAAAATTGAGGACTCGATTTTAAGGTGAGATTTTTAATTGATTTCTTATCGATTTAAAAATTATGATAAATAAATATTAGATAGTCTTCATCATCTGATCATCTCTCCCCCATATACGTCCCACTGTTACGCACGGGCGTCCTCCATTATGGAAGGGAATTTGACCTATTTACTATACCATACTGGTCAGACATATTGATATAGGGTTTTATTTCCAGTTTTCCATCTCTTGCACAAATGTTATAGGCATGTTATATCCCTTAGTCGTCTTTTATGACATCCACGGATAAGATAGGGAGTGGGGAATTTTATTCTCACTCCGTCACCACACGGAATTATATACATATAGCAACCCGCCCTCGCTTCACTTCGGTTTCAGTCGCCTTACCCGCGGCGTAGTTTCCGTTCCCGTGGGAATACCGGGATAAAATATAGCCTATGTTACTCCCTGATATTATAGCTTTCCATTGGTGAAAGAATTTTTGAAATCGGTTTAGTGGTTTAAGCGTGAAAGCGTAACAAACAAACAAACATTCACTTTCGCATTTATAATATTAGTAAGGATTTGAAATAATCTTATTTGTACGAATTTTATAACTTTTGTATTTGATTTATAATTTCTCAACGTTTTCAATAATTTACAGTATTCTATTGTGCGGCTTTTATTACAAATTTGAGATTACTTCTCAAATTTTAGCAAAAATTTTCTTGAAAATCGGGGCAATCTTTAAGAAAATCCAATAAAATTATCTTCAATCAAGGATTAAAACCCAAGATTTTATGCTAACAGACTAACTAGATAGTCTAATTGATAATACGTGCCTGCTGATGAAATAAAGAAACTGATATAAAAGAACAGTTTTATTAAGGAGATATACAAACAAAAGTTAAAACAAACAATTGCTCACGCTAAAGATAATCTCAAATCAACTATAGTGTTGTACAATAGACACAGTTTAATAGCAACACAAAAAATGAAGAGGATTTTCTTCTTTAAGAATTACTAACGCAATAAAGTGTCAATTAATCAGTGTAAGTACCTTGAAATCTTCGTCTTTATATTTGTCTGCCACGAAAATAGATGTCTGTAGTGTGAAGAATATAATAAAGATGTTGGCTAAGATTAATATAGTTTTGGTGTATTCGTACATTTGTGGCATTTATAGCTATTACGAAATGATTAATGAAGATTAAAAATTTATTACAGCTGTATACTCCGTGTACACGTAAAAAACAAGGGGGAGTAGGCCATGGTCAGCTCGCTCACCGTCTTAGGCGACAAAGGGGCGCTGCGCGGCTCCATGACCCACCCGTGGCATGTCGCCTTCGTCATTGGGCCGACCATCGTACCGGTGCAAAGTTCCTTGTCTTCAGTGGTCTCCGTGTAGTGACAGAGTTAGAAAACAATTCTTTACTTCCACTCTTGCCCGTGAGTATCACAAACAACTACTAAGGCTAATCCATACTAATATTATAAATGCGAAAGTAAGGATGTTTGTTTGTTTGTAACGCTTTCACGCTTAAACCACCGAACCGATTTCAAAAATTCTTTCACCAATGGAAAGCTATAATATCAGGGAGTAACATAGGCTATATTTTATCCCGGTATTCCCACAGGAACGGGAACTCCGCCGCGGGTAAAGCGACTGAAACCGAAGCGAAGCGAGGGCGGGTTGCTAGTCTATTATATAAAGTATGCAAATAACATCGATGCAAGAAAAAGAAAACTTGAAATGAAACCCTATACCGATAGATCTAATCAGCATGGTATAGTGGTCAGTTTTCCTTCCAAAATGGAGGATGCCTTTTTTTTCACGCTGTGGAAATGCATTTACGCACTATCTTTCCGCTGGTGATAGACGAGGGGAGTGTGTGTGGAATTCACCGGCCACATAAGCGATCAGAATACCCACGAAAATAACTGCGGCCCCTGCCGCGCTTTTACGGGATGCCGGAGAGATCGTCTGATGACATTCTATCCCCGAAATCCCAACGCTTGGCCGTCTGGCCACGTCCTGTCATCAATCAGGGCGATGGGAGGAGCAGCGCGTAGCAGCGTCTCCTCCTCCCTGACCGCCGTTGGCGGAGTAAGTCAGCGGATGCAACTGCCTCGCGTGCCCGCTCCGCGGCCTCCTTCCTTATCATGACACAGCCTCACTAAAGGAGGCCATCGACATCCAACAGCTGTCACTGCCGACCATCTTTGAGATGACGGTCGGCAACGACAGGTCTGTTATTCCTATTTCCATTGTCAGGACGTGGCGCTGAGGCCCCCAGACGGGGCATGCTTCCAGTGTGTGGCGCGCATCGTTAAAAGTGGAGGATGCCTGAGCCCAATTGAGGGACGTATGTATATGAGATGAGATGGACTGTATTAATTTATTTGTTTATTTGATAGAATTTTATATTTACAGACAGTAATGATTTTTGATGTTTACGCGAATATTACACATTTTAAATAAAACTACTTTACGCGGGGACCATGAAACCGTGGCCCGTGACCATGAACGCTGTAAAGTGTTCAAAACGTCGGATAATCAAAAATCCGTAAAACCCGTAAAATAGTTTTATTTAAAATTTATTTACAGACAGTGATTAGTTTATGTGTAAAAAAACCCTCCAAATATGATTGACTAAAAAAAAATATATTTATTTATAAAATAATCCTCTCTCCTTCTGCCATACTCAACAGGTTCCATAACCGTCGATAAATGTGATATTTAACTGAGATAAAATGAAATCTATTTATCTGTGTCTCTAGCAGCCTATCAATATTCAGTGTTATGTTCCTGCTCAAGATAAGATAAAAGCATAATCAATGCCTTGACAAGTGAATTGGTGATTGAAGCTGGTGTTCATATAAGTTACCGGCGAAGGGTCCCTTATCTCGCCGTGGAAATAAAACATAATTAGAAAATTCTAAATCATTCCATTAAATCTCTGAAAATATCAATTACATGCCGAAAACGCTGTACAGTTTTTGAAAAAATATGATACTCTTTAAACTGTCAAATGGGTTTTAGCCCTTTATTCCATCACCGTTGGTCAGCACAACACCGGAGGTCGGCCCAACGACGAAAGCGACGTGCTATCGGGTGGATTACTGGGCCACGCGCCGCCCCTCTGTCGCCCCGGACGAAGCTGGGCGGTGGGTGCGCTGCCCTGTGCTGGCTAAGCGTAGCCCACCCCAAAAAAAAACAAAAAAGCCCTTAATTGCATTATATGCCGAAAATGCCATACATAATTATGGAAAAGAGCTGATAGTTTTCAAAATGCTAAATCGATTTTGTCGTTTATTTGCATCAGGGATTAAAAATCCAATTATGTATCTGCTATACTGATCAATTGAAATTTCATTGCGACAGAGTCCTGTCTTTCTCTATCTATGTTTAAAAGTATGGTATTATATGGAATTGAAACGCTTTTTTCATGTCACGTGTACTGCAAATAATACGCTCAGACCATGTGAAGGAACCTGTCTGCTTTAAGCAAATGTGACGCGAACACGCTTTGAGAGTAAATTTAAAAATTTACTTTTAAAGCAACTAGTTCTTGGTACGTTGAATTTATTACTCGATACCCTTATATAATTTTTTATTTAATGGGTTACAATATTAAAATCAATGCTAAACGTACAAGTATTATAATAAATAACGCTATTTTTCACATTTATTTATTTATTTATTTGGACAACCAGGAATTATTATAACTACATATACAAACTTATTAACATTATTATGAAAAAGAAACTAGATTAGTTGCACAATTTGTAAAGGTGCCACATCATGAACAATAAAAGGTTAAGTACTATTGGAGTCTTTAAGTTTGTAATATTAAATAAAAGGCTTTGTAAGTTCCGTTGAGTATAATACGTCTGTACAGCATATTACCGACAATAAGAGTGAGTGAAAAATAAAAGTTTACATTATACCCTTAAATAATTGTAGCACCCGAAGTATGTACGGTGAATTCTTGCAGTTCATTTTTATTCAGGCACGTTAACTTTAACAAATCGACTGCACAGATGGCGTAGTGGTTAAGATAGCGACTTACAACGCCAGTGTCGGGAGTTCGAATCCCACGCGGGACAACACTTTGTGTGATCCACAACTTGTTGTTTTGAGTCTGGATGTAATTTGCGTCCGTTAATTATATGTTTGTAAAGTTCCCAGCAATACAATGATTATTTCCTTAGTGCATGGTGTTGTCAAAAAAAAAATATTATTAAATATGTACATTATTTCAATACTTACAGGTAATTAACATAATATTTAAATTTAATTGTAGGGAAAAAATTCAATTAAAAGTAATTACTTCTATGTTAGCTTCTTGAATAGCATATGTTATTTTTACTAGTATTAACATTTTATTTGTCTATTTTTTAAAAAGTAATATAATTATCCGTGTGGTGACGGAATAAGAATACAATTCACCACTCCACCTCACCACCAAGCGACTCGAACCTCCTCCGTAATAGGAGGTTATTGACCTACTATACCACGCTGGTCAGACGGGTTGGTATAGAGTTTTATTTCGAGTTTTCCTTCTCTTGCATAGACGTTAATATGCATATTATATCCCTTAGTCGTCTTTTACGACATCTACGAGTAAGAAAGGGAGTGGTGAATTGTATTCTTAGTCCGTCACCACACGGAAATTCTTGATGACTATATAGTAGTTTTTCTATATTGTTCCACAATTTTAATTAAAAAAAATAGACAAGTGTAATGTTAGCAAAAATAACACTCGCTATTCAAGAAGCTAACATAAAAGTAATTAAGTTAAAATAACTGCCTTAGCCAAGAATTATGTGAGAACGTATTACTTACAACTTGTTCACATTTGTTAACTATAACACTAACACGATTTAACACTTTAAGTTAACACGTTAATGTTTAAAATCGTTTAGCAAAGCTTAAGTACATTACTTATTGTAGGATATAACGTCTCGTTATATTTATGAGTAGGACGGTTTGGGTTAGTCCCTGGTCTCATATTCAGTGGTTCTATGTGAAATTACTTAACTCACCTGGTTATGTTACGTTTGGATACTTATGTCATGTTTAAATCATAATGAATTACTGGCTAAATTTCACGTACATATATTGCAATATATGATTACGTACATATATGGTTTTCTGTGTTGTGACGGAATAAGAATACAATTCACCATTGCATATCTTGCCCGTGGATGTCGTAAAAGATGACTAAGGGATATAATACGCATATGACATCTGTGCAAGAGAAGAATAACTCGGAACAACCCAAAACGAAAAAACGCTATACCAACTTGTCTGACAAGCATGGTATAGTAAGGTCAATTTCCCTCCCATTGTGGAGGAAGCTCGTGTCAGCAATGTAACGTATATGAGCTGAGATGATAATGATGATATAATATTCTCCAAGGATTCGTTTATATAAATCAAACATAGTTAAGTTTTAGGCAAGAATTTGTGTAATTGCCAGAGGTTATTTTTCTTTCTCTTGTAGTGTTGTTATCTAAATCTGTCCTTCTTCCTTAGGTGTCCTTAATCGTCTTTTATGATCACCTATGGAAGGACTTGGTGAATTATTTTCCTCCACCTTACTACACGGCAGTTAATCTTACTGATATTATAAATTATAAAGTTTTTTTTATGGGGTTTTACGGTCGGCGCACTCCTCGCTCCACTCCGTTCAGGACGACAAAGAAGCGTAAGCACCCCCACCGTGACACGTCGCCTTCATCGTTGGGCTGACCACCGGAGCAGGGTGACTGGTCGTCAGTGGTCGGACCAACGGAATACCCCCTGAGGAGTACCCTCTCCTAAACCGAGGTCCCCCCGTCGGGAAGGACGTCGGTCTAGGAAAGGGTACGGTTGGACGGAGGACGTCGCGTGGTCGGCCTCACGGCGGGTGATGGGCTAATGCCTCGGCCAGGGCGGCATCAGGCGCAAGTATTCGCGCCTGCGCCACCCCAGTCGCCGGCGGCGGATTGCGTCGACGAGGAGACTCTCCTCACGCACGCGTTCCGCCACCTCATAAATTAGAAAGCTTGGGAGAATGTGTGAATTTTTTATTATTTTTTTGCAATTTTGCGACGAAACTACTAAAGAGATACAAATTTTAAACCGCCGAGATATTTGGCAAGCAATCCGCCCTCGCTTTGCTTCGGTTTGAGTCGAGCTGGCCTTGCATTTTAAGTCTTCAATGTCTTCTGAAATATTATAATACCCGACTACAGTCCATAGAGCATCGAGTTTGATTGCCAAACCACACAAAATTTTATGGGGTTTCATGTCAGGAAGAATACCCTAAGTTATTCTTCACATAGGGCGGTATCTGGTAGTAAAATATTATTAAAATCACTCCAGCCGTTTGGAAGATTACCTGAAATAAACACACAGATAGACAGACAAAAAAAATTGAAGTATTTTTGGGCATAGGTGTCGTGTAAATTACCTTGTAAACAGGACAAAAAATATTGTTTTGACATTAAAACAGACACTTAATTTGTATTTATTTGTTAGAATATATTTTTTTTTTTTGGGGTGGGCCGCGGTAGGCGCGCTCCTCGCACCACTCCGTCCGGGGCGATAGAGGGGCGTAAGCACGTAACACCCGCAGCCCACCCGAAAACCACGTGACCTTCGTCGTTGGGCCGACCCCCGGAGCAGAATATAATATTGAAAAGTATCTTTAAGGAAGTCAAATGGTAAGAACACTTAAAATAATTCAGTAGATATCTATAACGATATTCATTATATATTTATAAATATATATATTTATTTATATATATTATATATTGAATATTGCATTATGCGCGTGAATTAAACTTTGTCTTGTGTATTAGCAATGGGCACAAATGAGGCAAACATATATCCTATCAAATAAAATATTTTACTGTATCAAATAGAAAGTTTTGAATATAAAATACTTTCAAAGCTCTTTTGAATCTGTTGTGAGTCCTAGTCGCTCTATGACGACTGGGACTTACAGTTTTTGGCAATATAAGTCAGTAGATTGGGATGGGCTTCGCGAGTTTTACGCATTCTACCCATGGCAACGACTTTGCTTGGCCTCTAAGGACCCTGGTGCCTATGTGGACTGCGTTACCAAGATGGTTATTACGGGGATAAAATTATTCAGTCTCAATACCAAAATAAGCCTAACTTTCTGAGGGTGTTCGCGTGTAGTGATTCCTTTAGTTTTAGTATTATATAGAAAAAAAGTGATTGTCTACGAAAATAATATGCACTGTTTTTATCATACGATATTTAGTGAAACGCGTTTTAAAAGATGACAGCTGATGCTCACGCCTCCGCGTCCCGCGACTTAGATTTACTTCCGCGAGATCACTGTCTCGCAGAAGGCTGCGACCGCGTCCCAATTTCCGACGCTGTCGACCATCGCCCTAGCGATAGCCGGCAGCGTCAGGTCCGTACCGATGATTGCGACGAGTTCACAGCGCTGCACTGCCCAAGCCCCGCAGGCTTCGAGCGTATGGCGCGCCGTGTCCTCGTCGCAATCGCAGTGGTGGCAGGACGGTGTACTCTCCCTCCTAACGACCTTGTGCAGGTATTTGGCGAAGCACCCATGCCCCGTCAAAACCTGCACCAGTCGGAAGGAGAGCACCCCGTGCCGCCTCTCCAACCACTGCATCAGCACCGGCCGGAAGGCCTCCACGGTTCGCACCCCGAACCGAGGCCTCTCCAGCCGGACTGCCCAACGGGCAATGTCTCGGCGGGCGTCGACGCGCCAGGCGGTGAGATCCCTTAACGAGACCACACCGCCCCCCGCTCGCACCCCCGTCACCCGCCGATATAGTCCGGCGGGCATCTCCGCCTCCAGGTCCCACGGGGGAGTCCCGGCCAATAGGCACGCTGCCTCCGTCGCCACCGTGCGGTATCCGCGGATGGCCCTGACCGCCAGGACCCTCTGTGGTCGCCACAGAAGGGCCCTAAGTCGGACGGTCATGGACCCCGCCCACACCGGTGCGCCGTACAGGGCCATCGACTGGATGACCCCCGCGTACAGCCGTCGGCACGCAGCGCTCGGTCCGCCCACGTTCGGCATAAGCCACGATAGGGCGGACGCCGCGCCGACGAGCCGTGGAGCGAGCCTGCGGAAATGCTCCCGGAACCATCATCGCCCGTCGAGCACCAGGCCCAAGTACCTCATATGGGCCCGGATGCTGATGTCGACCGAGTGGACGGTGATCGAGACGCCGATGGGAGGGCTCATATGGTGCCCATGGAACAAGAGGGCCTCCGTCTTGTCCAGGGCGACCCTCAACCCCAGCGCCTCGATCCGCCTGATGACCTCCTCGGTACCAGAGGTCGCCAGGCTTACCGCCTCTTCTAGCGTCCCATCGCGGACTGTGACGAGCGTGTCGTTGGCGTAACAAATCACGCCCAGCTCGGGCGGGAGGCTCCCCCGCAACGCCCAGTCGTAGCCGATGTTCCACAGGGTGGGTCCGAGGACCGACCCCTGTGGGACACCGCACGTCATGGGCGTTCGCACAACGTCCCCTGCTCGGTCGGTGCAGAGGACGCTGCGCCCCTCCAAATAGTCTGCCACTAGCCGCCTCAGGTAAACTGGCACCCCGTGATACCGGAGCGCCTCCCTGATGCAGCTGAATGGCAGACTATTGAATGCGTTGGCGATGTCTAGGGGCACCACCAACAGCACTCCCCCGCCGGTGACGGCCTCAGTCGCCACGTCCCTCAGGCGCAACAGAGCCGCGATCGTCGAACGACCCCTCCTAAACCCAAACTGGGCGTCCGATAGATCGGGCTCCGTGCCGACGAGGTGCCGCTCGATGCGGGCAGCTACCACCCTCTCCAGTAGCTTGCCCGTGTCATCGAGCAGCACGATAGGCCTGTAGGCCGAAGGCGACTCCGGAGACCGTCCCGGCTTCGGCAGGAGCACCAGCCTTCCCTCCTTCCAGCACCCAGGGAACCGTCCGGACGCTAAACACGCGTCGAACAGCCCCCTGAGGCGGGGTAAAATCCGCCCATGATCATGAACGCCCTAAAGTATTCAAAACGTCGGGTAATCAAAACTCAAATACAAACGCGATGAAATACGTTAAAATAGTTTTATTAACAACTATGCAACCCGCCCACCCTTCGCTTCGGTTTCAGTCGTCTCATTTGCGTAGTTCCCGTTCCTGTGGAAATACCGGGATAAAATATAACCTACGTTACTCCCTGATATTATAGCTTTCAATTGGTGAAAGAATTTTTGATATCGGTTTGGTGGTTTAAGCGTGAAAGCGTAACAAACAAACAAACATACTTTCTCATTTATAATATTAGTAAAGATGTGTAATTCTCGCGTAAACATCAGAAATCATTAATTCAAAACATCAGAAATATTCTTTAAAGGTAAAATTAAATATTCTAAAAAATATGTTCCAAGTTTTCAAGAAAAACAGTGAAATTGCAACTAAAATCAACCAATAGCCAAATATAAACAATCAAAATTGTATCGCTATGCCCAATTTTACTAGTCTTATTATGATTGCTGCAGAAACTAAGACAAATTCACAATCGAAAGCTAGTCCTATGTATGTAATTTTAAGAACTGTATCTAATGTAGATAGATATAAGAAAATTTTTACATTTATATTTCTTAAATAAAATCTAACAACCCTTTAACAGTCCAATTTACAAAAATTACACCGCCAAATACCAGAGATGCCAAGACCCTTTTGGCAAGTATATATAAGTATTTCTTCTTAAATTTAATCCCAGTTTATTTAACTTTTTGATATTCTAAAGAAGTCTTAAATTACGTAAGCATTATATAATTTTGCATTTTAGGCACCTGATGTTTGTGTCTTTTCATCAAATAACATGTCCGCATGATTTAAGTTGGTATCTTTTAAATCTCAACTGTCAAATTGTGTTCTTAATCTCTGAGATATATATAATTAACAGAGATTTACTTATTAACAAATCAAGCTTAACTTTACTTCCTACTTTTGTTTCCTACTGCCTTGTTGAATTTGCTCCTATTCTAAGACGAAAGTAAATTTCTAGATTTTACTGTACTTGTTTTTAATTCTGAGCAAAAGAAAATTAAAAAAAAGATTGATAATTAACTTAATTAGATGAATCCCTATTCAGTATCCAGCCACCAGCCCATCGATGTCCATATAGACCTCATCATAACGGAGGGCAGTGCAATGATTACTGCGCTTGACAAATGGTTTGGCGCATTAGAAATTGACCAGATGAGCGCTGTTGTCCATTTATCTCATCATCATCATTTTAGCTCATATACGTCCCACTGCTAGGCTCGAGCCTCTTCCACAATAAGAGGGAAATTGACCTTATGATACCATGCTGGTCAGACAGGTTGGTATAAGGTTTTATTTTGAGTTCGAGTTCTTGCATAGATGCTATATGCACATATAATCCCGTAGTCATCTTTTACGATATCCATGTGCAAGATAGTGGTGAATTATAATCTTATTCCGTTATCATCACTATCACAGCCCACATACGTCCCACTATTGGGCTTGGGCCGCCTACACAATGGGAGGGCAATTGATCATACTATAACATGCTGCTCAGACAGGTTGGTATAGGATTTTATTTCGAGTTCAAGAGAAGGCTCTTGCATAGATGTTATATGCATATTTAATCCTTTAGTTATATTTTACGACATCCATGTGCAAGATAGGGAATGGTGAATTATATTCTTATTCCGTTACCACACTGATATTACATTTATCTGGTAATCTCAAGGTAAATTTTTACGACTCCTACGGAATGTATGGCTGATAACGCCACCTTAGAAATTCCGTATTAAATGTACTTATAATAAATGTTAAATAAGGCAATCTAAAAACATTTATTTTACTACTACTTATTATTTCAGTAGAGGTCACCAAATTGTAAAGCTGGACATCCCAAGTGTCTGTACCAACGTCATTCGGGATCGTAAAAGAGACAAATGTGACAATCAAACTGACACATCGGTATTTGTGGTGTAATCCGTTTTGCTCTCAACTGAGAATATTTTATTGGCTATTGGAGACAAGGCGGGTACTAAAGAAAATATATTTGAGCCCTGATTGAGGGTTGTTGATTTTTGTGTTACTTTGTTTTCGTCTGAAAGATTAAAGACACTTTTCAAAGTAATTGCGAGGTGTTTGCGGCTTGAAAAGCGACTTGGACATTAATTAACGTTCTTTTTATTTCGTTTTTCAAGTGTTGATTTTACACCTAATATATTTTGTTGTGATAAATATATTTTATTGAGCATTTCGTTGTAAGTACTATGCAATTTGATATTAAGTAAGAAGCATATAATCTTAGGTTCTTCTATTAATTTTGTTAATATTTTTAATAGTTATTAAAACACATTTGCTTATGTTTTCATACTAAATATACATTTGCTTGTGTAACGATATTCCGTAAGAACAATAACGCGAATCACAACTGATCTATTTAGTAAAAGAGTAAGAACGGATTGCCAGTAGATGTAGACTGTAGTCTCATACAAGATAATTATTTTTTTGCTCACCACTGATGTATATTTTAGCCATACATGTTTAAATTTTGATTATAGGAAGAACTGAAAAGTTCTATAATAAAAAATTACCCAAAGTCGCTCAATATGCAATTAAAAGGGGTCTGTTTGTTATTTCTCTACGTGATAAAATCCGTAGATGAACGGGTGTAACCAACATAACTCGAAAAATTAGCACGAAGAAATGGTAATGGGCAGGCCACCATCGTTCATCTAACCGACAATCGTTGGGGAAGAAAGGTTCTCAAGTAGCGATCACGATTGTTGAGGCGGTTGCGCCGCATCTCCACCGCTGACTCAAGAGTGGGCACGTGCTTAAATATAAATTTAAGATGTTGCGGGTGCTTACTGGACATAGGATGTTCGGTAAATACCTGCACAAAATTGGAAGACAAGAGACCCCAGGATGCCATGAGTGTGTCACGCCATTCAACGATGCATGCCATACACTGACCCCCGTATTCTAAGTCGTAACCTCGAAACTTCCTCGACTCGACTCATCCTCATTGAGGACGTTTCGTATTCACAGTTGTCATTTTTGTCCTCAAGTTTAAAGGTTTCCTCCAATATGGTAAGGTTGAGTCGAGGAAACAACTGTCAAACGTAAGGTGTCTCTTGAGGTACCTTGAGGATACCTTAAGGAGATTTTTATATATACTTACGAGCATATAATATAAATTTTTCAATATTGTCATTCGAAGAGTTTATTGAATATCTATATAATAATCCATACAGTTATTTATCTCGACGATATTTGCGTGATGCAGACAATCCAATGGAGTTATACGACAAAAGTGAATTTGTAAAAAGGTTTCGATTTACAAAAAACATTGTTGGACATTTTTTATTACCACTCTTATTTCATAATATTGGAGCTTAAAATTGAATTGCGGCTTTTTTAGCATTCGTATTAACTAAACAGAACTACTGTAACAGTAGAATTAAGTTTGTACTTAATAATGAGTTCTTATGAGCAGGTTTTTTCATTACCTTCAAACGTCGTCCACTTCCTGCCATTTTGTAAAGATATTAATTAAAGATTTAAAATAATATTTTATAATAATGACGCGCCAAGCACAGTCCCGTTTTATAAAGGGACTTTATTATTTTACTTTTATTTTATTTTACTTTATTATTTTATTTTATTATTTTGACGTTATTATTTTATTTTACTTTTATTATTTTATAATAATCTTAACAATAGTAAAAGATGAAAAGGTGATCTTTTGTTTACATTTTTTTTAAAATTTGATCCAGCAAAGGGAACCAAATTGCTAAAATGACAACATAACAGAGCGAATTCCTCAAAATTCTGACGTCATTCGTGACGTATTACCTCCACTCTTCCTTACTGGAGGAACCTCAGAATTTCCTCAAGGTTAGGACTAAGAATACCGATGTTGAGGAAAGTTCGAGGCGATCCTCGAAGCTTCCTTACCTGAGTGTGAGTGGAGGCGATCTCGAGGTTACGACTTAGAATACGGGGGTGAAAGTTTGCCCCGCCTGGGAGCCTCAGCGTCACGTCCAGTGAACGGAAATGGGAACAACGAATCTGTCGTTGCCAACCATCATGTCCAAGATGCTCGGCATTGACAGATGTTGGTCGTCGATGGCCTCCTTTTGTGAGGCTATCATGACAAGGAAGGACGCCGCGGAGCGGGCACGTAAGGCACTTGCGCTCGCTTGCACGCTCCGCTGGCGGCGACCAGGAAGGAGGAGACGCAACTACGCGCTCCTCCTCTTACTGCCCTGAATGATGACAGGAAGAGGACAACGTATATCGATCACTTTTGTGGGCGGTGAGTCCTACATACACTCCCGTGTCTGTAACCGGGGAATAGTGCGTAAATGCATTTCCACAGCGTGAACAATAAAAAAAATAGCGATCACGAATTGAAGCGTATCACGACCCCTTACTAGGTGGACTGATCATATCTTGATCGAGGTCGAACTTATGGCCATCTTATATTAATTTCCTCACTTACATATTGACAATTTTAACATTTTAGTTTAAATTAATCAATTATATAACCACTCCCTATCTTGCCTGTGGATGTCTCAAAAGACGACAACAAGGTATTGAATATGCAGATAATATCTATACAAGAGAAGGAAAACTCGACATAAAACCCTATGTTACGAGTTCGCACGTTTGACCAGCATGGTATAGTAGGTTCAATGTGCCTCCCATTATGGAGAAGTCTCAAGCCCAACAGTGGAACTTATGTGGGCTGAGATCATATCATAAATCAAATAAACTACTACTGAATCGGAATGCAACTCAAAAAATCTAGTAAAGAGCTCTTTTTGTTATTTTCATTACTGACTTTTTATATAAAACTAGCGTCTTGCCGCGGTACGCCCACCTAAACTTTCCCAAAGTTTAAATATTATCGCTAGGAAAGGCATTACTGAGATAAAACGTATCCTACGTATTAATTCGGGGTGTCAGCTACCTCCACAATATATTTTAGTTTGACTAAATAGATAATAAACATACATAAACACTCACCAACTTTCACATTTATAATATTATTAGTGTGATGATAAGTGATGCTGCCACTCATGAACCTTTGCTAGGCCGCTGCCTACGGTGAAGAAAGTGAAGGGTGTGTGAATGAAATAAATGATAAAAAAAATTACGAGCAGTGAAAAGCGTCACTAAAACCACATACAAACATCGTCAGACAGTTGGGCTTCTGGCTCTCTCGCTCAAGAAATGAAGAACAGCAACAAATTTGTACCACTAAGATGTCGATTTTTTGCGAGAGTGTCGTACTACCCCGGACGGACCGGCCTGCGGCTGTAGACGGATGACTGTCAATAATGTGTTCCTACCAGTACAATACTACCATAAAATTAAAATACATATAACGCAAAATATTACATATTTGGCGTGGCTGGACCAGAGCCCAAAAGCGGCATGCAATCACAAGTTAGCTACTAGATTAAAACCATATACATTGCCTTTAAGATAAGTTAGTCGTAATATGTAACTAAATATTTTAAATCTACTAGTAATTCAATATCAATATTCATATAACGTTTACAAACTCGAAACTTCACTAAGAAATTCTAAAATGGTTTCTATACAAAAGGTTTAAACTTGGTTTTACTTATAACACTTTGACTCTAAAGTGTTCAAGTTTGAAATACACTTAATATTTCATATTATCAACGGGGGAGTCACAGAACAGAATAATGTTACAAACTTATACCTTAAATGTTTCGTATTATAATTTTTATCTAAAAACTTTAGGGTTTAATAATATTTCATTTTAACCAAACATTGATCACTGTTGAATATATACCTGGCTTAAGGGGATAATGTTTTTTACGCCTTGGTGATTACAGAGCGAGGCTCAGCGGCTAGCCAAACAAGCGTTAGAGGGTCGCCTTTGAATAGTCCATCATCCTCCGAAAGGCTGACTGCATGAGGGCGACTGATTGCCAGGAGGAGCGTTAGGAGGGGATGGTGCTGACCATAGCCAACCCAAAAAAAGGGCTTCCGAATCAAATTCTTGACTCGGAGGCCCTGACGCGAGGTTTACTGTACTCAGAGTGAGTTATTACGCTACGGAGACAAGAACAAAGACTATTTATTGGGTCAAAAAGAAGTGGTGATACATTGTGACCTTACCCTGCTGCTGTAAAGTATCTTAAACTTTGAAATGACATAAAAACTATCATCATCATTACAGTTCAAATCCGTCCGCTTCTGGGCACAAGCTTCCTTCACAATAGGAGGGGAATCTACCTTATATACCACGCTGGTCGGACGTGGCGGTATAGTTTCATTTCGAGTTTTCTTGCATAAATGTTACGTTTTCAGTCGTCTTTTACGACAACTATGGATGAAATAGGAGGTGGTGAATTGTTATACCGTCACAACACGAAATTTCATGTAACTCTTATACACCTATATTAGATACTTATATACCTAAATTGTATACTTATATATTTAAATTGTATACCTTTAATGCTTTTTAAACTTTTGATAATATTGTCAATTAATCTTTATAGGTACTCAAATTCATTATTTTAATAGCTAATATAGAACATTACGGTCGATAGGAATTATTTAATTTATAAGCATAATAACCATGCAATTTTGATTTAATGACTTCGGTAGTACCTAAAGTTCAGCGTACACAGACTATTATCGTTATTTTTTAATTTACACTAAATAATGCTTGCTTACAATTTACATTGTAATTTAGCATATAATAAAGGGTTTCATTAAGTCTAGTTACACCCATCTATCTATCGGCCTTAATTTTCTAGTCGAGATCTTAACCACTGGTGATGTCGTTCTAGACATTTCATTACTTTGCAGTTCCAGTTTTGCCGAGGGCAAGGTGCCCAGTAATCTCCCTCAGTATGCCCTCATAACCAACAGGAAAACTAACATTTTTGTGGCCAATGAATACCTCAAATAAGAATGCAGAACCTTATATGTGTCACCGGATTATTGTACGAACCGTTAGTTTATAAACTACCTAGGGAGATTTTAAACTATCGACAGATTGTAAACGGATACAAAAATTTACAATCTAACGCTTATATTTTCGTAAGTTTATAAACTGACTATGTTCAACCGTCAAATTGTGATTTTAATACTTTTAACCATCAGTTCAAAAAGAAATGACCCAATCACAGCACTGTCTTACAATTTCTCGCCTGCGAATTTGTGAACCGTCCTCTGATTGGTTGGCGTTATAGATGGCCTGTGTTCGTGTGCATAGAGTTACAAACATAATTATCAGCAATTAAAAAGCTCATTGTCAGCAAATATTTAAGGGTGTAGATCGTGAAAATCACCGAAAAGAGTGTTACGATTTTTCATATTTAACCTATTTACATATGATTGATATCAATGATAATTTGTATATATTACAATCAAAGACCAATAAGTATGTTCATGCTTATATTAAACTCTTAAACCTAATAGTTGTTATATAATAAACGTCAACAAACGCACAAAGTTGAGTAAAAATGCAAAAACATGACTTCGTATTTTTCAGATTTAACCCCATAAATCAACACAAATTGATAAAAAGAAACACTTTTTGAACACTGAAGAAACCAATAAGTATAGCTATATACTTCTTTTTATACCTTTACAAACAAAGACTTCCTCTTTTAAAGCCCTAAAATCTAGATATATTTTAAGGTAAATTTTTCATACACAAATGTATGGGATAAAACGTTCGTTTCATTCGTGCAATCTCGGTGGTCAGTTCGGCAGTTCCTTTCTGTAAGTGAGCGCGACACCATGCTTGTCGGCTGCAGACAGCAGAATTACGTATTGTGAATTTGTGCTTTTTGTAAAAAACTGTAAGTATAACATTTTTATAATTAATTTATTTTCAGTTAGTACAAAGTATCGATATAATGAATGTCTGAAAGAAAACCATGATGGAACTAGATATAAATCGTAAAAAATACAATATCTACACTAATAGGTATTATAAAGAGGAAATATTTGGATTTTTGTATGTAACGAATAAACTCAAAAAGTACTGGACCGATTTTAATAATTCTTTTATCATTCGAAAGCTACATTATCACTGAGTAACATAGGCTATTTTTTTCGCAGGACTGATTGAATTTGAGTGTCATGCCAGGGAAAAGAAAGTTTTGTACGCATTATAAAAATATGAAAGCCAAAAGATCTCGGAATAAAATGTAAGTTCCTCCCTACTTATTTATTATCGCATTTGAACAGGGTACATTACAAAGCTAATACAATATGTCATATGATTTAGATCGCCCGATTCAGACATATACCTACAATAACATGTAAATATTGATTTGTATTATCTATATCTATACTGATAAATAAAATTGAAGTATCTGTATGTAATATCAAAATAAAAGGATTTTTTAAAAAAAAAAAGGCGATACGGAGTTCGCCGGGTCGGCTAGTATTGTCTAAATATCAAATTGTGGAAGTAGGTAGGCGACAGCGCAACTTTGTCGACATACCTATACCGCCAAACAGACGCGAGGCGCCTAGCGTCTGGTTTACGGTTGTACAAAATAAATAAAAAGTGGATAATATTGATGAATAATATTTCCAGTATTGAAAATAAAGAAAACCTTGGGGCCGAGACTCTGAGCAACAATGCTACGCGCTGTATAGAGGTAAGTTGCTATACGTAATTCTTGTAGACTTGTTACATAAATAAACAAACTACTTAGTTAGTGATGGGCGAAGACAAAATCTCAATACCTACCTATAGATTTTTTCTTGCAATATTTATTATTTTCATCGAGAGACAAACACCTTAGTACCGAAATACTTCTCAATTACTTTCTCAAAAGAAAATTTACGTTCAAATAGGTGACGTCATAAAAAAACAATACCTAATGCGTAAAGAAATTATAATTTCTATTTATCAGGAACCTAATATTGTATTAATTCTTTAAAATTTTTTTATTTTTTTTTTTATAAAAAAAATCAAGCCATTATCTTTCTTTACAGGAACTAGTTATTGAAAACGACCAAGAGGGAAAGGTGGATGAAATGGAAGTTGGGCGTAGAGTTGTAGACGTTTCTTTTTTTTTAAAGCTCTTCAGGCCATAGGGGACCACGGTCCAATGGATTGTAAGTTAAGTTACCTCAGTATAATAGGTGAAGTAAAAGTTGGTCTGGACTCAAAACTCATCATGAAATGTAGTATGTGTAGTATGAAATTTACTGTGTGTTTGATTGAAAAGAAAGAAGATAGAATGGAAGTGAATCATCAAATTGTATCTGGTATCATATCATCTGGTGGGAGCTACTATCAGTTAAAAACATTAACTGCCGCAGTAGCCCTACCAATCATGTCACCTTCATTATACAATGAAATTAATAATACGGCTTGCGATTGGTGGGAAAAGACAGCAGCACATTCCATGGCAGAAGCTGTCAAGGAAGAAGCGGAGTACGCAGTGTCTATAGGTAGTGTTGATAAAAATGGTACACCATTAATATTTGTTGCTGTTGACGGTTGTTGGAGCAAAAGATCTTATGGTAAGAATTTTTCCGCCTTGTCCGGCGCAGCTGCGATAATTGGCATTAAAACTAATAAAGTATTGTTTTTTGGAGTTAAAAATAAATACTGCGTAGTTTGTGCACGAGCCGCAAAGAACGACAGTCAGCCCTCGGAACACCGTTGTTTCAAGAATTATTCGAGATCATCTACCGGTATGGAATCGACCATAATAGTTGAGGGGTTTAAACGTTCCATTGTTGATCACGGTGTAATTTATAATAAATTTGTAGCAGACGGCAATTCCAGTACTTATAAAAAAATATTAGATTCGCGACCGTACGGTAATTTAACAGTAGAGAAAATTGAATGCAAAAATCATCTTTTACGAAACTACTGCAATAGCTTGGAGAAACTGTCGAAAGACACTAAGTATCCTATACAAGGTTGCGGTTTGTTCGTCGACGATCAATATGAATTTCTTGGTACTACACCAGATGGCATTTATGCAAACGGTTTAATTGAAATTAAGTGCCCACATTCTTTAGCTGGCATGACTCTTGATGAAGCAATGGCCAAACATACCTTTTGGGTTAAGGACAAGGCTTCCAAGGGTTATGTCATAAATAAAAATCATAACTGGTATTTCCAAATTCAGGGACAGGTACATATTACTAAAAGAAACGTTTGCATGCTTGGCATCTGGTTTGGTGCTACTGTACCTATGAAAGTTTATATTATAGAAAAGGACGACAAATTTTGGGAGGAGAAAATGGAGATGAAATTAGTTAGGTTTTATTACGATTGCCTACTTCCAGAATTAGTTGATCCTCGGCAGTCACGAAGCATGCCCATTCGTGACGCGCCCAGTATCATAGAGGCTATGAAAGAGAGGGAAGAAAGAGCTTTACGTGTTATGAAAGAGAAGAACGCCTAATGATTTTGAAAGATACAGGTAACTTAACTACCCAGCCAGTCGATTCACGTAAACACGCCAGTCCAAAAGTCGTTTTAACTTTCGGTTTTAAACGCACTTACTTATCTAGTCTTGGATTGTCATAAATCTTCCAATAGCTCAATTTCTATACAATTTCTGAGTTACCTGGTGTAAAGAATCATAAAAATTGGTTCAAAAATACAGCGAATTGAGAATTCTCCTTTTTTTAAGTCGGTTAAAAGGGCTAAATTTGCAAAAAACGAAGTGACGTCACTGCGCTACGGTTTTTATTACTTACGTGAATCGGGCAGCTGGTAACGTTTTCATTCTGATAGGTTTTGTGATAGCCATTGATTTTATCATCAAATTAGCAGAAATCAGAACTTGATCCGTAATCGAATGAAAAAACATTAGAATTTTGAACTCATATTTCGTTATTGTTTAATTACATACTTTTAATTAGTATATTAATAATTTACAAACTTCTGTTAAAATTAGTAAATAAATGAATTATTTACTAATTTTTGTACAACCCTAGCACGCTTTTGAGATAGCGAGTAATGGCGACTCATATTTGTTATTGTGTAGTAAATAAATCATTTTTATACTTGTGTTTCATTTATTGACATTTTTTTTAAAACCCTAGGATTTTTTTAGATATCGACGAGGTGATCGTAAACAAAAAGAAAGTATTTGAGTTTACGCAATAGGCACATTTCCTTGCGTAGAGATAAACACACTTCCTACTGAATTTGCAATTATTTTATTGAATGAATATTTTACGAATTAGAATAAATTTTGGTAGTGAAATTACAAATAAATACATAGTTGGAATCTTAGGTAAGTAGAATACAAAAATGTCAGTCCGGACCTGCTCTTGATTGTATATTATATTATGAACTAGTAACCCGCCCTCGCTATCTTCGGCAATATTCACTTAAATTACATACTATAAAAAGCATATTGATCTATAATAAATGCACAATTTATTTAAGGTACTTAATTGGATAAGGATTAATGCTGTATTGTATAAAATCACTTAGTAAATAATAATTTTTTAGTAGAGGATAAAAAATGGTTATGGTGGGTTATCCCTAAGAGATAGACATATGCCATCGTGGACTTTTTTGTTGAACTTTTTAAGATGGATAATACTGTAGTACATTATTTTGGTCTATCTCGTAGGGTTCAGCCAACGTTTGCAATATAAGCGCAAAAAAACGTGCTTATTTACGACATCACATTAGAAACCTCTAAATTAATCAGCGTTTCTCTATTATATTATGCATGTATTATACATATGAACCTTCCTTAAGAATCATTCTATTTAATAAAAAAAACTGCATCAAAATCCGTTGCGTAGTTTTAAAGATCTAAGCATACAAAAAACGAGATAGACTTCATCTTGTCAGACAAACGACAGATATTCAATGATGTCTCAGTGATCAGCAGAATTAAAACTGGGAGCGATCACCGGATGGTACGAGGCACATTGAATATCCATACAAAAGTCGAGCGGTCACGCTTGATGAAGTCTACACTCCGACCTACATCTGTCCAATACCAGAACCTCGAAAACTTTCAACTCGAACTACATAATCGCTTCCAATGTCTGGACGAGTGCGAATCTCCGAACGATATGAACAACAGGTTCGTGGAAACTGTCCACGCGGTTGGGTCGAAATTTTTCAAGGCTCACCGCGTTAATAGACCTAAAAAACTTTCTGACCAGACTCTCGAGCTCATGGAGCGGAGAAAAGAGATGACGGTGCAGTCTGCAGCCGATTGGTCCAAACATAGGCAGCTAAATAGACAGATCTCCAGGTCTGTGCGTCGCGATATTCGCCGATTTAATACGTTCCGTATTAAAGAAGCGATAGAGCGGAATCGTGGCTCGAAAGTGTTCGCACAAGATCTGTCTATTGGGAAAAGCCAAATGACTAAGCTGAAGACCGATGACGGCACTGTCATTTCATCCCAAAGTGAGATCTTGGGAGAGGTCGAAAGGTTCTATGGACAGTTATACAAATCATCCCGAAATCCTGTTGTCGGCTTGGTCCAAGATCCCAGATCCAAGCTAACTCGGCACTATACCGAAGAAATCCCGGACATCAGCTTGTACGAGATCAGAATGGCTCTCAAACAACTACGTAACGGTAAGGCACCGGGAGATGACGGAATTACGGCAGAGCTTTTGAAGGCGGGCGGCAAGCCGGTATTAATAGCCCTTCAGAAGCTATTTAATTCCGTTATACTCGGGGGCGACGTTCCAGGGTCATGGACCAGGAGTGTGGTGGTGCTGTTCTTCAAGAAGGGTGACAAAGCTCTTTTAAAGAACTACAGACCCATCTCACTCCTGAGCCATGTTTATAAGTTGTTTTCGAGGGTCATTACCAATCGACTCACGCGCAAGCTCGATGACTTCCAGCCGCCCGAACAAGCCGGCTTCCGAAAAGGCTATAGCACCATAGACCATATCCTCACGCTTCGGCAGATTATACAAAAGACCGAGGAGTATAATCGGCCCCTGTGCTTAGCGTTTGTGGACTATGAGAAAGCCTTTGATTCAGTCGAAACTTGGGCGGTGCTGCAGTCCCTTCAGCGGTGCCAAATCGACCATCGCTATATCGAAGTGCTGAAGTGTTTGTATAGGAACGCCACAATGTCAGTCCGTATCCGGGATAAGAGTACGAAACCGATCCAGTTGCAGAAAGGCGTGAGACAGGGAGATGTCATCTCTCCGAAACTGTTCACCACTGCACTGGAAGATGTCTTCAAGCTCTTAGACTGGACTGGACTCGGCATCAACATTAACGGCGAATACATCACTCACCTTCGATTCGCAGACGATATCGTCGTTATGACAGAATCCATGGAGGACCTTGGCACTATGCTCAATGATCTCAGCAGGGTATCCCAACTAGTGGGTCTACGAATGAACATGGACAAGACGAAAGTCATGTCAAATACCCATGTCATTCCTGTACCGGTCCTAGTTGGCAATGCGATTCTCGAAGTTGTCAATCACTATGTTTACCTAAGACAAACAGTCCAGTTAGGTAGATCCAATTTCGAGAAAGAGATCAGCCGACGAATCCAACTCGGTTGGGCAGCGTTCAGGAAACTTAAGAGGATCTTCTCGTCCAACATACCTCAGTGTCTGAAAACACAGGTCTACGACCAGTGTGTGTTACCAGTGATGACTTACGGCACGGAAACGTGGTCCCTAAATGTAGGCCTCATATCAAGGCTCAAAGTCGCTCAGCGTGCTATGGAACGGGCTATGCTCGGGATTTCTCTGCGAGATAGAATCCGGAATACAGAAATCCGCAGAAGAACGGGTGTAACCGACATAGCACGAAGAATTAGCACGCTGAAGTGGCAATGGGCAGGCCACATCGCTCGACGAACCGACAACCGCTGGGGAAGAAAGGTTCTCGAGTGGCGACCACGCATCGGACGACGCAGTGTAGGACGCCCCCCCACTAGGTGGACCGACGACCTAGTGAAAGTTGCTGGGCGTCGTTGGATGCAGGCGGCACAGGACCGCACATTGTGGCGCAATATGAGGGAGGCCTACGTCCAGCAGTGGACGGCAATAGGCTGAAATGATGATGAAAATGATGAAGCATACATAGGGACAGACAGACGGCGGATAGCGACTTTGTTTTATACTATGTAATGTAATGATAGAAAAACATAAAAATTGTGTCTCAACTACTCTTATTAATCTATTAAAAAGAATCAACAGCTAGTTTCCAAAAATTCAACGTTATTGTTATGCTGTAAATATTCAAGTTCAATAACAATTTCTCAACGTGGAACGTTTGTTGCAAAACATTTTGAAAATCGCGCTCTCTAGGTCATTCATCCGCCCCGTCGGATGTTACATTAAACTTTGGCGCTGCGGTCGCTCGAAATCGAGATCTCAGGCCAACAATCTACACCCTTAACGTACATTATTAAATACCACCAAAAATCTATTTTTAATATCTTTAAATTGGTGTAATGTAGTAATGTCGCTAAAATAATATTGGCGGCGTGACAGCATGTGAAAACAATGATTCGTTGAACCAATCAGCGTGTATTTTGCGTTTTGTTCACAATTTGACGGTTGAACATAGTTTATAATCTTACGAAAATATAAGCGTTAGATTGTAAATTTTGGGTGTCCGTTCACAATCTGTCGATAGTTTATAAACTAACGGTTGGTACAATTTTACGGTGACATATGCATTATATTCTTAGTCTGTCATCAAATTTTTAGTCCAATTAATGAGGGCATAAAAGTATGTCACTTGACGAATTATATTTTTGCAATCATAATCATGGTCATCATCGTTATCTTGGTTGTATTCCAAATATTTGGGCTCAATGCTATATACTCATCAAAATCTTTTTTCAAAGGATTTGGCAGTATTTGTATGACCAGCTACATGCCTGCTACTGGCCTGCTTGACATGACATGTAATTGCTAATCTAAATTCAACCTTGTTTAGGTCAATTTAAAGCTCTTAGTCGTCTTTCATGACACATATGAGCAATCTAAGAGACGGTAGTATTCGTAGCCGATATCACAAAGCACAAGCACGCTGTCTTTGCAATCTGATTTTAATATGCATACAACAACGATGGAGAGAAGGCAA
The DNA here is from genome assembly GCA_032191425.1 of Lymantria dispar. Classification (NCBI taxonomy): domain Eukaryota; kingdom Metazoa; phylum Arthropoda; class Insecta; order Lepidoptera; family Erebidae; genus Lymantria; species Lymantria dispar. The sequence continues at coordinate 12,513,578 of CM063465.1, read as the reverse complement.
ACTGGCAACTGAAAATTTAACCCAATCAAATAAAATTTTGTAACCAAATTAAAAAAACAAAATTTTATAGTGGTAGGATCACACTGATAACAATTGTCTATCTACAACCGCGGGTTAGTCTGTCAGGGGTCAGACCACACTAAGCAGAGAATCTACGTCCGAGTAGTAGCGATTCGTTTGGTACCTACTACTTTTCATTCGGTGAGCGAAAGAGCCGGCAGCTCAACTTTCTGAGGGTGTTTGCGTGTGGTGGGTGTTAATAATGCCTTTAGTATCACCGAACGTCATTGCACGCATTAACACTCCCTTCAGTTTCTTGCCTTGCAAAGGTCCATGAGCGGCAGCAACATTTACCATCAGGTGTACTGTTTAACCGTTTGCCACCGTTTGTAATAAAAAAAAAAGAATTTGTCTGACCAGTGTGGTATAATAGGTATATTTCCCCCCTCCCTACTGTGGAGGAGGCTCTTGCCCAATAGTGTGAAGTATATAAGCTTTGACGAAGATGGTGATGATAATATTTGATTTTAGCATTTTCTGTCATTATGTATACGTTAAGCCGAATTAACGTTAAAAAGTTTTAATTTTATTGCGCCATTTTATTAGTATTTAAAACGTTCAACCGTCAAATTAGCCACACATCTTTCATAAATATACGTTTTAATACTTGGTAAATATACTCTTTTTTATAGCTTAATGATAAAAATAATATACACAAAGTGAGATTTTAGGTATGTTTTTGCTAACTATATTATGATAACATTAGTGTAGAATGAAGACAGCGAGGGTGGTAGCGGTAAAGAAGACACACGTTGTACTTTTCAGATTATAATTCACCCTATAGCGGTTACAATACGAATTTCCTAAAATATTCTAACTGGCCTGAGCTAATACTAAATTCACACGCTTAATAGATAATATTAAATATTCTAGTAATTATTTACGTGCAAATACAGGATGAGGTAACATTAAATATTAATTACGGAGAAAGTTGACAGGCATAGGTGTCAGTATAGATCAGTAAAATAAGATTCTAATATACATAGTAAAACAAACGATGTTAGGATTCATTAATCGACATAGTTTAAGATTGTGTAAGAAAGTACCGAGGTCTAGAACAATATGCACTAGCAGTCGCGCCGGCAACTGATAAGCGGAAGGCGCCCATTGTATTAAAAACTATATCAACTTACAAAAATATGAATCAACTATTTACTAGATTATAAAAATACCAATTAAATTATAAAATTAAAATGTAACCGAACTAACCGTATGCGTTAGGCCAGAAGTGTTACTTGATAACATTAGTTACTGTAAACCACTAAAGGTGTTTAACAATGGTAGGACCACAATGTTGACAGTTGTCTGTCTACAGCCGCGGCCCTGTCCGTCCGGGGTAGTACCACACTCTCGTAGAAAATCGACGTCCGTGTAGTAGCAATTTGTAACTGCGCTTTGTTCGGTGAGCGAGAGAGCCGGAAGCTCAACTATCTGACGGTGTTTGCATGTGGTGGATTTTGGTGATGCCTTTAGTTTCACCGAACCTCATTGCACGCATTCACACTCGCTTCACTTTCTTCAGGGTAGGCAGCGGCTTAGCAAAGGTCCACGAGCGGCAGCAACTGTTTGGTCGTTTGCCATCGTATACAATAAAAAAAAGGTATACAATGGTGGCTATGAATACTAACAACGCTTATATTGCTTGTGTTTGTCGTAAAAGATGACTAATGGTTCTACATCGACCTGGATCAACTCTTGATGCCATCTAGTCAATGCCCAAAGAGGGTTGTCGTCGGGCAGACGGTCGGTCACAAAACAATTGCGCAATCTTTTGCAATACATACGATAGAAGAAGAATGCATATTACGTCAGCTCCAAATCATTGCGATAAAAATGGCATAATGAAAGATGAGTTACAGTAACTAATTTATATAAGAAACTCCAGTTAATATTAAATATCTTTGTAGTAACGAAATAAGGAAACAATTGATCATCCCTTCTCTTGCCGGTGAGTGTTTTAAAAAACCGGCTAAGGCCTCATTTACGGAGACGCGGGGCGTCGCGCGTCGCGTGTGGCGTGGCGTCTCGCGGCGCGTCGGACGTTTTTATTGTTTACGTAGCGGCGGCGCGTGAAGCGGCATGGATCATCGCACGCGTAAACACTAAAATTATAGCAATATGAGATGTTGTTTATAGTGACGCGAGGCGGGAAGATTGGCGATGCCCGCCGCTGCGCCCGCGTCGTATTATTAAGCGTGTAGCGGAGCACGCGGCGAGCATCGCTGCGGCGCACGCGGGGTTCTCAGTTAATCCGACCCAAACTTCTCATGTTCCGCTATTATAAACACTGGGCCACTCTTTATATTAAATAACTCACTTTTAAAAATACAATTTTCTTCTAAAAAGTCTATCATATCATACTCCGTTGCGACGGTAACTACGTCTGTGTTGCACGATTAGCAAATGAGACTGGCAGAAGGTTCCGCCACAGGCATCGCTTCATCGAGAATCGCCGCTGCGTGCGCCGCCGCGATAAACGCCGCGTGAGACGTGACGATGCCATCCGCGGGCTCGGCCGTAGAACACGCTTCATTTCAAGCAAACGCGTGTAAAATCGCTTCTCCGTAAACGCACTCATCCAACGCCCTACATTTGAATTTAGTGCGGGCCGCGAAGCCTATCGCGATGCGCGACGCGCCGCGTCCCCGTAAATGAGGCCTAAGTGCGAGTCGGAGTCGCGCACGAAGGGTTCCGTACTATTATCTATAAAAAGGGCAAAAAAAATCACGTTTGTTGCATGGCAGCCTCCTTAAATACTTATTTTATTTTGTTTTTAGTATTTGTTGTTATAGCGGCAACAGAAGTACATAATTTGTAAAAATTTCAACTGTATAGCTATCGCAGTTCTTAAGATGCAGCTTGGTGACAGACAGTCAGACGGACAGACGGACGGAAAGACAGCTAAGTATTAGTAATAGGGTTCCGTTTTTATCCTTTGGATACGGAACCCTATAAAGACTAAGACATATAACAAACCAATAATATCTATGCAAGGAATCTTGAAATGAAACCATATACCAACACATCTGATCGGCGTGGTATGGTAAGTCAATTTCGCTTCGTTCGCTATCGTGGAGGAGGCTCAAGTGCCAATAGTGGGACGTTTATGAGGTGAAATAATGATGATAATGAATCACATTTTACATCCGCGAAAAAGTAATAAACTATAAATTCTATTCTCACATCCTTATCACGCGAGATATGTAACTTTAGTAAACAACAAATCTTAGATCAGCATAAACCTTCTAAGTTTTAGTATACCATTTTTTATTCATGAGAAACATCCGCTGTCGATCCTACGCCACTTCATAGGGAGATTGATTATCGTAATGTGAAATTTAGGCCGGCGATGCTATCCGTAAATAGACAACGGGGATAATACTTTGATATGTTGCGTATTTCTTTATCTTTTTTTCACAATGTTTATTCATTCTTTACTAGCTATCGTCTTGTATTCACCACGTTCTGACGGATTAAGTTTATCCTTAGGACCTTAGAATAATAACGTATAGAAGGTAAGTTCGCGCATTAAAAGTGAAGCATTTCAATTGGAGCCTAATGGAGCTTAACGCCGGAACCGTTCCGTAATGTACAAGGTCACTGTACTGCACGTACGTACGCAACTCTTAAATAAAAAATAGGAAAAAATTTCAAGGTAAACGGTTTTATTGTAAACAGAGTAATGGTGCAGATAAATATACTAAAAGCTAAAAAATAATTAAATAGATACAGTGATGGGTACCCATATGTATACATTGTTACATTTTCGAAATAAAGTAACTCATAACCTACTCACTTTGTGGAAATATCTATGTTCATTTAAATTCCTAAAAATGCAATGTATTATAGATTAATGTATGTCAAAAGATGATGTTTTCGAAATATACAAATTTTAAACATATGCACCCCATTGATTAGACTAAAATAAAATCGTGGGGCACGTCAAAATATTTACAATCAATTTTCAAGTTTTTAGTTTACATTTCTCATTCTATTTAATTCATTTAGTGCCTCATTATTGCAAGGTTTCTTGCCCGTTAGTTTATTACAATCCAACTAACTCCTCAAGGCTATGTACAATAAGATGTGCCTAAATCTTGAGGGGAAAACGCTAACGACATATCATTTTTATCCACCCTAATGCCATACAGCTCTCGGCGCGCTTTAACCTTTTACCTTAACTTGGGTGGTGTACCGCTAACGACGTATCATTTTTAGCCACCCTAACGCCACACAGTCCTCAACACGATACGAAATCTTGACTTGGGTGGGAAATTCTGATTTAGATGGCATATAGTGCACTGTATTATACTTATCAGGCCCTTTGATTTGATACCCATATTGTTGGGATTGCAAAAAAAGGTTATTCGCCATTATGTAGCGGCAGCCATCTTGGATTTACAATAATATTTGATTTTGTATAGTGCATTGTATTCTACTTATCAAGCCCTTTCATTTGATACCCATATTGATGGAATTGAAAAAAAAATAGGTTATCCGCCATTTTGTAACGGCGGCCATCTTGAATTTACAAAAATATTGACTATACATAATTATATTGTTACCAAAACCAAAGGCGTATACCAAATTTCAAATCAATCGGTTGACAGGAAGAGGGTGTAATTACAATTACTAAATTTGACCCAACAAAGAAAAAAATAAACAAACAAACAATAAACAACAAAACTAAATAAAACCGTTTAAAAATAAATAGGTAATTATGACGACTTGTGCATTCTAATGGTGTCACAACACATTTGAAAAACATAAAAGTATATTAACATTACTTTTAAAAGTATTCCCACGATTTATATTAATAAAAGCAAAATTTGATTTCATAATTTGTGTAGTGGTGTGCGTGTGTACGTGTCACGTGTGTAATCGCTTGCACGCATGTAGTATTGTTTGCTTCATATTTTTGATGGCTTACGTATGGTCACTATCCTTCTATACGTTATTATTCTAAGCTTAGGACTTAATTTTTTCAAGAAGTCTGATGTTTCCCTAAGTCGTTGAAAGCTAAGAGAGCACCATGGATCTTTTGGTAAACTCATAACTTCAACATTTGACTGTATATATGGCGTAGTGGTTAATATAGCAACCGCGGATTAGATTTCCACGCATATAATACTTTGTATTGCGTGGCGTTTTTTCCGTGTGGTGACGGAGTAAAAATACAATTCACATATTAATTACTAATCAAGAACAATAAAAATTTTTCTTAGTATCGTTTCCTTCTTGTACTGGCAATAAAATTCTACCAAAAAGTGGATCAAAATGTAATAACTGATTCTGTAGCAGATATCTCTGTAATAACAATGTCTTATTGAACTTGAGATAGCTTATTCCACCCGTGACTATGAACGCTGTAAACTGTTAGAATCAAATACAAACGCGATAAAATCCGGAAAAATAGTTTTTTTTTTTTATTGCAACCGGTGGCAAACGAGCAAATAATACACCTGATGGTAAGTGTTGCTGCCGCTCATGGACCTTTACAAGGCCGCTGCCTACCGCGAAGAACGTGAAGGGAGTGTGAATGCGTGCATTGAGGCTCCGTGATACCAAAGGTACCACCAAAACCCTCCACACGCAAAAACCCTCAGAAAGTTGGGCATCCGGCTCTCTCGATCACCAAACGAAGCGCAGTAACAAGTTGCTACTACTCAGACGTCGATTTTCTGCGAGAGTGTGGTACTACCCCGGACGGACCGACCCGCGGCTGTAGACAGATAACTGTCGAGAGTTTTATTTACAACTAGTAACCCGCCCTCGCTTCGCTTCGGTTTCAGTCGTCTTGCCCGCGTAGTTCCCGTGGGAATACCGAGATAAAATATAGCCTATGTTACTCCCTGATATTATAGCTTTCCATTGGTGAAAGAATTTTTGAAATCGGTTCGGTGGTTTAAGCGTGAAAGCGTTACAAACAAACAAACAAACAAATAAACAAACAAACATACATCCTTACTTTCGCATTTATGATATTAGTATGGATGTATAATTCTTGCGTAAACATCAGAAATCACAATGTAAGTATTAGTAGTATTTGCACTAGTAAAAATATTAGTCTAAGTAGCGATCAATAATTATTATATAACCACTAGCTGACGCAGCAGACGTTGTTCTGTTCAAATAAGCGCCTAAGCCCACCTGCTGGTTCCAATTGTGAATGTAAACCATTCTCGAATCCTCTTGAACATGCTCAAAAAATTTCATCAACATCGGTCTAGCCGTTTAGGAGGAGTTCAGTGACAGATTAGCTTGTAAATCCTTTTATTTTGTAAAATTATTTTATTAAGTTATCGTAAACTGTCATGTTATTATACTTATAAATCAATGTGTTGTAAAAAAAATGAACCCAAAGTTTTCTTAAGCTTAGGAAGAAATCTTCATAAAATTTCTTCATAAGATTGTTTACAGCAAGCTTCTTCCATTATTAAATCGCTGAAGACGGGCTTCGATAAAATGTACTGGGGATGTTCTCGATAAACATTTGAGTAGGGAGTTCTTATAGATCCTATAGTCTTAGTTCTTGAAAATATATATTAAGTTTTTTAAATATAAGAGGATATTTATAAATTTTTTATTTTTTTAATTTACAATATCGTTGTTTGCTATTAATTTCTGAATAATCAATTTTACTTATCTTAAATAAGAATAACGAACGATATTTTTTTTTTTATTGCAAACGGTGGCAAACGAGCAAACAGTACACCTGATGGTAAGTGTTGCTGCCGCTCATGGACCTTTACAGGGTCGCTGCCTACCGCGAAGAAAGTGAAGGTAGTGTGAATGCGTGCATTGAGGCTCGGTGATACCAAGGGCACCACCAAAACCCTCCACACACAAACACCCTCAGAAAATTGGGCTTCCGGCAATTAGAAGATAGAATAGAAGATAGAACAGAAAATAGAATAGAGAAATAGTCTAAATAAAGATTTATTTTTTAATTACATATTAGTCTTTCTATAAAACTTATTTGTCAACTGAAAGATTACTAGAGGTGGAATTTAAATCTACATCTATTGAAAATACATTTAAGCTCAAATAAATTTGAATAATAGCTTATTTAAATAATACTTTCAATCCTCTTTTCAAATTATTTGCTAAATTTGAAAAGTTTTGAAGAGCAATACGATTATAATATTACTACGAATTAAATAGATCTAACAAACAAGTTTGAGCGCTCTAAATGATAGAATTTGTTTGGTATTTTGAATATTCAATTTATTTATATTTTGGGCGTGGAGAATACCACGTAATCCATCTGATACATCACTTGGTAACATAACTTTTACACAAACAAAGTTAAGATAGCAAACAGACGCAAGGGAACTTTGTGAAACTCAAAAACTTGAGATCCAAATTCTAATACTTAAACTTTAGACATCTTAAGACCGTTGTAAACTTGCAACATTTTGCGTCATAGGTTAATGAGTGGGCAACATTGCAGCGAGACATAAAACAGTGAAAGCTTTAAATATTTACATATAACATATTAACATTACATAGGTATATGTCGTCGCGAAGATTAATATTCTTGATTATAAGATTACTATTGATTACCTATTGTTATATGTAGTAAACTATTGCTGCATTATATTATTGTGTAAATTAAATCATGTTGAGTATTCATTTAGGCTCGTAATGTAATAAATAGTATGGTCACTTGATTAAACGCAATCTTATCACCATTCAAGTAATTCATTTAAATAAATCAAAAAGCGTTTAGAGTATTCTACATATAATTGCTAAAATAAAATAACAATATTGTTTAAAATTGATTTTGTAAATAACAGCTTTAAAATATTTTGAATTACTTCCTGTGATTTTCAAATAGTACGGTAGACAAACATCCGAAAGCTATAAAAGCGCGAGTGTCATGAGCGGCGCAGTCACCGGGTTGAGAGAGAGCCATCAGCGCTCCTCCATAGTCCGGGCTAAGCTGTCAAGGTCATCTGCGACCAACAGTTACACACACAACAAAAAAAAATAGCGGCCCAATCAGTTCGTTGCCGGTGTTTGAAGGAGTAACATTGTAAGTAGAATTACTGCTAAGTTTGTAGAATTAATGTCAGTTTGTAGAACTAATGTCAGTTTGATTAAAAATAGCTTATTTATTATTACTTGTTTTAATTTCAAATCTTGTTCAAGAACCATAGTAGCCGTCCATGGTTTTTGAATTTTAGCTCCTTCCATATATTATATTGTGATAGGACTAGTTATTGATAAAGAGTGATATGATATGATAGACAAACGTCCGAAAGCTATAAAATCTTGAGTGTCACGAGCGGCGTATACACACCCCGATGCCACGAATCACCGCTTCATCGCCGACGAAGTGGAACGTTGTACCACTCTCTCGCGCTTGTTAGAAAACGACAGACCCGATTAGCCTATCCCAGCAGTGACCACCGATGAAGTCGAATCGTTAGTCATGGGTCTCAAAACTAGGAAAGCCCTAGGTTCGGACGGAATTTCCAATAAAGTCATTAAATTATTCCCCGCACACTTGATAGCCCTGTTGTGCTGCATCTTCAATGCAGCTCTCAATAATAACATCTTGCCCGCGCAGTGGAAAGAGGCCGTGGTAATAGGAATCCACAAACCCAGCAAGCGCCGTACCGAACCTAGTAGCTACCGCCCGATAAGTCTACTAAAAGGTCTAGGTAAGAGCTACGAACGTATTGTTCTCAGTAGACTGCGTACTTTCTCCGAGGCTACAACCTCGTTCCCGAAGCACAGTTTGGCTTCAGAGGTAAATACAGCTGCGTACAACAAGTTCACCGTTTGGTAGAATACACAAGTAGTCAGTTCATCATGAACAGATATACGGGTGTATTATTCCTAGACGTAGCGAAAGCATTTGATAAGGTTCGGCATGAATGCCTAATCTACAAACTCTATCTCCTCAAGATCTCTGAGTACTTAATTCTCATTATACATGACTACTTAAGTCATCGCAGCTTTCGCTACAGGGTGGAAGGGATGTTAAGAAATTTTCTTCTTACACTGGCAATAAATTTGTACTAAAATGTGGGTCACAATTTAATAAATTTATAACTAATTTTCTGTATCGGGTAGATAATTATAAATGTCTGTAATAACGATTACTTGTTGGACGTGAGACACCTTAGTCCATGAATGCTGCAAAGTGTTCGAAACGTCGGGCAATCATAAATCAAATACAAACGCGATATAATCCGTAAAAGTAGTTTTATTTACAATAATGTTATTGATAGTTATTAATCCATTTGACAATTTCATCAAAATAATTTAATTCTTGACATAATTAATTATAACTTCACTGACATTTATATATTTAATCAATAGAAATTGATAATCACTTCATTAAATTTTATTTACATTATTTTGACATGACTATGAAATTTGCACACCGATGATGGTTAGATATGGCATGGAACTTATTGTATTATTGTCATTATTATCTTTATTGTTAACCCATATTCTGCAAATAAATTATCAATCAATCAAAACCAGCCTGAAAAAAATAGCTTTGTTATATTTTAACTGAATGGGATATTGTAACGATAATGGTAATAAAATGAAACTCGGACGTTATACAATAACATTTATTGAAATTAAATGTACTGACAGTACGTAACTAATCACCCCTTTTCTATATTTATCACCCATTAACCCCACAGGCGTGTCTATTCACCCATTTCTTACGTCTATGTACGGCGGAAATTTTAAAAAAGTTAGCGTTACGAAACTAAAACAATTTAATATAATAATACATATTCTTTACTAAATTTTTACACCATTATATTAACAATAGCAGATATCTTAATTAGAACTATATTTAAATCAATAACACTAAAATACAGTTATTTATTAATCAAATTCATACTCATTGAACCACTTGTTTTAGTTAACTGTAACCATTAGTTTTAACAGATTTGGTAATGTACACGTAAAACGTTGATAGACTAAGAATAACAGTATCACCAAATTGTTAAAGATGTGGATTTTGATAAGGTTATTGAATTTGCCTTATAAACATTTGAAGTTATACCAAGATTCTTTTCTTTCCACCCCGTTTTACGGTATTAATATATTAAATAAAAAACTACCTAAAGACAAAATGGTTGTCACCACTGCGGTGAGTATACAAATAATAAAAAGAAAAATTTAATTATGTGGACGCACTCACGCTTAGCTGACGTTCAACAGGCCGACACGGTGTGCGCAAAGAACACTTCCTTACCATGACGCCCTCACAGTAATTTAGCCAAGCTTAATATAGGACTCAACACACACACAGAAGAGGTGGCGCTAGTTGCCATGTTAACATCAGCTCCGTGATTTTATTTCGAGTAAAAATAGTTAGTGAGCCTAGTAATATACATTTGTGTCTAATATTTGATCCTTTCTACCTAACAATCATCACCTATCGTTTGTGAAAATCAACTCTCAGTGAATAGTGAATAGATAAGTGATACAAACATCCCAGTACAAACAGTTGCAAAACAAATTTCAAAACTACATAATAACAACATTACAAACGAGTGCAAAATAAACAAAACTTGCTAATTAAATGAGTAACAACAAAAACAGTGCAAAATAAAACATTTTAATGAGTGAGTTCAAATAGTTCCTAAAATCTTGTTCGTTAATTTTATTTAAACGCATGTGACGTAAATTTTTTCCACCAATGGCATCCTTTCTAGTACTTTCTCTAATACACTAACAAATTTTAACTAATTTTCTAAAGTTCCGGTAGCCGTACGTCTTACATAAGCGCAAATCACATGAAGTTAACTTCAGCGGCTCGAGATCGATTCCCGGTTGTCGCACAAGCAATTTTTGTGATTTATTCTCATTAAATAAATAAATTATGTACGCTTAGAATAATAACAAATAGAAGCAGCGACATCTAGTGCCTAGTAGAAGAACAGCTAATAACAAATTTGCTAAAATACAAACAACTTCTATTAGCGAATACCTATAACATCACGACATTAGACAATAAATCAAATATCGATACTATTTATATTTGAAGCAAGATGGCGTCACCAGATACATTACATCACAATTTAAATATTGAGAATGGGCCAACAATAACCACAGAGGAAATGTCTAATGTTACAATGAGGAAAAAACAAGCATCAATTAAATTAAAAAACCTAAACGCATCATTCACTTCCACTTCCACTGTGTCTACACCTTCGGCTATACCAACTAACATTGTTTTCGATCAAAGTAATATAGTGGATGAAATAGAAGACACTTGCAATAATGTTGATCAAACGCTATCAAGAAGTGTGGATTGCTCAATGACTGACCTAGCCTCAATGCAGGAGTTAAAAGAGTGTATCGCAGAACTCAAAGTGGAACTTGGTAGCTCGCAAAATGAATTAGAAACAGTGATACTAGAAAATAATGATCTCCGCCAACTAGTTACTAAACTAACCAAAGAAAATACCACATTGAAAAAATTTCTAACAAGCCCCTCAAATCATAGCTCCAAAAAGACACAACGATATTCGTCGCAATTGTCTGAAATAAGCGATACTAACTTGACACCTACACTTCCAAGCCCATCTCGCTATACTCAGCCAGACTGCGAGCAAACTGTGCTGAAGGTAGATTATTCTTTGACTGCTCTTGAGCAACAACTGGAAGAAGCTAAGAGGGAAATCAATAAACTCCAAAAACAGATTCTCACACTACGACAAGCGTTAGAAAATAGTCACTATACATCTACATCCCCGTGCGATGACGATAACGATGGCAGAAACAAAACTACTACCAGCTCTGCAGTTCCTGAGAAAAGTAAGATATGTATTCTATCCAACGTGAGTTCCTACGGCACGCAACGAATTGTAGAGGATGTATTTGGTACTCAATTTAGTTATTGCCGTTATCTCACGCCGAACTGTAATCTTATAAGAATGCTAGATAATATTGATAATAAGTTACTAAATTATAACTTAAACGATTATTGTATTATTATATTAGGAGAGACAGACTTTAAAAGAACTACTAATAATGCACAGAGTTAGCAAAAACATTAAAAGATTCTCTCGCCCATATTAAACATACCAATCTGGTTATATGTACTCCCACATTTATATGCGGCGCACCAATATACAATTATAAAATTGAATTATTTAACAACCTACTATATCAAGATTTACAAACAAATAACTATGCATACTTCTTCGATTCTAATTTATATCTCTCCTTCGATATGTTCTCAAGTAAAACAGGTGTGGTCAATAAAACGGGAATAAAACATATGTATAAAAAAATATTGAATAATATTATAGTGGATCTAAGTATTTATTGTCCATCCCCAATTGTAACTAAAAGCTCTAGTGTAGATGGACTAGACAGTAAAAAAAGTCAGTTTTCTCGTGAATAATTACAATAATAATACACAAAAGATTAAAACCTCCGCTCAAAGAAGCCCTATGCCTAATAAAACAGTAAGAAACTGTAAAAAAATTATCATATATTACCAAGATGTTAGAGGTCTTAGATCTAAAACTTGTATGTTCTATAATAATGTCTCATCACATTCCTCTGACCTCATTGCTCTTACTGAAACGTTTCTTACTTCTTCTGTGTACGACTCGGAGTTATTTCCCACTGATTATACCGTAATACGTAAAGATCGAGCTGGTGATGTAGGATGGGGAGGTGTACTGTTAGCTGTCAAAAACTGTTTTTCGCACAGACAAATCACTGATATCGAAGGTATGACTGATGATAAGGAAATATTGTTCACGTTAATTACTTGAAAAAACATTAAGTTAATGGTGAGTGTTGTCTATCTGCCGCCAAGGTACAATGATAAACAATACATAGACGTTCTAAATTGTTTGGAGAATGCTGTCATTAAATATTTAGACTGCCAGATTATAATAGTTGGTGATTTTAATCTTAATTCCTGTAGTAACTCGGTCAAAACTCAATTTGAATTGTTTTTAGATTTCTGTAAACTGCGACAGTATAATAAAATTACTAATAAATATGGATGTACTTTGGATTTGGTTCTAACGAATCTCACATCCAGTAACATTAATGTAATACGCGATACTGAATCTCTTGTACCGTTGGATGTATACCACCCCGCCCTGGAGATAATGCTCAATTTACCTAAAAGTTATGTTGTCACGTGCCCGCCATCCTCTCGAGCAATCTATGTTCCTAGATTGGAATGGAATTTTCGCAAAGCAGACTTCTCTAGTCTATATTCTGCTATCGCAAACCTAGACTGGTCTGACCTCTTTCACATCCAGGATACTGATGAGGCCGTTAACACACTGTACGATAAATTAAATAGTGTTATTAACGATCATGTGCCCATGAAAAGATTGCCCCTAATGATAAGTACGTATATCCATCCTGGTATACTAGTGAAATAATATATTATATAAAGTTAAAATATTTCAATCTAAAAATGTTTAGAATTTATGATCTGCAGTACAATAAAGAACTATTCAAATATTATAGGACTAAGGTAAAAGAACTCATAAACACTGCTTT